>CM060939.1:756238867-758738867 GCA_030765085.1 Allium cepa | reverse complement strand
AAGTCTTGAATGAGTCTTGAATGCGGCAGAGTCTTCCCAGTGTTCTTCCAAAAAAGGTCCATTTCACTGTGCCCCTGCCTCTCTATTTATAGACAAAAATGGGTTGGACTTCCCTGATGGGCCAAGTAGCTAGACATCTCGGCCCAAAGTGAATGACTTATGTGTGCCGAACCACAAATGCCGAATGACAAATGCGAAACGATACCTCTATGCCGAACGGGGCAGTATGTTGAGTGAAATGTACAGGCCGAACGAGATCCGATGTCAGTCGAGGATGGAATGCCGATCGAGGCTGGAATGCCGATCGAGGCCGAATGCCGAACGTGCTTCATGCCAGTCGAGATTGAATGCCGAATGACTCTGGAATGCCGGTCAAGATTGAATGCTGAACAAGCTTCATGCCGGTCGAGATCGAACGCCGAACGACTCTGCCATGCCGACCGGGGCTTTGTGCCGAACGAACTTATGACGCCGAGCGAAGCCTGGATACCGAACGGTGCTAGATGCCGAGTGAAGCCTCTCTGCCGAATGAGGCTGAATGCCGGACTACATAGCCGTGCCGAACGGCCCTTTATGCTGAACGAACCTTCTACCTCAAGTCTTTGGTTACCTGGTCAAGCCACTGGGTAACAACCCCTAATGTCTAGTGCTTAATAATTATGATAATAAATCATTTTAACATCATTAAATGACTTAACCTGACTAATGACTAAAAAATATTATTTTTAGTGATGAATGAATTAGGGCTTGAGACCTATTCCATTGCGTTTGTAATTTTGTTTACATATAATGTCTGTTAAAAATTAGACAGAATGATAAAATGAGAAGAATAGTGAAGTTAGGGAGAAAATAGTAATTTATCTTGAATTTGCTTGTTTATATTTCTAGAATGAGAATTATTTAATTTAATATATTTTTCCTCTTCTTCTTCTTACTTAACTAAGAAGCTAGGTTTATTAATTTCAAATCATCGTAACTTTCTCAAATCTTAACAAAAACTTCCAAATTAAATATCTCAAATTAAGCTAGGAGATACTCTACAAATCTACACATTCAGGTCAAGATTTTATTGAAGATTGGAGTTGGATATACAAAATCAACAGGCTTTAAAATTTAGGTTGAACTAGAGTATTTTATTGTGTTTGGTGAGTGGGATTTTTCTCTAAACTATATGATAAGCATTAATGATATCTGTTAGAGGTAAACGTTATCGTTGGGTTAAGACTTGATGAATAGGCTGACTTTGTAGAAAAGAATCTAAATTTAACAGATGTTTATAAGTGTTAGTCATAAAATAAATGTGTTAATAGCTTGATAATGAATATAATGAACTACTATAATTTGATAGTGATTGTATTGATTGTTTAATTGGAGATGATCGAATGAGTAGAGAATGAGCCAATATATTAGTGAATGATATTATTGAATGAATGTAGAGATTGGCAAGATAATCGAGTAGTTGTTCTAACAATATTCACTGCTATAAAGTTATCGATAGAGTATGAAGTAATACTCCCAAATGTCAAATAACTTATAACAAAGGTGTGACTCCAAGTCGAGAGATGTTAATTTGAAGTCTCTCTATGACATGAAGATAAACTTTAAAGATGGACATGAAAGAAGTGGAGTGAATTTTCATTTATAAAAAAATTTCATCAAGGTTTAACTCTAGCCTTTATTGGCATTCATACAAATTTCAAATGTCTGAAATTTAAAGAAATATACCAAACATTTTTCTAGTGTAAAACTGGGAGTTCTAATATCTAGATTATTAGGTCAGACATCTAAATTCCTTTTTAAAATGTTCTAAGCATTATATGTTTGAGTAATTTTTTAACATTGGAGTTTCGGGAGTTTGGGTTCATTTTGGAGACCATGTGATGATCGTGAGGCCGGAGTGACAATAGAGCAGTATATTAGTTCGAGATTCGTAAACTTAGTCTAGGAGAATATAAGATGAATGCTAAGCGATATAGAGACTATGCCGATGGTTTGAGATGCAATTTGGTTCACATGGTGACTTTATAGAGTCATCATATGAATTTGTAATGATAGGGCATGTGATGTTGTGACATAAGATTTCGAACAATTTTGTATATACGAGTAAGTCTGTATCCCTCTACTAAATTTAGGATAAAGAATATAGTATGATATGCACTTAATCTGTTACATTTTTTGTCACATTATATTTAAACCTTCCATTGTGAGATTAACTATGTATAGACATGTTTGATATGTTTTGTATTATTGTTTCAAATAATACCCACAATGAATCATCATTCATGATACTTATGGAATCTGAGTGCTTTTATGCATGGATTGTGGATGTTATGAATGGTATGTCATTACATTTGGTATAAGAGCTTAGGTTACTCGGCCATAATAAATGGGATAAATAAGGAGAGTGTAACATCTCCATACTTAGAGGTCTAAAACTAATGGCTAAGGATGTTGCAGTCAACCATGCTTATTAATCCTCGGCGACCAAATACGGCGGTGTTAGATTCACTGATACACAGAAACATATGGATATGGAAAATTTTAGATTTCAAAAAACATTCTCATTCCATTCCAAAAACCATTTCAACATTCTTTACATAATCCCATAATCGATAACTACGTTCATAAATATATAATTATTACAAATACGCCAAGTGCGACATATGAAGATGCACCCTTGGATGACCAGAGTATATAAAGGCAATTTAACAACTTTTCCATTACAAACAACACAACAGAATCAAGTAAAAGAGAACTTAAATATCTATTATGCCTCCTGCACGTCTCCGGAAGCTTTATTCGTCTAATGAGGTGCCTGAAAACCTCAACTCTCAAACTACTCAAAATCAGTTGAGTACCCGAGAGTTTAAGGGGAAAACATAAACTTCGAGTTAGACATAAAGCCTGGTATGAATGATAATCTAACATCTCAAACCATTTAGATATCTAGTGAGACCACGCTGCTTAGCGAAGCAGATTTTCCCCCCACTTGTATGTTAAAACCTCACATGGATTAAAAACATAGTCATTTCAAAATATTATGATGATATGCATACATGTAAAACAATTTTGGATTTCCCATCCCCTATTTTATTGACTCCCTGTCGTATTAATAATTTCTAAGGTCGCTATTAACCGTTTTCGTAGGCTTGCTAATAACATGTATTTAGTTTCTGGACTCCATGTCCTGCTTTATATTTTTAATAGGTACACTATGAACCTATAGGCCCCTGGCAATTAACTTAAGATTACCATTTTTGTGGGTTTAATTAATTCATGGGTTCCTCTAAACCTATTGGTTACTCCAATAATTTCTCCCTTATCCTAGTTTGCATGGGTTAACTAAGAACCTATTGACAATTGTCAATAACTTACTCCGGATATAGTTTTCATGGGTGCACTACAAACCAATTGGGTCCTGCTAACCACTCTTTATAACATAATTTTCATGGGATCACTATGTATCTATTGATAACTCCAATAACTTTCGAATCATAGTTTTTGTGGGTGCAATATGAACCTGTCTCCCTGACAACTTATATATTTAGGCATCCCATATTTTGGTCTCCCTGGCCTCTTAGATGCAATTCTACTCATCTAGGAGTTTAATCAATTCATATTCACTACTTAATCAACCTAGCAGGTTCTTCTACCATTTATCCCCAATATGTAGCTATGAGTACATTATAATGTGAATATATTTATATTTGAAGAAGCAAACAACATAACATAACAATACCACTCCTGTG
Organism: Allium cepa; assembly: GCA_030765085.1. Classification (NCBI taxonomy): domain Eukaryota; kingdom Viridiplantae; phylum Streptophyta; class Magnoliopsida; order Asparagales; family Amaryllidaceae; genus Allium; species Allium cepa. The sequence goes on along the minus strand of CM060939.1, from coordinate 758,735,118 downwards.
GGTTTAATATAAAACATAGCTAATCCCTTTAACCTATTATTTTATCAAGGTAAACTTCTTCTCAAAACCGTTAAAAAAACTCCTTTAATTTAGCTATGGGTTTTTCCTTTAAGAATTGAGTTTGTGTTATTATTTTTGAAAAAAAAAACCTTTCTACTCCTTCGAATCCTAGCTTTCGACCTCACTGGAAAACCTCCTTTGAAAGGATAAAAATCCCTTTTCAAAACACTAGGCATCGGCCTTTCGAATCCTTTAAAACCATTCCTACGAAACCTTTTGAATGTGTTAAAGTGTTAGCATTTAACTTTAGAAGCACACCTTCGAGACTATTTGAAAGTTCACCATTCGAAAACATGGAAACTACCCCTTTCGAAAACATTGAAAGACCATCTTCGAAACGATTGGAAGTATCCCTTCCGAAGCCATTGGGTTCATATATAAAATATCATTTTGGGTCAAGTGAATAAAAATGAAAGCATCTCTTTTGAAACCATTCTTTATATCATAAAAGTATTAGGGAAAATTTGATGGTGTTGGCATCATCCTTTCGAAAGCATAAAACATACGGGTAAAATATATGAAGGTTGACTTCGAAACCCCTTTTGAGATCATTGCCTTTGAAGCCCCTAACCCCTTTCGAAAGCTATAGGAAGTGGCTTATATTTACAAAACAAAACGTACCTTTCGACGGCAATTATATCTTTAATACCATTGGAAGGCTTAAAGTTACAGAAGGGTTTCAACTTGGTCGAAATTACCCCTTCCGAAGCATTAATTTAAAAACTTAGTAACTCCTTCGGAAGCTACTACTTTAAAAAGGACGTAGCTCTCCTTCGAAAGCTTGTTTTAAAATACCCTTTCGCAAGCATTAGTTTCAAGTACTTCAAAACCTATTTGTAAATAGGCGAGCGCTTTTCATTTGAAAAAAACCAAAGGCCTTGACCATCTTCGAAAGCTATGTTTCGACATCCTATCTTTCGCCTTTCTCCAATCAACTATGTACCAACTAAGTGATACCATGTGTATTGGTCTCAACCAGATAGGTTTCGACCTGATTAGTAGCGAAAGGTCCGAGTGGAAGGGGTCCTTCCAAAAGTGGCGGAACCTACTTTTCTGGGTAAAAAAGCTGTTTCTACCAATTAAAGTAATCTTTTTGTAACTAACTTGCCCACTTGTAAACACCTGATTGGTTACCATGAACTTTCAAATTATTTTACAAATAATTGCCGTGTTTTCTCGGATCTAAAACCTGATTAACATTAACAAATAATCCATTCCAATTAACAAAGCAATTAAATCATTTAGGTCCTCCTTTCAAAATAATTTAATTCCATACTAAACCACTTAGTAAAAATCCTCAAAAATCATAGAAGTTCACTTTAAATATGTTATCTAACATATATAAATTTCAAATCCAAATTCCTCATACAACCGAAAATAAACTTTAAACCCAATAATACATGTTTCCCTTCAAAAATTTATAATTAATTCTCCACGGCTTGGAAAATTATAAAAATTAAAACCCAGCTACAAAATCATGTTTCTCATAACATATAAATTTTCCACGGCATTCAAAAATCAAAACATAAGGATTTAACCTTAAAATCGCGTTTATCAAATGCATACAACCTTGTTTGACTCTATCAATCATTTGAAATCAAGCATGTCATTAAAAATCATCATATTAGATTTAATTTTAAATATGAAAATCAATAATCATATAAAAACCAAAACAGGGATGTAGTGATTATTATTCACCTTAGATTGGATAAGGAATTTGGAGATTGATTCCCCCTAGCTTGTTTCTAAGCTTTAAACTTGAATTTCTCTTCTCTTATTACTCCTTAATGGACGGCTTTCCTTTTTTTCTTACGTTTAGTTTTTGTTATGATAAAATGAATGTGCATAGCATAGGTATAATAGTATAAGGGTAGGAAATGTGGGAGGCAATGACCCTAATGCCCTTATGTTAATTTATTATATTTATCCATTTATAAGCCCATTCAAATTACTTAAGCATAGTCTCTAAGTTTATTCACCAATCTCAATCTCCTTATCACTCTACATTATTCTATTTAATTTATCTAATAAATCTCCTGAATATGTTATTAAAAATTAGGGATGTTACAAGCTCCCCTCCTTAAAGAATTTCATCCTCTAAATTCCATAAGGACTAAATATCAAACATAGCAATCATCTGTAACAACTCCTAACTTCCATACTAGCCTACCTGACAAGCAACTAATCTATATAAATCTAATATAGACATACCATCAAAGTAGATCAGGAAAGTATCTCGAACCCTGTCCTTTGTCTCCCAAGTACAGTCCTTTTCGTTGTCGCTCCACTGAAATTTCACCAACTTGACAGTCTTGTTCCTCTATCTTTTCTCATCTCTTGCTACAACCCGAACGGGTTATCTAACTAAAGTCAAATCAGGCTCTACAACCAAGCCTTCCAACCCCATCGGAGAAATAGTAGTCTCTGGATCTTGCACATGCTTGCGAAGATGAGACACGTGGAATATATTATGGACACCTGCCATACTGCTTGGCAACCTTACTCTATACACAAGCTTCCCAATTCTTTCTATAATATGAATGGACCAACATATCGTGGGGCCAGCTACCCCGACTTTTCAAATCGTATCACACCCTTCATTTGCGATACTTTAATAAAAACCATGTCTCCAGCTAAGAACTCTAGGTATTTATGCCTTTTATCTATGTAACTCTTCTGTCTAGGTTGAGCTTCCTTCATCCATTTTCAGATCAGCTCAATCTTTTATGACACCTCTCTAACCAAATCTGGACCTAGGACTAATTTGTCTCCAGTGTCTAACAACATGCTGGCGATTTGCGTGACCTTCCATATAAAGCTTCAAAAGGCGTTATTCCTATGCTAATCTGATAACTATCATTATAGAAAAAATCAATCAAATGTAGGCGATCCTCCCAAGATCCACCAAAGTCCAATACACAAGCTCTCAATAAATCCTCGAGTACCTTATTGACTCTCTTCGTTTTCCCATTCGTCTGTGGGTGATATGTTGTACTCATCTTGAGCTGGTCCCTAACACATCCTGTAGACTCTTTCAGAATTCTCTAGTAAATAAATCATCTCTATCACTGACTATGCTAGTAGGAACTCCACGTTGTCTAACTATGCTCTTCATGAACAACTTAGCGAATACAGGTGTCGTTCTAGTTGACTTTACTGGAATGAAATGGGCACACTTGGTAAACATGTCCGCTATGAACCATATACTTTCATTTCCCCTATTCGACCATGGCAACTCGTCTATAAAATCCATGGATACCAAATCCCATTTCCATACTGCAATCTCTAAAGGCTTAAGCAACCCACTCGGCTTCTGATGTTCGGCCTTCACTTGTTGACAATTCATATACTACCTAGCTCAAAAGCCAACATCCCTCTTTATTCCTTCTCAATAGAAGCTCCTCTTCATATCTTGATACATCTTGGTCCCTCCAGGATGAATCATAAACTTGGATCGATGACACTCTTTCAGAACTTCTCTCCTTAAGTTCTCTATATCTAGAACACATAATCGTCCCTTCTTTCTCAACCATCTTCTTTGATCAAGACTAAAATAATTTAGATCATCAATCACTGATCCTACTTCAAGCCTACTAGTATTCCCGGTAAAAAATGGATTCTCTTTCTGTTTAGAAGCTATTTATTCGATTAACACTGGTCAAACTTCTAAACAAGACAACATGGTAGTACCCTGACTAGAACTAGCAGTAGATCTTAACTACACTCCGCAAATGGCCAAAGCTTCATATCCTTCCACTCTGCTAACATAGCTAACATCATATTTTGATGTTTTCTACTAAGAGCATCGGCTACCTTATTTCCTTTCCCAGGAGTATACTCTATACCAAAATCATAAGCACCCAAAAACTCAAGTCATCTCTACTGCCTCATATTCAACTCCTTCTGAAAGAATAAATATCTTAAAGACTTATGATCGGCATACCCCTAAGAGATAATGCCTCCAAATCTTTAAGACAAAAATTACCGCGGCTAACTCCCAGTCATGAGTAGGATATCTTACTTCATGCGGTCCAAGCTGTTTGGATGCGTGGGCAATAACTTTACCCCTCTTCATCAACACTGCTCCCAATCCACTCCCACATGCATCAATGTATACTACCAACCCTTGGTTTCCATCTGGAACTACCAATACTGGTGCATTGGTCAACAAATGCTTTAACTTAAGGAACCCTTCCTCACATTTTTTGGACTAAATAAACTTCATGTCTTTTCTAATAAACTTAGTCAAAGGTGCTGCTATCCGTGAGAAATCCTTAATGAATCTTTGGTAATTGACAATAAGTCCATAAAAATTCCTGATCTCGATTACTGTCTCTGGTCTCTTCCAATTATTAAATCTTCGATTGTAACTGGATCGACTGACAAGCCCTTCACCAAAACCACATGACCAAGAAACTTAACCTCTTTCTTTCAAAAATGACACTTGGAAAACTTCGCCTTCAGTTGATTCTGCCTTAATGTTTCAAGCACCACTCTAAGATGAATCTCATGCTCTCTTCATATCTAGAGTATACCAAAATGTCATCTATGAATACCAACACAAACCTATCAAAGTGCTCTCGGAAAACTGGTTCATCAAACCTATGAAAAAAGCAGGTGCATTCGTTCACTCGAATGGCATTACTAACCACTCATACGAACCATTCCAAGTCCGTAAAGCTGTCAAAGGAATACTGTCATCTACCACTCTTAATTGATGGAACTCCGTCGCCAAATCCAATTGGGAAAACACTCTGCACCACTCAATTGATCAAACAGATCATCTATTGTCGATAAAGGATACCTATTTTTCATCGTCCTCTCGTTCAACATACAATAGTCGTTGCATATCCTTAACGACCCATCTGGTTTCTTTGTGAATACCACCGCCACTCCTTAAGGCGAACTCCTTGGCCTGATAAAATTCCTTCCCTCAAGTTCCACTTGCTGCACGTTCAATTCCTTCATCTCCATCGGTGTCATCCTACTAGGAGGTCTACTTACAGGTTCAACTTTAGGTACAAGATCTGTTCAAAAATCAATAACTCGTTTCGGTGATAATCCCGTAACATCTGCAAATTCTCTTGCTACTCGAACCTGACATAATTCATCTCCAACTTTCATAGCACTCAACAAAATGCAAACACTCCTGCTGGAATTCTCCATTGAGAAGATAATTCGATTATGACTATCTGGGTGTCTCAATGATATTTCCCTATCCTGGAAAAATATCCTTGCCTCATATTTACCCAACCAATCCGTATGCAAAATGATCCCAAAATCTACGAAATCAAAAACATACAGATTACATGCAAACTTATGTCATAACAAATCAAGTTCTAAGTGGTCACATCTCATATCTAGAGTTGCATACCCTCCTATTAGATTCGCAACCCTTAAGGAAGTAACAAGGTACGTGGGTTCTATGCATAACCTATCAACTAAATGCTTGATATAAATAAATGTGATGCACCAGTTTTAAATAGTATCCTAGCTGGTGCACTCTAAATCAAAAGCGTACCTTCCATCACAATTTTCCCTTTCTCTATAGCAGTAGGCCTAGAAGAAGATGGTGGTCCAATAGCAAAAACCTTCCCTCTGTCCACCCTGACTGGCTCTGGACACTAGTTCTTATAATGCCCAACTCGGTCATAGTTAAAGCATTTTACATTCTTCTTTTCCATAGGCTTCTTTCCTTTGCCTGACCGGCACACGTGAGCATAATGACCCTTTTTATTACACTTGAACCACACTAAATCATCTTTTGCCTTCTTGGCAGCATCCCCTTTCTGGGCTCCCTTCTTATTAAAGAATTTCCTCTTCCTTTCCTGAGGACCTTGGGATTCTATTGGCTTCTCTCTGACGGAAACAGCAAGCATCTCTTCATGACGAATAGCCATCTCCACCACCACATTACAAGGTTCTTGAATATATGTCATGGTCATTCTAGCTAGCTCGGGCCTCATCCTCGAATAAACCTTTCATTCCTTTTGATATCAGTGTCTATAGTGGCATATCTATATCGACACGGCTCGTCAAACTTAGCAGCGTACTCAATTACTTACATCTCTCCCTGTACTAAATCCATAAACTTCCTTATCAATGCCGACTTGGAAACCTCAGATAAAAACCTCTGCTCAGACCTCCTTCTGAAATCAGCCCATGTCAATTCTTCCTCCAGAACTTTGGCAGTCATACTATTCTACCAGTGAAGTGTTGCCCCTTGGAACTGCCTGGAGGCCAGCTTCCCCTTTTGCTCACCATCCAAAAATAGATTAGTAAAGATCCTCTCACAGTGCAATAGCCAATTCTTAACCTCAATAGCATCCTCTATTCCAACAAATGGCTTTCCACCCAGACTGGTGTAGTATGTGCTCAACTTAGCATAGTTATACCCAAATAGAGCTATAGGATTAAATCCTCCAACATTACCAGCAACTCCAGCTTGCAAAAGATTGGCTAAAAGCTTATACACCATCCCCGCATTTACTGGCGGATTTCCAGCAACCACATTGGCTTCAGCATTTTGGTTAGCATCAGCCTATCGACCTTGCTTCCTCCTCTTGTTAGGTCGAGAATTTCCATTAGTTGTGGTGCTTCCTCCACTGAGATTTCCTCTTCCGTTTCCTGCTTCTATATCTTCTTTCTCGTAAATCTACATATGAGCCTTAGTAAGATACAATGAACGGTCTAGGAGAGAGGGAAATACATACTTATACACACACACACCCCGGATACAAGTACATTACTATAGCGTTACCCCAACCCCGATCATATTTTTGATTCGTTAGATTATGTTTACAAAAAGCTTTTCGATTTAATTTCTTTTAAAGTTTCATAAATCTATGCTTTGATACCAACTTGTAACATCCCCCTAACTAATGGATAAGGATGCTGCAGTCATTAATCCCCGGCAACCAAGTATAGTGGTGTTAGATTCATTGATACACGGAAATACATGGATATGAAAAAAAATTAAACTTCAAAACAACATTCTCATTCCATTCCAAAAACCATTTCAATATTCTTACATAATCCCATAATTGCTAACCACAATCATAAATATATAATTATTACAAATACGCCAAGAGCGACATATGAAGATGCCCCTTTGGATGATCACAGTATATACAAGCAATTTAACAACTTTTCCATTACAAACAACATGGTGGAATCAAGTAAAAGAGAACTCTAAATATCTATTATGCCTCTTGCACATCTCCGGAAGCTTTATTCTTCTAATGAGGTACATGAAAACCTTAACTCTCAAAATACCCAAAATCAATTGAGTACCCGAGAGTTTATGGGGAAAACATAAACTTTGAGTCAGATATAAAGCCTAGTATGAATGATAATCTAACATCTCAAACCATTTAGATATCTAGTGAGACCATGCCGCTTAGCAGAACGGATTTTCCTCTCACTAGTATCTTAAAACCTTTATAAAACTATATATTGTGCTCCTGCATCCACCATGGTTAAAAACATAGTCATTTCAAAATATTATGATGATATGCATACAAGTAAAAAAAAATTGGATTTCTCATCCTTTTTTTAATTGACTCTTCAACGATCACTATTAACCTATTTGTTTTGTAGGTTTACTAATAACCTGTATTTAGTTTCTGGACTCCCTCTCCTGTTTTATAGTTTTCATGGATACATTATGAACCTATTGGACCCTGCTAATTAACTTAACACTACCACTTTTGTGGGTTTAATTAATTCGTGAGTTCCCCTGAACCTATTGGTTACTCCAATAACTTTTCCCTCATCCTAGTTTTCATGGGTTAACTAGGAACCTATTGACAACTGTCAATAACTTATTCTGGATATAGTTTTCATAGGTGCACTATGAACCTGTCTCCCTGATAACTTCTAAATTTAGGCATCCTATATTCTAGTCTTTCTGACCTCTTGGATGCAATTCTACTCATCTAGGAGTTTAATAAATTTATATTCACTACTTAATCAACCTAGCTGATTATTCTGCCCTTTATTCCAAAATGCAGTTATGGGTACATTATAATGTGAATATATTTATATTTGAAGAAGTAAACAACAAAACATAACAATACCACTCCTATGTGTTTAATTTAAAACATGGTCAATCTCTTTAACCTATTTTTTATCAAGGTAAGCTTCTTCTCAAAACTATTACAAAAACTTCTTTAATTTAGCAATGGGTTTTCCTTTAAAAATTGAATTTGGGTTATTAGTTTTGAAAAACAAAAAAATTTCGACTCCTTTGAATCCTAGCTTTCAACCTCACTAGAAACCCTCCGTCGAAAGCATTAAAATCCTTTTTCAAAACATTTGGCTCATACCTTTCGAATCCTTTAAACCATTCGTTCGAAACCTTTTGAATGTATTAAAGTATTACCAATTAACTTTAGAAGCATAGCTTCGAGACTATTTGAAAGTTCACCTTTCGAAAATATGGAAAGTACCCCTTTCAAAAACATTGAAAGACCCTCTTTCGAAACCATTGGAAGTATCCCTTCCGTAGCCATTGTGTTTATATTTAAAATATCATTTTGGATCGAGTGAATAAAAGCGAAAGCATCTCTTTCGATACCATTCTATCTCATAAAAGTATTAGGGAAAACTTGATGGTGTCGGTACCATCCTTTCGAAAGCATCTGGGTAAAATATTTGAAGGTTGTCTTCGAAACCCCTTTCAAAATCATTGCCTTCGAAACCCTAACCCATTTTGAAAGCTATAGGAAGTGGCTTATATTTATAAAACAAAATGTACCTTTCGACGGCATTGATATCTTCAATACCATTGAAAGGCTTAAAGCTACAGAAGGGTTTCGACTTGGTGGAAACTACCACTTCCGAAGCATTAATTTAAAAACTTAGTAACTCCTTCGAAAGCTACAATTCTAAAAAGGTGGCAGCTCTCCTTCAAAAGCTTGTTTTAAAATACCCTTTTGCAAGCATTGGTTTCAAGTACTTCGAAACCTCTTTGTAAACAGGCAAGTGCCTTTCTTTAGAAAACAAACTAAAGGCCTCAACCCCCTTCGGAAGTTGTGTTTCGACACCCTACCTTTTGCCTTTCTCCTATCCACTACGTACCAACTAAGTGATACCATGTGTATTGGCTTCGCCTTCATTGGTTTCGACTAGATATGTTTCAACCTGATTGGTAGGGAAAGGTTTGAGTCGAAAGGGTCCTTCCAAAAGTGGCGGAACCAACTTTTCTGAGTAAAAATGCTGCTTTTACCTATTAAAGTAATCTTTTTGTAACTAACTTGCCCACTTGTAAACACTTAATTGGATACCTTAAACTTTCAAATTATTTTACAAATAATTGCTGCATTTTCTCAAATATAAAACCTGATTAACATTAAAAAATAAGCCCATCCAATTAATAAAGCAATTAAATCATTTAGGTCCTTTCAGAATAATTTAATTTCCATACTAAATCACTTAGTAAAAGTCTCTAAAAATCACAGAAATTCACTTTAAATATGTTATCTAAAATATATAAATTTCAGACCCAAATTCCTCGTATAACAACCGAAAATAAATTTTAAACCCAATAATACATGATTCCCTTCAAAAATTTATAATTAATTCTTCACGGCTTGGAAAATTATAAAAATTAAAACCCAACTCCAAAATCATGTTTCTCATAACATATAAATTTTCCATGGCATTCAAAAATCAAAACATACGGATTTACCCTTAAAACTATGTTTATCAAATGAAAACAACCTTTTTTGACTCAATCAATCATTTGAAATCAAGCATATCATCAAAAATCATCATATTAGATTTAATCTTAAATCCAAAAATCAATGATCATACGAAAAACCAAAATAGAGATGTAGTGATTATTATTCACCTTAGATTAGATAAGAAAATTGGAGATTAATTCCACCTAGCTTGTTTATAAGCTTTAAACTTGAATTTATCTTCTTACTCCATAATGGCCGTCTTTCCTTTTCTATCTTATGTTTATTTTTGGTTATGATAAAATGAACGTGCATAGTATAAGAATAATAGTATAAGGGTAGGAAATGTGGGTGGCAATGACCCTAATGCCCTTATGTTAATTTAATTATCATTTATCCATTTATAAGCCCATTCAAGTTACTTAAGCACTGCCTCTAAGTTTACTCACTAATCTCAATCTCCTTATCACTCTACATTATTCTATTTAATTTATCTAATTAAATCTCCTGAATGATGTTATTAAAAATTAGGGGTGTTACAAAGAGCATACTTGTATTTTTGTTATACTTATGCATGTAGCATTCATGCACTCATACTTTTGTTTTTGGTACTCTATACTATGTTTTGGGAAACTTATCAATAATTCCCAACTATGGAGACCTACTATGAGTCACGCCATTTGAGAAACGATCGCCAGAGATAATGCTAACACTTGTGATATTCAAATTCCAGCATGGTTCAGAGATACTTACATGTTAGAGCGTAGTACAACCAAGCTTCAATAATAGTCCCACGTGTACCAGCACTAGTGGAAGTGATGCCTGTTCCTTCACTGCCCCTCTTACCATTCTTCACTTCCCTAGGTTTTGTACTGGCTAACTACACACGGAAGATAAGCCTCATATGAGAACAAAGTCGGACGTTGAGGCTCAAGCGTGCCTCGACACTAGTGAGTGAACATTTGATTATATGACACTTGAGATTTGGTAAAAGTATAACTTACCTTGAGGTAACTTTAAGAGGAAGATTTGTATTGGTGACTGTGGTGATAAGGTAGGTGGATGAGCAAGTGATGACTTGGTAAGAGTTTCGAAGATGGTTTAAGGATTAGCTTATTTCTAAAGGAGATAATGGTTTGTAAGAAGAGAAGTTTATGTATCTCCATAAGGCATTAATTTCATTAAGGATTACACCAATGAGTTCACATGTTTGGCTTAATTCAGATTGAACATGATTAATACTCCCTCTAATAAGGATAGGAATTTTCTTTAGAACAACCCACCTCTTAAGGATATTTCTCTTAGTTATGTTTCTATGGGCGATACTTTCGAAGGTCTTGTAGAAGTGGCATTATGGATTCTATTCCTATAGAAACTCCCAAGGAGGAAGATGTTAAAGTGGAAGCGGAGCCTAAATTCCAGGGCAAAAGAAAAGGAAAATGGGCCAAGAATGATCAAGGTTAAGCTAAATTAGGGGATGAAGTGCAATAGATGCCAGTTGATGGGGGCACATTGCTAAAGATTTCAGGGTCAATCTCCAAGTGAGAAAAATCTACAATTGCGATCAACCAGGCTATTTCAAGTAGGATTGGCTATCTCTTTCGAAAGGAGGACAACCGGTCAAAGCTTATGCTATCCAAGCTACTCTATTTTTGAGCGCTCTACCTAAGATTGACAAGAGTAAGCACATTATCTTGGAAGATGTGCTTTTTATTATGACTTTCCAATATGTATTTTATCTAATATAGAAGCTTCACACCCTTTTTTCCAGTCATCCTGTTGATAGTTTATGCCTAGTTCCCCATGCCACTGAAGATTCTCTTATAGTGTTGAATACGGTTAGAGCTCAGGGCACCTTTCTAATATGTAAAGATATTAAATTGTCTCGTAACGGGTTTGGATTTTCTTGTAAAGATTATATACTTGACTTTTTAGATTATGAACATACTCCAGAGATATGTTGGATACGTACAAGGGATTGCTTTTTGTTGTGATGGCCATGTACTTCACATGAAGGATAGCAGTTGTAAAGGAATTAATGTTTATTATCACTTCAAGAGTTCCAGGATCTTGAGTTATTTATAATTTTGGACCTCTCACATAATGAATTATCACAAGGTCCTATTGTGTGAAATTTATGGATATATTCGAAGAGGTTTGGGGTTCACTCCTCATTAGGAGATTGAATTCCGAATCATGGAGAGGGATGCAAAGCCGGTTGTCTTACCTATTTGGCATATGACTTCAAGGAAGAGAAGGGAGTTAGAAACACAAATTTAAGATGCTTTTAAGAAGGATCTCATTTCAAATAGTACATCTAAGCAGGGAGCACCTATCATGTTCTCCACAAAAGAGAATGGGTCCTTGAGATTATGTGTTGACTATAGAGTATTGAATAATTTCTCAAGAAAGAACAAACATTCTCTACCCTGCATTAATGATTTGTTTGACCAATTCAAAAGAGAAAATATTTTCTCCCAACCCAGTCTTATTATGGATTTTCAACATCTAAGGTTGGCTAGAGATAGTATACTGAGAACCACCTTTGGAACGCCTGATACATCTTATGAATGGTTGGTTATGTCATTTGGTCTTACTAATGCAACAACATATTTTATTGATCTCGTGAGCTGTGTCTTTTAGGACCAACTCAATTAATTCATGATGATATTATATTTATATAAACACACACACACATACACATATATATTCTAAAAAAGTAAAGAAGAACACAAATTGGGTTTGAGAGATTTGTTGGAAGTGTTGAGGCAAATTGCTTGAAGGTGAAATTTTCTAAATTTTGCTTTTGGAATGGAGAAGTATGCTTGTTAAACCGTGTCATATTTGATCATGGAATTTCTATTGATCCAAGTAGGGTTACTATGGTACTAGATTAGAAGACACCAAGTGATGCCACCGAAGTTTTTAATTTTCTTGGGTTTGGAATATTGTCGAAAATTCATGAAGTGCTTTACAAATATTGCTACACTTTATACAGGACTAACTAAGAACTAAGTTTTCCTATGGAATGCACTTAGTGAAGAATCTTTTCTTAAGATAAAGAATTATTGGTTAGTGCTTTAGCTCTTATTATAACAAAAGGAGCTAAACTATATACCGTATATACCAATACTTACGGTATGGGACTCGGTGAGGTTCTTGTGCAAGAAGTTAAAGTGGTTGCATATGAAAGTAAGCAACTCAAGAACTATATGAAGAATTATCCAACTCATGATTTGAATTTCGATGTTGGTGTCCATTGTCATTTTTTTGAAGATATGGAAGCATTATTTGTTGGATGAGAGTTTTGAGCCATTTGCCAACGACAAATTTCACTAGAAGGACAAATTTTGCAGTCCAATTAGTTTTTAGGACACACATATACAGAAATTAATTTCAAGGCCAAAGTCAGCAGAATAATTACTTTTAAGGACAAAGTCAACAGTCCAATTACTTTCAAGGACATAATTTCATAGGTTTATAGGCCTTAGAAACTAATTGTTTTGCATTTTGTCCTTGAAAGTAATTATTTCATTTGTGTGTCCTAAAAACTAATTGCACTTACTAAAGAGGCCCTTGTGGCTAATTTCCACTTTTTGAAATGTATTAATTTACTAAAAGGTTATCAAGTTTAGTCAATAAAGTTGGATGGATGTCCTATCATCATACAACTTTGGTATTTCCTATACTCCCAAAAATCAAAATCTTATAACAGATGCATTCAGTAAGAAGCATGCGATGTTGGGTACAATGTTTTTTGAGTGGAAGGGTTTGAAATATATGTCAGAGTTTGACTTTCAACCTTTTTTTGATTTATTGCCTGGTTTATAAGCGAAATTAGAGGGTTGATACACACTTATAGATCGACTTGGATTTCGCCAAAGACTTAGTAAAAATTTAGTAGAGATCATAGATCGACTTGGGAAAGGGGGAAAGTCTAGTCACTTGGATTCGTATTCTAATGATATGGAGGGTTGGATTCATAGAGAATGGAGATTGTGTGTTCTCAAAGTGGAAATTTTGATTGATGGAGTAATTAAAAAGTGCCATCGATCTAGAATGACTATTTATCCTAATGGAAACAAGATATACAGTTATGTGAAATGCACCTACTATTGGAAGCATATGAAATGACTTGTTTCGGAGTTCATAAAGAAGTGCATAGACTGTCAACGAGTCAAAGTCAAACAAAAGAATCTCGATGGTTTGTACTTACCTCTAAAGGTTCCATATTGGAAGTGGGAATGTATCTCCATATATCTCATAAGTGGTTTTCCACAGAGTAGGAAAGGAAGTGAGAGCATGTTGTTTATTGTTTACAACTTGATGAAAATCACTCATTTCATTCAAGTGAAGGTTTATAGATCTCTCCATCTTTAGTGTCATTGTATGTGAATAAAATACTAAGGTTATATGGCATACCCTCTAGCATTATGAGTGCTAAAGACCCACTTTTTACAAGGGAGTTTCGAAGAGCTTCCAATATGCATTCAATATGAAATTGAACATGAGCGTTGCTTATCATCCCCAAACCGATGGCCAAACAATATGAGTAAATCGTGTGCTTTAGGATTTGTTGAAAGCTTGTATACTTGATTTTGAAGGACCATGAGAGGACGACTTGCCTCTTATTGACTTTGCATATAATAATAACTATCAAACTAATATTGTCATGACACTACTTGAAGCATTGTACGGAAGACAACGTAAATTGCCCACATGTTAGTGGAAATGATCGATAAAGTAATACTTGGACCAGATATGATCCGCGGACTTTATAGAAGCCAAACTAGCATGGAAAAGAATGAATACATCTCAAGACTATCAATAATCTTACGCCGACAAGGGACATATTGATTGTGACGACCCGCCCTTTCGACCTTCAGAAATCGATACTAATACACCCTCGGTATTCACGTGCTGCAAAACCAAGTGCGGAAAGGATGGATAGTAAAGGGTAAAAAGAAAATAAAGATAGATAGAATCTTAAATGAATGGAATAGCATATATTATTTTAATATATATGATCTTACAATGAAAATTTTAAATACATTTATCAGAATTTATCTTATAAATTAGCCTAAATAGTTATAAATCTATGTCCTTGTAAATGATGAATACAATCAGTAAACTAATGCAAAGGAAATGGAAATGGAAAACTATCTAAGGAACATCTTTAGCTCTAGACTTTAAGCTCCATCATAATGCTCTAAGTTAAACCTGACTACTCGGCTACCCGAAAAAAATAGGGCACCAAGTGTTAAGGGAAATGAAAATAAACTCTAGGTCAATCCTGGACTGTTGTGAGAAACTCAAAAATACGGGTATTGGAAAATCAAAGGGTATCTCATAAGACCACGCCGCACATAAACTGTAACGACCCGCCTTTTTGGACAGTTTAAACCGATGATCAAATACACATGTCGGTTCCAAACCGTTCAAAAGGGCAGATGGTTATTAAGGTAAATAAGAAAAGAAAAGAAAGAGAAATAAAGGAAATGAAACAACACAGAATCTCGCAGCGGAACGATAAAATATAATAGTCAAATAAACAGTTCATAAAGGTGTTTACAATACTTTGATCATTATTTGTACAACCTTTATCAGAGTTATACATAATACAACAGAACAAATAAAATAATGCAGCATACAACATGATGCAAAGATAATAAGAGTAATAGTATACCAAATCTTCGCCTTCATCCTCCAGAATAGATCTTCAATGAGCTGAAAAACTCAGGTCTGACCCGAGCGTAATGAAAAGACAAAACACTCGAGTTAGGACTAAAATATCCTTATGAAAGTTAAATCAATCGTAAATAAATATGAGTGTAACAGCGTCAGAGATGTTTACGGGGTTTGACATCTCATATCCAGTGTCAACGTGCGTGCAATAACTCAAGAGATGTTACAGGATTTTCCATCTCTCAAGGATCCGTTAAACTATCTACTATGTAGTACAATACGCTATTATAATATGTTTACAGTAAAGTAAAAGTATTAAAATAGCGTTAAGGCGTTACCATAATTCCCCTTGACACATTTTATAATGCCATAGTCTATACAGCACCGTAAACCCCACCGTAAACTAGTGGTTATCAGAGCGTACCCCATAGGTATAACACAAAACAAAACGTAGTGGTCGCGAATAAGATAATCAGTATGACAAGGTACGTGAGGCGATACTAGTAGTTTCGTGATCCGGACTATGTTGAGCATAGCCAGCAGCTACCTCAACACCGCGAAACAACACTCCCAAATCAAGGGGTGCACCCAAATCGAATCACAAAAGGTAATAGATATGGTATCGAAGAAGTGTGTCCGCTAGAGGTGGCGAACCTCAATGGCACGACGCGGCTCCTGTTTTAGTCATGTCAGGGGTCGTCCAATATCGTTCTCTTTCTTCAGTCAACGCGTTCACCAAACCATCCACTTCATTCTGGATCAACACTCCGCGTATAATACTTATTAAAGTGGTTTTCGGTATCGACAGAGAGTATGTCCATATCCGATCCCGGTCTCTTTAATAACTACGTATTATTACACCGATGGCTCTTTTACATTTTAAATCGATTTATAATTGATATCAAAATATCATATTCGCTTCAAAAATTCAAATCCATTTCAAACATCATCATATCTATTCACAATGTAAGATTTCGTTTCAAAAATCATTTTTCGCCTCGATATCTCATTTCGATTTCAAAATCATTTCGAATTTCAATTTAAGTTGCAACTTCATTTAACCCGATTCGTATTTTAAATTCAAGATTTAAACATAAACATTCCACCTTATTAACCAGCTTGAAATTTTTTAGAAAATAGTTTTAAGTGGTTTAAGAGTAGTTTTAAATAATTAAAATAGTTAAAAATACTTAAAATCTTTAAATGGATTTCAAATAGATAAATTAGTTTAAAATAATTTAAATTGGGTTAAGTAGATTTAAAATAGTTAAAATAAGCTAACATGGTTTAAGATGGGTTAAAAATAATTTAATATAGTTAATATAGGTTAAAATAGTTAAGTATTTAAAGATGGTTTATATAACAGAGTAATTTGGAAAACAAAATGAAACAGCTTCCAAACCAATCCATTTCAATTATAACTTCCTAATTCAAATTAATTTTCAATTTCCATTCTACCGATTCAATTTCGATTTCAATTCAAATCAATGTCAACTTTGACTTCAAATCAAGTCAATTCTACATTCACCTTCAATTAATTCAATTTCAATTTATATCGATTTGGAGCTTGATTTTTCAAAATATCAATTTATGACACTTAACAAAATTATGCTTCAATATTCAAATTTAAATCCAAATTCAAATATGATTCAATTTCAAGCTCCATTTCAAAATATTACTTTTATATCACTTTTACTTAGTAATACTCAAAGCTCGAAATAATGTTCAATCTTTAAAACAAATAAATTTTTGAAATTCAATCATATCCCAATTTTTAATCTCAAAGTCTCGACTCAAATTAGTTAGCAATTTCCTTTAACCAAAATTTATTTCAACAATCCAAACTCAAATTTTCGATAAATTCAATTTCTAAAATTTGATTTCTATTTATAACTTTTAAATCAAAACATTTAAATAAATTTCAAACCGACGATTTTAAAAATTATTAATTTAGCCAATCCGGTGTCCGTATATAATTTTCTATCCTATGGCCAAGTGATCATTTATTTCAGTTAAATGTCATGGATGAATATATATCACTTAAAACAATTCACAGTGTCATACGTATGCATTACAGGATATATATAAGCAAATAAACATCCAAACATTTTAAATATCAACCAATAGCATCCATCGAAATACATCATCCAATAGACA
This sequence comes from Allium cepa, assembly GCA_030765085.1. Taxonomy (NCBI): domain Eukaryota; kingdom Viridiplantae; phylum Streptophyta; class Magnoliopsida; order Asparagales; family Amaryllidaceae; genus Allium; species Allium cepa. The sequence continues at coordinate 758,717,533 of CM060939.1, read as the reverse complement.
ATACAATTTACGGCAATTTCATAATTATCGATATCAGGTTATTTAATCGCAATTAAATTTTAATTTCAATTTGACTGCCAATTTAATTTTCAACTGTGAATTCAAATGACAATCAATATGACAATTAAATTTTTATCAAACAACGACAAATAAAACTCATATCACTTCCTAATGTCAAATTTTAACTAGCATAAAGATATTCAGTACGTTGTGAGCATTATAAAACACTCACCTTGAATTTCAATTTCAAAGCAAATCGAACGACGTTCAATTTGACCCAAAATTTTATCGAGCTCCAAACACTCCTGAATCTGCACTGCAGCGTAGCTCTCGTCTCTGCGATTCCGGTGCTTCTTGTTTCGTCAGATTCTGACCTCGTATGGAGGAGATATTCAATATATAAGTTCGTCGATAATTAAATTAAATTTAAATCCTCAAATTCAAATTAACCCCTTACCAAACCAAGGCCCACGCAACATCATCTTCCCCAAATGCCTGTACGTGCAAAATGCACAACCCACCATTGCCGTGCATCAATCTCCAGTGATACGGAGCTACAGTTTACGAAACTCGAATCTGTCTTCACCGACGAACTCTCCTCCACGATCTCCTCCTCCCGGACCCCTCACCTTGACGCATGCACCACAATATCAAAACGCGACACCCCCTCCCTTCCTTCGCACGCGACCAGGTCGCAACCCCCAATACGCCGCCGAGATCCATACACGTCGATGATGCTCTCTTTCATGCCGAGTTCAAGTATAAACTCAAATCGACGAATCGATGATCGAATGGATAAAATTTCCAAACCCTAACTATCCTTGCACATGTTCGTCCTCACTGTCGTTTCCAAATCATAGCCGCACCCTTCAAATCGCATACCACTTCGAAGCTCAGGATGAAACATGAATTTAGGAATTGGTTTGAGGATTTTTAGATTAATAGTTTGTGAGATATAATTTTTCAAAGCTTCGTTGTCATTTTCCCTCTGTGCTCGGCTGTTATGAATAGAAGGAAGCGTATTTAAAAAGGAAGTGGTACAGTGATAGGTTAGGATGGCTGAGAAAAGAAAGAAAAGAGACAATGTGATGGGTACAGTCAAGTTAATATATTAATTATTATTATTTTAAATTCAAATATCTAGATATTTATTTCAAACTCCTATCAAGACGTGCCGCTAGGCGTTTATAATGTTATACCCCTATTCCGGACGCAATGGAAAAGGTTTCAAGCCCTAATTCGATCGTATGTGCGAGTTATGGAAATAAACGATCAATTTTAAATTAAATCGATTAAATTAATTTCTAAGCGTTTAGAGATGCCACGGTCAAACGGCGACTCCGATTGCTATGGAAATTGAAACCTGATAATAATAAACTATTACGGACCTAATGGAACTAGTTTTGTCGAATTCCGAGACTGTGCCCAGGAAGGCTATTTTAACTCGTCGATTAAATCGACGACTTTTTAAAATTTACAGAATTGCTTAAAATTCCAATTTTAAAATCTTATTAACTCTATTATAGTCCAAATATAACTTATATTCACTTTAGAAACCAATTTGAATCATAATAAATCGAATTTCAGTTATTCACTCTATTTTCATATATTAAATTTCAATATCAAATTAATCATATCAAATTCGGAATTTAATTATTCAAACATTTGCAATATTAAATTAAAACAAATTTGATTATTCTTAAATCACTATCTTTTGAAATATTCAAACGAACTTATATAATTTAACAAATTCAAATTATAGAACAACCATTTCCATTAAAATAGTTATTCAATTCCCGTTATTCAATTATTCAATAAATTCCAAATATTAAATTTAGACAATTTAATTGTTCAATATTTGACGGATTTCAATATTGGATTTTTAAATAAAATTTCATTATCAGTCGATTACTTTATTACCTCAAATGAATTCCACATTATTATTTAACTACAGTTAGAGATAATGCACTCAACTAATATATAAACTTTCATTTCAATTGCAATTGGTTCACAAATTCAATTCGACTAACTAAATGAATAGGTAACTTAAATAATTATCACCATTAACTTTTAATTACACTTATAAGTTTATTATTTACAAACAAGTGTCACAATTACCTATACAATACAAATTCATTCAATTACCGTTGACTACATATTATTTCAATTGATTTGGGATTTCATTCAATTCATAAATAATTAACTTAGATAAAATTTGTAACTAGAATGAAAACTTCAAGCAACCTTGTATGGAATCCATTCTCCAATATGAGCTTTTGCGGTTTTAGTTGTAAACCTATTATGCTGTTGAATTTAACAAATGTAAAAATTCCAATTATGATTAATATGTTATTTTAAAGGATTTTCAAAAAATGTCATTAAAGATAAAGTCCTTAATTTTGCGCAGCAAATTTTATAGTTATCATAAGTAAAAACTCATTCCATGTTTATGTAACGACCCGTAAAATTTCGATAATTAAAAATGTTAATTTAATAAGATTTCATGGTTTAATGTTGGAAGAATTAAAATTTTGTAATTTATGTATGGTAATAATAACTAGAATGAAATGCAACAAATTTTATCTAAGTTAATTATTTCATTCTAGTTATTATTACCATACATAAATTACAAATTTTTAGTTCTTCCAACTTTAAACCATGAAATCTTATTAAATTAACATTTTTAATTATCGAAATTTTAAATGTCGTTACATAAACATGGAATGAGTTTTTACTTATGATAACTAAAAAATTTGCTGCGCAAAATCAAGGACTTTATCTTTAATGACATTTTTTGAAAATCCTTTAAAATAACATATTAATCATAATTGGAATTTTTACATTTGTTAAATTCAACAGCATAATAGGTTTACAACTAAAACCGCAAAAGCTCATATTGGAGAATGAATTCCATACAATGATAAGGAAAGAGACTACCTTCCGATAATACATCTCTATAAAAATGCATCGAGGCATCAACAGATGGTCCTATACCAACCCAAGACCGCCCTACCTTTACCACAGGTAGTACCGAATATGACATCACCCTGGTCATACCCACCTATCCGAGAGCTCTCATAGCATACACAATATACCCAATATATAGAAGGTAGTCTAGAAAGGTGATGACCATATCCTAATGGGTGAAACCCACATAGCCCTGTTGCATCTATCCTATTTTTTTCATCCCTAGATGTGAGGCTTAAGGTCATGTTTTACCTTTCATAGAATCATTAAATCCTACTTAGAATGCCACATTTCCATTTCCATCACACAATAGTTTTCGTGAATGTACAACCTCTGAGCTCATACATCTCAGAGAAAGGTGCTAAGTGTAAGAGAGGTTACCTCCTACACCACCAAATAGATGTTTGTTTGTAGAGATCAATGTACATGTATTTTAGAAATGCAATGTCAGACATTCGTCCATATAAGTTTTCCAGTAACAGGACAAGCTGAAGAACTCTCCTACTACATCATATTTGGGAATCACCCCTAGGATAAGTAGTGAGAAGTCCTTACATCGAAGATTTTCAAAATTAAGTACTACTGGCACCATATGTATATATTATGAAAATCGAGGGGCTAGTGCCAAGTAGCCTTTCATTACGAAGATCTCCATTTTCAAAGTCGTTACCTTTATCATATTTTCACTTTCGAATGTGCATTGGTTTGAAGTGGTTTTCGGATAGGAATCGTCCAAATCTGGTTCCTGCTCTCACCAAACCAATTATCGACAAAACATCTTTTAGAGATATATCATTTCTTTTTCAATATATACGAGATTATTAAACCTCTCTTTAACTTTGGGAAACACCAAATCATTTCTCATAAATCATGGAAATAATTATCGAGTAAAAAGGGTTAATAGAAATTATACTAATTCCACTTAATATCAATTTCTGAATTCAACCTTTACTATCCATCGGATAACGGTATAATTACCTTTTAAATTCACGTGGATAGTATGGGTATCCTCAACGGAATTTAATACCATGTATAAGAAGATTATTTCCACACAATCCAAGTTGTATTAAATTTGTTAATTTGAATCTTTTATACTTGCCTCATTTTTAACATTTTGATCTTATCTATTCCTCGTCCAGGAAAGAGGCCAGGTGAGCCAAGGCATTGGTTTCTCCTGAACATCTCCTTAGTTTAAGCACCCAACATCCAGATCTCACGAATAGAAAAATTCAGTCTACTCATCATCTTTTTGAGCCAAGATTTAATCATTTATTTATAACAGCTTTTCTTTTAATCATTAATTACACCCCTCCTTTCCCATTAAGGCGCACGGCTCCTCCCCTCCTTTCCATCCTCTATGTGGAAGTGATGATGGTGTGTAAGAGTGAGGTGAGTGATGGTTAGTTTGTTTCTAAGTGTTAAAATATCTTAGATATTTATAACTTTTACTACATGTAAATTTAAATATAAATGGTAAATATGTATATATATTTATATATGTTATTTGTTATATATGTATATGTAATTTTATGTATGTGCATGTCATATGTGTGCACAAGTTACAAAACAACGTTGCACAACTTCCCTACACTAAACCGTTACGAATTCGGAATCCGATTCCCGGTCATATCACTTATAAATTAATTTACATATAAATGTAAAAAAATTGAAAACTAATTTCCTATCATTTTTAACTAATTAAAATGATGTCATTTGAATTATAAAACCATATAAATCGGTATTAAACAATTATCTACATAAAGTGATATTATATCGATAAAATGATATCAATTTTCTTTATAATTTCAAATCAAATATATATCTTTATAAAACTATTATAAATGATTTATTATCACTTCATAATTAATCAAAATGAATTATTATCATTTAAAAACAATTTTTGAATAATTATAATGATCATTAAATCAATAAATCTCCATTTAAAATCGTAAATCAATTATTAAATATGATGTCATTATTGATGATGTCATAAATACATTTTAAAAAACAAAATAATTTTTTTATTTCATATTCTTGTTTAAATGGATAAATAAGTGTATGTATTCAGCTCCGTGCCTGACTTCTGATAATTATAGAGCTGTTTATTGATAAAACGATTTTCGACCATTTTATCGATATTCCTTCGTAGTTTGTATTTTTGTGAATACTTATTCAAAATAAGATTACCATAATTATTATTCAAAACATCATAATCTATGTTTTAAAAAGCTTATATTTGAATATTTAAAAATAAATATAATTTATCAAATTGATAAATTTGCGGGTCGTTATAGACTTCCCTTCTTAAAAGATTTCGCCCTCGAAATTACAATGCAAAACGTAAAAGTTTTTGCCCAAAATATTTTTTATACTTAAACTTTTATAATGTATATAGATTATACATATGCGATAGTTGTTTCAATCTCTTTTTCGAATATACAATTTTATGTTCGAACTAGCATTGATCCATTGTTCTCTAGTGCGGTACTTTGATCAGGCTCAAAGCTTTCATTTTCCTTGCATACCTCTCAACTATGATAGAAAACATAAGTATTTAACTACAAGCACTTATCAGTGTTTTCCATTCAGCATCGAGTGATAAATTCTTTTTGGATACCAGTCTTATATCTAAATCTTAGGTTAAGTTATGTTGCGAAATAATTAATGGATAATGCATCTATACTTTATCTTTTCCAAAATATTTAGTAAAATTTTGTTTTAAGTTTTTAAACATTTCATAACATACCTTTTTATCTTACAAAGAAAATTCTCCATTTAAATTAGGTTTCCTTTATGAAGGATGCCTACAAATGTACTTGAGGGATTTGTGTAATTGCAAATGAACGAGGTCAAAAAGAAAGCTCATAGTTATATTGTACCACTTCATATCTTACATCCACATTCCTACCGTACTTGGATCATCCTTAAATCATCCAATCTTACTTGGGTATGTAATAGAAGTACATAATACAAATACAAATATATGACTAACCATAACATCACCTTATCACAAGCCATACATGTAATCTACTACTTAGTACTTAATACTAGATAGATAGTCACAAATCTTCAAACACAATCTCAATCATCACTTACAATCGGTTGCCGATGGTGCACTCCAATATCCAAACTCCAATGAAACTTCCCCAACATCCTCATCTATACTTTCTTGTTCGTGGTCAGCTTCATTTCCGTCTTCATTTTGCTGTATCTCATCCTTCACATATGGTAGCCAAGGTTGATTCCATGGAACATTCCCAAGTCCGACCGGTACTCCCTATAACATTTTCCCTTCCCCTGATTCCTCCAATCCTTGCACTCCCGTCTCCCCAGGATTCTCAAGTTTCTCTACAGCTTCTTCCTTAGCTTCCTCTTCATTATCTTCCATAACATCCCACTGAATGTATGAATTTGATGCCTCCTCACACCAAATAACATGATCCTCATTCATCTTCCATATGATATTACCGTCCCCACTACTGTGGTTCGTTTCATTTGATATCATATTATTTGCGTTCTCCTCTGGTTCAGACTATTCCTCCATGGGTTCTTCTTCGGGTTCAAATTCTGAACTGGCGGGGTCATTGTCTACCTTTCGACGGTACATATCTAGAAAAATGCACTGAGGCATGAACAGATGTATCTCTACCAATACAAGACCGACCTACATTTAACATTGATAGTACTGAATATGACATCGCTCCAGCCGTTCCTGACCTATCAGGGAGCTCTTATAGCATACACAACCTAACCGATATATAGAGGGTAATCTAGAAAGGTGATGAACATATCCTAATGGGTGCCACTCACATAGCCCTACCGCATCTAACATGTTTTTGTCATTCACGGGTGCGAGGATTAAAGTCATGTTTACCTTGCATAGAATCATCAAAATGCCACATTGCCATTTCCATCACACTATTGATTTCCATAAATGTACAACTTTTGATCTTATACATCTCAGAGAAGGATGTTAAGTGTAAGAGAAGTTACCTCCTACACCACCAAACAGATGTATGTTTGTAAAGATCAATGTATGTGTACTTTAGAAATGCAATGTCAAACATTCATCCATACAAGTTGTACAGGAATAGGACAAACCAAAGGCACACTCCTACTATATCCTGTTTTGGTAATCACCCTAGAGTAGCAAGAAGTCCTTGCATCGAAGATTTTCAAAATTAAGTACTACTGCCACCAAATGTATATAATATGGAAATCGAGGGGATACTGGCAATCAGCCTTTCATTACGAAGATCTTTGGCTTCAAAATCATTGCCTTTATCACATTTTTACTTTCGAATGTACATTGGTTCGAAGTGGTTTTCGGATAGGAATCACCCAAATCTGATCCCAGTTTCTCCGAACCAATTATCGATAAAAAATCTTTTAGAAATATATCATTTCTTTACCAGTATATATGAGATTATTAAACCTCTTTTTTAACTTTGGAAAACACCAAACCATTTCCCATAAATCATGTTGGCAAACATTATTGAGTAGAAAGGGTCGATCAAAATTATACTACTTCTACTCGATATCAATTTCTATATTCAACCTTTACTATCCACCGAACAACGATGGAATCACTTTTTAAATTCACATGGATAGTATAGATTCCCCTTTGAAATTTAATACCAAATATAAGAAGATTATTCAACACAATCCAACTTGTATTAAATTTATAAATTTGAATCTCTTATACTTGCCTCGTTTTCGACGTTTCGACCTTATCTATTCCTCGCTCGGGAAAGAGACCAGGTGAGCCAGAGCAGTAGTTACTTCTGAACATCTCCTTAATTTAGGCACCTCACATTCGGATCTTAGAAATAGAAAAATCTAGTGTACTCATTGGCTTTTGGAGGCAGGATTTAATCATTTATTTAGAACAGCTTTTCTTTTAATCATTTATTTACACTCTTTTTAAAATAATTATAAACTTCCAATTGTCTTTAAAACACTTATTTATTTATTTAAAAATATTTATAATAGATTCTAAAAAGAATAGTTAAGTTAAAACTGTAATTTTTATAAGTTATTAAAACTGTTACGGAAAGTGCGACGAATAGTGTTTCATAGCTTATTTGGTCAAAACAACGTTTCTATCATTTAAAAGTCCATTTTTATAACTCAAATCCATTTTAAAACATTTAAGTATATTTATAGAATTTATTTCATATTTTTAAATATTTAAAAAGAATATCATTTTAAAGAATTTTTCTTTTTGGATTCTGAACTGCCAAACCGCGACTATTTTGAAAACTTGTTTTGCTCATATCTCAAAAATATACTAAATAAAATCTTAGTATTTTTATTTTGTTTTGAAAATTGTTGTAAGAGTTTGGAAAATTCTTATTCCAAAGAGTTTTGACTCGAGCCTATCGTATAAATGGATTTAAACTATTACGGCGTGAAATCGCAAACTACCATTGCACGACGCGCCTATTTTTGACTCTAATTTCAATTCTTCTCAAAAGTTCACCAAATTGAGTTTTAGTGATTATAGACCATTTATAAACCAATTTAAAGAGATCTAATCATCTCGTAACACTTTTATAATTCATTTTGGAAAGTGATTTCTGTTTTGTAATTTCAACGTGTATTAAACGTGAATTGTTTACACATCCAAACAACCATATTTTTCACAACCAAAACATGATGATCAAAATATAACAACCATTCATTCCAAACATATCATATCATCATCCATATCATAATATAAATAGGGTTTTCTCGCCTTCATTGGCTACTAAACTTATGAAATGGATATAACTTCGCTACAATTGAACTGGAGTTAACAAAATTGTACCTTGGACCTTTGGAAAGGCTCGGTCTATGCTTACAAGTGGAGGTGGGCTCTGCCAAGGGTGATGGAGGTGGTGGCCATGGTTTGCAAGGAGGAGGGGAGTGGATTTCACTTGATTTTGAAGTGGATTGTTAATGAATATATACTTATATAAATTTATTTATTTTTTTCTAATTTTTCTTCATAAATTTCCTAAGTAAAGAAGCCATTAAAATAGCTTGAGAAAGAGGAAGAAGAAGATGAAGAATAGTATTAGAATTATGAAAATGGATGGTATTTATAGAAAAAATTTGGAACAAAATATCTTGAGGTAAAATTACATTTTTACCCCTTGCCCACACCCCTCCTTTCCCATCAAGGCGCATGGCTCCCCCTCCTTTTTGCCATCCTCCATGTGGAAGTGATGATGGTGTCTGAGAGTGAGGTGAGTGATGGTTAGTTTGCTTTTTAAGTGTGAAAATATCTTAGATTTTTTTTAACTTTTACCATATGTAAATTTAAATGTAAATGGAAAATATGTATATATGTTATATATGTTATTTGTTATGTATATGTATATGTATATCTATATAACGACCCAAAATTTTTATTAATTTAAAATCGCATATTTAATTGATTTTAAATATTAATAAGTGAAATTTATAAGTCGAATAATTTATTTATCGAATATTGGATTTAATTGGACAATTAAATCGATAATTTAATAGTTGAAATTACAGAAAAAAAATTGAAATTCGAGTTTAATATGATTAAAAATGATTTGGAAAAATTTATTTTATCATATTGGAGTTATAGTGATGTTATAGAACTTTTAAAATCGGATTAAAAGTTAATTGGTGAAAATTGAATATTTTAATATTTAATTATCGACTGAAAAATAGCCAACTTTCGAACAGTCTCAGAATTGGACGAAACTAGTTCCATTGGATCCGTAATAGTTAGTTATTATCGGATTTCAATTTTCGTAGCAATCGGAGTTATCGTTTGATCGTGGCAGCTCGAAACGCATCGAAATTGTTTTAATATTAATTTGGCGAGTTAAAATAGTCATTTTTCAAAAAGTCTCGGATTTCGACGAAACTAGTTTCATCAGATCCGTAATGTGATATTATTGTATGGTTTCAAATTTCATGTCAATCGGATATACCGTTTGTGCAGGGAAAGCGAAAACGCATCGAAATTAGTTTAAATCGGTTTAATTTTAAATCGAACGTTTATTGCCATAACTCATACAGATGACCGAATTAGCTCCCAAAACACGTTCCATTTTGTTCGGAACGCGGGGTAAACCTTAGGAACGCCAACCGGCACGCTTCGTTTGGAGTTCGAAAAATCCGGGATGAATAGTGTCGCGTGAATTTTCTATATAAGGACATATAATTCACAAATTTGCAAAAGAAAACAAACTAGGGTTTTACAAAACATGGCCGGCCGCCACCCCTCAATGAATGGCCAGAAATGTATCTTCTTCTTCTCTCAGTCTCTCTCAATCCATGCAATATTTCCAGAAACTTTCTACATGAAACTTGTAGAGCACCTCACGAACTACAACTTCAACGGTCAAGATCGGAAAATATGTTGTGGATCAATGGCAAAGTGGCCTTGAAGGTGGCACATTCTAGCACGTTTTTCTAGGCAGGGGGCTGGCCGAGCTTCGAGAGGCTCGGGGCGTGGGTAGCTCTGGGCGATGGCGTTCGAATGGCGGTGGTATGATGGAGTTTCGTGCGTTGTGGAGGCCGCAAGATCTAACCCTAATCGGCGGCTCTATGGGTTCATACGTGCGTTTTTTCTCCTGTAGGAACGTGAATGGGAGGGGAAGGAAGAAAGGAAGGGGACGGTCCTGATGGGGGGGATGCAGATCTAACGGCCTTGATTCTATTAGGTTATAAAAAGAAAAGAAATGTTGTAAATTGTTTATATAAATTCGTGTAACTTTAAAAATTGATATCATTTTCAAACGAGGTCGAAAACGCGCGAAACAAGTTGCGTTGGAATCGTATGGACGAGCACTACGCTATGGAATTGGATTGGAGTCGTTTGGATTTAGTGAGAATTTCCGGTAAAATTAAACGTCCGCTTAATTTTATTCGAAATAAATCGCTAAAATGAAATTGAAATCAAGGTGAGAAATTCTCACTCAATCGAATCGGTTTCGATTTTAATTTTAAATAGTTATATTTAAAATTCTTGAATGCATGTTTGAATGATGATTGTTATCTATTGATTGTCAAAATAGACATTATGCGCCGTTAGTAAGCGGATGTTATTTATTAAAAACATATACCGCGAATATTTCACAATATAGTGAAATTGGTATTATTTATGTACTTGGAGTTGATTTCCCGCATTATATAGCGGATGAGACCCTATTGCGCCGTCTATTAAGCGGGTAATATTTTATAAATCCCATATACCGCGATAATTCTGTATTGGAGCGGAATTGGTATTGTGCTAATGTTTGTGGTTGCAGGGAAACAGGTTGGAGGGATCCAACTGGATTCCTCAACTGTATTGATTTATTTACAGATATTGTGATATTTGTTGATTATCGTATCGATATATGATATTTGGATGTCGTGATTGACTATTTGGTGCTGCTGCATCATCGGATCCATTTCCGAAGTTTTAAAAATAATGATTTTGGTTTTAAAAGGGATTTAAAGTAATTTTTGAAAGTATACATTTTATTAAATTTTGAATTGATTCATTTTAAATAATTGAAACATTATAAATTTTATGTTATAAAAAAAGTTAAGATCTTTGTGAAATATAACCAAAAGGTGATTTTTGAGATAAGTACTTAATAAATTTATAAAATAGTTTAAATTGGGATTTTTGAATTATTATAAACAATTTATATAAAAGTTGTATAAAATTGATATTTATAAATTAAAATTATAGAAACTATAAAACGAGCTTTTATAAGTGTTAAAATAAATTTTGAACCTAGATTCATAAGTAAATAAGAATTTTTGATTTATAAATTAGTGTTGATATAAAAGAATGGATTTGTGAATAAATGAATTATAAGTAATTTACTTATAAACCGGATTTCAACATGTAAATGATATAGATTGAATTGGATTAATAAAGTAGATTTATAAATCGAAGTTTATAAATAGAAATGGAATTTATAGACATTGTTTATAAATTCGAAATCAATGGAATTTAATAAATTGAAAGTTGAAAATTGGTTAAGGAAGTATATTCACGATTTTGGACAGTGAATATATTATCAGATAAAATGGATATGCTTGGGAAAATGAATATTATAAATGAAGTTAATCGTTTTAACAGTGTTTTAAAATGTATTAACCATCGAAAACATAGATTTCAACATTGTTGTTGAAATAGACGTTTTCGAGAAAGAAGGAAATGGTGGACTATAACACTGTTGTTATAGTAAATGGTTTCCGAAAGGAAATGTTTTGTATAGTATTGGGATTTATATATCTATTTAAACTTTGAATCCCTATACTAGTGATTTTGGGTCGTCGTAGCGATGTTTTAGGCAACGTTCGTTTTTGACCCAAATAAATGTGTTAAGAGAATGTTTTCCTTAAGTAATGAAATATATACTTAATTTTGATTTAAGTATATTGAATATTTTCCAAGTGTTGAAAATAAATGGATTTGTGAATTACTTATTAATAAATAAGTACGGAAATGTTTTTCCAATGTGAAATGAAACATTTTGAGAATTTATCTTTTTGAAGATAAATTGAAAATGAATATTAGAAGTCGATTAGAAAATCGTATATTCATAGATATTTTGGAAATGTAAATTCACTATGGAATTTATAAATGAAAAGGGGAATTTGTTTAAAAATAAACGTTGATTTATTTTTGAACTATGGAAATAAATTTACGGATTTGGAACGTAAATATAAAATAAATCGGTAAGGATTTATTTAATTGGTTTGAATAAACCATTTTGAAATGAGAGTATTTCCGCGTAAGGAAAATGATTTGAAAATTTGTTTTCAAATGGTTGAAATGTTTAAATTTTTATATCTAGTAAAGATATTTTGGAAAGTAAATAATTTGGGAAATTATTTGGAATTTGGTGATGTTAAGCATGCCTATTGATAGTTAAATAATCCGACTATCAATATTTACCTTTAAATAGGTATTTGTTGTGATTGCTTGAATTTGAATGCTACACTTATTTTTGAATAAGCGCTCACTATTCGGGTTAGCCGGGAAAGGACCTTGGGGTCGTATAACCCATTCCGAATATGTGATACGTCGTAATGGATTGCATTTGATGACCGGTGTTGAAGACCTGATATTTTTGAAAACGGAAGGATTACCGTTGAGTTACTCTGCATCGGCTGATCTCCGATATAGAGGTTTTATCACCCTTAGTGACGGGAAGTCCGGACGTGATTAGAAATTATCCGGAATGCAAGGACTTCTTTGTAAGTGCCTTTGGTTCTGTTCGAGCCCGGAGCAGACTTGTATGGATTGTATGTCTGACATTACAAATTGAGATATAAAGCTGATTTCTTTCAAATATATTTCTGTTGGTGGCGGAGAATTTATTCTCTTAGCTTAACACCCTTTTCTGAGACGTACGAGCTCAGAGGTTATATAGTTGAAGGTTATTAGTGATATACTCCCAATTTCGTAGTGTGGCACGCTGAGTGTTACTGTGAAATGATCATTGTTTGATCATTTGTGATAGGATCATTTATTTGATCATTTACCTTGGTGATCATTTCTATGATCATTTGTTGACCCAAAGCACAGCTTTTGTATAAAGCGTGGCTTTATGGACGAGACTTCGTCGGACCTCACTCCCCGGAAATGGTCAAAACAGGAAGGATGCGGCAAGGTTATTAGGGGTAGCGCCCCTTTAGTGTATGTCATTCCTTCTGGATAGAGGTGGTATCATGGTATGGACCCCAGATATTTAACCTATGTTGTTGCTGCAAATTTTGTGGTTGTTGGAAATCGAGGATCCTCGGATAGATCGGTTACGATCGGGGGATGACATATTCGTGTCAGTAGTTACCCAGTTAGGGGTAACCCGGCCTTGTGTTGGCAGAGATCCGGTTTGGTTCTCGGGACGTCATTCCAGAGGCGTTTCCATGTGGCAATGGGAAGTTCCCTGGCCTGACCATTTGTTGGAAATCCGAAGAAACAATACGAGACTTGTACGGTTTTAGTTGTAGAACCTGCCATTTAATTATGGTGGCGCCCCACTGTTTAGATGGTAGCTATAGTAGGCATACGATAATGGTCGTATGTTGGCTAAGATTTATATCTTTATTTTCGAAATGATTTTTCCTACACTATGCACTAGTAATAATATCAAATGTTTCTTTTTAATGCGTATCAAGCATCTTTGACTATCATAAGGAGAAATCTCCTCCGATTCTGCGTTTGCATTGTGTGTGTGTGCGGGAGGCCTTATGGTAGTCTCATTTTTAAAAGCATTGCGAATTGACTTAAAAAATATTCCTCTATTTTGATTTTAAAGATAAATAAACTATTTTAGTTCTCACACCAGTCACATGACTAACTCGGAGTTTATTGTTTTCCTTCCTAAACTCTGGGTGCCCACCAATTTCCACACGGGCAGTCAAGAGTATGGTTTATCAGGATATTCTGGAATTCAGGAGTTGTTGGAGGCAAGATGGATGCATGGCGTATTCAGTAGTATATAGTATTTCCTTTCCGCTGTTTGTTATTGTTTGTTGTTGTACACTCTGATGATGAAATGTAATGTAATATGATGTAATGTAATAACCGATATAGTTCTTTGTTTAAAGATTATTCATTTATCTATCATATGTTGTTCCGCTGCGATTGTGAGATTCTGATATTGTTCTGTTATTTCTTTCTGTTCTGTTCTATCTTTTCTCTCTTCTTCTATCTTTTTCTTCTTCTTCAACCCTAACGGTACGGTTTTCCGGCCTTCGATTGCTCGACAGTTGATACAATGGACATATTGATGTCGGCATTCGTGGACAAAAAAATCACAGTCGTCACATTTGGTATCAGAGCTTATGGTTAAGCGACAACCATGGCTCTGTTGGGTATTACTCATTAGAGATAGAGTCAGTAGTACTCTAGAATGAGATGAGTGTAATAATAGATATGAGCGCGTATTTGTTAGTGAATATTAAATTGTTTTATATTGTGATGATTGGTTTGTTGAGTGGCATATGAACCTTCGTCGGCACAGTCTGCGCAACTGTATCGAAGGGGTTTCTAAACATTTGAATAGAACAATTCGACACGGTATTGTTTGAATAGGGTAAATGAAATAATTTTACCTTGATTTTATTTTGTATATAAAGGAATAATTTTTCGGAATTATTAAAGTGTATATGAATTGATTGTTGATTGTTGAATAAGTTAAATAAAACCACAGTTGTAAAAGAATAATTGTATAAGCAATTGAATTATAAGTATGGAGTTATAATTAAAATGATTTACACTTGTGAAATAATCTTATATATAAGAAGTGAAATTATAAAAGTAAAAGGTTTATAAAATGTGATTTATAATTTGAAATGAAATTCCAAAGAAGTATTTTGAAATGATTTGATATTTGGGAAAATTATTTTGGAGAAATTAAAGCTCTAAACTCTTTTCGGTCGCTGGAAAATAATTCTGATGATGATCATGACATCATCGGTGTTCATTTTCGGGTTTCCAAAAGAGGGATTGCTGCCAAATTGTTTTAAAAGAAAGTTGTTTGGAAAATTTGGGTTTGGTTTTGAAATTCAAAGGATAATTGAATCGGTTTCAAAAATGGTTCTGAAAGGTTGAAAAGACTCTGGAATCCTATTTAAAATATTTATGGGAATCATAAATGAGTTGATAACTTATACAATCTGAATTTTGATAGAATAAATTTAACTTAAAGGATGGAGTCAAATTAAAGTAGGTATAAGTGAATCAATAAAAAAATCCAAGAGGTAATTGTTGAATATAAGTTGTATAACTTATAAAATGATGAATATAAGTGAAATAAGTTTTGAACTTATAATATGAGTTAATAAATTTAGCTTTGGTAAAATGTTAAATAGAACAGGAATTGGAATCTGAATTGGATTTATATGTGAATATAACTTAAGTAAAGTTGAATAAAGTTGATTTTGGTGTCGAAATAAATTAGTAAGTGAATTAATGAAATGAAGTTATGAATGTGAACTTGAGTTACATAAATGAAGTTCAACTTGGAATGTTAATCAATTGAATATAAATAATTGATATGAAACAATGAATATAAGTGTTAATTCATTTAAAGATAATGGAATAATTGAATGTAAGTCAATTTAATATCGACCAATTGAATTTAGAGTGTTGAACCAAATTGAATGTCAATTGAATAAATTTAGTTATGTTGAATGTACATTGGTTGTTATTTGTTTGTATATGAATTCATTAAATGTTAATGAAATTGAATTAGCAAAATTGAAAGCTATGTAATTGAATTCAAATTGAAAGTGAAGTAAATGAATTTAAATAGAATTGAATTTGGATTGAAAGTGAACTAATGTGAATTTAATTAGTGAATGTTAACTAATTGAATTGAGAATGAATGTTGATAAAATCCAATGTAAATAAATCAAATGTGATTTAAATTGAAAACCAATTTATTGAATATTAATGAGAATATGAATGAATATTAACTTGGTTATGGATGATAGTTGGTTGAGGTTTGCATTTGTTGTTTTGTTGCATTTGCTATGTTGGCACATGTAGTTGTTATGTTGCTATATGTTGTATATTGATACTATTTTCGTATATATGCATGATTCTCATATTGTTGTTGAGTGTTTAGTAGGTGCGGATTGCGCTTGCTTCGCATTTGGAGCTCGCTTTTGTGTTATATTAGCCTTATATGCTCGCTAATAATAAATAGGGTACATATCTCGGATTACATACCGTACTTTTACACTTTTTTCCCTGTGGGATGCCACATCATTTGATGAGATGTATATTTGTGATATATATACTGTCATTTTTTTTCGGATCGAGCCGCGCAAAGTAGACTATGGCGAATTTTTTCGAAAATTTAAGGCGTTAGAATATTTTTGAGAAAATTGGGAAATTTTTGAAAACTAAGTATAGATTTGAAAACTTAGTAAAGTACGGTAAGAAGTTTAAATTTGTTTTGTAAAGTTAATGAATTCTGTAACTTTTTCTTACTTGGTAATTTCGAGGACGAAATTCTTTTAAGGGGGGAAGATTGTAACGACCCAGAATTTTTATTAATTTAAAATCGTATATTTAATTGATTTTAAATATTAATAAGTGAAATTTATAAGTCAAATAATTTATTTATCGAATATTGGATTTAATTGGACAATTAAATCGATAATTTAATAGTTGAAATTACAGAAAAAAATTGAAAGTCGAGTTTAATATGATTAAAAATGATTTGGAAAATTTTATTTTATCATATTGGAGTTATAGTGATGTTATAGAACTTTTAAAATCGGATTAAAAGTTAATTGGTGAAAATTGAATATTTTAATATTTAATTATCGACTGAAAAATAGCCAATTTTCGAACAGTCTCAGAATCGGACGAAACTAGTTCCATTGGATCCGTAATAGTTAGTTATTATCGGATTTCAATTTTCGTAGCAATCGGAGTTATCGTTTGATCGTGGCAGCTCGAAATGCATCGAAATTGTTTTAATATTAATTTGGCGAGTTAAAATAATCATTTTTCAAAAAGTCTCGGATTTCGATGAAACTAGTTTCATCGGATCCGTAATGTGATATTATTGTATGGTTTCAAATTTCATGTCAATCGGATTTACCTTTTGTCCGGGGCAAGCGAAAACGCATCGAAATTAGTTTAAATCGTTTAATTTTAAATCGAACGTTTATTGCCATAACTCGCACAGATGACCGAATTAGCTCCCGAAACATGTTCCATTGTGTTCGAAACGTGGGGTAAACCTTAGGAACGCTAACCGGCACGCTTCGTTTGGAGTTCGGAAAATCCGGGATGAATAGTGTCGCGTGAATTTTCTATATAAGGACATATAATTCACAAATTTGCAAAAGAAAACAAACTAGGGTTTCGGAAAACATGGCCGGCCGTCACCCCTCAATGAATGGCCAGAAATGTATCTTCTTCTTCCCTCAGTCTCTCTCAATCCATGCAATATTTCCAGAAACTTTCTACATGAAACTTGTAGAGCACCTCACGAACTACGACTTCAACGGTCAAGATCGGAAAATATGTTGTGGATCAACGGCAAAGTGGCCTTGAAGGTGGCACATTCTAGCATGTTTTTCTAGGCAGGGGGCTGGTTGAGCTTCGAGAGGCTCGGGGCGTGGGTAGCTCTGGGCGATGGCGTTCGAATGACGGTGGTATGATGGAGTTTCGTGCGTTGTGGAGGCCCCAAGATCTAACCCTAATCGGCGGCTCTATGGGTTCATACGTGCATTTTTTCTCCTGTAGGAACGTGAATGGGAGGGGAAGGAAGAAAGGAAGGGGACGGTCCTGATGGGGGGGGATGCACATCTAACGGCCTTGATTCTATTAGGTTATAAAAAGAAAAGAAATGTTGTAAATTGTTTATATAAATTCGTGTAACTTTAAAAATTGATATCTTTTTCATACGAGGTCGAAAATGCGCGAAACCAGTTGCGTTGGAATCGTATGGACGAGCACTACGCTATGGAATTGGATTGGAGTCGTTTGGAGTTAGTGAGAATTTCGGGTAAAATTAAACGTCCGTTCAATTATATTCGAAATAAATCGCTAAAACGAAATTGAAATCAAGGTGAGAACTTCTCACTCAATCGAATCGGTTTCGATTTTAATTTTAAATAGTTATATTTAAAATTCTTGAATGCATGTTTGAATGATGATTGTTATCTATTGATTGTTAAAATATACATTATGCGCCGTTAGTAAGCGGATGTTATTTATTAAAAACATATACCGCGAATATTTCACAGTATAGTGAAATTGGTATTATTTATGTACTTGGAGTTGATTTCCCGCATTATATAGCGGATGAGACCCTATTGCGCCATCTATTAAGCGGATAATATTTTATAAATCGCATATACCGCGATAATTCCGTACTGGAGCGGAATTGGTATTGTGCTAATGTTTGTGGATGCAGGAAAACAGGTTGGAGGGATCCAACTGGATTCCTCAACTGTATTGATTTATTTACAGATATTGTGATATTTGTTGATTATCATATCGATATATGATATTTGGATGTCGTGATTGACTATTTGGTGCTGCTGCATCATCGGATCAATTTCTGAAGTTTTAAAAATAATGATTTTGGTTTTAAAAGGGATTTTAAAGTAATTTTTGAAAGTATACGTTTTATTAAATTTTGAATTGATTCATTTTAAATAATTAAAACATTATAAATTTTATGTTATAAAAAAAATTAAGATCTTTGTGAAATATAACCAAAAGGTGATTTTTGAGATAAGTAGTTAATAAATTTATAAAATAGTTTAAATTGGGATTTTTGAATTATTATAAACAATTTATATAAAAGTTGTATAAAATTGATATTTATAAATTAAAAATATAGAAATTATAAAATGAGCTTTTATAAGTGTTAAAATAAATTTTGAACCTAGATTCATAAGTAAATAAGAATTTTTGATTTATAAATTAGTGTTGATATAAAAGAATGGATTTGTGAATAAATGAATTATAAGTAATTTACTTATAAACCGGATTTCGACATGTAAATGAATATATAGATTGAATTGGATTAATAAAGGAGATTTATAAATCGAAGTTTATAAATAGAAATGGAATTTATAGACATTGTTTATAAATTCGAAATCAATGGAATTTAATAAATTGAAAGTTGAAAATTGGTTAAGGAAGTATATTCACGATTTTGGACAGTGAATATATTATCAGATTAAATGGATATGCTTGGGAAAATGAATATTATAAATGAAGTTAATCGTTTTAACGGTGTTTTAAAATGTATTAACCATCGAAAACATAGATTTCAACATTGTTGTTGAAATAGACGTTTTCGAGAAAGAAGGAAATGGTGGACTATAACACTGTTGTTATAGTAAATGGTTTCCGAAAGGAAATGTTTTGTATAGTATTGGGATTTATATATCTATTTAAAACTTCGAATCCCTATACTAGTGATTTTGGGTCGTCGTAACGATGTTTTAGACAACGTTCGTTTTTGACCCAAATAAATGTGTTAAGAGAATGTTTTCCTTAAGTAATGAAATATATACTTAATTTTGATTTAAGTATATTGAATATTTTCCAAGTGTTGAAAATAAATGGATTTGTGAATTACTTATTAATAAATAAGTACGGAAATGTTTTTCCAATGTGAAATGAAACGTTTTGAGAATTTATCTTTTTGAAGATAAATTGAAAATGAATATTAGAAGTCGATTAGAAAATCGTATATTCATAGATATTTTGGAAATGTAAATTCACTATGGAATTTATAAATGAAAAGGGGAATTTATTTAAAAATAAACGTTGATTTATTTTTGAACTGTGGAAATAAATTTACGGATTTGGAAGGTAAATATAAAATAAATCGGTAAGGATTTATTTAATTGGTTTAAATAAACAATTTTGAAATGAGAGTATTTCCGCGTAAGGAAAATGATTTGAAAATTTATTTTCAAATGGTTGAAGTGTTCAAATTTTTATATCTAGTAAAGATATTTTGGAAAGTAAATAATTTAGGAAATTATTTGGAATTTGGTGATGTTAAGCATGCCTATTGATAGTTAAATAATCCGACTATCAATATTTACCTTTAAATAGGTATTTGTTGTGATTGCTTGAATTTGAATGCTACACTTATTTTTGAATAAGCGCTCACTATTCGGGTTAGCCGGGAAAGGACCTTGGGGTCGTATAACCCATTCCGAATATGTGATACGTCGTAATGGATTGCATTTGATGACCGGTGTTGAAGACCGGATATTTTTGAAAACGGAAGGATTACCGTTGAGTTACTCTGCATCGGCTGATCTCCGATATAGAGCTTTTATCACCCTTAGTGACGGGAAGTCCGGACGTGATTAGAAATTATCCGGAATGCAAGGACTTCTTTGTAAGTGCCTTCGGTTCTGTTCGAGCCCGGAATAGACTTGTATGGATTATATGTCTGACATTACAAATTGAGATATAAAGCTGATTTCTTTCAAATATATTTCTGTTGGTGGCGGAGAATTTATTCTCTTAGCTTAACACCCTTCTCTGAGACGTACGAGCTAAGAGGTTATATAGTTGAAGGTTATTAGTGATATACTCCCAATTTGGTAGTGTGGCATGCTGAGTGTTGCTGTGAATGATCATTGTTTGATCATTTGTGATAGGATCATTTATTTGATCATTTATCTTGGTGATCATTTCTATGATCATTTGTGACCCAAAGCACGGCTTTTGTATAAAGCGTGGCTTTGTGGACGAGACTTCGTCGGACCTCACTCCCCGAAAATGGTCAAAACAGGAAGGATGCGACAAGGTTATTAGGGGGTAGCGCCCCTTTAGTATATGTCATTCCTTCTGGATAGAGGTGGTATCATGGTATGGACCCTAGATATTTAACCTATGTTGTTGCTGCAAATTTTGTGGTTGTTGGAAATCGAGGATCCTCGGATAGATCGGTTACGATCGGGGGATGACATATTCGTGTCAGTAGTTACCCAGTTAGGGGTAACCCGGCCTTGTGTTGGCAGAGATCCGGTTTGGTTCTCGGGACGTCATTCCAGAGGCGTTTCCATGTGGCAATGGCAAATTGCTTGGCCTGACCATTTGTTGGAAATCCAAAGAAACAATACGAGACTTGTATGGTTTTAGTTGTAGAACCTGCCATTTACTTATGGTGGCGCCCCACTGTTTAGATGGTAGCTATAGTAGGCATACGATAATGGTCGTATGTTGGCTAAGATTTATATCTTTATTTTCGAAATGATTTTTCCTACACTATGCACTAGTAATAATATCAAATGTTTCTTTTTAATGCGTATCAAGCATCTTTGACTATCATAAGGAGAAATCTCCTCCGATTCTGCGTTTGCATTGTGTATGTGTGTGTGCGGGAGGCCTTATGGTAGTCTGATTTTTAAAAGCATTGCGAATTGACTTTAAAAAATATTCCTCTATTTTGATTTTAAAGATAAATAAACTGTTTTAGTTATCACACCAGTCACATGACTGACTCGGAGTTTATTGTTTTCCTTCCTAAACTCTGGGTGCCCACCAATTTCCACACGGGCAGTCAAGAGTAAGGTTTATCAGGATATTCCGGAATTCAGGAGTTGCTGGAGGCAAGATGGATGCATGGCGTATTCACTAGTATATAGTATTTCCATTCCGCTGTTTGTTATTGTTTGTTGTTGTACACTCTGATGATGAAATGTAATGTAATATGATATAATGTAATAACTGATATAGTTCTTTGTATAAAGATTATTCATTTATCTATTATATGTTGTTCCGCTGCGATTGTGAGATTCTGATATTGTTCTGTTATTTCTTTCTATTCTGTTCTATCTTTTCTCTCTTCTTCTATCTTTTTCTTCTTCTTCAACCCTAACGGTACGGTTTTCCGGCCTTCGATTGTTCGACAGTTGATATAATGGACGTATTGATGTCGGCATTCGTGGACGAAAAATCGCAGTCGTGATAATCTAATTGTTTATACGTGCATGTCATATGTGCGTATAAGTTATATAAACAATGTTGCACGACTTCTCTATGTTAAACCGTAGAGAATTCTCATTCTGAATCCCCGTCATATTTTCACTTATAAATTAAATTACAAATAAATGTAAACAAAATTTTTAAACGAATGTCTTATCCTTTTTAACTAACTAGAATGATTTTCGAATTAACGATTTAAATCAATATTAAACAATTGTTTACAGAAAGTGTTATTATATCGATAAAGCGATATCAATTTTTCTTATGATTTCAAGTTACATATATACATCTTTATAAAACTATTATAAATGATTTATTATCATTTTATAATTAATTTAAATGAATTATTATTATTTAAAACAATTATTTGAATAATTGTAATAATTAATAAATCATTTAATCTCAATTAAATTCATGAATCAATTATTAATTATGAGGTCAATGTTGATGATATCATA
Organism: Allium cepa; assembly: GCA_030765085.1. Classification (NCBI taxonomy): domain Eukaryota; kingdom Viridiplantae; phylum Streptophyta; class Magnoliopsida; order Asparagales; family Amaryllidaceae; genus Allium; species Allium cepa. Next base: position 758,694,640 of record CM060939.1, on the reverse strand, counting down.
AATATATTTTATTTAAAAAAATTATTTAGTATTCTTGTTTAAATGGATAAATAATTATATGCATCCAGCTCCGTGCACGACTTTTGATAATTATAGAGTTGTTTATTGGTAAAACGATTTTCAATCATTTCATCGATATTTCTTTAAAGTTTATATTTTTGTAAATACTTATACAAAATAAGATTATCTTCATTATTATTCAAAACATCATAATTTATGTTTGAATAAGCTTATATTTTAATACTTAAAATTAAATATAATCTATCAAATTGATAAATTTGCAGGTCGTTACATTGATTTGAGTTCGAAGTGGGTGATACTGTATTTGTGAAAACATCATCGTAGAAAAAAGTTGTTAAATTTGGAAATTCAAAAAACTTACACTGAGATTCTTTGGACCAATTCCTTATGAGAAATGCGGATTACGGATCTTATGACTAGGATAAACACTAGAGGCGGGGTGAATAGTGTTTTAAGGAATTATTAAATCCTTTTGAGTTTTTGTTAATTTGAACACAAATGTATGCAATATTCAAACACAGATATAATCACAGAATCAAACACAAATGTAGAAATAAAATAAAAGCAGTAAAGGAAAGAACACACCAGATTTTATACTCGTTCGGAGTTACCCTACATCCAGTCCCGCACAGAAGTACAGATTTCCTTTCAAAAGCAATTGTACAATTACACTCTCGATTTCAAGGCTACGAGGTACACCCTCCAGATTCACAATCCTATGGGTAGAGATACTTGATTTTACGAGTAACAAGTTCACCCAATTGATTTCCAAGGCTACAATCACACCTTTCCTCACTTGATTGATTTCCAAGGCCACAATCACACCTTTTTTCGTTTAATTGATTACAAAAAGCCTATAACTCCGAATAGCACTGAGGATCTTGTTGAGATAATGATAGAAAATCAGGCCCAGAGATAATCTAGTTAGATTCAATGTTGATTTCAGCAGAGTAATGGTAGGAATATGTATAAAGAAAATGTGGAAGAGAAGAGAAATGAAAACCAGAAAAATATAATTGAAAATTCGTTGAAACCAACCCATGTTTAAGAAGAACAATAGCCATGTCCATTCATGAAGAGATATGACGAATAGACACTTCTTTTGAAATTTAAGTTTTGAAATTAACTGACACTATGTCGACATGGGTATATTGAGCATGTCAACATCCCAAAGGAATTTTGGTGGTTTATTTTTCTTTTGAAAATAACTTTTACCTTATATTAAAAACTAATTTTGAACTTTATAAATATACTTGGATATAGTTAAAATACATAAGTAAATATAGACAATAATATATTGATATATATAATTTTACAATAATTTTATATTTAAATCTAAGTATAAATATTAAAAGTTAAATATATTATTATCAAAGATAATTTAAAATAAAGGATAATTTGATTTTGAAATTAAAGATTATTTTGAGGCTATAAGTAGTTAAAACCAGGATAGATGTTTTTTATTCTTTTAAAAGGAAGGTTTTGAAATCATTTTGAAAATAAGATATAATTTTGAAAATCATTTAAATAAAAGTTAGTGGATGCAAAAAAATAGTCTACTAGATTTTTCGTAGGTACCATCCTACTCTGGGTTCCATCCCTTTAACGGGCTCGAAGTGGATTCCATTTCATGAATAAATTAGATTTTAAGATGCTAATACTTTTCTAGGAGTTTTAAAAAAAAATTCCTAATAAATTAAAAGATAAATTACTTGAAATCTTGAACTCTTGATAATCTTGATATTCTTGATACTCATGAGTCTTCATTTTTGATATCTTGAATCTCCATACTGTATAGTCTTCATTCTTGGTACCTGCATGGTTAAATTCCGCATATACATAAAATTCTAAACTATAATGTTAGTATTTATATTTTATAATCCTATACAAAGGTTGTTATCATCAAAACCATCATCTCACGGACTAACAATCTTCCCCTTTTTGATGACGACAACCTTTTTATAAAATATTACTTCTATCCTAATAACTCCCCTTTAATCTATGCCTAACTATCCTATTTTATATTTCTCCCCCTTTGTCATCAACAAAAACTAAATCTAAATATTACTTCAAACTATATAATCTCCAAACTTTATAACTCCCCCTCATTCTTGAACTAAAGTACCTGCATTAATAAACAATACAAATGGAGAATATAATAGATAGATTAAGCGATAATTATATTGATAGACATTAAAAATCATATAAATATTAATGCATATTTATACATGTTTTTCACACCAAATATCAACCCAAATCAATTCAAATCAAATCAAACAATTCAAATCAAACAAACCAAACAAAACAAACATTACGAGGAACTTCCACCCATCCTTCTTCTCCAAATATAGGGTCTGCTTTAATGGCATCCCAATTTTCATTATCATTAGCGAGAGAGACTGGAGGATGTGCTTCGTTATCATCCTTGTGCAGGGAGAAAATCATCTATCGTATTGCATCGAAATGTCTTTCTTGCTCTTTAATCATCTACATTTGACTCAATTTAAGTGTCGCTGGTTACGGAGAATGAATGAAAGAATATTCCTGAAAGAGTTAAGAGTCTCTTCAAGATTTTCTGATAGATTATGAATTGGATTGGCCATATTCGAATTTGTGAGAAGAATGAGAGACAAAGTTGATAAGAGATAATATTCAGTGATGAATTCTGGAAGAAACAGGTATTTATAGGTGTAGAAATTCGTTTGAAATGAATAGACATAAGGTAGTTATTCAAATTTCAAATTCAAAATGAAATGTCATTTTTGACCAGTATATGTCGACATGGTCATAGGGGGAATGTCGACATGGTCCAGTGAATTTTGATGACTTATTTTGATTTTGTGAATAATTGTGTGTGTATATATATATTTATATAATATACTAACATTTATTCTGGAGATAAGATAAGCTAGATAACAGAAAAGAAATTCCATTTCATTTCATACTAAGACGACACAACGATTAAACACAAAGAACTACACGAACATTCAAATCAAAATAAACTAAACCAAATACAACGAGATACGAAAAGGTAGAACTAGTTAGAGGATGATGACGATGAAGATAATTCAAGCTTCTTGCTGACTTTGGAAATAAACTTGTTCATCTTGGATGAAATTTTATCCAATTTCTCACTAACGGATCTTTTAAGAATCCCTTGATTCTCAATAATAGTCTTTTGGTTTTTGAGAAGGGTTTTTTTGGATGGATTAGGAGGATAGTCGATGCTTTCCAAAGAAGTTTCACCTTCTTCTTCTTCTTCAATTTCCATTTCATCCCCTTCCTCTTCTTCTTCTTCCATCTCCTCATGAGCCAAACACTCTTCCTTTTCGGCAAGAGTCTCATAGCGTTAAAAAACAAATGGAATTTTCATAAGCGAAATGTCGGAATGATCGAAAATTTTTCTAGAAACAAGTCCTTCTCCTTTGAAATCCACTCCAAAATAGTTTAAAATTCGAGTGAGATAAATTCCATGACACAAAATATTCTCACCCATTACAAGGTTTTTGGGACGAAGTTCATCCAAAATAATTTGCGCCCAACTAATATCATAATTTCCAAAAATAGAAAAAAGTGCTTTGCAAACTTTTAAACTAGGATTGTTAAAATTTCCCGACCTTGGGGTCAAAGTATGTTATAAAAGAAGATTGAAAATTCTAGCTTTTGGTCGAATGTTTCGATTTTTGAATTCAAAATGATCATTCCGTTCGAAAATGTGATGAAATATCTCACGAACATTTTCATCGATTTTAAAATTAGAAAGATCAATTCCCGTACTCCTGTAATTGAGAATGGTACCCAAAAGATCATAATTCAAAAAAATTCTAGTGCTTTTGACACTACTCCAAATTTCATCATTGTTTCCATTATAAAATCTAAGATTTGCATAGAAAATTTTAACAAGATTTGGATAACAAACAAAATCATTTTGAGAAGCATCAACAAGACTAAGAATTTGATTGTTTGCAAAAAGAGAATCAATTTCACAAGAAGAGATATCTTGAAATATAGAAAACTTTCCAGGATGGACTTTTGCGTAGTTAGCATAATTGATGTATGCTTTTATTGCCTCCGGATCATTGAAGGGTTGTTCTTTTATCTTTCTGGAAATTCTCATTGGGGAGGGGTTGCTTGAAGAAGCCATTAGAGTAGAGAGTAGAGAGTTGAAGTTTTGAAGAGAGAGTTTGAATTTGAAAATGAGAGTGAAAAGATGTGATAAAAGATAGTGAATAAATAGATTCTCAAAAGACATGTTCTCTGGTCAAAAGATGCCTTTTCAGAGAATTAAATGAAGTGAAAAGGTGGAGGGTAATTCAACCATTTGAATTAAAATTTTGAATTTCAAATTCTATACCCATGTCGACATAATGGTAGGGACCATGTCAACATGTGCTTGTGAATTTCTATGATTTATTTTTCCTAAATACTCTAATATATATATACGCATATATATACTTATTATTTTTAATGTGTATATACATATATCTGGAATATTATTAGAATTATAGTATATTCCATAATATATTATTATACTAATAAAAATAAAAATAAAATAATTAAAAATAAAATAAAATTCAAATAAGACGCCAATTCAAAATCAATCAATCAAACAATCAAGCATCTAATTCTAAGCATGCAATTTCAACCAATTGTATTGTAAATGCGTACCTTTTTCTGAATCCATTTCTCTAAATTCATAAGAGGCGTGAAACGCAAATTTAAATTATCTATCTTCTGATCATCATCGCTTGAGGACGATTCTGAGTCATCTAGAGTAGCAGTAAAGGCACGCTTCCGTTTCTTTAATGAATCATTTTTTATAGGAAGATTTTGCCTCTCTTGATGCAGACAATCTCTTTTGATATGGCCTGGTTCATCACAGTTGAAACATTTGACATTGTTTGGCACTATATTCTGATTTCCAGAGTTCTTATAGTTGTTTCTCTTGATATTATTCATCTTTCTGTGTTTCAGAAATTTTCAAAAATTCATGGTCATTAAGGCTATCTCTTCATCATTATCGTTGTTTGAGTCTGATCCATCAGTCAATGCATTAAATGTCATTGATTTCTTTTCAGATGCTTTGCTTTCTCTTCTTCCGATCATTTTGACTTCAAACGACATTAGATTTCCAATTAATTCTTCTATCTTTAAGGTACTGATGTCATTTTCCTCTTCGATCGCAAGTGTCTTTTGATCCCATTCTAGAGTAAGAGAATTTAAAATTTTTATGACTTGATCTTCTTCCGAAAATTCCTTTCCTAACGATATTAGAGAATGTACAATATCCTGAAATCGACTATACATATCAGAAATAGACTCATTAGAATTCCTTTTAAATAATTGAAACTGATTTTTGAGCATGGATATTTTGGTCTATTTAACTTTGCTTGTTCCTTCGTGAGTAACTTGCAAAGTATCCAAGATTTCATATGCAGACTTACAAACTGATACTCTATTAAATTTATTTCTATCAAGTGAACGAAACAGAATATTCATTGCTTTAGAATTATTTTGTGCAACTGTCTTTTACTCAACGGTCCACTGTGCAAAATCAGTTGTGGGTTCAGAATATTCAGTTTGTGTGATATTCTAAGTGTCTAATCCTACAGATTGTAAATATATTTACATCCTACATTCCCGATATGCATAGTTACTGCCATTAAAAAATGGTGGTCTGACAGTAGACTGACCTTCTACAAATGAACTAGTGATAGGGATACTAGTGTTAGTAACAGTAACAGTGTTGGTAGCCATCTTGAAAACTTTTCAAAAATCAGATTATGAAATTTTGAAAACCTTGCTCTGATACCAAATGTGAGAATGCGGATTATGGATCTTAAGGCTAGGATAAACACTAGAGGCGGGGTGAATAGTGTTTTAAGGAATTATTAAAAAATTTTGAGTTTTTGTTAATTTGAACACAAATGTATGCAATATTCAGACACAGATATGATCACAGAATCAAATACAGATGCAGAAATAAAATAAAAGCAGTAAAGGAAAGAACAAACTGGATTTGTACTGGTTCGTAGTTACCCTACATCCAGTCTCGCACACAAGTACGGATTTCCTTACAAAAGCAATTGTACAATTACACTCTCTATTTCAAGGCTACGAGTACACCCTCCAGATTCACAATCCTCTGGGTAGAGATACTTGATTTTACGGGCAACAAGTTCACCCAATTGATTTCTAAGGCTACAATCACACCTTTTCTCGCTTGATTGATTTCCAAGGCCACAATCACACCTTTTCTCATTTAATTGATTACAAAAAGCCTATAACTCTGAATAGCACTGAGGATCTTGTTGAGATAGTGATAGAGAATCAAACCAGAGATAATCTATTTAGATTCAATGTTGATTTTGCCAGAGTAATGGTAGGAATATGCATAAAGAAAATGTGGAAGAAGAAGAGAAATGAAAACCAGAAAATCATAATTGAAAATTCGTTGAAACCAACCCCTATTCATAGGAGAACAACAGTCATGTCCATTCTTGAAGAGATATGATGAATAGACACTTCTTTTGAAATTTAAATTTTGAAATTAGCTGACACTATGATGACATGGGTATATTGAGCATATCGACATCCCAAAGGAATTTTTGGTGGTTTGTTTTTCTTTTGAAAATAACTTTTATCTTATATTAAAAACAGTTTTAAACTTTATAAATATACTTGACTATAGTTAAAATACATAAGTAAATATAAGATAATTTAAAACTAAGGATAATATTATTTTGAAATAAAAGATTATTTTGAGGCTAAAAGTATTTAAAACCAAGATAGATGTTTTGGATTCTTTTAAAAGGGAGGTTTTGAAATCATTTTGAAAACAAGATATAATGTAACGACCCGCAAATCCGTACCCCTTAGAGTCGACACTATTCTCCATCAATCAACTCAAGGTGTACGGAAATACGGACCATTTGGGTTAAAGAAGAAGAGGTAGAAGAAGAAAATAGAAAACAACATCAGAATCTAACCATCGCAGCGGAATAAAATATAATAGATAATAAATGATCTTTACACAAAAACGAATATAATATTTATATATTACATCATCAGAGTACATCAATCACATAACACACAATGAGACAGTGATCATAACCTGTCCTCACACAACTGAATACATAGCGGAATAATAATCAAATACGGAAGTACGTATCGTCATCCAGCCCGTCTCCTGAGCTCTACAGCATTCTTTCATATATCCTATAATACTCGGTCTAACCCGAGCATTATAGTTAAATAACACCCAAGTCAGTCTGGAAAACCGGTGTGAGAAATCACACTCAATTTGATTTTTAAAGTTTCAAAATCTTTTTGAAAACAAAAGCATCTCGTAAGACCACGCCACAAATAAACATGTCGGGTTTTTACCATACGATAGCTAAGACATTTCTATTAAAATCCTCTGATATTATAAAAGGATCTATATACAAATACTTATTAAAATAGCCGAAATTGTTACATGATTAAATTCCAGGTACTAGCCACAAAGTGGGTAATACAAACAGAACTCGTAAAAGGTGCGTAGGGAGAATGGATTTCCAACTAATGACTAGGCACTGGGGTACCACCTATCATGGTGGCCTAGATCACAGTACTGAGGATCACTCCCGACCCCCCGCAACATAAGACCCAGACTATCCCTTACTGGATAATCCCAAGTAAGATCACCCAGCAGTTGGGATCAGCAGCTGCACCCCAAGCCGAAATAAAAGGGACATCTAGACGGGGATGACCTCACCTGGAAATGGGTGCTGCCCAACAAGCCTTGCTGCATAACCCCCGATTTTCGATGATCCCCGGTTTATGAGGCTTGAGGCTAAGCGTTACCTTTTAGAACATATCCCTTAGAATGCCCATCGACCACCAAACGATGTTCTGAAAGCATTCATCCATACAAATCCGTCCCGGGTTCGAACAGAACCGCAGGCACTACCGCTACTACATCCATTTTGGAAATATCCTCAGGATTAGTAGCGACTAGCCCTTGCACTTCACTGCTCCATCTTCGACTCCGAACTCGTTTTTCCACGAAAACGTACAAACCGGATCGAAATGGTTTTCGAGAAATTAATCCCGATCTCGGTCTCTTCGAAATGATCAGCGCATTTGGCCAATATTGATAGTCGTTTATTTAACTATCAATTAACATTCACAAACAACCATCAAACAGTAAATAATTTCCCAAATTATTTATTTATCTCAAAATACCTTCGCAAGATATATTTCCATTTTCAACCCTTTTGAAAACAGTTTCAAACTACCTTCCTCTTACAGAATAAATTTCCCAAATATTTTCTATTTCCACTGAAATCACCAAGCACAAAACTTTAAATTCTAGAACAATTTAAAAACACTTTATTATAAAATATACTTTAAAATATTTAAATTAAAACTACTTTAGTACTTTTATTAAAAATAATATTTTAGAAATAATTAAAATAAGGTTACTTTATAAAATATAAAACTAGATTTTCTCCTTTAAAACAAATACTAAGTCACCTTAAATAATTACTACGATAATAGATTTGGAAAATACTTACTTTAGAATTTAAACATTTAGCAATAATAAATTTTCTAGAACATTCTTTTTAAAACAAGTTAAAACTTTTATATATTTAAAAATTTACTTTAAAATGTACTTGGTTATCCAGGAAAATATACTTCTCTTCACATGCTTTAAAAATGAATAACTATTTATTTTAAAACAAAATTTTCCCATTCCTTTAATAAGTTCCCAAAGTGAATTTATTCTTTCAAATATCCACTGATATATTACTTTTCTTTTATAAACCTAGTTTATAAATTCCATAGCCACGTTCTCCTTAAAGTTACGGTTTTACACACTTAAATCAATTCCCAAATTGATTTCCAATTAACTCCATTTATTCCAAAATGCATTAACTTTCGATTTTATTCCTTAATTGTGATTTAAAATACTTTTAACTGAAAATATCAATTGTAGATTTACCAAATTACTTCTTTATCCCTTTAAATAAATTTAAACCTTGAATTTTAAAATAATTCTTATTTCCTTTAAATTATGTCACTTAAGTTTACAACTCATTAATTTCTGTTTATTCAAAATCCTTTTTTCCATACTCGAAATTATTTATTAGAATTTTAAAATCACTTTATTTCTTTTCCAATTCATTCTTAAATTTATTCAAATTCACTATAGTTATTTTACTTAAAACTTCACTCTTTTATTGTCTTTCTAAAAATCTGATTATATATTTTGAAAACTCAGCGTACCGAAATATATTCAAGCAAACTATAGCATTCAATATCCCAATATAATTCATCATAGAATATCAAATAATCACAACAGAGAATATTAAATAATTTAAATAAATGTTGAGGAATCCAGTTGGATCCCTCCAACCTGTTTCCCTGCATCCACAGACGTTCGCACAATATAAAATACCAATTCCACTTCGAGGTGGAATATCGCGGTATATGGGATTAAATATAATAACATCCGCTATTATGCGGCGCATAGGGTCTCATCCGCTATATAATGCAGGAAATCAATCATTCCAAGATGTATTATATACTATAATATAGCACATCAAATCAGTTCAGCCATTCAACCAATTATTTAAATTTAACCATTTAAATTTAAATTATAATCAGATGAGTGAGATTAACTCACCTTTGACTCCTGTTTTGCAACTCACCTAATTCTCGATTTGATTTCACGATTTCCAGAGCTTATATAAACATTAGATGATTTTTATTAATATTTGAATTAATCTAATAATTAATTACCCTTTTTATATAAATTTAACTTAGCTAATAAATTTTATCTTAAACTAATGATTTAATTCTTGACAAATAATTAAATCTTAAACTAATTTTCCTTTAATCAATAATTTTTTTTTAGTAATTGAAATAATTAAATTAATTTCATAAAATAACTAATCACCCTAAACACATATTTTAAAATAAACTACTAAGTTTAAAATGTGAATATGTATATTTATTTCATTTATTATTATTATTATTATTATTATTATTTCATTTTGAAACTATATATACACATAAACATAGCTTATATTACCAATCAAACTTTATATTTCTAAATCTTATGTATATAAATAATTTGTTCAAACCTGAAAGTATATATTATACCAAAACAGAATTACTTAATGTCTTCCAGTACAATATATTTCCCTCTTTTTATTTTTTTTATTTCTTTTTACTTTTATAAAAAGAAAATTCTAATCTGTGCATATATATATAAATCGGTTGTTTTAAAAATTCTAAATAAAATAATCAACTGATCCCGGGTTTAAGCTAATCACTTACCAAAAAAAATTAATTAACCTTACCCTTAATCACCTCGACACTCGGCCTGACCTACGCGACTCGCCACAGGCCCCCTGTCGACCATCGATCAACCCGCTGCCCTATTCCTTGATCTCTCCATGCGTGCGCGATCTCGAGCTCCACCCAGATCTGTCATTCGACAGCCCAACCTCCAGAAAGTTGCAACCCTAACCTCCTCTGCTCGATACCGTACAAGGTCGAACCCCTCCCACCAATGACGTGGAATCGCTCTCGAATTTGAAAGCAGTTATAATTTCGACTGGCAGCATGAAGAAGGAAAGGTCATTGTTCGATTCGAATAGTCCGTTGCTTTCCTTTTTTTTATATACAAAGGGTCGGCCATTGTTTGAATTTGAGAGGACAAGGACGTGGTCTAGATCTGGAAGTGGGGGAAAATGAATGCGGTTGAAATGGAAAAAGAATGAAGACCTCATTCCAACATTATTATTTCTTCAGCTTTTATTTGAACGAGGGGAATAAAGTTTAGACATGATATAAAGCTGAGGGAGGCGTGTTGGAGAAGGTGAGCAACAATGATTTGAGAAAAATTTTGATGTGATGGAATATACGGCTGAAGGTGGGTTTTGCCTAAGAAATATATTTTGTTTAAATCCCAAACGTCTCGATTTACGTAGCTTAAAATCGCGAACTCCTATCGAGGCGTGCTGCCAGGCATTTATAATGTTATATCCCTATTCCGAACGCAATGGAAAAGGTTTCGAGTCCTAATTCGATCGTATGAAGAAGATAGCTTTTTGGATCAGTTATTATATTGAATTTCAATGTAGATTTCAGCGCGTTTATATATCGTACGCTCACACGGCAACTCCAATCACTACGAAAATTGAAATCCGACAATAATACACTATTACGGATCCAATGGAATTGGTTTCGTCGAAATCCGAGACTGTGCTTCAGAAGGCTATATTTTAAATATCAATTTAAACGATAAATTTCAAAACTTAACAAAACACTTCCAAATTAAATTTTAACACGTTTACTATCTTCAGTTCTATCAATATAAATTTTACAAGCCTTCAAATTATTTTTCATAGGCTTAAAACTCAAGATTCAACATTTTACCCAAATTCCAATTATTAAATTCAATAAATAAATAATGATATTTGTAATACAAGTTAAAATTAACCTTTCAAATATTTAAAATAAATTAAATATTTCCATTTCAAACGCTCAAAAATTCCGGGTCGTCACATTCCTCCCCCCTTAAAAGAATTTCGTCCCCGAAATTACTAGTTAGGAAGAATGGTCCAATACCCGTTTATCTTTCCCAAAAACAAACAGTTTCTAACAACTTTCCAAAACAATCTTTTTATTAAGAACATCCTACCACTGTTCCTAACTTTTCAAACTTCTCCCATTAGGTTCCCACCAATATCATATACCCAACCATTAAATTTCAATTTAAAACCAAATTTAAATTTTCAAAATTTCTCAAAAAATTTCTAACTCTTTAAATTTTCGAAAAATTTCGCCACCGTCTCCTTTGCGCGGCTAGATCGGTACAACTACAAAACGCCTCTATGGGCCCCCAGATTTCAAAAGAAAACAAAAGCCAAGTGGCAAGATCGAAACCCAATCAAATTTCATATAGAAATTAAATACATACATTTTTGTCGAGTAATTCAAATTTATCTTCTGAAATCAAAATCAATTTTCCTTTCCCTTTATAATACCTGCATATCCTACTTAGCAATAATATCCAATCACAACTTTCAAAACATTTTATTGACTTCCTTACAAAATGTCAATATCTATTCATTCAAGTCGTATGATGTTCATATATTTTATTAAATCTTCACTCAAATTCTTATTCATTATATTTTCCCGATACCCATATTACTTAAGAATTTCACCATTTCTTCTTAAGTTCAATATAAGTATTTTATACGCTTCTTATATTTATTTTCACTTCACCACTTTAGTTCATATTTACTTTTATTCAAATTGGTTCTCCCATTTCCATATGAATTCAATTTAGCTTCACTCTGAATATTGAATTTTATCTTCCGTTTATACTGATTCATATCATTATTTTAAATTAGTTGCATTCCCTAATTTATTTCTATTTCAGATCTGAAATTGTTTTGTCGCTAACTATAATTTTCCTAAAATTTTCAAAAAATTTCTAGCTCCTAAAATTTTCGAAAAATTTTGGCAGAGTCTCCTTTGTACGGAGGGGCATTTGCAATTTGACAAGAGATATACATATATATACATCGACCCACCCGGCCGGAAAAACCGAAAATAGTTCATATTTCCTATTTTTATTGCGTAGGCGTACCTTTATTTAGCATTTTTAAGCAAACGGCCTATTATTTTAACATTTAGCGCGTCCAAATCCAGCCAAACGGCTTCCCGGTACCTGTACTTACTCAATTCAAGCATATAAGTACTAAATATATGCAATTTATTAACATTTCACTTACTTTCAATAGCTAACACATAAATTTCACATATAATGCACATTATATAATTTCCATAAGCGCATATAAGGTTTCGACACTTATTATAAATGCTTACCACCTATTCTCAAGCCATTCCATTCAGTTTATATGATTTACAACTTACTCGCTTATATTTAATTCATTCTAAGCAAAACAAACTCATACTCATTCCAATTGATTTCAAAATCATCCCATTTCACTTCTAATAACTCATAGGATTTTATCTAATCCTATTTACATCGAACGACCGATTTTCTTATGCAATTCTACAATATTAATGTGAGTAAATAATTACTTAAGCTTTATAACCATTTAAATTGATTCCAACTCAATTTACACTTGATTCCATCCCATTTCAATTTATTCACAATCTTTTCATTGCATTTTCTTTCATTTCCAAAAAGTTTGATTCCAAACCATTTTAATAAACTCGATAACCAATGTATTAAATAACCACCTCACAATTTACTTAAGTTATTTATTTTTTTCAAACTATTCCATCCAATAACTTAAGTTTATTTTATTCCACCAACTCCTATTTAAATCTTTGATTTGATTTTCCTTTGATCAAATCCTAACAATTTTACTAATTTATTTGATTAGTTTATTCTTTTATCCATTTTTAAATTTTAATTCACATTAAAAATTCATTATTGAATTTATTAATAAATAGTCCATTCAATTTATACTTGAATTGGATTTTTTTACAGCTCACACCAAATCTATTTTAATCCAATTCAATTTTATTCAACCACACTTTCAATTTATAATCCCATACTTGATTTTTTTTTCTTTTATGTTCAAAACCATTTTATTTAATTCTCTTGAGTTAAATCTTACTTTATATCCCAAGTTTGGATTTTTTTTTTTTATATTTCATTTCCAGAATACCAATACTTTTATTCCGGCTTATTTATTACCTTATTAAATTTTTATAAGCTACGCACTTATTAATATTCATTCTTCCCCGTCTATTTACAATCAATCCCGTTCATATTTTATTTTTTTTCAACTCAGGATTATATATTTAATTTAGCCAAGTATATATTTTTATTCAAATTTTAACTTTTATAAGCTTTCCCACTTATTTTAATCTAATTCTTCTTAAGTAAAATTTCTATTCTAAACAAATTTCAAACTTATATAAATTTCCAAATTTATTCTTTAAGCATTTCCAGTTTATTTCCAGAGTTTTAAGCTATTGCTTAAACATTCTAAAATACTTTAAACCGACACCAGAGTTTTCAATAATCACATAAGTATTTCAAAATCCCTTTTTAAATTATTTATATCCAAAATCCTTTGGTAAATTCAATTTATCTCTTTGAATTTCAAAACCAACCCAATTTTGCAAACAATACCAATTCAAAACAATTTGGTAGCAATTTCTCTCTTGGAAACTCGAAAATGTACATCGATGATGCTGCGGTCATCACCGAAATTATTTTCTAGCAACCGAAAGAGTTCAATGCTTTTATCTCTTTTAAAACCCTTCAAATATTTTTAAATTCCAAATCTCTCTAGATTTCAAATTAGATTCAAAAATATTTCTCAAATATATATCATTTTTCCCAACTTTTTGAGAACCATTTTCAAATTCGAAGGAATTTAAATTCCTAAATTTTCAAATTCCAAATTCTTTAAATTTATATTCACACATTACTTTGGAATTTTATCTTATCTTAATTATTAATCACACTATAATTCACATTTATAGTTTACATTTACAAATTTCATTTGTATATGTATTTGTTTCTTAGTTTTTAATTATGTTTTCAATATCTTATTCAATTATGAATCACATTTACAAATCCCATTTATTTATTCATTTATTCCTTCATCTTTGGTTAATATTTCAATTTCTTATTCAGTTTTACACACTAATAATAATAATTTAATATTATCATTCCTGACAACCAAGTGTCCATATATAACTATAATAATTTACGAAAAATCATTTCTTTTATATACAAAAATAATTTTGGGTAAAATTATTTCATTTACCCTATTTAAAACAATACTGTGTCGGTTTATCTTGTTTAAAAGTTTAGAAATCCCTATCGATAACATGGCATCCCACATATCGACCAGAATCCTTAAACACTCAACCGATAAGTCAATACAATATAAAACAATTTTATATTCACTAACAAATACGCGCTCATATCTATTAATACGCTCAAGCTCATTCTAGAGTACTACGGACTCTATTTAATGAATAATTTCCAACAGAGCCAAGGTCATCACCAACCTAAGCTCTGATACCAACTGTAACGACCCGCAAATCTGTACCCCTTAGAGTCGACACTATTCTCCATCAATCAACTCAAGATGTATGGAAATACGAACATTTGGGTTAAAGAAGAAGAGGTAGAAGAAGAAAATAGAAAACAACATCAGAATCTAACCATCGCAGCGGAATAAAATATAATAGATAATAAATGATCTTTACACAAAAACGAATATAACTGTTTATATATTATATCATCAGAGTACATCAATCACATAACACACAATTAGACAGTAATCATAACCTGTCCTCACACAACTGAATCCACGGCGGAATAATATCCAAATACGGAAGTAGTATCACCATCCAATTCGTCTCCTGAGCTCCACAGCATCCTTTTCTGTATCCTATAATACTCGGTCTGAACCGAGCATTACATTTAAATAACACCCGAGTCTGGAAAACCAACATGATAAATCAACTCAAATTGGTTTTTAAAGTTTCAAAGTCTTTTTGAAAACAAAAGCATCTCGTAAGACCACGCCACAAATAAACATGTAGGGTTTTTACCTTACGATAGCTAAAACATTTCTATTAAAATCCTCTGATATAATAATAGGGCCTTTATAAAAATACTTATTAAAATAGCCGAAATTGTTACATGATTAAATTCCAGCTACTAGCCACAAAGTGGGTAATACAAACAAAACTCGTAAAAGGCACGTAGGGAGAATGGATTTCTAACTAATGACTAGGCACTGGGGTACCACCTGCCACGGTACGTGGCCCAGATCACAGTACCGAGGATCACTTCCGACCCCTTGCAACACAAGACCCAGACTATCCCTTACTGGATAATCCCGAGTAAGATCACCCCGCGGCTGGGATCAGCAACCGCACCACTAAGCCGAAATAAAAGGGACATCTAAACAGGGATGACCTCACCCGAAAATGGGTACTGCCTACCAAGCCTTGCTGCATAACCCCTAATTTTCAGTCATTCCTGATTGATGTGGCTTGAGGCTAAGCGTTACCTTTTAGAACATATCCCTTAGAATGCTCATCGCCCACCTGACGATGTTCTGAAAGCATTCATCCATACAAGTCCATCCCGGGTTCGAACGGAACAGAAGGCACGACCCCTACTACATCCATTTTGAAAATATCCTCAGGATTAGTAGCGACTATCCCTTGCACTTCACTGCTCCATCTTCGACTCCGAACTCATTTTTCCACGAAAACGTACAAACCGGATCGAATTGGTTTTCGAGAAATTAATCCTGATCCCGGTCTCTTCGAAACGATCAGCGCATTTTGCCAATATTGATAGTCGGTTATTTAACTATCAATTAACATTCACAAACAACCATCAAACAATAAATAATTTCCTGAATTATTTATTTATCTCAAAATATCTTCGCAAGATATATTTCCATTTTCAACCCTTTTGAAAACAGTTTCAAACTACCTTCCTCTTACAGAATAAATTTCCCAAATATTTTCTATTTCCACTAAAATCACCAAGCACAAAACTTTAGATTTTAGAACAATTTAAAAACACTTTATTATAAAATATACTTTAAAAAATTAAATTAAAAACTACTTTAGTACTTTTATTAAAAATAATATTTTAGAAATAATTAAAATAAGGTTACTTTATAAAATATAAAACTAGATTTCCTCCTTTAAAACAAAATACTAAGTCACCATAAATAATTACTACGATAATAGATTTAAAAAATACTTACTTTAGAATTTAAACATTTAGCAATAATAAATTTTCTAAAACATTCTTTTTAAAACAAGTTAAAACTTTTATCTTATATATAAAAATTTACTTCGAAAAAGTACTTAGGTATCCAGGTACATATACTTCTCTTCACATTCTTTAAAAATGAATCACTATTTATTTTAAAACAAAATTTTCCCATTCCTTTAATAAATTCCCATCGTAAATTTATTCTTCCAAATATCCACTGATATATTACTTTGCTTTTATAAACCTAGTTTAAAAATTCCATAGCCACGTTCTCCTTTAAAATTCCGGTTTTACACACTTAAATCAATTCCCAAATTGATTTCCAATTAACTCCATTTATTCCAAAATCCATTAACGTTCGATTTTATTCCTTAATTGTGATTTAAAATACTTTTAACTTAAAATATCATTTTTAAATTTTCCAAATTACTTCTTTATCCCTTTAAATAAATTTAAAACCTTAAATTTTAAAATAATTCTTATTTCCTTTAAATGATGTCACTTAAGTTTACAACTCATTAATTTCTGTTTATTCAAAATCCTTTTTTCCATACTCTATATTATTTATTAGAATTTTAAAATCACCTTATTTCTTTTCCAATTCATTCTTAAATTTATTCAAATTCACTATAGTTATTTTACTTAAAACTTCACTCTTTTATTATCTTTCCAAAAATCCAATTTATATATTTTGATAACTCAGTGTACCGAAATATATTCAAGCAAAACTATAGCATTCAATATCCCAATATAATTCATCATAGAATATCAAATAATCACAACAGAGAATATTAAATAATTTAAATAAATGTTGAGGAATCCAGTTGGATCCCTCCAACCTATTTCCCTGCATCCACAGACGTTAGCACAATATAAAATACCAATTCCACTTCGAGGTGGAATATCGCGGTATATGGGATTAAGTATAATACCATCCGCTATTATGCGGCGCATAGGGTCTCATCCGCTACATAATGCGGAAAATCAATCGTTCCAAGATGTATTATATACTATAATATAGCACATCAAATCAGTTCAACCATCCAACCAATTATTTAAATTTAAACATTTAAATTTAAATTATAACCAGATGAGTGAGATTAACTCACATTTGACTCCTGTTTTGCAACCCACCTCATTCTCGATTTGATTTCACGATTTCCAGACCTTGTATAAACATTAGATGATTTTTATTAATATTTGAATTAATCTAATAATTAATTACACTTTTTATATAAATTTAGCTTGGCTAATAAATTTTATCTTAACTAATGATTTAATTCTAGACAAATAATTAAATCTTAAACTAATTTTCCTTTAATCAATAACTTTTTTTGGTAACTGAAATAACTAAATTAATTTTATAAAATAACTAATCACCCTAAACACATATTTTAAAATAAACTACTAAGTTTAAAATGTGCATATGTATATTTATTTTATTTATTATTTTTATTATTATTTCATTTTGAAACTATATATACATATAAAAATAGCTTATATTACCAATCAAACTTTATATTTCTAAATCTTATGTATATACATATTATGTTCAAACCTGAAAGTATATATTATATCAAAACAGAATTACTTAATGTCTTCCAGTACAATATTTTTCCCTCTTTTTATTTCTTTTTAACTTTTATAAAAAGAAATTTCTAATCTGTACATATATATAAATCGGCTGTTTTAAAAATTCTAAATAAAATAATTAACTGATTCCCAGATTTAAGCTAATCACTTATCAAAAAAAATAACCTTACCCTTAATCACCTCGACACTCAGCCTGACCTACGCGACTTGCCACAGGCCCCCTGCCGACCATCAATCAACACACTGCCCTATTCCTTGATCTCTCCATGCATGCACGATCTCGAGCACTACTCAGATCTGCCATTCGACAGCCCAACCTCCAGAAAGTTGCAACCCTAACCTCCTCTGCTCGATACCGTACAAGGTCGAGCCCCTCCCACCGATGACGTGGAATCGCTCTCGAATTTGAAAGCAGCTATAATTTCGACTGGCAACACGAAGAAGGGAAGGCCATTGTTCGATTCGAATAGTCCGTTGCTCACTTTTTTAATATACAAAGGGTCATCCATTGTTTGAATTTGAGAGGACAAGGACTTGGTCTAGATCTGGAAGTGGGGGAAAATCAATGCGGTTGAAATGGAAAAAGAATAAAGACCTCATTCCGACATTATTATTTCTTCAGCTTTTATTTGAACGAGGGGAATAAAGTTTAGACGTGATATAAAGCTGAGGGGGGGCGTGTTGGAGAAGGAAAGCAACAGTGATTTGAGAAAAAATTTGATGTGATGGAATATACGGCTGAAGGTGGGTTTTGCCTAAGAAATATATTTTGTTTAAATCCCAAACGTCTCGATTTACGTAGCTTAAAATCACAAACTCCTATCGAGGCGTGCTGGTAGACATTTATAATGTTATATCCCTATTTCGAACGCAATAGAATAGGTTTCGAGTCCTAATTCGATCGTATGAAGAAGATAGCTTTTTAGATCAGTTATTATATTGAATTTCAATATAGATTTCAGCACATTTATATATCGTACGCTCACACAACCACTCCAATCACTACGAAAATTGAAATCCGACAATAATACACTATTACGAATCCAATGGAATTGCTTTCATCGAAATCCGAGACTGTGCCTCAGAAGGCTATATTTTAAATATCAATTTAAACAATAAATTTCAAAACTTAACAAAACACTTCCAAATTAAATTTTAACACCTTTACTATCTTCAGTTCTATCAATATAAATTTTACAAGCCTTCAAATTATTTTTAACAGGCTTAAAATTCCAGATTCAACATTTTACTCAAATTCCAATTATTAAATTCAATAAATAAATAATGATATTTGTAATTCAAGTTAAAATTAATCTTTCAAATATTTAAAATAAATTAAATATTGCCATTTCAAACGCTCAAAAATTTCGGGTCGTCACATATAATTTTGAAAATCATTTGAATAAAAGTTAGCGGATACAAAACAATGTTACACTAGATTTTTCGTAGGTTCCATCCTACTCAGGGTTCCATCCCTTTATCGGGCTCGAAGTGGATTTCATTCCACGAATAAATGGGATTTTAAGATGCCAGTGCTTTTCTAGGATTTTTAACAAAATTCTTAATAAATTGAAAGTTAAATTACTTGGAATCTTGAAATCTTGAACTCTTGATAATCTTGATATTCTTGATACTCATGAGTCTTCATTCTTGATATCTTGAATATCTATAATGTACAGTCTTTATTCTTGTTACCTGCATGGTTAAATCCTGCATATACATATAATTCTAAACTATAATGTTAGTATTTATATTTTATAATCCTATACAAAGGTTGTTGTCATCAAAACCATCATCCCACGGACTAACATTCCTATCTCAGAAGGCTAGCATATAGGGTAGATCTCCCTAAAAGGGGCCCGAAGTACAATATGTTCCATATTTCACACCTGCACAAGTGTGTACATGACACGAATATAATAATTGAGATGAGTAAATTAGAGGAAGTGGATATTGAATCGGAGATTTATATACATAGAGAACCAATTCGTATTGTTGAGAGTACAATCAAGTCACTTCACAACAAGGTGTTAAGCTATTTCAAATCAAATGGACATGGATTCTAGAAATAGTACAGGGAGTCAAAAGAGAAGATGCGTATTTTCACCCCAAAACCTCTTACCGATATGATTCCATCTACTTTAAGTGAATTTTGTTTCAATATGATTGATTGGAGTTGCATGTTAGTACATAAATTACTTTGTTATGTGATGCTTAATTATTTGATTTGGCATTTTGATACTAAGTATTTATATGTTATTCATGTGGGGTAGATATGACACATTGTTCTACTCCTTGATATTAAGTGTTAGGCTTGGCTTGCCGGTTTTATCAATTACATTAGTGGTGCAAATTTATTAAAGTAGATCATTACAATTTTACACATGTTCTTATACTTATGAGAATGATTTATTATATTTTTCTGGTAAGGCTTTCCCTAGATTTTACATCTTATAAAAACTCTAAAGGAAATATTGGAATTTTATAAATTCCTTCAATGAGTGTTAGAATCCATGTAACAACCCTAAATTTTTTACGTCCAAAATTTAATGTCAGACTCCATCAAAACAAACTTGAGCATTAATCTCGGATGTTAAAAATAGTGGGTCGTTGGGTAAATATTTTAAAACATTATTTTTTAAATGCTTAATTTACCTCAATGGAATTAAAGAATGAAACATTACTCCGACAAATGTACTACATATCTACAATTATCTATATATCCAATTGCATTAGTCATCATAAATTTACAAAAAAAAAATACAATATAATAGAAACATATTAAATAATAAAAATGTAGGTGCACCCTATAATGAAGCTTTCATTCTCCTTCTTCCACTTCACCCGCAAACCTTAAAAATACATGGACATATAAAGATAAAGGAGAAAGTTGGTTGTTAACTAGTTTGAACTGTGCCATAATGATATGCATCCTAAGCCAAATCAAGGGATCTAATGGTCTTGCGTTGAGAAAAACTACTTACGTACCCTTTCAGGGTCAAGCTAACATTTCTTGCCTGAACCTACTCTTCTCCTACAATCATGGATGTTAGCATAAGATAATATTTATCATTAACACATTAACATAACCAAGTAAGCATACCTATCATATCCTCCATAGTTAATAGCACCTTAACAGTATACACAAACAGAAATCATTGAATTCATATTTCTACCAATGTTAATCAGAGTGTCAACCAAACACTAACATATAATCATAAAAGTAAATACACTCATCCATGAATATTAATCACAATAGCCGCATATCAAACAACAACAACTATTAGTAAAAACCAACAGTTACACATGCTAGCAAACATAAATACCAATAATCATATATATCATACTTGAGTAAATACCAACAAATAACGACTGCTCATCCTGAACAGTAATTGCCTTCCTATATGCCAACAAATAGTAAACATCGAATCACACAACGTACAACCAATAAAAAATGATGTCATTTTACTTCCAGCGTAGTATAATCTTTTTTTAAGTTTATATTATTACTAACCCTAAAAATAGTAGTAATAATAATAGTAAATTTTCACAATATATATGTTTTCTCAAAATTTTGGCAAACATCTGAAATCAAATAAAATGGAAGAGTAGAAATCAAAGAGAAAGAACACTAGATTTTTAAAGCGGTTTAGCTTTAATCTTAAGGCTACATCTCTATCAACTTTTTTACCGATTGCCTTTTCAAATACATTCGCATTGTAATATGTCTATGGTTCAAACTGATCTGGTATGAATTGAATAGAGCTATCAATAATCAGTCAGCAATCAAAAAGATTCTTTTCTAGTTGCAACTGGATTGGTATTTATAGACAAAACCGACTACCAAAATCATTGGACTCTATGGATTTAAATAGGTTAACACCTTCGGATTCGAAATTTCAGCAAAGAGAATTGGTCATAACACAAAATATCACAACTAAAATGGTTCACCACCAATATCATGGACTAATATGAATCCATTCCTTCGTCCTTGTTTGCACTATACTTAAACTTTGCACTTGCCAATGCATAAGCAGACACATATCAAGAATCATGATGGTTCGGAATCATTCCTTATGGATCGGTATCGATCTACTCCTTTGATTTAAACTTCCTTCTTTTCCCTTTATCTTCACGTCTTGGCTCTTATGTTGGTTAATTACATCAATCCCCCATATGGATTGATACCAATCCATATAGTTTATATTTGAATAGTCTTCACGAAGTGGCGCCTCCATTCTGCATTTACTGACATCCTGCTTCAAGTAGTCATAAAATCACATCTCTTTGGCATATATAAGAGTAGATGCCTCTAATCTGGGATCTTTGGCAACCATCGAGAACTTGAGGACCACCCTTTCTTCGGTCCAGATAGATTTCAGTCTCATCATCATCTCACTTCCACATCATTCACATTCAATATTATTCATTTTTATTTGTTTTCAAACTTAGGAGTTCAAATGGATTGGATATGTACCAATTCGTTTGGATTGGTACCAACCTTTTTTAACATGTTACTATTTAAGTAACACTAAGTGAAATTTTTAGCCTCATTCTTCACTTCAACACTTCTTTCTTTTGTCTTACCTTAAGCCTTATGGCCTTATCTTCCCTGCATCCACGCAAAATTCCCCGCCGCTTCTAAGCTTTCAAGGTCATCAAACTTTGGTCAATATTCAGCTCTGATCCATTCAAATCGTGGTCGCCAATACATCGGGTTTTATTCTCAAACTCCATCTATTTACGTGCTACCATCATCCTTTCAATTCTAGATCTTTTCGCTTTCTAGCTGAGTGTAGACTCCAACCCAGCGTTTCATCAAACTTTGCTGCCATGTTTCCTCATGCAACCGCATCATTACCCAGCATCATAGACTCCAACCCTACATCGTTGATCCATTTGATGCTTTTATCATCACCTTCGTCGTTAACATTTAATAGCCAAGGCATGTCATCCATGGAACTTATGGTGGAAGTGGTGAAGTCAGAGAATGTAGCTCATCCCTATCGAATGATTCCTTGGTCAACTCGAGATGTGGGTGGACAACACGGAGTTTGGATAACAATGCTAAAGAATACCTCATGAATACACTCTAGCACATATTGTATTCAAGGGCTAATGTACTCTAAGATTTTTTTTCGATCAACACATGAATTTGACACAATATCCATACAATACTAGAATAAAGAAGCTTCGAGCTACTTTAGGCAGAAGTGTCGTTAATCTAAACTTTACATTAACGAGTAACATTCGACACATGGTTCCATTGTGTTTTGGAGCTCGTTCGCCATCAAGAGCGGGCTACCAACATAAAGCATCTATTCATCGTGTCAAGGACATAAGACACGCATTATATAGATCAAATCACATATCACTATCCCTGTCAATGTGTAGAACCTGATTGGTCAACACAATTCAACATATGTTGGATCCTACACATCGGCTATATGGGACCTAATTAAAGTACACTTTAATTCAAACCATACCTGAACATGATATATATTAAGCTTTCAATAAATTATGACACTTAAATACTCCTAGCGCATCTCTGCCTTGGGCGCAAGTACATCCACTTCTGAATTCACTCCTCTGACAACAGGCTCATCTTCTACCCCAACATCTACTTCAATGCACTCAACGCCTTGGAAATCTCTCCATCGACCCAAGTTATATCTATAAGTTATCCTTTTCATTGCTATGGAAGATCCTCACATTGGCATCATTCTTGATGTTGATCTATAAAGCGTGATGATACTTAATTACCCCCTAGACTCTCCAGGCTCAACATAATAACTACAGACATCACGAGGATCTGTGACCGTCTTGGAATCCCTATAAAAGAAACTCTGACTCCAGAACCTCATCAAAGGGCCCATAATGGTTTGGAAGGTTATAATGCATGCAACCACTTTATGTGTCTCTATGGAGGTGTTCCACTGTCTAACCATTTATTGGATTAATTTTTTAATTCATGAAACTCGCTTCTTCTCGGCACACGAACGGGTATATTGCATTAAACTGCAAAATTGTGATCATTTATAGACCCTTGCGCAGGGTGCCTACGCTCAAATAAATCGGTACCTATATAGTTTTAATAAGAGAAAATATCATCCATTTTGGACCTCATTTGGACCCTCCAAAGGCTATCAAATTATCGTTGGTCTCTACAATAAGATCGGTCAATTTAAGGATGAGCAATTCTTTATCTGTTGTTTGGAAGGCTTCGCTCAGAAGTGGCTATCAAGGCGTAACTTCTGTCATTGCACCTTAAATCATTGGCATTCACCTCACCACTTCTATGACTCTATTTCTCTTTAATCTTAACGGATATTTCTTGAAGGATCATAAATGTTGCCTAGCTTATACATTTCAACATTTAAAGAGCATTCCAGTCAATGAGAGAAGGATGAAACTCCTTTTGAATAATTCTCAACTATGCCATTTTCGGCAACTATACGATGGTCGAAGTCTTGGTTTCATTCCCTCTATAAGAAGATCCATACACGTTGCACCTAAGATTGACATTCCTCCAACTTCCTCTCAATAGGATGTTTTTCTTGTTCCCCAAGACTTCCCTATTAAAAGAGAGAATGATAGAGATGAAAATAAAGACGAGGATGAAGATAAAGAGAAGGATGATGATAAACATATTGATAGGCATCTGAGTCGATAGAGGATACATGTGTTGATGAAAGAACTTCACCCTCTTTTGCTTGACCAAAGGGAATAAGAATTAATCACCTCAATCAATCCTTGATAGACACTTGACTTTAGGTGGAGAAAAAACTCCACTCTTGGTAGCTAATGATACCTTTGGCTCGCTTGTCAAACTTAGGAGCATTCTAGAGTCCATCCTAGATTTTGACGTTAGGAACCTTCGGTTTCCAGACATTACTTCTCTGATTCGAACGACGGCTGATGCACGCCTAACTTCTATGGGGGAAGTAACTCCAACCAATTGACCACACATAGAGTCAACAGGATACATCGATGCTTTGGATGATATTTAATGATAGAGCACGTTTACCCTGCACGTGCCATTATCTTATTTTTAATTACTAATTCGATACCGTTTCTTTTAAGGTGCAATAGGACACTCTGACCTCTTCAGTGATTTAGATGAAAAATTAACCAGATACTTTGGCCATAAATCCTCTGTCTCCTTACGTCACATAAGCTAATCATTGAAAGAGTTTATTTCCAAAAGACTTTGAAGTAAAGAGATGGAAAGGCAAAAAGATGAGGATAGGAGGTACGTTTATATCGCGATTGAGACTCCCATGACCATAGGAGATCATCACGATGATCGATTTCTCCTCCTTGAGAATGTTTA
Source organism: Allium cepa (assembly GCA_030765085.1). NCBI lineage: Eukaryota > Viridiplantae > Streptophyta > Magnoliopsida > Asparagales > Amaryllidaceae > Allium > Allium cepa. The sequence goes on along the minus strand of CM060939.1, from coordinate 758,668,892 downwards.
TTACTCCTGCAATCTCAAGATCCCTTCTCTCAGAAACCTAATAACCCTTCCCCTTTATCAAGGGTTCCTACTATACTGATCCTAATGCCACTTCTGCTCTAGGATTTCATGCCATCTTATAAATTCAAAGATGCTTCCAAGCCCACACACTCTTCTACTTCCAAACTTATTCGGTAGAGGTCCGACAAAAAGCATGCTCCTATAACTCCCCTCACACAAGCTACTATAACTGCTTTGACCCTGGTTATAAGCCCGAATCTGTTTCAGATGAAAAAGGCTTTACCTAAACTGTGCTTTAACTAGGTTAAATTTGAGTACCCTTTGAAGAATGTCCCATAAGAAATGGTGACTCATAGCGAAGTAGTCGCCCATAACATCTTCGAGCAATACTATATCTGGAAGAGGATCACCTATGCTATTTGTATACTAATAAAGCTGACTAGCTGATAATCCAACAACATGAACCTGAGGATAAGGATCACGAGCAAATTTTCCAATTTTATACCAAAAAAATCAATCGGTTCAAGGAAGTGATAGCCAAGAAGGAAAAAGCTATTAAGGAAGAGGAAAAGAAGTGTTCGCATGATTTGAAAGCCTCCAAGGCTAAATACAAGTTAATGGAAGAGCAACTCTAGAACACTTACCACAGAAATGGTAAGCTAGCCAAACAAAAGATAGTACCGCAAACCACCATCGCAAGCCCTATAGATTACAACCTCAAGGCCGAGATGGAGAAGGAGAAGAAAGAAAATGATGATGCTCTCATGCTAGTTGAAGAGCACATGATTAATGTCCTCGGAGTCAATAGGGAAAAGAAAATTCTACATAACCGACCTATATTGGTCGATACGAGAGAAGAAGAAATTAACAAGAAAATCAAAGCCACTAAGGAATGCTTTTACAAGAACGTGATCAAATCTGGCAACTTCAAGTGGCTCAATGAAAATATAACAAAGCATTAGCTCGGGCTGGGGATGATATTCTTAGATAAGATAAGGAACATGTCGGTGAAGTCGACAAAGAAGAAATTAAAGTCGACCTTATCGACGATGAAGACCTAGAGGCCCTCGTTAAGGGTTAGGTGAAATGAGCTCTCGAGGCCTTGACTTCTACTGGGTGTAGGAGTTCTCTTTGAATCCGCTTTTAAAAATTTTGTAGAAAGCTCTATTCCCAATCAACAAGAACCCTAGGAAAAGAGCATTACTTTGATAATGGCCCACTCCAAGGCTAACGTAACTCCTACACATGGGTCATCTACACCTATTCCTGCCACTCCTACCTCAACAGCAACAATAGGAGTCAAAACAACCACTATAATGAATACAATTTCTAGAGAGTACAACCTTCAAGATCCTGGCTTCAAACCACCAACCGTTTTCCTATGCTTTTTGGCCTATCATCTATTCCAAAGGAAGGGCATACTGTGACGACCTTCATACACCTTTGGCACTTAATAGAGCTATATAGTGCACTGCTACTATGCCTGGCCAATGTAGGACGATTGTCAAGGGTTAAAGGTAGAGAAAAAATCACAAAAATTGTCATATATCTCATAACGCATTGAATAAATATAATAATCATCACAGATATAAAAATGGTGAAATAGTAATAACTAAATAAACCTCAAATATTAGAGTGGACCGGTTCATAGAGTTGTATAGATTAGTAGTAGAGTTTATACCGTTGGAAATAAACTGAAGATAACCATCTTAAATAAAATACCTAACACTGTCTATGCTCCATAGTGTCATACAACGAAGTAAGCAATAGTAAGTCTATATATAATAAAAGAAAGCTTCATCTCCTGCTCATCCTCTATACAGCACTGTGTATCACCCAAACCAACTATGTAGTCTACTCATTTAACAGTACCTGAGATAATAAGAAGCAAAGCATAAAACGTCGAGTCAGACAATAGTCTAATGTGAGCGATAAGCAATCTCAAAATACTATACAAGTCAATACAGTAAGGAACAAAGGTGCAAAGAATCATACATGACATGTTCCTGTATCCAAAGACTTAGCACATAACAACTAAAATATGCTATTCTACTTCATCATCATAAACTATACAAGCATCCAGGTATACTATTGGGTATTTGATATCAATCTCCTAGTACTTACATCACGTGACATCCCTAGAGTGACAATCAATAACTATAGCAACCATGGAAAACATAGCATTCATCAAACAATCCTTACTATTACTCAATGTGCCATGGATATATGATAATTCATAAGACCATTCCTCTACCAAGGATTAATGAAAAAATCCCAGTTTTCCATATACTCAAACACCAGTCCATATTTAACACTAGATTTCTTTCTCGATCCAGGGTATAAGGATCCTTTCAACAATCTAGGATAGTCGTTCCAAGTATCCAATGAGCATCCTCATAATACCCTTGCTTACAGGTACATCAGAAAACACTTCGAGTAGCAATGATCCCTTAGCATGCATATTCGAGCCCTTCCTCGCTCGTCTAATTTCCATTCATCATCGCGGAACCCTTCTACGTTCCTTCTTTCCACGGTAGAACCCTTTAACCCATTATCTGCGAGTTCCCATCCTCGGACCCACCCTGATAGATAATCATCATCATGACTTTATCAATCGAGTCGCCATCTTTGGAACACTACCAGACGTCTACATTAGTCCTAGAATCAGCACCTCAAAGTCCCTAAGCTATCACATTGAAGCACTATCAATTAGTATCCTTCATCATGTTGCCACGTCCCAACCGAACGTAGAATGAACAAATGGACACCTCCAACACGACCTTTAGGACCCCTTTAACATACCCTAGATGTTTGGAAAAGATTGGCCAAAACCCATTCACGTCGATACCGACATGAATTAGGCATGTTGGTGTCGACTTGAATAATTTAGCCAAATTGGCTAAGTATTTCTACCTTGAGCACTTTCCATCTTTTGCTTTCCCATGGTCCTTCTTTCATGCTTCAAGTCCTTATATTCACTCCTGAAGTCCTTACTCCATTTTCACCAGGCTAAATGATGTCGGTATCGAGATGAGGGACGTAGTACCAAGTTGATCTTCCTCCCTAAAATCCAGATAAGTCCTTAAGTTTCCTCTTTCAACCTCAACACATGCTCTTCTCGATATCTTCTAGCCTAAGTCCCAATGTAACTTACCAAGGAACCCTAAACCACTCATCACTGATCTCTTTTTGGTTCACCATTGACCTCCTTTTATAACCTGGATTTGAGAAGCCAAACTGGCTTTAGACCACCAACAACCTGATCTGTCTACTCCTCGGACTCCTCTTAATAACGTGTCCAAATCGCATACAATTTTGAGCAACCTTGCTTACCAAATCACTAGAACGACGACCACTCCCTAACTATCTAGAATCACTAGTAAGCATATCAAAGAAATCCATACAAGGGAAACCATCATTCATAAGCATCCAACATATTCAATTCATCCAAACATGACTTATAAACATATAATTCCCCAGATCTAGTTTTATGCAAAAATGACAACATGATTGGTAAATGGTGCAAAATCATTTAAAATCCACTCTTATCTTTTCAAATTCGAGGATAATCATGTCTTTAAGGTTAGACTGAAGTTTTAAAATATTTTCACATCAAAAACATCATAAAACGCCATTTTAAAATATATAAACATGCAAAGAACAATGAGTGATATCAAATCACTCACCTAGAACCAAAATTACCCAAATCTACCCTTAAATTCGAAATGAACAAGTACACGATTCCCAAGGCATCCAAATGATAAATCTAAGATCTTTCCATTGCTAATTACCCTTTAATATTGGTTTTAGGCTAGATTTAGTATGAAAAGGAGGATTTTTTTAATGGAAATTAAGTTAATGAAGGTTTGGATTTATTTTGAGGAAGTGGGAAATGATTAATATCTGCCCCATCAATCCACTCAGGCTTAAATTATGAAATGAGTTAATAGGCTTAAATATGTCTTAACAAATCACCTACTAATCTGCCCAGTAGCAGTCCAAACTTAAAATGGCCATATCTCCTAAATTGTTAGTCCAGATTATGAACATTATATGAAAAGAGAAACCATCATCCCGATCTAAGAAAGTCGTTTCAATCCTAATTCAACTCCTATCAAATGAGTTAATAGGCTTAAATATGTCTTAACAAATCACCTATTAATCTGCCCGGCGGCAGTCCAAACTTAAAATGGCCATATCTCCTAAATGGTTAATCCAGATTATGAACACTATATGAAAAGAGAAACCATCATCCCGGTCTAATGAAAGTCGTTTCAATCCTAATTCAACTCCTATCAAAAGTATAGGCTTTACAAGAATTTATGGGTCTAAACTATTTGAGAAAAATTCAAAAGATGAAAGATATCCCTATTAGCCATTTTCCAAAATTATAGAGTTAAACGACCTTATATGAATTTAATAATAATATTTTACGATCATCCAATATGTAAAATACATGTCGTTAGACATGCCGAGATTTCTTTCTAAACACCTATGTCATCTCCCAAAGCACGCCACAAATCACTTCTGTATTTGAGAAACTTTGGATGTCTTCTAGGGAGGTCACTAACCTTTTCTTTTCTATTTATCAACTTTCAGGTCAACAGCTCAATCCTCCATCTCGGGTAAAAGCTTTTCCCTAGGCCTTGAAGCTCTCGCTAGTGAGTATATCATCATTTCTACACCAATTCTCATTCCAGCCTCTTCTATAGAGTCTAATCCTAGGATTGATGCTGAAAATATCACTGCTTTGAATTAAGAGGGCACGGATGATCAAAAACTTTTGGTGGGTGATGAAGACGTGATTGTCACACGGACCAAAGGGCCTAGACTTGGACTGTCTATGGTGGAGAGAGAGGTCATCAACCTATTGAAACTGAAAAATAACAAAAAGGAACCAGGCTTGGATGAAGTTCCAGCTCCCCTTTCTATATCCCTGCCAATTCCACATTTTCTAATTTCAACTCCAACCTCCCTTACCGCTAGAATTTCTGTTGAAATTCCCAAACCCCATACCGATTTAGAGTGTGACTACAACTTGGACGAGGACCCGGAGCACCTTTGCAGCATTTCGATAGTGGGAAAACGAAACCTTCAGCCTCTAGGATGTACAAGAAAATGCCGAAGAGATGGAAGCATCAATAAAGATAGTTCTTTTTGCCTTTTTATTTTCCAGGCTTCATGTACATAGGTAGTTAGTGTGAGGATATGACCTCCACTTTTTGAACTTGAAAATGAGAAATTAACCGAAGTCATTTTCTTTTAACTTTGTCTTATTTACCCTACCACACATTTACTTAACTTCCCCGTGTACTCACTTATATGTATATTATACAATTATCTATAATTAAATTGCTTATACGTTATATTTATATGTGTCTGTGATCTATGCGTTGCTAGTATTTACTGTGACTTTGTATATTTAAATAAGTTTCTACAATTGTTCATTGTTGCTTTATTGCTTAGCTTTGTTTATCATTGGTTAAACTCATCTTTCTTAACTAAATAATATTGTACTTCATCAATTTACTTTGTCTATCATCCGTCGAACCTATCTTGTTTGGCCATAAACAAAGTCATGCCTGCAAAAGATTTAAGTAAACATCGGTTCCTATCTCTGGGATCTGGTGGCTTAGGTGCTTATCTTTAGGCATCCATCTCTGACCTCGCCTATCTTCGACGTTGGTCAAAGATAAGATGTGTAAGGACAAATCATATAATCGACCCTAATACGATTATACCCAAATGACCTTATCATGGATCAAAGGAGTTCATAAATACCTATCTTTAGGTACCTAAACATCCAGTTTTTCAAACACGGAATGCCTACATATGCCATAGATCATACAGCACAAACCTACTTAGAGCATACATTTCCATTGATTCAAAAGGCTAACTCTATTTATGAATAAAAGAATGGAAATAATCTCATTATTAGATCGAATCTTGATGAATAGAATGTTATATTTGCAACAATAAAAAAATCAGGTAAAATAGCACTGTAAGTGCTTGCTACTCAATGCCCGTGGAATTGGGATCCCACCTACTATTGATAGCTTAAAAGTTCCATCTCCAAGCTTCCGTGCAATCATGTAGGGACCTTCCATATTTGGACCAAGTGGCCCTAAACCTAGAAAGACCCATTTCAAAACGAGGTCGCCTATCTCAAAGGCGCAATTTCTAATCATGGCATTGAACTGTTGTACTACTCTTATCTAGTAAGCAGCCACCCTTAGATCAGCCTCTTCCTTCTTTTCTTTAACCAAGTCAAGGGATTCAAGCAAAAATAATTTTTTCATCTTGGAATCATAATGCAATCTTCTATATGAAGGGACTTAAGCTTCAATCAATATCATGGCCTCATCCAAATGGAGTATGCCCAATTGTGAACTTATGGGCCGTCCAATAAACCCACATTCAAGTGGTAACTCATCCATTATCTACTATTGGCTCTTTTCATCCTCTTCTTAATGATGGATTTGATGATCTTGTTCTCTATCTCCACTGGTCTATTTACCTATGGTGCACTACAGTCGCAAAGCTTTTCCCATTCGGTACCAAGAATATAATTCTTTGAACTTGGTACTCTTGATTTGAGTTCCATTATCAGTGATTATCTTCTACAGAACTCCAAAACTGCATCAAATGTTGATCAGTACAAAGTTGATCACTTTCTGCGAAGTAATCATTATAAGCGGCTCTACTTCAGCCCATTTTTTGACGTAGGCCACAGTCAATATCGAGTATTTCAGTCTGCCTTCTAACATCGGTAGCACGCTAATGATATATATCCCCTATACCACGAACGATGTTGGGCTCACCATGTGTGTAAGCTCAATGAACGGGACCATTAGTATGTTCGCCAGCCTATGGCACATTTCACATCTCCTAGAATAGCCAATTTCATCCCTATTTACTATTGGCAAGAAGTATACACGATGAAGAACATTTTTTGCTAATGTATGCCTTCTTAGTATAATCACCATAGCTTCCTTCATGCACATCTGCATGAATCATTTTAGCTTTGTCTTTAATGATACACCAAAGTGGCATTGACAATCCTCTCCTATACAATACTCTTTCTTGCATAATGAATCGAGGTACCTTACATAGGATTTTTCATCATTTGTTCTTTCCATTTGGGAGAGTCACTTTTAGAAAATATTATATGATTGGAGCCATGGAGCCATCCTTGACTGCCTCTCTTCCTCAACCTCAAAGATTAAATTAACATCCATTTTGTCAATTCTTGGAGTCGTTAAAACCTTCATGGCATGATTGCCAAAAGTCGCGCATCCCCAAATGTCTATTATGTCCCATAAATTAGCATTCTTATTCTTCTCTCTAGGGATGTCCATTATCGTGTAATGCTTAATATCGCCCAATAGTTCCAATACTTTTGACAGGTAATAAGAAAGTCTCTCTTCTTTGGCCTCAAGTTCCTTTTTCACCTAGTAGGCCACTAATTGAGAGTCACTGAATATTAATAATGCCTTGACTCCCAGTTCCTTTGCTATCTTTAGTCTCAAAATCATTACCTCGTATTCAACCTCAGTATTTGTTGCTTGGAACTCTAGCCTCAAACCATGGCATATCCTTCGCCGTTCTTGGATCATAAGAACTACAGTTCCTCTAAAATCATGTTCATTAGAGACCCCATCTATGTGCAACTGATGTGCATGTAAATGTGCATATTTCTACTTCCATATTTAATCTAATTTAAAAAAAAAATGATTATATAGGGTATTTTAACATGCTTAAACCCAAATTTAAATTATTTTCAAATCATCATTTATTCATCTTCATATAGAGACAAAATGCTCATTCTTATGTACAATTTAATTTGAGAAAATTTATTTATGATTTTTATGTTGTTTTGTAGGAATTTGTATTCAAATTAGAAGAGGCTTTATGAAGATATGCATGCACAAGAGAAGAAGGCAAATGAAAATGGAAATAAATCAATTCATGCATCATGGAGGACCCCACCTACCTACTTACCTTGATCTACAATTAGGAGCTAATGCACATGTTAGTGAGCTTAAAGTTACATGCATACTTTATAAAGGATTAATTAGAAACTAATGATAACTTGGTGGACACACTTTCTAAGGGGCATTTTAGTTAGTACCCTAAAGTTTGCATTAGGGTTTTAGGCATGTATAAATACCCCTTATGTTTCATGTAATGAAGCTCTTAGCACCACCTTGTAATTAGTTTAGTGATAGCCACAAAAGTAAACGTAAACTCTCTTTCTCTTTTTAATGGATTCTTTGCCTTTTCTTCAACTAATTTTTTTATATGCAATTTTAATTCATGCACTTTTCTTTCATATTCTTTTCTCATTTATTTCCTTTCATGTTAGTAGTTTAGATTTATTTATGCATGTAGATTAATTTTTTATATTTTAACTAGCTTTTTCCTTATTTCGCTTGCTTTTTAATGTTGAAATTTACATTTGTTGATATGATAACAAATATAAGAAGCTAACCCCTTCAATTTAGGGGTACTGAAGCTCTTTTAATTATGTAGATTCAACATAGCTTTCGTTTGATCTCGTTTTGTGCTTAATGGAATTTTGGTGTGGTAAAATTTGTTGTTTAACTTTTAATTTGATAGCCTATGTTGTTGGCACCAAATAGGCTATGCTTAAACAAACATAAACACAAATTACCTCTTCATCTATATATGATTATGGTAATAAAGTGGATTTTAGAATCAAAATTTAATAGTCTATATTACTAATCAATAGTGAATAGATCATGCTTAGAATAGATTTTATTTTTGATTTCACTATCTTTTTCATGAGAGTTAACGAGTGGTTTGGAGGGTGTGTTAAAGTTTGATGGTTTATGTTGGGCTAATTAATAGCACAAATAGACCATACTTATGATAAACACATCAACTAAATTGACTAATGACCAAAAAGAGAGATCATAATTTCATTTGTTGATTTATGTTATCATGAGAAGGGATTTACCTCTAAATTGCCTTCTACTCTTATATTTTCAATCACTTTCTTTTAGCTAGTTTTTTTACATATTTAGCTTAAAACAACTTCAAATCTTGGTTTAATTTGATTGAGTAGGATTTTAAATCATTTCAGTTCCCTGCGGATCGATCCATATTCACCGCGTACTAAAATTGTACGTCGTGCGCTTGCGGTTATTTTTATTATAATTTTTCGACAATTTTGTAATTCGATAGAAAATTCATCGATTCAACAGCAACTTCCATTAAGTAAGTTGGACTAATTTTTCTTCCACTTCATTATCCTGGATGTGAACTCTGCAATGAAATCCACCAATGCATGTCCTCGGATCGCCTTCCTAAGATGTTAAGTTATATCATACTATCTCAACTCGATGTTCCACTTTATTATCCTCTTGAAAGTCTCAAATAGATGTGCACTTGTCTCAGTAGTTGATTAGTCAAGACCTTTACCGGATGAACCTAGAAGTATAGCCTCAACTTCCTCAAAGCTATCAACAAACAGTATGCATGTTTCTTCAGCTATGGATGATTATTTTCTACTCTAGTAAACCTTGTGCTGATATAGTATACTAGCCTTTGGATCTTGTTCATCTCTCATACTAATGTTGCACTCAGTACATAAGCAAAATAGCTATGTAAATAAATAGATCCTCTCCTTTCAAAGGTTTCAATTATATCAATGGTCTTTTCATATGATCCTATAAGTTCCTGAAAGTGTCTTGATATTCCTTCATCCACATGAACTTTCCTATTTCCCTCTTGAGTGCATCGGAAATTGATATACACTTAATGATCACCTTTGAGATGAATCGACTGAGCACAGCGATTTTACCATTCAGGCCCTGCATTTCCCTCCTTGTATTTGGGGTAAGTAACCTCTCCTGGTGCTTTAACCTATTCTAAATTTTAATGACCCTTGAGTTTAAGATAAACCCCAAAAATTTGCCCAATCGGATTTTGAAAGAACACTTCAATGGGTTAAACTTCATTCCATACTTTCGAAGCACATTGAACATTTCTAAAAGGCTGTCCATGTTATCCATTGATCAATGTGACTTCATGATCATATCCCCATATAGACTTCCATTATCCATCCATTCTGATCTTTGAACATCCTATTAACTAATCGTTGGTAAATAGATCTAGCGTTCTTAAGATCAAATGGCGTAACTCTATAGCAACACCATCCTAAATATGTGATAAAACTCATATGCTCCTAATTTGGGACACACATCTCAATCTAATTGTAGTTGGAGTACGCATCCATAAAAGATAGCAGTTCATGTTGGTTATTCCATCCATAAGTTGGTCGATCCTCAATAAGAGGAAACCACCCTTTGGGCATGTCTTGCTCAAGTTGGAATAGTCAATGCATGTTCTTCACTTTTTGTTCGCCTTCTTGACTAACATAGGATTCAATACCCACTGTGTGCATCATAGATAAAGCCATTTGGCTTCAGCATATCAACTTCCTCCTTCAACATAGCGGGTCACTCTGGTTCCATGTTGCGTCTCTTTTTCTTCAAAGGAGGGTATCTTGGGTTTACATTAAATGCATGGCATGCAATCTCCAATGAAATTCACGCGTATGGGAATGTGTCTAAGCAAATAAATTCGTGGTTGCCTAGAGAAACGCTACCAACTCTTTCTTTATCCTCTGGCCAAGTGGAGACCCGATCTTAAGAACCCTTGTAGGACCGTCATCGTCAATCAAAATATAAATCGCTAGCTATGCCGGCGTTTCCCTCGCTTTCTCTGATTCACTTTATAGAACCATAGGTTTTTGAAATATTACGTGGGACCCAAGCCAAGGATTGGGCATTAATTGTTATGCCACTGAAGATTTGATGAAAAGAGTCTTCTTTGCATCCTTCCCTTTCTCTTGTTGCCTCACCTCTTTGAGCTTAATAATTTAGCACTCTTGACCTATGCTTTGGTCACCTTAAGTTGCCTCCACTCCATTACTAGTAGAAGACTTCGTTATGAAACACCATGGAGCAAGTGAAATTTGAAAGCTATCAAGGGTTGGTCAGCCCAAAAAAGCATTATAGGATGAAAATCCATCAACAAGCACAAATATTTGTACCTGCACAACCTTGTGGTCTCTTTGTCCCAACTTAACTGGCAACTCAATGCACCTAACCAGCTCCTTCGCCTCCACGATAAATCTTTGGATGTGAGATTTACATGGCTTCAGATCTTTCTCATCAAGGCAGATCTTTTTGAAGGTTTGTTTTAACAAAATATTCACTGAGCTTCCTCAGTCAATAAGGACTCAATTGTAGCCATCGGTCTAATAATAGCCATAATCGCCATTAGGTCAAGCATTAGCACTTCGACCCTATTAGCATTTTTGTTCTGAAGTACAATAACATCGTTAATAGTTCCCAGTTGGATTCCTTCCTTTATGACATAACAAGTTTCTTGAGGCACATGCCTTAATGAGATACTATAATGCTCCATGTCATTCCAGCTCTCCTCTATAGAATGCGGACCTCTGGTTAGTGTTTTTATAATTCCTCCAACCGATAGTCTTAATCCCTCTCCACTAGATCCAATCTGATTACCTTGAGCAGACAGCCCTTGGGGTTGATTGTTCGTCTACTTTCTAACCTACCAGTTCCTCACATACAGCTAGAACTTCATTTTTCGATTAAGTCTTCGATGACATATGTCCAATGCCTACACTCATTTTATTGGGCCCATGGGTTTCATGGAAGCAGCATTACTTTTTGTATCACCTCTCCTCCTCATTTTCCTCCCTTGGAGGCAGCTTCTTATAATGCTCCGCAGCCTGCGTGGCATGGTAGATGTTCTTAATGGAATCAGTTAATTTCATATAATCTTTAGGGAAATTACACCTAATACGCTATACTTCTTATTTCCAGTATTTTGACTTTTTATCTTATTGTTGTTTCCAACATTCACCACAATGTTTCCAGCACCATCATCACTCTATTTGATAGCAACATTGCTTTGTATCACACTACTTGGTCCCTCCTGGCTGTTAGTAACCAATCCCACAACTAAGTCCACCTCTTCCAAGCGTATAAATTGAGAAGCCTTAAGCTAGAATTCATTCAAAGTAGACAACTCCTTTCTTTTAAGTAAACTGCCAAAGTTACTCCTAGATGAATCTCATTCATAAGCGTCATCAACATAACCTCCTCCTTGAGGTTACTCATTTATGTCACCATAGCATTAAATCTTTTCAAAAAACTTTTTAGAGTCTCTCTAGACCTCTGATGCACATCAGATAATGACATAATGTTTTTTGATTAAACCATATGGACTAAAAACTGCTCCATAAACTTCTTGGTCAACTGATCAAATTATAATATGGACCTTGGCATAAGCGAGTAACCTACATCATCGATGTTCCTTCTTAGACAATTGGAAAACATCTGCATCTAACAGCATCCATTACACAAGTAGTATCCATATGCTATCTGTACTTCAAAAGATGCTTTCTGGGCCTATCACATCGTTTTAACTCAACGTAATTATTATAAACTTCTTAGGACACCTAGCTTCTAGAAGATCTTAAGTAAATGGGGTCTGATTTGCTGCATCATCGTACTCATCATGTCATGCTTATTGATTCTAACACAACAGTTTCTTAATCATACCAGTAATATAGTTTTCATTGCCCTGTCCTGTTTGGCAATGAGCAACGTAAATGTCTCTAAGTGTTTGGCCCAGTAAATGATATTAGATGCTTGCATGATGTCCAGGTTCCCCTATCTTTGGGGAAACCGCTCGACCAGGCCCTCTTTGGAGCCTTGTTGAACTCTAACCCCATCTAGTTGGCTCTGCAGCATTGATCTAATCACTCTAACCTATGCACTAATAGCTGTCTATTTCCACCAAGTTTAATAATATCTTGAAGATTGTCCTCGAAGTCGCTTAAGGCCACTCTATAAGGCTGGTTGGTACCAACCCATTGAAACGGATCAGTACTGAGTTGTGTAAACCATGGAATCATAGTTCGAACTTCAACAACTTGTTTTCTTAGTGCCTCTTCATCCTCCCTCCTTACCTTTTGCTTGTCATCCCTTCAATTCCGATTTGATGAAGATGAACTCTCTTCATCGAAGTTTGAAGAGGAAAAGTCTTTATGGCTTTTCCTATGCCATTAAGGTGGCTGGGACATCAAAAAAAACTTCTATCATCTCTTCCTTGATGGCCATTTGACTCTTCAACATTTTCTTATTCATCTCTGTCCTCGTGCGATCCAACTCTGCCATTGTTACCATTTCTAGTGCCCTTAAAAGTATCCATATGAGTTAGATGGTTGGATTCTCCTATAATGGCAGCTCTAGATGTAATGGATCTCTCCTTTTTAGGAGCCATCTCTCCTTAGATCTAATCTTCTTGGTCAAGTGATCAAATTATAATATGGACCTTGGCATAAGCGAGTAACCTACATCATCGATTTTCCTTCTTAGACAATTGGAAAACATCTGCATCTAATAGCATCCATTACACAAGTAGTATCCATATGTTATCCTTACTTCAACAGATGCTTTTTGGGTCTGTCACATCGTTTTAACTCAACATGATTGGCATTATAAACTTCTTAGGACACCTAGCTTATAGAAGATCTTAAGTAAATAGGGTCTAATTTGCTACATCATCGTACTCATCATGTCATGCTTATTGATTCTAACACAACAGTTTCTTAATCATACCAGTAATATAGTTTTCATTGCCCTGTCCCGTTTGACAATGAGCAACATAAATGTCTCTAAGTGTTTGGCCCATTAAATGATATTAGATGCTTGCATGATGTCCAGGTTCCCTTATCTTTAGGGAAACCGCTCGACCAGGCCCTCTTTGGAGCCTTGTTGAACTCTAACCCCTTCTAGTTGGCTCTGCAGCATTGATCTAATCACTCTAACCTATACACTAATAGCTGTCTATTTCCACCAAGTTTAATAATATCTTGAAGATTATCCTCGAAGTCGCTTAAGGCCACTCTATAAGGCTGGTTGGTTCCAACCCATTGAAACGGACAAGTATTGAGTTGTGTAAACCATGGAATTATAGTTCGAACTTCAACAATTTGTTTTCTTAGTGCCTATGCATCCTTCCTCCTTACCTTTTGCTTGTCATCCCTTCAATTCCGATTTGATGAAGATGAACTCTCTTCATCGAAGTTTGAAGAGGAAGTCTTTATGGCTTTTCTTATGCCATTAAGGTGGCTGGGACATCAAAACAAAACTCCTATCATCTCTTCCTTGATGGCCATTTGACTCTTTAACATTTTCTTATTCATCTCTATCCTCATGCGATCCAACTCTGCCATTGTTACCATTTCTAGTGCCCTTAAAAGTATCCATATGAGTTAGATGGTTGGATTCTCCTACAATGGCAGCTCTAGATGTAATGGATCTCTCCTTTTTAGGAGCCATATCTCCTTAGATATAATCTTCTTGGTCAACTGATCAAATTATAATGTAGACCTTGGCATAAGCGAGTAACCTACATCATCGATGTTCCTTCTTGGACAATTGGAAAACATCTGCATCTAACAGCATCCATTACACAAGTAGTATCCAAATGCTATCCGTACTTCAACAGATGCTTTTTGGGTCTGTCACATCGTTTTAACTCAACATGATTGGCATTATAAACTTCTTAGGACACCTAGCTTCTAGAAGATCTTAAGTAAATGGGGTCTGATTTGCTGCATCATCGTACTCATCATGTCATGCTTATTGATTCTAACACAACAGTTTCTTAATCATACCAGTAATATAGTTTTCATTGCCCTGTCCTGTTTGGCAATGAGCAACGTAAATGTCTCTAAGTGTTTGGCCCAGTAAATGATATCACATGCTTGCATGATGTCCAGGTTCCCCTATCTTTGGGGAAACCGCTCGACCAGACCCTCTTTGGAGCCTTGTTGAACTCTGACCCCTTCTAGTTGGCTCTGCAGCATTGATCTAATCACTCTAACCTATGCACTAATAGCTGTCTATTTCCACTAAGTTTAATAATATCTTGAAGATTGTCCTCGAAGTCGCTTAAGGCCACTCTGTAAGGCTGGTTGGTACCAACCCATTGAAACGGATCAGTACTGAGTTGTGTAAACCATGGAATCATAGTTCGAACTTCAACAACTTGTTTTCTTAGTGCCTCTTCATCCTCCCTCCTTACCTTTTGCTTGTCATCCCTTCAATTCCGATTTGATGAAGATGAACTCTCTTCATCGAAGTTTGAAGAGGAAAAGTCTTTACGGCTTTTCCTATGCCATTAAGGTGGCTGGGACATCAAAAAAAACTCCTATCATCTCTTCCTTGATGGCCATTTGACTCTTCAACGTTTTCTTATTCATCTCTGTCCTCGTGCGATCCAACTCTGCCATTGTTACCATTTCTAATGCCCCTAAAAGTATCCATATGAGTTGGATGGTTGGATTCTCCTATAATGGCAGCTCTAGATGTAATGGATCTCTCCTTTTTAGGAGCCATCTCTCCTTAGATCTAATAATACAATTCTCTAAACCTAAGTAACCAATAGTTCTCCAACAAATAAAATCTTAGGTTTAGCTTTTAGACTTCTTTAAATAAAAAGTGAAAGCGAAGATCTGAGCCTAAGAAAGACACCGTCAGTGAAAGAACCAAAAATGCCTACATAAAATTTGGGCAAACATTCAAATTGATGAAAATTAAAATAAAAGAGTAGATATCAAAGAGACAAAACATCATATTTGTAAGGTGGTTCAGCTTTAATCTTCAGCCTTTGTTCACTATCAACTTTGTTACTGGTTACTTTTGCCTTTACAATCGATTACAATAGTACTATGATTCAAACCAGTCAGGGATGAATCAAATAGAGTCTCTATTATAAAATCAATCGGTAATCAATAAGTTCCTTTTCTAGTTGTAATAGGATTAGTATTTATAGACAAAATCAACCTCCAAAATCGATGTAGTTAGTTTTAGCAAGTTAACGCCATTAGATCCAAAGTTTCAATAATGAGAATCGGTTAGAACACAAAATATCACAAATAAAATGGTTTGACACTGTTCGTTATAGATTAGTGATCCATTCTATTGGCCTTGTTTGCACTCTCCTTCAACTTTGCACTCTTTGTTAACAATGCATAAGCAGGTCCACATCAAGAATTATGCTTGTTTGGTGCTAGTTCTTATGGATCGATACTGATCCATTCCTTTGATTGAGACCTCCTTCTTTTCCCTCCATATTCATGTCTCGGCTCTTGGGTTGATTAAGTACGTCAATCCCCCATATAATGGTACCGATCCATATGATTTTTTCCACAATTAATCATTTCTCTTGTATCCTACAGTCTTGATGTCTCTTGCACTTCTTGATCCACTTTTTGACCACTTAATAGTCAAAGTCCATCGAGATAACCCATGGTTCAAACATGGGATAACAATATATTTAAAGGTTATGATATTATTGTCTTCCCAAAGACATTAAATCTTTTAAAGTCCATCTATCAAATTTTAAAACCGTTTATTATAGTAATAATTCATTTAACTTACATGAATGTATTTTATAGTTGTGTATGCCATTCCTTTTTCTATATAAACCTTCTTAGTTACCATTATTTTATTTAGCTTTAAATAAATTTTTAGCACAAAATACTCATTTATTTATACATAATATTAGTTTACTATTATTATTTATGAGTTTACCTATAAATTAATAAATAATAATCTCATGAAAACTTACTCTTTAAAACAATCTTATTGTAAGCGTTATTTATAGATAATCATATGTGGTTCTTTCTATAATAGTTTTATGTGCAGATTAAAATAATCTATTGCCATCCATTATTTTCCTTAGTATTACAAATAGTCAACCATCACAGGGTATATGTTACACTTATAATTAGCCAACTATACCCTATCACAAATATCAAATTTTTCTACAAGATTTTGTTAATTAAGTGGCTTAATATATAAGCATCCATCAAATAGATACAATAATTGAACAATTAATAAATCTAATCAAATCATATTTCATAAGAAAAAACATAAAAATACACAATTAATCATCAGATGGACATAGTTATATATCATTGGGGTGTGTGTATAAATGTCCATATATTACTTAAAAATGTAAATTACTATTAACTTTGAACCCCATCACAACACTTTCACCAATAGTCCCAATTAACTAAATGTAAAAATGTTTAGGATCTTGCCACAAACCTAATGCAACAAACTACTTGTGTAACGAAGGTGATATATAAAAGATATGGTGATTAGAATACATAAATACTTGAATATAATTATTAAAATTATAATGGCTAAATAGTAAAATTCCCTTTACCTACTAGCACTCGAATCCATTCTCCAATAGCTATTAACTAACGCTAGTGCCTTTTATCGATCACCAGAACTGACCACAAACATTGACTTCATCTCGTCGCCTCCTACATTGTCGACCCTCACCGACTTCCCTTAGCCCTGCTACCCTAATTTAATTAGGTTTTGGTGAACACTAATTTGCCAAGGTCACCAAGTCCAACAGAAATAAGTCATAATCTGATCACCGTTGTACTCCTCTCCTTGAGATCCGTAATCCTATATCATCAATTTCAAACGACATTTAAATAGAAAAACCCACTTTGAAACCTTAGTTTGCCATCATTTAACTTTGACTGTAGTTTGGTCAATCTGAAAGTTATATTGGAAAAAAATTGTTTGCATCTCTCCACTTTATCCAAAAAAAATTGATACATAATTCGTTGATTCTTAGACGCTACTGATTTCTAGAATGATTTACAATTAGGATTCACTATCTTCCATCAAGATATAATTATGAGAATTTCAGGAATAAGGAGATTTTTCTCAAGTGGAGGTTATCTATTATAGTTTGTTAAATTTTTATATAGGTAGTTAAGAGGTTTTGTCATTCACAATTGTTTGATTTGAAAGTAGTCACATGCCTTATTTTAATATTACAAGGTCGTTATTTCAAAAGTCAAAACTGTAGATGCATTGAATTTATACTCTGACTTGATCTATTCGACAAGATCAACGCAATGATTACAAATACATAGCCTAAACCAATATGCTATTCAAAAATAATTATAATTAATTAATATTAAATATATTAAAATTTTGATTTGTTACAATCCATTTATCATGTTACTACAAGCTTGAGGGTGCTCGACAAATTTTATTTCCATAAATAGTACATTATTGTTTCTATCTCCTATATAACTCCAAATTATACATACTTGTCTCCTAACCTACTATATGACCTTGAGGATGCTCAACAAACTGTAAAGTACATTAGATATTCAAGACCTATTATTTAGTGATTTCCTAAGGTATTTTGTAATCCTTGAGGATGCATAAAATTACAAATTGTTCTTACCAATATAGAAAAATAATATTACAGCACTATAAATAATTTACGGATTAAGGATGCTCAGCAATTACAAGTATGTATGGTACTTTATTTATATTGTAAATGATAGAGAGCAACAATATTTTAGATGTGATAACCTAATTTTAGAATATCATTATTTGATGAAAAAGGTTACATAGAGATAATCGAGTATCCGGGAGACGATGCTAAACAGTGGAATGTCACATGGATTTTTAAGAAGAAATGTAAATTTACATCGAAGGCCTTTATTATAGATTGAGCGGTTAAATAAATTTTTGGAAAGAGAATTTAGTTAAAACTTTGTTTTGAAGAAAATTAGTTAAATGTGTATTTTGGTTTATAAAGGAGGATATATGATGAAAAGTACTATAAATATTTTTTTTTTGGTGAAAATAGAAATTATTATGTAAAGAGTAATTCAATTTTTCAGGAAAGTAATTTATTTGGCAGAAATTAGATTATTTATTATGAAAAGATGAAATTCTTTTTAATAATTTGATGTGAATAGTATTTTACTTCAAACATAATATTTTGGTATGTAAAATAAATATAATATATGAAAATATTTTTATTTGATTGGTGCAATAACTGATCGATTTATTAAAGTGAAACATTGTTTTTCTTCAGTGATAAAATCAACAAAAATAATTTTATTTTGAAAAAATTCATTTTCGAAAAGGAGAATTTAGTGAAGAATTTAATAGTGAAATTTTTGATAAAATCGATGTACTAATTTTTTTGGTAAAATATGCTATTCAAAATCAATTATAGTTAACTAGTATTAAATATTTTAAATTTGTAGGTTGTTGTAATCCATTTATCATGTTAATATAACCTTGAGGGTGCTCAATAAATTATATTCCCTATAAATGGTTAATAATACGTTTTCATTTATATCTCCTATACAACTTCTAATTATACATACTTTTCTCCTTATCTACTTTATGACCTTGAAGGTGCTTAACAAACCATAAAGTACATAAGATGTTCAAGACCTATCATTCACTAAGGAACACTTAAGGGTGCTCAACAAAATTACAAAATGTTCTTGCCAATTTAGGGACAATATAACACCACTATAAATTATTTATGGCTTGAGGGTGCTCAATAAACGTAAGTTTATAGTATTCTATTTATATTGTAAATGGTAGAGAACAACATTATTTTAGACATAACAACCCGATTTTTGAATATTAATATTTGATGAAAATGGCTACATAGAGATAATCGAGTACATAGGAGACGATGTAAAACTACAGAATGTCATACAGACTTTTGTTGATTCTTAGACACTACTGATTTCTAGAATGATTTACAATTAGGATTCACTATCTTCCATCAAGATATAATTATGAGAATTTCAGGAATAAGTAGATTTTTCTCAAGTGGAGGTTATCTATTAGAGTTTGTTAAATTTTTATATAGGTAGTTAAGCGGTTTTGTCATTCACAATTGTTTGATTTGAAAGTAGTTACATACCTTATTTTAATATTACAAGGTCATTATTTCACAAGTCAAAACTGCAGATGCATTGAATTTATACTCTGACTTGATCTATTCGACAAGATCAACGCAATGATTACAAATACATAGCCTAAATCAATATGCTATTTAAAAATAATTATAATTAATTAATATTAAATATATTAAAATTTTGAGTTTTTACAATCCATTTATCATGTTACTACACCCTTGAGGGTGCTCGACAAATTTTATTTCCATAAATAGTACATTGTTGTTTCTATCTCCTATATAACTCCAAATTATACATACTTGTCTCCTAACCTACTATATGACCTTGAGGATGCTCAACAGACTATAAAGTACATTAGATATTCAAGACCCATTATTTAGTGATTTCCTAAGGTATTTTGTAATCCTTGAGGATGCATAAAATTACAAATTGTTCTTACCAATATAGAAAAATAATATTACAGCACTATAAATAATTTATGGATTAAGGATGCTCAGCAATTATAAGTATGCATGGTACTTTATTTATATTGTAAATGATAGAGAGCAACGATATTTTAGATGTGATAACCTAATTTTAGAATATCATTATTTGATGAAAAAGGTTACATAGAGATAATCGAGTATCCGGGAGACGATGCTAAACAGTGGAATGTCACATGGATTTTTAAGAAGAAATGTAAATTTACATCGAAGGCCTTTATTATAGATTGAGCGGTTAAATAAATTTTTGGAAAGAGAATTTAGTTAAAACTTTGTTTTGAAGAAAATTAGTTAAATGTGTATTTTGGTTTATAAAGGAGGATATATGGTGAAAAGTACTACAAATAATTTTTTGGTGAAAATAGAAATTATTATGTAAAGAGCAATTCAATTTTTCAGGAAAGTAATTTATTTGGCAGAAATTAAGAAATTAGATTATTTATTATGAAAAGATTCTTTTAATAATTTGATGTGAATAATATTTTACATCAAACATAATATTTTGGTATGTAAAATAAATATAATATATGAAAATATTTTTATTTGATTGGTGCAATAACAGATCGATTTATTAAAGTGAAATGTTGTTTTTCTTCGATGATAAAATCAATTAAAATAATTTTATTTTAAGAAAATTCATTTTCGAAAAAGAGAATTTAGTGAAGAATTTAATTGTGAAATTTTTGATAAAATTGATATACTAAATTTTTTGGTTAATTATGCTATTCAAAATCAATTATAGCTAATTAGTATTAAATATTTTAAATTTGTAGGTTGTTGCAATTCATTTATCATGTTAATATGACCATGAGGGTGCTCAATAAGTTATATTCCCTATAAATGGTTAATAATACGTTTTCATTTATATCTCCTATACAACTTCGAATTATACATACTTTTCACCTAATCTACTTTATGACCTTGAAGGTGCTTAACAAACCATAAAGTACATGAGATGTAAAGACCCGATTTTTTCGACTTTCGAACATCGACATTAATACGTCCACTGTATCAAATGCCGAACA
Organism: Allium cepa; assembly: GCA_030765085.1. Classification (NCBI taxonomy): domain Eukaryota; kingdom Viridiplantae; phylum Streptophyta; class Magnoliopsida; order Asparagales; family Amaryllidaceae; genus Allium; species Allium cepa. Next base: position 758,647,536 of record CM060939.1, on the reverse strand, counting down.
ATCGAATGCCGAAAAACCGAACCATTAGGGTTTAAGAAGAAAGAGGCAGAAGAAGAAGAATGGAAACAATAACAGAATCTCATATATCGTAGCAGAACAAATATAATAGATAACTAAATATTTTTAAACAGAATCACTATATCAGTTATTACATTACATCACATTACATTATCAGAGTGTACAACAACAAACAGCGGAAAGAAATATTACATATATAAGTGATATGCCTCGCCCTCCAGCTCCAATTCCTGATTCCACAGCAACTTCTTGACTTTGCTCCCGAATAATGATAACCTGACTCTAGGCTGCCCGTGTGGAAAATTGTAGGCACCCAGAGTTTAGAAAGGGAACAATAAACTCCATGTCAGTCGTGGGACTGGTGTGAGATCTTTAAAACAGTTATTTTCACAAAGAAAATAAAAATAAATTCGCTATGCTTTTGGAAAATGAAACTACCATAAGGCCTCCCACCACACACATAATGCAAACGCAGAATTGGAGGAGATTTCTCCTTATGATGGTCAAACATGCTTAATACGAAAAATTCTTTCGATGTTATTATTAGTGCATAGTGGAAAACATTTCGAAAGTATAATATAAATCTTAACCAGCATAGGTACCATTATATTATGTCTGCTATAGCTACCTCCTGAGGAGGTAGGTTATACAATTGCAATCGTAAAGGGCTCGTATTGTTTCTTTGGATTTCCAACAAATGGTCAGGCTAAGGAACTTCCTACTGCCACATGGGCACGCCTCTGGCGGGACGTCCCGAGAACTTAACCAGCTTTCTGCCAACACAAGGCTGGGTTACCTCTGTAACTAGGTAACTACTACATGAGTATGCCATCCCTCAGTCCTTTAAGACCTTTGTCCGAGGATCCTCTACACCAAAACCACAAAGAAAAGTATTTGCAGTAACCGCAAAGGTTAAACATCAGGGCTCCATACCTGACACCACCCTTTTCCAGAAGGAAATGACATACCCTAAAGGGAGCGACCCTCATAACCTTGCCGCATCTTTCCTGTTTTGACCATTTTCGGTGTGTGAGGTCTGACGAAGTCTCGTCCACAAAGCTACACTTTTCACAAAGTCATGCTTTGATCAACAAATGATCAGCAGCACTTCGTGTGCCTCATTACCAAATTGGGAACGTATCAGTAGTAACCATCAACTACATAATCTATGAGCTCGTACGTCTCAGAGAAGGGTGTTAAGCTAAAAGAATAAATTCTCCGCCACTAACAGAAATGTATTTGATAGAAACCAGCTTTACATCTCAAAGTGTAACGCCAGCCACACATCCATACAAGTCCGTTCCGGGATCGTACGGAACGGAAGGCACTTCCAAAGAAGCCCTTGCAATCCGAATATTCACTAGTCACGTCCGAAATCACCATCATAAAGGGTGATAAAAATCTCTACACTGAAGCAAACCGGTGCAGAGACATTCGACAGGTAATCCTTTCGTTTTTGGAAAATACCCGGTCTTCAACGCCGTCTTTAAATGCAACCACATTTTGTCGTATCGTCATTCGGAATTGGTTTTATGACACAAGGTCCTCTCCCGGCTAATCCGAATAACGAGCGCTTATTTTTAAAAATAAGTGTTCATTCAGATTTCAAACAAATCACAACAATTTTTCACTTCGATCTTTTAAATAAAAGATCTATCACAAATCACAAAGGTCGATGTCGTTTTCGGATATCCACTTGGAATCCAACCCCCGGTCGCATCGAAATTCAAATGTCCTTTAAAAGGCCAATATTGATAGTCGATTATTTAACTATCAATAAATATTCACAACAAACACCAGATTTAAATAATTTTCCCAATTATTTATTTTCAAAATATCTTTGCAAAATATATTTCACTTCAACCATTTGGAAAAAAAATTCAAATTATTTTTCACTTTTCAATCCTTTGAAAACAAATTTCAATTCATTTCCACGTGGAATAAATTTTTGAATATTTATTTAAGTCCACCTGAAGGTCCGCCGAGTTAAAATACTTTAAAATAATTTAAATTACTTATCCAAACATATATACTTGGAAATAAACTATTTTAAAAATACTTACTTAATTATTAGTTATAAATTTTTTTTACTAATATCTTACATAAATTTCAAGTCCAAACTAACTTTAAAATAATTTAGTATATAGGGTATAACTATTTTAAATAACCATTTTCTAAACAAATATCAATTTAATCTTTAAAATAATTCTTTCTATAAGTAATTAAATAAATCCATGTTTTAAAGATTTAAAACAATTTCCAAAAATAATTCGTCCAACAATAAAAAAAAATTCCAAACAATTTCTAGAACCTTTGATTTATACTTCAAAAAACTACTTAAAAATATATTCGGCTTTTCAGGGAAGAATTTTCTTTTTATTTATATCAATTAATAAATCTTCTCGATTTATTTTAATTTACATACCAAATCTGTAAATTCCTTTATAAATTCCCATTGTGAATTTAAACTTCTAAATATCCATTGATATACGATTTTCAAATCGATTTCTGAATATTCATTTTCAGCACCGAATTAAATTATGAATTTATTTCCAAATTTATTTACAAATACCAATTCAATTTCCATAATTGATTTCTAAATTTATTTCAACACCAAATTCATTATCCTTTGAAACAAAATCCTTCTTTTGAATTTATTTAATTTTCTAAAATTAATTTACTATAAATTTCTACTAAATCTCAAAATTCCAATTTTATTTATTTCTGATATCCTACGATATCAGAAATATGTTCGGCTAAATTATAGCCTTCAAGGGTTTCAATTATAAATAATCACACACAGATTATAAATAATCAACATATAGAATAAGAAACAAATTCAATATTTGAGGAATCCAGTTGGATCCCTCCAACCTGTTTCCCTGCATCCACAAACGTTAGCACAACAATTAAATACCAATTCCACTTCGTGGTGGAATATCGCGGTATATGGGGTTTATAAAAATATCATCCGCTATTATGCGGCGCAATAGGGTCTCATCTGCTATATAATGCGGGAAATCAACTCCAATATATATTATATACTATTATATATATATATATAATATTATCCAATGAATAATTATTATAATTCAATCACCCAAGCACACAGTCAATCAGTTTAAATTTGACTATTTAAAATCAAACTGGAAATTTCAGTTTGAACTTGAGTGAGTAGATCTCACCTTTGTTTTTATTTGCAATCCATTTTCCATTCCGGTTTTATTCTCTACGAATTTAAACCTTGTACATACATTATAAAGTTTATTAATATTCGAAACAAATCGAACAGTTAATCACTACTTATTCATTTAATATGGCTAACAAATTTGGGTTTAAACAAATAATTTATCCTCAATTTAGAATTTTAAATTTTGAATTAATATTTTTTCCTTTGAAAATCTTTTAACAACTAAAAATAATAAAATTGGTACATAAAACAAATGAATTTCCCTTTTTTCATTTAGCTAATGACATAGTCCAAAGCTGGTTTTCCCTTAATAAATATTGTTAGCGACAAAAATAAATTAATTAAGCTTATCAAAAAATTAAATCTCCATATTGATTTAAAAATATGAATATTCTTACTGTTTTTAAAAAAGAACATACATGTGGATATATATACATATATATTTTCAATTAAAAATTTGACTTAATCATTAAAAGCTACTTAACAGAAAAATGAAAAAATTTCTTTTGCTGTAAATTATTTTCTCTGCTTCAAACTTATAACAATTCTCGGCAAATAACCCAAATAATTTTTTCTACTGTATATGTACATATAACCTAAATTTAAATCTAATAAAATAAAATAAAAACTTAAGATTTCAACCTCAACTACCTCGAACAACTTCACCTCGACGCGCACACACTTGCTGACGTAACTCGCCCCAAATCGCAACCCTAACGCACGATTTCGCAACCCTAGATCGACCATTCCCCCCACCCTCGCACTGCTTCACTCGAATCCAATGCAATCGCCACCTCACGACGCCGTACTCCACGCAATATCCTACCGAAGAACTCACGATTTTGAAACCCTAGTTTTCCAATTTTCTTGACATACACGACTCGCCAAAGAAGCCACGCCTTCAACTTCCACACGCATGCTGTCCAACTTCAATTCGCGAACCCTTAGACCAACTCGCGATCGATTTTTCCCCTTCCTCCCTTTTTTATACGAAGTCAAGATTTAATTTCGATTTTGTTTCTTTCTTACTTTCGATTTATTAAACGGGAAGGAGTTTAAAAGGAAGAAGGTTGGTATGTTATAGGTAGGTAGGTGTGGGCTTAATAAAACTAGGGTGCGGTTGATGGAAAGTGTTTTTGACTGCTGATGTGAATGGACGTGACAATTAAAATTTCAATATACATATATTTTGTTCGAACCCCTATCGAGGCATGCCGCTTAACGTTTATAATGTTATAACCTATTCCGGATGCACCGGAAAAGATTTCGAGTCCTAATTTGATCGTATGCGCGAGTTACGGAAATAAACGATCAATTTTAAATTAAATCGATTAAAATAGTTTCTATGCGTTTCGAGCTGCCAGAATTAAACGACAACTCCGATTGCAACAAAAATTGGAATCCAATAATAACTAACTATTACGGATCCAATGGAACTAGTTTCGTCGAATTCCGAGACTGTGCCTCGGAAGGCTATTTTTAAATATCGATTAAAACGACATAATTTCAAAACTGAAGAAAATAGTTCCAATTTCAATTCTGAAGCTTCCATTATTTTCAGTATTATCAATATGAATTTTACAAGCCTTTGAAAATATTAATAATCAGCTTTAAACTAAAGATTTAAAATTTTATCCAACTTCAATAAATTAAATTCAATCAATTAAATTCAATAAATTAAATTCAATAACTTAATCGCCAAATTCATAGCAATAATTGAAATTCAAGTTAAACTAACCTCCAAATATTCAAAATCTATTAAATATTTCATTTTTAAATGTTAAAAATTCTTTGTCGTCACATCTTTCCCCCCTTAAAAGAATTTCGTCCCGAAATTACTAGTTAAGAAGAATGATCCTCAACCCGTTTAATATTTTCCAAACCAAACAGTTTTATCAATTTATCAACCCAAATCGTTTTATTAAAGATTCATTTCAACTAACTTTCCAAAATCTTCCATAGTTTCCAAACAATATTGTTTACTTTACAATTCAAATTTAAATTTAAATTCAAATTCTAAATCTCCCAAAATTTCTCAAAAATTTTCTAACTCTTGAAATTTTCGAAAAATTTTGCCAGCTTCTCCTTTGCGCGGCTAGCTCGGTACAACTACAAAATGGCACCATGGGGCCTCAGATTCCAAAAGAAAACAAAAAGCCAAGTGGCTAGACAAGAAAATCATCAAATTTCATATAGAAATTTAAATACATACCTTTTTGTCGAGCAATTCAAATTATGTTCGAAAATCAAATCCCAATTCCAATTTTCTTTTTCCTGTAACATACCTGTATATTTTACTGGCCATAATATTCAATTACAACATTCAATTTACTTTGCACATTCCTTTACAAAATTTTCAATATATATACTTCTTATATCATCTTTAGTTTACTATTGAAGTTATATACATGTATATTCATTTTCATTCTATTTTGCATTTTCGATTTCATTTGAATTCGATTTACACTTTCAATTCTATTTATATTCAATTTACCTTCTGAATATTGAATTTTATCTTTCAATTATAACCGATTAATATTATTATTTTAAATTAATTTCATTCACTAATTTACTTCAATTTCCAATTTGAAATCGTTTGACTAACAAAATTTAATTTTTTCAAAAATTTTAACTCCCAAAATTTTCGAAAATTTTTGGCAGAGTCTCCTTTGTACGAAGGAGCTTTTGCAATTTGACAAAAGATATAAATATATACATCGACCCATCCGGTCGAAAAAACAAAAACAGTTCATATTTCCTATTTTTATTGCATAGGCGTACCTTATTTAGCATTTTTAAGCAAGCGACTTATTTAATTAGCATTTTGCACAATCAAATCCGGCCCAATGACTTTCCTGTACCCGTATTTACTCAATTTAAACACATAAGTGACATATATAGGAAATTCATTTACATTTCACTTATTTTTGATAATAAACACATAGTTTTGACAAACAATGCATTCAAAATAATTCCCATAAGCAATTTATATGGTTTCGATACAAATTTACTTGCTTACAACTACATTCCATACTATTTCTATTCAATTCAAGCGATTTACAATTCACTTTATTTCATTCAATTCATTTTTTTAAACAAATTGAACTCATATCCATTTCAATTGATTCAAAAATCAGCTTTCCTTAACTCATAGAATTTTATACAATCTCGTTTGCGTCAAATGACAACCATTTCTATGCAAATTTCTACGATATTCACTAAATATAATATCCGATCTAGTTAATAACTAATTTAAATTGATACAAACTAAATTTAATCTTTATTCTATTTCATTTCCAATTGATTCCATTCAATTCATTTTTGCATTCCATTCACTTTCATTTTGATGCATTAATATACAAAAATCTTTGCTTAGCATCCATTTCATAAACCTCATTTATGTATATTCAACAACCCAAGTATGCATTTTTAGTTCTAATCCGTTCATTTGCATTTCATTAATCAAACAAGTTTCATTCGCAACAACTCCATAAAACTTACAACCATTTCATAATTTTATTTAAGTCGAGCTTTTACCCAAAATTTGCTTAAGTTATTTCAATTCAAAACTCAAATTTATTTTTCTTGCAATACTTCCAAAGTTAAATCCTTGATTTGATTTTCATTTATCAATTCCATTCCATCGACTAATTTAATTAAATTAGTTTTATTCACTTATCCATTTTTAAATTTCAACTTTCCTTTCTCAATTTAACTTGAATTCATTTTATCAATAACAAGGAAATTTTCAATTTATTTCTACTTACTTGAATTTATCTGCAAATTCAAACCATTTTTATTTAACTCACAATTCAAGTTTAAATTTAACTAATTCATCTTTCCTATTTCATGAATTAATTAATTATCATATTAGTTTACTTGGATTCAAACCATTTTATTTTTATTTTTTCCAAGTTTGGATTTTTATTCAACTTGATCCAAGTCAAATCTCATTCCATTTTTCAATTCTAATTCCAGTTCTATTTACTTATAAATTCGAAATGAGTTTCAACATTCAATTCACTTTCATATACTTGCAATTGCAAATTTATTCATTCATTCACAATTTATTTTCCACCTTAATAATTTTATTCCAATCAAATTTCAAATATTTTTATAAGTTATCAAACTTATTTATATATCGTAACCTTTTAGAGAAATTTAATCCTTTGAAATTTCAATCCAAATCCTTTAATCCGTATCCCAAAAATTTCTCTAGCATCTCATTTCAATTTATAAAACTCATTTATACATGAATTCATTCCCTTATCCTTCCAATTCATATTTATAAATCCATTTGTTAAATGAATTTATCTCCAAATCTTTTGTTATACCATTATTTCTTATTAAATTTCCATACAATAATGAGGATAATTCAATATCATCACTTCCTAACAACCAAGCAACCATATACCACAAAAATTTACAGAAAATCATTTCTTTTATATACAAAAATAGTTTTGGGTAAAATTATTTCATTTACCCTATTTTAAAACAATACTATGTCGGTTTATCTTGTTTAAGAGTTTAGAAACCTCTGCCGAAACAGTTGGCTAAACTGCGCCGACCAAAATATGTAAACAATCAACCGATAAGTCAACACAATAAAAACAATTTTATATTCACTAACAAATACGCGCTCATATCTATTATTACACTCAACTCATTCTAGAGTACTACTGACTCTATCTCTAATGAGTAACACCCAACGGAGCCAGGGTTGTCGCTTAACCAAATGCTCTGATACCACTTGTAAAGACCCCATAATTCGACTTCCGAAAATCGACATTAATACGTCCACTGTATCAAATGCCGAACAATCGAACGCCGGAAGACCGAACCATTAGGGTTTAAGAAGAAAGAGTTTGAAGAAGAAGAATAGAAACAATAACAGAATCTCACATATCGCAGCGGAACAAATATAATAGATAACTCAATATTTTTAAACAGAATCACTATATCAGTTATTACATTACATCACATTACATTATCAGAGCGTATAACAACAAACAACGGAAAGAAATATTACATATATAAGTGATACGCCTCGCCCTCCAGCTCCAATTCCTGATTCCACAGCAACTTCTTGACTTTGCTCTCGAATAATGATAACCTGACTCTAGGCTGCCCGTGTGGAAAATTATGGGCACCCAGAGTTTAGAAAGGGAACAATAAACTCCAGGTCAGTCGTGAGACTGGTGTGAGATCTTTAAAACAGTTATTTTCATAAAGAAAATAAAAAGAAATTCGCTATGCTTTTGGAAAATGAAAATACCATAAGGCCTCCCACTACACACACAATGCAAACGCAGAATTGGAGGAGATTTCTCCTTATGATGGTCAAACATGCTTAATACGCAAAATTCTTTCGATATTATTATTAGTGCATAGTGGAAAACATTTCAAAAGTATAATATAAATCTTAGTCAGCGTAGGTACCACTACATTAGGCCTGCTATAGCTACCTCCTGAGGAGGCAGGTTATACAATTGCAATCTTAAAGGACTCGTATTGTTCCTTTGGATTTCCAACAAATGGTCAAGCTAAGGAAATTCCTACTGCCACATGGGTACGCCTCTGGCGAGACGTCCCGAGAACTTAACTATCTCTCTGCCGACACAAGGCCGATTTACCTTTGTAACTAGGTAACTACTACACGATTATGTCATCCTCCGGTCCTTTGGGACCTTTGTCCGAGGATCCTCTACACCAACAACCACAAAGAAAAGTATTTGCAGTAACCACAAAGGTTAAACATCAGGGCTCCATACTTGGCACCACCCTTTTCCAGAAGGAAATGACATACCCTAAAGGGAGCGACCCTCATAACATTGCCGCATCTTTCCTGTTTTGACCATTTTCGGTGTGTGAGGTCTGACGAAGTCTCGTCCACAAAGCTACACTTTTCACAAAGTCATGCTTTGATCAACAAATGATCAGCAGCACTTCGTGTGCCACGTTACCAAATTGGGAACGTATCAGTAGTAACCATCAACTACATAATCTATGAGCTCGTACGTCTCAGAGAAGGGTGTTAAGCTAAAAGAATAAATTCTCCGCCACTAACAAAAATGTATTTGATAGAAACCAGCTTTACATCTCAAAGTGTAACGCCAGCCACACATCCATACAAGTCCGTTCAGGGATCGTACGGAACCGAAGGCACTTCCAAAGAAGCCCTTGCAATCCGAATATTCACTAGTCACGTCCGGAATCACCATCATAAAGGGTGATAAAATCTCTACACTGAAGCAAACCGGTGCAGAGACATTCGACAGGTAATCCTTTCGTTTTTGGAAAATACCCGGTCTTCAACGCCGTCTTTAAATGCAACCACATTTTGTCGTATCGTCATTCGGAATTGGTTTTCTGACACAAGGTCCTCTCCCGGCTAATCCGAATAACGAGCGCTTATTTTTAAAAATAAGTGTTCATTCAGATTTCAAACAAATCACAACAATTTTTCACTTCGATCTTTTAAATAAAAGATCTATCACAAATCACAAAGGTCGATGTCGTTTTTGGATATCCACTTGGAATCCAACCCCCGGTCGCATCGAAATTCAAATGTCCTTTAAAAGGCCAATATTGATAGTCGGTTATTTAACTATCAATAAATATTCACAACAAACACCAGATTTAAATAATTTTCCCAATTATTTATTTTCAAAATATCTTTGCAAAATATATTTCACTTCAACCATTTGAAAAAAAAATTCAAATTATTTTTCACTTTTCAATCCTTTGAAAACAAATTTCAATTCATTTCCACGTGGAATAAATTTTTGAATATTTATTTAAGTCCACCTGAAGGTCCGCCGAGTTAAAATACTTTAAAATAATTTAAATTACTTATCCAAACATATATACTTGGAAATAAACTATTTTAAAAATACTTACTTAATTATTAGTTATAAAAATATTTTACTAATATCTTACATAAATTTCAAGTCCAAACTAACTTTAAAATAATTTAGTAGATAGGGTATAACTATTTTAAATAACCATTTTCTAAACAAATATCAATTTAATCTTTAAAATAATTCTTTCTATAAGTAATTAAATAAATCCATGTTTTAAAGATTTAAAACAATTTCCAAAAATAATTCGTCCAACAATAAAAAAAATTCCAAACAATTTCTAGAACCTTTGATTTATACTTCAAAAAACTACTTAAAAATATATTCGGCTTTTCAGGGAAGAATTTTCTTTTTATTTATATCAATTAATAAATCTTCTCGATTTATTTTAATTTGCATACCAAATCTGTAAATTCCTTTATAAATTCCCATTGTGAATTTAAACTTCTAAATATCCATTGATATACGATTTTCAAATCGATTTCTGAATATTCATTTTCAGCACCGAATTAAATTATGAATTTATTTCCAAATTTATCTACAAATACCAATTCAATTTCCATAATTGATTTCTAAATTTATTTCAACACCAAATTCATTATCCTTTGAAACAAATTCCTTCTTTTGAATTTATTTAATTTTCTAAAATTAATTTACTACAAATTTCTACTAAATCTCAAAATTCCAATTTTATTTATTTCTGATATCCTACGATATCAGAAATATGTTCGGCTAAATTATAGCCTTCAAGGGTTTCAATTACAAATAATCACACACAGATTATAAATAATCAACATATAGAATAAGAAACAAATTCAATATTTGAGGAATCCAGTTGGATTCCTCCAACCTGTTTCCCTACATCCACAGACGTTAGCACAACCATTAAATACCAATTCCACTTCATTTCCACGTGGAATAAATTTTTGAATATTTATTTAAGTCCACCTGAAGGTCTGCCGAGTTAAAGTACTTTAAAATAATTTAAATTACTTATCCAAACATATATACTTGGAAATAAACTATTTTAAAAATAATTACTTAATATTAGTTATAAAAATATTTTACTAATATCTTACATAAATTTCAAGTGTAAACTAACTTTAAAATAATTTAGTATATAGGTTATAACTATTTTAAATAACCATTTTCTAAACAAATATCAATTTAATCTTTAAAATAATTCTTTCTATAAGTAATTAAATAAATCCATGTTTTAAAGATTTAAAAAAATTTCCAAAAATAATTTCTCCAACAATCAAATTTTTTCCAAACAATTTCTAGAACCTTTGATTTATACTTCAAAAAACTACTTAAAAATATATTCGGCTTTCCAGGGAAGAATTTTCTTTTTATTTATATCAATTAATAAATCTTCTCGATTTATTTTAATTTACATACCAAATCTGTAAATTCCTTTATAAATTCCCATTGTGAATTTAAACTTCTAAATATCCATTGATATACGATTTTCAAATCGATTTCTGAATATTCATTTTCAGCACCGAACTAAATTTTGAATTGATTTCCAATTTATTTACAAATACCAAATCAGTTTCCAAAATTGATTTCTAAATTTATTTCAACACCAAATTCATTATCCTTTGAAACAAATTCCTTCTTTTAAATTTATTTAATTTTCTAAAATTAATTTACTATAAATTTCTACTAAATTTCAAAAATCCAATTTTGTTTATTCCTGATATCCTATGATATCTGAAATATATTCGGCTAAATTATATCCTTCAAGGGTTTCAATTACAAATAATCACACACGAATTATAAATAATCAACACACAAAATATGAAACAAATTCAATATTTGAGGAATCCGGTTGGATCCCTCCAACCTGTTTCCCTGCATCCACAGACGTTAGCACAACCATTAAATACCAATTCCACTTCGAGGTGGAATATCGCGGTATATGGGATTTACAAATGTATCATCCACTATTATGCGGCGCAATAGGGTCTTATCCGCTATATAATGCGGGAAATCAACAACTCCAGTATATACTATATACTATTATATATATAATATTATCCAATGAATAATTATTATAATTCAATCACCCAAGCACACAGTCAATTAGTTTAAATTTAACTATTTAAAATCAAACTGAATATTTCAATTTGAACTTGAGTGAGAAGATCTCACCTTTGCTTTTATTTGCAATCCATTTTCCATTCCGGCTTTATTCTCCATGAATTTAAACCTTGTACATACATTATACAGTTTATTAATATTCGAAATAAATCGAACATTTAATCACTACTTATTCATTTATTCTGGCTAACAAATTTGGGTTTAAACAAATAATTTATCCTCGATTTAAAATTTAAAATTTAAAATTTTGAATTAATATTTTTCCTTTGAAAATCTTTTAACAACTAAAAATAATTATATTGGTAAATAAACAAATGAATTTCCCCTTTTTTACTTAGCTAATGACATAGTCCAAAGCTGGTTTTCCCTTAATAAATCCTTTTAGCGACAGAAATAAATTAATTAAGCTTATCAAAAAATTAAATCTCCATATTGATTTAAAAATATGAATATTCTTACTGTTTTTAAAATAGAACATATATGTGGATTTATACACACACACACACACACACACACACACGTATTTTCAATTAAAAATTTGACTTAATCATTAAAAGCTACTTAGCAGAAAAATGAAAAAATTTCTTTTGTTGTAAATTATTTTCTCTGCTTCAAACTTATAAGAATTCTCAGCAAATAACCCAAATAATTTTTTCTATTGTATATGTACATCTAAATTTAAATCTAATAAAATAAAATAAAAACTTTTGATTCGAACCTCAACTACCTCGAACAACTTCACCTTGACGCGCGCGCCCTTGCTGATGTAACTCGCCCCAAATCGTAATCCTAACGCACGAGTTCGCAACCCTAGATTGGCCATTCCTCCACCCTCGCGATGCCTCACTCGAATCCAATGCAATCGCCACCTCGCGACGCCGTACTCCACGCAATATCATACCAAGAACTCGCGACTTCGAAACCCTAGTTTTCCAATTTGCTCGACTTACACGACTCACCAAAGAAGCTGTGACGACTCGAAATTTTCAAGCATTTAAAATCGGAATATTTAATTGATTTTAAATATTCAATAGAGTAATTTTAACTTGAATAACGAATATTACAATTTATTTGATAATTAAATTATTGAATCAAATAATTTGAAATTTGATAAGATATGAAATCTGAAATTTTAAGCTTGTTGAAAATAATTTGAAGGCTTATAAAATTTATATTGATAACATTGAAGATAATAGAAGTGTTATAATTTAATTGAACAGTGATTTGTTCAGTTTTGAAATTTTATCATTTTAAATTGAATTTAAAAATAGCCTTCCGAGGCATAGTCTCAGAATTTAACAAAACCAGTTCCATTGGATCGTAATATTATATTATAATCGGATTTCAATTTTCGCGGCGTTCGGAGTTACCGTTTGATCGTACAAACCGTAAATGAATAGAAAAAATTAATTAACTTCAATTTACATAGTCGAACCTTTTCTTGGAAGCCACACTCGTTTAGCTTCTAACGCAAGCTTCTTCTCCTCTCTTCAGATTCATTATCACTTTAATAAAGTGGTTGATGCCTCATTCTTCAATAATCGAACCTTCAGTAAGTAAATAAATAAAAAAGAGGCCGATCTTCTTTAAACCGCGTAGGATAAATTTCTACTTCACTGTACAAAAATCGAAATCAGATAACAAAAAAAAATATCAACAATCTTTTGTCTTCCTCTCATTCGAATCCATGGCCGAAACCCTAATTAGTCGATCGAGATTCAGGAAAGGGCGGAGCAACTCGCGAGCGGCCGAGGGTAGCGTCGGCAATGGCGCGCGCTGTAGCATCTAGGGTACGTCATTGTTGTTCGGCGACGAATTGGATGAGCTCGGCTAGGGTTTAGGCGTATGCGTGAGGGCTAGGACGAAATCATGGTGGCGAATCGATCTGGACGGCCACGAGTTCGATGATGACGGCAAGCAGTAGCTTCGCAGGCGGCTGAGAGGTATCGATTTAAGTTTATTTAGTTTTTATATATGTATATAAACAGGAAAATGTTTACAATAAGTTTGTAACTTATGTTAGTTTTAATTATATATATATATATATATAGGCAGATTTTTTTTATTTTTATTGTTTAAAAAAACAAACAAGAATGATAGTAATATTAGTATTTAGGCAAATTAGATTTAAAACAGCTGCTTAGTTAGATAGGTATGATTTTGGAAAGAAGAAGAAAAAGAAATAGGAATTTTGAAATGATTGGAAACTTAAATAAAATTAGAGTTTAAAATCGATATAGATTATTTTTGTAAGTATACATGAGTTTCAAAATTTAATAAAATAAAATGAATAAACTTATACATTTTGATCTACTTATTTAATTTTAAAAAAATAAATTGTATTGTGAAGGTAGATTTATATAATAAAACTTATTGAATCATTTTAATTACTAAAGATATATTTTATTTAAAAGGGAAATTTTGTTTAAAACAAATTATTAGCTTAAAACCCAAAATTCTTTGTAAATTAAGTTAGTAGATGGAAATGTAATTATTTAATTGATTCGAATGTTAATAAAAATTATAAATGTTTATACAAGGTTTAAAAATTGAGAAACAAGCTGGAATGGAAGTGAATGGAAATAGACTGCAAATTTGAGTCAAATGTGAGTTAATCTCACTCAGTTAAATTTAAATTTAAATGATTTAATTTAAATAATTATTTAGATGGTTGAATTGAATTATGTGATATAGTATGATATTTTGGGAATTGGTGTATTATATTGTGCTAATGTCTGTGGATGCAGGGAAAACAGGCTGGAGGGATCCAACTAGATCCCACAACATTTATTTAAATTATTTAATTCCCTCTGTTGTGATTATTTGATATTCTATGATGAACTTTATTGGAATATTGAATGTCATGGTTCGATTGGATATAATTGGGTATGATGAATTACCAAAATATATAAATTGGATTTTAGAAGATAAATAAAAGAAGTGAATTTGTAAGTAAATAATTAGGGAAATTTGAATAAATTTAAGAATAAATGGAAAAGAAATAAAGTAACTTAAAAATTTCTAATAAATAAATATTGAGTATAGGAAGGGTAATTTTGAATAAACAGAAGATTAATGAATTTTAAACTTCAGTGTTACTATTTTAAAAGAATAAAACATTTATTTAAAATTTAAGATTCAATTTATTGAAAGAATAAAGAAGAAAATTTGGAATAACCTGAAATTGGTATATTTCAGTTAAAGGATTATAAATTAAACGGAAATTAATAACATTAATAATAAAGCCCATAATTAATAAATTTGAGATGAATTGAATATGTAAGGAGATTTAATTCAAGAAGAATAAATTGGGAATCAATTTGGAAAATTGATTTAAGTGATTGAGATTGGAAATTCTCCCTGAATAACCAAGTACGTTTTCAAAGTAAATTTTTAAATATAAGTTAAAAGTTTAAAGGTTTTTTTAAAAAGAAAGTTTTGGGAAATTTCTTATTTCTAATATTTAAATTCTAAAGTAAGTATTTTCTCTTAATCTATTATAGTAGTAATTACTTAAAGAATGACTTAGTATTTGGTTTTTAAAAGTGAAAATCTAGTTTTATATTTTATAAAATAACCTTATTTTCATATAGGATGTATTTTTAATAAATTATTGAAGTAGTTTTTTAAAATAAATATTTTAAAGTAAAGTGTTTTAAATTATTTTAAAAATCTAGTTTTTGTTGAATATGCGCTTATATGATTTTTGTTTGATGATAATAAACATATATACATTCGTTTAAATGTATTTGTTAATGTACTATTTTATTTTTCATAGATTAAATAAATATTTGCTGAATAAAATTAAATACACAGAATTTGAATTCAAACATAAATTTTATTCAAACAAATATTTATTACAATTTTGAATAGTACAAATTCAAACTCTCACTATACATATACAATTTTGATTCTAATTACATCATAATTCAATTTACATAAATTTCTCACTACATATCACTCACACTCGTAGTTTATCTTCAACTTCATTCCGGCTAAAATCCAACATCTGAGCAATCTGCAAAAATATTCACTAACGCAGTAAAATTGAAAAAGAAATATTTTTGCAATATAAAATAAAATATGGATTTTTGAAAATATTATTTGCCTCAGTTATTTGGGTTGTTCGTCATCATTTACATTTGAATTCATCACACACGAACAATGTGACATGCACAGTGTATCACTGTACATGCCACAAGGCCGTGCACATCGATATACACTTGATAATGCTACAGGGACAGGTGAGTACAAGGTCAAACCCGAGTTTTGAAACTGGATTCAACTCAAGTGAAATTTCAAAAATCAACATGAAATGATCAAGAACCAAACAAAGACCAGAAGTACAAAATGACCACCAAGTATGCTAAAACAAAATCTGGTTCAAACCAGTTGCAACATGAATGTCACAAGCATGAACACAGAAACATCAGTGATACAAGAGAGGTGAACAACAATGCAACATGGTGAGAAACACAAGTGCAACAATCGACAGTACAAAGCTCAAGTTCAATCCCAAAGCAACCAGCAATGCATGCAACAGAGACCAAGTTCATATGTACAGTGTGGCAATGCACCAACCAGAAATTCAAGGCAACAGAGACCAAGCAATGAACAACAGAATGCATCCAGATGACAAAGTGCTCAATGCACAGTGCAGACAAATGCACAATTCAAATGAATATGAAATAACCAGAGAATGGCTAGGACTAAGGCAACAATGGGCACAGGTCAGGGAAGCAACAAGTGTACAGAAGCAATATGAACAAGTGAGTCAGGCAAATATACAGAAACAACACAAACCAAGTTACAAACATCAAGTGTCGACCAGGTAGCAAGCAAGATCAACACAGTGCATGTATGAAGTGCATCCATATGGAAAAAGCTCGAGGCAATATGAGTGCAGACATACACATATATACATACATGAATGTATGTATACAAATGAGCAGAAACATTGAAATAATGATATCAAATCAATGCACAACAACATGAATGCAGTAACAACCAGAATGGATGTAAAGACCAGTGATGCAATACAAGATATCATAGTGCAGACACACATGTATATGAAGTACACAAGTGCAACAAGCAGCAGTGTGCAAGTACAAATCACAAAGACGTCAACATGTACGACCTTGACATATGATCAGTGGCAAGCAGATAAAGTGGCAAGTGCAACAGCAAATCAATAATAAAGCAAACCACTTACTCACATACATCAGTGACACAAGTGATACAAGATAGAGTGCAGACAATCAATACACTGCATATACAACAGGGAGCATCAGTGTACAAAATCCATGGAAGCCGAAGTCATGAAATAGGAAATATAAAATCAAAGCCGTGTTTCAAATCAAAGTCAACAAGGAAATTCATGTGTAAAAATTCAAGTGCGTATCATTGAAAAATTCAAAAGTCAAATTCAAGTAAAAGAGGAAAGTTTCTGCCGTATGACTCAAGAAAAAAATCGAACGCTACAAAATCAAAACCGTGCGTATCAAGTTGTAACAATATCAGGAAGGCAAGAATTAGGAAAGTGTCGAATTCATATAAATACATCACCCAAGTTCATCATCGGCAGGGAAGTGGAAAAATCGAATCAAATCCAAATATAAACCCACAATCATCATCGGCAAAATCATCAACCAATCGAGTTCACGCAAGCATTGAACAAGCAACGAAAGGGAAGAGATTACATACCACAATCTATCGAACTCGATCAACAGAGGAGCAGCTGCGAACAACCTCAAGTGAAGCAAGCAGCCGATCATCCGAGAAGTAGCGAGCAAGAGCAACACAAACCAGAGAATCGAATACTGAGAAAGCCCTAATTTTCGCAAGGGAACGAAGCACTAATTCAGATCGAACGAAGATTCAACAGAGGCTGCCATTTTCTTCAAGCCAGAGAAAAGAGGATCGGGTGAAAGAATAGAATTGGGCCGGCCTTGCTTTTAAAAAGGATTTAGTTTATTTTTTCAAATAGGTTTTATTTTTAAATTGTTTTTAAGTTTGTTTTAAATTCTCTTTTAAGGTTCAAATCTTGGTAAATCACCACCTAGGTTTTAGGTTGTGTCAGATTGTCTAGTTAGAATTAGTTCAGTGAGCAGGGTGTGCGAGTCTGTTAGAGTGTTTGTAAGCGGGAGACTGTTTAATTCTAATAGAAATCTAGGAATGCAGCAGTAGGCAGGGGTTGCCGAAGCTGGGTAAATTTTGTATGTGATTTACTTTCCAGCATATTTATTTCTCTGCAGTTTGTTTTTGCGTTTAACTCGAGAAAATTTGCTATAACCCTATTCACCCCCCTCCCATCTAGGGTTAATCTAGATCCTACATTTTTGTGTATGGTAATTTCAGTGGAGATAGAAAATATTTGAAAAGTTTATTCTGGAAAGAAAAATGATTTGGAACTGTTTTCAAAAGGTTGAAAATAGAAATATATCTTGTGAAGATATTTTGAGGTTAATAAATAATTTAGGAAATTATTTATTGGTTGATGGTTGTTTGTGAATATTAATTGATAGTTAAATAACCGACTGTCAATATTGGCCAAATGCGTTGATCGTTTCGAAGAGACCGGGATCGAGATTTATTTCTCGAAAACCACTTCGATCCGGTTTGTACGTTTCGTGTAAACGATTTTGGATTCGAAGATGGAGCAGTGAAGTGCAAGGGCTAGTCGCTACTAATCCTGAGGATATTTCCAAAATGGATGTAGTAGGAATAGTGCCTTCGGTTCCGTTCGAATCCGGGACGGACTTGTATGGATGAATGCTTGCGAAACATCGTCAGGTGGACGATGGGCATTCTAAGAGATATGTTCTATAAAGGTAACGCTTAGCCTCAAGCCTCATCAAATGGGAATGACTGAAAATCAGGGGTTATGCAGCAAGGCTAGGTGGGTAGCACCCAAGCAGGGTGAGGTCATCCCTGTCTAGATGTCCCTTTTTATTTCGGCTTAGTGGGCGGTTGCTGATCCCAACCGCGGGGTGATCTCACTCAGGATTATCCAGTAAGGGGTAGTCCCGGTCTTGTGTTGCAGGGGAGCGGGCATACTCCTCGGTACGGTGATCTAGCCCCCGTACTGTGGCAGGTGGTACCCCAGTGCCTAGTCATTAGTTGGAAATCCATTCTCCCTACGAGCCTTTTACGAGTTTTGTTTGTATTACCCACTCTGTGGCTAGTAGCTGGAATTTAATAGATGTAACAATTTCGGCTATTTTATAAGTATTTGTATATAGACCCTATTATAATATCAGAGGATTTCTATAAAAATTGTTTTAGCCATCGTAAGGTAAAAACCCGACATGTTTATTTGTGGCGTGGTCTTACGAGATGCTTTTGTTTTCAAATGATTTTTGAAACTTTAATAATCAATTGGGTGTAATTTTCTCACGTTGGTATTCCAGACTGACTCGAGTATTACTTAACTGTAATGCTCGGGTCAGACTGAGTATTATAGGATATACAGGATATGATGCTGTGGAGCTCAAGAGACGAGCAAGATGATGATACGTACTCCCGTACTTGTTTATATATATATTCCGCTGTGTTGAGTTGTTGTGTATCCATTGGTATGATATTGATGTTGAGCTATGATTGATGTACTCTGATGATGTAATATATAAACAGAGATATTTGATTTTTTGAGTAAAGACCAGTTATTATCTATTATATTTTATTCCGCTGCGTTGGTTAGATTCTGATGTTGTATTTTCTTCTTCTATCTCTTCTTCTTCAACCCAAATGGTTCGTATTTTTGTGCAACTTGAGTTGATTGATGTAGAATAGTGTTAACTCAAGGGGTACGGATTTGCAGGTCGTTACAGAAGCCACGCCTTCAGCTTCCACACGCATGCTGTCCAACTTCAATTCGCGAACCCTTAGACCAGCTCGAGATCGATTTTTCCCCTTCCTCCCTTTTTTTTATACGAAGTCGAGATGTAATTTCGATTTTTTTTCTTTCTTACTTTCGATTTATTAAACGGGAAGGAGTTTAAAAGGAAGAAGGCAGGTATGTTATAGGTAGGTAGGTGTGGGCTTAATAAAACTAGGGTGCGGCTGATGGAAAATGTTTTTGACTGCTGATGTGAATGGATATGACAATTAAAATTTCAAATATACAGGTATTTTGTTCGAACCCCTATCGAGGCGTGCTGCTTAAAGTTTATAATGTTACAACCCCATTCCGAATGCAACGGAAAAGGTTTCGAGTCCTAATTTGATCGTATGCGCGAGTTACGGAAATAAACGATCAATTTTAAATTAAATCGATTAAAATAGTTTCTATGCGTTTCGAGCTGCCAGGGTTAAACGACAACTCCGATTGCTACGAAAATTTGGAATCCGATAATAACTAACTATTACGGATCCAATGGAACTGGTTTCGTTGAATTCCAAGACTATGCTTCGGAACGCTATTTTTAAATATCGATTAAAACGATATAATTTCAACACTGAACAAAATAGTTTCAATTTTAATTCTGAAGCTTCCATTATCTTCAGTATTATCAATATGAATTTTACAAGCCTTTGAAAATATTTTTAATCAGCTTAAAACTGAAGATTTAAAATTTTATCCAACTTCAATAAATTAAATTCAATAATTTAATCGCCAAATTCATAGCAATAATTGAAGTTCAAGTTAAATTAACCTCCAAATATTCAAAATCGATTAAATATTTCATTTTTAAATGTTAAAAATTCTGGGTCGTCACAGTTCAACACCTATCGTTCACTAAGGAAGACTTAAGGGTGCTCAACAAAATTACAAAATTTCTTGCCAATTTAGGGACAATATAACACCACTATAAATTACTTATGGCTTGAGGGTGCTCAATAAACATAAGTTTATAGTATTCTATTTATATTGTAAATGGTAGAGAACAACATTATTTTAGACATAACAATCCGCTTTTTGAATATTATTATTTGATGAAAATGGCTACATAGAGATAATCGAGTACATAGGAGACAGATGTAAAACAACAGAATGTCATACAGACTTTTAGGAAAAGATGTAAATTTACATCAAAGACTTTTAACATAGATTGAGCGCTTAGATAAATTTTTAGAAAGTGAATTTAGTTAAAATTTTGTTTTGAAGAAATTTAGGATATTGCGAGTAATTAAAATTTTAGTTTGGTTTAAAATGGAGAATATATGGTGAAAAGAATTAAAAATAATGTTTTGATAAAAATAGATATTATTGTGTAAAGAGAAATTCAACTTTTAAGGAAAATAATTTGTTTGCTTGAAATTGAGAAATTGGATTATATTAAAGTTTAAGCGGAAATTTCTTATTTTATAGTAATTAAGGGCGAATAATATTGTACTCTGACAATAATATTTTGATTTGAAAATAAATATAATATGTAAAAATATTTTTAGTTGATTGATTGTAATAACTAATCGATTCATTAAAGTTAAACATGTTTTTCTTCACCGATAAACTCATTAAAAATATAAATATTTTTACTTTTGAGAAAACTCATTTTTGAAAAAGAGAATTCGGTGAAGACTTTAATTATGAAATTTTTGGTAAAATTTGCTGTGGAAAAAGCGAAGATTTTAATGCTTTATTTAAAGAAATGCTGATTTTTGCAGTGTTTGAAAACTTATAGGCTTTTCAACAATTTTCCGCACCCTTATAAATCACACGATCCCCTTTTCCCTTAGCCCAGCGCACCATGCGTTCTCCTCCTCCTGCATTATTGAATGCACGTACAATTTTTTCATAAATAAAAGGAATTCCTTCTTCTTCATCCTTTATTCCCACCGCTTCAGAAATTCATCAAAAATCAAAGAAAAATCCTAAAAGCATGAAACCACTCAAGTTAAAATTGGAAGCCTAATCGCTTGATTAGCGAAGCTATGAAAACCCCAAATCAGTAAATTGAGGAAAATTGCAAGGGAATTGGACGAGAAAGAGTCGCGATCTCCTAAGGTTTATAAAAGAGGGGAGTTTGCACTGAATTAGAGAGCGACTTCTGTAAATTTTTGGGTTCGATGAATTTCGGTATTTGAATCGACGGTTGAAAAATTGGATTTTGGTATGGTTTGATTGCTCAGCTTGTAGACCTAAAAATTGGAGTAATTATGGTGCTCACGGCACCTGGCACGCGCGCTGAGGAAATTAAGCGCATGTGGGCTTCAGCCCATAGCACGGAGTAGCTACGGCTGCTGCTACTGTAGGAGCAGGTTAGCTATAGGCCGCGACCACAACCCGAATTAACTGCTGCATTAAGCAGTGGGTTGCTGCACAATGGACCTGGCCAAGAGCCCAGTGGACCAAGACTAGAAAATAAAAAAGATTAAGAAAAAATAAAATAAAATATTTTCTAATTTAAGTTATGAATGGACTTCTTAAATTGGTTTGATTTTAAATCGTGTTTTGAGATGAATAGGATTTGACAAATGAAATAAAAGAGTTATTTGGATGGAAATTTATTTGTGAGGTGTTTATTATTTTAGTTTCAGATTATAAGTAAATATTTAAAATATTTAAAGTTGGGAAAATATTCATGTGTTTAAATATTTGAAAATCAAAGTGGATTTTTGAAAATGGCATGGACGATGAAATTTTAGTTGATTAATCAAGTGGATTTCTAATAAACGAAAACTGTTAACTACCGCCGTAAAGATTGATTTTGATTTTCAAATCAAGTAAGTGAAAAATATGGAAAATCGTTTGGAAGGGAGATCTATAACAGAAGACCGTTCATCCGTGTGGCTGTTCGCATTCATAATGAAAATTGTGATAGAAGAATGCTCGTTAACGGGGCTACCAATAATTATATTTTTCAAAGAATTATCCCTAAGAAAAAGTATTAAATGATTATATCCCAAAGGTTTAATCAAAAATGTCTTTAAATGGGAAATTTATAAAATAATTTAATTATTGGATTTGTAATCCAAATAGATTTTTCAAATAATGATGGAAATATGAAAATTAATAATTTAATTGAAAATCTATATTTCATAAATTATTTTTCACTAAAAAATTAGAAACGGGATCTAATAAAATTTAATAATAAATTTATTATCCATTGATCAATAAATTTACAAGAGAATTAATGATATAAGAAGAACAAAGAATATATCCCAACAAATTTATAGGTAAAGAAACATCAAAATCTTGAAAATAAAGTAAGTTGAGTTGGATCCTCTTGTTTCCATTTATATTTGTTGATTACTTTAGGTTTATGTATTGTGATGTCTTATTATCGATATTATATATATATATATATATATATATATATATATATATATATATATATATATTCTCAATTTATATATAGAAGTCACCTTAAATGGCAACATGTAAATTCTGAAAAGAAGAGAGTGAATTACACTGATCCTTTTGTTCTTTTTGCCCTATTGCTCATAATCCATGGCTGCTATTAACATGTGACTATAATTTTATTAGAAAGTATGAAACTATAGAAAATCTCTGCTTCTATTATATAAGCAATGTTTGTTGCTATAATACCTCCATACAAGTTGATATCTTTGATACCGTAGGATGCTCAAATGGTTTCATTATTGTGGTCGATGATGATTTGGATATGCCTATCTTAAACTTTGTCAGCAGTACGCATTATCATATAGAATAACACTACATCTCCATCCTCCTTCGCAATTATTATTCAAAATCTGGACTTCTAGACATAGTTAAGATAAGCGAGCATCCTCTTACATCTAAACTCGATTGGATCGTTTTGACCATCAGACCTCAGAAGCATTGAGATGGGCTACTTGGTCAAAATGAAAATTTACCCAAATTCTGATTATAAAATGGAAAATGACACTGGGGGATTGTAACTATCCGTGTTTTATATATCGAAGAATCACAAAATATTTTTATTTTAATCATATGATGTCGTAAGAATTTAAAATTTTGAAAAGTGACTCTTAGAAACATTTTTCACACCTATGTTTTTTATCGAATTTTTGTGTGATCATTTGAACCCTTAAAATCTTGTTTGGACTGCATCTATTGATAGGAGTCAAATTAGGGTCTCAAACCACTTTCATTGCTTCAAGACGATAGTTTTCCATTCCGTAGGGTGGTCATAATAGAAAAATGGACTTATCGTTTGAAAGTTATAGCTGTTTTAGGTTTTGGCTACTATTGTCCAGTTTAGTGGGTAATTAACTAAGCCCGTGCTTAGGCCAACTAACCCACCTCGAAGTTTGTGCTAAGAAAGGGCTCTATGAAATTATCTAGATCATTTACATCTTCTTCAAAATAGTTCTAAACCTCTATTAACCTAAATTTCATCAAAAATCACACATTTTTATTATTAATCTTAGCCAAATCATTGATTAGAGGGTGATTAGGATATAAAGCTAGAGATTATCTTCTTTTACTGATTTGAATCCTTCTCCTTTGCTGACCACTTCAGATCTGAGAGGAAAGATGGGCATGTTGGGTATTCGATGAGTGGTTCTTGGCCTCTGACTCTACCATGCATGTTTATATAGTTAAAAATTGGGTTCTAAAAATTATTTTGAACCTAAAACATTTTCTAATCTTTATCACACTTTTATATATGTTTAAAAGCGTTTAAATGATTTTTAATAGGTTTGAAATCCCTTATATTCATGATTAGCATATGCTAATGTAAAAGTTAGATCTAGATTAGAATTTGCTTGATTATCATATGCTTATTTTTGTTTGTATAAATGGATGCATATGCATGATTATCCATGATTGTATGTTGTGTTTTGATGTTGTTTGCTAGTACTTATAGGAAGTTAGAAAATAGATGATCGAATTAGCAAATCGAGAGCAAGATAGTCAAAATTCAATGAACTTGAAGAGTAGACTCTGGAACACAAGAAAACATGGGAAGCCATTTGGAATAGAGATTTATAATAGTTATATATCTTAGTGAATCGTCCCTAAGAAAAATAATAAATGTTTATATCCCAAATCTTTAATCAAAAATGTTTTAAAATGTGAGATTTATAAAATAATTCAATTATAGAATTTGTAATCCAAATTGATTTTTCAAACAATGATGGAAATATGGAAATTGATTGCTTAACTGAAAATTTCTATTTTATAAATTATTTCTATTAAAAAAACTGGAAATGGGATCTAATAAAATTTACAATAAATTTCTTAACCATTGATCAATAAATTTACAGGAGAATTAATGAGACATGAAGAATAAGGAATATATCCCAAAAAATTTGTAGGTAAAAAAACATCAAAATCTTGAAAATCAAGTAAGTTGAATTAGATCCTTCGATTGCCATTTATATTTGTTGATTACTGTTGGGTTTACGTATTATAATCTCTTACTATTGATATTATATATATATATATAAGTGTTGTATATGTATGTATATATGTATGTATTCTCAATTTATATGTTAAAAGTTACCCTTAAATGTCAATGGGAAGAGAGAGAAATATTGGAACTATTATTTATTATTTATAATAAGTGAGTACGTCGAGATAGATTCTTAAATGACTCGACTTGCACTGAAGAGATCTTATAAAACCCTATCGAGATAAGTGATTTATAGTGAAAATTAATAAAATCAAACTTAAAATATTTAATACTATAAAGACTATTATCTATGGGTCTTATCACTGGTCTAGTGGGCTGTTACTTGAGCTTGATAACTGGTTATTCAATAGGACTATTAGTTAGAAAAAATTGATGGAAAAATGCGAGTTTGATGATTTGATTGTTATTCAGGGTAACAAAGTGTAACGGTCCAGATTTTTTGACATTGGATTTGGAATATTTAAATGGTTTTAGATAATAAAACTGGATTGTAGATTGATTTTAAATGTGAAAGATTGGTTTTTATTTAATAAAATAAATGCAGAATTTAAATATAGCGGGTTATTAGATAATTGAATTTGATAACGGAGAATTGATTAAAATATTTAATCTTGAGTTTTAAGCGTGACAAAAATATTTTATAGGCTTGTATATTTATATTAATAATACCAAAGACAATGCAACTTTTAAAATTAAATTTGGAAGTGATCTATTCAGTTTTAAAAATATATCGTTTAAATTGACATTTAAAAATAGCCTTCCAAGGTCCAGTGTCGGATTTCGAAGAAACCAGTTTCATTGGATACGTAATATTGTATTACTATGTGATTTCAAATTTCATAACGTTTGGAGTTATAATGTAGTCGTACGGTTTGTAAACGCACTGAAATTTATATCGGAAATTTAATATAATAACTGGGTCCAAAAAGCTATCTCCTCCATACGATCAAATAAGGACTCGAAACCTTTTCCATTGCAATCAGAATAGGGGTGTAATATAATAAACGTCTAGTGGCACACCTCGATAGGATATCAAGTTTTTAAGCTAGAATTCAAGCGATTCAAATTTACAATTTAAATATAATATATATTGTTTGACTGGTCAAAATACTTCACATCGGCTTCTTGCTTTTTCAGAACACTGTAGCAAGCCTATGCAGTCACGCTAGTGAATTCAAACATGCTTCTGTCATTTCTTTCCCTTGCTTTTCTTTTTAAAACCTCATCCTTCTCGTTCAATTCAATGGCTGAAAGAAAAATAATAATAACACTAAGAACATTATATTTTCCTCTAGGAAAAAACTAAATCCTCGAATTCATTCTTCCCTCTTCGGTAATGGTAGCATGAGGGAGAAATCTCTTGTTTCCTAAATCAAAAAAATATAATAAATCATCGGAGAATCTCTATCGATCTATCGCCCTTTATTACTTGTTCGAGTTCGTATTTAGGCTGAGCAAATAGAGGAAATCGAGGGGCGAGGTGGCACTGCTTTCGAGCATCTGGATTGGCATCGCAACGTGGACCACGATGGTGGAGGATTGTCGTTGGCAATCGAAGACGAGGGGAACCGCGATTTAAATAGAGGCTTGGCATGGTGGTTCAACTTGATGGCTGCAATGGTTGAAGTCGAGAGCGCCTGAATAAGTGGCGGAGGAGAGGATGAAGGCTCGGTAGCATTTGGTGGCTCGCGATGGGAAGATGAAGTCGTGATGGCCTCGATTTGTGCGCGCGTTGGACTAGGAGCAGTGAGGTATACGATTCATTTTTATTTTTCAAATTTATCTTTAACAATATGTACATATGTGTATATACGGAAATAATAATATAAATATAAATATATACAAATACACATACATCTTAATTTAAAAGTATATAGATAAACAGGAATATATATATATAAGGTTTTGAAAAGAGAAAAAAATAGGGATTTTAAAATCTTGAAAGTTTATGTAAAATTAGATTCTTTGAAATCTATAATTTATTTTTATAAGTATATATGTAGTTTCAAAAATAAAATAAATATACATATACGCATTTTAAATCTAGTTTAATTTTAAAATAATGTATTACGGAGATTAATTTGTTTAATTAACTTATTTATTATTTTAGTCACTGACAATATTTTATTAAAAGAAAATTAGTTTAAAATCAATTTATTAGTTAAATTAAATTATTAGTTAATTAAATGTATTAAATGGTAATTGATTGTTCGGTTATTTCAAATATTAATAAACCATATAATGTTTATACAAGGTCAAAAATCGTGAAACCAAGTCAAGATTGAAGTGGATTGCAAACGAAAATAAAGGTGAGATTTTCTCACTCATTTGGATTACCTTGTTCAAATTAAATGTTAAATTTAAATTATTGGATGCCTGACTTGATTGATAAATGTATAATTTTTCTGTTGGATGATATTATATATATATTAGTATATGTATTGGAGTGATTGATATTCCCGCATTATATGGAGTATGAGACACATTGCGCCCCGCATAATAGCGGATGACCCTATATACCGCGATATCCCGCCTTGAACCGGGATTGGTATTTTATTTGTTGACTAACATTTGTGGATGCAGGGAAAAACAGGTTGGAGGGATCCAACTGGATTCCTAAAAAATATTTACTATTCATATACATAGTGATATGATATGATGGATAAATTGTATGATTTATATGTATACTGAATTCATTAAAAATTAAGAAGAATGGAAATTGAATTTGGTATTTTTAAATACCATAAACAATTAATTTGAAGCAAATAAAAGGAAAGATTTTGAATGAAAATGTTTAAACTGAAATTGGGTTATTTTGTAAATGAAATTAAGCAGAACGAGAAGTAAATAAATTAAATTGGTTATATTTAAAAAATCATGTTAAATAGAGATTTTAAATAAGATTATATATTAAGAACTTGAAAGATATTTGAAAGATTTTGGAAGAGAATTGGAATCGATAATTAAAATAGATTTGAAATAAAATGGAGTTTTATTAAGGGAATATTAAAAAATGGAATTATAAATAGAATCTGTTTTCTTATAAATGGGAAACTCAAAAGAAGTTTATAAATTTATAAACAGGGTTTATAAATAAATTAGAATGATATTAGTGGATATGTAAAATTATAAGTTGATGGTGCGAACTTATATCGGGCAGTGGGAGTTGTTTTGAAAGAAACAGTGGAATATATTTCAAATAAGAGAAATGGTGATTAATTTGGATATAGTCGATGTGATACGAATCAAGAGAAATTTATGAATTGAATTGGTGAATATTGGATTTGCAAGAAATAGACTTTTGTTGAGTAAATAGAAATTGTTATAAATGGAATTTTTTTAAAAAATTCTATACTATATATTTTTTATAAACTATTATTTGAATCTAGAATATTCCGAAGTTATCTATTTAAATTCTAATGTTATAAGTCAGCTTTGTAAATTTATTAGTAATTGGGTATGAGTTTTTATGTTGATATTTAGTTTTACCTTAAGCCTTATCTTGAAAATAAACCATTATTCTTATTTTAAAGGTGTATATATTTTTAAATGTTTTAAATTCAATAATAAATCCTCTCGAGATGGGAAGCTAAGTTTTAAGATTTTAGAGGGAAGATCTTATAGTGATATTATGGAAAACTTAAATAGATTTCCAAGCATAAGTTAAGTAAATTGCGGAGGTAAAATAAAATTCACAAAGGAAGAAGAAGGGAAACTGGAATTTTAAACAAGCATAAATGGCTTCGAAAATATTAAAGGAAATTAACTGTGGAGTTTTGGAACTTATAGAATTCGTGTGAAACGAGTTGAAATTTACAAAATAAGTTGTAAATGATTTTTGAGAAAAGATATAGGAAATAAAAAGGAATATTTTCCAATTATTGAGTAATTAATAAAGTGGGAAAAATATGCTATGTATTTGGCAAGGTTGGAATTTGTTCCGCGAGAATAATAAGGGATTTGAAAACTATTTTCAAAGTGTTGAAGTATGTAAATAATATCTTGTGTAAATATTTTGAAATAAATTTTGAGGAATTTATTTAAGGCCTGATGGTTGCTTGTGAATGTTATTTGATAGTTAAATAACCGACTATTAATATTGGTCAATGCGTTGATCGTTTCGAAGAGACCATGATCGGATTTAATTATCCGAAAACCACTTCGATCCGGTTTGAATGTAGCGAATGAAGACCGTGAAGATGATGAAGACGGTGATTCGGTTTGTCCAGACCCAGGACAACTTGTATGGATGAATGCTATCAGACCATCGTCATTGGAGGACTATGAGTATTCTAAGTGAATGTGTTCTAAAAAGGTAACGCTTCGCCTCAAGCCTCATCAATCGGGAATGGCTAAAACAGGGGAGGTGTAGCAAGGCTAAGTGGGTAGCACCCAATTAGGGTAAGATTTCCCCTATCTAGATGTCCCCTTATTCGGCCGTGTGGGCGGTTACTGATCCCAACCGCATGGTGATTCTATTCGGACTATCCAGTAAGGGGTAGCTCCGATCTTGTGTTGCAGGGGATCGGGAGTGGTCCTCGGTATGCTGATCTAGACTAGGTACTATGATAGGTGGTACCCCGGTAGCCCTGCCATTGTATAAAACCCAATCTCCAATAAGCGTCCGTACAGTTTTGATTGTGCCTAACTATGATGGAATGTGAGATGCAAGCATTTCAGCTAGATTCTATTTACTTTCTATAGACACTATTATAATATCAGACGGATTTGATAAAAAAAAATTTGGTTATCGTAAGGTAAAAACCCAACATATTTATTTGTGGCATGGTCTTACGAGATAACTTTGTTTTCAAAGGATTTTTGAAAATATAATAATCTAATTGAGTGTGGTTTTCTCACGCTGGTTTTCCAGACTGACTCGGATGTTGTTTTATTATGATGCTCGGGTCAGACCGAGTTGAACAGATCCAGGATAACATGCTATGGAGCTCAAGAGGCGAGATGGATGACAGAGATGTATCTTCATACTTGGTTATTATTTTCGCTATGTAAGGACAAATATTAAGCTGTCCAAATAAGTGGATGATTGTTGTACTCTGATAATGATATGCATATATAACAGTACATGTTTCTTTGTATTTAAAAGCTGTTATTATATGTACTTTATTCCGCTGCGATTGTGAGACCCTAATGTTGTTTTTATCTTCTTCTTCTAACTCTTTCTTCTTTTTACCCTAATGACCTGGTATTTCCGCCACTTGAATATTCGGCAATTTATATAGTGAACGTATAAAATTCGATTTTCGAGAGTTACACAAAGAGATCGTGTGAGGACGCTGACAATATTTAATGAGTATTCTACCTTTCATTTACTCGTTTACTGGTTATACTGCAGACATATTGATAATGTTATACTTTTGAAAAGTAAATTAGACAACCTATAACTGAATGTATATGGAAATTAGAAACCTACGTCTGCATTATCACTATATATATAGTCGAGATTGGGGTAGTTTATGAGTGTGTAACATGGAACATGTACCCTGTTACAAGGGATGCACATTATTGGACGATTGTCCCAATATAGTGCCAAATAGGAACATATCACATTGTTATTGTGCTAACTCTTTGCTCTAGGAAAAGAGCAGGTTCTAGTATGATTCTTTACTTACATGCTTGATATGATTGTTATATTCATGTAATGTGTGACCAAGATCCAAACCACTGACTATGTTGGGTATATTAGCTATATATATATATATATATATATATATATATATAATAAAATAGGTGGGAAAGGAGCGGACATGATTTGTTGTTGATAAAGACATCGGGCGGACATAATTTGTCCATATCTTCAAAATAATTAACGTTTTTAACTTTGTTAACTTCTCTCGTTTCCGTTACAAACTTCCTCCTGCACTTTCTCCACTTGCCCCATTATTTCTTTAAACATAACTCACTTACAAACAAACTAGTGCAAACTCATTAAAGCCACATTGCTTTATTTATGCTTCGTTGGTATTAAATTATAAAGATCGTGATTACTCAAGAATGGAAGAAGTACCGATGGAATCAAATGATGATGAAATGCTATTACATCCGACATCAAGCGCATATAATCCTAAATTCATGAAAGTTAAGTTTGCATCCATCTCTTTCTTCCAAACTTGATTCTTCTATACGTCTCAACATCGAAGCAAAACTTCATTATCAGGGACTCCTTCGGAACTTAGATGCAAACGGTTGTTTATCTTTTGTTTTATGGCATGACCATGTTGTGAAGGTAAGATCCAAATTTGCTTTAAAGAGTTCTTTTTTAGAAGTAGATTTATGTAGTTATTTATCTATGATCTTTATTATTATTTCAATAGCATAGATAACATGTTTTTTAATATTAATTAATTCTGAAGAACATGTGACCATGTCATGGATCTATATATGGACTTACTTTTTATGCCAAGTATTGATGCATTTAATGTGTTTGTGGAAATTACAGATATTTATTTTCATTATTATTCTTTGGCAGTTAATGTATATTAGCCATTATGAAGCAAGATTTATAAATTTTCCGACTATTAATAAACCAAACTAGCATATGTAGATTATAATCAACTTAATATACATCTTATTAATCGAAGTGTATGCAGATTAAGAAATATTAGGAGGATCATTTATATATATGTAGTCCCAACGTACCATCCAAGGTTTTGTAGATTAATAAATGCAAAGTAGATGATCTATATGTTAGGCGTGCTAATTATTATATTATTATTTTGCAATTATTTCTTTAGAAAAGGAATATATCATCCTAAATAATATGGGTAAATTCCATTTCTTATTCAAATTCAAATCATATTGTATAAGTTGTAGTCAAGACATAGGGCATGTTACTGTTGTGTTGTAACAAAGTTTTTGTACTTTGATTGCGTTAGTTTCATTACAAATAATCGTTTATCATTTTTTTTAAACTGCTGAGAATTTATACCTAAATTTCTTACAAAAAGAAAGAGTCGTGACACTTTATTCATTGTTACCTCAGCAAATTATTATTTTTCTTTTGGACTTCATTGTTACATATGATTGACTATTTACATAATTAAACATCTAACCTATTTTACATAGCTGTTTAGGCCACTATTATCGTAGAACTTTTGAGCATATTCCACATATGATTACTTGAAAACACCTGAAGTTAAAAAAACAGAGTTTGCAACGTTTGAAGTGGTTGTTTTAGTCATTGAAATATTTTGAGTTTCGAAAAAAAATTGATTTACTAACAATTTTAAAATATATTAATGAGGTTTGATTATCATGTTTAATTCAAAGGGAAATCACTGGATATTTTTTATCATATAATTTGTGGTTATGTGCAAGATGCATTGCGTATAAATGTGACTACTTGGATTTATATCGAATATAATATTTTATACCATGATGTCTGATATCAGCAAAGAAATGAGGACAAATCATTGTTTATTAGGCCATTGTTATTTTTCCACTAATTCCATATTTTCCTTGATATCTTTAAAGTCAAAATTATTTTAAGCATATCAATGTGTAACTAATGTCTTCTTAGCTTTATGACATTTTGTTCGTTTGTTTCACTTTATTTATTAACTTTATGATAATAGTTTAGCACGTTATTAGAATTTTAGGATTGGACAAATTATTCAAAGTTGGCTCATATGATATCAGGATTATTTCCCTTTTGTAAGAATGAGGATTGCGTAGTCATTTAAGAAGAGGAGGAGGATTGGTTTTGATGATAGTGTGGTCTGTACAATGGGTTTTTGATGTTAATACTCTGCATTTTGTTTCAGAATCAGAAATTATGCCAAATGTTACGTTGAAAATGGTTTGGTTATCTAATATGCAAATTTATTTCAAGGTTTAATAGACAATGCATATATCATAAATAAGTCTTTCATTCAGATACCTCTTTTGTTTTAGGTCTTTTAACAATTAAGTTGTCATTTTTCATGCTATTTATGAAGCATGGTCCTAGACTATTAAACTACATATAATGTACATATTAACACAAAGAGAGAACAAGTTTTAAAATAAATAATCTTAATCGCTATCATTTACATTAGGACATAAAGGTAAAAACAGGGCCGAGCCTGGAAAGTAGGTTGCTCTAGGCATGATTCGTTTCCATGCCATTTTTTCAGTTTGCATAAGATTAAGTTCTAATTATATAAAATATCAATCAATGATAAATTTAAGTATAATCATAATAAATAATGTTCCATCAGTGCAAACAAAATCATGGTATTATTAAAGAGAAGAAACTTTGAAATTATATATTTAGTATTGAAACAGGGTAATATAACATATCGAACAAGAAAAGAATTGATGCGTAGGGCAAAAAAAGAATAAAGCAGCAAAATGCATAAGTGGGAATCGAACTCAACAGCCTTCCTAAAAGTCCTGAACTACAACCACCTACACCAATGTCACATTTGTTATATTTTGCAAGATAAAAGCTTTTATTACATTACATAGCATTAAGAGCTCAATTTTTCTGATGATGGTTGCCTCCGTCCAGGGGGTTGCCCGATTCGACGGCCTTACCAGCCTACCCCTAGGGCCGGGCCTGGGTAAAAATAGAAAACTATTTATTATACTGCAACGACATGGAATATATGTTATATTGAGATAAATGAATTAAACTCAAATATCAACCTATAATTACGAAGAAGTTTTTGCAATAAAATCAAAGATGTTTATTCATTTGATGTTTCATTACTTTATCATGGTGTTTTTATATCATGTCAGTTTTGTGATTCTTTGTACAATCGTTATTATGCTAATAGTTGATTAATATGACGGTGCATTTTGTTATATGTGGACAACATAAGATTAGTATTCACAGACTTTAACTAGCTAGTTCATATTTTTTATGCATTAGATGTGTCTGATGCCTTAAACGGGGCAAAGCACGATTCAATCTATTATTACAACACAAACAAATTGGTCTATAGCTTTGACCAATGTTTTGAAGATCGGACCCGATCGTAGGTTCTACTGTGGCTAACAGTGAGCCGCTGAAGGCGACTGCCAGGAGTAGAGTTGAGCTGTAATCATTATCGAGACATGATTAAATCAGTCAAAACCCTAATGTATTGAGTAGAAGATGAAATATTAATGGCTTTATCAAATTAATTTGGGGCTGCGCACAAAAATCTTAGGGTTTTTGGGTTCGGTAGAAACCAAAGGAGGAGAAAAGGATGATAAGAATAGATGGCATGCATATTTGCACTTGAAACCTTTAAATTTTTGTTATTTTGTTGAGTTAATTTTACAAATTACATCCTTTTTTAATAAATAATGCATATGGACCCTGTAAATCATCTCCATCAATAACCGTCGATCTGACCGGTTGAACCTTTCAAGCCTCCAACCTTAGAGCATCACGGTTTGATCGACGGTCGGGTCTTCAAAACTATGGCCTTGACACATCGTACGCGTCCGACACAACAAGCTAAAATAATTCATTTTTTCTTTTTACTTCCTTGACCTTCTCCCTTCGCCACCCCTTTCGTCGCTCTTTTTTCTCTTTCTTTCGAAGCCCAAAAACACATTCCTCTTCATCAAATTTTCCTCGTTTGTACCCAATTTAGAATGCTTTTTTTTGCATGTTACCTTCGCTTTGAAAAAAAATGCACCCTAACCATATATAGTATGACACATGAACTATTATATCACTAACTGCTTCACTTTGTAACATATTGATAACATATAAGAAATATTACATCCAAAAAATATATTTCAACCACCTATTTATTCCTACAAACTACAACACTTTATAACATATGCACTGGTGCGCCACACGGGTTTCCACTTGTGTATGTGAGTGTGTGTGTTCTATTTTGGATAAAGATCACTCGTACCATACTTATTGTATATATAATAGGTCATTTTCAATATATCTATATATATATATATATATAGTTATATGTATGTGTGTGTGTACACAGAGAGAGAGAGGTATATGTGTGTGTAATTCTTTTTTTTGCCATATACATATACACACACACACACATATATATATAAGATTAAAATTATTCATATTTTTATATACCGGTCGTAAGAAGTAATAACTTTTTCCAATATATAAATATTATAATGTGTTAAATTAATCGTTAATATATGAAAATTTATACAATAATGAATATTTTTTTATTTTAGAAAATTAACCTTTTGTGCTGAAAACATAATACAATATATATACATATGTTTGTATGATATTTAAAATGTAGTTATCCCTTAGATCCGTCGATTGTTTACACGTTGTGTGTTAGCTCTTTCTTCTTGAATTATCGTTCCTTTCTCCTTTAGCTTGGTGTGCAAATTCTTGCTTCATGGCTCCAACCAATTTTAGTGGTTGTTAAGTACAATTTCTGCGTCTTTATTGAATGAGAGAAGGTGGGCTATTTATAGCCACCATAAAATATAATATCTCCACCTTTTCTCCATTTTTTTCAATTCTAGATTTAATTTCGATGAAAAGACCCATTACAATCCCTTTATTTCCATGTTATTCCCTCATTTCATGGACTCTCCATGATATTTGGCCTAATTAGTATACTATATATTAATTAATTAATCAAGCCCGTGTACTTAAGTAAATTAGTATATAACAATTATATATCATTTTAATTAATTTTCAAGCCTCGTATAAGTAAATTAATGCCGTAAAAATTTGACATGACATTTGTATTAACTTTTGTTATTAATTTATAGTATTTATAAATTAATTCAAACTAGTTGAACATGGAAGATAGGTAGCAACATAGTTGTGTTGACTTCTTAATGTGAACTCGGTCCTCCATAATATTTAAATAATTTAAGTACTAAAGTCTGTATGGACTTTGCTGAGGTACAATACCGAGCATTAGTTCGGTCACTTATAGATCGTTTAAGCAAAATCCAAGTTCATTTCTTTATTAAGCTACACCACTATAACAATATTTTATGCACGGTTTCATTTTATCACCACTATATCACTAAGATATATAGAGATGTGTAGTTAACTGCTTAGCAATTCTGTAGCATGAAGGTGCAAAAGGCTATAGCGGGGATAAAACAAGCATATAATAAAGAATAGTGAAGATGCAAATAGAAACATTGAAGATAAAATTGATTCCTTAAATGGACTTATGATTAATCTCACTTCATCGGTGTGGGAAAAAGAAACATTGTTTACTTATACATAATAAAATTAAAAAACGTAAAGATCAATGCCAATTCAAACTTAAGGACTAAAAGTAGTATTTAACTTATTTTGAGCCTTTGGACCTTCAACTTAGGCATATAGCCTAATATTTTTCATTTTAATAAAAAAATAGTAAATTAAAAAATTTGTACTAAAATAGCTAAAGCGAGTGCCAAAAATCCCTAATTTAGCAGTCTTGGCAGTATATAGCAAGATTTTAAGTGGATTCACATTTTAATAGCGCTAAATTATAAAAGCGTAGCGATCGAAGACTACTAAGCACTTTAGCGAGCATTTAGCTAGGCTTTAGCAGAGCTTTAACTACAAAGATCTAGAATTTGGTCAATGGTAAAAAATTCCAGTAATGTTTGTAGTACATAGTTCTCGTTTAAAGTGTTTGGTTCAATCCTTAACATTTATTTTAACCATTTTACTTTAGCCAAAGATTTTGATTATAAGTTGGCTACCAATTGTGGCAACACTAACCCTCTAAAATGAGTGAGACAAATCCACTCTTGAGTGGTGTTTCACTCTAAGTAGTTTAATGTATACCTAACGATGGACATAACACGATCGTTATGTTATATGATTGACCATAATTAAAGTACAATTTAGCTACTTAAGGTCAATGGTGCACTCGTAGCCAAAGACTACAACATATCAATATATGAGATATTCTATTTTAACTTAGCTATACTAACCTACAAAAGACACTTGTGAGTCTTTCTATAATTGTTCAAACAACCATGTAATCCCTTAGTATCCTCCAAAGTCATAAGTAATTCAATGTCCATCATACAAAGAGCATTACGTACATTAATCTCAATGTAGATACCGATATCATTTTTTCGATATAACTTGAATAGTAAAATTTTAAGGATAAGTGTTTTGAGTTTTCGATTAAAACTCACGATTATGAATAAATTTGTAACCACAATCGATAAAATACATTTCTTAAGGATTTTCTACTTATATATGTTTAATGTTCATATCATTACTTATATCACACTATATCAATATATATAATAATAAACAAAATCAAAAGCATACTGTATTTCTAATAGGATTATTTTACAAGAGTTAATTTATTAACAATTTACATAGTTGCTTCTAAGGCACAACCTTAACTTTATTAATCTCCTACTTGCACTTATGGTCAATTATGGAGACTCTTGCCTATACCTTTGATGATGTACCTAATTAGATTTAGTAAGGGCCTTAGTGAATGAATCTACATTGTTATGTTTAGAATATATTCTCTCAATAACTATCTTCCCTTCATTGATAAACTGTCTTAACATATGGAACTTACGAATGACCTATCTCAACCTCTTGTGAGCTCACAATTCCTTGGTAATCTATATTTCTGCATTATTGTCATAATACATCAACATCGGACCTTCAATGCTTGTGATCACACCTAGCTCTTTTATGAATATTCATATCCACACTGCTTCTTTTGCGGCGTCATTTAAGGCAATATACACAACATCCATGGTTCAATCAGCCACAACTTCTTATTAATAACTTTGTCGACAAATGTCCCCTTCGTCAAGGGTAAATATGAGTTTCGAGACTAATTTTTGTTCATCGCATCAGTTTGAAAACTCATGTCCGAGTACACCTTCATATATATAAGAAACGAATCCTTAGCATTTTTTAAATACTTTAGGACTATTGTCCAATGATTTTCGCTTGGATTTAACTGATATCGGCTAACTGCACCTAATGTAAAAGTGTCTGCCCAAGTACATAGCATAGCGTACATTATGGATCATATTATTGAATACATAAGAATCCTACTCATATGCTTTCTCTCCTCATCTATTGATGAAGAGTCTTTCTTAGAATGAATAATTCTATGTTGCACTAGAATGTTACCATGTTTGAATTTCTCTATACTAAATATTGTATCATGTACATTTATTAAGACAATCCTAATAACCTTGATCTTTATAGATCTTCATACCTAGTAACCTCTCCTAAATCCATCATTAAAAAATTATTGGACAATGAAGGTTCAATTGATTGTAATATTGGTACATCATCACCAGTTAGTAGTAAATCATCGACGTATAATGCTAAAACTATAACAATAAAGTTTGTTATTTCTATATATGCATGCATCCTTTATATTTTTACTGGAACCAAATTGTACGATTACCTTGTCAAAATATTTAATCCAACTCCTTGTTGCTTTCTTAAGACCATAAACTAATTTTAATACTCTATATGCCTTGTCTTTGCTCTTACTGACTTCAAAACCCCCCAGCAGTGACATACAAATAGTCTCTTCAAAATTAGCATTTAGAAACACTATCTTAATGACCATATGCCATATTTCATAGTCATAATATGCAATATTGAGTAGAAACAGATTGAGCTGATTTAAGTGTGGCGACTTGTAACATCCTACAATTTTAACGATCAAATATTTAAATGATTAATTTCAATATTAATCGTTAAATGATGGAACGCCTCTTATACTCAATTTTAAAGATGGCCAAATTAGGACTTGAGACCACTTCAGTTGAGTCTAGATCGATGTTTCGAATTTGAATGAGTATAAGAATCGATATATTTGGACCGACGGATTATTAGCTAGCAGCCTGCGTTCGATGCATAAGTCAATCCAAAAAGCTAACTTTAGTATACAATGGAATTAGGTCCCAAAAACTTTTCCACTGAGTTTGGAATGGCTTTCAAAATTTGATTAAGTATAAGGTTCGGTATGTTTGAAGTCCGGGATTTTCGAAAATGAATAGTGTCGGATGAGATGAATTAGGGCTAAGCCCATGTACTTGGCCTATATGAGGTTAACCTCCTCATAATTTCATTCTCATCTTTATTTTCACTTTCATTCCTCTTCCACTCCTCCAATATTTCTTTAATTACTTTCTTAATCCCTCTTTAATAACCAAGCCCTAACACCTCTAAATAAAACTCCTAAATTCAAATAAAAATCACCATAAATTATCAATTTATATTCTCTACAAAACCCGCAAAGGGATTGGCATGAATCATAGGGAGATTTGATTTTGAAAATTAAAGAGAGCAAAGATTGGGCTTTTGGTGATTAGTTCTTAGATTTGGTTTAACTTAGGTGAGTAGGATGATTCTCTTATTAATTTACATGTCATATTTCATACATTTATTGATTTGTGATTATGGAGTGATATGGAATGATGTTGAGAATGTTAGTAATGTAATTAGGCTTATGTTTATGCCTTAAATATGTTTATATCATCACATTATGAATTAGAAACCTTAAAAATCACATTTTGAAAAGTTAGTAATCCCTAGAATTGATTTGGGGCTAATTGGATGATTAGTGTGATGTTATAGTTTGGTTTAGGATTAACAGGGGAGTATAATAAAGTGCATATCATTAGAAAATGATAATTAAACCAATTGAAATGGTTTTGAAAATAGTAGGTAAACTAATTTAGTTAGTTTTGTACTCTAAACTTATTATTAAAGTGATTAGAGGGTTAATAGAGCTAAATTAGTATTTATAAACATTGTTTAAATAAAAGAATGATTTTATAAGTAAAAAGGTATTTTACAAAATAAGATTATATTTTATAAAATAGAAAATGAAGCTTCGATGGTACTTGGTTTGGATACTTTATAAAAAAGGGCATATTTTATAAAATAGATATGAGATTTTATAAAATAGTAAATTTATGAATACTTGATTTCAAATGAAGAAAATCAAGTGTTCTAAATGACAAATTGATTTGTATGCTATTATTGTATTTTATAAAATGGTTTGATGATTTTATAAAATAGTATAAAGAGATATCTTTATTTTCTTAAAATTAATAGTACGTAAAGGTAATAATCGATTTAGTAATAAATGAATTATTTATTTAAATATGCGTGTATGTATATGAGTATGGGCAGGTATACGTATACGTGTATTTAAAGATGAGCGAAAATCAATAAGTGGTGTGAATTATAGTTAGAGTTGTTGTAAATTTGGTTATTTATATATATGCAGTCATTGGTTATATAGACATATATAATTGATTTCAAGTTCGTGTGGGCATTTCATGTAGCCATAGCGACCATCGCATGCACAGAGTTGTGAGAGAGTATACCGGGCCGCGCAATGGCCCCGGTAAAGTCTGAAATGCGACTTGCATCGTTGTTGTGTGCTCTCACGAGCATATGTGCATAAGCATGCACGAATGAGTGCATCGACATACATATGGGCTACGCATAAAGCAAGGAGTCCGGGTATGTCGTTTTGTCTTATTAGAGGAAGCCGTGTCACTAGTTAATTTTGGTATCGAAATTGGTTTTTGCACACCTGTCAAATTCACTTCCAAAGCATAAACAAATGGACCACGATAGATGTCTGATGGGATGGAGGTATGCTTTAGTAGCAAGGTGACTCATTAGGCGAAGGGTAAGAGGAAATGGCACGCGAATCGGTGTCCGTTCGAGAAGTTTTCCCCATTTCCTAGGTTCATTTCCAGAACCTAGAAATTTTATTCGACTGAACATAATCATTCAGTTGAGAAAAATACAGGTTGAAGGAGAAGTTCAATCGACTGAATGGTCCTTCAGTTGATTGACATGTTGTGTGGTATGCAACTTCAAAACAGGATAATTTTTGCATATGAAGTCGGTTTGAGGTGAGATTTGGACCGTTGTTCATTATTTTTCGAGTACTAAAACTTGTGGATTTTGGTAGGTTTAGGAGTACTCTGATTTTGGGGCCTACATGGGAATTGTCCCAGCACATTTTTTTTTGAAAACGTAGATTTTGCGGTAGACCGGGAGGGTATACCGAAGAAGTATTATGACAAGAGATTCCTTTGGGATAAATAATTATCGAGCATGAGGTCAATATGAAGATTTGGTCGCACAATCATGTCCGACAATAATGTACGATCGAAGAAGTGAATCATACCTTCGGGCTTTGACTCGGAATACATATAATTATATAAATTGTATCGATCTTATATTAGTGACAATACATTACAATTTCCTTATATTAGTAGCCTGCCTATTTATGGATCTTGATAGACGTCTAGGTACATTAGCGTGCTGGCTTTATTTATTATGGGATCGTGGTTGATGTTTGGGTATATAAGTGTGCCAACTTTACTAATGTAACGTCGTGATAGGAGTCTGGGTACGTTAGTGTGTTGGCCCTATTTATTATATGATCAGGATAGGTGTTTGGCTATGTTAATATGCTGACCCTATTTGTTATTAGATCCTGATAGACGTCTGGGTACGTTAGTGTGCTGGCTCTATTTAGTATGGGATCGGGGTAGATGCCTAGGTACGTTAGTGTACTGACTCTACCTATTATAAGATCGCAATAGACGTCTGAGTACGTTAGTATGCTGGTGCTATTTATTATACGATCGAGATAGATGTTTGGTATGTTAGTACGCTGGCTCTATTTATAGCAGAATCGTGACAATATGTCTGAGTACGTTATTGTACTGGCCCTGTTTATCTGGAATTATTGGATCGCGATAAATGTCCATTATTGACTCCACTCATCATAAATGATGGTATTGATTTATATTCCTTGGTTATCTTCCGATGTTATTGTGTGTGTGTTAATTAGTTGGTAGTTATTGTTATTGCTGCAATTACGGTTATTTTGTATTTCACGATAGACTTATATTATGATCCCCCTGCTTTTGGATGTTGGGTTACTTTATCATAGTATGATGTTTACATTTCAATTATATTATATTAATTGTGTTGACTCGTCAGTAATAGGAGAAGAGCGGGTTATAGTATGATCCCCTACTTTTGAGATGGGTTTACTATACTTGTATATTCAATATATCATATGTTGTTATTTCATTATGAGATGTTATCGATGTCTTGGTTTAGTATTTTGCTTTAATTTTACCCCAACGTTTTGTCAATCCTGGTATTGCTGAAGGGCGGGTTGTTGCATTTGATATCAGAGCTTAGGCTCAAAACGTGTACCAAGAAGACCAGTTTGAGTTAATCAATCTGATAGTAGGAGATACGCTGAGAGAGCATATTTTCTACTATATAATATTGTATACACCACTTGTCTTCTAAAATTAAATTGTTTCTTCTATTATTTACCAAGGTATTTTCATCAGGCTATCCGCATGAGCAGATGAAAAACAAGAGCGATTGGGGATAAGCAGTCTGAGATGCCTGATTAGTTCAAAGACTATTTAGCTGCTGCAAAAGAGGTTTTGTCATCCGTGAACATTTCCGCCAAGAGTGGTGTGGCCCTTTGGGCATTAGTATTTCTAGCTCCACTAGCTTTAGACTCTTCGAAGCAATGCTAGAATTCCTTTAGCCTTAAAGGGAAGCCATATTTTGATCCTTAGACTGTAGCAGAGGCATGGTCTTGGATATATGCACAAGAAGGATCCTTTCATTATAAGTCTAGGGAATTTTCTTGTTTGGAAGAGTGCTTCTTGAATTGGAAAAGGGAAACTTCGGCTGGGTAGGATATAGTAGTTTTGTGGCTGGTAAGCAGGCATGTGATTCAGAATTAGTTTGGACATTGCTTTAAGTTCTCAGTTCATTTCTAAGATCAAGAACATTATGTAGCTTGAGAATTCCATCCATCCTGACCAGGAAAGCTTAACGACGAAGGAGTGTTGACCAGTTCAACCTTTTGTTTTTGAAGTTTGAGGTAGTCTATACTTCGTTGTTGTGGGCCAAGAGATTTGCCTTTGGTCTTAAGCATTGTTGGGGGTTCATTGCTTTTCCTTATCCCTCTTAAGGTTCACTTTTGAATATCTTGTTATGATGGTTATCATTTGTAAGAGTTCCCATGAGATACCGATGAGGCAATAAAAGTGGAAAGCAATCGAAAATCCAACCGAGGCGTTATGGCCATGATACAAGAACAATTGAGCTTGTTCAAAAAAGAAAAGCTGGCCTA
This sequence comes from Allium cepa, assembly GCA_030765085.1. Lineage (NCBI taxonomy): Eukaryota > Viridiplantae > Streptophyta > Magnoliopsida > Asparagales > Amaryllidaceae > Allium > Allium cepa. The sequence goes on along the minus strand of CM060939.1, from coordinate 758,603,966 downwards.
ATATGTCACTTTTATGGCATATGGGATAAATTTCGCTATGAAATGTCTCCAGCAAAAGTGAAATGTAAGTTCTTCACTTGCGATCAACTTAATTACTTGAAGAAGGACTATCCTACATTTTTGAAGGATGAGTAGGTGATGATGACATGTGCCTTTTAGGTATTATTGGGTCCTAGCGGGCTTATGGCTCAGGAAAATCGAAAAGGGCTTATGTAGTGAGGTATGCGCTATTATTGGGAACTCTGTTTCTTCCGACATTTGGGTGGTATATTTTATATGTTGCTAGTTACTTGGCAAATAGGCTAAACTTGATGCTTATCGTAGTAGGTAAATTCTTCGGTAAAGATAAACCTTATCTGAGTCAACTTAGTTGCAAAACTGAGATGAAGTGACCAAAAATGTTACCTTTCAAACTTGATGCATGAGCTTTCAAGTTGAGTGGGTTTGGTCAATAAAGTGTGACTTGAATTTATATCCAGGTAGGGTTCGGTGAATGCCCAGTAATGAGCAAAGACTGAGCGGATGACTTATAGGCATTTGTCTAGAGTCATTCGTGTTATAATTGTTTTTCTTTGTGTCAGCAAACCTTAGATGATGGGAATAATTCCTAGTGCTGAAAGGGACATTTTCTAAAGATTTCTCATTCGCGTGCTAGTTCTTAACCTATAGTTCGAGTATTTATATTCTAGGTGATTTGCATCCGTTAGGATAGGGTTTTTCACATGATTTTGGTAGACGAACACTTGAGTCAGGTTCTTAGGATGACGGGGAGATTTCTAAAACACAACCTTAGTCATGCAAGGAGATTTCTAAGTCAGATCAAAGAACCGGATTAGAGTTCGTATGGATAGATTCAGGTGGCTAACCCTAATTTAACAAATAAATCTTGTGAGCAAATGAAAGTTTGGAAAGGACATAGTGTAATTTGGAATGGTCTTTAGTAATTATAAAATTTTAGTATAATATATAATGATTGCGTGGGATAGTTCAAGGAAGGATTTCTCTACTAGTTCTATGGCGGTTCGGATATTCTTCTAATTAACGAGATGATGCTTGCCTAGGCGAGCATCATAGTGCACGTAGTATATTATCCTTATTACCATTATGTGGTCGAAGTGAGTTTGAACCCGAGCAAACCCAGGAAATTGTAAATCTTTGTTTTTATGATGATTTAATTAGTATACCTTTCTCCTTTGGAGAATGAGTTTTATTTGGAAGAAAAGGACGGTAGAGGCATTGATTGCTAGATTTATTCAAGAATTAGAGACTCGATGATCCCTGCATATCATATATGTTAACAAAAAATCTTGTCAACACCCCAAAATTGTGCTAAGGAATGAAGAATATCCTTTAGGACAGTAAAGTAGGAAGGATGGTATGAATCCTTCTTGATTTTCCTTTCGAATGGGCTTTAGTAGATAGAAGTTACCCAGATTGACCTTTCGACTCAATCGAATTGGTTTTTGTGCTTAATGACCTTTCGACCCAGTTAAATCAGTATGGATTCTCCTTTGCAAGCTTTCTTTTTGATTTAGTTAAGATGCCCTGAATAAGGTTTGCCTTGGTTGGTTTTGACCTGATCGGAGGTCTTAAGCGGTTGTATAGCTTGGACTTAAGTTAAGGATCAGAAGTAGGGGTTTCGATCTTGTCGAAAGCAGAGTCCTTGAGCTCCTTGTGTTAGTTGAAGGTTAAAGTAGGTTGTGACTTGGTTTCGACCATGCCAAAAGTAGTGGCTCGGGGGGAGGTTGTTTAAAGTATATAAACTAAAGTTATTTGGATGTAGGAGGTTCTATGTTGATAGGAACCTTTCGATGTAGACGTAACCTAAAATAGAAGAGAAAATATGATAATAGCCTACAAATCATCAAAGTAATGTGAAATATAGGAGACTTCCCTTTCATAATCCAAAAGATGATTTTACTACTTCAAATCCCCAAATCAATTTTGTAATTAGGGTTACAACTCTTTTCAGTAAGAAAAATACAAGTATAGAGTGGAAGGAATCTGATCCCCAAAACGTGGCCCTTTAAGTCTTATTTATAGATGCGGCTCAGCACCATTCGACCTTGATGCTTCCGACTTGGTCAAAAGGTGGATGCCGAATGACTCAAGTATGCTCCTTCTTTGTAGAGGAAGGGCTGCACCTCTCTTCTTTGTGTTGCCTTGTATGTACTTCGGACTCTGTCAAAGCCATTGTTTAACGGTTTCGACGATGTTGGTTATGTCTGAGCTCTTGTTTCTGATTTGATGCGGAACCCTCCTAAATCACATTGGGTTCGACTAGTTCGAAAGGCTTAGCATAGCTTTCGAAGGGGTTGTTCAAGACAATGCTTGCTTTCGCATGGCTTAAATGAAGATGAAACCTTTGGTGTCGAAAGGTCTGGCGCATATGCAAATAGTTATTCTCATTCTCTTCGAAAGGTGCTGCATTGACTCAATCTAAAAGTCATTATGCATATGAAATAACCCAGTCGAAAGGTAGATACTGAAGGCAGAAGGGTGATTTCAACTCATTTGTCGCCTTCGAAAGGTATAAACTCATTGGATCTTTGTTGTAGAGACCTTCCGACACCTTCGAAATGTTTCGAAACTTTTAGACTTTGACGGTAGCATCCCTTCGACTCCTTCAAAAGGTCCAGCTGGAATTTTCCTCTCTTGCTTTCTTTTGTTCTCTGCTTTGAATGGATTCGACTAAGTCGAAAGGTGGATTTTTGGACTAACATTTGGCCCCCACTCCCACGAAGGGATGACTTTCCAAGTCATCTATGTCGAAACTTGAAAGTTTCCCGCTTCTTGGTTTTCCTGCGTGAATCTCAACCGCTTATTTTAATTTGGTCTAACAATTAGCAACTCTTGAGTGACTTTTCTTATAAGTGCCCTTTTTTTCCTTCTTCCTCATTCACCTGCAACTTATATTTCGAGTAAAAGTAAAAGAATTCCCAAAGATTCTCAAATTTTCTTTCTGCTTCCAAAAATCAAAGTAGACGTCGAATGTAATTCGTAAGTCTAGATTCACCTCTGTTTTGCTAATTTTTCTTCTCCGTTATTCAACTTTTAGTTGAATTTTGATTTCCCTGATCTTAAAATTGAGATTTTGATTTTAAACTATTCAAACTTTAACTTTCTAAAAACAACTTCGATTTGATTTTCTGAGACTGTTTGATTCGATTTACATATACATACATATATATAAGAAGATTTTGCGACACGGTTCCTTGAACCGATAAGGTTTGTTTTTCATTTTAAATTTACTTTAGTGTTTCATATTTCTGCTATTTTTTGAAAGAATCTGAGTTCTTGTTTATAATTTTGAAATTGAAAGTGGTTGATGTTGTAATCCATCTCCTTATCGGGTTTTTTTTGTTTTTTTTCTAGAAATTTTTGAAACCCTACTAGATATGCAATCGGGTTTGGGGAAGACTGAGGTATCTGTTTTCTTCACTCGGAAGTTTCAAGTGTAAGAACGAAAAAATAGCACCACAAAATGACTTTTCTAACCTTTCGGAAGGGATTGAGGTGGTAACATTGGTTTTGTTTCTTTATCCCCTTCTGATGGAGTCAAAAGGTGTTGTAACGTAAATTTTATCAACCTTGTCGAAAGGCTTAGTTGAGTGTTGTCGCCCCTCTCAAAAGCAAGATGTTTCGACTTAGTCAAGACCTTTTATGCCGATTGTAATCCATTTTCCTTGGTTAACTTCCAGAATCATAATGCCCCCTCGACCTTTTCGAATCCCTTTGTATCTAATGTATCAAAACCCGTTAGAGTTAATTTTTTTCCAGCTTGGTCGAAACATTCTAAGTGCATATGAGTTTAACTTAGGACCTTTCAACTCAATGAGTATACAAGGTTTCCGCGACATTCATATTTTCCTTAAGAAATTTAAGTCAAAGGTTTCGACAATGTCGAAAGGTCTTGTTATTTTATTTATAAAATGTTTATAGTGTACATTTTTGTTTGAATTTTTAAATTAACTTTAACTGTTTCTTCTTAACAACTTGGTTCTTGTAAAGCCTTCAACATTGTCGGAAAGAACGAATTTATATTCCCATCCCTCCTTTCAACCTTGTCAAAAGCTCAATGATGGCTCATATTTATGCTTCCGATATGGTCGAATGGTTGTGACTAAATGTCTAACTTTCTTTCCCTTTCGACCTTATCGAAAGTTCTATGAATACTTTTATCTAGGCTTTCGACATTGTTATGAGGTATTTGCAAAATGTTGATATCCCTTTTCTTTTCTAATCTATCGAAAGCCCAATATCTTTAACTTTTAACTCAAACACATTTTTCAAGAATTTTAAATTCTTGGTTTGGCTTTGTGTTTAAGTAAGTTTTATACGAATTCTCGACAGTATGCTAAATTCCAAATTAACTAAGAATTTTAACCGAAACATTTTCACCTGGCAGAACCACGAGTTCTTCGAAGAAGGCTGAGCTACTTCCAAGCATTCTCTCATATCAACTCAAGTCAAAGTTGATGCTATCCTTAATGGCTTTGGCATTACTGGTGTTGAAGCCATTCCTTCCAAGGAGACTAATATTATCAACAACCCTCCCGAAGAGTTCTTTGCCTGCACTGCCATCCATATATGGCATGGAGGATTCTTGCCTTTTCCAGATTTTTCATCCATGTTCCTTTCTCATCTCAATATTGCTCCAGTCTAATTATCGCCAAATGTTTATACCTATCTCTCGTCCTTGGAAATGATGGCATTGGAATCTGGACTTCCCTCCCTTAATGTTGAAGTGTTGAACTACTTGACCCCGCTGGTCAAGCTTAGCAAACTTAACAGTCAGATATACAGAGCTAATCCCCAGAAGAAGCTAATATCGGATGGGGTTAATAAATTCGAAGAATATCGGATGGGGTTAATAAATTCGAAGACTGGAAAAAACCAGTTTTTTTAAGTGCTTTTCAAACATCAGTGTGACTTTAAATTCCCCTCATAAGAATAGATTTTTGTTGTCTTCCCTCATTCAATGTTTTCTCTTACCTAATCTCTGCTTTTATCAACTGCCCCTGCTAAAAAGCTTAATGATGATGATAAGAGAACGGTCGAATCTCTGATTGCAGCCTCAAGCCAAGTTGGGAGTATATTGATGATGTTGATTCCTACAAATTTACGAAAGCACTCTCTTCTACCGGCATGCCAAAGGATCCTAGGTACTCCTCCATCTGTTCAACATACTTTCCGTGGCAAACGCTTCCTTTATTTAGGATACCCATCCATTTTCTCTCCTATATCACCCACTTGTGCAGACCACTCTGGTATGTGAAGAACGCTGCACTTGTCATGAATTTCTGTGTTGCATTTTCAATTTATTTTGCTAACATACAATATGCTTGGATTCTTTTTAGTTGCTTCTCAAGTTACAATGTCGGTTAGTGGTGCTGCTTCTCTTCTTACAACTTCTGGAGCATCATCTATTATCGAATCTCTTGCTAAAACTAGGAGGGCCTTCAAAAGGAAATTTGCGCCATCATCTGAAATAGAACCACCCAAGAAGGTTGCTAAAGTTTTTGATGTAGAGGAGCAGGATTCATCTCTTAGTAAAACTCTGAAAAGCCCAATCATAGAAGATCCTAAGGAAAAACCAGGGCATACCCCAACTGTGACTGACCCTCTTTCTCGCATTTCCATTTCTGATTCTCCAGCTGCACTTAAACAAATGCAACTGGCTCTGGAGACGACCCCCACTTTAAAGCATATTCCTTCGAAGTCGTCATCTTCTTCTCCTCCTTCTATCAATTTTGAAGAGATAGCTGAGTCTATCTTACATTATGAATCTTTCACCTCCATCCACCCACCTGCAACTGTCTTTGATTTGGTGGGACATTACCTCTCTTTGATTGAGCAACATTTTTTGGTGATTTTTACCTTATTTAACTTTATTATCACTGGTTTTCTCTAAATCTCTAACTTGCATTGTGTTTCTTCTTTCAGATTTCTAAGAGTTGGTTAGTTTTGAATGAGCAGGCATCAAAATATGCCCTTGAATCATCTATGTCCTAGGAGGAAATCTCAGCCCTTAAGAATCAAGTATCTACACTTTCTGTGGCCAAAGATGAAGGGACTTCAGAATTGGAACGATTAAGAGCTTCTGTTGCTTGAGTAGAAACTGATCTCCTAGCAGAAAGAAGGGCTCGTCAACTTCTCGCCGATGAAAAATTCGCTATGGAGTTAACTTTGAAAGATTCTAACGATGAGAAAGCCCACATAACAGCGAAGGATATTTCTTTGAAGGAGAAGTTCAAGAAAAAAATGGCCCCGCTGAAAATTGCTATCAATAGCATCTTTGATGCTAAGCAGCGAGTATCCAAATTTATCAGTACTACTCTCGGGAAAATAATGTTGAATTCCTATGAAGAAACCCTTATGCTTGCTTATACTAATAATTTTAAGAAGTGCCTTGACTTGAATTTCCCCTCGCTTGACTTTTCCCTGGATGATTGAGTAATGGGCAAGATCAATCAGATGAAGTAGGGGATTGAACCTGCAGAATAGGAGGAAATCGATGCCTCCAAGATTTTTTCCTTCGACGTCCCCTCTTTTGAAATTGAATCTGATTCTGAAGACGAGGGTGACGAAAATGATGATGTCGAGGAAGAAGGCGACAATAATGATGGTGATGATAATGATGATGATAACGATGATGATGACAATAATGACAATGCCGATGGTGGTCAAGGCTTAGGTGGAGATGGTGGAGATTATACCGAAGCCTCCGAAAAGAACGGAAATGACAACACAAATGCTTCCGAAAAAGAACCATCTCCTCCACCAGCTACCCCACTTGAATCTATTGGGCCTTCTTCTCCTCGATAGGATGAGCCTGCTCCCGTTAATGTAAAAGAGCCTAAAGAGAAAGAGTAGTCTTCCTAGACCTCTATCCCAGTATCACAGGTATGGAATTCTCTGTTTAAATATCTTTCTCTTCAATGGTAATAATAGTGTAAATCGTTTATTTTAGATGAGGAAGAAGTCCATTCTCCCCTATAGAACAAAATTTGAGAGAAAACAAACCAAAATAAACAAGTTACACAGGGAGTTAGACAAGCAAATAAGGGAGCATAATGTAACAAGTATCATAGACTCGATAGAAGTGCCTCGGTGCTGGCGTCTTTTAAACATCATAAGGTTGCCTCCTTATTAAAGAGAGCGGCGTCCAATACAACCCTCTCTTGAAAGAAAACCAGGAGTTAGTCACTCTATTTGGGATGTTGATTGAAGAAAGGGACATTCTAATCAACTTTTTATATAAGGCTTATTGTAGACATTCAATAATTGATTTTTCATACTCGGTGAGGGTCTACTTAGACGTTTTCATAAGAGACACTTGGATGAATTCGGATCTGACCCATACAGTGGAGCTCGTTGGAACTTACCATGGATCAGATCGATTCCCCAAGATCTCCCAAGCTTAAGTATTATAAGAACAAATTGGTATTTGAGTTGTTTTCTAAGTCTGTTTTGTACGAACCAGATGAGTAGCTATAAATATGTTATAGTGTATTAATTTATAAATATCTGCTTTAGTTTCGTATTTACGCCTAGCTTCATTTTATTATATTATTACAAAGTGACTGTTCACTAGATCGACTTGTTTGTAGAGACTACTTAAGCCAATATATTAAACTAAGAAGGTCTTATCCTGAAAAGGCATCAATTTTAAAATCTTCGAAATTGGCAAGGTATTGTTTTCTTAGAGAATTACAAAAAATCTACTTGGAATATCCCCGTCTCCACTTTGACTTCCTTGGCGATGAGAAGGAAACACTTCTTAAGAAGATCAAAACATTTCACTCTATGTTAATTTGTGGTTGTGGTTGTGGTAGTCCTCCAGCCAGGAAGTGGGACTATAGCAAATGTCCTCCAGTTATCACTCCAAAAGGAGCCAATATCCCTTTTGATTCAACAGTTACCCTTTCCGCTAACTCATTAGATAAAGTTAGAAAAGTAGTCTCTCACCTTCAGATGTAAACTAATAGTTTATTGTATTTTTCAACTTCGTTTTTGTTTGAGCTGTAATCTGCTATTATAATAATAAAGAGACTTCTCATCTCGATTTTAACTTTGTTTTATTTCCTTTTTCTTAAATAGGAGCTACAATTATCTACAGTTTCTTTCCCGCATGATTTATCATCACGCATTGCTACTCTTAGAGAGAAACTGTTAAAATCAAGCGGAAGGAATGAACTCAGCGATGACATTTTACTCGAACGCTTCAGTGGTAATGCTAAAGCCTTGAAATGGCACACAACATACTTTGTTCAAAAAACCATTGCTGGCAATTTGAATGATCAAGTCGCCTATCTCGAGGCTGAGATTAAAAGCAAAGATGAAATGATCTCATCACCGAAGCAATAAATAATGTTTAAACTTTCAATCGATTTCGATCATAAGATGTCAGAGCTCATCCAACAGATCAGTGATTTAGAATTGAAATTGAAGCACAGTCAAGCTCAGTGCAAATCAGCTGATATATGTAAGTGTATAAAGTTGCCTTGTATATATGTATAAACTTGCCTTGTGTATATGTGAATAACTTCATAGTTTTGTAAATAACTTCATGACTTATGTAAATTGTATAAATTTTGTAAACATCACCTGATTTGTAGTCCTTTTCTATAATGTCACTTTTGAAATACTTTCTGATAGCTAACTCATTATTTCTGTATTTTCTGAATCTTTCATTTCTCTTTGATATGCTGATTTCCTTGAAAAGTATGAAGCAAATAATATTTCAAATTGTTAATTTGAAATTGACATACCTTAGATTAACAAATCATCTTGTTAATTGCATGAAAAAGTAGTTTATATTAAATGTCTAAATCCCATCTTCACCTTTGATGAGAAATAATTAAGAATCAACTCCAACCATTTAGCCAGAATGACCAAGTCATGTTGATTCGAAATCCTACCCTCAAATAGGTGTATATATGTTGGAATGCAATCTTCAAGAAACATTTAATAAAGAACTAAATCTAGAAATCATTATCTGAATACCTATAGTAGAACCCATTGACCCATTTTCGGGTATTAATGAGATTTGAAAGCATAGAAATCCGAGACCCAGATTTGGGCATTAGTGGAAACATATAGTAATGATCTATTTGAGGGTATTCTTCGACCCAGATTTGGGCATTTGTGATAGAAATCGTCTACAGAGATTCATAATATAAATTCCAAGCCCAGATTAGGGCTTTGATAAGTAATAGCGTCGCAACCCAGATTCGGGTAGGATAAGGATATTTTAGTGGTTGATTGAGACCCAAAACCCAGATTCGATATTAGTAAATGAAGTTCTGAAATGAATGTCCTAAACCCCAGATTCGGGTATTAATTGATGAAATTCAGATATAAAAGACCCGAAACCCGGATTTGGGTATTGATAAATAATGTTTAGAAATGAAAGTCCCAAAACCCAAATTCGAGTATTTATAAGTGGAGATCTGTATACTCCTTTGATGTATGGACCCTTCTGGTCTTGTAGGAAGTAATTTGATTAGTTTCCTCTTGATTTCGAATGTCTTAGTCCATAATTGGATATGCCATTCTTAGGCTTGGACATCTTAGTCCATTGCTGAATGAGCCTCCTCTTGGGCGTGGACGTCTTAATCCATTATTTTAAGGGCCTCTTCTTGGGCCTGACATCTTAGGTCATTGTTTTATGGGTCTCTTCTTGGGCTTGTACATCTTAGTCCATTGTTGTCTGGTGCTCTTGGTTAGCTCATTTTAGAGTCTGGAACCACGAACTTACCCGACCTCCTCCAAGAGGCACCCTGCCCTGACCTTTTTGCGGCGCGGACAGAGGCTTATTCGGTGCTTTACCCTGGCCATCTTATGGTGTGGATAAAGGCTTACTCCATCCTCCCTCCAGGAAGTGCCTTACCCTGGCCATAGCATGTCGTGATAATGGCTTGTTCGATGCTTTACCCTGGCCATCTTATGGCATGAATAAAGGCTTACTCCATCCTCCCTCCAGGAGGTGCCTTGACCTGACCAGAGGAGCGGCCAAGGGCTTGTCCGGTGCTTTAACCTAGAGATCTTATGGTGTGACTAAAGGCTTACCAACCCTCTCTCCAAGAGGTGAATTTCCCTGGCCAACTCGGCGCAGACAAAGGCTTTTCTACCATCTTAGGTAGTATCCAAATATAAGGAGCATTTCACTCCCAACCATATAGATTTTTCTTTGAAAAGTAACTCTTTATTGATCTTCTCTCAAATTCTCTTTACAAATTCATGGATCTTTCCTTGTCGGAAAAAATTTATAATCATCCCTTCCAGGGCTCTACAATGATTGGTTTCATGGCCACTCATCATATGGTAGTAACACTAGGATCCTCCCAAATTTCTTTCATGTTTCGGTTTCTTTTTCTATGATGGCCAATAGTTGAGCTCATCCTTTGTAAGAAAGTTGACGTTCTTAATTGATGTTGTTAAGTTGCACTCCTTTGGAAGTCTAGATTTGAAGCTCGATTCTTGCGGATGGGTTTTTGAATTTTTGTTTCTTGGCCTTATATTTTCACGCTCTTCAATTGCTTTTCTTTTTGGCACCCTTTGTTCTTCTAGTGTAGGAAGTGTTCTCTTTATAATTGGTTATTGCCACATACTTGCAAAGGCATTGTAATCAATCATTTTTTCCTCTTCAATGATATTGCCTTTGGAATAGTACTGGATGGTACTTCTCATTTGATTGAACACATTATCACTTCCATTTGTTCTCTTTCCTAGTGCATAAATAGGGGTGGGGCCAACATGAAAGAGGTTTAAGCTCCATTTCTCAGGATCATATGATTTTGCTTTTTTTGTTTTATAATTCGTAGAGCTTTTAATCTGAGTCTTTTCTCTTTATTTTGACTGGAATCCTTAAAGGTTATTGGGCAAAATCTAATCAAATATCGTTCAGAAGATCCTTGTTCTGATCTTATGATTCTTCTAGCCATGATTAAATCAAAGTAGATGAACTTGAGATTAGGTTAAGTTGGGTTAGAGAATAATAGTGTTGGCTGTTTGACCAAGTCGGAGGTTCGGGCCCTCCTTCTAGCACCAAAAATATTAACAAGAAATCTTTCCAATACCCCAAGGTTGTGCTAAGGAATGAAGATTATCCTTAAGGCCAATAAAGTAGGAAAGATGGTATAAATCCTTCTTGAATTTCCTTTCGAATAGGCTTTAGTAGACAGAAGTTACCCAGATTGACCTTTCGACGGGCTATTTTTTGTGCTTAATGAACTTTCAACCTAGTTGAGTCAGTATGGATTCTCCTTCGAAAGCTTTCCTTTTTGATTCGGTTGAGATACCCTAAATAAAATTTTCCTTGGTTGGTTTCGACCTGATCGGAGATCTTAAGCGGTTGAATGGCTTGGACTTAGGTTAAGGATCGGAAGTAGGGGTTTCGACCTTGTCGAAAGACGGGTCCATGAGCTCCTTGTGTTAGTTGATGGTTTAAGTAGGTTGTGACTTGGTTTCGACCTTGTCAAAAGTAGTGGCTACAGGGGAGATTGTTTGAAGTATATAAAATGAAGTTATTTGGATGCAGGAGGTTCCGACTGTGTCGACAGGAACCTTTCGATGCAGACGTAACCTGAAATACAAGAGAAAACCTAACAATAGCCTACAAATCAGTAAAGTAATGTGAAATATCAAGGACTTCCCATTCATCGGCCAAAAGATGATTTTATTACTTCAAATCCCTAAATCAATTTTATAATTAGGGTTACAACTCTTTTCATTAAGAAAAATACAAGTTTAGAGGGGAAGGAATCTGATTACCAAAATGTGACTCCTTAGGTCTTATTTATGATGCGGGTCATCACCATTCAACCGTGATGACCAAGTCGGTCGTCGATCAAGTATGCTCCGTCTTTGTCGAAAGGAAGGTAGCGCCTCTATTCTTTGTGTTGCCTTGTAAGTGCTTCCGACTCTGTCGATAGGCGCTGTTTAACGGTTTCGAGATGTTGGTTACATTTGAGCTCCTGTTTTTGATTTGATGTGTAACCCTCCTGGATCACATTGGCTTCGACTTGTTCGAAAGGCTTAGCATAGCTTTTGAAGGGGTTTTTGGGGAAAATGCTTGCTTTTGCATGGCTTAAATGAAGGTGAAACCTTTGGTGTCGAATGGTTTGGCGCATATGCAAACAGCTGTTCTCATTGTCTTTGAAAGGTGCTGCTTTGACTCAATCTAAAGGTCATCATGCATATGAAATGACCCAGTCGAAAGGTGGCTACTGAAGGCGGAAGGGTGCTTTCGACTCCTTTGTCTCCTTCGAAAGGTATGAACTCACTGGATCTTTGTTATAGAGACCATCCGACACCATCGAAAGGTTTAAAAACTTTCAAACTTTGACGATGGCATCCCTTTGACTCCTTTGAAAGGTCTAGCTGGAATTCTCCTCTCTTACTTTTTTTGTTCTTTGCTTTGAATGGATTCGACCGGGGCGAAAGATGGATTTTCGGAGTAACAGTATAGGTTTTCTTCTTTGTAGCCGAAAGGTGTAATAGTCCTTCGTGTATTATATTCATGAAAGAAGTTACACTACTTCGGCGTTTATTCCTTTTGAACATCGAACATACTCATTGGAGTTTATGGTTCAACGTGCGCGTTTGACCCTTGACGATTACCGAGCATGTTGCTATAGACCCTTTTAAGTATTTTATTATTGGTTGTTTGCTATTGTTTATTGTTTCATATCATTCGTTGCTTGCAATTACTTATTGCTACTGGTTGATCTTGCTTGCTAGTGTTGTTGTTTGATTTTACTACCGGCTGATTTTGATTGTGCTTCCTTGAATGTTAATAATTTGTATGCTAGTCACTGTTGCTTATAGTTGCTTGCTATGAGTTGTTGATTGTTTTGTTGTTGGTTGTTTTTAATTGCTTTTTGTCTGATTGTTATTTGCTGTTTTTTGTTGCTTGCTATTGTTTGATTTTTGCTTGTCTTATATATTTGATTCCTTGTATAGTAGTTATAATTTCCTAATTTAAAATAAGATTCGAAGAGGGATAGTAGTTGCTATCGAGAATAGATGACATATCGTCCCTTCCTAATATGGAGCCAAGATGGGATGTATATAAGTCCATTGCCATTGGATGTGACTCGAAGTCCGAGGTATATTTTGATTCTGACTTACTTGAGCATACTCTCTAATTAATTATCATGTACGACCAGGATAGTATCGGTTACTACATTGAGGTTATGCATGTTTAAATTTTGTGTTAGTGCAATCCACTTTGTGTAGTACAATTAGGTGCTTAAAAGCTGATGTATAGCTATTTGAGTGCTTATCTGCCTGGATTGGCATTTGAATAACGAGAAGCTTACCTAAGAGAGGTACGAGCTTTTCGAAAATGTGGATTTTGTTGGTTATTCGCATATTTTCTACGGCATGATGCATTCTAATTTGGAAATTCCGTAGTGCAATAGCATAAGGGAAGGTACTGTTGGAATTTTCGGAACTGAGGTTCAGGAAGTTTGGTCAGTCATGTTACTTTATCATACTCATGTGAATTTTGAGGGCGAAATTCCTTAAAGGAGGGAAGAATGTAACACCCCGCAATTTTAATGATTGAATGTTTAAATGATTAATTTAAATATTTTATCGTTAAACGATGGAATGACTCTTATACTCAATTTTTAAAAATGGTTGAATTAGGACTTGAGACGACTTCAGTTGAATCCAGATAGATGTTTCGAATTTGAACGAGTATAAGCATCGATATATTTTGACTGACGAATTTTTAGCTAGTAGCCTGCATTCAATTCATAAATCAATCCAAAAGGCTAACTTTAGTATATGATAAAATTAGGTTCCAAAACATTTTTCATTGATTCCGAAATGGCTTCTAGAATTTGATTGAGTATAACATTCGATATGTTTGGAGTCCGAAATTTTCGAGAATGAATAGTGTCGGATGAGATAACTTGGGGCTAAGCCCTTGTACTTAGCATATATGAGGCTAACCTCATCATAATTTCATTCTCATCTTCATTTTCGCATTCATTCCTCTTCCACTCCTCTAATCTTTCTCAACTCACTTCCTTCATCCCTCTATAATCACCAAGCCCTAACATCTCTAAATAAAATTCCTAAATTCAAATAAAACCCACCATAAATCATCTCTTTATATTCTTTACAAAACTCAATATTGACGTGAATCGGAGATTTGGTGTTGATTTCGAAAATTAAAGAGTGCAAAGATTGAGTTTTTTGCGATTAGAGCTTAGATTGAGCTTAATTAAGGTGAGTGGGACGATTCTCTTATTAATTTACATGTTAATTCTTCATACATTTGTTAATTTGTGATTATGGAATGATATAGAATGATGTTGAGAATGTTAGTAATGTGGTTAGGCTTGTATTTAGGCCTTAAGCATGTTTATATCATCACATTATGAAGTAGAAACCTTAATAATCACATTTTGAAAAGTTAGTAAGCCCTGTAATTGATTTGGAGCTAATTGGACGATTAGCATGATGTCATAGTTTGGTTTGTAATTAATTGGGAAGTATAATGAATTGCATGTCATTAGAAAACGATAATTAAACCAATTGAAATGGCTTTGAAAATAGACAGTAAGCTAATATAGTTAGCTTTGAACTCTACGCTTATCAATAAAGTGATTAGAGGGTTAATAGAGCTAAATTAGTATTTGTAAACATTGTTTAAATAATAAAAAATGACTTTATAGGTAATAAAGGTAGTTTACAACATAAGATTGTATTTTATAAAATAGCAAATAAAGCTCAAATGGTATTTATAAAATGGTTTGGATTTTTATAAATGAAGGATATATTTTATAATATAGTAAATTGATGAATACTTAATTTCAAATGAAGCAAATCAGGTGTTTTAAATGACCAAATTGAATTATAAGCTAGTATAGTATTTTATAAAGTGGTTTGATGATTTTATAACATAGTACGAAGAGACATCTTTACTTTTCTTGAAAAGATTGATGAGTAAAATTAGTAATTGATTTATCAATAACTGAATTACTTATTTAAATATACATGTACGTAAATGAGTATGGGCAAATATACGTTTACGTGTATTTAAAGATGAGTGATAATCAATAAGTGGTGTGAATTGTAGTAAGAGTTGTTGTATATTTGGTTGTTTATATATATGCAATCGATGGTTATATATATATATATATATAATTGATTTCAAGTTCATGCGGGCATTTCATGTAGCCGTCGCGACCATCGCGTGCGCTAAGTTGCGTGAGAGTATACCGAACCGAAAAAACGCCCCGGTGAAGTCCGAAATATGATTTGTGTCATTTTTGTGTGCTTGCATGAACGCTTGTGCATAGACATGCACGAATGAGCGCATCGACACACGTATGGGCTACACATAAGGCAAGGAGTCTGGGTATGTCGTTTTGGCATGTTAGGGAAGCCGGGCCGCTATAATTACCAGTTGAACTCTACTCGTGCAAAAAGTGTATTTTGATATCGAAATCGGTCGTATGCCAATGGAGTTCACTTCCAAAGTGTTAACAAATGAACACCGGTAGATGTTCGATGGGATGGAGTAGGCTTTAGTAGCACGACGACACAATGGTGAAGCATCGGAGGAAACGACACACGAATCGGTGTCCATTCGAGAATTTTTCCCCACTGCGCATGTTCATTTCCAGAACATGGCAATTTCAGTCGACTGAACATGACTATTCACTTAACTAACATGAACATTCAGTCGACTGAACAAGATGAAAAATGTAGGTTGAAGGAGGAGTTCAGTAGTCTGAATGGTCGTTCAGTCAATTGACCTGTTGTGTGTTATGCAACTTCAAAACGCGATAACTTTCGCATATGGAATCGGATTGAGGTGAGGTTTGAACCATTGTTCATCATTTTTCAAGGGACAGAACTTTTGAATTCTTGGTAGGTTTTGGAATAAATTCATTTTGGGTCCTACATGGGACCCGCCTTAGCACGTTTTCCAAAACCGTAGATTTTGAGATAGACCGAAAGAGTATACCGAAGAAGTATTAGGAAAAGTGATTCTTTCGGAATCAATAATGATCGGGCATGAGGTCGATACGGAGATCTGGTTGCACGATCACGTCCGATGAACATGTACGATCAAAGAAGTGAATCTGTACCTTCAGGCTTTGACATGGGATACATATAGTTATATAAATTGTATCGATCTTATATCAGTGTCCATACATTGCATTGGCCTTATATTAGTAGCCATGCCTATTTATGGATCCTGATAGACGTTTGGGTACGTTAATGTGTTGGCTCTATTTATTATGGGATCATGGTAGATTTTTGGGTTTGTTAGTGTGTTGATTCTACTTATTATAAGATCATGATAGGCGTCTAGGTACGTTAGTGTACTAGCCCTATTTATTATATGATCAGGATAGGTGCTTGGATACGTTAGTGTGCTGACCCTATTTATTATTAGATCCTTAAATACGTCTAGATATGTTAGTATGCTAGCTCTATTTAGTATGGGATCGAGGTAGATTCCCGGATACGTTAGTGTGCTAACTCTGCATATTATAAGATTGTGATAGTCGCTTGGGTACGTTAGTGTGTTGGTGCTATTTATTATTACGATTGAAATAGATGTCTGGGTACGTTAGTGTGCTGACTCTATTTACAACTGAATCATGACAAATGTCTGAGTACGCTAGTGTACTGATCTTGTTTATATAGAATTGTTGGATCACGATAAATGTCCGTTATTGACTCCACCCATAAAAAATGATGGTATTGATTTGTATTCCTTAGTTATCTTCCTTCGTTGTGATGTGTATGTTAATTACTTGGTTGTTGTTGTAATTGCTGCATTTACTATTATATTGTAATTCACGATCGACTTATATTATGATCATCCTACTTTTAGATGTTGGATTACTTTTATCATAGTATCGTACTTACGTATCAGTCACGTTATATTAATTATGCTGACTTGTTGATTACAGGAGAAGAACAAGTTATTGTACGATCTCCTATTTTCGAGTTGGGTTTATTATACTTGTTTATAGGTAGTCCGAATTATCCTTGAGCCACGTTTATGGAGAGGGCCAGCTGTGATTTTGTAGTTCATGTTTATTTGTACATAGTTTTCATATATAATATTTTGAAAATTTTCCCCTCATAACAGACTCTATGTCTGACCCGCGTTTTGTCTTTGTCTGCTTATGTCGTGACAACTCTTAGGTACTCGATTGAGTAGTTTGAGAGTCGGGTGCTTTTAGGAATACGCTACCGAAAGGTGCAGTCGGAGCTCTTTGGAGGCATGGCAACGATATTTTGAGATATATACACTCGATATTTCTGTTGTACATGACAGATTTGTTATTTATATATGAGACCTATTGTATTATATATTTATTTAGATCTCCGTATTTATTTTAGAAGTTGATGTATTCTGACTTTCTGTACTGATACTTATCTATCGGTTGCTTCTGTTAGTGCGATCTCTTATGTATTGTTATTCTGTTTTCAATATATTATATATTGTCATTTTGTTGTGAGATCTTATTGATGCCTTAGTTTAGTGTTTTGCTTTAACTTTACCCCAACGATCCATCTTTCTGGGTATTCCTGAAGGGCGGTTATTACATGACTTGAGAAAATGTTTCGTCATAATCAATATCTTGAATTTGGGAAAAAACTTTCACCGCCAACTTTAATTTATAGGTCTCGACCTTTCCATCTACACTGATCTTTTTCTTAACGATCCATTTGCAGCTAATGGATTTCACCCCTAAGTGTACAGATTCCAAAGTCCATACTTTGTTCTTGTACATTGTATACATTTCAGATTTCGTCACATCAAGCTAATGGAAGTTGAAGAATTGGAGCAAATCTCTCCATTCATCTAAAGGTCGTACTAATCTAGGCCCTCTCTTGCTTAGGCCATGCACTTCTTATGTCATTCTCTCGTTGGTCGTACCATATTAAGGCTTAATCTAGCCTTGTTCGTGAGCTTTTGGATTGAATGTAGGAAGTTGTGGTGTTTTTTCAAGGTTGGGGTAGGAAGTTGCTAGCTTGGATTTGATTTAAAAGTGAGCTATCCCACTCAAACTTTATAAATTTGCTTGCCATGAACTATAATAATAGATCGTCCTTTCAAAAAAATAATAATAATAGACCGTAACAAATTAAAGTTATAAACATGTATTTGTGTGCGTTGGAGAGCATGCGATTGAGTGTATTTGTCGTGCCTCAGAAGGACTTTGATTTTGTTGTGCATATGTGTGATAACCCGGATTTTTGGACATCTGTTAATTGGTAATTAACATGATTAAATTTTATTGAAATATTTATCTGTAAATTAAACAGATAAAATTCTGACAAATATCTGAATACATACATACATACATATATATATATATATAAACATAGAATTAAAACTAGAGTACAAATGTTGAATTTTAAATCTCTCGAGATGATAAATCTTATGGTATATAATAAATAATATATTTCACTATTTAATTCAGGATAAGATATCCATATATATATATATATATAAGTAGATATATTCAAGCTTTATAATGTATATAGACATATATATGAATGCCTATGAAAAAAATTATAATAATAAGAATATATATACACACACACATTATTAAGAATATAGTTTGAATATGTATATATTAATATAACACATAAGTTAATATAAAAGAAATATATATATATATATCTAAATTGAAATTTTTTATACCATAATAAATATTTATTAATGCAAATATGCCTGTGTAAATATTTGAAACCATGGAATTAATTCAAGTGTAAGCATTTTAAAAAGACATTAAACATTTGTAACAAATCTAACTTGC
Source organism: Allium cepa (assembly GCA_030765085.1). Taxonomy (NCBI): domain Eukaryota; kingdom Viridiplantae; phylum Streptophyta; class Magnoliopsida; order Asparagales; family Amaryllidaceae; genus Allium; species Allium cepa. The sequence continues at coordinate 758,585,151 of CM060939.1, read as the reverse complement.
ATGAGTAACAAATGTGAGTTAATAATAAAGAAAATTAACAAGTGGCAAATGCATTAATTTCAAATAACATAAATTAAAGAAAGAAACCAGGATTGGTTTTCTTTTCACTTCTCAATTTCCTTCTTTATCTTCATCTCATAAAACAAAATCTGAAAATCAACACTCCTAAAACCAGAAAATTAATCCAATTAATAGCCTGCATTTCATTTTCAATATCAAAACCAAAGCCTGAACATTTTTATTCAAACCTGAGATGAAAATCCAAAAGCCTGCAAGCATTTCCATCTTTGTTTCAAAGCAAGAAAACCTGAAGTAATCAAAGCAAATAAGCAAAGTACAATTCAATTGCAGATCAGATTCTGAGTTTCAGTTCAATCATCAATTTCCAGATCAAAGGTTCAAATCAAGTCCAATTTTTTTTTTAAATTTTCAAAAGACTCTGTTTCAAATCCAAACAGGTGAGTAAACTATTTTATAGAAGTTAAGTCTATTTTCAACCTGAAACTTTTAGATGTAATGATGTGAAATGTTTAGCATGATTGTTAACTATGATTACTGGTATTTGTTAATATATGCATGCCTGTGTAGATATATATGCATATTTCTGTTGTTTTACAGTCTCTGATCCACCAAAACAAATTCTATCTTCCCAATAGATCAATACTAGGCTATGATTTCTAAAGAGAAAACATTTGGAACAAAGTAACATCATTTTTAAAAATTGTTTTCCAGTAGGATTATTTAGAAAATACTTCAAAATTTGGAATTTACAGTGGAATCTTTATTAAACGGAAAAATCAATGTGCTCGATTTTAAGTATTGATTTTATAATATGTTTCACATAAGAAAATAATGAATTTTAATACCAAAATCGCGATTTTTAATACTGTGATCGTTGTGATTTGGCGATTTGAACGGAATGTGGATATTTGTCAAAATTTCGACGAACATGTCGGATGGTGGCTTCGGGATTGTAGCCAGTGGTGGGTTACGGGCTGGTGGTTGGGGGAAAAATGGCATAGGAATTCGTAGATGGTCGCGGTGGCCGGCTGCATTGATTTTAGGGTTTAAGGAATATTTGGGTTGGGTTTCGGTTACTGATGAACGGTGTTGGCTTGAGACATCAGGAGATATGCGCGACTGGGCAGTAGAGACGAGGAGTTCAAGGCGAATCTAGGAACGAACTCTGGTAGATGTCGGAGGCGAGTGTGGCGACACGAGTTGGAATAAGGCAACGGTTCCATTGAAGGATTTGGGGCCGTGCTCGATTTTTTTTGAATCGGGTAGGATGGAGAGGATCTTGAGGGTCCGATGGGTTGCTGAGATCGGTAGTGATGTGTGGAAGTGCTCGGAGGTGAGCGGTGACCCTTCGCTGCCTTGTACATGTGCACGAGGGATGTCTGTGCACGGTTGTTGCCAGTAGCAGTTTGAGATAGATAGGAGAAGGAAGGGAGTAAAAGAGTAGAGAAAGGAAGAAGTACTGGGCCGGGAAAAAGAAAGGTTTGGGCCAAGAAAAGAAAATAAGGGAAGAAAGAAATAAGAAAAAAAAGAGGAACAAGGGAAGAATAAAGAGGGAACTGTTAATAGGCTTTCGTAGAAATTATTTGGCTAGAGTTTTGTCTGGGTTTGTTTTGAAGCAGGGTTTAAACTAAAAAAAATTGTAAAATAAATTAGTTTTAGGAATTTAAAAATCAAGTTTTTAAGATTTCTTTTTTGTTAAACAAATTCTTTTATATATGAATATATGTTTTTATTTAACATTTGATTTAAGAAGCTATGTTATTTGTTAAGTCTAAATTTGTGAATTAACTTAAACTTAATTTCAGAAATGTAATCAAGTGATTAATTAAAGGATAATTAATTAATATGGTTAATTAATTAAAGAGATTAATTTGAGGATAATTAATTAAGGGTTGATCAATTAATGAAATTGATTAAGGATAATCATGTATTGTAATTAATTAAAGGATTGATTAATCAGGATAATTAATCAAAGAAAGTAATTATAGAATAGGTAATTAATTGAGGGTTAAGGTAATTAATTATAAATAATTAATTGTGATGGTAATTAAAGGTTAATTAACTGGTTTTATAGGGTAATTAAGGGATGAATTACCCAGTTGTATTTAATGAGATGAATATGATTAATTAATTTGATGATTAATTAAAGATAGTCACTTGGTAATTGATTAAGTATAATTACTTAATTAGATTTATAAGTGTAGTTACTTAATGAAGTAATTGATGGATAAATTACTGGATGTAATTAATATAAGGAAAATTACTTAATGGAAAGTAATTAAGGGTTAATTACTTAGGAGAAGTAATTAAGGATTAATTACTTGGTGTAATTAATTAAAGGATTAATATAATTATTAAGGAGTTAATTAATTAAGGTAGGTAATTACATAATGGTTAATTACTGTTTATGATTGATTAAGGCTGATTAATGAAAGTAATTAATTAAGGATCATTAATGTAATTAATGAAAGTAATTAAAAATTAATTACTGTAAATGGTTAAGGATAATTAATTTGTGTAATTAATTAAAGGATAATTACTTTATGTAATTGAAGATAATTAATCAAGGATGATTAATTAAAATGGACAATTAAAGGACGATTAATTAATTTGTTTATAATTAATTAATGTTAAGTAAGCAGGATAAAGGGTAATTGAAATAATTAATTTAATTTGTTAAAATTAATTAAAATGGTATGACTAATTTATCTTGTTTATGAATGATTGAATAATATTGAATGTCTTAGATTGATTGATATCTCGGATATGTGATTTGTGATGTTATGTGATATGAAATGTTGGGTTTAAACTGAGATAATGTGGTTACCTATCGATGATGAATTAATGTGTATAGGTGACACCCTGTATTTGAGGTTTGAATTGTGTTTCACCTGTATCATTTGGGATAAGATGGTATTGAATTTGAAGAGACCGGAGTCGGGTATTAGTAAATACCCGAACCACTTCGATTTGTAATCTCTATAAAATACTATATAGATTTGATTTGTGAAATCAATAGGCTGGAATGGAATGATTTAAGTAAACTGGACTAATTAATCTAAGTTTTGGTACTTAGAGATTGATGTGTGAAATAAATGTTGTCAATAACAAATTGTGAATTTGTAAATTGATACGAGTTACCCCGGGTTTTAGATAACTATATTGCATCAGTATTTTCTTGTTAGATGGGTTTTACTCATGCTGATTTCCAGCCTGACCCGGGTGTTACTTTGATGTAATGCTCGGATCAGACCGAGTATTACAGATTTTCAGGTAAGGACGTTCTGGAGCTCAAGAGGCGAGCTGGATGGCAGGAACGTATGGAGAGTTTCGGCTGTGATATTATAGTATCTGAGACATGATTGTATCTGTCCTATGTTTGTGTTTATGTGTAACTCTGATGTATTAAAGTGTAATTTAATAAGTACAGTTTTCCTTTGTATAACTGTTATTATTTGATATTATATTTTGATCCGCTGCAAATGTAAGATTATGTATCTTGTTTTTCGGTTTTCTTCTTCTATCTCTTTCTTCTTTCCTAACTATCTGGAATTTTCAGGATCGAAAATTCCGGGTCGTTACATTTGGTATCAGAGCTGAAGGTTAAGCAAGAACCATGGCTCTGGTGGGATTACTCATTAAGGATAGGGTCAACGGTACCCTAGAATGAGTTAAGTGTGTGTATAAAGATTTTAAGTGATTTTATATAAGATTATATTTTGATATATAAAGCAATATTTCTTTCTAATAAATATTAAGGTAATTGGTTGTTAAATTATTGGAATTAAATTAAGTGGTAATGTAATACAACCAAATTTAAATTGAATAAAGGTAAATTTGAAATGGATTCAAACTGAAATTAAAATCTTGAATTTGGAGAAGAGTTTCAGAGTAAGATAATAATGAATTGGTTTCCAGATATGATAATCATGGTTATTATCATAAATGATTGTTGTGTTTAATAATAATATGTGTATTAATGGGTAAGCAAAATGAAATGTTTTAAGGAAGTAAAACATTTAGGCAAGTATGACTTATAAATTAGAATTGAAGATGATCTGGATTGTAAAGTTTCAAATCTGGGTCCAGAATTTGAAAATTGTTTCAAAGTGATAAAGAAATAATAAATAATGTTATCTAATGTATTTGAATGAAGGGTCTTGTTTCAAACAAAAGTTGTTTGAAAATTTTAAAAGAATTTGTTTTGAATTTAAAACCAAAGGTGGTTTAAAAATTTAAGGATAACTTGATGTGCGAAGGGAAAAAATATGTATATATGAAGGATATACATAATATTAAAAGATGATTTGAAATAAACTTTAAGTGTTGAGTTTTAAAATTTTATTTGGAATGAGGTGTGATACCCAAAGTGCTAAGTTTTTGAACTTATAAGTAGGAAGATTATTAATGTGAAGTTTAGAATTTTGAAATTTGAAGTGGGAATTCAAATTTGAGTAGGGTTGACTGGATTAAGTAAATTGAGATTAACTTTGGGAAAGTTAAATAATTTAACAAACTACCTGAATTGGAAATTTCAAGATGAAATGGGATTTAATTTGGGAAGTTAAATGGTTGATTTGAATGGGGTGTGGTAATATATCCATTATTAAGATAAAATGGAATCATTTTGGACTTAAGATTTGAAAGTTTAAGATAAAACTTCAAAGGTTTGGTTTCAAAATTGAAATTTATGATAAATTGAATTTCAAATATTTAGTTGTTTAAAAGGGATTTGAATTATTATTTGAACTTTGAAATAGGTTTAAATGGAATTTGGATTCAGAATTAAATGGTTTAAAGATATAAGTTGATTTGATTTAAAGGATTAAATCAACATTTAAAAATTTAACTCGAATTTATATAATTCGGGATGGTTTAAATTTGAAATTTGAATTGAGTTAGTTCAAATTGAATTTGATTTGAATTAATTGGAATTGTGATTGAAGATGGATAAGTTTAAAAATTCAAATGGAAAATTTGAATTGGATTAGTTTGAAATGAAATTGAAGTTGAATAGGTTTAAAATTCAAATGGAATTCGATTTGAATTTGGAAATAAATTGAGGATTAATTCAACTTGAATTGAGGTTAAATCAAGTTCAGTGGAAACTAAAGATATTGAAATTGAGTCAATTTGAATGGAAGTGGAAATTTAAATTGAATTGATGAGGATGGAGATTGGGAATTGAATAGTTTGGCTTGGACAATTTTCAATCTAAATTGTTTTAGTATAAACTTATTTTTCCAAGTTATTTATATATACAACCTTTCTTTTTAAACCCCAAACTATTTTATACTTATTTTATAATTATTTTTGAAACTATTTAACTATTTTACAACTGTTTTATAAACTAATTGCTGTTTTTCAACTGTTTTATAACTAATTACTATTTATAACTATTTTATCATTATTTAACTATTTTATAACTATTTTATCATTATTTAACTATTTTACAGATATTTTACAAACTAATAATTATTTTTCAACTGCTTATCTATTTTTAAACTTTTCAAGCTATTTTCCAAAATTAAGCTGGACAGAGTTCAAATTGTTTATGATTGAATATCCATTTGAGATAAGAATTGAGGTGATAATCCACATGAGGATTTAAGCAATTATGAGTAAGTGAATGTGAATAGAAAAGAGAATTGATTTGTCTAATAATCAATAAAGATAAATACGTAGGATGTACGTATATTATTCTATTTGTATGGTGATTTGATCCAGATTCAAGCACAGAATTTCGAGATAGTATATCGATTCGAGTTGGGATATTTCACTGGATTTTCGACGACGAACCTGGATATGGATTTTTGATTGGTTATGGATGTTCTCTATCATAGTTATGGCTATGCAAGGAGAATGACGGTTTCTGATCAAGAGACCAGATCTGAGTCCGCGTTAGAAAGTCGGGTGGACGATGCTAGTTCGGAAATGAAATTGTGTGATCGAGTGAGCGATCAAATTGATATAGCGTACGGATGATATGTGTACATCGTACAAGTTTGAATGAAGTTGATATTGGGAATTTGTGGATAAGAATTGTAAAATGGTTAATATCTTTATAAAAGAGTAATAAAATTTGAATATTTGATTTGGAATAAACAAAGTTATGTATCTTTGTTATATATATGATAAAACTCCCCTTGTTGAATCTATTGCCAGAAGAAAAGGGTTTTTGAAAGTATTTGAAGTATTAAAAGGGAATTTATACAAGTTTGAAGTGATCCAAAAATTTTAAAAGTTATATTTATATATATATATATATATATGGGATCTTATTAAAATGATTTTGAGAAAAGGGTTTTTGGAACCTATGGATTTTGGAAAGCTTTTTGATTTTTGGGTAAAATCAATATTGGAATTTGGAAAGCCTAATTTGAGAATTATCGATTTTGAGAAAGGAAATTTATTTGAGATTCATACTAGGTGTATGATTTGGAAGATACTATATGTGTATAGTATAAAGTGTTTTGAAAATGGCTCTGGGGAAAAAGACGCTCCCTTGAAATGAAAATCTCAGGAGTACCATAGGTTGGTACTGCCTTGAACCCTAAGGGGGTTCTAAAGTTGATCATGTGAGGAGTTCGGACAAAACTAGTTCCTGAGGAATATGTGTAGTGTGTAGCGAAACTCGAGGGCGTTGATGCCTATCGAGGCATTTGGGTTATGCTGTGACGACAGTATAACTCGATGTCACTGCGATCTACTGCAGACCATAGCGAAAGTCGTGTGTGCTGCTGAGAGCCAACAGTCTACGTTTAATTTTGTATCGGTAGACTACGACCTATGGTGACATAGCGAAAATCGTGTATGCTGCTGAGAGCCAACAGTCTACGTTTGATTTTATATCGGTAGACTGCGAACTATGGTGACATAGCGAAAGTCGTGTATGCTGTTGAGAGCCAACAGACTACGTTTGATTTTACATCGGTAGACTGCGACCTATGTGGGAGTGGAGAAGTTTCATTTTTTTGGCAGCGAAAATCGAGGGCGTTGATGCCTACAGTTACATGGACTTTTGCTGTGATGGCAATGTAACCCTGAAATATAACTGTGATCTGTGGCGGGTTCCATGGCGTAATCGAGGAGCGCGGAGTGCCTATAGTTACATGGACTTTTGCTGCGATGGCAACGTAACCCAGGATGTAACTGCGACCATGGATGGGGGTGATGATTTTCAGAGCATTCTCACCAAAGATATTTCCTCTATTTTCAGAAATATTTTCTATATTTTCTGTAAAATTATTTTTCAAATATTTTCACTTGGTGTTGGAAATGGATCTGCTAAGTACTTATAGATTTTCAGTCTTACGCCTGATCAGCGTATGACCGAATTTTTGTGAGAACAAGGATGGACTTGTTAACACATCAAGTTATAAAAGTATTTTTATAAAAACTATTTTGGCAATATTATATAGATTTTAAATTGTTTTAAAAATGATCAAGGAAAATTTATCTAATTTTAAGCATTTTAATAATTTTGGCTTTGTTCCTTTTCAAGGACGAAAAGATTCAAAGGGGGAAGGAATGTGATAACTCGGATTTTTGGACATCTGTTAATTGGTAATTAATATGATTAAATTTTATTGAAATATTTATTTGTAAATTAAACAGATAAAATTCTGACAAATATCTGAATACATACATACATATATATATATATATATATACACATAGAATTAAATCTAGAGTACAAATATTGAATTTTAAATCTCTCGAGATGATAAATCTTATGGTATATAATAAATAATATATTTCGCTATTTATTTCAGGATAAGATATCCATATATATATAAGTAGATATATTCAAGCTTTACAATGTATATAGACATATATATGAATGCCTATGAAAAATAATTATAATAATAAGAATATATATGCACATTATTAAGAATATAGTTTGAATATGTATATATTAATATAACACATAAGTTAATATAAAAGAAATGTGTGTGTGTACATATATATATCTAAATTGAAATTTTTTATACCATAATAAATATTTATTAATGCAAATATGCATGTGTAAATATTTGAAACCATGGAATTAATTCAAGTGTAAGCATTTTAAAAAGACATTAAGCATTTGTAACAAATCTAACTTGCATGAGTAACAAATGTGAGTTAATAATAAAGAAAATTAACAAGTGGCAGATGCATTAATTTCAAATAACATAAATTAAAGAAACAAATCAGGATTGATTTTCTTTTCATTTCTCAATTTCCTCCTTTATCTTCATCTTATAAAAAAAAAATCTGAAAATCAACACTCCTAAACCAGAAAATTAATCCAATTCAATAGCCTGCATTTCATTTTCAATACCAAAACCAAAGCCTGAACATTTTTATTCAAACCTGAGATGAAAATCCAAAAGCCTGCTAGCATTTCCATCTTTCTTTCAAAGCAGGCAAACCTGAAGTAATCAAAGCAAATAAGCAAAGTACAATTCAATTCTAGATCAGATTCAGAGTTTCAGTTCAATCATCAATTTCCAGATCAGATTCAGAGTTTCAGTTCAATCATCAATTTCCAGATCAAAGATTCAAATCAAGTCCAATTTTTTTTAAAATTTTCAAAACACTCTGTTTCAAACCCAAACAGGTGAGTAAACTATTTTATAGAGTTAAGTATGTTTTCAACCTGAAACTTTTAGACGAAATGATGTGAAATGTTTAGCATGGTTGTTAAGTATGATTTCAGGTATATATGTTTATATATGCATGCCTGTGTAGATATATATGCATATTTCTGTTGTTTTGCAGTCTCTGATCCAATAAAAAAAAAGATTTATCTTCCCAATAGATCAATACTAGGCTATGATTTCTAAAGAGAAAACGTTTGGAACAAAGTAACATCATTTTTAAAAATTGTTTCCAGTAGGATTATTTAGAAAATACTTCGAAATTTGGATTTTACAGTGGAATCTTTATTAAACAAAAAAAATCAATGTGCTCGATTTTAAGTATTGATTTTATAATTTGTTTCGCATAAGAAAATAATGAATTTTGATACCAAAATCGTGATTTTTAATACTGTGATCGTTGTGATTTGGCGAGTTGAACGGAATGTGGATATTTGTCAAAATTTCGATGAACACGTGGGATGGTGGCTTCGGGATGTAGCCAGAGGTGGGTTACTGCCTGGAAATTGGGAGGGAAATGGCATAGGAATTGGTAGATGGTCGCGGTGGCCGGTTGTATCGATTTTAGGGTTTAAGGAATATTTGGGTTGGGTTTCGGTTACTGATGAATGGTGCTGGCTTGAGACATCAAGAGATGTGCGAAACTGGGTAGTAGAGACGAGGAGTTCAAGGCGAATGTGGGGACGAACTCTGGTAGATGTCGGAGGCGTGTGGCGGCATGAGTTGGAATAAGGCAACGGTTCCATTGAAGGATTTGAGGTCGTGCTCGATTTTTTTGAATCGGGTAGGATGGAGAGGATCTGGGGGGTCCAATGGGTTGCTGAGGTCAGTAGTGATGTGTGGAAGTGCTCGGTTGTGAGTAGTGACCCTTCGCTGCCTTGTACATGTGCACGAGGGATGTCTGTGCACGGTTGTTGCCAGTAGCAGTTTGAGATAGATAGGAGAAGGAAGGGAGTAAAAGAGTAGAGAAAGGAAGAAGTACTGGGCCGGGAAAAAGAAAGGTTTGGGCCAAGAAAAGAAAATAAGGGAAGAAAGAAACAAGAAAAAAAAAGAGGAACAAGGGAAGAATAAAGAGGGAACTGTTAACAGGCTTTCGTAGAAATTATTTGGCTAGAGTTTTGTCTGCGTTTGTTTTGAAGCAGGGTTTAAACTAAAAAAATTGTAAAATAAATCAGTTTTAGGAATTTAAAAATCAAGTTTTTAAGATTTCTTTTTCTTAAAACAAATTCTTTTATATATGAATATATGTTTTTATTTAACATTTGATTTAAGAAGCTATGTGATTTGTTAAGTCTAAATTTGAGAATTAACTTAAACTTAATTTCAGAAATGTAATCAAGTGATTAGTTAAAGGATAATTAATTAATATGGTTAATTAATTAAAGAGATTAATTTGAGGATAATTAATTAGTTAAGGGTTGATTAATTAATGAAATTAATTAAGGATAATCATGTATTGTAATTAATTAAAGGATTGATTGATCAGGATAATTAATCATAGAAAGTAATTATAGAATAGGTAATTAATTGAGGGTCAAGGTAATTAATTATAAATAATTAATTGTGATGGTAATTAAAGGTTAATTAATTGGTTTTATAGGGTAATTAAGGGATGAATTACCCAGTTGTATTTAATGAGACGAATATGATTAATTAATTTGATGATTAATTAAAGATAGTCACTTGGTAATTGATTAAGTATAATTACTTAATTAGATTTATAAGTGTAGTTACTTAGTGAAGTAATTGATGGATAAATTACTGGATGTAATTAATATAAGGAAAATTACTTAAAGGAAAGTAATTAAGGGTTAATTACTTAGGAGAAGTAATTAAGGATTAATTACTTGGTGTAATTAATTAAAGGATTAATATAATTATTAAGGAGTTAATTAATTAAGGTAGGTAATTACATAATGGTTAATTACTATTTATGATTGGTTAAGGCTGATTAATGAAAGTAATTAATTAAGGATCATTACTGTAATTAATGAAAGTAATTAAAAATTAATTACTGTAAATGGTTAAGGATAATTAATTTGTGTAATTAATTAAAGGATAATTACTTTATGTAACTGAAGATAATTAATCAAGGATGATTAATTAAATTGGATAATTAAAGGATGATTAATTAATTTGTTTGTAATTAATTAATGTTAAGTAAGCAGGATAAAGAGTAATTAAGTAATTAATTTAATTTGTTTAAATTAATTAGAAATGGTATGACTAATTTATCTTGTTTATGAATGATTGAATAATATTTAATGTCTTAAATTGATTGATATCTCGGATATGTGATTTGTGATGTTATGTGATATGAAATGTTGGGTTCAAACTGAGATAATGTGGTTACCTATCGATGATGAATTAATGTATATAGGTGACACCCTGTATTTGAAGTTTGAATTGTGTTTCACCTGTATAATTTGGGATAAGATGGTATTGAATTCGAAGAGACCGGAGTCGGGTATTAGTAAATAACCGAACCACTTCGATTTGTAGTCTCTATAAAATATTATATAGATTTAATTTGTGAAATCCATAGGCTGGAATGGAATGATTTAAGTAAACTGGACTAATTAATCTAAGTTTTGGTACTTAGAGATTGATGTGTGAAATAAATGTTGTCAATAACAAATTGTGAATTTGTAAATTGAAACGAGTTACCCCGGGTTTTAGACAACTATATTGCATCAGTATTTTCTTGTTAGATGTGTTTTACTCACGCTGATTTCCAGCCTGACCCGGGTGTTACTTTGATGTAATGCTCGGGTCAGACCGAGTATTACAGATTTTCAGGTAAGGACGTTATGGAGGTCAAGAGGCAAGCTGGACGGTAGGAATGTATGGAGAGTTTCCGCTGTGATATTGTAGTATCTAAGACATGATTATATTTGTCCTGTGTTTGTGTTTATGTGTAACTCTGATGTATTAAAGTGTAATTTAATAAGTACAGTTTTCCTTTGTATAACTGTTATTATTTGATATTATATTTTGATCCGCTGCAAATGTAAGATTCTGTATCTTTTTTTTCGGTTTTCTTCTTCTATCTCTTTCTTCTTTCCTAACTATCTGGAATTTTCAGGATCGAAAATTCCGGGTCGTTACATTTGGTATCAAAGCTGAAGGTTAAGCGAGAACCATGGCTCTGGGGGGATTACTCATTAAGGATAGGGTCAATGGTACCCTAGAATGAGTTAAGTGTATATATATATATATATATATATATATATATATATATATATGAGAGAGCGTACTTGTTATTTTCTTATATAAAGATTTTAAGTGATTTTATATAAGATTATATTTTGATATATAAAGCAATATTTCTTTCTAATAAATATTAAGGTAATTGGTTGTTAAATTATTGGAATTAAATTAAGTGGTAATGTATTTCAACCAAATTTAAACTGAATAAAGGTAAATTTGAAATGGATTCAAACTGAAATTAAAATCTTGAATTTGGAGAAGAGTTTCAGGATAAGATAATAATGAATTGGTTTCCAGATATGTTAATCTTGGTCATTATCATAAATGATTGTTGTGTTTAATAATAATATGTGTATTAATGGGTAAGCAAAATGAAATGTTTTAGGGAAGTAAAACATTTAGGCAAGTATGACTTATAAATTAGAATTGAAGATGATCTGGATTGTGAAGTTTCAAATCTGGGTCCAAAATTTGAAAATCGTTTCAAAGTGATAAAGAAATAATAAATAATGTTATTTAACGTATTTGAATGAAGGGTCCTGTTTCAAACAAAAGTTGTTTGAAAATTCTAAAAGAATTTGTTTTGAATTTAAAACCAAAGGTGGTTTAAAATTTAAGGATAACTTGATGTGCGAAGGGAAAAATATGTATATATGAAGGATATACATAATATTAAAAGATGATTTGAAATAAACTCTAAGTGTTGAGTTTTAAAATTTTATTTGGAATGAGGTGTGATACCCAAAGTGCTAAGTTTTTGAACTTATAAGTAGGAAGATTATTAATGTGAAGTTTAGAATTTTGAAATTTGAAGCAGGAATTCAAATTTGAGTAGGGTTGACTGGATTAAGTAAATTGAGTTTAACTTTGGGAAAGTTAAATAATTTAACAAACAACCTGAATTGAAAATTTCAAGATGAAATTGGGATTTAATTTGGGAAGTTAAATGGTTGATTTGAATGGAGTGTGGTAATATATCCATTATTAAGATAAAATGGAATCATTTTGGACTTGAGATTTGAAAGTTTAAGATAAAACTTCAAAGGTTTGGTTTCAAAATTGAAATTTGATGATAAATTGAATTTCAAATATTTAGTTGTTTAAAAGGGATTTGAATTATTATTTGAACTTTGAAATAGGTTTAAATGGAATTTGGATTCAGAATTAAATGGTTTAAAGATATAAGTTGATTTGATTTAAAGGATTAAATCAACATTTAAAAATTTAATTCGAATTTATATAATTCGGGATGGTTTAAATTTTAAATTTGAATTGAGTTTGTTCGAATTGAATTTGATTTGAATTAATTGGAATTGTGATTGAAGATGGATAAGTTTAAAAATTCAAATGGAAAATTTGAATTGGATTAGTTCGAAATGAAATTTAAGTTGAATAGGTTTAAAATTCAAATGGATTTCGATTTGAATTTGGAAATAAATTAAGGATTAATTCAACTTGAATTGGGGTTAAATCAAGTTCAATGGAAATTAAAGATATTGAAATTGAGTCAATTTAAATGGAAGTGGAAATTTAAATTGAATTGATGAGGATGGAGATTGGGAATTGAACAGTTTGGCTCTGGACAATTTTCAATATAAATTATTTTAATATAAACTTATTTTTCCAAGTTATTTATATATACAACCTTTCTTTTTAAACCCCAAACTATTTTATACTTATTTTATAATTATTTTTGAAACTATTTAACTATTTAACAACTGTTTTATAAACTAATTACTGTTTTTCAACTGTTTTCTAACTAATTACTATTTATAACTATTTTATAATTATTTAACTATTTTATAACTATTTTATCATTATTTAACTATTTTATAGATATTGTACAAACTAATAATTGTTTTTCAACTGCTTATATATTTTTAAACTTTTCAAGCTATTTTCTAAATTAAGCTGGACAGAGTTCAAACTGTTTATGATTGAATATCCATTTGAGATAAGAATTGAGGAGATAATCCAAATGAGGATTTAAGCAATTATGAGTAAGTGAATGTGAATAGAAAAGAGAATTGATTTGGCTAATAATCAATAAAGATAAATACGTAGGATGTACGTATACTATTCTATTCGCATAGTGATTTGATCCAGATTCAAGCACAGAATTTCGAGATAGTATATCGATCCGAGTTGGGATATTTCACTGGATATTTCACTGGATGTACGTATACTTATTTTATAATTATTTTTGAAACTATTTAACTATTTAACAACTGTTTTATAAACTAATTACTGTTTTTCAACTGTTTTCTAACTAATTACTATTTATAACTATTTTATAATTATTTAACTATTTTATAACTATTTTATCATTATTTAACTATTTTACAGATATTTTACAAACTAATAATTATTTTTCAACTGCTTATCTATTTTTAAACTTTTCAAGCTATTTTCCAAAATTAAGCTGGACAGAGTTCAAACTGTTTATGATTGAATATCCATTTGAGATAAGAATTGAGGTGATAATCCACATGAGGATTTAAGCAATTATGAGTAAGTGAATGTGAATAGAAAAGAGAATTGATTTGTCTAATAATCAATAAAGATAAATACGTAGGATGTACGTATATTATTCTATTTGTATGGTGATTTGATTCAGATTCAAGCACAGAATTTCGAGATAGTATATCGATTCGAGTTGGGATATTTCACTGGATTTTCGACGACGAACCTGGATATGGATTTTTGATTGGTTATGGATGTTCTCTATCATAGTTATGGCTATGCAAGGAGAATGACGGTTTCTGATCAAGAGACCAGATCTGAGTCCGCGTTAGAAAGTCGGGTGGACGATGCTAGTTCGGAAATGAAATTGTGTGATCGAGTGAGCGATCAAATTGATATAGCGTACGGATGATATGTGTACATCGTACGGGTTTGAATGAAGTTGGTATTGGGAATTTGTGGATAAGAATTGTAAAATGGTTTTTTAAATGAAAGTAATATGGTTAATATCTTTATAAAAGAGTAATAAAATTTGAATATTTGATTTGGAATAAACAAAGTTATGTATCTTTGTTATATATATGATAAAACTCCCCTTGTTGAATCTATTGCAAGAAGAAAAGGGTTTTTGAAAGTATTTGAAGTATTAAAAGGGAATTTATACAAGTTTGAAGTGATCCAAAGATTTTAAAAGTTATATTTATCTATATATATATATATATGGGATCTTATTAAAATGATTTTGAGAAAAGGTTTTTGGAACCTATGGATTTTGGAACGCCTTTTGATTTTTTGGTAAAATCAATATTGGAATTTGGAAAGCCTAATTTGAGAGTTATCGATTTTGAGAAAGGAAATTTATTTGAGATTCATACTAGGTATATGATTTGGAAGATACTATATGTGTATAGTATAAAGTGTTTTGAAAATGGCATTGGGGAAAAAGACGCTCCCTTGAAATGAAAATCTCAGGAGTACCATAGGTTGGTAATGCCTTGAACCTTAAGGGGGTTCTAAAGTTGATCCTGTGAGGAGTTCGGACAAAACTAGTTCATGAGGATTATGTGCAGTGTGTAGCGGAAGTCGAGGGCGTTGATGCCTATAGAGGCATTTGGGTTATGCTGTGACGACAGTATAACTCGATGTCACTGCGATCTACTGCAGACCATAGCGAAAGTCGTGTGTGCTGCTGAGAGCCAACAATCTACGTTTGATTTTGTATCGGTAGACTACGACCTATGGTGACATAGCGAAAGTCGTGTATGCTGCTGAGAGCCAACAGTCTACGTTTGATTTTATATCGGTAGACTGCGAACTATGGTGACATAGAAAAAGTCGTGTGTGCTGTTGAGAGCCAACAGACTACGTTTGATTTTACATCGGTAGACTGCGACCTATGTGGGAGTGGAGAAGTTTCATTTTTTTGGCAGCGAAAATCGAGGGCGTTGATACCTATAGTTACATGGACTTTTGTTGTGATGGCAACGTAACCCTGAAATATAACTGTGATCTGTGGCGGGTTCCATGGCGTAATCGAGGGGCGCGGAGTGCCTACAGTTACATGGACTTTTGCTGCGATGGCAACGTAACCCAGGATATAACTGCGACCATGGACGGGGGTGATGATTTTCAGAGCATTCTCACCAAAGATATATCCTCTATTTTCAAAATTGTTTTCTATATTTTCTGTAAAATTATTTTCCAAATATTTTCACTTGGTGTTGGAAATGGATCTGCTAAGTACTTATAGATTTTCAGTCTTACGCCTGATCAACGTATGACCGAATTTTTGTGAGAACAAGGATGGACTTGTTAAGAAATCAAGTTATAAAAGTATTTTTATAAAAACTATTTTGGCAATATTATATAGATTTTAAAGTGTTTCAAAAATGATCAAGGAAAATTTATCTAATTTTAAGCATTTTAATAATTTTGGCTTCATTCCTTTTCGAGGACGAAAAGATTCAAAGGGGAAAGGAATGTGATAACTCGGATTTTTGGACATCTGTTAATTGGTAATTAATATGATTAAATTTTGTTGAACTATTTATTTGTAAATCAAACAGATAAAATTCTTACAAATATCTGAATACATACATAGATATATATATAAGTAGATATATTCAAGCTTTATAATGTATATAGACATATATATATATATATATATATATATATATATATGAATGCCTATGAAAAAAATTATAATAATAAGAATATATATACACACACACACACATTATTAAGAATATAGTTTGAATATGTATATATTAATATAACACATAAGTTAATATAAAAGAAATGTATATATATCTAAATTGAAATTTTTTATACCATAATAAATATTTATTAATGCAAATATGCATGTGTAAATATTTGAAACCATGGAATTGATTCAAGTGTAAGCATTTTAAAAAGACATTAAGCATTTGTAACAAATCTAACTTGCATGAGTAACAAATATGAGTTAATAATAAAGAAAATTAACAAGTGGCAGATGCATTAATTTCAAATAACATAAATTAAAGAAAGAAACCAGGATTGATTTTCTTTTCGCTTCTCAATTTCCTCCTTTATCTTCATCTTATAAAAAAAATTTGAAAATCAACACACCTAAACCAGAAAATTAATCCAATTCAATAGCCTGCATTTCATTTTCAATATCAAAACCAAAGCCTGAACATTTTTATTCAAACCTGAGATGAAAATCCAAAAGCCTGCTAGCATTTCCACGTTTGTTTCAAAGCAAGCAAACCTGAAGTAATCAAAGCAAATAAGCAAAGTACAATTCAATTCCAGATCAGATTCAGAGTTTCAGTTCAATCATCAATTTCCAGATCAGATTCAAAGTTTCAGTTCAATCATCAATTTCCGGATCAAAGATTCAAATCAAGTCCAATTTTTTTTTAAATTTTAAAAAGACTCTGTTTCAAACCCAAACAGGTGAGTAAACTATTTTATAGAAGTTAAGTCTGTTTTCAACCTGAAACTTTTAGACGAAATGATGTGAAATGTTTAGCATTATTGTTAAGTATGATTTCAGGTATATATGTTTATATATGCATGCATGTGTAGATATATATGCATATTTCTGTTGTTTTACAGTCTCTGATCCACCAAAAAAAAGATTTATCTTCCCAATAGATCAAAACTAGGCTATGATTTCTAAAGAGAAAACGTTTGGAACAAAGTAACATCATTTTTAAAAATTGTTTCCAGTAGGATTATTTAGAAAATACTTCAAAATTTGGATTTAACAGTGGAATCTTTATTAAACAAAAAAAAATCAATGTGCTCGATTTTAAGTATTGATTTTATAATTTGTTTCACATAAGAAAATAATGAATTCTGATACCAAAATCGTGGTTTTTAATACTGTGATCGTTGTGATTTGGCGAGTTGAACAGAATGTGGATATTTGTCAAAATTTCGATGAACACGTGGGATGTGGCTTCGGGATGTAGCCAGAGGTGGGTTACTGGCTGGAAATTGGGGGGGGGGGAATGGCATAGGAATTCGTAGATGGTCGCGGTGGCCGGTTGTATCGATTTTAGGGTTTAAGGAATATTTTGGTTGGGTTTCGGTTACTGATGAATGGTATTGGCTTGAGACATCAAGAGATGTGCGTAACTGGGCAGTAGAGACGTGGAGTTCAAGGTGAATGTGGGGACGAACTCTGGTAGATGTTGGAGGCGTGTGTGGCGGCACGAGTTGGAATAAGGCAACGGTTCCATTGAAGGATTTGAGGCCGTGCTCGATTTTTTTGAAACGGGTAGGATGGAGAGGATCTGGGGGTCCGATGGGTTGCTGAGGTCAGTAGTGATGTGTGGAAGTGCTCGATGGTGAGCGGTGACCCTTCGCTGCCTTGTACTTGTGCACGAGGGATGTCTGTGCATGGTTGTTGCTAGTAGCAGTTTGAGGTAGATAGGAAAAGGAAGGGAGTAAAAGAGTAAAGGAAAGGAAGAAGTACTGGGCCGGGAAAAAGAAAGGTTTGGGCCAAGAAAAGAAAATATGGGAAGAAAGAAATAAGAAAAAAAAAAGAGGAAGAAAGGAAGAATAAAGAGGGAAATGTTAACAGGCTTTCGAAGAAATTATTTGGCTGGGGTTTTGTCTGGGTTTGTTTTGAAGCAGGGTTTAAACTAAATAAAATTATAAAATAAATCAGTTTTAGGAATTTAAAAATCAAGTTTTTAAGATTTTTTTTTCTTAAATCAAATTCTTTTATATATGAATGTATGTTTTTATTTAACATTTGATTTAAGAAGCTATGTGATTTGTTTAGTCTAAATTTGTGAATTAACTTAAACTTAATTTTATAAATGTAATCAAGTGATTAATTAAAGGATAATTAATTAATATGGTTAATTAATTAAAGAGATTAATATAAGGATAATTAATTAATTAAGGGTTGATTGATTAATGAAATTGATTAAGGATAATCACGTATTGTAATTAATTAAACGATTAATTAATCAGGATAATTAATCAAAGAAAGTAAATATAGAATATGTAATTGATTGAGGGTTAAGGTAATTAATTATAAATAATTAATTATGATGGTAATTAAAGGTTAATTAATTGGTTTTATAGGGTAATTAAGGGATGAATTATCCAGTTGTATTTAATGAGATGAATATGATTAATTAATTTGACGATTAATTAAAGATAGTCACGTGGTACTTGATTAAGTATAATTACTTGATGAGATTTATAAGTGTAGTTACTTAGTGAAGCAATTGATGGATAAATTACTGGATGTAATTAATATAAAGAAAATTACTTAATGGAAAGTAATTAAGGGTTAATTACTTAGGAGAAGTAATTAAGGATCAATTACTTGGTGTAATTATTTAAAGGATTAATATAATTAATTAAGGAGTTAATTAATTAAGGTAGGTAGTTACAGAATGGTTAATTACTGTTTATGATTGATTAAGGATGATTAATGAAAGTAATTAATTAAGGATCATTAATGTAATTAATGTAATTAATGAAAGTAATTAAAGATTAATTACTGTAAATGGTTAAGGGTAATTAATTTATGTAATTAACTAAAGGATAATTACTTTATGCAATTGCAGATAATTAATCAAGGATGATTAATTAAAATGGATAATTAAAGGATGATTAATTAATTTGTTTGTAATTAATTAATGTTAAGTAAGCAGGATAAAGGGTGACTGAAGTAATTAATTTAATTTATTTAAATTAATTAGAAATGGTATGACTAATTTATCTTGCTTATGAATGATTGAATAATATTGAATGTCTTAGATTGATTGATATCTCGGATATGTGATTTGTGATGTTATATGATATGAAATGTTGGGTTTAAACTGAGATAATGTGGTTATCTATCGATGATGAATTAATGTGTATAGGTGACACCCTGTATTTGAAGTTCGAATTGTGTTTCACATGTATAATTTGGGATAAGATGGTATTGAAATCGAAGAGACCGGAGTCGGGTATTAGTAAATACCCGAAACCACTTCGATTTGTAATCTCTATAAAATTCTATATAGATTTGATTTGTGAAATCAATTGGCTGGAATGGAATGATTTAAGTAAATAGGACTAATTAATCTAAGTTTTTGTACTTAGAGATTGATGTGTGAATTAAATGTTGTCAACAATAAATTGTGAATTTGTAAATTGATACGAGTTACCCCGGGTTTTAGATAAGTATATTGCTTCAGTATTTTCCTGTTAGATGGGTTTTAGTCACGCTGCTTTCCAACCTGACCCAGTTGTTACTTTGATGTAATGCTCGGGTCAGACCGAGTATTACAGATTTTCAGGTAAGGACGTTCTGGAGCTCAAGAGGCGAGCTGGATGGCAGGAACGTATGGAGAGTTTCCGCTGTGATATTGTAGTATCTGAGACATGATTGTATCTGTCATGTGTTTGTGTTTATGTGTAACTCTGATGTATTAAAGTGTAATTTAATAAGTACAGTTTTCCTTTGTATAACTGTTATTATTTGATATTATATTTTGATCCGCTGCAAATGTAAGATTCTGTATCTTGTTTTTTGGTTTTCTTCTATCTCTTTCTTCTTTCCTAACTATCTGGAATTTTCGGGATCGAAAATTCCGTGTCGTTGCAATATTTAATGGCCTATGTACTATTGGACTTTGAACTTTTTATTTGAGCGTATGTAAATGCGATGGAATGTGACTTGGATGTTGGACTTGAACTTGTATATTTGTGCATATGTAATGGCATATGGAGTGGGATCGGACTTGACAATTGAAAGAGCATATGTAATAGGGTTGATATTGTTATTGCGTTTATATCGATAGTGGCCATACAAGCACTTTGATATTGTTGTATTTACGTTGCTTTCCATTTTTGTTTCTTGCTTATATATGTTGTATATATGTTATTTCATGCTTCTTTGTGATGGGATTTGAACTTCAGAATCATTTATGTATATGTGATTGAATGAAGTTGAATTTGAATTGAATATGAAATTATCCGTATAGCGATAATCGCTATAAATGCATTTTGAATCCCTTCTCTTCTATCTTACTTTTTAAATCTGTCTTTTGAATATTTTTGAACGAAATGTTTTCAACATTTATAGTTTATAGAAGATAGTAAGAAATTGAGTTGAAAATAATTTACTCATATATAACTTTATAAAACTAGCTTAATATTTTATTATAGTATAAAAAGTTATTTATGCTTTTCTTCTTTATTTTAAATTCTATTAAATATAATAGCTTTAAAAATAAACTATTATATGTATCTATATCATTTAAAAACCATTTCTAACTTACATACAGATATTTTTGTAAAAAAAACTATTATTTTGGAAGAAGGGATGAGAAGCTAGTAAGTCACATTGTGTAGAAATGAATGTATAGTTTATTTGCATATGGAATGTTAGAAATACCATACTCAACACTAAAAGCCGAGCGAGATAGACTTCTCTATTTGTGAATGTCAAAATTGATGTTTGAATAGGGATAAAAGCAATAGTGCTCTAACCTACCGACTTCTCTCTTGACCGAGGAATGGTGAAATTGGAATGTCAGACGTGTTAAGTATACGAGTCTTGATTTACATAAGCAATCGCTTTGAAACTCGATAGTCGATTAGTCGATAATCAAACCTGACCAAATATAACTTAAAAAATATCTAAAAGCTTCTCGGCTTCATACCTTTTGAGAACCCTCGTGGATGAGCATTGGCATGGAACATTTCTATCTTTAAGAACTTATACATACGAGAGCATTTGAGGAGAACTCCTCTTTATATAGTTCGTTTACTTCTAAAAGAACCAGAAATTCATCGATTGGTTTTGGAGAGTTCGGAATTGATAGGTGTTTTATCTATCGAATACCACTTCAGAACTAGTATACGAGTCAGTTTTGGAAGAGTCGTCGATGTGGAATGTTATAGAGTTGAAATGTTTACCATAAGGTTAAGTCCGAGGAAGAGGTCAGTGTTAACATTTCAGACTCATGCTATAGAGTTGAACTGCCTATCCTAAGGTTAAGTCGAAGGAAGAGGTCGGCGTCAACATTTGTCAAACAGGTTTATGCGGTAATCCATGAGTGTAAATTCAGTTCGAGTAATGAAGGCTCTTGTGAAAGATTCGAACGTAGCCTCGACATCAAAAAAATGGCTAAAGACAGAGTAGGATGCACAATTTCGGATTTAGCTAACCCTAAGGGTATATCAACTCCAGAAAGTATGCTTATAGATGTTGCTAGCGGGAATTGTTCATACTTAGTTCCACGTAGTTCACATGTTCAAACATAGGTCAGTTGTATTTACCTTATGGTATATTTTATCTAGAGATATAAGACACTCAAAAGGTATTTTCTGATCATTGTCATGAGGTCCGCCTCTATGAACTAAAGGCGTCACCATGGAAAATCCGTATACTAACATTCCTTAGTGGTTTTAAATGTACTCTAATATTGTTATGTTGTGAGATGCATGAAACATGACTATTTTTTTATTTATATTACACATCTTAGACATTATGTATAATATCACCTAACGTAAATATCAAATGTTCTTGGTTCTTTTAAGGGAATAATCATTCCGGTGATTCGGTTAGTCCCAAAAGTTTTTTTATATACTTATAAGCGTTTCTGAGTTTCTTATACCAAACTTATTTCTGACATGTGGTATTTTTTTTCTCAAAATTCCTCGTTTACTCTTTCGAGTAGGTTGAGGAAAGCAGGTCTTAGCTTTGGATGCTTCAAGCTGCTGGAGACGAGTTAGAGGCTTTCACATTCTATCTATCTACCTATTTTCATTTATGTTTACTATATGTATGTATGTAATCAACATTGTAAGGACGGTAGGTTATAACTGTCCAGGCTAATCGCAGTACTTAGACATTTTGTAACTCTGAGATTATCATGTATGTCGAAGTAACGCATTGTACTACACCTTTGAGATGTTGCATATTAAAGTTCCACATATGAGATTCTGATATTATATTCCTCTTTTTTATTCTGTTTCCTTTTCTTTTATTTTATTCCAACTAATCTATCTTTCCGACACTTTGGTGCTCTACACACAAATACCATTGATATATTTAGTATCGACATTTGAAGGTCAAAAAACCAATCTTCATGGTAACGATATAACCCAAAAATAAACCTTATTTATTATATATGAAAAATAAACATTGCATGACTATTTAATTGAAAAACAAACGCTTCTACATAAATTTATTAGTTTCTATGAAGAATTAAGACTGAATATCTAGTTGGACCGGTTATAGCGATCAGATAAAGTAGATGCAATTAAAAAATATGAGCACGTATTTGGTTTTATTTTGAGTTTTTTGTTTTGCGTTTTCAAAATTCATTATAAAATATAGAAAGGATGAAGAAAATATTTAAAATGTCCGGTCATTATGACGATGATGTTGAAAGACAACGAAGGAGATGAAGAGACGGCAGAAGAATAGATCGTTCCGTACTATTTTTCTATTTAGTATGTCAATTTCAGCTGTTAAATTCATTGTTTTTCAAAATATACATACGTTGTGCCCTTTTTGGTTTGTACGAAAATCTAAAACAAAAAATGTGAAACCAAACAAGATATAAGATACAACTATAAATTCAACCTGGTCGATTTTTGCATGAATCCTTCAATCTTTAACGCATCCCTGCTAACTAAAGTGTATTTTAATAAGCAAAAAGATCACAACTGAACATCAGTATTACGTTGGTTTTTCATTTGAGTTCATGTTTTGTCAATACCAACACACCACCCACGTATAAATCCACTTCAACATTTCTCTTACGACGAGAGATTAAAAAAACCACTTAATGCTTATAAAATTTATCAGACGTTATATTCACATTGTTAACAATTTAGATTTTGTTATAATATATGTAAATATATAAGTGAATATGCTTTTATGGTTTTTTGTTTAGTCCCACATCGTGTAATTGGTTAAGTCCTTTGCTCTGAAGCCTTTATATAAAGGAGGTCATGTAATGTAAATACATATCTATTCTCAGAAGTGAATAATATATTTTTTGTCTCTCTCCAATGGCTTCTATTTTTATTTATTCTATAACACGTTATCAGCACGATCTCCACAAATTTTTTTTTGTCAGATCTACAATTGTGATAATTTATGAAATCAAATCTATTCTTCTCCGGATCTAATTATAGATCTCAAAACGGTAAGTTGTTTTTCTAATATGATTGATCTAATCTTCCAATTTTTTTATATATCTCATTCCATTCTAGATCTACTTCTTCAGATCTAAATGTATTGTCTTATTTTTTAGACTTTATTATACTAGTCTTATAATTTTATATCTTATATAGATCTAAACTTTGAGATCTAATTCGTATTTTGTTGGTTATTATATTTCAGGTCTAATTTGTTTGTTGTTGCTATTTTTCTGATAATATTATATTGTAGATCTCAATATCATACTTATTTTTATGTTTTTGAGTTCATTTATTTTGGAATGCAAGTTTGAACTTGACAAAATTTTGATATTGTTGATTAAAGCAAATTTTTTGAATTTGATTATATTTAGTTTGGACATGGATTTGAGAAATCAAACATGGTTGATAAATGGGGTTTTCATTTTGAAAACCTTTTGATTTGATTTAGATTTGAATGAAGACTTTGGAAATTATTTTGATATATGATTTATATTTCCAGAAGAAATATTTTATTGTTTCTAAGAGAAACAAATATAAATATAATACGTGTCTAGAAGATCGTATTAAGTGAATGGAAGCATTAGTAAAAGCTTACATGATAAGCTTAATATCTTCCAATGTTTCCTTTAAAAAATAGGGAAAATGAAATAATAATTGAGAACCTGTGGTTTTCATAAATCAGTAAATTACAAGTTTCCTCAAAATAAAGAACCAGAAGTTCTAACTAAAAAAAGGGATTATATATCAAAACTCAAATATATAAATTTGAGATGTGAAGCTTTGAATTATTAGAAAATCTAATTCAGATTATGGTAAATTTCAATTGCAATCAAACCTGAAGTTTGATAATGAAAATCAAGTTGTACCATTTAGGATCTAAAGTACTAAACAAAGACTTTTTTTAAAGTAAAATTGGAACCTGAAGTTCTAAAAATATTTGCCAATGGTATTAACTACTAAATCAAATAAATGTATAGAAACTTGTTCACTCCAGAAGTAGTGATAATAATATATTAAAAAAAAGGTCTCCAGAAGAGATTTGTTGATATATTTGGTGTTGTTACTAAACCAAATAAATACGTAGAAATATATATACTCTCCTACTCTCTTTCTTTTTAATTAAAAATAAGCTGTTCTAATAGAAAGTTTATTTCTTAATTTTTTTTCCTTCTTCCATGCATCCAATCGCTTTTCAAAAGGTAAAATATAATAGATCAAATATAATAGATCTGAAATAATCTTAATTTCCTAAATTTCTAAAATAACTTGTGTTGATTTGAAGATTTACATGTTTGTTTTGATATATTTGGTAAAGAATTATGAAGTTAGTTTTCTTATGAAAATAATAATGATTTGGATCTGAGATTTATAGTTATTTATGATTATGAATGATATGGATAGATCTGAGATAATTTGGTTTATTTAGAAATTTTGATTATTGGGAAATAAAGTTTCGCTTTAAGATATTTATTTTAATTTTATTATTGAGTAATATTGAACCTATATTTGAGATGAAATTGTGTTACTTTGAGTACTGTTTGTTCAATTAGTTCATATATTTATAATGAAATTATTTTGCTATGGCAGTAGTTATATCCTGAACCACCTAAAGGTTAATTGTAGTTATTTTTATCACAGATGAATTAATTGCAAGTGTTATGGTAATAAATTAAATCATTTATTGTCATAAATGCATTAAATGCATTGATTATTGTAAATTAAATGACGTTGTATGTTTGTGTTTGGGATAAGAATAGACGTATGATTTACTATTTGATGTATTTATTTTGAAAAGTAATGTCTGTTGTAACGGAAAAAATAGGTTTAACAACAACTTGAAGTTGTGCAAAGGAATTATTTTAATAGAAGTTATATAACTCAAAGTCCAAGGCCTGAAGTCTGGAATTATGAAAAGATTTTCTGACAAACTTTACAAGCTCGAATTCTTGTCAGTATTTTTTTTAATTTGTCAAAATGTACAAGCTTCTAAAAAAAAGGCAGTTTACACAAAATTTGAGAACCTGACGTTCATAATAAATTATTGAACTTGAAGTTCATGAATTAGAATCCTGAAGCTCTATTGAAATTGTGTAAAATGATAAGGTTGTACTTCTTGAAGAAGTTAAAGGAAAATAATATATTATCATATGAGATAATAATGTTGCATTCAAGAGATTACAAAAATCTCCAAATGAGTTATACCTTACCTTATATCTTCATATTTATATTATATTAACCAAATATTCTGAAGATATTATGTTATATGATATATCAAACATCATTGAATGTGTGTGTATTAATCTCTTGAAAAGATGTTTTAGAGATTTATTTATATTTATATTGCAAAATATAACATCCCAGAACAGATGTTATAGAAATTTTATTTTTGTTACGTTGCAATTCCTTAAAAGGAAATACTATATCCCCTGAAGGAATAATGATATAAAAAAAATTTAGTAATAACAATAATTTATCGAGAAAAAAAATGATATTGTATACCAATGTTACACTCCAGAAGTAGTGGTTTTATCTTTCGCATCTTACTTTTATTTTGTGCATCTAATTCTGTTACTGTATTTAAAGTCTGATATGTCATTTCAAAGATAGTTACAACAAAAAAAATTCCAGTAGGGATGTTTTATGTTATTGTAAAGGTAGCAATGATGTAATTTCTACAAATAGAAACATTGTACATTGATATGACATTCCAATAGTACATATATATTGTTGAATATGCGCTTTGCGCTATATGATTTTTGTTTGATGATAATAAACATATATACATTCATTTAAATGTATTTGTTAATGTACTATTTTTCATAGAATAAATAAATATTTGTTGAATAAAATAAATTACACAGAATTTGAATTTGAATTCAAACAAAACAAGTTAAATAGATTTTGAATTCAAACAGAAATTTTATTCAAACAAATATTTATTACAATTTTGAATAGTATGTATTTGGTAATGTACTATTTTGTTTTTTCATAGATTAAATAAATATTTGTTGAATAAAATTAAATTACACAGAATTCGAATTTGAATTCAAACAGAACAAGTTACACAGATTTTGAATTCAAACGAATATTTTATTCAAACTAATATTTATTACAATTTTAAATAGTACAATTTCATGCTCTCACTATACATATACATTTTTGATTACAATCACATCACATTTCACATTTACAGTTAACCTCACTACATATCACTCACACTCGTATTTTGTCTTCAACTGCATTCCGGTTTGAATCCAGCATCGAGTAATCTGCAAAAATATTTTCAAACGCAGTAAAATTGAAAGAGAAATATTTTTGAAATTTGAAAGAAACGATGATTTTGAAAACATTGTTTGCCTCAGTTATTTGGGTTGTTCGTCATCATTTTTGACTGTGCAATATCTGTGCATATCAGTATTTTTTATCAGGGACAGGTAACTATGAGTGGCTGCAGTACACACATGTACATTCGTATACGTGTGCACTGCCTCGCCAACTCGTGTGCAAAAAATCAAACAAAAGCACAGAAATCAAAAACAAGGTCAAACCCAAGATAGGTTCAACTCAAGGCAAATAGACAAAGCAATTGACTACAAACAGTTCCAGTTCAAGCCACAAGTGTACATGAATACAACTCGACTGCAACAGTACAGTCATGAAGACTGCAAGGACATGAATGCAACAAAGTTCAAAAGTGCATCAAAAGCAGTTCAATGTGGATAGCAACAGCAAAAAGGGACTGCAACAAACATGTATGCAGCATCAAGTCAGTGGTGAAGTAAACAACAATGTCGAGCTCACTGCAACTCAAGATTACAGGGCAGTGGACAGTACAAGCCTGCAGAATGCAAATGGACTCGACCAAGTATACAAATGCAACAGTGAAGCTACTGAAGGCAGCATGAAGCAACAGTCAGACAAAAGGCTACATGAAGAACCAGAATACAAGTACAGGAGGTAGTTCAATATAAACATGCTCAGGTCAAAGACAACAAGTACAACACTGTACAAGTGCCACAAGCAACATCAACAAGCAGTGCAGACTCAAAGCACCACTGACCAGAATACAATGCAACAACACAGTCAACAAGGCAACAATGCAAATGAACAAATATCACAATGAACCAACAATACATGCAGGTGAACAGAAGTTTTGAATCAAAACATAATCAAGGGCAGTTGATAACAGGGAACACAAGTGTGGAAAATGCAATATGGTGAAGCAGCATTGATACAGCAAAGTCAGAGACTACAACATCAAAGTGCAGTGGAACATGAACCAACTCCAAAATGTATCACTAACATATACTACAGGGATGAACACATGAGAATGGACAAGGCACAAATCAAGTCCAGCTACTAGTTGCAGATTCCAAGTTGCAGACTCAAAGCAAACATGACACCAAGCTACAAACTCAAATGCAAACAGGAATAAAATATGACAATGCAAACTAATCAATGAGTAACACAGTGGACACAACAACGTTCAAGACCAAGGTACAAGTCGAAGTGGCAGTGAAATCAATGTTGAACAAGTCAAAAACCAAGTCGAAGTCGAGCAGAGGAATGCACAGAGACCGGTTGCAAATGACAACAAGTATGAAACCATGTCCAAATTGAAATATGCATCAAAACTCATGAATACACTAGAAAGTTTGCAAGCATATGAAATGCAGATTACAAAAGTACAACTACAAGATCAGTGTATCAAGTATGCATCTTTGAGAAAGTCAAAGCCGTAACTTTAGAAATCAAAACAATTTCAAGATGAACGAGTCAAGGCCGAAGCCAATTGTGAACCAGTCAAAATCAAAACCGTGATAAGCAAGGCAATTCAAAGCCGTGTGAATCAAGCTACTAGAAATACGAAATTGACAAAGTCAGATTTTATCACAAGCATCCAAGTGTAATCGAGTGGCTGAGATGAACAAATTGACAAATTCAAACACGAATTCGAACGCATATATAACCCAATCATCACTGGCAAATGAAATCATCGAGTTCAAGTATCAACTTAGTAAAGCAAAAGGAGACAGTACATACCGAATTCACAAACAACGAACTCGATCGAGCAACTGCAAACGAGCAATAGTCAACCATCAGAGAAGCAGTGAGCTAGGGCAACATATCTCAGATCGATTGAAGAAACCGAAGCCCTAATTGGAACAAAGAGCCGAAGCCCTAACTGGAACAAAGGGAACGAAGCCCTAATCAGAACGAAGCCGCCATTATTCTCACGAACGAGACAAAAGGGGATCGGGCTGGAGATAACAAAGAAAAAAAAATAAGGAACGGGTTTAAGTGGGCCGGCCTTATTTTCTAAAGGCTTTATTTTTTAATTAGGGTTATTTTTAGGGTTTAGGGTTAATTTATTTATGTGTCTTTTAATTATCGTTTTTATTTTTCGAATCAAAACTTTGTAAATCACCACCTAGGGTTTAGGTAGTGTCAGATTGTCTAGTTAGAATTAGTTCAGTGAGCAGGGTGTGCGAGTTTGCAAAATTCTATTGTAGGCGGGAGCAGAGTTTGCGAGTAAGCGAAGCTCTATAGGCGGGAGGCAAAGTTTGCGAGTAAGCGAAACTCTATAGGCGGAGCAGGGTGTGCGAGTCTAGTAGAGTGTTTGTGAGCGTGGAGCAAATGTTTGCGAGCAGGGTGTGCGAGTCTGGTAGAGTGTTTGTGAGCGTGGAGCAAATGTCTGCGAGTCTAGTAGAGTGTTTGTAAGCGTGATACTGTTTAATTCTAATAGAAATCTGTGAATGCAGCAATAGGCAGGGGTTGCCGAAGCTGGGTAAATTTTGTGTGTGATTTACTTTACTGCATATTTATTTCTGTAGTTTATTTCTGCGTTTAAATCGAGAAAATTTGCTATAACCCTATTCACCCCCCCCCCCTCTAGGGTTAATCTAGATCCTACAAGTGGTATCAGAGCCCGGTAAAAAAATTTTTATTTGACTCTAGAGTCATGAGTCTACAAAATAATGCTTTTCTGAGGGGCAATCTATTGCTAGGCCACCCATGTTTAACGGGAACGATTATGCTTATTGGAAAGTTAGGATGGGTATCTATCTTAGTTCTGTTGATTATGATGTTTGGGATATTATTGAAACTGGCTATAAACCTCCCACTATAATCGTTGGTGATACTGAGATTCCTAAACCTAAGGATAGGTGGGATGCTAACGATAAAAAATTGAAAACGACAAATGCTAAAGCCATGAATGCTTTGATATGTGCTCTTGATAAAATTGAATTTAATAGAATTTCTCATTGTACAACAGCACAGGAAATATGGCATACTTTGGAGGTGACACACGAAGGAACTTCTCAAGTCAAGGAGTCTCGGCTAGCCCTATTCAGCAATGAATACGAAAACTTTGTGATGGACAAAGGCGAGAGCATAAAGGATATGTTTGGACGCTTTTCAACCTTGGTATACAATGCTAGAGCGCTTGGGAAGGTATTCACTGAGGTAGAGCTTGTGCGGAAGATACTACGAGTTTTACCAATGAACTTTGAGGCAAAAGTCACAGCAATCCAAGAATCGAAAGATCTGAGCAAACTAAGCATGGAGGAGTTGATTGGCAACTTGATGACATATGAGCTTGAGTTAAAAGCAAAGGAAGAACGCAACAACTCCGAACCAAAGAAGAAGACGATTGCCTTAAAAAGTAAAGAAGAAAGCGATGAAGAAGATCCAATTGAAGAGCTTGCAATGGCTGTCAATAATCTTAGAAGATGGTCTAGATTCAAGCCACGCAAGAAGAAAACAAAGGGCAATAGGTCAAAAGATTCCGAAAATTCCGATAATGAACTGACATGTTATAACTGCAACAAGGCTGGCCACATCAAACCAAAATGCCCACTTCTCAAAAACAACAAAGAAAAGAAAAAGGCGAAGAAGGTATTTGCAGCGACTTGGGATGATGAAGAAGGAGAGGAAGCTTCGGATAGCAGCTCAGAGGAGGCTAACTTGTGTTGCGTGGCAAAATCAGAATCAGAAGCAACCTCCGACGAATCTAGTGAGGCAGGTGAGTTTTCTTATAAAGAACTTGTTTTTATGTGTTCTGATCTTACTAAGGTAGTGGATACTCTTGAATCTAAAATTGAAAAACTGAAATCTGATAGGAGAGAATTTGCTCGTGAAAATTTTAGGTTAAAAACTGAACTTGAAAATATTCAAAACCTAGAATGTAAAAAATGTAAGATTTTAGATTCAGAATTATCAAAACTGAGGAATAACTTTGAAAGTCTTGAAAATGAAAACTTGAATCTTAAGGAAACCATCGACACTAGGAGAAAGGATTTTATTAATCGATGCACCTCACTTGTCACTGAAAATTCAACATTAAAAACCAAAGTCCAAAATCTTGAGAAATCTTTGAATAACTTTTCAAGAGGCGAAAAATCTTTCAAAATGTTATTTGGAAATCAAATTTTTGCTAACAATAGAAAAGGACTAGGCTTTGGGAAATCACAAAATGATGATAATGCAAAAAGTAAAAGTGTTTTTGCTCGATCTGAAATAATTGGAAATCATGTTGAAAATCATAGTCATAGGAACACAAAATTTAATCAAGTTAATTTAATGAGCACGTTTTGTAGAGAATTAGGACATAATCGAAATAATTGTTGGTATAGACCCAAACACGTGAAAACTATACCAATTTGGGTTCCAAAATGCACAAATATAAAATCTTTGAAAGTCAAACAAATTTGGGTGTCAAAAGGAACATATATAAATAGTTTTGGGTCTCCAAAAACATATTTTTCACTTTCTGCCACTAACAACAATGGACCTATAAAAAAAAATAGGTCACATAAATCTTTTATCGTGTAGGTGTGGTGGCAGGCTAAGGAACAACAACAGTGTTTTCTGGATTTCGGCTGTTCCAGAAACACAACGGGCGACAAAGCAAAGTTCCTTAGCCTAGTACAAAGGTGACAGAATCACAATGGACAATGACGAAAAATTATCGTAAAGGTAAAACAGGTAAATTTATTTTTGAACGATATATCAAAAGTGATAATCTGCACCATACTCTAAATTAAAATCAGCCAATATTGAGATAAAGAAAAGATGATGATTTTGATGCTATGATTTTTTTTAAAATATTGACTAACCATCTTTAAATAGAATTACTTGGAGTAATTATGATGGTTGACTGATTCGGACTTAATTGATATGATTTTTTGACTTGTTCTTATTTATGACATTGATTTGTGCTTAATCGATGACCAATCAGATTTTCAACTTTGAACTAATCCATATAAATTTGTTCGGTCAAATGATGGTATTTGATTACTCATGCTACACGTAGATATATTTTGCTCACTGCTTGTAAATTTGCACGATTTCAATTTTCATGTGAAAGTTGTTGAAAAAGAACTTTATGAAATTGTTGAAACTTCAAGAAATTGTTTTTGAAATAATAATGAAGTTTTAATGACTGTTGATAGTTGTTCATCCTATGGCTTCTAAGATTGACACTATGATATGTTTTTGATTGTTAACACGACTTCAATTCAAATTCAAAAGAATGTCATTTAAATTGATGTTAAGTTTGAAATTCTTGGTGTACACTTCATGTTTTTGGCCAATCAAAATTCAACGAGTGAATATTGAGTGAAATTGAAATTCAGATGCAGATTACACTGGTAGTATGGTTGATAGAAAAATTACTAAGTGTAACGTGATTAATTATTTTGAAACATTCATTTGCTGCATCGTTTTTTTTTCAAAGAAAATATCTGCATATTTTTCACATGAAATAATTTTCAAATAGCAGAAAATTTTCTTATAAACCCCCCTCGAGAAAATCATGTTTGACCATATTTACAGATTAATCATTTTTGAAAAATTGATTTTATAATGTTTAATTTGATTTTAAATGACAAATTTTTGACTAATCTAACTCTCTTTGATTATCGAAAAGATGAATAGTGATTGAAAAAGAGATGAGTGTTGATATTTATCATATATTATAACTCGAGAAAGTATAATTAGAAAATTTCTTTAGAATTTCATA
The DNA here is from genome assembly GCA_030765085.1 of Allium cepa. Taxonomy (NCBI): domain Eukaryota; kingdom Viridiplantae; phylum Streptophyta; class Magnoliopsida; order Asparagales; family Amaryllidaceae; genus Allium; species Allium cepa. Next base: position 758,552,127 of record CM060939.1, on the reverse strand, counting down.
ACAAGAGTTATAAAAACTTTTTGTTGGGTAAAAATTCCATGACCATTTCTATTTCTATCATCTTTCTATCGACCATCACTCATCAAGATCATATTTAGTATGTAAATTTGTGGTAGTTTACAAAGGAAATCATTTGTTCTTCAATATCTTAAATCTGTGAAGGAAATTATTTGTGCTTCAACTTATTATATTTAGCAATAAAAATAAATATCCAAAGTATTCACTCTCATTTAAAAGTCCTCACGGTTATGCATGGGTGAATTACTTGGATTTTTGATTATGTGCTTCCATGCTCATTTAAAAGTCCTCACGGTTATGCATGTATGGAACGCATATCAAAATTAATTGATTCAAATAGACAAGTTGATTCTAATCCCATTTAAAAGTCCTCACGGTCATGCGTGATTAGAAGATACTTGATTTCATTTTTTAAATAAAAAAATTGTGAATACTACTAATCTCATTTAAAAGTCCTAACGGTTATGCATGGTTAGTAGATATTCAAATTTCCTGAAATAAATATACCACAAATAGACAGAATTGTATGATTTTTGATGATTCTATCCCCATCATTTCTGAAAGTGGAATATGCGCTTGACAAGGGTAATTATGGTTTTTGTTTGAGTTTTATTGAGATTTGATATTTATATTTAATTGAGTTTAATGTTTGATTCATGTCTATCACTTCATCCCTATTTTTATAACACTGTTATTCTTTTGCTGATAACAAAAGGGGGAGAGAAAAGTTAAGATTTTGTCAAATAGAATCAAGCAAAGGTCAAATAATTTTCACTTTGCATATAGGCTCATTTACATATTTTTATTTGTGTGCATATATGTAGGGGGAGCCATATATGTAGGGGGAGCATCACATAAAAAGGAAGCATTCAAATAGGGGGAGCAAATGAAATTATCAAATACATTTAATATATTCAAAATCTTAAATATATGTTTGTTATCATCAAAAGGGGGAGATTGTTGAATATGCGCTTTGCACTATATGATTTTTGTTTGATGATAATAAACATATATACATTCATTTAAATGTATTTGTTAATGTACTATTTTTCATAGAATAAATAAATATTTGTTGAATAAAATAAATTACACAAAATTTGAATTTGAATTCAAACAAAACAAGTTAAACAGGTTTTGAATTCAAACAGAAATTTTATTCAAACAAATATTTATTACAATTTTGAATAGTATGTATTTGGTAATGTACTATTTTGTTTTTTCATAGATTAAATAAATATTTGTTGAATAAAATTAAATTACACAGAATTCGAATTTGAATTCAAACAGAACAAGTTACACAGATTTTGAATTCAAACGAATATTTTATTCAAACTAATATTTATTACAATTTTAAATAGTACAATTTCATGCTCTCACTATACATATACATTTTTGATTACAATCACATCACATTTCACATTTACAGTTAACCTCACTACATATCACTCACACTCGTATTTTGTCTTCAACTGCATTCCGGTTTGAATCCAGCATCGAGTAATCTGCAAAAATATTTTCAAACGCAGTAAAATTGAAAGAGAAATATTTTTGAAATTTGAAAGAAACGATGATTTTGAAAACATTGTTTGCCTCAGTTATTTGGGTTGTTCGTCATCATTTTTGACTGTGCAATATCTGTGCATATCAGTATTTTTTATCAGGGACAGGTAACTATGAGTGGCTGCAGTACACACATGTACATTCGTATACGTGTGCACTGCCTCGCCAACTCGTGTGCAAAAAATCAAACAAAAGCACAGAAATCAAAAACAAGGTCAAACCCAAGATAGGTTCAACTCAAGGCAAATAGACAAAGCAATTGACTACAAACAGTTCCAGTTCAAGCCACAAGTGTACATGAATACAACTCGACTGCAACAGTACAGTCATGAAGACTGCAAGGACATGAATGCAACAAAGTTCAAAAGTGCATCAAAAGCAGTTCAATGTGGATAGCAACAGCAAAAAGGGACTGCAACAAACATGTATGCAGCATCAAGTCAGTGGTGAAGTAAACAACAATGTCGAGCTCACTGCAACTCAAGATTACAGGGCAGTGGACAGTACAAGCCTACAGAATGCAAATGGACTCGACCAAGTATACAAATGCAACAGTGAAGCTACTGAAGGCAGCATGAAGCAACAGTCAGACCAAAAGGCTACATGAAGAACCAGAATACAAGTACAGGAGGTAGTTCAATATAAACATGCTCAGGTCAAAGACAACAAGTACAACACTGTACAAGTGCCACAAGCAACATCAACAAGCAGTGCAGACTCAAAGCACCACTGACCAGAATACAATGCAACAACACAGTCAACAAGGCAACAATGCAAATGAACAAATATCACAATGAACCAACAATACATGCTGGTGAACAGAAGTTTTGAATCAAAACATAATCAAGGGCAGTTGATAACAGGGAACACAAGTGTGGAAAATGCAATATGGTGAAGCAGCATTGATACAGCAAAGTCAGAGACTACAACATCAAAGTGCAGTGGAACATGAACCAACTCCAAAATGTATCACTAACATATACTACAGGGATGAACACATGAGAATGGACAAGGCACAAATCAAGTCCAGCTACTAGTTGCAGATTCCAAGTTGCAGACTCAAAGCAAACATGACACCAAGCTACAAACTCAAATGCAAACAGGAATAAAATATGACAATGCAAACTAATCAATGAGTAACACAGTGGACACAACAACGTTCAAGACCAAGGTACAAGTCGAAGTGGCAGTGAAATCAATGTTGAACAAGTCAAAAACCAAGTCGAAGTCGAGCAGAGAAATGCACAGAGACCGGTTGCAAATGACAACAAGTATGAAACCATGTCCAAATTGAAATATGCATCAAAACTCATGAATACACTAGAAAGTTTGCAAGCATATGAAATGCAGATTACAAAAGTACAACTACAAGATCAGTGTATCAAGTATGCATCTTTGAGAAAGTCAAAGCCGTAACTTTAGAAATCAAAACAATTTCAAGATGAACGAGTCAAGGCCGAAGCCAATTGTGAACCAGTCAAAATCAAAACCGTGATAAGCAAGGCAATTCAAAGCCGTGTGAATCAAGCTACTAGAAATACGAAATTGACAAAGTCAGATTTTATCACAAGCATCCAAGTGTAATCGAGTGGCTGAGATGAACAAATTGACAAATTCAAACACGAATTCGAACGCATATATAACCCAATCATCACTGGCAAATGAAATCATCGAGTTCAAGTATCAACTTAGTAAAGCAAAAGGAGACAGTACATACCGAATTCACAAACAACGAACTCGATCGAGCAACTGCAAACGAGCAATAGTCAACCATCAGAGAAGCAGTGAGCTAGGGCAACATATCTCAGATCGATTGAAGAAACCGAAGCCCTAATTGGAACAAAGAGCCGAAGCCCTAACTGGAACAAAGGGAACGAAGCCCTAATCAGAACGAAGCCGCCATTATTCTCACGAACGAGACAAAAGGGGATCGGGCTGGAGATAACAAAGAAAAAAAAAATAAGGAACGGGTTTAAGTGGGCTGGCCTTATTTTCTAAAGGCTTTATTTTTTAATTAGGGTTATTTTTAGGGTTTAGGGTTAATTTATTTATGTGTCTTTTAATTATCGTTTTTATTTTTCGAATCAAAACTTTGTAAATCACCACCTAGGGTTTAGGTAGTGTCAGATTGTCTAGTTAGAATTAGTTCAGTGAGCAGGGTGTGCGAGTTTGCAAAATTCTATTGTAGGCGGGAGCAGAGTTTGCGAGTAAGCGAAGCTCTATAGGCGGGAGGCAAAGTTTGCGAGTAAGCGAAACTCTATAGGCGGAGCAGGGTGTGCGAGTCTAGTAGAGTGTTTGTGAGCGTGGAGCAAATGTTTGCGAGCAGGGTGTGCGAGTCTAGTAGAGTGTTTGTGAGCGTGGAGTAAATGTCTGCGAGTCTAGTAGAGTGTTTGTAAGCGTGATACTGTTTAATTCTAATAGAAATCTGTGAATGCAGCAGTAGGCAGGGGTTGCCGAAGCTGGGTAAATTTTGTGTGTGGTTTACTTTACTGCATGTTTATTTCTGTAGTTTATTTCTGCGTTTAAATCGAGAAAATTTGCTATAACCCTATTCACCCCCCCTCCCTCTAGGGTTAATCTAGATCCTACATATATCTCTAGAAGTGATAAATTCACTCCAAAAGTAGTGATAATAAAATATCCCTAAAAGAGACTAATAAATTAGGAAATGATAACATATCTCTAGAAGAGATTTGCTTATATGTTTGGTAATTTTATTAAACCAAGTAAATGCATAGGAATTTGATTATAAAGGATCCTAATTTAGCTTAGATTAGATCAAGTTTGAGAGCTATACATACGGTCCTGAGGAAATCTGTATCTGTAACATTCCAAGTATCTAGAAGATACTATTATTATTTTTGCTGTAATTTTTTTTACAGAACTCTCAATAGAGATGTGTAGAAATGTCTATATGCAATTAAAAATTACTCCTTGATAAGTAATCATAATTAGTGTTCAAAACTGATATTTGAGATATAATTGAGGAATAAAACTTAACAACTTGAAGTTGTGTATATTTTGTTCGAACCAGAAGTTCGATATGGTTTCAAACCAAATGTTTTGAACATTATCATGCGGTTTTGACAGGTTTGCATTGACATTGATTTATAAATAGAAATTAATATTTTTGATCCTTGTAACAGTTTGTTCTAAAAATCACTAATTCAAATGAGAAAGAATATGAAAATTTTATAATACATATGTGATACGTGGACGCACGTACACATCCATATATATAAATATTTAAATAACAACCTGAAGTTTGTTATAAGCTCATTTTATAGATTATGCATAGACATTATTTAGTGATTTAAAATTCAATCAACATAAATGTTGAATGACCTGATGTCATGTATGTATTCAAATGATCTACACAATAAGTAAATTCCTCCAATTGCTTAGATCAATGAATGAGAACAAACTCTAATAATCAATATCAATTGAATGCATCTTATAAAAGAATTATCCTCCTATTATTAATATGTATGATGTATTTGCTAGTAGCAATATCATAATGGATCAAAATAAGAATCCAAAGACGATAATTATTCAATGTTTGTCAACATTGAGGGGGAGGATAAAGAGATACAAGTTCATTTTGATCATCAGTGTTAAATATTTATTAAAATATACAATGATGCAAAATATTATCAATATTATCCCTAATAGACTTTTTTCAATATAGATTTGAATCCCTAAAGGATCAATGTTTGTAAACCACATCTGAAATATGGTTCAAAAGTCACTTCAAAATATTTTTGGAGTATGTAATAAAGATGCAAATAAAGGAGGTGAGTGTTCTTGAAGAAACACTTAAGGATGCTCTGAAAGAGATCCATGACATGATTCTCAAATAACCCTAGAAGTGGGTTAGGTACCTAAAACATAATTAAAGATATCTCAATAAATCATGTCTAGAACTGACAAGAAATAATCATCGATGATAAATTTATAAATAATAAAACGCTTATGTTTATAAATGGATTAAAGATCCTGAATTAAGGGAAAACATGACTGGCCATCATGAATCCTTTACCAATAGAGAAATATAGACTTGTAGTCCGCAAAGTACCAAAAGTACTTGAAATGCTTAATATACCCCGAAGGTATAAATGTGGTTTAAAATCATATTAAATAATGAAAGTATACAAATTTCTGAAGAATATAAAAAACTTTATTATTATAAAGAATGCAAAGAACAAGGAGAGTAAATTTCAACCTACTTTTAAGTATTGTTGTAATGAAAATCTTGATATAATTCATGATGAGTAGATTACTTCCTATTTTTAAGTATCGTTGTAATGAAATTCTTAATATCCACTGAAGTGATAGTTGCGATATGCAAATACTTATTAAAGTATACAAACTTCTGAAGAATATATATAACTTTTGTAGTTATAAAGAATGAAAAAGACATGAAGTGTAGATTACAAATTTCTTCTAAGTATTGTTGTAATGAAAATCTTGATACATCAAGATGAGTAGATTACTTCCTGCTTTCTAGTAATGTTGTAATGAAATTTTTAATATTCATGAAAGATGTATAGTTGCAATGCGCAAAACTAATTTGAAGCATAAAAATGAAAGCACATGAAGCGTTTTTCATAAAAGTAGCATACAAATGCATAAAATGCAAACCATATTTGGAAGAAACAATCTTAGAAAATTTAATTGTATCAAAGAAAACAATTAATAAATTGTATTATGAATGAGATACATATTTATGGATTCAGAAGTATCTATAACTAATTTAAGTTATCGAAAGACGAATATGAATTCGGAGGAAAAATTAAAATTAGGGGGAGAATTCATAAATATTTTATAATGCACTCTTTTTCCTTAACTAAGATTTTTCTCACTGGGTTTTTATTAGTATGGTTTTTATGAGGCGCTACCTTGATCCATAAGTATCAACTCCCTAGTAACATTTGAAATAAGCTATAATGTACTCTTTTTTCCTTATTTAAGATTTTTCCCACTGGGTTTTTCTTATTAAGGTTTTAATGAGATATTATCTTGATCTAGAAGAATCGAACATCTTTTCAAAAAGTAACATCTTAAATATGTTATTTAAGTTAAATTATATTTTTATTCTTGACTAAGGTTTTTTCCATCGGATTTTCCTTTGTAAGGTTTTTACTGACGTATTAAATTGATCCAGAAATATCAAACTCTGTCAGATGCAGTAAATTATTGAAATATGACATACTATATTGTACTCTTTTTCCTTCACTAAGATTTTTCCCATAGGGTTTTACTTAATAAGGTTTTAATGCCTTTTTAATGAGGCATTAGTTTGATCCACAAGTATCAAGCTTTATTTAAAGAAATAAGAAAATAAAATATGTCATTGTACTCTTTTTCATTCACTAAGATTTTTCCCATTGGGTTTTTCTTAGTAAGATTTTAATGAGGCATTATTTTGATCCTGAAGTATCAAACTTTTATAACGGATATCAGTATGATATTTATGATTTCACAAGTTGCACTCTATTTCTCGTTCAAGATTTTTTTCCACCGGGTTTTTCTAATAGAGGTTTTTAATGAGGCAACAGGCAATATCTATATCGACTGAATCGATAAATGCAAGCAAGATAATAATGAGAGAAAGCAATCATCATACACGTTTTGAAGACGCATATTAGTGTTATAATCTATATAAATATATAAGTGAATATGCTTTTATGGTTTTTTGTTTAGTCCCACATCGTGGAATTGGTTAAGTATTTTGCTCTGAGGCCTTTATATAAAAGAGACTATGTAGTGCAAATACATATCTATTCTCAGAAGTGAATAATATATATTTTGTCTCTCTCCAATGGCTTCTATTTTTCTTTATTCTATAATAGATTTAGCGTTTAAGGAACAATTCTTGCCATTCATTCATTGCTGTAGCATTTGGCCACATATGTTTATTATTTGAATAATAAAAGTAAAACTACCTAAGCAAATATGTCAAATTTACCCTTTACGTAAATATACATTCAGATCAACATACATCAAAAACGTTACAAAATTGGGCATCAAAAGGCTCTTCCGTGCTCTAAAAGCAAAGCAAGAAATCAATATACATCAGAACAGCATCAGCGTTTAGACTAAAATAGCACTGTAACTTCCACATATAACTTATCTTTCCCCAAACTTGATCCTACGTAAATCAACTTCAATAGAAAGAGATGTTGTACAGGAGCTTCTTGTTGCTTGTTTTTTCAAATGTGGTGATAATTTCATCAATTTCATCTTCCCAATACTCCACTGTTTCTAGCTAAACAAGAAATAAAACGTTAGAAAACAAAAACTAAAAAAACAGTTGAGAAAAAAGCGCCATTAATGTCTCAGTGAACCAAATCATTTTCTATATAGTTCGCTGAAATACAGTGGACTAATAATTTGCATAAAAAAAATTAAAAATAGCAAAAAACACCACAATTATTTGTCATGTTGTGTTTAACATGTGTGTGTTTATGTATGTGTGTACATATATGTATGTGTGTACATATATGTATGTGTGTATATGGGATAGGCACATCTGTAACAGACTGTAAGGAACATATTTGTTGAAATATATACATAAACTGTAATCTTGATTTCAAACTCTTTGGAGAAAGTTTGCGATGTTGATGATGTTAACGAAAACCAGGTTATTAAAGGACAATTGTAGCTTGCTTACTATTGCCTCGTACTTGCAGAAAATTTCTTCCAATGTAAAATGACTATGCATACACGCGTGCGCGCACACATGTGTGTGTGTATACATATACATACGTGTATGTGTATGAAGGGATCCACGTCCCTTTTTTTTAATCCCCAATTTGAGCCCAACTCAATTTTGAGCATCTATGAATGTCAGAATTCAACAATTTTTTGCAAACATGATCTACACATCATGAACATCATCTATGTAAAAATTTAACTTACTCCGATATCTCTAACCCATCCCAAAAAGTAATACTCTAAAATCAACGGCTACAATAAACATTTTTAATGCATAGTATATTGCACCCTAAACTTACAAAAATAAGCTAATTTTCTGCATAGATGATGTCGATGATGCGCACAACTGTCGTTCCAACATTCATGGATACATGAAAATTGAAATTGAGTTGAATTAGTTACCTCTCTTATTTTTTGACCCCACACACAAAGGGGGAGAGAGTACTGGCATGAATTAGTTACCTCTTGGCAAAGTTCCAAAGCAAGCCGACCACCAACTGAAGCTTCTTCATGGTTATCCTTTATGTCCATATTGATTACCAGAACAGGTTTCAGTAATGCTTGGTCGCGGTTATTTAGATCTGTGTAACAATGTGTGTTAATTAAAGGGACAAAAAAGTTTGTGAGTTGTAACAGTTTTAAATCATTTTGAAGACATCGTTATATTAGAATAAAGCAGCATCATAAAATGATTGAAAATGCCATCAATATTTTGAACATTCATTTAGAGCCCATTCAATGATATTGTCATGTGAAGTTCATCCCACAATATTGTTAAGCACTGGACCATGTATATTTTATTATCTGGGAACAACGGCACAGCGATAATAAAGTAATTCAACGCTCATATACTCTTGCATCAAAGTTGTGCGATTACAATCCCTTAAAGTGTTCACATGCAAACAAAAATATAAAATTATTGCAAACTATTTTGTTCCAGAGTTTACATTGATTTGGTATACCGGTATGGTAATATATATCCTAAAGATATTTGTGAAAATTCTTAAAGTAATTCAACGCTCATATACTCTTGCATCAAAGTTGTGCGATTACAATCCCTTAAAGTGTTCACATGCAAACAAAAATATAAAATTATTGCAAACTATTTTGTTCCAGAGTTTACATTGATTTGGTATACCAGTATGGTAATATATATCCTAAAGATATTTGTGAAAATTCTTAAAGTTGTGAAGGTGGCGAGTAAGCTATAAACCAGAATTACCTTAATCATGTGCCATTCATGTATATGATTAAGGCTGTTAACAAGGACGTATGCAGAAATTTTATACGGTTAAATTTTTTATTTCCAATCACATACATATTTAGTGTTAGAAAACCTATTATGAAGATAGATGTAAGAATTTGATGTGTGCGTGTGTGTTTTCTCATATAAAATTATCACATACCTTTTTTTTTCTGAACTATTGATGATAAACATTAAATGGTTAATATTACCACTTAACATGATTCACTATGAGAAAAATGCTGGGAAACCACAAAAAAACATGCATTCATCAATTTGCCTTCTAATCAATTATCTAATTAAGTTTGAATTATGTTAACTCAAAAACGCATATATCGGTCTCTCGATTTTGTATAATAACTCAATTATTACCATCCTCTATGATAATATAACTAGACTTTTTTTTACAAATAACTGGAATTCAAACTGTCAACTTGAAACTTTAAATAAATAATGCAACTTTTGGGGAAATTTTACATGATTTTGTCTCTTAAAACAGTGTATTAAAGTTAATCGTTACTTTCTATTTTGTTATACTTTGATAAAGACCAAATAGGATGGAAGACATGAACTCATCATCTCAATTTAACATAATCAAGTACAAAATGTTTAACCTTTTGTATAGTTAACAGGTAAAACTAAAGAAATCTGATTAAATAGAAATACCTAATGTAATATTGTAAATCAATAAACAAATAAAACGATAAGAGATACTTCAAGCATGACATACCAATATGTGCTCCAAACAACTACATTGGAATTTTATAGAATAAGAACCCAAATAAGCAAACTCAACCAAAGGAAAATAAATTTTGTTATCTGCCATTAATTAATATTTTATTTAGTATGAAACAATGAAGCGGTAAAGTTTATTTAATTTCTTGTATAAATTAATAGAAAATTGAATAGGGGCGGCAGCCCCCACTAAGCCTTGCTAGGTCCATCATTGGCTGTCAAAGAGTACACGAAAAATCTGAAATCCGCTCATATCTGTATCTGAACTATGAAAAATTATCCAATATCTAAAAAATGGTTACGGAGCATCCGATAATTATCCGTCCGGTTTTTATCAAGATTATAATTATAATTGTATGTATTTTAGTACGTAAAATGATTTTCATTTGTTATTTAATCTAGGTAAAAAAAATTAATGTGTAAAAATCAATATTTGCAGTTTAAAATTAATTTTCTTAAAATATTTATTATTTCTTATATTTTTAGTATTAAAATGGATTGATAATGAATCAAAATTTTATATTTATTTGTTACAATTTATTAGTTGTGAACTGGTCGAAGAATACCCAATAAATATTTAATATCTGTCTGCATCGGTGGATACAGATATTTGATATCCGAAAATGATTTTGGATACGGTTATGGCACCATCTGAATCTGTATTTGACCGTTTATAGGCCTATATATGATATGGGTGTTTGATATGCAAAGTTTAGTTGATTGATGCATAGTGGATTAGGAGAACGCTAGTATGGATCATGCTACACATGGTTACCCAAAATGAACAGTTTTCTTTCACTAGCACAAATACGCCCATAACTTAAAAGTTTATCAACTACACAAAATTCGTTAGTTAGTACATTATACCTACAAAATTATGTTTTCTTCTAAAATTGCGTATGCAATGATTTACAAAGAAATTTCAAATCATGGGGGAGAAACAAACGAAATTTGAAATTCCAAATAAAAAAAATATTATATGTCAAAAGATATATCAACTTTATTCAAAAACTAGGAACGTTTTGAAGAAACAAAATGGTTTTGCTAATTTCAAGAATATTTGATACACGTATTTTCATATATTAAATTGAAATGGAAATGAAGGACTACAGGAACTAGGAACGTTTTCTTTAGATTTTAAGAATATTTTTTAATAAGTTATTAATCATGTTTTCTTTAAAATTAATTACCAGTTCATACAAATTCTCCCAATAAAATACATGTTGTATAATTAGCTAATTATCATTTTGTTATCTGTGCAGTTCTAGGTCTAAGCAAATATAAACAATATGAATGATCTACAAGAAATCCAACTTTCGTTTCTCAAATAAATTACACAAAAACTGACAACCTTTAATCCCTGAATTGTTACAAGAAAAAAAAACCATTACTTAATTAAAATGCTAAAGTAATAATATAATTCAACAACAATAGGTTAACAGTTTCTAATACTTCAAATACCAATGTATCACAACAAGCAAGAGGCCAAAAGATGCATGGTTGCAAGCAAAAGAAATGCCATAACTGAAAGAAAAAAGCAATTATTTGTAATTTCTATTTTCAATTTAGGATTTCGTTTTTTCTTCCTGCCATTGAGAAATTAAGACTGAAATTGTATTAAAAATGAGTGTGGAATGGTGAGAATATTGGCTAAAATAAACTCCCCTTATTGAACTATTTAGGAAAAAGTGATGGGGCGGTATCCCCTACAGGGCTATGTCGCACTCCTTGTATGTACAAGTATATATGAGCTTGACCAAAGTCTGCCTTTTTCCCCGAATCATGTGGTACATGAACTCATGTTTTCAATTAGTTTTCATCTTGAATCACATCTTTAGTTAACTTTTCTAAAACAAATCTTTTAAATTCATTTTAATACTTCATTCTCATGTTAATTTAAATCTTCATTTTATCGGTTTTGCTTCTACGCAAATATTATGGCATCTCCTCGCAGAAACATCTCCTTATCTTCTTTATATACATCCGTATCGTCTAAACTTAATTTTCTTATTATGGTTTTCATGTGTAGGTGTCACTTCACATTTTTTTCTTACATTTCTATTTACTAATCTACATTTTGTATTAATACTAATCATATCCTTAACATTTGCATTTCTTCCACATTAATCTCATCTTATTTCTTCTTTGACCAACATTCCGCTCCATTCATTGTAGTTGATGAGATAACCATTCCGCAGAAATTTCTTTTCAATTTGTTTGCTGTTTTTTCGTCGTATAAAGTTGTACTTGCTTGCCTTCATTTTATCTATAACTTGCGTCAATATAATTCATTGTGTCTTTTGCCAATGCATCTTGTATCATTGTTCCTAGATGGTTAAAAACTTTTTTTCGTCAACCAGTTGATTTTGTATGTTACATTATTATTCGTAGTTTCTTTTCTAATATTAGACAACATACTCTATTTGTCATAAGAAATTTTCATTCTTGTGACTCTCGTGCATTTTGCATTTTTTATTTTTCAATTTTTTTTAATCATATACAAACATCGTGATATATCAATATTATTTTCTTTTGTTATTTCATCCAATACCAATTCAAACAGGTAAGAACTTGGAATTGATTTTTAGTGTAATCATACTACTAGCGAAAACTCAATAGTTTTCTATATGTGGAACGTAATTTCGTCTCATGGTTTTCATTCACATCTTGAACAAGTTTTACCATGTGCATTAAAGTTTATAATTTATTTTAATCTCACCAAATTATGCCACTTGATATCCTATCAAATGCTTTTTCTAAATCCATGAATACCATATGTAGATCTTTTGGTTTACTTCCATATTATTTGCTGATCTTTCCATATTATTTGCTGATCGCCAGAGTATATAGCTCCTATTGTCAACCGACATAGCATAAAATCAAACTGCTTGTATCTACAAAAGATGATTCATTCCTTAACCTCACTCCTGTCACTCTCTTATAATTTCATCATGTGAATCATCAATTCAAATCCTTTATAATTAAGGCAATTTTGTATAAATGTAGGTACTATCAAGCTCTTACCCCACTCATCTAAGATTTTCTTCTTCTTTTAATATTCTGTTAATAGAGTGTATGTTATTCGATTTTTTTACTTTCTAATGACTTTCATGTCTCAATGTGTATGCTAAATTGATAAGGTGCCTTGTTACTTTTAATATTTATAATAGCTTTGCCTAATTTTAGGCTTGTTATAATTTTTAGACTATCCCAATGTTGTTATTAAGTTATTCAACTTTCCTTTTAGGGTTTCCTCGTCAAATTATTGTTCAAAGAATTTTTTCAGCAAATTCTTTTTAAACCTTCATGTACGTTGTGTAGCCTCCGAAAATGGGACAAAGCGTTCTATCTCTAATTTTGCTGAGTTAACCCTTAAAAGAAACTCACCCCAGCCCTCACATTTCACCCTTGTTCTACTATAGCAAAACTAGACCCCAACTCATTTACAAGCGAACCCCTAAATTATCTAAAAAGAATCATGTTCTATATTTTTATTCAAATTTTCTTTTGCATTTCGGTCTAGATTCGTTTACTGGTGTGTAACTCGTGCATTGCACACGGTAATACTGTAAACAATTTATATTTTTAACGTCAATATTAGAACCTTTGTTATGCAACATCATGACAATGAAATATACCAACTATAAATAAAAATTATTGTTGTTGTTATTTATAAATAATTTATGTTATGTAGCTTACAAATCTTTATATTTACGTAATAAAAATAAATTTATCATTTTCGTTAATATGGATATGGTAAGCGTGTTGAAACTGACATATTTTAATGATTTATTAGATGAATATAATATTATTTTGCTGAATTTGTTTAAACGAGTTAATTTAAAATTATATAATCAGCTTAAATGTATGGACATAAAGGCAAATAATATGGAAGAATTGAGAAGACTTTTGTAAAAATTTGTGAAATGTTGAACTATTTGAGGTTAAAAATAGAAATTTGTAAAGCGGTGTATTATAATTTTTGAGACAAATGAATTATAATTGATTTACAAATTAACTGTGTCATTATTGTTTAGGTTTAGGTTTATGTTATGTGATCTATATGTCTTTATAGTTTTTTTATGTTAAAAGTGGTATTTTATTCAAACAACACACTCGTTTTAATGTCTCGGTATTTGAACCAATTGAGTTGGTAATTCTTGACCTATATATCTTTATAGTCGAACGAAGAAAAAAAATTCATTCTTATGTGTGTGTGTACGTACATATATACATTGGCATACATTTTTATGATTTGCCAGAATAATAGACTAACTATTTACTGAGATTTTTTTCAATGATTCAAACTTGAAATTTCATTTAAATATAGAATATTTGGAAAGAATTCAGGAGAATTGGTAAATAACGGTAGAAATGTTAAAATATAGGTAGTTGAAGCTAAAAAAAAATTGTGCAATGCAATGTATTATAAGTTTACTGATATAAATGAATAATAGGAAAAAATTCTTAATATTTTTTGGGTTTATTAATTATGTTATGTGATTTTATATATACATATATATATATGAAAATATCATTTTATCACTTTCGTTGATATGAATACAATATACACATCGAAACTGTCATATTTTGGGAATTATTAGATGAACTAACGAATATTTGTTAACTGAATGTGTTCAAATAGTATAAATTCAAGGTTATGTAATTAATCTAAATATAAGGACTTGATATACAATGTTAGGTAATATTCAAGAGGCTTTTGTAAATAACTATTGAGATTTCGAAATGTCTGTACTCGATGTTAAAAGAAAAAAATTACAATGCAAGACATCGTATATAAATTGAATCATAAATTAAAATTGTAATTACTATTTATGCATATTTATCTTATGTAATTGATGTATATGCATACCTGCGCCGAGTAACAAACACGCATGAGCTATTTCTCGTACATGTTCGGATAGCCCAAAAGCCTAGATAGTTGGCTGAATTATTATTATCGTTAATATATGAACATGATATAAGTATTGAAATTTACATATTTTTAACATTAATTAGACGAATCAACAAACAATAGTTTACTGAATTTGCTTAAATAGTTTCAAGATTATGTAATCAACTTTAGTACATGGATTTGAATGTGGATATTTGAATGGTACCAGGAGGCTTTGTAAATGGCTATGGTATTTTAAAATATAGGTATTTGAAGTAAAATAACATAATTTTATAATGCGTTGTATGGTAAAATTTATTGAGATAAACGACTCGTAAATTGAATTTGTTATTGTTATTTATATATATACTTTATGCTGTATGACTTATGAGTTCGACCATTTTTGTTAATATGAATATGGCGTCAATATCGAAATTTTAACATTTTCATGTAAATAAATTTACGTATAATAGTAAATTGGCTTTGTCTAATTATTTTAAATTTAAGATTGCATAATTAATTTTATAAGCACTAAAATTTAAAATATAAAAAGTAAGGTTGGTTTTGTAAATAATTATGGTAATTTTTGAAGTAGAATTTTACAACACAATGTACGATAAATTTGTTGTGATAAACAAATTAAAAATTAAATTTTTACTGTTGTTTTTTGTGATGTATATATTACAATTGGATGAAAAATAAATTTTCCATTTTAGTTGGTATAATAGTGGTATGTATATTGAACTTTAGACCTATCAAAATATGACCCAACTCATTTACCCTACTTATAAAAACGAGTGTAAAGGCACGCGCTTCGCGCATGAATTATTTTTGCTATAAATTGTATATATTTAAATCTGTCAAAAAAATAATTTTTTATTTCAAGTGATACTAAGATTTGTATATTTGTAGAGAAGTATTTTGAATTTTAAAGAAAGTTTAATTTTATATCCTATTTTTAGAAACGTTTTGAATTTGTAAAGTATGTTTAATTATTAGATCCTACTTTTAGGGACGTTTGAATTTTTATTTCTATTATTAATTAGTAAAGAATGGATTTGATTTTATATTGGTTTAAATTTTTATTTTTGTTATTAATGGGTAAAAAATGACTTTGAAAAAAGTTTATTCGTAAGATCCTATTTCTAAGTGATAATAAGATAAATACGTTTTGAATTGTTAAAAAAATTAACTGTTAGAATTTTACAACACAATGTACGATAAATTTGTTGTGATAAACAAATTAAAAATTAAATTTTTACTTTTGTTTTTTGTGATGTATATATTACAATTGGATGAAAAATAAATTTTCCATTTTAGTTGGTATAATAGTGGTATGTATATTGAACTTTAGACCTATCAAAATATGACCCAACTCATTTACCCTACTTATAAAAACGAGTGTAAAGGCACGCGCTTCGCGCATGAATTATTTTTGCTATAAATTGTATATATTTAAATCTGTCAAAAAAATAATTTTTTATTTCAAGTGATACTAAGATTTGTATATTTGTAGAGAAGTATTTTGAATTTTAAAGAAAGTTTAATTTTATATCCTATTTTTAGAAACGTTTTGAATTTGTAAAGTATGTTTAATTATTAGATCCTACTTTTAGGGACGTTTGAATTTTTATTTCTATTATTAATTAGTAAAGAATGGATTTGATTTTATATTGGTTTAAATTTTTATTTTTGTTATTAATGGGTAAAAAATGACTTTGAAAAAAGTTTATTCGTAAGATCCTATTTCTAAGTGATAATAAGATAAATACGTTTTGAATTGTTAAAAAAATTAACTGTTAGATCCTATTTTTAAGTAATAGTAATATTTAATAATATTTATAGAGGGGCATTTTTGGTAGTTCACGTTAATACCAAAAAAGTGTGACACCAAAGGTATTACAACTATTATTAAAGATGGGTTGGGTTAACACATTTTAAAAATGGTTATAAATAAGTAACTCATTTACTCATTTATTACAAACTTAAAACTTGAAAATATTTATTTGAAAAATAAGAATTTTGAACATACATGATAGTTTTCCATGGAGTCTGACAGTTGTACTTAGAAAATAACATGCTACCACATCTTCATATTTGAAATCCACTTAGTGCAGTAGCCGCTATTCTTTTGTTCAGACTACAATAACTTCTTCATGCTATCTCAGAATCAGACGAGACTTCAACCGATGAACTTTAACTTAAATTACGGACAATCTGGAACATTCAGATACTTCATCATGTGAACGAACACTGTAGTTCTCCATAGGGACTGACAGTTGTAATTAGATAATAATAGGTTACGACATCCCCATATTTGAACTCCACCTAATGCAGAAGCCGCTTTTTTTCAGACTGCAACTCACAAAGATTACAAACAATATGGAACACTCAAATACTTCGTGTGAACGTATATTGTAGTTCTCTATGGAGACTGACAATTAGAAAATAACATGCTACTACATCCTCATATTTGAACTCCGCCTAATGCAGAAGCCGCTATTTTTTTGTTCGGATTGAAATAACTTCTTCATATTAACTCGAAATCAGACGAGACTTCGACCGATTAACTCCCACCTAAATTACGGACGATATGAAACTCAAATGCTTCATCTGGTGAACGCACCATGTAGTTCTCCATAGTGACATACAGTTGTACTTAGAAAATAACAGACTACCAAATCCCCATCCATAGTTGAACTTGCCTAGTGCAGAAGCCGCTTTTTTTTGTTCAGACTGCAATAACTTCTTTATACTAACTCAAAATCAGACGAGACTTCGACCGATGAACTTCAACTTAAATTACGGACAATCTGGAACACTCGGATACTTCATCTTGTGAACGCACACGGTATTTCTCCATGGGGACTGACAGTTGTACTTATAAAATAATATGTTACTACATCCTCATATTTGAACTCCGCCTAGTACAGAAGCCGCTATTTTTTTGTTCAGACTGCAATAACTTCTTCATACTAACTCGGAATCAGACGAGACTTCGACCGACGAACTCCCACCTAAATTACGGACAATATGGAACACTCGGATACTTCATATTATTAACGCATAGTTTTTCATGGAGACTGACAGATGTACTTAAAAAATAACAGGCTACCACATTCCCATATTTGAATTTTGATGAAAGTTAAAATTAGAATTTTAAACTTTTATCGAAATTCAAAAGGTAAAAATTAAAATTATTTTATATATATTTGTTTTTTATTAGTCAAATCAAATTTAAATCTTTAAATGTGTTAAATGGGTAACCCGCTTATTAAATGGGTTGGGTCATAAATGAGTCAAAAAGAATGAAGCATAAATGGATTGGGTCAAACTCGACCCAACCCAACCCGTTTGACAGGTCTATTGAAATTGTTGTTCTTTAATATTTATAAGAAATATTAATAAAATATCAGTTAACTTAATTTGTTTAAATTGTTTAACAATTGAATTATGTAATTAACGTGATATATGAACTTGAACATAAATATTAGGTGTATACTCTTTTAAATGTTCACAGTATAATGTAAAATAATGGGTGAAAATTAGCGAAATAAGTGTAAATTGATAAATTAAAGGCATTTGAAAATAAAATATCAAGGTTGAATTAACAAGTAGAAAAAACTCTAAAATCAATAAGAGGGCTAGAATTCTTCTACTTTGACCGTTATTTAGTAGATTCATCCTTTGGTTATGTATAGTTGGATGAAATTTTACGGTCTTCAATCTTAATTTGGATGGAGGGGAGATTATTCACAACAATGTTAGGAAGATTTGTTAACGAGAAGTGAGAGAATAGGGAAGTAAATGGAGATGAGAATAATGCATTTTTCACCAATTTGATATGTATGACATTTTACTAGTATTATTATTTTTTGATGCAGAGGTTTCAAATCTAGAGGTATTTGCTCTTTGCTAACGTATAAAATTGTTTTCTATTTCTTTTGCACCTAGGTGTTATATGTATGTATATATGCGTTTATTTTGTTTGACTATCTTAATAACGTTTTTGCTTTATTTTTTATACAATTCTCAAAATCTTCTTGTTGTCTACAATTTTGGTATATTTTAAAACATTTTCCTTCAAGTGTATAACTTGTAATACTTCTCTCCATCATGTTTCTTTGTTGAAAAATGTTCCTTAGTTTCTCTTAATATTTCTTGAGGTATTTGCTCTTTGCCAACGTATAAAATTGTTTTCTCTTTCTTTTGTACCTAGGTGTTGTATGTATGAATGTATACGTTTATTTTGTTTGACTATCTTAATAACATTTTTGCTTTATTTTTTATACAATTCTCAAAATCTTCTTGTTGTCTACAATTTTGGTATATTTTAAAATATTTTCCTTCAAGTGTATAACTTGTAATACTTCTCTCCATCATGTTTCTGTTGGAAAATGTTCCTTAGTTTCTCTTAATATTTCTTTACCATCTCCTTTTATGCCATTTGCTATAATTTGTCGTAACTTATTTATATCATCGTTCAAAGTGCATTTATTTTCTTTTGTCGTTTGTTAGTTGAATTTACTACGGTATTTTTAATTTTATAATCCTTTCATTTACTGTTTATACCTTCTTTTTTGAATTTCTTAAATTTAATCCCTTAATTGATACGCCTAGCATTCAAAGACCATGTTGGACTTTCCTCGAATATTACTATGTAATCATCACATGATGCTAAATCCCTTTTTTGTATAAGCAACAACCTAATTGTGTTTTATACGACTCATTAGTACGTTATGAAATGTTCTTTCTTTTTACAAAAATATATTGACTAGCGACACCTAAGAGTGTTTCTCCTTTCAAAACTTCCATGAACTTCTATGATTGTTCCCATTATAATATACCCTTGCATGTCCACTAAAATCTTCTCCTATAATTTTTTTCCCCATGTAACGATATTGACGGTATAATTTCATCTAATGGATACCAAGATACTTGCTGGTCAAAGTGGGTTGCATCTACACTAGACCTATCGAAATATGATCCAATCCATTTACCCTTATTTTGTAACCCTTTTTTAAATGGTTTGGGTCAACCAATTGATGATAAGTTTCATAAATGGATAGTCCATTTATGCTTCTTTATTAAAAGGTTATAAATGAATAATCAATCCATTTATGATTCTTTGTTAAAAGATTATAAATGGAAAAAAAATCAATCCATTTACCTATTTACTAAAAAATTGCAATTTAAAATTTCGAATTTTTGAACTTTTATTTGATAATAAGAGTGGTTCTTTATTTAAGCAGAAGACTCATACTTTGAAAATTTGAATATTGAGAATCTGAATTTTGAAAACATAGAAATTCATACCCAAACGACTAAACAGAAGTTCATTATTTTCTTCGTTCAACTCGTATCTTCTTCATACCGAGTCGTAGTCAGAATAGTCGAATGCTTCATATTCTAAACGTATGCAGCACTTCTCAGTGATATCTAATAGTTGCACTTAACAAATAACATACATTCAAACTCTGACTCAAATAATACTTCGATGATTCATTCGTCTCAAAAATCATCGTATGGTTGTACGAAAATTTACCCACAACAATTTGAATTTAAAATTTAAATTTCGAAAATTCTCATTCTGAAAATTTGAATTTTGTAAATCTGAAGTTCACATGTTGAATTCAAAGTTTGAACATTTGAAAATTCAAATTTTATAAATTTGAATTTGAAAATTAAAAATTCACATTTGAAATTTTAAGTTTTGAAATTCTATAGTTTTGATTTGAATTTTAAAATTTTAAAACTAAAATTATAAATTTTGAATTTTGATAAAAATAAGAATTTAAATTTGGAAGCTCTTTTTTTTTTAAATCCGAAAGGTTAGAAGCGGAATTTTTTACATCTTTTGATTATTCAAATGTAATTTAAATAGTTAAATGGGTTGGATCATTTGACACTTATACTAAATAGATCAAATGAGATGGATTATAAATGGGTCGAGTTAGCTTTTATCCACCCCTTTTATGACCTTACTCAACA
The DNA here is from genome assembly GCA_030765085.1 of Allium cepa. Lineage (NCBI taxonomy): Eukaryota > Viridiplantae > Streptophyta > Magnoliopsida > Asparagales > Amaryllidaceae > Allium > Allium cepa. Next base: position 758,530,969 of record CM060939.1, on the reverse strand, counting down.
TGTTTAATGCGTCTATTCAACAAGCTTCAACTTTTGTTTGAAAATCGTAAAGTTAGAAACAACCATCTTAGCTTGGTACTTGACAACCTTAAACATGTTATTTAAGTGTAGATTTTTCATCACAGTTTTATTTGTTATGTCCCCCGAATTACTTTGACGGGTGGTGCTTCAATTAAACAAATATTCTCTAAAGCAAACAAAATTTATTGATGTATTTTATAGGAAATATGTTGGAAATTTTAGAATTGAAAACAAGCATAATTCTCACACATATATAAAGAGATAGACGCATGCACATACATTCACATACACAAAAAACATGCATACACAATTTAATTATGAATTTTGAAAACCATCAAAATAATATATGTCGTTAACCTTTAGTTATTTGCAGAAACAAAAAACACCATTCAATACAAAAGGCATGGAAATGCATATTTTCTTTTTTTCCCTCGTTGGTTCAAGGAGATTAAGAGGAGAGAATGAAACATCAAAATCAACGTTTTGAAGCACTATTAATATTTAGAGAGTATTGAGTAACAGAAATTTTCAAATGTAGATTAAAAGTCAAAGCTCAAGATTTTGTTTTTCATTTACATTTCGATCACTTAGATTTACAAATTTTCAGCCAATTTTGGGAATGTCAATGTTGATTTTAGATTCATATTTTCAATAAAATACATTAATAAATTATGCTTACTTGAAAGAGTAGTTGCTTGATTAAACACCAATTAATGTAACTCCTTAGGATGGTTTCAACAGGCAACAACAATTGAAAACATACATCCATGATGGCATGTGCTCCTATGGGAGTGAAAATGTTGCTTCTAACCTACATATATGTGTTAAGTCTACTTCCATAATGGCAGCTATAAATACATATTTACATATATAGTACAAAAACTACGAACCACTAGCTTAAGTGGTAAGATATCTATGTTGCGGTGTTAAAGGTCTTGGGTTCGATCCACCAAAACATCGAATAAGTGATCTACTTAAAATTAAGTATCACTCTTGCTATATAAAAAATAAACAAAAAACAAGTTTTAACAACAAACCAAATTCATTTTAAAATCAAATTCATCTTACATAAGCAAAAAAATTCTACAAGTGTCGACGAAATGTGAGGCTTAACTTGTAATAGTTGCAGGAGTCAAGAGAATATTTCAATTCCAACAAAAAATGTCGTCAACAATCCATATTTTGCACCTAATGAACTTGACTATTAAAAATATGTTCGCCTTTGAAGAATTTAATTTGGTAGAAAACAACTTGAATGCAAATCCAAAATAGAGTATTGATTCTAAACTATACCATGTGCAAAACTTAATGTGTTATTTGCCCTTATATACGAAAGAACGATGGAAGATTGATTGAAATCAAATCTAGAGTATTTGAATGTTGACCTAATGTGGATGCAGTGGTGACTTTAAATAATGTTTCTCAACAAGGATGAAGTATCAATTTGAAGTATTAAAAAATGCACGAGAGGTTGGATAGACCATAATTAAAATCAATTCATATTGGTGCATCAATATGTTAATATACCGATATTTTTGGCAAATCTGAAGAATTTTGCATAAAGGATGGAATGGAGGACACGGAGACATGGTAACCTAGCATTGTTTGATAACTTAAAGGACAATGATGTTGAATTTTGCATTAATAGGAGTTTGATTGACAATGTCGTCGGGTTAATAATCCATAACAATGAACCAAAGCTTAGCAGACAGTGTGTTTGAAGTGAACACCATGACCTCGAAATGGCAAAAATCATGTTATTTATTGTTGATGCCATCTTTACTCTCAAAATTGTATAATGACTATCACTATGTGGTTGATAATGTTGCTTGATAAAAAGAATTTGTTGTAGAGCACCTTGTATTATGGTGTCGTTACATACTATAGAAGTCTCCACTGATTTTGTATGAATTCACATTTTTTTATTTTATTTTTGACAATTAATTCCCCTTTTTATGTTTTTAAGAGATGGTTGCTACAATATCTAATAAATTTTAATAATGGATCAAACGATAGACTTTATGTTAGACTAATTTTACTATAAGGATTTACGAACACTTTGGCAACTTGACGTAACTCAATGTTTGTGTTTGTTCTATTTCTTGATGTATTAATGAGCACAAATGTTTCTCCTGCATAAATAAAAAGTAAACATAAATTGATTCTAACTCGCATATGATTAAAAAAGTGAAAAATCTCTAAAGAAAAAAAATGCCATTTGACCATTGTATATCGCTAGGAGACGTGTAAATATCTACACTTCAGGAGACCAAATGGATGTGTAAATCTCTGAAGTAAATAAATCCGTCTTAACGTTTCTTTTAAGCACCCGATATTTCAACTACCTAACTAAATCCTATTTTCATCGACTAGCTTCCTTGCCCATCGCATCCGCCGAATAAAGTGCCCTGACCCTTATTCATTTATCACTACATCGGGGAGTCGATGTAGCGCCGCTAAGGAAGTGACGATCCAGCCCTGACATATTTATCACCATACCTAAGCCTTGATATGACGCGCCACTAAGGGAGTAGCGACTCAGCCCTTGCTAATTTATCATCATACCCGAGCCTCGATATGACGCGTCGCTAAGAGGGTTACGCCCCAATGAAATAAAATGAGGTTCCATTTTCATAAAAGTGGTTATGCTTTTTTTTGGTTCGTCAAGTTTATCACAATCCTCCTCCTTTAGTCTGTCCCAAACCAGTATAAAGAAGGGTTGTGATAGTCTTAGCGAGCCATCATAAAAACCATAGCATCTCTTATGGAAATTGACCCTCATTTTATTTTGTTGGGATGGAACACCAACAGAATGAAACCTTATTTTATGGAAATGGAACTTATGGTGATAAATAAGCAAGGGTTGGACCGCCACTAGGGCCACATGAAGGCTTGGGTATGATGATAAATACGCAAGAGTTGGATCGTCACTTCCTTAATGGCGCTACATCGACGCCCCGATGTGATAAATGAGCAAGGGTCTTCGCACTTTACTCGACGGGTGCGAAGGACAAGAAAGCTAGTCGATGAAAGTAGAATTCGGTTAGTTAGTTGAAATATAGGATCTTTAACAGGAAAGTTATGAGAGATAGTTGGTATCATGACTAGGAGACGTGTAAGCATCTTATGTGTTCAAAGGCCAAACAAAGCTCCTAATCTTCATATATCAAATAACGTTAGTGCTTCGAAAGTACTCATCTTTGAAAATTATCAACAAGCAATATTTGTTATAAACAGAATATCACTAGAAAAATCAAATCCTTAACTCATTGTTCACATATTTTATTTTTGCGAGTTAAATGTTTTTACCTAGTGCTTTTTTATCATCATTTTTTTCCAATTGGGGATTTTTGTTGCAAGCATGAACTTTTAGGTTTTCTTTAATTGGATATAAGTTTACATTTTTAAAGCAGCTCTCACAAAATAGATAGAAAACGCATGTACTCCACCATTCATTAGTTTGAATTTTAAATACATCTTTTATGATATATGGATTTAAGAACGATGAGCAGCTTTCACATCTAGATAAAATCGTATTTAATGATAACTTACACTAAATTTGAGCATGCTTATATTTCTTGGGTAATTGAAATCAAATCTACATTCCACGTCTACACTTTAATAAATCAACTTCAATTTTCAACATTGCTTCTTTGTCATCGAATTGTGCCTACAAAAACGTTAAATAATAGCTAATACCTTTGTCATAAATGTTGATACATTAACCAAAGCTAGAAAAGCAATAATATGTGTACATGTATATGCTGAAAAAATTAAGCATCACGTAAGTGAGACGAGACATTTGTCATCTCAATTCACTTTGCACTTAATATAGCATAATAGTTTGACAGTGTATACGTTCATGGATGCCATTTTCAATATGTCATATAGCCATGTAATGTTATATTGTGTTATGCCAAAATAACACAGGCCATAATGCAGCAAAAAGAATCATAAAAGGTCACAAGTTTAAATATCAATCTGAGCAGAAATATCTGTTTGTTTTTTGTCAAAGAAGTTTGTGTTGGAATAAAATCATGGGTTAGAATCACAGCTTTAACGAAAACTGCATATCTTTTTCTCGTTTGCTTGAAGTTCATTTTTATTTAATTCTCAATAGTTAAATATCATCATTAGACGCATCTATCAGAAAATAAACTGTTCATGGTTTGTTCTTACATTTATAAAGTTAATATTACGTATTTACCTCAGTATGGCATTGATCAATATTTTTTTGTTGAAACTATTTATAGGCATACACTAAAATTTCAAACTTTCAATGCATATTTTATTTTAAAAAAATAACATAAGAGTCACTTCAAACTATGTTATTCATGATGTTTCCTTATCATACTATTTTAAAAAAAAATATCTAATGAAAAACCAAATTTTTAAACCTTGAACTATCTTTCTCTAATCTTAGAATATCATAAATTTTAATTTTGTTTGTACAACTTCTGAAATGTCAAAATTAAATAATTATAATTACTTTGAACTACATACTTCTTATAGCATTATTATTATTATTTCATAAAATGAAAACGATCATATTAACCAATGCAAAAAGTAACTCTGATTGCTAAGTTCAATAAGCATTTTTACTGTATTTTAATTTACATTTGAACTTTGTGTCGATTTTTATCCAAAACGAACTTTGTGTCAAATTTTATCCAAAATTAATTTTGTTTAGAATGAATGCTTTTTTATACTTGAATTCTCTAGAAGAGATAAATCGTAAACCAAATTGATTTAAAGAAAATTAAGACTTAATTCTATTTTTTCACAATTCAAAATTATTTAATTGTTTTGTATCAATAAAACGAGAATTTATATAAGAAACATAGTTTTTCACCTTTACATTTTTATGTTTTTATTTGGACATCTTCCACATCATTTTCAATTATGTATATTTTTAAATGCTTTGTTGAATTAGAAATATTCGATAATGCATACAAAATTAGTTGATTTTTTAGATTTATAACATATTTCTTCAAAAATACATTTATATATACATGCACACACGTATCCAAGTACTTACCATAACAAGATGTTAGCAACTAATATTTTATGTTTGAATTTCAAGTTATAACATTATGCATTTCATCCTCTCATGACGATTGTACTAATTATTTGCTTCACGCATTAAGCACATATGATCTGTTAGTCTATAACTTGAACCATGTTTTTTACCTTTGATCTTTTGCCAAGATAGAATCATCTCAATTTCTCATAAATCTTCAATATTCATTGTATCGTTTATGTGCGTAGTGCATGCGATTTGTACAAATTATCTTACCTTCCACACGCAAAGCACATGTAGTTTATACTAATATTTCCATTTCATGTGTATTGTTTCTACTAATTACTTTGTCTTGCATGCATGAAGAGTCGTCTGAACTTTTGCTTACAAGTTGTGTGGAGAGGCAAAAATCAATGTATTAACCATATTGCTTAATATGGACCAAGGAGGTAACAACTTCAAGATCACGACTGCATAACCGCTTCGCATAAATTCAATGACCCAAACCAAAAGTGAAAATATATTTAAAAGTTGGATCAATTTCTTGAATATAAAGGTTTGTCAAATGTAAGTATATCATTCAATCTTAATCATCCACATGCACATCACAAAAAGTTTCATACGTTTTTTAACATGCCATACATTCATGTTAATCAATTTTCAAGAATCGACTTTTGTATCCATTTCGATACAAAATTTAAGGAATATCAACCGATTTTGAAACTTCAACTTTTGGTTTCAGGTTTCATATTGTTTTTATATAGTATGAAATTGTAAAATGAATAACTAAAATATTTACACTATCGTATATATTTTTTGCTAATCTTCTTATATATAAAGCAAATACTTGGTCAATGCAGTCAAAGTGAAGCCTTTTACGCTCTATTGAAACAGCCTATTATTGCAATGCAAACAAAACTAAAATAAAGTGGACAAATATATTTTTTGCTAATCTTCTTATATATAAAGCAAATACTTGGTCAATGCAGTCAAAGTGAAGCCTTTTACGCTCTATTGAAACAGCATATTATTGCAATGCAAACAAAACTAAAATAAAGTGGACAATTTTGTAATTCTCTTTGTCCACGTTCCAGCTACCCACGTTTCTTAGGTATTTTGTTAAGTTTTTCATTTTCTCCGTTCTTCGATGATTCCCCACTACTACTGCTCTTTTCAATGGCAACAATAATCCGTAGCTGCTCTCAATCAACATTTGATATCTTCACTCTTCTCGATTTGGCTTCAGTTTCACTTTTTCCTCCCTCCTTCCTCCTATGTCAACCAAACCCCTTTCTCAAATAATAGAATCACTTATTTCACTTTGATTCGATGAAAATCTATGATACGATTATTTTTCATTTGTGTGTACTTGTTGACGCTTCATTTGCCTATTTATGCCAAGCGTGCTCAAAAAAGGCCAAAGTTTCAACAAGATGGACAGCTCACTGACTGCTTATTGCCACAATAATTGTATATGTTATTTATCCCTCCAGCACTTTTCTTAAAGGAAGAGAAAATCTATTATAATTCAGATTGATGAATCATTCAATATAAGTATTGTTATTTCTCTCTTTAATTTTATGTATGATAAGGGCAAACCAATCAATGATGTTAAAAGAAAACATAAATTTTAGTTATTAGTGCAGTATTTTTTTCTATATTTCGGTAGTAAATTAAAAATAAAACTACAATTTTGCTAGATTGTAGAAAGCTTACTATTGTATAGTTTTGATAGTCTGTTGTATACATTCTACATAGCTTGAGCTACTTTTGGGCTCTTACATCCTATTGTACTACCTAAGAATAGCTACAAAAAATTTGTTACGATATTATTTACAACTACTTTTTATAATCTGTTGATTTAAGGAATGTATCTTGATTCTTTGTAATTCGTTCATCTGAAGCAAACTTATTTCTGTGATCTATTTAGCAAATCGGTTGTAGGGTCTACCAAGTTAACGGTAAATTGTTAATCTTCATTGCTTGCTATTTCTATAATGGAACAAACTATACACATTTCACCAGAAGCATAACATACAGATTGCTATTATTAATGCAACGATAGGGGAAACACAGATTAATATATTGCATCATTAGAGGTAGGTGGCTGTTCCAATCGATGGTATGAATTGTCTATTTCACTTTTAATTAGTTAATAATAAACTTTTTCATATGAAATTTTGTGGTTTTAGAAGGAGAAGCATTTTTGGACTCATTGGCTGACGTTTTATTTATTTATTTTGTTTGTGTACACAAAGTGATCTTCTTCATTGTTTTTCCTGAAAGATTTGAGAATCACATGGTTATAATGGATATTGAAATTAGTCATCATTCATTAGTTTGAGAATCAAAATATTCTTTGTTACTGTTTACTCATATAACGGCTTGATGTTTTATTACAAATATTGATAAAATAAACCTAAGATATTTTCTTACTTATGACACGCAAATGAAGTCCATAAAGGCCAAAGAACTATTTCAAGGATCAACTTTTTCTACCTCTACAGGTACTTGCCAGTAAATCAAACTTAGTTTTTACATTAAAAATTTATACGTAGTTATGGAGGAAAATAGTTTATGATAAGTCAAGTTACAAATGAAATATTTCAACATTTACTACGATTCAATTGTTACTACCATTATTTCCAGGTTCAATTTTGAAACTTCATTAAAAAATACTAAAACCACACTCTGAGTTGAATCAAACAAAGGTCAGCAGTAGTCCAAAACACCTAATGTAAGTTACTTCTTACCGGAGATTTTTTGACTTTTATTTTTGTTCTCTATAGATTTATTTCACTTTTCATCTCTATATATTTGCTTATTTGCATTTTAGACATATTCTTACTGATATATGTTTCATAGGCAAGATATGATAGATAATATGGAAAAGTGTTGAATCAAAAGGCTAAAATTTTGATTTCATACAACAGATATTAATTCCAACTTTGAATTTAGAAAACTATTACAAATTACATCAACTATGGTTAGACTATTTTATGTCATTCCATTACAGCCACGTAAGGTACGGAAGCAATCATTATATATAAAAAATGAAAGATCATATTTGGCTTCAAGCATAATACAAGGAAAAGATAGATTACTCTATTTGACCTCGTTCACCTTACAAGAAGTCAAAAGGTCAGTGTAAATTTTACAATTTTCCATGTATAAATGCATCTTTTTGAAGAAACATTTGCATCTAAACTGATAATGAAAAGAAATAAACGAGTAACCATGCTTTAATTTGGAGTAAATGGATGAATTATCAATTATTAATCTTTAATTTATATATGTTTTCTTCTCATGAAACTTATTAACTTTTTGCAACTAACTAATTAATTTGTACACAGATGTGTTATTCTTGAATATTCCAAATATGGGTGAATGGTTGCATTATGAAACTTTATCATTGATAACGAACCATATGATTGATCTTATATTAGTAAATTTCATTTTGAAGATTAGTTTATGAAAATATAGTGTAATCTAAACTATTTCTGTCTTAATTTGGCAGATTAGATAGACAAAAGCAGTATCTTGCAACCATGTAGGCAGTTTTTGCATGAATGAAATTATTGTACAAGGAAATAACAAATGGTACAAGAGAGATTTGCAATTTAACTATGACGCGATGTTAGGTCAGTTTATCAATTTTGAATTATTTTTCTATGTCCTACCGCTGTACTTATTTGCTTTTATTTCTAAAATGGTTTCATTGGTATATGAAAGTCAAAATAGTAAAGATGTAAATGTGTTCTCAACTTTTATATGTGGACACAAGTACTCATTATGAATTTTGGATACAAACTATTTGCATGATCAGTTTAATGCATGATTAGTAAGTTTAATGCATGATTAGTTGGTCAAATATATATATATATATATATATATATAGAAGTGTTTATGCTTATGTTAATTGGTTTTGTTAGTAACAAGAACGAATTTAGATTTTGAGCCTCATACCGAATCATAAATCTAAGTTAGTGCATAATATGGTCATACTCTTTTATTACGTGATTGAAAGAAATAACATTTGAATTTTATATCTTCATTTAGCACAAAGAAAAAAAAATATTTGTGGACTGGTTTATGGTGCGGTTAAACTATACATGAATACAATTCTGTACTAAATAACATTTAATTTGTCATTTAAGTTTTAAAACATAGTTAGCATTTAGCATAAATATACCAATAATATACTTAGTTGTTTGCATAAATTAAATATAGTCCTCGTTTCTATATCAGTAGTTGTCTATTTAGCATAGATATCTTAATTTTTATGATACTAAATACTTTTATGGCTTTACTCAAATGACGTTGCTATATTTGCTAATATATAAATGCTACTGATACATTTAATATGCTACTATTATATTAGTAAAAAGGTATATCTTTATCTTTATTTCATGTTATTTATTTCCTATTGTTTATTTCATGTTACTACTACACGTTCGATGTCCATTAACATATTGCTAATTATTATAAAATAATTTCTTTTACTTGATCAACCTTCTATTTGTTTCTCAAACTGCCATCATCTTAGTGCAGTGAATATTAATTAAAGATATATATGGCATGACTTTTCAGCAAAACAACAACAAATCTACTAAATCTTAAAGATAAATAATAATAAGATAATATGAAGTTCTATTTGTTTCTTACTTACATTTTTTTTTGAACTGGTACTTTATATACAACAAATCATTGGGACAACATATCTCATGTCAAATAAACGTTCGAAAGCAAGTTTCGAACTTGTGACATCCTGCACCAAAGCCGAATCAATTAACCGATTAATTACAAGCTACTGCCATTGACACCAACTTCAAAAAAGTTTAGAGAAAAATTATTACATCAATTTAAGTCTTACAAGTTTGTATTACGATATTAATATAAAGGTAAATTTGAACTCTGCATCCTAGCACCAAGTAGTTTTATACTTTAGCAAGTACTGAGGGTTTATGAGAAAGAGGTATCATGGGAAGTGCGACCTTTATGGTGGACAAGAAAATTCTCTATATATTAACATGGTGGTTTAATACTTTTTAAAAAAGAGATGATTCAAGCTTTCTAAAGTTCAAATTACTAGAAGCACTAATTATAATATTTTACAATTCTTTAGATATTCATGTAATAGTTGATTACTTTCTTTGCCTATTTGATTATTTCCTAAAATAACTTAGTCACATCCACATTTTAAAAAACGATTATTTTGTGCATGTAAACGCATAAAAAACTGCAAAATTATGTACATGTCAAAGTCATTCTGTAAAATCCAAAAACCCTTATGAACAACGTTTTTTTAATGTCAATTCCTCAAATGCACGTGCATCACACGTTCCAAAGTACTCGTAGCAATAACTAAACTAGTCTTGAACTTAAAAAATAGAACCAAACCCAAATAAAATGGGTTAGGAAAAAAATTAAAACTTTGGCATGAACTATAACACATAGTGAGCTCGACGATAATTAATTAGATTTTCGGTAGGTTAAATTAGATGGATCTGGTGGAACCTAGACGACAGGATTTTATTCTTTTCGCATAGAACTCTTTAATAGTTTGAATTTGTTTGGTTAACATAAACAATATTGTTGATGATTTTATAAAATAAAAATATTTGAAACTGACCAAGATAGTCGAAATCATATGATCTCGACCAAAACCTGAAACCATGATATGGATATGCACGAAATTATTGTTGGTCATGTTCGAAAGTATTTACATATTTTCTAAATCAATCTATAATGGTTGGACTTGAATCAAGTTCGCAAGTCAAAACCAACCTTTCAATAATGACTTCTAAATTTTAATTATAGATTAATGGAGATATTAAATTCAAAAGTTTAAATATTAGATTCAATGTTCGACTACAAATTTAACAGTCGTTCAAATTTTTATATAACAAGAAAGTTCTATAAAATGCTAGATCTTGATTTATGTAATTTTTACATGAACATTGATCAATATTCAAAAATCAAATTTTCAAATTTATTACCAAAAGTGAGAAATTGCTTCTTGCATTTTGCAGGAGAATAAAACATGACTTTAGAATCAAAAAATGAACATTTCGGTCAAGTAATTGGTCAAAAGAGTTGAAAATTTTCTCTAACGCATTTTACATAATATGGTTGAAGCATATATCATAGATACTCGATAATTAGTCACACATTGTTTTGAGAAACATTCTTTTGTCAAAGCATAAATTTTATCTCACGCAAATTTAATTCTAAGTTTTAAAATACAAAAAGAATTTAAACCCCTAATTTCATATTTCAATTGGAGTTGTCTTGCTTACTTTTTGAAACTATATTCATCTCAACTGAGGAGCAAGCATTTTGAAATACCAATTTACTGTTGTACTAAAACCTTTAAAGGGTGGTTTATTGCTTAGAAAGTTGTCATATTAATCATGATTGTGAGATTTTGCATTGTCGAGCAAAGGTGATTTGATTTAGACTTGATGTCAAAGTGTGCTGAGGTTTTCATTATAATTACTTTGTTTCAAATGTTGTAAGAAGCATTAATTGTGCAATTTCATTATTACTGATAGCAAGGTCTTACACGGAAAGATCAAAAAGGATTGTTCTAGAACTTGACAAAATATTTTATGATACTTTTAGGTATATCTGGTGTTATTGAGTTTTGCACTATGTCAATATTGTTTACTTAATACCTTGTACCTATGACATGTATACTCTTTTAGGTATATCTGGTGTTATTGAGTTTTGCTCTATGTCAATATTGTTTACTTAATACCTTGTACCTATGGCATGTATACTCACGATAGAATATCAAAAATAAGTATATTAAGAACAAATTAAGTCCACTTTTGAATATGAAATGCTCGAGTAATAAGCTTTGTGTGATGTACGTATGCTTCTAAAATACAATCATGTACATAAAAGAGTGTGCATTATATCATCGTGATTTGAATTTTGTAGTTCTCTTTTCTCAACTTAATGCTCAACCATCCTATCGCTTTTTTATGCTTTTTCAACATTATATATAAATATTTTATTATCATCGTTTAAAATCCAAAATTACATACAGACATAAATGTGTGTATGTATAGGTGAGTGCATATGTACGTACGTATGTTTGCGTATAACTCTTGAAAACCAAAAAGTATGATTTAACAGCTCATGTATTATACGTTGGCCTGAGGTAATAGGTCATGCACTATATATAATAAACTTATTAATTTGGTAGGATCGAATCTCATAACATTTAGAATGTACAGCTCGTATAGTTCAGAATTATAGATATGTGCTGGCGATTAAATCTTGTATCCGAACTTCATATTTATGGCTTTTACAGCAAAGATGTTCAATTTGGATATTTCAACTTTCAAGCTTATAGTTTGTGGAATTAGGTGTTGTTTATCAGTCACAAAAGACTAAATTACAAATAAAAAATGAAGTGAAAAATACATCAATACATTATACCTTCAACCACCATATCAAAAACTCGATCTTCAAAACTTAAAACCACATCAAACAACCCATCTCCTGCATTGTCTTGCCACCTCTGCGGTGCCAACTTCACACCTATATTTCTTTTCAACATCGGCAATATCCCATTCCTCTTATACCTAGAGACAACAATTTCAAACAAAATTACAGTTTGCACCCTGCAATAAAATAACGAATTAACAACCAGCAAAAAAAAAAGCACCAATTATTCACACGGATGGAGTAAAAAAAAAATTGAAGTATAAAAGTCCCAAAAAAACAAAATAAAATGGCAAAAACTGACAGCTCGGGATCTTTGCGACGCAGATCATCGTACATCTGCTTGTACGGAGTGCCAAACTCGTAAACGTTTGGTTCTCGAATGGATGGACCAGGCAGTTTGACGTGGGCTCCAGTTCCGTAGGATGCCACGTCGAAGCCTTGACGTTTTAGGATAAAGTGCGCTTCCATGCTTCGGTTTTGATTCGAAGAGCACACCATCGCATACCGAAGTTTTGATAGTTGAGGGTCTCTCATTTTCGTAATCGGGACGGCTAGGGTTTGCCTGGGGAAGGCCTATAAAGATGTGTGGAGGCGATGAAGGGGCTGCAAACCTCCAGCCAGGCCGGGCTAGTGTGGCGTATGGGTCGTAAGTGCTCAATTGGGTTTCCAGTTGGGCCGGGCTCGTCTTAACATGGACCTTGGCACGAGTGGAGGAGGACTCCTGGTTGCGCGTTGAATGTGAAAACTTGCAAATTTGGAACAGCTTTGTGTCAAGCATTGACGTGCATAAACTACAAATCATCCAGGTTGACATCATAGACATGAATATATATCAGCGTCCACGTCAAACACTGACATATTTAAGTAGTTGATATCAACATTATATTACACCCAGTATAATCAATCACAATCTTAAATTTATTTAAATAAAATAGGGATAAAAATAAAAATTTTGTAAAAGTTGGAATTTGACCACAAAAGTCATGTTGTTGCGTTCGCAGTAAAGTTCTAATCAGTTTACATATATAATATGCTGAAAAGGAAGTTCAAATGACAAAAGTTACGGATGTTTAAAGTTTTTGGATTTAAAATAATTTAAATAGAATTCAAATTTAAATAAAAAATTAATTCCAACATTTGAAATTCAAAATTTAACAGTAACTGGACTTGAAGTTAAGTAAACATTAAAGTTAACGTTAGCGTTAAATTGCAATTAAGGAATAATATAAATTAAAAAACAATGACACAAAATCCTCCCAAAATAGCACAAACCGATGGGATGCGACGGTCGACCAGTTGTGAATGGTGGCGGCTAGGGTTTTTGCACAATAAACATGCCGGATTATATAATATTAAACTAACTTAAATCTAACGGTTCTTGTGCATTTCAACAATTATAAATATGAGCCTATTATCCTCATTTTTATTTACAAAATATTTTGAAACTCTAGCGAAGCTCCGTCGGTTCTTCTCTTTATAAATTTAGAAAAATTCCATTAGGGTTTCAGATAAGAAATTCTATTTTTTTTCTTTTTTTTTCTTTTTTTTCTGTTTATTTTCTCAACTTACTATCTCCAATTTTATGAATCTAACATGTATATATAGTCATTTGCTACATCCATATACATACATACATACGTATATGTATGTGTGTGTACGTATGTATCAAAAAAAAGAAATCTAATGGAGATTGTTAAAGGCTTTCAAATCCAAATGAGGCAAAGCTAAGGATACACTGTGAGTGGCAACCTTAGCTTTTCTATCTTTATTAATAGTTGTAACAAGTTTGACGTCACACATTTTTTGTGTTAACGTGAACTACTAAAAATGCCGTTTTATTTTAATATCACTTAAAAATTGGATGTAACTTCTTCTACAAGTTCAAAATTCCTCTTTACAAATGTTACAAAATTTTAATATCATTTAAATATAGGATCTAACAAATAAACCTCTGCAAATATTATCAAATTTTAACATCGCTTGAATATAGAATCTAACAAATAAACTTCGTTTTACAAATTCGAATTTTTTTCTCTACAAGTATTATTAAATTTTAATAACACTTTTAAAAAAACTAACAAATAAACCTTTCTTTACAAATTATTAGAAACAAAAATTCAAATAACAACTTATATACTGCAACTAAGAAATAAAAACAAAAAATTACGGCACATGATATCGACGTAAAAATATGACTTAACTTTTATGCAAATCATTTCTCTTAATACGTTAAACACATTCAATTTATAGAACGTGTAAAGCATGTACCATCATCACGCGTGAAGTGCGTGCCGCAACGCTCATTTTAATAATTGATTAATATAGTTTGGATTTGAATATGCCTTGGGGGTTTCGGTCTACAAAAACATCATACTATAAACCCTCAAAACTCGTTTAATGCGAAAGATAATTTTATTTTGGAATTTCAATTGTTTATGTCAAAATAATGGAAATTACATAGATTTGCAGTTTTGATAATTTTATCTTCTATTCCACTTCTTATTCTTTTGATTTTGGTTAAGAACTTTGATTAAAAAATGGTGTGTAAAGTAAGAATTTTGTTCGTAGTTTACATTGTTTGTTCCCATGAATTAAACAGAAATTCTTTTGTTTATTTTTATGTCAAAAAGGAGTTGAATAGAGCATAAAAATTTAAATTGTAAGTTTCTATTGCCAATATATTCCATTATATTGATGTAATAAGTTGGGTTCGAATTTTAATCGTATACAACTTTGTTTATTGGAATTTTTGATATGAATATTTGAATTTTGTTATTTTTTGTAATATGGAATGTGGCTTGTATAATTGTTTAAAGAGTTGACATTTAAACAATAATTTATGGCGTATATTCTGCACGCTTAGAAATTACTAGGTACTTATCTATATACGTATATTAGCGTAATTAACATATAATTGCGTAGTTAGATATGTTATTAATTTTATCAAAATCTCCATTAGAAAAGTAACTAATGTTAAAGTTGAAATAATAAAGGTTTCTTATAATGCCTTGATTATGAAAACGGTGAGATTTGTGATAATGTATGTAGAATCTGATATAGATTATGACTAAGTTATAGACATGCGAGTTGGTCAAAAGTACACAGAAGTCCACCTAGCCATTGTGGCTACCGCCAGCGTGACTTGTGACTGATGTGAGACATCGTCTATAACAAGTAACGACGATAACACAAGATTAATCTCAAATTCTATACGGCAAATCTGCACATTTAATCTGACTACTTGTACCTACGAATAGTCAGACTAATGTGAGACGCTATCGCGGGATATGAGTCACAGTACAAAGAACCTAATTTAGAGATTAAGGGTATCAAATGGTTGTGTAAGAGTCTGCCTCTTCTCTACATAGGAAGTAGTAAATGGTCGGGGTTATGGGTTAGGCATGGTTGAGGATATATCGAAAAATGACTTGCTTCAATATGAAATGTTAAATGGTTGAAGAGATTCCGTACATTGTCAGCAAGATAGTTACTAGTGAGAAGTCCGCCTTGAGATATGTAGTAAAAGACGTGGACCTGCCTTAAATAAGGTATTAAATGGTCGAAGTCTACATAATTCTCATTGAAAGGTATTAAGTAATTTGAGTACTATCACTTACATTAATATGACATTCTGAACGATGGATATTGTTTATTGGGTTGATAAAAAATTGGCTATGGGCTTATATTTAGAAAGCCTTTTCATTTATGTTTGGAAAAATCCTTTAGGCTTATATTTGAAAAGACTTATAATGTATGTATAATACATAAGATATTCCTATTTAATTTATACTGCCCAAGTGGTAGTATATCATGGCTCGAGATTTTATTCACCATACATATGTTATTCTTACTCTCTAATCATTATAACACAGGTTAGAAGGGTGATGTTGAAGGCGGAGACGTTGATGAGAGAAGCTTGTGGTAGTAGCCTATTTATCTATTTATGCTATTTTCTGATGTACTCATTTAAAAATGACTGTAACGATTCGTAATTTTCAATAATTAAAAATAGTTAATATAGTATAGTTTTGTGATTTAATGTTGGAAGAAATAAAATTTGTGATTTAATAATAAGAATATAACTTGAATGAAATATAATAGTATTAATCTAAGGTAATTGATAACTGCTTCGAATGTAATCTCAATTAATTGAAATGATCAAAAAGTTATAACTGGTTGTAGATTGTAAATTATAGATTGTAAATTAATTGTAATAATGTGTGTATTAATTGATAATCGGATTAAAAGAGTAATTGATAATTTAAATGTTGATTAATTAATGAAATAATGTGTAATAAATTGTAAGTGGATAGAATTAGTATAGTGTAAGTTGCTATAACATTTGTTGTAAATAATAAACTTACGAATGTTAGTAAATGTAGAAACGGTGATAATTGTTATTTGTTACCAATTTATTTAATCAATTATAATTAAATGAAATGAAAATGTTATGTAAATAAGTTAAGACGATAACTGTAAAAGGGTGAATGCTACAAAATGTATAGAAATATTAATTATATTTACAAGGCAATAATTGATGTAATAAAAAGGAGTGAAATAAGGATAAATTGATTTATTGGGGTTTTAAATTATAATGAAATTGGCAAATTCAATGCAACCGAAAATATTGCAACTAATATGGTAAAAAGAAGATTATTGTAAAATATTAGTGTAGTAAGATATAAATCAATGTTATCCATGTCCATAGAGTCAATTTTGTTTGAATGAAAAGATTGAAATCAAAATAAATGAATTTAATTGAATTTAAATTACACTTAATGAATTTATTGCAATTGAAATGGACCACTGTAATTAGTGTAGTATTCAACACTAAATTGATATGTAAATTTGTATTAAATTATTGTAAATGTCTAAGTAATCAAAACTGATAAAAATTGTTAGTTATTAAACTTGAAATTAAAAGGTGATTTAATTAGTTTAATATTATTTATTTAATTAACGTGAAAATGGTCATTTTGGCAACTGTCTCGGATTTCAACGAAACTGCTTTCATCGGATCCGTAACGGTGAATTATTGTCATGTTTTAAGTTTTGTAGCAATTAGACTTGTCGTTTGATCGTACGGACTCGAAACGCGTAGAAATCAATTTAATTAAATTCAATTGAAACATATTTGTAATGAGCTGATTTTAAGCTAGCTTCTTTATACGATGGAATTAGGACTTGAAACCTGTTCCATTGAGTTTAAAAACATTGAAAACATCTATTTTGATATATGAGATGACCCACTTTCGTTTCGGAAGCGAAATGGTCTTTTCGAGTGGTTATTGTCAATTCGAAATAGTTCAATATGTTATTCGTTCTTATCGGGCTTCGTTAGTATATATTGTTCTGTTCTAACCCTGGCAGCCTTTTATTCCTCATTACTATACGTACGCTTCTATCCGACTGTTGCTTCTCTCTTCCTCGATGGCATAAACCCAATTCACATTTAAACCCAAAATTTAATCTCCAAATCAATTTCAAAATTTAAACTCCTCCAAACCTTGACAATTATATACCGATTCGAAGCTCTTGACAAGCATAACTCAAATCTTCAATTCATTTTTGCAATCAAAGAAACATTTTCTACAAATTTAGGATGAACCGTAACCGTTCATATTAGGGTTTCGATTGTTTAACGGTGGATCTTCGCCCTGAAATCGATCGGATGGCAGGGTCTTGTGGAGAGTGTCGAGACAAGTCAATCGGTGGTATTAGTTGGTTCACACGTGGCCGAAATTCGCCAAAAATGGCAACAATAGGACGACGGTGGCGCAAGGTGTAGGAGGCGGCTGTGGTGGTCGCACCACCACCATCGGACGCGGCTTGTCCTAAGCAAGGCGGAGGCGAGGCTTGTCGTTGCGAAAGGTGATGAGATGGCGGCGAAAATTTATTTTTATGGTGCCGTGTGTTCGAATGGGGGTTAGGGTTATGAGATGCGCGTGAACATTAGTAAGCTAGCTGACGTTGTAAGCACGTGTAATTATTATTTTATTTGTTTCAAATTTAAATCACATATCTTCTAACGTTAATAAATTTTACATACGAGGTTCGAATTCACACGCGGTTTCCTTTGCTGAGATCGTATCGAGATTTTAGACATTTTGGAACTGGTTTGGACGAATTTTGAGACTGTTGAAATTTGGGCCTTTATTTGGATTTCAAATCGATTTGAAATTCAAAGGTGGGTGTTTTAACCCACTAACAATTACTAAACTATCTTGTATTAGTTAAATTAAATTTATGATATGATTAGAAATTAATTGATTGATGTTTGGTATGTTTAAGTTGTCATTCTAGTTAAATTTGACTTTTATTGCATTTAATCATCTTTAATTCAATATTGACTTTAATTGTCAATTCAATGCCTGTTATTGATAATCAGATATCTATTGATGTTCATTGGTTGATTTGGATGATGATTGTGATGGATGTTTGATTGTTGATATTGGATGACCGGATGTTATATTTTGTATTGTTATAACACTGTAAGTTCCATATGGGTTAAAATGATGGGTTAAAATGATACATACCCGAACGATCTGATAGATTAGGGAGGACCGTTATGAGTTGAAACGATAGTCTCGAGCAATTTCATGGATCTATAATTAATTCGGGATTGCGAGTTGAAATGATATATATCCGTAAATATAAATAATTGCGGATTGAAATGATAAATTTCTGTATCACTTGAACATAGGGTAGAAAATTATATACGGACACGAGATCGGTTAAATTAAATGATTTTAAATCTTTAAACTTTGAATCCAGTCAAACGATATTTTGAAATAGAATTTGATTGTAAGTGAATGGCTTAAAGGATTTAAATTGAAATTCTAAAGTTGATTTTGAATTATAAATGAAATTATCGAAATTAGCTTATTGGAACATTAAAATTTTGTAACTTTGAAATATATTAGAATTGGAATAGCTAAAATTGATAAATCAAGACGTAAAAATGGGTTTTGATTGAAATTTGGATACGGTCCAGATTGGTTGAAATGGAAGAAATGGTTAAATTTGATGTTAATTTCAAATTTATTTTCTCAATATAAACTGTAAAATGTTCTTTAAAATTCTAAATTATTAAGATTTTCAACCTTTAAACTAAATCTATCTATTCTAATTATTTTAAACCATTTTAAATCTATTTAAAGTATTTTTAATTATTTTAATCTACTTTAAATCTATTTAAAGTATTTTAATTTACTTTAATCTATTTTAAATCTATTTAAAGTACTATAATCTATTTTAAATCTATTTAAAGTATTTTAACCTATTTTAATCTATTTAATCTATTTAAAAATTATTTAATCTATTTTAAATCTACTTAATCTATTTTAATCTATTTAAACAATATTGATCCATTTTAACCTATTTTAAACTATATTAATCCGTTTTAATCTATCTTAAAATATTTTTAAAACTATTTTTAAACTACTTTTTGAATTTCAAGTTTGTAAAGTAGAAGTTTACATTTAAATCCTTGATTTTTATGTAGAATACGACTAAATGGTGTAATAACATACATTGGGATTTGAAATGATATATGCTAGTGACATGACATATTTGAGTAAATATGATGATTTGAAATGATGATTTAATTAACCTATCTTATCGATATGATTTCGAAAGTGAATATGATTTAAAAGTGAATATGGTTTCGAAAAGTGATATGGTTTGAATTGAATGATATTTTGATATCAATTATGAAAGGTTTTGGAAATATAAAAGAACCATCCAGTGTGTAATAAACGTTGGGTTGTTAAAGAGACCGGGAAGGGATATTGTCATACTCTCTGCCAATACCGAAAACCACTTTAACAACTATGTACGTGGTGGAGATTCCAAAAATGAAATAGGATGATTTGGCGAACGATTTATGTATGAGGTATTTATGTGACCTTGACTCTCATGAGTCATCTAAGATGTGACTAAAACAGGATCCATGCTGGGCCAACTGAGGTCGCACCTCCGATCGTACACATTTCTTCAATACCATATTATGACTTTGTGATGATTTGGTGGCCACCTCTCGCTTTTGATTATGAGAGTGTGTTCCAAGGTAGGCGGTAGTAGCTACTATGCGTTACCACTGATCCGAATCCGCAATTGGTATATTTACCCTGGCATTGTCTCGAGTGCCTGTTCACATGCCCTATCGGGCCTTCTACGAGTTTGGTTTGTACCAAACCTATGGAGTTCCCTCTAATAGCCCTCCGATATACGGATGAATTATGATACTATATAGACCATGGGAATATATATAAAATGTGTTAAGGGAGACGTGGGTAACGCCTTAATGCTATTTTAACACTTTACTTTACTGTGGACACTATTATAATAGTTTATTGTACTGCATAGTATATAGTTTAACGAATCCTTATGAGACAGAAATTCCGAACATCTCTTAAGTCATTGTACTCACGTTAGACATTGGATAGGAGATGTCAAAACCCACAAACATCTCTGGTGTCATTACAGTCATATTTGTTTACTGTTGATTTAACTTACATAAGATATTTTAGTTTTGACTCGAGTGATTTGTCTTTTCAGTTCGCTTGGGTCAGTCTTAGCTTTTCAGTTTTTCGAAAACCGCTTTTTGGAGGATGACGACGAAGATTTTGTACTATTACTATTTATTATATTTATTCCACTACATTTTGTTGCTCCGCTACGTTTATTTATTTATTCTTGTTGTATGTAACTCTGATCTGTATTATAAAAGTTTAATCAATGTTATTTGTAAACAGCTTCATGAACTGTTTATTTGATTATTATATTTTATCATTCGTTTGCGAGATTCTGTATTTGTTTTCTTTCTTTCTCTGTTTTTTCTTATTTACCCCATACAATCTGTCCTTTTGAATTGTTTGAGCCTAACATGTGTGTTTTATGGTCGGCTTAAACCGTCCGAAAAGCCAGGTCATTACAATGACAATGTATTTTTGAACAGGATGAACCTCAGTTATGTAACAGTTATTATTGACATTGTGTTATGCTTTTCAATGACATTTTGAAGTTTAAATAAAATGGAACTGTTTATGTTATTATTTTTTATCGTTACGTTGTGAGTTCTGAATGAATAGATAAATATCTCTGCATTGTTCCTTTTACCAATCAACGGTCAACTTTGAAATGGGTCTAAATTTCGATGGATCTTTTCTGGATTTGAATTTGAGCTTATTTCAGGGCGGGTTGTTACACATTCACTACATATCGCTTAAATATTGATATGTGATAGCTAAAAATATTAAGATAAATTAGGTAATATCAGTCAAATTTCAAACATGACTAAAAGAAATTATAAATGACACTGGGTGGTGTTGTAAATTTATTTTACTTTATATATTTTTTATTAAATTACCGATTAAGGCTCATTGCATAAGACAATATAATTTATGGACTATAATTATCGGAATAGGGGTGGATAAGTAATCAACTTAACTTACATAACCAACATTATCGTACCGATGTAACTATCCAAAATGGTCAATTGGTCCTAACCGTTAATCAATTAAGTTTAACTAACTAATTTTTGTTCAATTTACGGATAAAGAAATTTGAACGCTCGGTTAACTGTCAACTGACTTAGTCGACTTTTACTACAGAAATTGGCACGAAAGATAGCCAACTCATTAGCAAGCCAGAGTCCAATCAGGCAATAAGTTAATATATAGTATTGATGATGTCAAGGCAATTGTCCAATGATTCGATCGACAATATGAGTCTGTATTTTTTTTTTAATAATTCATCATAGGTTCAGCTTTTGAAACCATGTTATTGATCCTTCAATCTTTATTTCTTTTCTACGGGTTGTTATTCTATAATGAAGGCATAATATATTCCAACACATATTTTCGATTAGTAGCCCCCCAAAATTTTAAAAAGAACATACACCCCCAAACTTGCTTAGTATCCCCCCGCTTATTCCAAATTTGCCGCAGATCTTATCTCATCTATCTTACTCACGTAATCCTTCTCCCCATGCAATTATTCATCGATCATCTTCTCCTCACGTAGTCGTCTTCTTCATCTTCAAATCCTTCTCAGCATGCGCGTCTTCAACCTCTCCTCCTCATCATGCGCGGCTTCAACCTCACCGGAGCAATAAAGGTAAGCTTGAACGTTAGTGAATTTAGGGTTTATTTGCAAATCATGTGAATTTCTTGTCGAATTGTTTGCAAATCGTGTGTTGTTGTATAGTGTTGAATTTAGGGTTGAAATTAGGTATTGAAAGTCGATTACAGGAAATCGTTATTACGAACGATTTTTTTTTATTTCAGCGTACCACGCACTAAAACTACGTGGAAAAAATAACATCCACGAAGAGCTTCTACATGGATGGTATTTTTTCCACGCAGTGGTTCAATGTGGAAAAAACAACATCCACGCACTAAAACTGCGTGGATGGTATTTTTTCCACACGGTATTTCTACGTGGTAGCTATTTTTTCCACGCAGACTCCCTGCGTGGAAAAATGCTGTCCACGCTGGTTATACGTAATTGTTGCTGATAACACTAACAGCAACAACTTTTTTACTTCATCGTTTATTGGTGTATGTGTATTGTCGTGCTAACTAGAATTTTGTCTGATTATTTTCAGATGGATCGAACTCAAATGACGACTTATGAAAGAAAGCGGAGAATGGAGAAAGCAGCCGAAGGTACTAGTGCGGACGTGAACGAAGAGCACGAGATAGACGCAGCTAACTTTCAGATTGTTGTAAGGCAAGATGAGGAGCAACATGAAGAAGGAGATGGAGGAGGTGAGGAACATGGAGATGGTTCAGACTCATCGAGAGAAGAGGGAGATGACACAGAGGATGATTCAGAGACGATGCTGACGATGGGACAGATGATGAGCTCGAGGTAGAAGGTGAAGCTGAAGAAGATGTAAACGAGAGAGGTGGACCAAGAATCAGTGATGTGATAAGAGAGTTTGATACTCATGTTGCTTCTATGATATGGATTGGTCAGGTATGCAACTATTATTATTCTAAACAATACATTTGGAATTACTATGTTTAATAAATGTAAATTTTATTTATGTAGGAACGATCACCGCTCATATGTGTCAACCATGCACAGAAGGTACCGGAGTGGAGGATTCTAGATAATGCTACCAGATTCAAAGCGATTATTGACTCTTCTGGCTTGTTTCCCATTATTAGCACTTGCTACAAGAGTGTTAACAAGAATTTGATATCATCTTTTGTAGAACGATGGTATCCTGAGAATAATATCTTCCATTTACCATTTGGTGAGATGACTATTACTCTTGATGATGTAGCTTCTTTTTACACATTCCAGTCGAAGGTAAACCTGTATAGAGTATGTCATACGAAATGGAACAAGCAGTTAGTGTTGTTTCAAAGTATCTCGGCCTTACTAAAGCAGAAGATAGGATGGAAATGAATGAGAGGGTTAGATATAACCTAGTTTTAATAATATCGAGCCGATAGTTTTAATAATATTGAGCCTCTAATATAAAGATAATTGTCGAGCTTCTACTTAAGAGTTAAATAACTTAAAAGAATCAATAAATGCTTCGGTTTATTGAGCTATAAGAGTTTTCGAGCTTAAAGACAGTAAGGTTATCAAGCCTTTACAACCATTGGAGGTGGTATCAAGCCTCTACAACCATAAGGGTTGTCGAGAAACTAACAGCAAAGGGTTGTCGAGCCTTTACAACAATAAGTCTTGTCGAGCCTAATGATAATTGATGTTGAATTTCTACAAAGAAGTGTTGTCAAGTTTCCAGAAGTAGAAGAAATAGTGGACTTCTAAGGTATGATGAGCATCTACATTAGTAAAGGATGTTGAGCTTTTGCAAGAGACAAGAGATGCCGAACCTCTAAAGACATAGAGTTTGTCATGTTTCTACAGGAAAGACTATATTGTCGATCCTCTACAAATAAGTGAAGCTGAGCCTCTACAAATAAAGAATTGCCCAGATGAGGCTAACATAGCCCTCAAATTCCAAGCTAGGACACGTGTCAATTATCCCATATGATTCACACCGCTATAAATAGGACTCCCTTCCGCCATTTAGAGTGGTCGCATCGCATTCTTTCTCTACTTCTCAATTTCAAGTTGTAAACCCTAAATCTATTTTGGGGATTTCTGAAGCTGATTGTAACTCTTGGACTTTTTGCAAATATGGACTTTGACATTTAACTTTGCATGGCATATTTCTCTTGTACATGCACAATTGACTATTATTATTGGATAAGAGACATGCATATAACAATGAACTTGCACACAAATGGGCTTGGACTTGCATATATTTCTAAGCTTGTAGAAGGCCACTTAAGTCCTTATTTGAACTAGCCTTATCGTGCATTGCATATTAAGATAGCGAAGAAATTTGCTAACATTTTGGCGCTGGAAGAAAAGGCCGAGCCTTTGGCTTTTTGCTTATCCCTATAGAGGACTTTCCATATCCAGCATATCCTTACAATGGTTTTTCGGTATCCT
Source organism: Allium cepa (assembly GCA_030765085.1). NCBI lineage: Eukaryota > Viridiplantae > Streptophyta > Magnoliopsida > Asparagales > Amaryllidaceae > Allium > Allium cepa. The sequence goes on along the minus strand of CM060939.1, from coordinate 758,505,987 downwards.
GCACATCCTTTAAGAAGAATTTCCATATCCCGCATAATCTACTAAACTGCGTGTGACTTTCTTTTAGCAGGGATCCTCTGAGCCTCATCTTACCAGATCAGCTTGTCAATTCACCCATAGCCTTCAATTCCGTGAGGAACAAGTACTGAAATCAAGGAACTTGGCACTAAAAACTCTAGCAGAAAAGAGATGAGAAATTCCTTATGATCCGGATAACTGAAGCATAATTCCATTCCATATGGAATATACCCTAATCTTTGCAGATTATCTTACTCATGGTAGAGAGAACAGAAGAATGAATGACCCATTCTCAAAAATAAGAAAGGTTGTACAATTCCAAGCAAAAGGAACTATCTTTGAAGGTGAAATAACAAAGGTTTCTAATAAGTTTACTCAAAAGTGGAAAAGAGTAATCAATTACTTCTTCACACCAATCAGGACCCGGGAGTCTTCAAAGAGAAAGTTCGCCATTAAAACTGATGAACCGACCCAATATCGCAAAGAGCCAAATGGGGACCAAAAGCACAATTTCCTAAAAACCCCCGATCTACTAGAGTCTTTTCCCTTACCACCTCCTATGAAAATATCTGTCTCCAAACCAAAGAAAGATTGGACTACCGGCCTTCAAAGAAGAAGCTACAAGGAAATAAAAGAAATCTCGAAGATGTTTATTGTCAATACTAATAAATGAATGGACACGACACTAACCACTATCGAGCCCTTAAAGAAATGATTGAATTTTTTGGGAAACTCCAAGTGTTTTTCAACAAGACTTAAGCAAAAGACCAACGTGTCTACAAAGATTTAATGCTAACTAAAGAGAAGTTCTTCATAAAAAGACTTATATAAAATAAAGGAAAAAGCCTTTGATTCCTCTATAAAGGCCTGGTCAAAACATCAAAAGCCTTAGGTCCCACCTATAAGGCATGAACGTAGCACCTCATAAAGGGATGTTAGAGTAAGCCTTTGGTCCTGCCTATAAGGCCTGGCTGGAATGCATCCTAGAGGGAGGATGGAGTAAGTCTCTAGTCCTGCCTATAAGTCCTGACCAAAGCACTGACCAGCCTTCAGTCCCGCCTATAAGGCCCATCCTGAGTGCCTCCTAAAGGGAGGATGGTTTAGCCGCTGGTCCTACCTAAAATGTCATGTCCAGAGCACCGATCAACACCCTTCGATCCTACCAATAAGGCCTATCTGGAATGCCTCTCAATGGGAGGATGGGTTAGACTTTGGTCCCGCCTAAGATGGCCTGGTCGGTGCACCAACCAACAGCCTTCGGTCTAGCCTATAAGGCCTATCTGAAGTACCTCTTAGAGGGAGGACATGTTGGACCTTGGTCCCGCCTAAGATGGCTTAGCCAGAACACCAACCAGCCTTCAACCTTGCCTAAAAGGTATAGACGGGGAAACCTTATATAAAGAAGTCAATCAGACAAGTCTAATTTCATCTCAAGGATAAGCCAAAGCAATATTTTAGAGGAAGTGCAATCAAATACGATAAATCTTACCTTGAGATAAAGTTAAAGTACCCTTCAAAGGGAAGCCAGGGTAATAATATTCAAGCAGCGACGATTCATCTATGAAGTCATTCAAACTAGAAAGAGTTATCAAGGAAACGAAGAACAAACAAGTTTATACTTAATCAAAGACCAAGGATCATATTGAATTAAATTAATTCTCTGAAGTGAGTCTCAAATCTCAAGACAATCCAACTAGTTCGAATACAAGACAGGAAAACAGAAGAAAATACAAGGTCAATTCAAAATATCGATCATTCAGGTACAAATTTGTCTGCCAATTTACATATAAAAAAGATGCGGAAAAGCCACTCAAGTCTTCATAAAGGGGAGGTTAAGAGAGCGGATAATGCTGGCAGGGCCGGTTCTAGCCTATGGGTTGCCCTATGCGAGCCTTTTTTTTTAATTTTACATAGGAAAAAAAAATTAAAAATGATATTATAATATTGTAAATATTTTTCATTAACTCGCATAATAACAAAGTTCATCCAAAATACATATTTCAACCATTCTTCCAAAATATTTTCTCATTAACTTCATATACATACTTTAATACATTTACCATATCAATCTCATTCAACGAAAACAACTTCTTCTTAAATTTTTGGAAGCAAATTCTTTGGTTATATCATCATATTTTAAACTATCCAAATATCTATTTTCGATTGAAATCATTGCCAACCCACTTAGTCTTTCTTGTGACATAGTAGTTCGAAGATAAGTTTTTATCAACTTCAACTTGGAGAAGCTTCTTTCCGCCAAAGTAATCGTAACCGGTATATTTAATAAAATTCAATATGCAACCTATACATTTAGAAATCCACTCATGTCATGATAGGATTTTTAAAATTAAAGAATACTAATTGATTTTGTTGTTTTCGATGGCAATATTCTTTTCAATTGTCTAAGTTCAAGAAATAATCATTTTCCACATATATCGCTCTCTTGATTATCTTCCAAAAAACTTTCCAGTTTTATACATTTCTCTTTCAAATTTTTTTCTTCAGTAATTTTGAACTTTGCATTCAACAAAAATTCAAAAATCCTTTTATAAAGCTCAAATTGTTTAAACCGATAAATTGTTTAAACCGATCCTCAGGTGAAGATAGAGCTTGGTCTATTATATGAAGAAAATAAGTGGTTCTAAGGTTATCTTCCAAAAATTGACTTTCATGAGCATCAACATCCATATCCTCGTCACAATGCTTCTTTCTACGAATAATTCACTTTTTAGCAAATTTAGGTTCAATGCCAACTTCATCCATGAGTTCTTTAGCTTCATTTATTGTGCCTGCAAATCCATCTTATCTAAATTTCTAGAAAATGCAATAAGCTCCTTTATTTTGGTAATTCCATCTTCAATATCCGTTTCTTCACATTGAAGTATTTTGCTAACTCGAGTAATACTATCCAATATAGTGTACCAAACACATAAACTATTCTAGAACTCATTATCTTCTAAAGCATTTTCATATAGACATTTAGCTTCCACCCTCATGATTCTATCATCTTTATACTTATTTGCAATTTCAATTAAAGCATCTCTTAACCCTGCTGGTTGAGTTCTTATCGCTTTGACGCCTTTTATATGACTTTCCCATCGAGTTGTTGATAATGATTTTGGCATTAAACCTTTAACATGTTGTCTAAATATTTCCTACCGTTGAGTTGAATTGGAAAACAAAATATAGATCTTTTGGACATATGCAAAAAAACCTCTAGCTTTCATGCATGATTTTTCTATATCACATAGAGCAAGATTTAAACTATGACACCCACATGAAATATTAAATGCTCTTGGATTTTGATCAAGAAGTCTCTTTTGTACCCCTTGATTTTTACCTAATATCAAATTTAAGTTATTTATTACATGGCATAATATAATAATACCAAACCACTAAATTCATGTTATAAAATATAGCATACCTTTCATATTTGATCTATCATCATAGCCTTGGCTCCTCACATCATCAATGTTAAGTTTAAGATCAATTAGAATATTTTGAAGCTTTCTAAAAAGACCAAGTCCCGATGTATCATCAACCTCTACAAAGCTAAGAAAAAATTCCTCCACCTTGATAACATCGTCAATTTCAACACATCTTATCATAATTGACATTTATTCTTTATGACTCAAATTCGGGGTATAATCAAGAATGATTGAATAATATTTTGCCTTTAATATTTTTGAAAGCATCGTCTCTTTAGTTTTTTTTGGCCAACAAAAGTACTAATTATTTTTCAATGTTATGGCTAAGATAATGACTGTTGACTTCATTATTTACCACTCTTCTATGATGTACTTCCATGATTGGATCAAATTTGGCTATAAATTCCACAAGTTGGAAAAAAGTCCATTATTCTTTTCGTAAATTCTTTCATTAGTACCACAAAATGGTAAATAATTTTGAGAAAGAGTTTTCATAATGCCAATTATACGCACTAATACCTTTTTCCATCGTTATCTCTCTTGATCAATTGAAGATTCCATTTTTTCATCAATTGTTGCCTTTTCTTGAAGACCTTTCAAATCAACCCATTTTATAAGATTTACAGTATGCTCCGGATTACTTTCATGCTCTCTTAGCTTAGTTGTAATTTTATGCCAATCATCCATCCATTCTTCTCTTAATTTAAACTTTTTTGTGGGTTTTTAAATAGCTTGCAACAAAAACAAAGGACTCCATTTAAGTCATTTGAGTAAATTAGCCATTTTCTTTCATGTTCTTCTCCTCGTGGATAACAACTAAAATAGTGTTTAAAAGAAAAAATGTCTACCATCAATTTCATTTTAGAAAAATCTTCATTTTCTTTCACAATTTTGATAGGCCCTCGTTTAACTAGCAGTATCCTTTGACTATCGGTTATTCTTCCTCATAATTCCATATCGTAATTGACATCAACATCCTTTTCAAGATTAAGCACAATCAAATCATCAACACCTTCATTCAAATCATTCACTTTACCAACTACGTCTTCTTCAACTACATTTCCTTCTTCATTTTCAATAGCCTCTTCATTGACATCAACATCTTCATCCATTTCATGAATCTCAATATGCTCATTTTCATCCATCTCTTTAATTCTAATTGAAGTTGAAGATTGAGATTTTTGAATTTATGTTTGAAATAAATTAGAGACCAAACCAATGAGAGATTTTGCAAGTTCGTCTTTCTTTTTCTTTACTTTTCTATTGTAAAATCCGGAGTTTTGTTTATGAAATATAACTCGATTTTTGACATCTTAATTCTTCGTCGTATTCCCTATGGATTTCCAATTTGATGGAACAAGTGAAGTTTTAACACCGTGCATAAATTATAAGTACATATTTCATTTTGATGTGTATAATAAAAATATCAACTATTGAATTTAAAAAAATGAATTCAAATATATTTTTTCTAATAAAATATCATCATCAATCTAATAGGCACTAATCTAAATAATCAACAAATCAGCGTACAATAATTGCATTGCAATTTAATAAGTTAAGCAAAGCAATGCTTTTGATATTTGTCAATTATTATATATCATCGACCTAAATCTAACATAACAAGTATTAATCAAAAATTCAAAATAGCAAACACAATACTATCATTACACTTATACACAAATAGTAAATTAGTAATTACCTTTTTATCAAATTGTTTGAGGCAGCTAATCACTAATGCAGTAATCAAATTAGCAACCAGAGTCAAACTTTCGAAGCCAGAGGAGAATGTCACGTGCGTTGTTGGCTGTTGCAGCCTACTGAATTTGGAGACCATGCAGAGTTGTAGATGTTGGAGACTACTGTGCCGAGGACTACTGGAGGAGAATTAGCAACCAGAGTGATTTGCGATGTTGGACACTGCCGTCATAGTAGAGAATTGGTCGCGCACAAAGGAGAATCGTAGAAGGAGGCAATCGCGATTTGAGATTTTGAGAATTGGGTTTTTTTCTCTGAGCTGTTATCTTATGAAGGGGGGTTGCTCTATTCAGTGGCCTATTAGGTTTTGCCTAAGTACCAGCTCTGAATGTTGGTGTAATTTTTCTCTCTTCTTTCCCTTAGCCTTAAGGGGACGTGAATGACTTTTGCTTGAGGAAGAGGCATCTCTAAGAGAAAAAAAAGAGTCTCTAATATTCTTAAGATGATCGATGCACCCATATAAAAAAATTGCTGATAATGTCTGTATCTCGCCTCTACTACTTTGCTCGATCTTTGGTTCATTTCTGAACCCATGAAGGAATGGTCAATTTCCAAGCCAAATGCTTTGAGTAATGTGAATATTTAACTAAGTAATAACTTGTGCAGAATTAAACATAAAATACTAAATAGTAAAGTGCACCAGAGATTTTTATACTGGTTTGACCAGAGACTTTTATACTGGTTTGAACTTTTCATTCTACATCCAGTTCCAAACTCCTTCTGGATTTAAAAACAATGGCCTCACTTAACACATAGGAATAGATATTATAACTGCTTGAGCTACGGAACACGATATCTTGCCTGAAGATCTCCAACAGGACTTCGATTACATAGAGTAGTTAAGTCAATGACTTTATGTGCTCTTGAATAGCACGAATGAGCCAATACATACAACCTTCCTATAATCTTCCTTTGTATACGTATGCATTCGTGAAGAATTGAAAGTAATTTAATCACAATAGAGATGAACTTGAACAAGCAAGTAATGAAATATAATGCTATATAAATCTTTGAATGCTCAGAGAATTCAAACAAGAAATTGAGAGTAGTAGAAAATTGTTGTTCGAATCTTAAGATATGATTGTTGTTTATAGTAGTTGAGTAGTTGTAAGTTTTCATAAAGAGTAGTAACCATTATAAATGTTGCAACTATTCACGGAGAGAAGTGTCTCTTCGTCGAGGAAGAAGAACTCTTGAAAATATGACAATTGTAGGTAACCAGTCGACTAGTAGAGTATAATCAGCCGATTGGTTGAGGTCAATCAATTAAATTTTCATACAAAAAAGAATTAGTTAATTTTTGACCCTTTGTAGTCGACTTAATCTACACAAGAAGTCGACTATTTTAAGTTTATTCGACTGAATGCATGGTTATAGTCGACTATTTTTGTTTTGTGGATAAAAATGTATAGTGTACATGATATTAGTCGATTGAACTAAGGCTACAAGTCGACCGAATCTGCGTAACTACGTTTTTAATATATAAACATGAATGTTAACGATTGTGTGTGTATACCACTTTGAAGAGATTTTAACAATCATAAACTTATAGACGCGAAATACTATGACTAATAAACTTTATTTGTCATCATCGTCTTGGCTTCGTTATTGCATCTCTTCTTGTATCTCCATGTGTATGCTTTTGTCCTCAATTTGTTTGTTTGTTTATTTTTGATATTAATGTACCTGCAAGTTAGCTTAGAGGTTCTTTTGTATAATTGTATAGTTGTTATCATTAAAATCTAATAAAAGAGGTTCTAACATTATCCTCCTTTTTGATGATGACAACCATAAAATTTTTGAAAATATTTATTTTATATAAAATGATATTATAAAATAATTAAAGCTCCCCATAAGTGTAATATCTTCCTTATCAATATACAAATGTATTTCTTCTCCTTTGTCATTATAAAAAAGAATGAGGAATATATAAATATTGCTTTCTAGGTAATAATAAATTTTATAAAATATATTATAAAGCACAAATAATTAAATCTCCTTTTAACTACAATATTCCTAAGTATAAATGAAAATCATTTAAGTAAATACATCTTTCTTAGAAATTATTGTTAAAAAATATATTCTTTTAATGTATGTTCTCTTTATATGTATATACTCTCCTTATACATATGCTCTAATTTTTCTCCCTCTTTTTTTTTTATAGAATAGGGATAAAAATTATAAAAAATGGAGAGTATATAAATATCTGTAAAGGCTTTGAGAACTTTATATAGAAACATAGACATTTCAAAAAGATTTAAGTTATACTATATCCAAAATGTGAGTATTACTTTTCAGAAATTGCGTAATATTCCTCAAATATAAAAGGTTAACTCAATATTAATTGTGGAGAAAATAAGTTAGATTTTACCAAATTTGCTTAAGTCCTTATTTCATTGTAAGCACAAAATTTCATCAAAAGTATGGAACATCCTTAAAATTCAAAATCTACTTACAATAAATAATAATCGTTTTTTGTACCCACTAACTACGTTACGGTCTAAGAGTTAATCATAGGGTGAAAACCTTACCAAAATAGGTGTAGTTGTACCCTTGAAAAGAAATAAAAATAATGAAACAACTTTATCAAATAGTAATTACTTTGTAGTACTTTTGATAGCATTAAAACAATAGTTTTTAGCATTTTGTAGTAAACTCCTATGTTTTAGCGGTATAAGTAGGACTACCGATCATTAATAAATAACTACTACTTATAAACTAGGGTATCGGTAAAAAAAATTAGCATTCAAAGCACGCGATATCCAAGGTTCATGTAATTTCCTAAGTTTTAAAAAACCATACCTGTTTGGGCATGGTTGAACCTTATATATATAGTTTTCATTACAAATCATATTCTTATAATAGTTGCAAATATAAAGTTGTTTATCATGATCAATCATATTAGCAGGAATCCATGTTTTAATACTATTAGTCATTAGCTTAGCACTTGAAAAAAAATTCTATCGTTTCTAAACAAAGTACTATTATGACTCTAAGTCATTTTAGGACTATCTTGGTTACTAGTACTAGCATTAAAATTAGTATATACGAATGTGTATCTAGTACTATTTTTACTTTTAGCTTGTTTATAGCCTAAATCACTTTTATTATTGTGAGCATTCGAATTTGTAAATAAGGAAGATAAGATATCTTTACCTTTGTTAAAATTTATGATTTTTTCGTTTAATCTTTTAAAATTTACTTTAGAATCACAACTTCGTCTTGCAAACTATTGCTATTATCTTTTGCATCTCACATTCATTAGATAATTCTAAATTCTTTTTAATTAAAGCTTCATTCTCTTTTCAAGAGACAAAATTAATGAATTAGAATTATTTAAAGAATTTTCCAAAAGTATATTTTTGTAAAACATCGATTTCCTTCGAAAGATCGTTGATTTTAGCTTCTACCTACTTATTTTTATTTTGTAGGAAATCTTTTTGTAAAAGAAGTTCTTCTACCGTATTTTCAAATAAATTAGTTTGTTTTACCAAATATATTTTTTCCTCTTTTAAATTGGAAATTTCTTGCTCACAATCTTTTAACTTAGCTAATGCAACTCTATTAACTTTATTCAAAGTTTTTCAATTTTTTAATAATTCATCATGTGCAAACAAAAGGTCTTTATATAAAGAACCTAATCATACCGATTATGACATGAGTTTAGCCACAAAGCGTTTTCTTATTTTATTCCTTTTTATCGATCTCACAATTTCTATTGTCTTGATTAGATCTCTTTATGTCCATTTATTCTAGTATGTTGTTACGATCTCTAGAATCCAAGGCTCTGATACCAAATGAAAGTTGCTAGGGATCAAATAATATAAATATTTAACTAAGTAATAACTTATGCGGAATCAAATATAAAAATACTAAATAATAAAGTGCTCCGTAGATTTGGTTCGAACTTTCCGTTCTACGTCTAGTCCCAGACTTCTTTTGGATTTAAAATCAACACCCTTACTTAACCCGGAGGAATAGGAATTATAATTGTCTGAGCTACCAAACATGAATTTTTACCTAAAGATCTCTAACATAACTTCGACTACAAAGAGTAGTTAAGGTAGCGACTCTGTGTGTTCTTGAATGGCACGAATGAGCCGATACGTACAACCTTTATATAACCTTCCTTAAAGTGGTATACTTATGTATATGTGAAGAATTGGAAGTACTTTGATCACAATAGAGATGAACTTGAACAAGCTAGTGATCAAATAGAATGCTATGCGAATCTTTGAATGCTTAGAGAATTCAAACAGAGATTAAGATTAGAGAGTAATAGAAGATTGTTGTTCGAATCTTAAGATATGATTGGTATTTGTAGTAATTGAGTACTTGCAGGTTTTCACGAGCAGTGGTAACCATTAGAAATGCTGAAATTATTCACAAAGAGAAGATTCTCTTCGTCGAGGAAGAAGAAATCTTGAAAATATGATGGTTGTAGGTAACCGGTCCATTGGTAGAGTACCAATCAGTCGACTAGTTGAGGTCGAGTAATTTAATTTTCAAACAGAAAAGAACTAGTTACTTTTTAACCCTTTCTAGTCAAATAAATCTACACAAGCAGTCGACTGGTTTAAGTTTAGTCGACTGGATATATAGTTATAATCGACTATTTTTGTTGTGTGGATAAAAATATATAGCATACATGATATCAGTCGACTGAACTAAGACTACCAATCGATTGAATTTGTGTAACCGTGTTTCCAATATGTAAACATGACCGTTAATGATTTTTGTGTACGTGTGTGTAATATTTTAAAAAGATATTAACAATCATATACCTCACAACACAAAATACCATGACTAACAAACTTTGACTATCATCGTCATTTTTGCTTCATTATTGTATCCCTTCTTGTATCTCCATGTATATACTTTTTGTTGAATATGCGCTTATATGATTTTTGTTTGATGATAATAAACATATATACATTCGTTTAAATGTATTTGTTAATATACTATTTTATTTTCACAGATTAAATAAATATTTGCTGAATAAAATAAATAACACGGAATTTGAATTCAAACGAATATTTTATTCAAACAAATATTTATTACAATTTTGAATAGTACAAATTCAAGCTCTCACTATACATATACAGTTTTGACTACAAATACATCACAATTTCATATTTACATTTAACCTCACTACACATCACTCATTCACTCAATTCGTATTTTATCTTCAACTTCATTCCAGTTTGAATCCAACATCTGAGCAATTTGCAAAAATATTTACTAACGCAGTAAAATTGAAAATAAAATATTTTTGCGATATAAAATAAAACGTGAATTTTGAAAATGATATTTGCCTCAGTTATTTGGGTTGTTCGTCATCATTTAAATTTGAATTCATCATACACGAACAACTTGTGACATACACGGTGTATTACTGTATATGCCACAAGGCCGTGCACGCCGATATATACACTTGATTGTTTTACAGGGACAGGTGAGCACAGGTCAAACCCAAATGAAAAACCGGGTTCAACTCACGTGCAATAACATTGAAAATCATGACACAAGCACAAGGTCAAATCCGAGTTTTGAAACTGGATTCAACACAAGGCAACATGACCAAAGGCATAGCAACTGCATAGCGACTGCAGCAGTGACAAGTGCAATTCGAACCAACATGACAGCAATGCACCATGGAGTGAATGCAACATGATAAACAACCAAAGTGCAACAATGTGCATAGTTCAGACAGGCAGTTAAAGCAACATCAAGTTGAAATAGATAAAGTGACATGATGAATGCATATATAGATGAATGCAGAAAGGTGAATCACCAGCCACAAGTATACACAACAAAGTCATGTATGCAGACCAGTGTTAACAAACACAAACTGCAGTGGACAGCAAAAATGATCAGCCATCAAAGTACAAGAACAAGTTGAGATGCACAATGCCACCAAGCAAAACAAAAACACAGCGGCAACATCAAAGTACAAGCCAGAAGCTCAAGTACATCATGTACACCAGTGTGCCGGAGAAAGAAAGGATGGAAGCAGTGATACAAGTATGCAACAACAAGAAAACCAGTTCAACATGCACAACTAAATGAAACAGGTCAAGCATATATGGATATGCAGTGACAAAGTGACTGCAACAAACATCAGCAGGTACAAGATGCCCAACCAAATGAATATCAATGCAAACCAGCAATTAAGCACATGTATGCAGATCAGTGTCGACAACCAAGTAAATGCAGAGAACAGTGCAATCATGAAGATTGCAGCAAAAATGCAGACATAACAGGTGAAGTGCTACAAGTTGCAGACTCGAAGCATCAGTGAAACTAGGTTACTACATAACACAGCAGTATCAAATACAATATGGACACAACATGCCTCAAAGACCAGTAAACCAAGCTTCACAACAAACATCTCATGAATATAAGATGTCGAAGCCACAAAATCAAAGTCGAGTGAACTGCAAGTGTCAACAAGACACGTGAATATGAAGACCATCAAGTATGATACAACTTACAAGCCCAAATGACAAAATAGCGAACTACAATGTCACAGTTCAGAAAGGCAATACACAAGTGACCATACACATATATACATACAAGAATGTATGTATACAAATGATCATCCCAAATATACACAAGTGCAGAAGTAAACAAATGCAACAATCAACTCAACTGAATACAGAAAAATGCACAAAGGCATAGCAAGAGTCACAAGACCATCAAGCTGTGAGCAAGTGCAACTCGAGCTTCAGAAATAACAAATGCAGATACAAAATGACCAAGCGCAACTGGAAACAACAAAAATTGTGCAACATGATCAGAAGAAATGCAGTAAAGACTCAAGTCACAAAGTCAAAGCCGTGATCAAAACAATTTCAAGATGAACAAATCATGACCGAAGTCATATAATGAACAAGTCAAAATCGAGGTAGCAAAGGTAATTGACAAAGTCAAAAATCGAAGCCGTGGTCAACAAAGGATACCGAAGTCAAAGAAAATTAATGCCGTGAAAATCAAGTAAGTAAGCATCACAGAATATATACGAAGTGACAAAGTCAGAGAGATCATAAACATTCAAGCAACATCGAACAGCCAGAGATAAAATAATTGACAAATTCAAATCATCAGAACGAACGAGAATATAGGAATTCGATTCCTATTTAAACACAATCATCATCGGCAATTTAAAATCCATTGAGTTCAAGCATCAACTAGTAAAGAAAAGGGGATAAATTACGTACCGAAATCGCAAAACGAACTCGATCCAAATTGAAGAGCCGTGAGCAAATCAAAGAGCATCAATCCTACTATCGAACGAGATCGAGCGGCACTTCAATTTGCATAACCCTAGTTTGAATCGCAAGGAGAAAAAGCAAATTTGCAGAAGCCCTAATTCGTAAAGAGGAACGAAAGAGGATCGGCCATATTTTCACAAAGCAAAGAAAAAAGAACGGGTTGAAGAAGTGAATAGGGGCCGGCCTTATTCTACTTTGATAAAAGGGTTTTTTAATTAAAGGGTTATAGGTTTTAAAAAGTAGGGTTATTTTATTTTTGAATTGTTTTGAATTGTATTTTCTTTTTTAAACCGTTTAATTTTCTAGTCGTGTGACTAGGGGACAAGCTACGTGGCGTAGCTTGAGAATTCGCAACTCGGTGGTTGAGTTGTGGCAAGGTTTTGAGCGTAGAGTTAGATTAGTCAATAGCGGGTATAGCGAGTTTACGTGTGTAAGCGAGGGACTATCTAATTTCTAGTAGAAACCTTAGGGGCAGCACGTAGGCAGGGTTTTGCCGAAGCTGGGTAAATTCTGTGTTGTTCTGTTCTGCATTTTATTATCCTGCTATTTATTTCTGTGCTGGTAATATTCAGTGATCTGTGTTAATAATTGTTTATAAGCTTCCGCGATTAATTTTTATAATTAACACTATCACCCTATTCACCCCCCCTCTAGGGTGAAATCGATCCTACAAGTGGTGTCAGAGCTAGGAATAGAAGTCAACATCTGTTTTAAAAATTCGATTTTTTTTGAAAAAATCAGTTTTTGTTTTAAAAATTTGATTTTTTTTTCAAAAACCAATTTTTGTTTTAAAAATTTGAATTTTTAAAATGGCTTCTTTTAATAATGCTTTTACAGAGGGTCAGTCGATAGTTAGACCACCAATGTTCAATGGTGAATATGCTTTTTGGAAAAATAGGATGAATTTTTTTTTGAAAACCATTGACGCATGGGATATTGTTGAGACAGGTTATAAAACTCCAATTATAACCGTAGATAATCAGGAAATAGAGAAACCAAAGGAACAATGGACAGAACTAGAAAATAGATTACAAAATGCTAATGCTAGAGCTATGAATTCTATTATCTGTTCATTGGATCAATTTGAATTTAATCGTGTCTCACATTGTCTAACTGCACAGGAAATATGGCAGCACTAGAAGTGACTCACGAAGGAACATCTCAAGTCAAAGAATCTCGCCTTGCCATGCTAAGCAGCGAATACGAGAACTTCACAATGGCGAAGGAAGAAAATGTCAAAGAGATGCATGGACGACTTTCCAATATCGTTTACAAATCAAAAGCTCTCGGAAAATCATACACAGAGTTGGAGATAGTCCGAAAAATCCTTAGAGTCCTTCCACGAAAATTTGAAGCAAAAGTGACTGCCATTCAAGAATCAAAAGATTTGAAACAAATGAAAGTCGAAGAACTCATCGGAAATCTCACCACTTATGAGTTAGAAATGAAATTCAAGGAAGAGCGTGAAGGAGGAGATAATCGAAAGAAATCAATAGCGCTCAAAGGAACAACCGAAAGTGATGATGATAACGATGATGATGATGAAGCAGCAAAATTGGCGCTACTAATAAAGAAATTCAAAAAGTGGAATCGCAAACACGGAAATCCAGCTCGAAATCATGAATTGAAAAGCAGAATAGGGAAAGCACTTGACTACTCAGAAGAACAGGAGATCATCTGTCATAAGTGCAACAAACCCGGCCATATCAAGCCCGATTGTCCACAAATTAAATCCAGCCATGGAAAGAAACGGAAAAAGAAAAGTTTTGCAGCCACTTGGGATGAAATAAACGAGGATGATCAAAGCACTGGCAGTGAAAGCGAAAAGGCAGAATTGTGTCTTCGAGGTGATACAACTGACAGTGACGATGACGAGCCAAGTGAGGTATCAAAACTTACCCATTCTGAGTTGCTTATATATTTTCATGAAGTAAACGGCTGTTTTGAACAACTTAGGGAAAAATACGCTAAACTTGAATCTCAAAAGGATACTTTGATAGAATGCAATAAACAACTTGATCAACTAGTTAAAACCTATCAAAGTAGGATCCCTAAGTGTGATAAGTGTCCAACATTCAAAGAAGAAATTAAAAAATCAGAAATCAATATAAAATCACTTGAAAATGAAATTCTGATTTTAAAAGAAAATGAAAATACTAGGAGAGAGAATTCTATTAAAAAGTGCACACAATTGTTAAACGAAAATGAATCCCTCAAAACACAAGTCCAACAATTGTCAACGACTTTAGATAAATTTTCAAAAAGTGAAAAATCGTTGAATATGCTACTAGGAAAGCAAACTGTTAATACGGTTAGACAAGGACTTGGATATAATAATTCGAAAATTGTTGAAAGCAATATTAATCAAGTTAATTCTATGTGCACAATTTGTAGAAAATTTGGACACGATCACAATAATTGTTGGTATAGACCCAAACATGTGAAAACTATACCGATTTGGGTTCCAAAAGGCACAAATATAAAATTTCTCAAAGTTAAACAAATTTGGGTGCCAAAGGGAACAATTATAAATAGTTTTGGGTCTTTACAAAATTGTTTTTCAAAATTTTCTGCCACTAACAACCATGGACCTATAAAAACAAATAGGTCACATAAATCTTTTCCCGTGTAGGTGTGGTGGCAGGCTAAGGAACAACAACAGTGTTCTCTGGATTTTGTCTGTTCCAGAAACACAACGGGCGACAAAGCAAAGTTCCTTAGCCTAGTATAAAGGTGACAGAATCACAATGGGCAATCACGAAAAATATCGTAAAGGTAAAACAGGTAATGGTATGTTTTAAACGATATATTAAATGTGATAATCTGCACCGTATTCTGAATTGAAATCAGCCAGTATTGAGATGATGAAAAGATGGTGATTTTGACTTTGACTTATTCAACATAGTTGGCCAATTATATTCTTATGCCAAAAACACTATAAAAATCTTTGGATTCTTTGAATTACTTCATATATATCATTTTGGATTAAAAATAGTGTTTTGTTGGATAATAATACATTTGGTTATAATTCGGCTAACTCTATATTCACGGTTTTCTGATTATTAACACGGCTTCATTTCAAATTCAAAAGAATGTCATTTAAATTGTTGTTAAAATTGAATTTGAAATTTTTGGTGCACACTTTGTGTTTTGGTCTATAAAATTCAATTGATGATAATTTTTTAAGTGAAAGAGAAATTCAGATGCAGATTTCACTGGTAATCTAGTTGATAGAAAAATTACTAGTGAAACGTGATTTTTTGTTGAGACATTTAGTAACTGCATCGTTTTTCAAAGAAAATATCTACATATTTTTCATTTCAAATAATTTTCAAACTGCAGAAAATTTTCTTATAAAACCCCCTCAAGAAAATCATTTTTGACCATATTTTCAGATTAGTCATTTTGAAAAATTAATTTCATAATTATTTTTGAATTTGATTTTAAATGACAATTTTGACTAATCTGACTCCCAAATGATTATCGAAAAGAAAAATAGTGATTGAAAAAGTGATGAGTGTTGATATTAATCATATATTATAACTCGAGAAAGTATAATTAGAAAATTTCTTTAGAAATTTAAACAAGAGTTATAAAACTTTTTGTTGGTAAAAATTCCATGATCATCACTCATCAAAATTCTATATAGTTTGTCAATATGTGGTACTTTAAACAGGAATCGTTCGTTTTTCATTTTCACATTTTTTTTTAAAAAAATAAAAAAATTAATAATAATAATAATAAATAAATACCAAAGTATTCACTCTCATTTAAAAGTCCTCACGGTTATGCATGGGTGAATTACTTGGAATTTGTTATGTGCTTTCATGCTCATTTAAAAGTCCTCACGGTTATGCATGTATGGAACGCATATCAAAAGTTGATTTTTTTAAAATAAACAAGTTGATTCTAATCCCATTTAAAAGTCCTCACGGTTATGGGTGGTTAGAAGATACTTGAATTCATTTTTTTTTAAATAAAATTGGAATACTACTAATCTCATTTAAAAGTCCTAACGGTTATGCATGGTTAGTAGATATTCAAATTCCTGATATAAATATGCCACAAATAGACACAACTGTGTGGTTTTATATGATGACATCATTTCCATCATTCTAAAAGTCGAATATGCGTCTAACAAAATATTTATGATTTTTGTTTGATTTTTTATTGAAATTTAATATTTATATTCAATTGAGTTTTAATGTTGGATTAATATCGATTACTTTATCTCTATTTTCTCTAACACTATTATTCTTTTGCTGATAACAAAAGGGGGAGAGAAAAGTTAAGATTTTGTCAAATAAAATCAAGCAAAGGTCAAATAATTTTCTATTTGCATCTAGGCTCATTTGCATATTTTTATTTGTATGCATATATGTAGGGGGAGCTTTGTGTAGAGAGGAAGCATTTAAATAGGGGGAGCAATTAGGATATATCAATGATCAAATACATTTAACATATTCAAAATCTTAAATATATGTTTGTTATCATCAAAAGGGGGAGATTGTTGAATATGCGCTTATATGATTTTTGTTTGATGATAATAAACATATATACATTCGTTTAAATGTATTTGTTAATATACTATTTTATTTTCACAGATTAAATAAATATTTGCTGAATAAAATAAATAACACGGAATTTGAATTCAAACGAATATTTTATTCAAACAAATATTTATTACAATTTTGAATAGTACAAATTCAAGCTCTCACTATACATATACAATTTTGACTATAAATACATCACAATTTCATATTTACATTTAACCTCACTACACATCACTCATTCACTCAATTCGTATTTTATCTTCAACTTCATTCCAGTTTGAATCCAGCATCTGAGCAATCTGCAAAAATATTTACTAACGCAGTAAAATTGAAAATAAAATATTTTTTCGATATAAAATAAAACGTGAATTTTGAAAATGATATTTGCCTCAGTTATTTGGGTTGTTCGTCATCATTTAAATTTGAATTCATCATACACGAACAACTTGTGACATACACGGTGTATTACTGTATATGCCACAAGGCCGTGCACGCCGATATATACACTTGGTTGTTTTACAGGGACAGGTGAGCACAGGTCAAACCCAAATGAAAAACCGGGTTCAACTCACGTGCAATAACATTGAAAATCACGACACAGGCACAAGGTCAAATCCGAGTTTTGAAACTGGATTCAACACAAGGCAACATGACTGAAGGCATAGCAACTGCATAGCGACTGCAGCAGTGACAAGTGCAATTCGAACCAACATGACAGCAATGCACCATGGAGTGAATGCAACATGATAAACAACCAAAGTGCAACAATGTGCACAGTTCAGACAGGCAGTTAAAGCAACATCAAGTTGAAACAGATAAAGTGACATGATGAATGCATATATAGATGAATGCAGAAAGGTGAATCACCAGCCACAAGTATACACAACAAAGTCATGTATGCAGACCAGTGTTAACAAACACAAACTGCAGTGGACAGCAAAAATGATCGGCCATCAAAGTACAAGAACAAGTTGAGATGCACAATGCCACTACGCAAAACAAAAACACAGTGGCAACATCAAAGTACAGGCCAGAAGCTCAAGTACATCATGTACACCAGTGTGCCAGAGAAAGAAAGGATGGAAGCAGTGATACAAGTATGCAACAACAAGAAAACCAGTTCAACATGCACAACTAAATGAAACAGGTCAAGCATATATGGATATGCAGTGACAAAGTGACTGCAACAAACATCAGCAGGTACAAGATGCCCAACCAAATGAATATCAATGCAAACCAGCAATTAAGCACATGTATGCAGATCAGTGTCGACAACCAAGTAAATGCAGAGAACAGTGCAATCATGAAGATTGCAGCAAAAATGCAGACATAATAGGTGAAGTGCTACAAGTTGCAGACTTGAAGCATCAGTGAAACTAGGTTACTACATAACACAACAGTATCAAATACAATATGGACACAACATGCCTCAAAGACCAGTAAACCAAGCTTCACAATAAACATCTCATGAATATAAGATGTCGAAGCCACAAAATCAAAGCCGAGTGAACTGCAAGTGTCAACAAGACACATGAATATGAAGATCATCAAGTATGATACAACTTACAAGCCCAAATGACAAAACAGCAAACTACAATGTCACAGTTCAGAAAGGCAATACACAAGTGACCATACACATATATACATACAAGAATGTATGTATACAAATGATCATCCCAAATATACACAAGTGCAGAAGTAAACAAATGCAACAATCAACTCAACTGAATACAGAAAAATGCACAAAGGCATAGCAAGAGTCACAAGACCATCAAGCTGTGAGCAAGTGCAACTCGAGCTTCAGAAATAACAAATGCAGATACAAAATGACCAAGTGCAACTGGAAACAACAGAAATTGTGCAACATGATCAGAAGCAATGCAGTAAAGACTCAAGTCACAAAGTCAAAGCCGTGATCAAAACAATTTCAAGATGAACAAATCATGACCGAAGTCATATAATGAACAAGTCAAAATCGAGGTAGCAAAGGTAATTGACAAAGTCAAAAATCGAAGCCGTGGCCAACAAAGGATACCGAAGTCAAAGAAAATTGATGCCGTGAAAATCAAGTAAGCAAGCATCACAGAATATATACGAAGTGACAAAGTCAGAGAGATCATAAACATTCAAGCAACATCGAATGGCCAGAGATAAAATAATTGACAAATTCAAATCATCAGAACGAACGAGAATATAGGAATTTGATTCCTATTTAAACACAATCATCATCGGCAATTTAAAATCCATTGAGTTCAAGCATCAACCAGTAAAGCAAAAGGGATAAATTACGTACCGAAATCGCAAAACGAACTCGATCCAAATTGAAGAGCCGTGAGCAAATCAAAGAGCATCAATCCTACTATCGAACAAGATCTAGCGGCACTTTAATTTGCATAACCCTAGTTTGAATCGCAAGGAGCAAAAGCAAATTTGCAGAAGCCCTAATTCGCAAAGAGGAACGAAAGAGGATCGGCCATATTTTCACAAAGCAAAGAAAAAGGAACGGGTTGAAGAAGTGAATAGGGGCCGGCCTTATTCTACTTTGATAAAAGGGTTTTTTATTTAAAGGGTTATAGGTTTTAAAAATTAGGGTTATTTTGTTTTTGAATTGTTTTTAATTGTATTTTCTTTTTTAAACCGTTTAATTTTCTAGTCGTGTGACTAGGGGACAAGCTACGTGGCGTAGCTTGAGAATTCGCAACTCGGTGGTTGAGTTGTGGCAAGGTTTTGAGCGTAGAGTTAGATTAGTCAATAGAGGGTATAGCGAGTTTACGTGTGTAAGCGAGGGACTATCTAATTTCTAGTAGAAACCTTGGGGGCAGCACGTAGGCAGGGTTTTTCCGAAGCTGGGTAAATTCTGTGTTGTTCTGTTCTGCATTTTATTATCCTGCTATTTATTTCTGTGCTGGTAATATTCTATGATCTGTGTTAATAATTGTTTATAAGCTTCCACGATTAATTTTTATAATTAACACTATCACCCTATTCACCCTCCCTCTAGGGTGAAATCGATCCTACACTTTTGTCTTTAATTTTTTTATTTGTTTGTCCATTTTTGATACTCAAGTACCAGCAAGTTAGCTTAGAGGTTGCATAATTGTATAGTTGTTGTCACTAAAATCCAACAAGAAAGGTTCTAACAAATGCTATTACTGTTTCAATCAAATAATCTACAAGGGAATCTAATAGGGAGTCATCGAGCACCATCACTTCAATTATTTTCAATTAACTCAAGTGATTGTACTTTCTCCTTCAAGGCTTCAATGGCCGAGGAAGGTTCAGTGATATGATAAATCATTACATTCAAAAGTTCTTTAAGTTTCTTCTCCTTCTTTTGGATAATATTCATATTACCAATCGATCCAGTTTGAATCTCTAATGCATGTTCATGTGTTTTGTTGGCCCGTTGAAGAGTTTTGACCTTGTTCCCTAATTCTTTAACCTTCAACTTAAGAGCGTATTTCACGCATCCCAACTCCCCGACATGACTTTGGTAATTGTTGAGATATTTTGAAACTCGTTTATCCCACTTTCCTTTGAGATACTAGGAGCATTCATATCTATATTCTTGACACCATTTGGCAATTTCTCCATCATCTAATCCTGGAGGCGGGTTTTTCAAGGACGAAAATTTCTCTTTACCAATTGAAGATTGGGACCTGGTTGTTCTTTTGGGAGTAGAAGTGGGAAGACTGGATTTGCCTCCACTTACTATGAGCTCTAAAGATTGGCATGATAGTTGACGTTTCAGCAGGTCAACTTCGAGGCTCTTAATTTTCTGATACAGCAAGCAACTTCTGCATCAATCTCAATTCCTTGGTTTAGAGGTCCGGATAGGCCAATTGTTCCTATTTTCTCTCTTAGCTCTTTGGTTTCTTTGCCATTCTATAATTTCTCCTTTAAACTCTAGGTCATCTCATTCATGCTACTTAATGTTGATCTCAACCTATAGTATTTGTTACATCGTTTGCATGCTTTTAAGTTATCGAGAAATGGTATAAATAAAGCATCTTTTGAAGAGCGCTTCCCAATGTATAAAATCAGTCTAGCTTTAAATTTATCCAATCAAGAGAGGATGTTTGGACTGTTGGATGTAAGTGTTAGTTGTCTTTCCTAGTAAAAATAAACAAAAGAAACATCAACACATGAGAAAAACATATTCGAGTTTTATACACTCAATCCTTAATTTTAAAAGCAACAGTCTTAGCTCTTTTGAGTAAACCCGTAGGCATAGGGAAAGTAGAGTCAAAGGGAACATTAAATCCACGAAGAGTGTTGACTAAGGGAAACTGGTGTTAATTTCATCTCTTGGCAGGAGGGCTAGTTTCTCCACATAACAATTTAACATAATCAGACTGGATTTCTTTAAGTAAACTATCTTTTTTATCACCTAAGAAGTAAAAATATTGGTGGAGAGTTGTGTGTAAACTTCTTGAGGGTCCGTAAAAAGGATTATTTTTCTAATTGAGAGATTTTTAGAGTTAATGTTTTCACCTTAAAATCCCTTTTAGCTTGACAAATTTACTTAAGAATTCTTTTGAAATAGAAGTGCTTAATGGTTCCTTAACTATGTATTTTAAGAAAAACAAACCAGGCCGCAAAAATATCACTCTAATATGAGGTCAAACTTCCTCTTCAACTTGTCTTTCCATTTTGGTGGTGAAGGGAAGTCCAACTCTGGATAATTTTCGATATTATCAAAGCTTACAATGAAGAGGGCATGCTTATAACATTGTTCTTTTATTTGAGGAAGAGCTTGTTATATAAAGGAGGAGACTTTCATTTTAGCATCCTTGATGATGTCATTCATGTAGACAAGTGTAGCCTCCTTGCTTCCAGTTTATTCTTTAAGGTTTAACTTGTGCACCCACTTGAGTGTTTTCAGTTCTGGCCTGCTCAAGTTCCTTTTCCAGGGATTTTACCTTTCTTCAGCCGCTAGTTTGATTTTTCTTTCTTCATCCAAATTGGAGGTAGGTTTATCCCTTTCGGTAGTAATCTCATCTCCTTTATTGTAAGTTCAAGAATCTAGCCATCAAGGGATCTGACTCTATCAATCAATAATGAAATCCGTTCTTTAAAATTTAAGACTTGATCGATAGACTCATTAGACGCTTGTTGAAGGAAGAACATGTGCTTATCCACCTAAACAAAAAATGACGAATAAAAGCCAAAGTTTGTATTTAATTTAAGGATATATATAGCCAGACATGCAAAGACACATACCACAAAGAGCTGTTGGAAAAGAATGTGGAGATGATCTCTAAAAAAGACAGAAGGCTGCAATGGTATTAAAGAAGCCACAAATCGGGACTGGATAACCAATGGATAAAGTTATCAAAATTTAAGGGGATGGGTTGGGCCAAAAATTCATAAACAAGGGATTCAATAGATGGAGGAGTCAGGCCTAACTCCTGGTACCATTGTTGCAAAGCAGCCGCGAATAAGGGATCCATGATATCTATAATAGGACCCAGGGTGTTAATAGCTTTTGTCTGGTTCATAACTTGATTTTGAAGATTTTGGTCTTGCAAACTTAAATCAATGGGACTAGAACCTTGGTTAATAGTGGCTGCAGCTGTTTTTACCCCTCAACAATTACGGTGAGTGGTTGACCTTTTCCAAGATTGGCCTTTTTACAGGAGGAGGAATTAAAACATCGGACAGATTGTTAGAATCATTCTTCCTTTTACGACTTTCAATATCCTTAAGGGCATCAGTAATAAAGCCTGCAACAGGGGCAGCTTTAGTGGTCAAGCCTAAGGAGGAGGTATGAGCTTTAGTATTCGTCATCTTAGTAAGTGGGACGACTTGATTTGAGCCTAAGTTAAAGAGAGAATCATAAAACGTTGATATAAGAAATTCTAGTAGAATCATGGTAAGAGATTGCTGAAAGAATCACGCTGAATGGGAAAGGTTGGAAAAAAGACATTTTGATTGCTAATGACCAAAGATTGGTTCCCATGAGCATCTTTCTTAACCATTGGAGGCTCTCCAAGCACTTTGTTATTTTCCAAAATCAAGGAGTATTTTTGAAGATTGACTTTGGTCAAAAGTTTAAGCATGTCCCCATTGTATGAGATGCTAAGCTCAAAGCACTGATTGAGTTAGCAATGGAAGGATTCACCTCCTTAGAAGCAGGCTCTGAAAGAGAATAAGAATCATAAAAGAACAATAAGAATATAGTATAAACAATAGAGAAAGAGCAACAAGCTTTACCAAGGTAGAGAAGGACCCCTTGAACCTAGGGGTACGACTCTTGATATAAAAAAACAGGTTTTGCCACTCCTTACTTCTATTAATCAGATTGGTAACTAAGCGCTTTAGGTAAGGAAGAAGGCGATACATAGTACCTGCAGGTTATCTCCCAACTTTAACAAGAGCTACCAATGAGTGGAGAGTTTCAGCATCAAGTGTAAGGAATTTTTCTTCCATGGTAAGTATTTCAAGACAGCTCAGATAGGTACAAGAATTAGGTGTCAATTGTATCAGAGCGATTGCCAAGTGATCCAAGAATCGAACAGAGAATTTCGAAAGGGAAGGCGTCTTGAGTGCCAAATGTGGATTGAGGTAAAAACAAAGAATCCTTCCAAAGGGCTATCTATCCTTCCAGATAGGCCAGCCACTCTAGGTTATACATTGATACTACCAAACTGTTGGAGAGTGTCTACTTCATTTTGAATAGTTATGGAAGACTAAATGAGTTTGTTATCTCCTTTTTTGAAGTAGGAGATTTTAGGCGTGCTTGAGGAGAAGAGGTTTTAGAATCATTTTGCCAACCATTTATCTATCAAATAATGTCATGCAAAAAATCAGGGAAATATCATATATTTTAAAGAAGTTTAAAGCACATAAGAAATCGTTAAAAAAATTTGATTCCTTAAGTATAGATATAGAAGAACGGATACTAAATGTCGAGCTCCTTCGTAGTTGTCGATTTTGTAACTAGTTGATGATTCTTTAAATAGTCGTCGATTTCGGAACTAGTTGATGGTGCTTTAAATAGTTAACTAGTTGATGATTCTTTAAATAGTTATCAAGTTCATAACTAATTGACGATTCTTTAAATAGTTATCGAGTTCTTAGCAAGTTGACAATTCTTTAAATAGTTGTCAAGTTTGTAACTAGTTGATAATTCTTTAAATAGTTATCAAGTTTGTAACAAGTTGTCTCCCCAACTAGTTGGCAAGCTTATAACTAGTTAGCAAGTCCCTAGCTAGTTATCGTGTCTCTAACTAGTTAATGAGCCTATAACTAGTTGGCAAGTCTCCAGCCAGATATTGAGTTTCAAATAACCACCGAGCCTTTAAATAGATGGCGAATCATTAACTATCAGAAATAATGGCCAAGTGTGCATCGAAGTACCAAATTATTAGAGTTATGTACTACAAGCGGCATTTGGTTTCAAACACAAAAATTCTTAATCATAAAAGTATTTGGATAAAAGTCACCAATCAAACCCAAGAAGTTCATAAATATTCAATTCGTAAAACCCTAATTCTAAAATCAGAAAACCTTTTCATCCTTAAATCGATCCAAAAAGAAAAATAAAAAAATAAAATAGAAAATCGTACCTTGAATTGAATTTGAATACAACAGGAATTAAAACTTCCTTTTGAAAGTTGCAAGATTGAAGAAGAAATTATAATTGCAATTATGATTTTGAGAATTTTTGGGAAATGAAAGGGTAAGTGTTTATAGAGGAAGAGGGAAACAACAAGAAACATTGATCCTTATTTGAATGAACGAATGAGATTGGAAGCTCTAGAATACCAATGGGTGGCAATATGAAAAGTGGGATCATACTAAAGTATAATATGCTTCTTCCATGCAGAGGGGCAAATGTTATTACATAATACAAGCGTCGAGCATCAAAAGGGAACATGTCGAGCTTGAAAATGATAAGAAGTGTCAAACTTGAATATGGATGAGTTATCAAGAATTTAACCAGTAGAAAAAAGTATCAAACTAATAGTTTTAACAACATCGAACCTCTAGTATAAATAACTATCGAGCTTCTACTCAAGAGTTGAATAGCTTAAAAAAATCAGTAAATGCTTGGATATATCGAGCTACAAGAGTCGTCAAGCTTGAAGACCGTAAGGTTGGTAAGCCTTTACAACCATAAGTGGTGGTATTAAGCCTCTACAACCATAGCAGTTTTCAGGTCTCTACAATAGTTAGTGTTGTCAAGCATCTACAAATGACAAATGATGTCAAATTTCTACAAAAAAAGTGCTGCCAAGTTTCCACAAGCAGAAGAGACAGCCGACTTCTAAGGTATGACGAGCCTTTACATTAGCAAAGGATGTTGAGATTTTATAAGCGATAAGAGATGCCGAACCTCTAAAGACACAGAGGTTGCCAAGTTTCTACAAGGAAGACTATATTGTCAATCTTCTACAAATAAGTAATGTCGAGTCTCTACAAAGGAAGAATTAGAAAGATGAGGCTAATAGATCCCTCATATTCCAAGCTAAGACATGTGTCAATCATCCTGCATGATTGACACCACTATAAATAGGACTCCCTTCCGCCATTTATAGTGGACGAATCACTTACTTTCTCTACTTCTCAATTATAAGATGCAAATCCTAAATCAATTATGGGGATTTCTAGAGCCGATTGTAAATTTTGGACTTTTTGTAAATAAGGACTTTTACATTTAACTTTGCATAGCATATTTCTCTTGTACATGAAAAATTGACTATTATTGGATAAAGGACATGCATATAACAATGATCTTGAACTTGAAAATAAATAGACTTGGACTTATATATATTTCTAAGCTTGCGTAAGGCCATTTAAGCTCTTATTCAAACTAGCCTTAGCCCGCCTTGTATATTAAGTTAGCGAAATTTGTTAACAAATAAATTGCTAAATTGTTTTGAAAATTTTAAGGACTTAAATGGCCCTTATCTAATAATGCTAAAAGTGGGGTCTTGATTTGATTTAATTAAGATTTAATGAAGAATTAAAAAGGAAGTTTTTAAGTAATGATGGAAAGGTTTCAATTTGATTCTTTAAAACAAAAATTCCTTTCATTCGTTCGTTGACTCTCCCGACAATTCATTTTCTTTCTTTTCTTTCTCTCCCTCTCATGGTTGAAGTTCCATGGTTTCCATAGAGAAAAAAAACCAAAGACAAATTCAATTAAAATTACAATAATATAAGTAAAAGGTGTTTCTTTAGATCCTTGCAAAATCTGGAGATGATTCAATTGAATCTAGGAGTTCTATTCTTCATTCAAGGTGCGAAATTTGGCTACATCTATAAGGTAATTTATAATTTTATTCAATTATGAAATACATGATGCTAATATAGTTAGATCCCATACATGTTGTACAACTTTTGATTATTTATTCAGTTTGTATATATAGTTTTGATTCTTATCATTGTTCAATGGATTTATATATGCCTAAGTTGTCCGATCTATTTTTTATTTTGAAACCGATGTTTATAAAAAAATTATACTACCTTTTTTTGATTGAAAATTGCAATTAATGATTGTAATTATCATATACACAAACATGAGTGTTGAAACCATTTTGAAAATTGATTTAATGTTTTGTGTGTTTGTTAGTTTTAAATGTAATTTATTTGGTTGTTGTTCGCATATGTTTAAAGGTTGTTTTGATTCAGAATTTATAAGTGGACTTTTATGCAAAATCACAAGCCTATTTTGAATCCTTCTTAATTTAAGGCTAGTTTTAATATGTTAGATTTAAGTTTTAAAACATACTAAAACTAAAAACTTCATATACATATGTTATCTTAAATTTAAAACATAATTTGCAATTATATATATATGTATGTATGTATGTATGTATATGTATGTATGTGTGTGTGTGTGTGTATCTGTGTGTGAACATGCATACGCACGTGCGCGTGTGTTGTATTTTATCTCAAGGTTTGAAAAAAATGCACTTTTGTATAAAATCTTCAATTTAATTTTAAATCTTTCCTAGCTTAAAACTAGATTTGAAATTATTTATGTTGGATTTCAAAACATATTAGTCAAAATTAGGATGCGTTTGAATGTTCAAAATTGTTTTGAAATAGTATTAAAGGATAAGCAAATGGAAAGAGAAAAATCCTTCACCTTTCCCCGTCCTTCTTAATTGCTTGTTTAAACACAATTGATTGTAAAGTATAAGTAAATTTTTGACTAGTTAAAATAGCTTTATAGCATATTATATGTGTGTGTAAATGTAAGTAAAATATATATATAAGTCTATTGACAACAAAGACATGTACAAAGTGACAACTGGGTTCATTGTGGTGTAAATCACAATACCTATGTGTGGTCCCATTAGCTATGGACACTACTTATAAGTTGCATTTGCACTTTACATACATGAGCATATTTAATACACGTTACAATATACATTTAAATATAAAATAAATTTAAAATCTTGCAAACTAATCATATAAAATATAGATTTTATTTGATGTATATTAGATTGGATCCAATAACCATTTAGACTTCATATGGTCAGTATAGGAAAAAATCAGAAATATACTCAATTCACCCACTTTCGACTGGCCCGGTTCGTTCAATGGTATCAAAGCCCAAATGGTATATGCAGTTTAAATTAGCATTATTAGAACTAACTGATTAAAGCCGACCCATTTGGAAGGGTTTCTAAAAAGTTAATGTCTAAGGTTAGGATTGAATAACAAGTACTCTGCCCTACTTAGCTACTATAGTTCATCCCGAAGGATGAAGTAAGCTCAATGCTTATCCCTAATCTAAAGGCCTGAATTGATTTTAGGCCTTGGGCTAATTTCCAAAATCAATTTGAAACTTAAAGATATTTTGAGTTTAAAAGTTAAATTTAATATATAAAAGGGAAATTTGATAAAAGTTACAGAATGCATTCAAATTTTTCAAAATTATTTTGGAAAATTGAATAATTAATTTTGAAAATTTTATTTTAATTAGTATGATTAATTGAATTAAATAAACTAATTAATTAAAAGTTAATTGATCAAAACATATATGTTGATATATGTGTGTAACTATAATTGTTATAGTTATTTATTTATCTTAAAATAGTTCATAATGAATTAAATTAAAAATTCAAATTAAATAAAATACTTTAATAAATTGTTTAATTAAATAAAATTAGTTAAAGTAAACATATATATATATATATTGCTATGTGCATACATAACAATTATATATTTGTCCAAATAATTGTGAATGACACCCGAAAAGGCTACCTCAATTATTAAAAGTATCCTAAACATCAAATGCATTCATAATTAGTACTTATCAAATACCAATTCATTTAATTAATTCATAATAATTTATGAACTAATTAAATTGAGCGGTATTTCGAAGATTTCATAGATATGGTTTTGTGATTCACATTTGTGAATTTAGCCGATAATTAATATCGAACAATTCAAATATTGATGTTCACATGTCAACTTAGCTGAAGGTGTGAAAGTTTGGCTGAATTCGTCACTTATATATCTTTTTTGGTAAAATTGTTTATTACATTAACTTAAATTGTGTCCTTAACTTACAATATGCTATCCACACGTTCTCTTCGTCAATACTATATCACTTTAAGATATCTTGAGTTTGGCATGAGTCAAAAACTCTAACAATATCCATATTCAATTTTTTGGTGTATCTATAAAAACTATTTACTATTAACCAAATTACGTTAGCCAAAGATTTTGACTTTGAGTTGACCATAACTGACTATAATACTAACGTTATACAACTTAGGAGACAAATTCTTTATTGAATTGTGTTTCACTTCCTATGCTTCAACTCAGACTTGTCTATATTCATTTGATGGTTATCGTGCTGCTATTCGACTATAATCAAATGAGGTATTCACATCGAAGTTCCACAGTACTCTCAAGTCGAGAGAACCATGTAATATCATCACACCGTGATTTTTTGTTTGACCTAGTTATTATCAACCAACAAGAAACTACCAGTCAAGTTATTTTATAGTTATCCAGTAACTATAAATACATAACCTCTTGGTGCCTTAGCGGTTATAAGTAATGCATTGCCCAACATTTGGAGAGTGCTATATATTTTGGTCTCGAAAGAAAGTATTGATACCCTTTCTCGAAACATCTTGACCAGTGATACTCAAAATAAAATATTGTTTATTTTAAAATTATTACTCAGGTTGCAACTATTTGCAATTATAATCATATAACATATCATATAAGGATTTTCTTATTTATATTATTTAAATTAATTATTTATTTATATCACAATATAACATAGTACATAAAAGTAATCAAATACCATAAATAACTTTATTATAAACACGATCATTTATAGAGTTAGTTATGTAACACATTTAACTAATTTCCCCTAGGGCATACCATCAACTCTCTCAATCACCCACTTGCACATAGGGTCAATTATGGATTCACAGACTCATTCCTTTAATTGGTTTGCTCATAGCTAATTGAGCTAGTTCCTTTATGAACATATTTGCTATAGTCTTTATTATATACTCTATCAACCAACATCTCTCCATCGCTGATAAAATGCCTTATCAAGTGTAATTTTTAGAGTAGTGTTTTGACTTCTTGTGAGCCCTAGGTTTTTTTTGACGATTTGCACCGCCACATTGTTATCTTAAAATAATTTCATGGGATTCTCAACATTTAGAATCACCACTAAATTTGTCAAAAATATCTGCATCCAGACCACTTCTTTAGCTGCTTGGTTCAGGGTGATGTATTTAGCCTCCATCATTGAATCAACTATAATATCTTGTTTAGAACTTTTCCAACTAATTACCACAACGTTCAATGTGAAAACGTATCCTAACACCAATTTATTGTCAACAATATCACCCTGAAAGCTTGAATCATTGTACCCCTTCATTAGGAATCTTCATTCCCAAACATTAGAATAAATCTTTAGTATTTCGCAAATACTTAACAATACATTTTACACCATTCCATTGCTTTTCTCCAAGATTTGACTAGTATCAGCTTATGCTTCCTAATGCAAAAGCCACATCGGGTCTTGTATATAGCATAGCATATATCATGGATATGATTGAAGATGTATATAGAATCCTCTTCATATGCTTTCCTCATTGGTAATCGGGAGTAAATCATTGGTAATCAGGAGTAAATCATCATTGGCAATCTGTGTTTTGATAATTTCCAAACTATTTGATCACTTTATTAAAACACTTGACCCAAATCCACGAATCTTGTTTAAAGCTATATTGATCTTAATAAGTTACAAGCCTTTCTTGCACTCCCACTGACATTAAAACTCTCTCACTAATACACACACACACACACACATATACATATACATATACATATACATATACATATACATATACATATACATATACATATACATATATATAAGGTTTTTCTAAACTACATTTACAAAGGTTAATTTTTACATCCATTTTCCATATTTCACAGTCCTAGAAGGGATAATGGGAAGCAATACCCAAATGGACTTTAGCATGGCTGCTGGAGAAAACGTTTATGAAGGAATCCGGTCCATTTCACAGTGATGAAAATTGGTAAATTTCAAAAAAAATATCCATTTGCATCATGGTGGGCCTATGAAGTATATGTGATTTTACTTGATCCAATCAAATTGTTATAGGAAGATCAAATTTTATTAATATTATCTTATTCTTAATTAATTAAATTTATGCTAATTAAGTGCGAAATTTGAAAAGGTATGAACACATCAAATATATTCATGTTGCAAAAGGTGTGATAAACATACGAAACAATAAGTGAGTATAACTTTTTGGTGTTTAAGGATGGGAACAAATATGAAACTAGATCTAGACATAACACATCATGGTCTAAAAGGAAAGATATAAAAATGGCATCATTGGTTGATTCTGCCTTTCCTCTTTTGCAAACATTAACTGATATTACATCTATTTAATTTACAATCAATCCTTCCCCTTTCCTTTGCATAGCTAGCCAAGCATTTCTCCATGCATGGACAAAATTTTCAATTAGCTCGTTAAGTGATTAATTGTATTTAATGCCTGTTTAAATACATACCTACTTTGTATAGTAATATATGCATATAGGTATTTTATATATACATTTAAATAATGACTAACAACCATAAAAGATCGAATAATTAGTAATTAATATTTCTTAAATATTAACTATTTAATTAATTTATAACATTTTATAAACCAATTATATCGTGTATTTTTCAAAGAATTCACAAATGTTGTTGTGAGACTTAGAGGTGTGAATTCAGTCAGTGATTAATATCGAACAATTCAAATATTAATATTCACATGTACCATAGCTAATGGTGAGATAGTTTGGCTGAATTCATCCATCACTTACGAATCATTTTGATAAAATCCAATTTCACATTTTCTTAAGTGGTACCTTTAGTAACCGTAATATTTGCATATTCTCTTTATCAAATTTGTATAGCTTTAGGATATATGAAATTTGGTATTAGTTAATTTTCCACTATCATCTACATTCAACTTGGTTAATCTGGAAAAAACTCTTTGTTTCAATAATAACATTTATTATTAATTGTACTACTATAACAAGAGATTTTGACTTCCAGTTGACTATAGTTGACCATGATACTAACCTCATGCAAATGAGGTGATGGATTCTCTCTTGCATAGTGCTTCACTTACAATGCTTCAACTCAGATCCAACTATAGTCGCTCGATGGATCATCATGCCATGATTTAACAGTAATGAAAGTGGAGTTTTCACACTGAAGTTCCACGGTATTCTCAAGTCAAGGGAACCGTGTTACATCGTTGCACTGAGATTTCATGTTTGATCTAGCTGTTATCAACCTATAGGAAATTCTCAAAAAAGTCATTCCATAGTTATCTAATAACTATAAGTATATAACCTCCTACTGCAGCCAGCAACCATGAGTATTACACTACCCACCATTTGGATAGCTTTGTGCATCTACTCTCAATGGATGAGTCGATCTCCTTTTCTCAAAACTTCTCGACTAGGAATATTTAAAACAAAATATCATTTTATTATGTGATTAATTTCCCACGATTGCAACTACACTCAACATAACGTTTTATTTATGGCTTTCCTTATTTTATACTTTAAATTAATTAATTAATTAATTAATTAATTATATCACACTATGACAATGTATATAAAAAACACCATTTATACGAACAAGATTGACTATAGAGTTAGATATATGTAGCAAGTTACATAATCACCGCAAGGGGCATAACACTAATCTTTCAATCTCCGACTTTTACTTAAGTTCAATTATGAAATCTTAATCCCATTCCTCCTATCAGTTCAAAACTGATCGAACTAGTCCCTAAGTGAACGAATCAGTTATATTGTTTTACTATCTAGTCTACAGCTAACATCTCTCCGTAGTTGATAAACCGACTTTATCATGTGGAACATCCGGAGTACGTGCCTAGACATTTTGGGAGCCCTGTGTTCTTATGCGATCTGTATCGCGACATTGTTTTCACAAAAAATTCAAGGGATTCTTGGCATTTTAAATCACCCCTAGCTTAATCACAAATTTGTGCATTTGGTTATACTATTTTTATTGTAGTTCTATCCAAGGCGACATACTCGGCCTATGGGTAAATCAGCCACCAATGCTTTTTTGTAACATTTCTAATTGCAAACTCATTAAATATGAATTTGGATTGACATATTATATTCGATATCACTTATAAAGGTTGAGTCTGAACACTCCTTCATAAGGATTTTGTTGTTTTCTATGTTATTTCCGTAAACAATTTTCTCATCTTTCCTAAATATTCATGAATACTCTTAGCTGCAATATTGCGGTCTTAATTTGGATTTGATACCATATCAATATGCTAATCACATAAGCAAATTGTAATAGTATATGTCATAATATATATATATATATATATATATATATATATATATATATATATATATGATGATTTCTACTATTGATGCATAAGGAATTCATCTCATATGCTCTATATCAAACATTTTAATATGGTGTCTTTGTATATCGTTTGGGACAATCACAACATCATTTCTTAGAGTATAAATATTTTAGTACCTTTTAATATTCTTTCCCGCAGACACATGCTACCTCAGCATTTTGGCTAATAATCAAACTATTTGAGTCCTCTTCATAATATTTTCTCAATTCGGATGCTCGTCAAATGATAGTGCCGTATCATTTCTTGAATCATATTCAATGCTTACAGTCTCAGTTATTACTCTCACTGATGTCATGTCTTTTTGGTTATTATGTTTAAATAGTGTATTCTAAATCATTATTCAAAATTTTTGTTCCAACCAAGCATACCGAAATCCAAATTTATATCGGTGATAATCTTGCGAGTAAAATTTGGATTAATGTAGTAAGTTGATTGATGAATATGTTATGCTAATTTCAACAATTAAAACTTATGAGGTTGTTCCCCATCAATGTTGCTTACTATATTCCAACCGCATAGGTTTTCCTTCCAAAGACATGCTTGTGACTAATGGACCATACTCCTTCGAATACAACTATCAAAATCATGTTTAGATAATATACATGGAATCCATTTTAAATTTGAAGCATCTTGCCATATGATATAATCTATACCCTTCATGACTTATTGACAACCGAAAAAATTGTTATTACTAATATATCTTTTTTAGGACATTAATATGAAACTCAAAGTTTCTTTATGAAAGTGAATGCCAAATATTCTAATGAGTTGTGTTTATTTTAGGCTTGGTTAATTTGTTTTCATCTTGTAGAATCAGTTTCCACAGTATAGTCAACCATAACTGCTCGATCCCAAATTTCTTTTCATCTTGTATAATTTCTAATGAGTTTTTGGATGTATCCAACACGTATGGTTTTTGGAATGTATCCAATACTCATAGTTTTATTTCCTATGCATATTATGTTTTCTACTTTCGTTATAAGTTCTGTGAACTTATCAAATATATACTACTTGTATATCAAATACATATATTCATATCCGTGATAATTCATTAGTGAACTTAGCAAAGAAAGTGGATCCATTTTGGTATCAATAGACGTCGACTTGAGTGCATATATATGCACTAATCTAAAAGGTTCAATAAATTTTTCATTGCTCTTACTGAATGAATGCTTTTACCCTCATCACCTGAGGTACAATTCACCAGTTTCATTTAATTCATAATTTTACAATCAAAGAATTACTTCTCAAGGATGTGGCTTACTCTATAATTCTAAAATAATGATCAAAGTTTTAGACACTGCCATATTTTCTATAACTAAAGCACCACAATATTATAAAAAAATACTATTATATATTTATTTTATAACGAATATTCATAACAAAATAAAAATATAAACACTTCCAGTCAATAATGAAAAATAGTTATTAATTCATAATTAATATTTGGTATACATATGATATATATATATATATATATATATATATATATATATATATATATATATATATATCTGTGTGTGTGTGTGCACGCATCCATTAATAAGTGTTAAATGGTATGCTTCCACTATTTTCACTTACTATAATAGCTTAAGGAACACGAAGCTCCATCATAAGGGATATTTCTTTCATCCATTATAACTATTTTATAATCGAGAGTTTTAGATCAAATATCTTGAATCCATTGAAATATATTTTATTGAAAAAATTTCTATAATAAAATACATTTGGAGTGGAAACCACATTTCTCATTCCATATTAAGCATATTACTAAATTTTATTCAATTCTTGCATTCGATGTCTCTTCATGAAGTAGAGTTGACGATCAACTTTCTTCATTCCAAATATGCCTATTCGCCATCCACTCTTAAATATTCGCTTTCTTTTCAAATGGTCAAACCATTTAAAGAAGATTTTATCATGAGACTGCACCAAAGTCTTTAGACATCCTTAGCATTTAAGGACCTTGAGGAGGTTGTTGTTCAGCAAATTGATCGAAGCTGACGTTTCGGTCGGATTCCTAGGTTTGTCTTTAATCCTTGGTCTTTTGTTGTCTTCAACACAATAAGATTCTAATTGCATTCAATCACATCGAACACATGATCTTGCACCATGGTTTATTTTCTCCTTTCAAATGATGTAATTTCATTGAGATTTCATGTAATATGAATCATGATTGATCACTATACATGTATGTGGCTAATATGGATCATAATCCATAATCTTTATTGCTTTAGAGTTCAAAACTCATTAAAGTCAATACATAGTCTTAGATAAATAAATATTTAGTTGAGCAATGTACGAATGTATTTAGTAATTGTATCATTTGCTCTTGCATCAGTCTTGAAGTGACGACATGCCAAATAATTTATTTGTAAGTATGTCTTATATTTTTTTGTTAATCCTTATTCATTTCATTAGTATATTTCAATTGATAAACAATTTTATTAATTTAGTTGCACAAATTTACCAATGTTGATAATTGAATTTGTATGGCATGCATTCCTGCAATAGTAGAAAGGTTAAAATTTGACATTTCGTTTTTCTAATAAGGCTCCCATTAAAATTTTATATTCCTCAATACCTTCATAGGTTCATAGAAATATTTCGATGCCTCTAATTATT
The DNA here is from genome assembly GCA_030765085.1 of Allium cepa. NCBI lineage: Eukaryota > Viridiplantae > Streptophyta > Magnoliopsida > Asparagales > Amaryllidaceae > Allium > Allium cepa. The sequence continues at coordinate 758,470,390 of CM060939.1, read as the reverse complement.
GTTAGGACTCACTTGCCTTTAGATTCCAACCTTGATTTTTCACAACAAATCATAGGTCCATAAGCGATGGCTAACTCTTTATCAGATGTATCACATATAACTCCTAACGATGGGCTTTGTCATAATCTTGACCTTGAGTTTGCTTAAGAAACAAAACGAGAATATTCACTCGTACCTCTCTTTTAACGATGTCCTCGGTATAATGTACATACCTTGAGTTTGCTCAACAAATTCATACATTCATTTTACCTCATCCAGGCAATATATTAATAATACTGCATAACATCCCTAACTTAAGTTTGCTCACCAACTAGTGAGTACGAATTTAGTCTATCAATATGTAAATAATAGAGGACAGTTTTATATATATTTGAGATTCATAATCTTTAATATATACATCAGAGTGATATCGATTTAAGGAATAATGTATTTTTATGAAATATATATTAGATTCAAGTGTCGGACACATCTGATAATGTACCATATATATGTATTTACTCTAAAAGTTTATTTTGAGTTTATTAAAATTCCACTTTTCATTATTCTTATACATGTACAATTGTATAAGTTTAATTTATTTATAACTGCTATAATTTAGTTAACTTATATGCTATATACATGTATCTTAATTAGTTAAATCATTTAATTTTAATTCTTATTATATTCAATTAATTTTCAATTTTCTCTAAGTAACCGATTTAATTAAATTTTATTAAAATATCATAAATTTTATATTAGTATTAAAAATTTTAAGACAAATAACCGACTATAAGATTTATAGTTTATTTACATATAAATATCAATATATACATATATATCAATTAATTAAAATTTAATTAATTAATTTATTTGATAAATTATTTTATTTAATTAAAAATTCAAATGAAATCGAAAATTTAGTATTATTCATCTTAAACAAATTTAAGATAAATATATGGCTATAACAATTATTATCACATATGTATATCGCTATTTATTTATATCTTTACATTAATTAACATTTAACTATTTTATTTATCAAACAAATTATTCATTTAATTTAAAAAATTGATTAAATATTTTTTTTAAACTCAACAATTTTATTCATAAATTACCTTAAACAATTTAAGATAAATAGACACACATACATCATTATATATGTTTATTTTAATTAATTAATTATTTATTTAACCTAATAAATTAGTTATTAAATAAGAAAATATTAATAATAAAAAAAAACTCTCAACGGTCATTTAATGGCGTCTCTCCTCTTAACCCCCCTTTTTCTTTGCGTCCAAACTCTCTTGGTTATTTTTCGATTTACTCTCTTGCTCTGTGCTCCCGATCGTCTCTGCCGAATTCAGAGCCCTGCCTGTTTTGTGGGAAGTTGGCCCGTTTCTGATGCATCAATCGATTGAAGGCGAATTCGTGCTTTCGGGCTCATTTTTGCGTGCTTGTCCTCCTTTTCCCGACATTGCCGCAGCCCTCTTGGAAGTAGTGGATGGCCCCATCTCGGTGTCATTCTCTGGTGAATGCACTGTGGAAATTAGGGTTTACTCAGTTTCTATTTTTGGGGATCTTTGTCGTTCGCGTTTCTTGTAGGTGTTGGATTGTTTTATGGAGATTCTTCCTGTCTTCGACGTTGGTTTGAAGACTCGGGTTCCTCCCTCAAGGCGTTGCTTTCTTCCTTGGTCGGCGCTGGCAGATCTGAGCATTTTCGAGGAGGTTTCAAGGCGGGGTTTCATCGCCCAATTTGAACCTTCCTTGCGTTTTTCGGCGTCGAGTGATTTGCTGCCTTGTGGGGTGGATAATGTTTTGGTGGGCTCGGTGGTTTGTGGATTTGATTCCGCTGAGCAAGTTGAGACAGATGGGGATTTTATCGCCCCTTTTGTTCCTGTGATTGATTGCCTTGCATCTTCGTCTCCGCGCCTTATTGATTGTAGTGGGAGTGATTTGCAACCTTGTGGGGATGACTTAGTTTTGGTGGGCACCGGGGTTTGTGATTCTAGCTTCTCTGAGCATGTTGTGGCAAATGGGGAGTTAATCGCCCCTTTTGTTCCTGTGCTTGATTGCTTAGCAGCTCCGTCTCCGCGACTCATTGATTGTTGTGGGATGGATGTTTCGTCTGAGATGGCTGAAGATGATGATTCCATCAGGGGGGAATGCCCTATGTTATATCGGTTTTGCTCTTGTTATGGCTCCGTGGGTCAGCAGTTTTTTGATTGTTTCGGTGTTCCCAATGTGGGGAATGCCTTTGCCCCGTGTGTTATGGCTGCAACGTTTGTTGAGCAGATCTTGGTTGCTTCGGTTGCTTTTTGTCAAACTCGGGCAGAGCAGGTGAGTTTTGATTGGAGCAGGCAGGTGAGTTTCTCGCCTACTATTTCCTTTTTGCTACTAGTTGATGGTATAGCAGTGACTGTTGGGTTACTTGTTGATGGTGCCTCTTGCTTGATTATGAGCCATGACACACCTAGGTGTGTGCTCCCTGACACTGTTGCCTAGTCCTCGACCGGTGACGTGTCAGGTCCTATCGGTACTGAGCGCTCCGTTTGGAGCAGTCAGTGCGGGAGCTTCTTTTGGGTTTTGTTTTTGTGCCATGGCGAGGCCTTATCAGTGTCGCTCATGGATGCCTTGCATCTGGTTTTTTTGGCTGATCTCCTTTGGTCCTTACGGTCATTTCATCTAGCCTGGATCGATTGGCTCGGGCGACATTCTTGGTCTGGTCGCTTAGTGGTCTCCGTCTCGGATCGCTATGCGGGAAGCCAGGAACTTTGCCAGCTTTCCTCGATCCGCTACGATGATCTCTCTGTCAGGTCCAACGAGCGAACCATACCTGTAGCGCGGGGCTCTTTGATTAGTGACAGTCCGACATGGGTCAGGTTCCTACAGCAACGTGGGTTGCGCATTATCAGCTCCCCTACATATCTCCGTTTCTCTCCGTCTGCCTCTGTCTCTTCCGTTTGTTCGTCTGTTTGTTGCCCTTCTCTTTGTTCCCTTCCCTCTTCCTCTTGCTTCTTTTCGATTTCCATTCCGCTGCTTAGCGAAGAGGAGATTGCGATCATTAATGATCGCTTAGCTCGCCTTATCGGCTCCTTCCAGATCTTCTCCCTCTAGTATATCGGGTTCGATTGTTTCGCCTGGCCCTTCTGACGAGACGACCCCTCGGGTTTCGGACTCGATTCCTCTTAGTCGCTCCCGTCGCAGATCGAGAGGTCAGCACATCATTCCTCGCACTATCCGTACTCGCTCTATAGCGGCGACAGAGCAGACTGATCGGTCTGCTTTTCACTCCTCGTATCTCATCTGAGTTCAGCCTGCGTTGCTGTCGCTGCTTTCCTGCTCCTCTTTTTTCTAGGCTTTAATGTCGAACTTCCTTTTCTGGAATATACGCGGTATTGGCAATGAGGCTTCATGTGCCCGTTTGAAGCGTATTGTCCGGAAACACTCTGTCTGCTTGGTAGCTCTTTTAGAACCTTTTGTGGGTCCTGGAGAGATTACCAAGATTGTCCTGTCGCTTGGGTTTGGAGGTGCCATGTCCAATGTTTCGGGTAAGATTTGGATTCTTTGGTCCAAAAATTGTGAGGTTCGTCCGGTTTTTGACTCGGACCAGCTTATTTCTTCGGTGTGTTCTTCCTCCTTCTTTCCTCATCCTTTTCTCTTCTCGGCGGTTTACGCCAAGTGCGATAGGAGGGAGAGATTATCCATGTGGGAAGATATTCTCTCTCTAGCTGAGATAGGATTTCCTTGCTCTGTAGTGGGTGGAGATTTCAATGTTGTCGCTAGTCAGGCCGAAAAATTAGGAGGGATCGCCATTAACCGATCCTCCGTTTCTGACTTCAACTCGTTCATTGTCAGCTCTGGATTATCTGAAATCCCATTCGTGGGCTCTGCTTATACTTGGTCTAAAAACCAGGAGGGTCCGAACCGGATTTTATCCCAGTTGGACAGAATTTTTTGATCTTTCGATTGGCTGAATCTCCCTTTCTCCTTCTCAACCTCTCATCTTCATCGTTCCTGTTCTGACCATGCCCCGCTGGTGTTATGCTGCTCGCCGCGTTCTCTAACGGGTCCTTCTTCCTTTCGATTCCTTAGTATGTGGCGGTCTCACCACACGTTTCTCCGTCGTGGAGGACTCGTGGTCCGCTCCAATTTCGGCTTCCCCTATGGGGTCTTTCTCCCAAAAGCTGAAACGTCTAAAGACTCGCCTTAAACATTGGAATTCCGATGTTTTCAAGAACATTTTTGATCATGTTCGAGCAGCCAAGGAGTCCCTCATCCTCGCGGAATCCTTGTTCGACGAGAACCCTTCTACCGATAACAAGGAGCGTTGGTCCTCTGCCCAACTGGTGTTCTCTTCGGAACTCCGTATTGAAAACGCTTATCTTCGCCAGAAGGCGAGGGTCAAATGGGTGGTTGAAGGCGACTCGAACTCTAAATTTTTCCACTCGTCTATCCGCAAGAAAGTCAACCTTCTTTCTATTCGTGAAATTTTGAGACCGGATCTCTCTGTGGCTTCGTCCCCGTCTGAAGTCAAGGAGATCATCTTGTCTCATTTTCAATCCTTTTTGGGAACTCCGTCTGTATCCGAGCCGGACCAGGATATCCTCTCCTTCATTCTCCGATTGGTCCCTTCTGAGGGGAACGATGCTTTGGCTGCTCCGCCTTCTCCGGAAGAAATCCGTGCCAGCGTCTTTGCTCTTAGTAAGGACAGTGCAAGTGGACCAGATGGCTTCAACGGCTCCTTCTATCGGAGTGTTTGGCCTATTATCCAACCAGACTTCTGCTTGGCTATTCAGCACTTCTTTTCCGGCAGCATTCTTCCCATTAATTGGTCTTCCACCAACTTGGTCCTAATTCCGAAGTGTGATAACCCTCGATCATGCATGGAATTTCGACCAATCAGTCTGTGTAATTTCTCCAACAAAGTGATTTCTAAGGTTTTGGCCACTCGTTTAGCTCCGTTCCTTGATCGCATCATCTCCTCTTCTCAGGCTGGCTTTGTTAAGGGCCGTTTAATCACTGACAATGTCCTGTTGGCTCAGGAACTGATTTCCCAGATTGACCGGAAGGTTAGAGGCTCAAATGTTGTTTTCAAGCTTGACATGGCAAAGGCCTATGATCGTATGTCTTGGTTTTTTGTCATTAGGGTTCTGCGGGCCTTCGGGTTTCCTGAAACCCTAATCGATCTGGTTTGGAGGCTTATCTCAAACTGTTGGTTCTCAGTTCTGATTAACGGATCGGCCTTCGGTTTCTTTCGGGCGGGTAGAGGCCTTCGACAAGGGGATCCTCTATCTCCATCTCTTTTCGTCATTGCGGCTGAAGTTTTTATTCGTGGAATCCACACCTTAATGATTTTCGGTCAGGTTCACCGATTTGGTCTTCCGAGAGGGTGCCCCCTTGTTTCTTCCTTATCCTTTGCGGATGACATAGTCATTTTTTCGAACGGCAATCGTTCATCTGTTCGTCGGCTGATTTCTTCATCCATCAGTATGAGCGATGCTCGGGTCAGCTCGTTAACTCTTCGAAGAGCTGTTTCGTTCATGAGAAAGACATGGATCCGTCCCGGGTCTCTTGGGTCCATTCGTTCACCGGCTTTAGAGCGGCCTCTCTTCCTCTGCCGTACTTGGGTGTTGTCCTCTACAGAGGAAGGAAACTGAACGCCCTTTTCGACCCTCTGACGGGCAAGGTCAGGGGAAGGATTATTCGCTGGAATGCGTCGCTGCATTCTCAGGCTGGAAGACTCGTGCTTATCAAGTCGGTTTTAGGCTCGTTGGGTTCCCATGTCTTCGCTGCGATGACCCCTACCGAGTCTTTCTTTCGATCATTCCGATCTTTGGCCTCATCCTTCTTTTGGGGGTCGAAGATTGACAATCATCGTCATCACTGGGTTTCTTGGGACGTGGTGTGTCGTCCCAAGAACGAGGGCGGACTTAATGTGCGCAACCTAAAGGACTTTTGCTCGGCTTTTGCCTGCAAGTTGTGGTACAGATTTGGGGCAAACGATTCTTTATGGGCTCAGTTCCTACATGCCAAGTACCGTCGATTAGCACCCGCTGGCTTTTCTGGTTCTACTAGCTTCGCTAGTGAGACTTGGAAGCACATGCAATCGATCAAATCTTTCTCAGACTCTCACGGAGGCCTTACCGGTTGGGATGGCGGTTCGTTTTCCATCTGTAAAGCGTGGAATTCTACTCGTACTCCGGCACCGATTATCCCTATCTTTTCTTTCATTTGGGACTCTAGAATCCCTCCAAAAGTGTCTTTATTCATGTGGCGAACCCTTTATAAGGGGTTGCCAGTAGATGAGAACATTCAGCGGATTGGAATTCCTTTTGTATCCCATTGCAGGTGCTGCGGTAACGGTGTAACCGAATCCTCTGATCATTTACTCTTCTCGGGTAATTCAGCAATTGCTTGTTGGAATTATTTTGGGAATCTGATTGGCATCCGCGGGAGATACACCTCGCCGAGTGACTTAAAGAGCACATGGTGGAACGGTATACCGGGTAAATCATTGCGCTCTGTCGTCTTTCGCTTGATTCCTTGTCTGATCTGTTGGCACCTTTGCTGTGCGCGAAATCAGGCTATTTTTGAGGATTCTCCCATGGATCCCGCATCCATTATTCATCGGGTTAGGAATGATGTTTTTTTGGCTTTTCGTGGTAGACCTTTCAAGGGAGCGGTTAGTTCTCGATCTGGCCCCCTAGTGTCCTTGCTATCTATTTCTTGTACTCGGTCTTCAGCTCGAGAGGGAATTGGATGAGCCCCGGTTGTGAGCCTGGTGGCTCTGGCTTTCCCTTCCCCGTCGCCCCCTTTTTTCCCCTCTTATTTTGTTGCTATTATTTCCAGGTCCTGGATTTTCATGTTTGGCCGGCGGAGGTTCTCCGCATTTCTTGTTTTGAGGGATGGTTGCTCGGATCGCTTTCCTTCAGATATTTATTCCTCTGTCATTCCTAGGGATCTGGGTTTCCGGACGTTTTTGTCCTCCTTTTTGCTGGTTCGTCTGTTGGGCTATTCCTTCTTTTGCACGGTTGTCACTCGACATCGTCACCGGGCGGTGGCCATGCCGGAGCTCGATGACGATGTTTGATGGGCGGTGGATTTTCCGGAGCTCATCCTGACTGTTTTGTGCCTGGTGCCAGAGGTTCCTTGCCTCTGTTGCTCGCTGGAGTCTGTTATTTTCCTGTATTTTACCGGTGTATTTTTATATTTCTCTTTTTGGTAAGCTGGTTACCTGTCAGGCTTGTTGACAGCTTTTGGTTGGGTTAATTTATTCATATTTTTTCTCAAAAAAAAAGAAAAAAAAGAAAAAAAAAGAAAATATTAAATTTATTTTCAAAACCATTTAATCATATTTTATACTTAACTTTTAAATTTAAAATATATTTTAAACCTTCAAACAGAATTTTAGAAATCTGCTTAAGAACCAAATAGCTCTGAGGCAACCTTTTGGACTTCCTTCACTCATTGGGTTTGACCAGTAGCTAAGGAGGGAAGAATACTTTACTGTTCAACCCTAAGATTAGACTCTACTATTCTAGATACCTATCAAATAAGTAAATTTTATTAGTTGTCCTAAATGTTGACTAATTAGACTGCATAGACCATTTGGGATTTGATACCATTGAAGAGCCTGGTCTATTTCACAGTAAGAGAAAATGGCAGATTTCAAAAAAAATCTATTTGGATCGTAGAGGACCTATGAAGTCTAATGGTTTCACTGGATATAAATTATAACATCACAGAATTTTATCGTTTTAATTTAAATATTTAGTCAACTTTAAATATTTAAATAATATGTTTTCAAAATATAAATAGCTTACACTCAAATATAGGGATTGATTAAATATTTGAATTATGAACTAAATATTGATTAAATGGATTAAATAGCCTTAGCTAACTCCTTTTAATTAATAAATAAAAACGGTGAACTCATTTTGTAAATTTATTTACAACAATAAACAGTTTGAATAAATAACAAGAAAATCAATTGTTAATAAAACAAATTGATTTATATTGCAGTTCTTTTAATTTAATTTATGGGATTTTTCCATAATTTGTAATTTGAAAAATAATTATATTTTCATTTGACGTATTTTACAGCAAACCATGATATTTTTGAAATTTAGCAGAATATGGTAACTAATGTGTTTTATAATTGTTTTGGAATCGTGTCGCATTTTTGAGCGCGACCGTACCTTTGTTTTGTCATTCGTAGTTCGTACACGAAAAAAATTCTTTGTAACGTCCTACTGGGAATTATAAAAATAACAAAGCGCAACACTTGAAATAGTCTTTATTTCCCTCCAACCTTTCCTTTTTCCCCCTTCTTGCTCGTTTACTTTTACAATAAAGAAAAAATGCACATCACCTTTCAAAAATTAAAACCTCAAGCTACAATCTACCTAAACATTATAAAGTTGATTCTTTGGGTTCGTGATGAGGAGATCTACATGTTGGTGTGCTCGATAATGGCTGCGATCAATATTTTAGGTGGTTAACTTTGAGGTAGTGGATTAGGGTTTGAGTTTAAGTGAAATTTAGGCGGAGATAGGCATCGTCGTAGGTTACGTTGAGCTTCTCTTCAAGAAGCACACTTTCCCTTAAATTTTAAGCGAGCATGATCAATGTTAAGGGTTGCATTCATTTTATAATAGCCAAATGGGGGTTTGGTTGCTTTACATTAGGGGACGTCGGGCTTGGGTTTGTGGTGACGGATGCAAGAGTGAGCTTGCAAGACGTGTCACGTTGGCGAAGATGTCATTGAATTTCGTGGAGAGACGAGCGTTGGAGAGTGAGGAGATGCACGATAAAGATGGGTTTCAACGTGCGCTTGTATGTGTAGAAATTTGGGAAGAAGGGGGAAGATGAGAGATTTAAATTAGTGAGTGATTAGTTGATTAGTGATGTTAATTAATTAGTTATTTAATCTCAACTTCTCAAAAAGTCAATATCTCACTCATACGAGGTCAAATTTAGACGCGGTCTTTTGCATTGGACTCAAATCGATATTATCTTTGCCTTAGAGTTAGATTTGTTGAATTTGAAGCAAGTAGAATTTTAAGCTAAAATCGAATGCTGTTTGATTTTAAATCAAACCGAAACGCAAAAGCATCAACTGGAATTTCGATGAGTCCACTCATCTTTAAATAGACTATATGATATTTGTATTGCTATATATTATTGTTGAATACTTGGATGATAGTTGATACTTTTAATGAAGTATAAATTAATAATAAAATTGTAGTAATTGAATTTAACGTTGTTAAATTAGTTATACTTAGTTTGTGATATCTATTTAGCGACATATAATACCATTTTGCTACAATTAAATGTAATAGATTATTTTGGATATCTATCGAGTAAAATAAATCATCGTTCTATGCTTGCAAAGTAAAAAAGATTATTTTTGAAGATTAATTAATATGTGGATTAATTAATAAATGATATATTAGCTATTGATTGTTAATTGTTGATAATAATATGTTTGTTATTATTGTTTGATTTTTGTTTGAATTTGAATTCCCATTTGAAAAGCGGATTGCCAAATTAACCATTGTTTCACAATGGACTTTGCAGAGAGACCCTAGAGCTTGCTCGTCATATTAATTTACTATTATATGCAACTTATCTATATTCTTGTGTTTCTTATATTGATGTTTGGTTGGAATATTTGTGACATACTATTTGATTTATGTTAAGTGTCGTTACAGCGATTATCACTATACCATCACATATGAAACATCATCTTCTTAAACCTTTATGTGTGTCGAACTTATGCATGTAGTTTTACAAAATGAATGTTTGGTCGCATTTTTGCACTTCGAAAGTTGTTTAAACTATATTTTCAAGTATTTTTTAGAATTTTGCAATGAAGGATAAGTGTTGTTTAAAATTTATAAAATGAGTTATAAATCTGATTGATTACCTTTCATAATAATTAGTATTGTTTTGGATTTATAAAAGATTGTAAATTCGATCAATTATTTTTCGGGATAACTAATGTTGTTTTAAATTTATAAAAAGATTATAATTTTGATTGATTTTCTTTTAAATAATTAACATGGTTTTAAATTTATAAAAGAGTTATCTCAGCTATTTTTTGGGATTATTAGCATTATTTTAAATTTATAAAAGAATTTTAAATTAATTTATTATCTTTTGGGATAATAAATGTTGTATTAAAAGCTATAAATGATAATCTATATATAAGAAAATCTTTAAAAAAATGTTTAAAAATAGTGCTAAGCATACGTTGTTTTACGTTTATGGTAAATAATGTTTTAATGACATTTGTTTTTACCTTCTTTTTAATACACTAAGAAATATAATTTGCTCTTTCCAAAGAATATTTCGAAGAGTGTTTGTTTTTAAAATGTTTTTACAAATATTCATGATGTGATAATCAAGCACAGGTGCAAGTCAAATGTTTTAAGTGATTTAATTTTCATATACAACCATTTTTTTATTCCAGATAGTTGATTTATTGGCTATCAATTCTGTTATTTTCTTTGAGTTTCTTCAATCTAAGATGATTTCTTGTTTATTTGAGCATTGATATTCTTTGCTAGAAATGATAAAAAAAAGAACAAGTGGGGCCAAGCTATGTGGGGTTGCTCCCATTAGGATATTTTCATATATACTCTAGATTTGGTTTCGATGGTATGTGCGCGAAGATGTGAAATACTCGGATTTTTAGTAAGGTTGACAGGATCTGACTTGGAGGTTTTCGAGGGAGTCACCGAGTATATTACTCTCTCAAGTATGTTTTCTAGAGGTATACTTTTGGTAAGGGGATGCACCCTCCTATTCATTATTGAAAATATTACCTTTTTGTATTTGATTCAAATCTTTGAATTGTTTTCTTAATTGCATCGAGAAGTGCAATGGAGCTCTTCTCGATGTTTGATTATTTGTTTACATTCTTTCAAGTCTAATTTTGTTTCGACTTGTATTCATTCTTTCATTTATGGATGTTGTTCTTGTAAGGTAAAAATCGTTCCGTGTTTAGCAACGTGGTCTCACAGAATTATTATATGTTCACCATATTTCTTGAGTTTTCTCACACTGATTTTCCAAACTGATTTGGATGTTATTTTATTACAGTGCTTGGGTCAGATCGAGTTTTTCTCTGTTGTTGTTAGTGGAACATGGAGCTCATTGAGTAGAGATTGATGTTAACCTGTCGTAGTATTTTTATTTTCTAGTGTATTAATATGTACACCCATTAGCAATTGTAAGGTCAGGAAGTTATAACTGTCTAGATTGATGAGGTTTGATTTTAACTTTAATATACCATGTATTGGAGATTAACAACTTGTATTGTCTTTGTTATATTATATGTGATAGTTCCTCTATAAGATTATATTCCCCTCGTTCCTTTTCTTTTTACCATAACAATCCGCGTTTCCGACACTTGATTGCTCGACATTTGAATACCGTGGATGTATTAAGTGCCGACTTATAAGGGCCGAAAAGGCGGATTGTTACTCAAATGTAGTTAACAAAATCATATTTTATTAACATTGTCTTATTCTTAATTAAATGAATCTATGTTAATTAAGTGTAAAATTTTAAACGGTATGAATATATCAAATATATTTATATTTTAAAACATGTGTAAACATGTTAAATATATAGTGATGAGTGTAATTATTTGGTGACAGTTTGATTGAATTCATCGCTTATAAATCTTTTTGGGAAAATCAAATTTCACATTTTTTGTAGCGATACCTTTTAGTAACGATAATATATGCATGTTCTTTTTAGAAAAACTATATCACTATAGGATGTATGGAAATTTATATTGGTCAAAATTCCAATATCATTCACATTCAGCTAGTTAGTCCAAAAACAAAGCCCTTGGTCTAGTAATTACATTTATCATTAACCACACGGTCTGGCTAAAGATTTTGAATTGAATTGACTATAGCCGACTAGGATACTAACCTCATATAGCCGAGAAGCCAAATCCTATATTGAATGGTACTTCACTTCCAACGCCTCAACTCAACCCAACTATAGTCGCTCGATGGATCACCATGTCATGGTTTAACTGTAATCAAAGTGGAGTTTTCACATTAAAGTTCCATAGTATTCTCAAGTCGGGGGAACTATGTATCATCTTCAAATTAAGATTCCATTTGACCTATCTACCAATAGGAAGCTCTTGGATGATTCATTTCATACTTATCCAATAACTATAAGAATGTAACCACTTTGTGCCCTTAACATCCATAAATAATACACTACCCAACTTTTGGAGAGCTTTACACACTCTCGCCTCAATGGATGAATCGATATCATTTTCTTGAAACATCTTGATCATGAATATTTAAAATAAAATGCCATTTTATTTTGTGATTAATTGCTCTATATTGCAACTACTTGCAACTATAATTACTAGACATTTTATTTAAGGATTTTCTTATTATATACTTTAAATTAACTAGTTTATTAATTATATCGTAATATAACAAAGTATACAAAGGTTACAATCCTATTATTATGAATAAGATTGATAGAGTTAGATATATGTAACACATTACATAACTTCCCTTAGGGGATACCACTAACCTTTTAGTTTCATCATAGTCAACACTTTGAACTTGGCAGAAATATTTCATGACTAGCTTTGCTTTGTAGGTCTCTACCTCTCCATCTGCATTAAATTCTTCTTAAAGATCATTTGCAGCCAATGGGTCTTGCTATATCGGGACATCATATAATGTCCACCCTTTTTTGTGTCCGCGGAATCCTTGTTGGATTTCATAGCATCAAGCCATAGGGGAGTACTCTCCCGTGCTTATTGGAATGTGAGGAAAGTGTCGTCTTCCAGGACACAATCCCTATTCTCGCCATCTACAATAGACCCATAATGTATCTTTGGTGCACGAGATTCCTATTAGACCTTCTACTAGGCTGCATTTTATTGTATATGGGTGAATCTGATTCTTCCTTATGTTCAAAGGATGTGCTGGTTTCTCGGATCTCGTCCCATTTTATAAGTTCGTTGTTAATTTCCTTTGACAGAAATTCCATTTCCAAAATCATAGAATGCAAAATACAATTACTCTTTTACTCCTCCATGCTGTAGTAAATATATCCCATATAATCCTTAGGATATCCTATAAACTTACATACATTGTAATGATGTTGCCTCAAGCTTATCGGGCCTAATGTATTTAACATCGATAAGAAAACCCCATACCTTCAAATACTTAAGGTAGGGTCTCTTCCCTCACCACATCACATATGGTGTTTTAGGCACAAAATTATATGACATCAAATTCAGCATATACACTATGGATTCTAATTCATATACTGAGTAGGAAAGAGGAAACTTAGTCCCTTTCATCATAAATTGAAACTACGCATTTGATTGCTTTCCTTTGAAAAACCATTATGTTGTCGAGTATATAATGGAGTGACCTGAGAGATGATTCCACTATATTTTAGTTATCGCTGGAGTTCAAGTTTGACGTACTCACCTCCTCGATCAGATCGAAGTATTTTAATTTTATGGTTTGTCTAGTATTCTACTTCATTTTTATACTCTACAAATTTCATATCGATGTGAAATTTATTTTTCATACGGTATACATATCTTAATCTAGAAAATCATCAACAAATGTTACGAAGTATACAGAACTATCTTTTGTTGCATTGGCATTAACCACATATATTAGTATGCATTACCCCAAGAGTTCAATAACTCTTTTATTGCTCACACTGAAAGGGTGAATTTTCCTCTAAGACGAGACTCACATGTGTTAGATGATTCATAAGCAAAAAGATTAGAAAACCTCATTTCTCAACTTGTGCAGTCTCTTTCCACTAATGACATAAATAACTATAACAGTAAAAGAATTATTGATAGCAAGTATATGTTTAAAATTATGAACATATATACCATTATTCAAAACATTAGAAAAAAAAATCATATTTCCATCAAACCATCTGACCAGTTCTGGATTTTACCACTTTATAAATCCAAAAATGTCATTGTATATATGAAGTACCCAATTTCAAATCATCATCCTTGCATATTTGCTTGTTTTATTTAATATCCATTTATTGTTAAATCATGTGCTATCATCTTGATTACTATTTGTCATTCTTTTAAGTATAAATTACAATTTAATGATATTGAGTGCATGTAGGTATTTATAGAAGAAGCAGAAGAAAAGAAGAAACTGAATGTTAGTTCTAGTGGTAATGGTGAAGTAGAAGATCGTGAAAATGATCTAATTGCGGAAGTTTTTGGTTCTGATAGAAAGTAAAATTATTGTCGAGCAGTTAGTTCTACTTCTTCTATGAAACAAGTAAAGATGAATCAAGCAGTAAAAGCTATAGCTGAAAATAGTTAATTGATACTTAATTATGTATGGAATTATTATTAGTATAGAATTGGTAAACTATGTACTGATAACTTAATTATGTATTGAACTTATTTTTTGGTAATTGATACTCTGTATTATTACTGATTATGAATATTGTTTATTGATTTTGATTGGGTTATAATTTGCTAAATTAAGATAATATTTCATATTAAATATAGTCTACATTATATCTTTTAACATTAAAATCACTATGTCTTTCCAATTCACATTATTGATAAGTGTTAATCTGTTTGTATTTATTTGTAACACTTAAAAGTGTTGGAAGATATTTTTCCCCAACGCCTATAAGCGTTGGAAGATATTTTTTCCCTGCGCTTATAAGCGTTGGAAGATCTTTTTTTCCAATGTTTATAAGCATTGAAAGATATTATTTCCCACTGTTTATAAGCGTTGGCAAAAAAATTTCCTGCGCTTATAAGTGTCGCAAATAAATGCTCATGCCCCACAACAACACATATAAGTGTTACTGAAATTCTTGGAAATGATGAGAATCTTCTGTTTGGTGTAGTGATAATGTTCATGACATCATTATTATAATGAACACTATATCGGATGTTAGCTAATATGGACACATATATTATTTTGCAAATAAATTGTTGTACATAATAACAATTATTCAAAATAATAACATATCAAGTAGGCAAGCATAATTGAAAATCTCCAGGCACGGTTGCATCCACTATAGATCCGTCAACAACTTAAAGGACCATTTTCCCTTTTCCATGGGCGCCTTCTCTTAAATCCCTGTAACAAATTACATAATTTGGGTTCTAGTTCCTGTATCTAATACCTAAGATTATTTTTTATCGATTGTAAATCAGTTTTAAACCATAAACATGACTTTAGGAGTTAAGGAATTCAATTCCTTATTCTCTCTTATAAACTTTAGATATTTCATGCAGTTTCTCTTCTAATGCCCCTTCTTGACCCTTATCATTAGAGGCACCACTCTTACTACCATGCTTTCTTTTATCCAAACATTTCGAAGATTACACTTTACCTTTCGTAGCGAGCGTCGTACGTTGGTCCTTAAACAAGCCTTCATGAACCACAACATATTAAGGAGTTCAATAAGGCTTACTTTCATCTTGTTCATTTTGAAATTCAATGTGAATGACTCAAACTGCAGTATCTGTGAGCCTAGAATCCGGTTCACTTGCGGTTCTTCTTGGTGACACCAAGATCAGAAAGCGACAATCTTGCACACTACTGCCTTACTCATCCTTATGTTGAACAATTTTTAGCTCTCTCATACATTGTAGAATAAAACTGCTCCCTAAACAATAAATTTAGGCTTTTGAATACTTCCTGGCCAGTCATGTGTTCGTGTTGTTTTTGTAATAATTTTTCCGAAGTATATAAAACATAAGCTCGAGCTATGTCATGACCAGCTATCCAGGGTTTGTAAAATTTTAACATTTTGAGATCTGCATCCTTACTAGGATTAATTATTAAAGGTGAGATTACAATCAACCATAATTTTACATAAGTTATTGTTAATTTAATCGACCTTAACTAGTCATCATAATTGGGATCAGTGAGTGTCGTTTTCATAGAATAAGTTTAGGTTGGTCATTTATGCAAATTTGATTTTTAAGTAGATTAGTATAATTTTATATAACATATGTTCTTACGATATTAAAAAGCTTAAATGCTATCATTTCATTTTTATAATAAGGCGCCCAGTAAATATTTATATTTCTCCAAACCCTAAGAGAAATATAGAAACCTTTTAATTTCTCTAGTAGGTGTTAGGATCCACTTGCCTTGGTATTCTTGCCTCGTGTTTACTCAACAAGCTATAGCCCCCTAACTGCTGGATAATTTTTTAACTGTTAACTATGATCTTTGCTCTAATCTCAATCCTGACCTTGAGTTTGCTTAACAAGACAAGTGAGGTTAGTCACTTGACCTATCATTTCTCGAAGGCCTAAGTATAGATGCTCATACCATGAATTTGCTCAACAAATATAAGCATTTATCTTGCCCATCTAGAAATATACTAAATAGTACTACATATAATAGACTCGATTGAGTTTGCACAACAACTAACGTGTATGTAAGTAACCTAACTAATATATAAATGACAGAAGGCGAATTTATTAAAAAATTCATACTCTTTAATAATTTAAAGTGATACTGATTTGAGGAATAATGTATTTATTATGAAATACTCACATGATACAAGGGTTAAATACATCTGATATCAAAGTTTACATATCATGTATATGTATTTATTCTAGAAATCTGTTTTGCATTTATTTCAATTCCATGTATATTTTATTAATACATACATACATATGAGTTTAATTTATTTATACTTTTATAATTTATTAAATAATATAACATATATGTACGCTATTATTTAAAACAATGTTAATTCTAAATATTATTAAATTTTTATTGAAAACTTTAAATTTTTTATCTAAACAACTTAAGAAAAATATTTAACTGTAACTTGTGTTGTTATATATACATCAGTACATACATACATACATACATACCTATATATATAAAGTATTAATTAATCAATTATTTGGTTATGCATTTTAATTTAATATTTAATAAATTTCAAAATTTAATTTAGTTTAATTTCTTAGAACGATTTTGAGAAAATCTAAAATATTATTTTATAACAATTATAAAATCCTTTATATTTTAACTTAATTTTAAAATTTAGTTTTTTATTAATTATTCGAATTTTGTTATTTGAATTAGCCCAAAGTCAAAAATAAATTTGGGACTGACACTTGGGCAAACCATGAAAACTTCCACTATCTACTGGTCTAGGTCAAGAGTTAGGGAAGGGAGGGTACTTATTTCTCTAATCATAGGCCTTGAATACTTCTATTCAAGACACTCATTAGATAATAAATCCCACTAGTTGGCCTAAACGATGATTAATATATTTACAAAAACAAGTTCGGTTCTGATACCATTGTTGGATTAAGCTCGTTTGGCAACGGATGAAACGTGGTAAATTTCAAAACAAAATCCTAAGTGAATTTTAATGGGCCTATGTAAATAAATAGTTAGCACTAGGATCTAATCTACATTTTAAGATAATATTTTATTTTAATCAGTTAATTTTATTGTATATATTTTGGTTAATGTTATAAATGTGACACACACACATAACATGGCAATATAAAATAACTACGATATAACATGTGTGTAAAGTATGTATCTATAAATATACACACAGATAAATATTGGGATTTATATCTATTGTGGGTGCATATAATATACTTACATTTGTATATGACAATTTATATACATATTAGGGGGAATATACATACCTAAGTCTGTGTGTGTGTCTATGTATGTATGTATGTTCGTATATATAATGATACTTATATATGGTTTTGTATGCATGTATTCTTAATACCATATGTATGTATAAGATCGTGATATTCAAATAATTTGTAAATTATATTATACATATATATAAATAAATAATTTTGAAATCTATCATGCATACATATTTGGAATTTAAATTTGTTGTAAAACCTATTTGATTTGACTAAGTAAAATATCAATCTAAATTTGAAATTTAAAATATCATAAATATAAAAATATTAATTAAAATGTATACATATGGAAATATTAAAATACATAAAGGTTAAGGCATGAATATGAATAAATTTATAAAATATTGGTTACCTTTGAAGATCTTGCCGCTCATTACATGTTGATCTATTTTTATCTCCAAGATTCTGAGTCCACCACTCGAACTTACAAGGAAACGAGTCGAACGACCAATGGAATGCTTTGATTTTGAGTAAGTGAAGCCAATGGTTGGTTGTAGCAGGATAACCGACTAGGGATTCCAAAAGTATGGGCAAGAACATATTAGTATGCATATTTATAGAAAGAACCAAGGAGAAAATATCTTGCTTCTTTTACTTAGACTCTAATGACTCATCTAGACCAATTCAGACTCCCCACTTCAATATATGGACGACCCCCTCAAGTGATACACATTCATAAACTTTCAACCCATTTAGTAAATATCTAAATATATTTAGACCTTATATATATATGTTCGATATATGCAAATATAACATTTAGATATGCACCTAAATATTTTCTAATGGCACGTAGAGAATTTCTAAAAGCTACCCAATTAATAAAACCTTCCCAAACATTTAATATATCTATAATTAATATTTACTAACTAATAATTAATTTAATTAATTTATAACACTTTATAAACTAATTAAATTGGGTGGTATTTCAAGGATTTTAGATATACAATTGTGTGACTCACAAGCGTGAATTCAGTCGGCGACTAATATATAACGATTCGAATATTAAAGTTCACACATCACTTTAGCTGATGATGTGAAAGTTTTTTTTTGAATTCATTGCATATAGATCTTTTCAATAAAATCATATTCTAGATCAACTTAAGTTGTACCATTAACTAACGATATAATGTACACATGTTCTTTTCGTTAATACTATATCACTTTAAGATATCTAGAGTTTGGTACCAGTCAAAAAGTCCAACAATATTTATATAAAACTAATTAGTCCATCTAGTAAGTCCTTTGTTTAACAATAACATTTGTTATTAATCAATTTACTTTGGACAAAGATTTCAACTTTGAGTTGATCACAATTGATCGTAATATTGACCTCATAAACTAAGGAGACAAATTATCTATTGAATAGTGTTTCATTCCTATGTTTCAACCAGAACACAACTATAATGAATCAATGGCCATCATTCAACGATTCGACTATAATCAATGTGGAGTATTAACATCAAAGTTCCACAGTATTCTCAATTCGAGGGAACCATATGACATTGTTACTCTAAGATTTCGTGTTTGAACTAGTTGTTATTAACCAATAGTAAATTCTCGGTCGATTTATTCTATAGTTATTCACTAACGATAAGTACATAACACATTGGTTTCCCCCATGACCATGAGTAATATGTTGTCCAACATTTGTAGACCGCTATGTACTATAGTCTAAATGGATAATCGATAAGCTTTCTTGAAACATCTTGACCAGGAATATTTAAAACAAAATATATTTTAAGGTATGATTAATTACTCGCTATTGCAACTGTTTGCAACTAAAATCATATAACATTTTATTTATGTTTTCTTATTTATATATAGTTTAAATTAATTACTTATTTATTTATATCACAATATAATATAGTACGTAAAAGAAATCAAACACCAGAAATAACTTTTATTATGAACAAGATCGTTTATAGAGTTAGTTATATAACATATTTATATAATTGCTCGTAGGGCATACCATTAACTCTCTAAAATAGGGCGGTCAGAATCTTGATTGGAGTTCGTAAAATATGTTAGTATTCTTCTTGTGCGTAGGAGGTCTATTGGTTCTACATTGGGTTCGTTTCTTCCGATACCTAATTGGTAGAGAGTGACCTTACCAGAGCTCGTTGACAAAGTGCAATAGGCGATGGATTTGCTAGAGCTTATTTGGGGAAGTAGTCATGCACTTTTCATCTTGGACGTGGTAGATATTTACCGAAGGTATGGTTTAGGAGAAGGCCTAGTTTAGGAAATATATTGTACTATGGTGGAACATTGAGTATATGACATAATATATAGGGGTTTAAGAGAAATATGTCATGATCGCAACGACTTAGACAGATCATTGTCTGGAGTAACAACTCGGAAGATGCGAAGTTTTCGTGTTTAGCACATTGGTGAGTAACCAATCTAACGATCGACAAATATCGGAGAAGTTGGTATGCTAATTTGATTCACGAACCCTCGACAATTAACCATTAGGATCCCAACTGTTGAATTTTGAGGCTTTGGGCAATGATTAGAAACATATTTTGGTCCATGTTCTCTATTTTTTCGCATCTTAATTTTTTGAATCTTCTAAAGCTTGTTCTGAATGGTTGCAAACGGTTTAAGACCCTATAAATACCTCACTTCATCTAATGTTTTGGTTGTTGAATTCATTCTCATTATAGCATTGGTAGTCAATTTATTTGTAAACTCTCTCTAAAATATTAATAAAATTCCACTCCCTTAAAATGGATGTACATTAGCACATCAATAGTGGAACACTATAAATTTGTGATCCATTTTATTTCCCGTTGAATATTTATTTTGATTGCTTGCAACTTGGTTATGGATTGTTTGAAATTGAGTTTTATTGTTTTTCCTTTTTGGTTGTATCGCACCTGATTTTGTTAAAAACGAACCAAACATGTCAAAACAGAGAATTAGCAAAACCTAGGACCCTGAGTGTGGTCTTAGAACTATTTCTAAGAGGTGGGGTCCTTTTTTCCAAAATTATCAAGTTTGTTGCTATAGTATTTAGATCATAAGTCATGAGCAGATTTCATAAGAAGAATGAATGAGTACAAAAAAATAAATCATACATTGTTTTTATAATGATTCTCAGACCTACGTCTATTACTCAATTATTTTATGAGTAAGAAGACAGACTAATCATGTTATCTCAACCTGGCCTTGTTCGGTCTAGGACGATTGGATCCAAGTCAGCTTACAAGCCAGCCACAGCTGGGTTGGGTCGAATGGGTTTTCCTGTGTGTGATGGTAGCCCGAATTCAGCCTAGGTCTACATTGGTTCCTCTACTGAATTGCATGTCAAAGCCTTCTACCGATGAATCCTCCCAGCGTAGCCACCCGAGCAACCAGTTCGCCCATCAAAACAAGGCGCAAGCTTGGGTTGGCCGTCTCCCATTGGTCGACCGACTCCCTCTCTCCATCATGCTTGCAACCCGACAAAAAGCAAGCCCATTTTCTCAAGCATCTCTCCCCCGGCTATATCTCAGTTGACATAGTTTGAGCTTTCTCGAGGGTAGCCGTTCATCGATCCGGCTTCGATACCGCCACCAATGAACCTACACTCATTTTTGTCTCACCTAGCTTGGACCATCAGCTTTCATCAAATCTCCATCACCTTTATGGGCTCAGAAGACCAGCTCGACCCATCCTATCGCCTAGGTATACGGGAGCAAAGCAACAATGGGTACAGTTAGGCATACCTACTTCTGATAAGAAGTGTGTCCCATTTCACACAAGCATGTTGCATGTACATGCCCTTTGAATGCAAAGCTTGCTCCCGGTATAGTTTTATTGGCCAACATCTCAGCCACTCATTCTTTTCTTTTGCAAGTTGCCTCTCATCGAATCCATTCAACCTGGCCAATGGCCAGACGCGCTTCATGCCTATTTTGCGGCATGATTTTAGCCGTCCAAGTATCAGTTCAATCATGATAATAAACCCATGCATGGCCACTTTCAAGATGTTGGTAGGGCCCTTGATGGAGTGGACCTAGTTGGTTGGACCTTCCATAGAGGGGACCCCAAGCTGGCTGGAACTCATGATCCACCACTCAATTCCCCAAAGATTGTCAGCTCCTAAAGTATAGCAGCATCTTTAGCTTTAGGCTATGAATTTTTCTTATTATCTTGTAATTGTAAAAGAGCAATATAAGCGAACGTCACAGTGGATGTAGGCAGCTTGGCAAAACCACTTCACATTTGGTGTCGTCCTTGAATGCTCTTTTCCCTTCATTTTTCTACCATTAAGCCTAGTGATTAGCAATTAACCTTTGCTCTTCATAATGCACTATCATAACTCCGAGGTTGATGAAAAACAAAGTCAAAATTTTGGTGCTAGAAGGAGGGTAACCTCCGATCTCGTGGTTAGCAGTTTCCTTTGCAAGCTCTTTCCCTACTTGGTACTTCACACATAGCATCGACAGTAGCAATGTGGTCGGTGCTGGACCGTCTCCTCCAATCACTAACAAAGTTCCTCAACCGTCTCAGTTTGACTTTTATACTATGCAGGTGCTCTGCACACCTGCTCATCTTACGTTGCTACTAATATTAACCAAATTATTGCAATCATGCGTGCGCCCACTATGAGGGTCATTCCCACCATGAGGGCCGAATCCATCCGCTCAGACTTCTGCCTCAAGATTTAGACTATCCTGGTCAAACCACTTCATGGAAAAACTTAGGGGAAGGGTAACCCCCCTATGAAGTCTTGGTCGCCTACCGAACACCCTCGTACAGATGTAGCAACCCGCACCTCCCAACACATAGATCCAAAGCCTAATGTGACTTTCAGACATGAGTCATGCGAGAAATATGAGACATTGGGATTTTAAAACATTACAGAGCATAATTTTGATGGTAGGTTCTAAGACATTCTACACTTTCAGATCTCACAGCGGAAGGAATTAAAATTTAAATACAGAAAGCAGACATTTTAGAAAAACAATCACAAAAATACTTTATATACATATATACTATTTTCTTAAGTACAACAGAAGCTTAATACAACAGGTAACTATAAGATGCACAATAAATGATATGAGAATTCCAATGTGAAGCTCCTTTCTTAATGTACTACTCCCAATCAACTACTAACCTATCATCCCGTAGTGAGGGAAAATGAAAGAAGAGGGTGGGTTAAACAAAAAGTATGGTGAATGAGTAGAAGTTTAATATGTGATGATCATATGCACTTAACTTCAAAGCCATTCTAAATGACATAGGGTGTTCTACAAGTGTCCATGAATTCCTAAGGTCCATTATCTAAGGGTTCTTATCCAGCACAAGTGTTGAAATACCGATCGAACTTTACACTAACGATCGTCCAACATTTCTAGAGTTGTTCGATAAGAGAATACCTACGGTAGGCAGCTGTGAGAAATGCTCTCCCACAAACCCATAACCATCACTATGCTTCAGGAGGGAGAACTTGAAACGCAAACTTGCAAAGTGACTCATCGTAAGCATCCATTTTCATCTATCGATTGTAGTGGCAAAATTCCTCTTATCGTACTACATCGACATCCACTCGTACCACGTCGCGCAAGAACCATGGTACAAGGACTCCTATTAGTACCAAGCTCCTTTCTACTCTATAGCCACTTATCGTCCTGTACCGGGCCTGACCGTCCTTTAAAATTCACCGTTAGCACAAGGTTCACTCGCCTGGTGTCTCCATCAATGCTGCACATCCACTACAGAACACCCCTTGGGTATTTGTGAAATACATCGCCTTGGTTAAGCCTTAACTCTCATTTAGTTATTTAACTATTACCCAAACCGTGATGACTTATTGTCCTTTAGTAGGGAACTGACTTCACTACTGTCTCTAGCATGTGTACTTCGCTAGAAATAGGATCATATAATAAAATTTCCATTTATATAATTTTTTATGAAATTATATAATCTATATTCTTTAACTTGGACCTTGGGCCAAGGTTCAAACATGCAATTTATGTTGTGAAAGGTCGGCCGTTACACCTAACCAGTCGACCACTAAGGTTCTAGGGTCGACTGACCATCTACTAAAATTAGGGTTTCCTGAAATTTTTAATCGTTAATCATTATATTGCCTAATTCATGCCATTAACACTTTTTGGTGAACCCTAATTACTATATGATCGGTCCATGTTTCAATTTGCAATTCAATTTGGGGTTCACTTATTTAGGGTTTACAAATTTAACTATAAAAGAGGTGTATACATCAATATCAAGTTAATAGTTTATTGTGATACTTATTCTAAGATTATATATTTCAATTTAAGGTTTCTATGCATTAAATTGAATTTCTAATAGATTAAATAGATTAAAATACTCTAAACCTAACTATAATAATCTTTTTATTAAAGTTGTTCCCACCCACCTCAGATCCAAGCCCTAACTTCATTCCTCGCGTAAGATCTGCATCTGTTAGCTTTCCCTTTCCTAGATCTTATTCACTTGTATCCTTCTTCTTTGATTTTTAATTTATTTTTGAAATAAATTTAGAAGTGCAGAGAAGAAGTTTTGGCATATTGATTAATTTTCTGATGAATTAGGGTTTAGGTCAGATGTATATTTTTAGGGGATTTGAAATAATTCTAACCGTTGATTAGCCCTAGGAGAATCTTTGTTTTCATTATATACATAATTAATTACTTCATTCCCAAGTAAAAATATTTGACTAAATCTAGACTGTTGAAATAATATATTAAATCTGGATGGTTATCTAGAAAACACTTCCTTAATCATTAAGTTTTATTTATTTAAGGTTAGGTAATCTATAAACGTTCTTTTTACCATTAATGTTAACTAATTGGTATTTATTTTCTTTAATTGTTTTCCTTTTATAATTCTAAATATAATATTTTCATTATCTTAATTTATGTCATCATAATTCTAATCATTTCATTGATTTATATATATGTATACATATATTATTAATCATTATACGGAATTTTAAGTGTAAATACACACACACACACACATATACATATATATGCATATATCTTGATAATGATTAAGAACTTCATTTTATTAAAAAAAATCAATATTTAACTAGTATTTCCAAATCCAAGTCATTACATTTCCCTCATTCCTTACAAAGAAAGAAATAACAAACCTATTTAACAATAGATTTCATTACTACTTAATTGATATTTCTTTATAAAGAAAGAGACAATATGTGTACGTGTATGTATAATTATTTACTATAATCAAAAAATTTATTCCCTGCTACCTAATTGCTCATCAATTTTTATCTAAGTAATATTTATTCTTCCAAATTCAAATTGGATTCACCCTTTTTATTTTTATTTTCACTAATAGGAAGATAGCATATTCCACTTTCTCTTCTAAAATAATGATTTATTTCCCTATTTTGTTACCTCTGTTTCTACAACATTACATGCATTCATATTTTCCTTAAATATATTGTTGTCTCTTTTTTCTATCATAAGCAACATACATTTAGTAACAAAGTGCTCTACTTATCCAGTTAATATCCTTACATCTGTGCATGTAAATATATTCCTTTGAAAATAACCTTTTGCTTCCATGTACATTCACTTTTCAAACATATAACATTAGATATGTTCTTTTCCTTTTGAAGTATTTTGTTATGTTCTCTTTTTAATACATGTCACGTATATCAATTACCACAATAAATTACATAAAAAGGTAATTAATGCTCTGATACCATTGAATGAACTGGGCCATTCCGCAGCAGAAGAAATGGATGAATTTCAAAAAATTAGCCATTTTGGATCTTTAATGGGCCTATGAAATCTTAATTCATTTGGAACCATTCCAAGTTCCTTTTGGATAAAATCAATATCTTATTTAACTTCGTAAATAAAGTTTCACTTTAATTTAATGTGTATGTAAGTTAGAGTATATCAAATATACTGTTATATACAAATTTGTGTGTAACATTTACTTTTAGAACTTATTTAAAGAAAGGAAATACTCTTTTTAAATATATAGATATTCTTTTTTTATTTATTATATTTGAGCTATTAAGTACAATAATAATTATTGCTCTCCCATTGAAGCATTTTCACATTTGTGCACATAAATTATTTTCCCTTCTTTTATTTTAAATGCACATACAATATTTTACCCCTTTTTCTTTTCTTAGTGTAATTCATAAATATTCTACTTATTTCTTAAAAAGTAAGTTTTTCTTTATTCTTGCATTAATTGTTACATTTAATTTCAAAATAGGTGCAAAGTACGAAATGCGTGTTATGGTAAGCATTTTGTATCCTATTCACACGATATCCATTTCTAACAACTTATATATGAATTTAGCTTAGAAAATTTTACTTAACACGTTAGAAAAGTCATATTTTCCGAATTCATCCATTTATACAAATATATTATTTTGTTCTTTTATGTGAAATTATTTTACCCTAATTAATATTTTAGTTCATTATTAAATTTGCGGGATGCTACATTCTTCTCCTCTTAAAAAGGATTTCATCCCTGAAATCTCTAAGAATGGAAACATGTAACTTATACATACAACAATCAATAGATACAATCATTTACTCATCCATTATCTATGGTAAAATGTTGTCCTTAAAAATGTTCTAATGCAATGTGTATGCACATATGCAATGTGAGATGCACGCGAACCTATACTAATAAAAAAAAGTAGGCAGTCTCCTGATCTAGTTTACCTTCTATCTTGCAAATGCTCATGTCATGCATCCAAATATATGTAGTATCCTAAGCAACATACTTGCAATTCTATATATATGCGCAACGATTTCATTCATATGCGACATCCATATGCATAACGCTCGGTAAGATAAATAACCACCATGCATCTATATATATGTATGTGTATATATATATATATATATATATATATATAATATCTAACAAGCTAAACTACCAATATGAAATAATGTGAATGTAAATGTACTACCAAGAGGATATATTGTCCTAAGTGTGTAAAAGAAATAATCCAAACAATACATCCTCTAACACCATCATCCATAACACGTTCTATTGACATGTTTACAACCATTCCTAACATCTAAACATTCCAACCTATGGTACTTCCTACTTAACTCTTCACTATTTTTTCATTTTCCCTTACAGGTGTCAAACCGGGTGATTTTTTAGAGCATAACTCCTTTTCCAATCTAACTCAACTTAAGTCATCTCACTTTACTTCTAAACTGTTTCTCAGTCTTTCAAAAATCATGGTGCCTTATTCGAATATGATTTTTATGCAATATAGATATGTATTCTAAATTAGTCTTCCATGAATCTCCTTAATTAAATAGTCGTTTTCCAATTCGAGTGATGATTAAAAATAATCCTTTAATCCCTTCCTCAAAATCTTACCAAAAATTCCATGATTTTATTTTCTATGAAAATCGCCTGTGCATTCTCAATATTTGCAAATAACAATATCTTTTTCTTGGCAGGGACCCAAATTCTTGAGTTAACCGTCCATTAGAAAATTTTGAGTAGATTTTTTTATCTAGGATACCATTTGTAGTTTTAATTTCCAACTTTTTTCCTATTCCTTGATGTCATCCCATGAATGAGACCATTTTACCAAGCATAACCTGTTATCACTTTGTCCTTATTATTTCATTTATTTAATGGTTGAGACAACTTAATTTGGAATGGCGCCTTGCCATCCTAATCCAATAGACATGCTGACCATATTTTGTTTTATACTTAGGGATTTCTACCTTTTAATGCATCTTTCCCCAAATGGAAATGTGAACTTTATAACTGCCCATAAATTATCTAAAAGATGATTTGTTAATTGGAATTACAAGGAATTATCTTTTTTGTTATTATTGAAATGGATGGTATAAAATACAGTTACCATCTATATTTTGTACATCTCTTTCTCTTTTAGGTATGTTCCTTGTTATCTCAAACAATACATTTGTGTAAATCTTGGAATTGGAGCGTTAAGTCCTACACTTATTTGAATATAGAAAGTAAGGAGAAAGTAGTCCCTAAATTAGTGAGAAACTTCATTAAGGTGATTAGGTGGGAATTCTAGGATTTGTTGGGTGATCACACTTCATTCCAATGAATTAAAATACTACTTAAATCCCACTCCAATTTATAACTACTTAATTATGTCTATTAATCCATGATTACCCAACAAAACCTGGAATTCCCACCTAATCTCCTTAATGAAGTGTCTCATTAATTTAAGGACTACTTTCTCCTTATTTTCTTTATTCAAATAAGTGCAAGCCTTAACACTACCATTCCGATATTTACATAGGCATACGTGGAACACATCTACTATGATATAAATCTAATAACATATATACAATATATACTTTTCCATTTTTGTCCACCTAGTCCGCCCATAGTCTTCAGGGGAACAACAAAATACCTGGACCACCATTAGTCTGCAGGTATTCTATCATTACCAATATGAGAATGATCTTGTTGCTATAATGTCGATCCTACATTTACTGTTCAATTTAGAATGCCTAATATAACCAATGAAATGCCCACTAATTGCTTAACACTCCCTATAAGGATTACAGTAGACCATACTTATCCCTTTAACAATTCAAACCAAAAAACATCTTGCATCTGCATTCTTCGATACAATTAAAACATCTTGACTTACTCTTTCCTTATTGTGAAATAGGTTTACCCAAATCATACTTTCCAACTTTCTATGCTAAGATTTTACAATCTAAACCATACTTGGGTAGAATGACATAGGGCGATGATCACCTTTCATTGCTACAGGAAGTTCGACCTAGTACTCTGTCCTTCCATTTCAACGCTTCCAAACTCCAAATGTAAATTTTTTCATGGTGCGCTTTTTAATTCTATTTATCCAAATCCATATCTAGTCCTTTCCTTTAAGTTTTAAGTGATATCATAATATTTTCATTTTACCTTTCAAAATCAATACCTATGATTTTACCATTTCCACAAAACTAGAAAGTTGTTAAAACTGTAAAGCCCTCTTTTTATTTTTAACGAATGTTTCGCTTTTTACTAAAACCATGATATTTTCTTTAATTACATTATCAAAATGGTGAAACTTAACTTAGCAAAATGTACATAAAACATGCCACTTTAAAATTTTCTTTCATAAATAAGAAATTCTCATAAAAGCGTATTTTTGAAGATACTGTGGTATTTTTAACTTATTATTATTCTTTTGGAGTATAGCAGAAAAATTTATAAAACATTTTCAAATGCATAACCATTTCTTATTTACAAAAGGAGTTCAAAAGTTGGGTCTTACATACTTCTCAATTTTTGTTTCAAAATTCCTATTATTAAAAATAAAATGCACATTCGGAGTAAGTTGCTAGAAAATTGTTTTTTATCAAGTTCTCTACTTTTACTTTTTAAATAAATTGCATAACGTCTGTGAAAATAGTTATGGATCGAGTAATATGAATAGTTCTACTAAATTAAAGCTTGTATATAATAGCAATTGAAATAAAGAACAACAAAGAAAAGTCCACCAGAGATTATTATACTAGTTTGAACTTTTTGTTCTACATCTAGTCCCAAACTCCTTCTGGATTTAAACTAAACCCTCACTTGACCTGAAGGAATATGTGTTACAACCGTCTTAGCTGCTAAACAAGACTTCATGGATGAGGATCTCCAACAGGACTTTGATTACAAAGTGTAGATAAGTGTTTGACTTCGTATGCTCTTGTTTAACACGGATGAGTCAGTATAGTATAACCTTTCCATAATCTTCTTCGTAAGTGGTATATCTTGTATTTGTGAAGAATAGGAAATATATGATTTTAATGACCTGCAAATTTATCACTTTGATAAATTATATATTTATTTGAAATATTCAAATACAAGATTTTATAACACAAATTATAATGTTTGAACCATATACAATGGTGGTAAACTTGTTTTAAAGGTATATTAACAAATATGGATATTTGGGTGTTTTCATCAGAAAAATGACCGAAAATCGTTTTATCCATAAACAGCTTTTTAACCATTAAAAATCACATACGATTTATTTACATACACTTATTTCTCCATTTAAGCAAGAGTATGTAATAAAATTATTTACTTTATTCTTGGTAATAAAATGCCTTTATGACATCATCAATGATGTCATAATTTTAGATAATTGATTTTTGAATTTAAATTGAGTTTAAATGATCTGACGATAATAATTCATTTAAATTATTATATAATGATAATAAGTGATTTATAGTAATTTTATAAAAATATATACTTGTTTTAAAAATATAATAAAATTCATAACGCTTTGTCGATGCGATAACACTTTTTATAAACACTTGTTTAATATTGATTTATATGGTTTTATAATTCAAATGTGAGCGTTTTGATTTATTACTGATGAAAATAAATTAGTTTTAATTTTTTTAAATTTATATGTAACTTAATTAATAAGTTAAATGTGACTGAGAATATGCTTTCTAGATTTTCAACAGTTTAACGAACGGAATTTATTTAAAATTGTTACAATGTTGTTTATATGTCTTGTGCACATATATAACATACACATAAACGCACTAACATATACATATACACATATATAATGTACACATACATACATATACATATACATATACATACATACATTTATATATATATATATATATATATATATATATATATATATATATTTATATAGACACACATACACATATGCAATTAATAAACAAACCATCTAAGATATTTCTATTTTCTTCATCCTTAAGCATCCTAAAAGCAAACTAACCATCAACCATCACCTCCTTATACACCATCATCACTCAAGCACATAGAGAGGAGGACAAGGGGGATGGTCGTGCGTCTGAAGGGGGGTGGTGTGGTAGGGATAGTTCGGTAATTTTGTATTTAGATATTTTTCTCACATTTTTTCTATAAATGCCACCCTCCATTCTCTCATTTCATTCACACTCTCCTCTTCATCTCTTAAGCTTCTTCGTCTTCTTCCTCATGTACATTAATGGCTTCCATAGCCTCTTTGGAAAATTCAAAAATAGGATCAAAATTCTGTCAAAATAAGTTGTAAAATATAGAGAGATATACCACTTCGAGTTCGAGATTGATTTAGTGATATTCTCCTTCTTCTCTTACCAAGGCAGTACCCATCTAAGCACCCCGCCACTCTTACAAGACCAAGGCCACACCTCTAGGAGTCTTAGTGCAAGGTTCGTAAGCTCCGATTCTGAAATAGCGGAGCTACAGTCAAATTTAGTAAATCTAGAAACCAATGAAGGTGAGAAACTCTGCTAATTTATTTATAAAATCTACGACGATATGATATGATTTCTTTGCTTTTTTACAATGGTTGTTCATCATGTTTGGATATGATACTACGTTTTCTTGGATATGGAAATAATTCACGTTAAATACACAACGAATATACACAAAGGAAATCACTTTCCTATATGAATTATAAAAGTGTTATGAAACAGTTAAACCTATTTAAACATGAATAAAATAGTTTAAAATGTTTTATAAACATTAAAACTCATTTCGTTAAAGTTTGAAAAAGATTTGAAAATGGAGTCAAAAAAGCACGCCGCGTAATGACAATTCGTGATTTCGCAACGTAAAAGTTAAATCAAAATATAGAATGGAATATAGCTCGAAATTATTCGAAAGAAGAATTTTCCGAACTCTTATAACTGTAATTTTCGAATGAAGAAGAAAAAACAAGATTTCATTAAATAGAATTTGAATTATGACCAATTCAAGTTTTTAAAAACATCCCAGTTTTGTAGTTTGGGAACCAAAGTGGCAAATGCTTTAAAATTGATACTTTTAAATCTTTAAAAATATAAAATAAATTCCATAAATATATTAATTTGTTTTAAAAGGGACGTGAGTTATAAAAATGGTCATATGTGGAATGAAGTTAATGTTTTGATCAAAGAAGCTTTTAAAAACACCAATCGCAATAGTTTTTGCAGCAGTTTTTGGCAACTTTTGAAATTAAGATTTAAACTTGGGATTTTCTTCCTAAATCTTTTTAGTAGTCTTTTCAGATGAATAATTATGTATTTTGAAGATGATTTGGAAGTTCTATAATTATTTTAAAGGAGTTTTAAATAACTGGTTTAAGGGAAATTGTTTAAAACAATATTTGAAATTGTGTTAAGTAAATGAAAATCTTCTCTAAAAGATCTTATAAAAGAGATTAGAGTTAATCAAATAACTTGGCCGCCTTATGGGAGACGGAGAGATAGTCTTTAGACCGAAGCTTGAACAACCAGTGTTTAGGTTCCGCATGAGCTTTTCGGACTGGCTCGATAGAGGGGATAGTAAATTTTATTTACTCGGACCATATTTTCCTAAGATAAAAGGAGATTTGAAGATTTCCAAAAATTAAACAAGAATTAAAATAGGATTTTGGTTATTAAAGAAAACATTATAGTTAAACTCCATATTAAATTCCAAGGAGGGAACTCATACTATCCGTATGAATTTAAAAGGCGCATTCACCGTTATTGGATGAACAATACAGGTTGAATACGAAAATTAGTATTGGTTATAATCAGTTTAAAATTTATAGATCCCTTTTATACAATACTAATTGGTTTGGGTTTACGGTAAATGATGTCTTAAATAACATTATTTTTGATCCATTAAAAATATGTTTTGGAAATGTGAAATCTTCATTAAAATTTGAATTATATTTTTCCTAAGTAATTAAAGATAAAATGTTTCGGTATTTTAAAGTTAAAACGGGGTTTTAATTAACCAAAGGATTTAATAAAAGAGGTTTAATGATTCCGTATATACTATTAAAGGAATGGTTTAAAGATGCATATCTCAAGAAGATAATTTACCTGGATAAAATATGTTGATAAATTGAATAATAATCACCTATATACTTGACATATTTTATCGATAATTGGTTCGGAGAAATCGGGGTCGGATTTGGGTGATTTATCTCTGAAAAACACTTCGAACCAATATACGTTCAAAAGTGAAAATATGTTGAAAGCAATGATTTTGAAAATGGAGATCTTTATAATGTTGGGTTTCTTGTCATGAACCACTAGGGTAATCCCCTTATCATATATATGGTGGTGGTTATTCCTTTAATTTGAAATCTTCAATGCAAGGACTAATGCTGCTAATCTTGGGAACGATTCCCAAACAGGATATAGTAGGAGAAGTGCATTCTATTTGTCCTATGCTTGGACAAATTGTATGAATAGGTGTTTGACATTGTATTTCTCAGACCACATACATTGATTTTTACAAACGTACATCTGTTTAGTGATGTAGGAGGTAACCGCTCTTACACTTAACATCCTTCTCAGAGACCTACAAGCTCAGAGGTTGTACTTTTGTAAAAATCAAAAGTGTATTGTTAGAAATGGCAATATGGCATTCAAAATGGTATTTTTTATGTGAAAGGTAAAATGTTACCTCAGGCCTCATAAATCGGTAATGGCAAAAACACGGTAGATGCGGTAGGGCTAAGTGGATCGCACCCATTAGGATATAGTCATCACCTTTCTGGATTGCACTCTATATTTTGGGTTTGTTGTGTATGTTATGGCCACGAATAGGTTGGGAATGATTGAGGTGGTTGCATATTCAGTACTATCTATGGCAGATGTAGGGCGGTTTTGTGTTGGTAGAGGTTGGAGCCTTAGCCGCGTCCCTTTAGAGATGTACTATCGAAAGTTAGTCCTTTAGCTTATCATTGTATAGAATCCATTCTCAATACGGGCCTTTACAGTTTTAGTTATAGAATCTAGTATGTTAAAATTTAATTAATGCAACAACTTCGGCTAAGATTATATATATTTATGTGAAAGAGTTTTCAAAGAATGTCATTAAAAATAATATCTTTGAATTTGCGTAGAAAATGGTTTGGTTATCATAAGTTAAAAACTCATCTGTGTTCATGTGCGGCGTGGTCTTATGAGATAACCTTTGTCTTCGAAAATATCCGTGTTTTGAGTTTTCTCACACCAGTCACATGACTAACCAAGTGTTTATTTTCTTTTCCCCTAAACTCTAGGTACCTTATTTTTTCAGGCAGCCAAGTAGTTCAGGTCTAGGTTGGAACATTTTTGTGGAGCTTGGAGTAGGAGCTGGAGTTTTCCTCTATGATGGTTATCCATTTCCATTTCCGCTGCATTTTTTTACTGTTTGTATTCAACACTAGTAGGGACAGAGATTTATAGCTGTCAGGTTAAGATTAGGATATACTTTGATGTATGTATTAAAAAATTTCGTTGTATAAATTATATATTGAAATAATATATGTTATTCCGTTTGTATAAGATTATGTTCTATCTTCCCTTTCTTTTTACCCTTAAAGGTCCGCATTTTCGTTCAATTTTAGTTGAACATGTGTGGTTTATTGTCAACTTAAATTGTATGGAAAAGGCAGATCATCGCATTTGGTATTAGAGCTTAGGTTGAGCGAACTCCTAGGCTTTGGTGAGGTAAAAATCAATATAGATAGGGTTAGTAATACTCTAGAATGAGTGACTCATTAGAGATAGGGTAAGTGACACCCTAGAATGAGTTGAGTGTATTATATAAGAGCGTGTATTTGTTAATGCTATATATAAATGATTTGCTTTAAAATTATGGTAAATGAAATAATTTTACATAAATGTTGTATATAAAGAATATATTTTGAACAATAGTTAGTTAGGTTGTTTAGTTGTAAATTGGATAATTGTTTAAATTCAGATTAGTCAAATCAAAGCATGAACATCTTGTGATTAAAATTTCATGGTTTGACTATAAGATGTTTAATAATAATACTGCAAGGATTTTTAAAGGTGATAAAAATTGTTTGGGAATTATTTTGGGAAATATTTCAAAGTATTTTTGGAAAAGATAAAGCATTTGGACATGGATATCGTGGAAAGAGATCTAAGTTAGAAAAACTATCTTTAATAATCAATTGAACTAAAATCTCGATTTTTTTTCTATGTATTGATCAAATATCGGTTTAGGGAAAATAGTACCAAGTTCTTAGTGAATTATTCTCTTTAAAATAGTGAAATTAAAATGAATTTGTGTTAGGATAAACCTAGATTAATAATCTGACATTAGATTGAATTAGGACAAACAAAATTCTTAGTGTCTAAGTATATGTTGTTTATAATTGTAGAAGCCTTCTAGTTACGGAGGAAAGTATTCCAAGGGGGAATCATCAAGAGCTAATTAGGGAGAAAGAAATGATTTGATAATTCTTTTCGGTGATGAAGAACCTGAAGCACGACCTCCTAGTAATGGTTAGCCATATATGGAGGAAAATCCTGATCAATACACTCATCTAGATAAAGATGGTTATCCTAAGGCTGGTATACTTATACCACCCAAGACTCTAAAACTTTTTACAATATCCAATGACGTAGAAATAATTATGGAGTTATAAATGATAGTGTTGCCTCAAGAATCCTCATATACGATGTGGATCAACGATCTAGCAGGTTCGAAACCCTAACAACGAGGAGGAAATCCCAAAGAAGTATCAATAGAAGAAGAGACCAAGCTCGAGGATAACCTAAATGCTACGATGAATAGTTAAGACCCTGCTACATATGACACATAGATGGACGAGAAAATAAGCGAATCAAATAATAGTATTGGTGATAGAAACATCATTTGGGAAATGGATGAAAATGATAATGGTATTTGGAATGAAGAATCGTCAAGTTCATACATCAATTGGGATGATATGGAAGAGTATGAGGAAGAAGCCGAGAATCCTTAGGAAGCGGGAGTTCAAGATTTAGAAGAGATAGCTGAAGGAGAAGTTTTTCCCGAAGTACCTGTAGGATTAGGACATATTCCATGGGTTCCCCAAGGACAACCTTTGCAACCAATGGGATGAGATTTAACGCATCAAGAAAAGGATGCAAATAAAGTGGATGATGAGCAAGAAAGTGATAATGAAGACAATATGGAGGAAGTTCTATTTCAATTTGAAAATTGGGACAGACCATCAACATCAGAATTAGAAGAATAGTTGTGTATTGTGATATGATTTGAAGATTGGTGATATATTTAGTATTTAAGTAGTAATGTGATATCTTTGTGCAACATATCCCACTTGGAGATCCAAAACTAACGGCTATGGGTGGTGCGATTATCCATAGTTATTAATCCTAAGCGACCAAATACGGTAATGTTAGATACATTGATATAACAGAAACACATGGATATGTAAAATTTCTAAAATCATAAAAAAACTTTCATATTCCATTTCAAATTCATTATATAATCCCATAATCGTTAACCATGTTCAGAGAAAATATAATCATTACAACATACGCCAAGAGCGACATATGAAGTTGCCCCCTTGGATGATCAGAGTATATATAGGCAATTAAACAACTTTGCATCTACAATGCAAACAACACAGCATAATAAAAAATAGAAAAAAACTCTAAATAGCTATCATGCCTCCTGCATGTCTCCAAAATCTTATTCGTCTAAAGAGGCATCTGAAAATTTTAGCTCTCGAACTACTCAAAGTCAATTGAGCATCCGATAGTTTAAGGGGAAAATATAAACTTTGAGTGAGACGTAAAACCTGGTATGAATAATAATCTACCATCTCAAACCATTTAGATATCTAGTGAGACCACGCCGCTTAGTGGAATAGGTTTCCCCCTCACTAGTATCTTCCAAAATTTTATAAAACCATATACTATGCTCCTGCATCCACAATGGTTAAAACATAGCAATTCAAAATTTTATGATGATATGCAAATAAGTAAATCAATTCTGGATTTTTCATCCCCATTCGATTCGACTATCTGTCTCGTTTATAATTTCTAGGGTCACTATTAACCTAAAAGTTTCCATGGGCTGACTAATAACCCGTTTAATGCTTATAGACTTCCTTTCCAGTTTCATAGTTTTCATAGGATCACTAAGAACCTATTGGCCCCTACCAATAACTTTATTGTTTCATGTGTCCTCTCTGAACCTACTGGTATCTCCAATAACTTCCCTCTTATCCTAGTTTTCATTGCTGACTAGGAACCTATTGACTTCTGTCAATAACTTAATCCGAATATAGTTTTTATGGGTACACTACCAACCTATCGGCCCTTTCCAATAACACTTCCTTCATAGTTTTCATGGGTTTACTATGAACCTATTGGCACCTGCCAATAACTTTTCCTAAACATAGTTTTCAAGGGTATACTATGAACCTATCTATCTGACAACTTTAATATTTAGACATCCTACATTCTGGTTTATCTAACCTCTTAGATGCAATTCTACTCATTTAGGAGTTAATTCAACTCATATTCACTACTGGGTCAACCTGGCTGTTATTCTGCCATTTCTCCCCAAAATGCAGTTATGTGTCCATTATAACGTGAATACAGTTATAGAAGCATACAAAAAATAGCACCAAGACCTTTGGTTTAATATCTTTGAAATCATTTCTTTTCGGAAACTTGGTTAATCCCTTTAACCCGTAAGTTATACCAAAGTTAGCTTCTTCAAAAACTCAACTTTAAAAGCATTTAAAAGCTCTTTTTATGATGTCATGGTTTTCCTTTAAAAAAGAGATTGGTTTATTTATTTTGAAAACTAAAGCTTTCGAAACCTCAAACTTTTGTTTTTGCAACCATTGGATAACCTCCTTCGAAAGCATTCAAATATTCTTTTCAGGACACTAAATATGTTCCTTTCGAAGCACTTTAAATCATCTCTTCCGAAGCACTTTAAACATACCTTTCGAAAGTATTAAAGGATTACTTATTAACTCTTTGAAGCATAGCTTCGAAACCTGTAACGACCCTAGTTTTTAATTTAATTTAAATTGATAATTAAATGAAATTTTGAATAAAAATTTATAAAATTAATTATAAATGGAAGCGAGTTTCCTCGATTCAAACAGAAAATATATTAAGTCATATGAATTTGAAAATTTGTATATATGTGAATATATATGTATATATTGGATTTGAAATAAAATTTTTAATAAATGGTTTTAAAAATAAATAGAAATAGAAATAAGAATATTTATATATGATGAATTATAAATTATGAAGTAAATAAAATTAGACGAATTTCAAATAACATAGGGACTATAGAAATTTATTTACATTGTAAAGCAATGTACAAAGCAAAGAAATAAATATAAAGTGATGGCACTAGAATAAAATTTAACAACATAATAAAAATAGAAATGTGTTCATATGACAAAATAACAAGGCAAAGTAATAAAGCTTTAGACAAAATAAATAAATACATTCAAATAAAAATAACAACTTTATATCTTTATAACATCAGTAGGCTTGCAAAAGTAGAAAACATAAGTATGTACACTTAAAACAAATAGAAAACAAAAGTATAGGGTTGTAAACAAGAAAGGACCTGCATTTAATACCAAGCACGACTTGATATCATTCTAGCCGAGATCTTGTTAAATAATCACCACCAAGACAATGTCTCCATGCTTTGTGCAGCTGAAATGAAGGAGGGAAAGTATGGTTTGTACAACCTCATTACTGCAAACATGCTATGAATTCACATTTCTGTACAAAATAACAACACTCTATAGGCTTCTTTCTTTATATAGTCATCTCCCTCTCAGTTTTGTTCGTTCCAAACTGCTAAA
Source organism: Allium cepa (assembly GCA_030765085.1). Classification (NCBI taxonomy): domain Eukaryota; kingdom Viridiplantae; phylum Streptophyta; class Magnoliopsida; order Asparagales; family Amaryllidaceae; genus Allium; species Allium cepa. Next base: position 758,432,114 of record CM060939.1, on the reverse strand, counting down.
GTAGCATCATCTATAATTTAAACAAAACTTCGGTAAAAACAACAATGCAAATCAGATCAAACCAGAGAAAAGCTTCAGCTAGCACAGTTCAAAGGCTGTTTCAAAAATTTAAAGCAACCTGGTTCAAAGTAGTTCTCTGTTCTTTCTCCTCTATTCTTCTTCTCAGACCAGGTGAGCAAAACATTCCCCTAACTTTGCTATTTCCATTTATGTTTGGATCTATATTTGATATATGCTGTGAATCATGTTTGGATGGTGGTGAATTGTGTTCACATGCTTTTATTAAAATGAATGTCTGTGTATATATATTGTGTACAGGAAAGAATGATATTCCTCTGTGTCTCCTGTCCCTGTTTCAAAATAAATTCAAAAGCTTTTCCTTTGATGCTTTGTGGGCTTAAGAATATAAACAAATTATGTTTATAAAATCAATATCCGAGTTTTAAAAATATTTTCGAATTTAATTATCAAATGGTTTCAGTGTAAACCAAGGATGGACAGTGAAAACACTAAAGCATGTCAAAATTAAGTGTTTTAATTTCTTAATTCAATTGGATTATGTGCTTTGTTTTTGGAAGTTATGATTTTTAAGAAAAGGATTAGAATTTTTAAGAAAGGGGATCACGAGCATTCTCGAATTAAATGAAAATTGGGTTTTGATGAAAATCTGTTGGTCGGGGTGATGATAAATCTCGAGAATAAAAAGGAAGCATGTTTGAATGTCATAGATCATCAGAAATATGTTCAACGATTTTATAATCCATCGTGTTGATCATTCGAGAGAAAATTAGGGTTTAAGGGTCGTGTTTACTGCTTCGAAGTCGCGAGTTAATCGCGCCGTCGCCATCGTGTTTCTGGCGATCGCGGGTGGGGGAATGTGGCGAGGAGGTCATGTTGCATCTCTGGTAAGGATGGCGTGCTCGCTGGTGATCGGGGATGAGGAGGCGCGGCGTTGACAGGTTTCGATGTGAAGCTATGTTGTTTTCCAGGTTTCAAATTATTGCTCGATTTTGATCAGCGACGTGATCGAGATGATGGATGGTCTGAGGACGATGTCGTCACAAATCGTGACTTGCTGATGGTCGTGTTGTTCACCAGAACGTTGGCGACGAGACGTGCACGTGCACGGTGCACTCTCGTGTTTTCAGGGAAGTTTTGAAGATTGGAAGAAGACGAACAAACAGGATCGTGCTTGTGATTAACTCGGGAAAATGATGGCTTTGCTCGAGTATGCGCTCGTGTGGGATAGCCTGGTGCAACAGTTTTAAATTTGACCAAGTAAAAAAAAAAATTAAAAAAAAAATAAAGGAAGAAGAAGGATACGAGTAGAAGAAAGAAGCAGGGGGAAGACTCGGGGAAAATGGGAGGGAGCTCGGGTCTAGACTCGAGTAGAATGGAGTGTTGTGTTGGGTAGAACTTGTTACAGGTTTCAAAAACCTGTTCCTGTTTTGAGATTTAAAACTTAATCTTTTAATTATAAAACAAAGTTTAAATTAAGTTTCAAAACAAAAGTTTAAATATAAATTCAAGTTTAGGTTGAATCTTAGTTTGGAAATAATTAAGTTTTTATATTCAAAATTATTTGATAACTTTAAAGTGTTTAAGTATATTTGAATTTAAAATGAAATTTAAATTGTAAAGGAAAGATTTAAACAAAGTTGAATCAAATTTTGAAACATGGGCTTAAATCTAAACTGGAAATCTAGATTTCGAAATAAAATTAAGTTTTAAATATAAATGTGGAAATAAGTTTTAAAATGTAAAGTATTGATTATTGAATGACTAATCAATTAAAGATAATTAATCTAGGGATTTAAGTATAATTACTCGAAGTAATTAAATCGTGATTTATTAAAACAAGTGATTTGGGATAAGCACTTATTGTAGCCAGTTAAGGATAATAAATTGAATGATGGTTAATTAAAGATTAATTAATTAATGAGTTATAATTAATTGAAGATTAATTAGTTATTGCAAGTAGTTAATGATTAAAATTAATTAATCAAGTGATTAAGGTAAAATTACATTTAATGTAATTAGAATGTTGATTTATTTAGAAAGAAAATTAATTACTTAAAGATGAAATTAATTAAGGTTGAATGATTCTGTAATTAACTTAAGGTTAATTTAATTAATTTATTAATTAAGAATAATTTAATTAATTTAAGAGTTTGATTAATTAATTATATCAAATGATTTGTAATTAATAAATCAAGATTGGGTAATTTATTCGTAAGCAATTAATGTACTTGGAAATAAATTGAATTAATTAGGATTATACGATTAATAAATCCTAATTATAAATGGTTATTGAATGTTTGCCCTACTTATGAATGGTTGTATTGTATGAGATGCCTTGAATTGACTGTCCTATCTGATCTGTGATATTTTGTTCTGTAGATTGTGGTATGTAAAATTTATTCATTTATGGATGATACATCTGTATATTATCTGTTAATCTGTGATGATTGAATGTTGTTGCACTATTGTGTGTTAAACCCCTGGACCACACCATACACACACAATTATGGATTTCACGAGGAAATCGGTTAAGTCACAGATTTTTGAAATAGTTTAAAATTTGAATTTTTAAATTCAAATGTTTTGGAAATGGAATTGGAATAGAAGTGAAAAGCTTTTGAAATGGAATTTCAAAGATGGAAATTTATTTTGAATAACTGGATTAAGTGTTGGAATTTAAATACTTTAATTTAAATTTGAATTCAATATTCAAATTGAATTCCGTAATTTGAAACTAGGGATTAATGATATTATACTAGTCATTATGAGTTAAATCATTTTTAAAGTATTATTTTTGGGAATTTGAATTTAACCCAAGGATTTCAACTCGTATAAATGAATCAGATTGCCAAAATGAAAACTGTTGTTTTCAAATGATAAACACTTTTAGATAAGAACTGAGATTCCAGTTAATTAGGGGAATTTCAAGATTGAATAGAGAAATGATTTTCCTAAGTTATGAATGAAATCTTTTTGAAAGCTATGAATTAAATCTGTTTATTCTTAACAGATTTAAATTGATGATTTGTTTAAATCAAATTGAAATGAAAATTGATTTGGAAAATCTGTGAATGAATCTTTTGTTTAAAAGATTAAAATGTGAAAATTGTTTAAACCGTTAAAGGTTGTGAAAATGAATCTTTTTGTTTAAAGAGTGAAAATGGTAATTTATTTAAACCATTTGAAAGAAAGTTTTGAATTATTAAGTTGTGACTTAATTGAAATCCCATATCCTTATGTTTTAAATGTTTTCGCTCACTATTCGGTTTAGCCGGGAAAGGACCTTTGTGTCGTATAACCCATTCTGAATATGTGATTTGACGTTATGGATAGCATTTGGAGACCGGTGGTGAAGACCGGGTGTTTGCAAGAACGATAAGATAACCTATCGATTGTCTCTGCACTGGGTAGCTCCTGGTATAGAGATTCCCTAAGTGATGGGAAATCCGATCGGGATTGTGAATACCCGGATTGCAAGGGCTTCGTAAGAAGTGCCTTCGGTTCTGTTCGAACCCAGAACAGACTTGTATGGATTGTTATGTCTGACATTACAATTTGAGATATAAAGCTGATTTCTTTCAAATATATTTCTGTTGGTGGCGGAGAATTTATTCTCTTAGCTTAACATCCTTCTCTGAGACGTACGAGCTCAGAGGTTATGTAGTTGAAGGTTATCAGCGATATATTCCCAATTTGGTAATGTGACATGCTGAGTGTTGCTGTGAAATGATCATTGTGTTGATCATTTGTGATAGGATCATTTGTTTGATCGTTTATCTTTGTGATCATTTCTATGATCATTTGTTGACCCAAAGCACGGCTTTTGTATAAAGTGTGTTTTTGTGGACGAGACTTCGTCGAGCCTCACAAACCGGTAATGGTCGAAACAGGAATTGTGCGGCAAGGTTTTCAGGGATAGCGTCCCTAGGGTATGACCATTCCTTCTGGAAAAGGGTAGTATCATGGTATGGAGCCCAGATACTTACTCATGTTGAAACACTTATTATTATGGTGTGATGTTGGTTAGAGAGCTCTCATTTAAAGGTTCCAAAGGACCGGGGGTGGCATATCTGAGGGTTTGTAATATCCCTTGGGAAAAGGGGTTCCCGGCCTTGTTTGGCAGAGAACGGTTTGGTTCTCGGGGCGTCCTTCCAGAGGCGTTTCCATGTGGCAATGGGAAGTTCCTTGGCCTGACCATTTGTTGGAAAAATCCATTCATCCAATACGAACCTTGTACGGTATTAGTTGTAGAACCTGCCATGGAATGTGGCGGTAACCTGCTATTGAACATGGTTAGCTATAGTAGGCATACGATAATGGTCGTATGTTGGCTAAGATTTATATCTTTATTTTCGAAATAAATTTTTCCTACACTATGCACTAGTGATAATATCAAATGTTTCTTTTTAATGCGTATCAAGCATCTTTGACTATCATAAGGAGAAATCTCCTCCGATTCTGCGTTTGCATTGTGTGTGTGTGCGGGAGGCCTTATGGTAGTCTCATTTTTAAAAAGCATTGCGAATTGACTTTGAAAATCTTTTGTTGAATGTTTTAAAAGATAAACTGTTTTTGTTGCTCACACCAGTCCCACGACTGATCCGGAGTTTATTGTTTCTTTCCTAAACTCTAGGTGCTCATTATTTTCTACACGAGCAGTCTAGAGTTGGGTTTTTCAGATATCTAGGTTCAGTAGATTATCTGGAGTTAGTTCAGTCTTTGGATCACACCAGTCTTGCTTAGCTTGGTGCATCGTTATTGGGAGTTCGAGCTATTGCTGGATTGATTCTTGGAGATGGAGTTGCAGTTCTCGGAGTTCTCTTTTGAAGACTATCTTAGAGTTATATTGTTCCGCTGCTAGATGTTATCTATTTTTCTTTTCCGCTGCTATTTCTTGTATCATATCTCTGATGTATATTGATATCTATTGGATCATCTGTTGTATCAGATATTGTATCAAAGCTGTATATCAATGTATTATTCTTTTTTTTCCGCTGCGTTATTTACTTAATGTTGTTATAAGCACCGGCGAATCAGATTTGAACGGTCGAATCTATGGCATTCGAATACGATATGAAGTATGGATGTCGATTTTCGAGCGCGAAAAATACGAGTCGTTACATTTGGTATCAGAGCTAGGGTTAAACTGTAGCTCAGGAGTATAAAACATTAAGTAGCTCATTAGAGATAGGGTGAAGTATCCCTAGAATGGGTGTTTCCCTAAGATATCCGTTTAAATGCCTCAGTAAATTCTCTTACTATCCATTGATAGTGAGTATTAGTGCAAGAAGAAAACAAGATAGGGGGCAGGGGGATACGACTATAAATGGTCAATACCCTACAACGGTGAAAATGACTTTCTTATCAATTTCCTTTGATTCGTTTCTAAATTCTTTTGATTGTTTCATGACAACTCCAGAAAGAAGTTCGGTGTGATGATGGCCTTATGAATCGTTATAGGAAATTCTTACTTCGTATCCTCATCAGTTTCTTATCAGTTTTTTGATTTAAACTTTAATGAATATGAATTTGAAATTGAAATTGGATATTTTAAATGAATTAGAAATTTTAAATTTAGTTAAAATTGATTAATAGAATATGAAGGATAATTTGAATTGTATCAATAAAATGATTTCGTTTGAAACCAAATTTGAAATTCTATTATAATTTCTTGTATCTATTGTTGATATTCTGATTTGGTGAGCCAAATGCAGAACTGATATCCAGTTTGATCTGAAAAGATATTTCTCTATCTTTCGTCTATCTCTGTGTTGTTTTCGTGCCGGCGAATTTCGAGGACGAAATTCTTTTAAGGGGGGAAGTCTGTAACGACCGTAGTTTTTAATTTAATTTAAATTGATAATTAAATGAAATTTTGAATAAAAATTTATAAAATTAATTATAAATGGAAGCGAGTTTCCTCGATTCAAACAGAAAATATATTAAGTCATATGAATTTGAAAATTTGTATATATGTGAATATATATGTATATATTGGATTTGAAATAAAAATTTTAATAAATGGTTTTAAAAATAAATAGAAATAGAAATTAGAATATTTATATATGATGAATTATAAATTATGAAGTAAATAAAATTAGACGAATTTCAAATAACATAGGGACTATAGAAATTTATTTACATTGTAAAGCAATGTACAAAGCAAAGAAATAAATATAAAGTGATGGCACTAGAATAAAATTTAACAACATAATAAAAATAGAAATGTATTCATATGACAAAATAACAAGGCAAAGTAATAAAGCTTTAGACAAAATAAATAAATACATTCAAATAAAAATAACAACTTTATATCTTTATAACATCAGTAGGCTTGCAAAAGTAGAAAACATAAGTATGTACACTTAAAACAAATAGAAAACAAAAGTATAGGGTTGTAAACAAGAAAGGACCTGCATTTAATACCAAGCACGACTTGATATCATTCTAGCCGAGATCTTGTTAAATAATCACCACCAAGACAATGTCTCCATGCTTTGTGCAGCTGAAATGAAGGAGGGAAAGTATGGTTTGTACAACCTCATTACTGCAAACATGCTATGAATTCACATTTCTGTACAAAATAACAACACTCTATAGGCTTCTTTCTTTATATAGTCATCTCCCTCTCAGTTTTGTTCGTTCCAAACTGCTAAAGTAGTATCATCTATAATTTAAACAAAACTTCGGTAAAAACAACAATGCAAATCAGATCAAACCAGAGAAAAGCTTCAGCTAGCACAGTTCAAAGGCTGTTTCAAAAATTTAAAGCAACCTGGTTCAAAGTAGTTCTCTGTTCTTTCTCCTCTATTCTTCTTCTCAGACCAGGTGAGCAAAACATTCCCCTAACTTTGCTATTTCCATTTATGTTTGGATCTATATTTGATATATGCTGTGAATCATGTTTGGATGGTGGTGAATTGTGTTCACATGCTTTTATTAAAATGAATGTCTGTGTATATATATTGTGTACAGGAAAGAATGATATTCCTCTGTGTCTCCTGTCCCCGTTTCAAAATAAATTCAAAAGCTTTTCCTTTGATGCTTTGTGGGCTTAAGAATATAAACAAATTATGTTTATAAAATCAATATCCGAGTTTTAAAAATATTTTCGAATTTAATTATCAAATGGTTTCAGTGTAAACCAAGGATGGACAGTGAAAACACTGAAGGATGTCAAAATTAAGTGTTTTAATTTCTTAATTCAATTGGATTATGTGCTTTGTTTTTGGAAGTTATGATTTTTAAGAAAAGGATTAGAATTTTTAAGAAAGGGGATCACGAGCATTCTCGAATTAAATGAAAATTGGGTTTTGATGAAAATCTGTTGGTCGGGGTGATGATAAATCTCGAGAATAAAAAGGAAGCATGTTTGAATGTCATAGATCATCAGAAATATGTTCAACGATTTTATAATCCATCGTGTTGATCATTCGAGAGAAAATTAGGGTTTAAGGGTCGTGTTTACTGCTTCGAAGTCGCGAGTTAATCGCGCCGTCGCCATCGTGTTTCTGGCGATCGCGGGTGGGGGAATGTGGCGAGGAGGTCATGTTGCATCTCTGGTAAGGATGGCGTGCTCGCTGGTGATCGGGGATGAGGAGGCGCGGCGTTGACAGGTTTCGATGTGAAGCTATGTTGTTTTCCAGGTTTCAAATTATTGCTCGATTTTGATCAGCGACGTGATCGAGATGATGGATGGTCTGAGGACGATGTCGTCACAAATCGTGACTTGCTGATGGTCGTGTTGTTCACCAGAACGTTGGCGACGAGACGTGCACGTGCACGGTGCACTCTCGTGTTTTCAGGGAAGTTTTGAAGATTGGAAGAAGACGAACAAACAGGATCGTGCTTGTGATTAACTCGGGAAAATGATGGCTTTGCTCGAGTATGCGCTCGTGTGGGATAGCCTGGTGCAACAGTTTTAAATTTGACCAAGTAAAAAAAAAATAAGAAAAAAAAATAAAGGAAGAAGAAGGATACGAGTAGAAGAAAGAAGCAGGGGGAAGACTCGGGGAAAATGGGAGGGAGCTCGGGTCTAGACTCGAGTAGAATGGAGTGTTGTCTTGGGTAGAACTTGTTACAGGTTTCAAAAACCTGTTCCAGTTTTGAGATTTAAAACTTAATCTTTTAATTATAAAACAAAGTTTAAATTAAGTTTCACAACAAAAGTTTAAATATAAATTCAAGTTTAGGTTGAATCTTAGTTTGGAAATAATTAAGTTTTTATATTCAAAATTATTTGATAACTTTAAAGTGTTTAAGTATATTGGAATTTAAAATGAAATTTAAATTGTAAAGGACAGATTTAAACAAAGTTGAATCAAATTTTGAAACATGGGCTTAAATCTAAACTGGAAATCTAGATTTCGAAACAAAATTAAGTTTTAAATATAAATGTGGAAATAAGTTTTAAAATGTAAAGTATTGATTATTGAATGACTAATCAATTAAAGATAATTAATCTAGGGATTTAAGTATAATTACTCGAAGTAATTAAATCGTGATTTATTAAAACAAGTGATTTGGGATAAGCACTTATTGTAGCCAGTTAAGGATAATAAATTGAATGATGGTTAATTAAAGATTAATTAATTAATGAGTTATAATTAATTGAAGATTAATTAGTTATTGCAAGTAGTTAATTATTAAAATTAATTAATCAAGTGATTAAGGTAAAATTACATTTAATGTAATTAGAATGTTGATTTATTTAGAAAGAAAATTAATTACTTAAAGATGAAATTAATTAAGGTTGAATGATTCTGTTATTAACTTAAGGTTAATTTAATTAATTTATTAATTAAGAATAATTTAATTAATTTAAGAGTTTGATTAATTAATTATATCAAATGATTTGTAATTAATAAATCAAGATTGGGTAATTTATTCGTAAGCAATTAATTTACTTGGAAATAAATTGAATTAATTAGGATTATACGATTAATAAATCCTAATTATAAATGGTTATTGAATGTTTGCCCTACTTATGAATGGTTGTATTGTATGAGATGCCTTGAATTGACTGTCCTATCTGATCTGTGATATTTTGTTCTGTAGATTGTGGTATGTAAAATTTATTCATTTATGGATGATACATCTGTATATTATCTGTTAATCTGTGATGATTGAATGTTGTTGCACTATTGTGTGTTAAACCCCTGGACCACACCATACACACACAATTATGGATTTCACGAGGAAATCGGTTAAGTCACAGATTTTTGAAATAGTTTAAAATTTGAATTTTTAAATTCAAATGTTTTGGAAATGGAATTGGAATAGAAGTGAAAAGCTTTTGAAATGGAATTTCAAAGATGGAAATTTATTTTGAATAACTGGATTAAGTGTTGGAATTTAAATACTTTAATTTAAATTTGAATTCAATATTCAAATTGAATTCCGTAATTTGAAACTAGGGATTAATGATATTATACTAGTCATTATGAGTTAAATCATTTTTAAAGTATTATTTTTGGGAATTTGAATTTAACCCAAGGATTTCAACTCGTATAAATGAATCAGATTTCCAAAATGAAAACTGTTGTTTTCAAATGATAAACACTTTTAAATAAGAACTGAGATTCCAGTTAATTAGGGGAATTTCAAGATTGAATAGAGAAATGATTTTCCTAAGTTATGAATGAAATCTTTTTGAAAGCTATGAATTAAATCTGTTTATTCTTAACAGATTTAAATTGATGATTTGTTTAAATCAAATTGAAATGAAAATTGATTTGGAAAATCTGTGAATGAATCTTTTGTTTAAAAGATTAAAATGTGAAAATTGTTTAAACCGTTAAAGGTTGTGAAAATGAATCTTTTTGTTTAAAGAGTGAAAATGGTAATTTATTTAAACCATTTGAAAGAAAGTTTTGAATTATTAAGTTGTGACTTAATTGAAATCCCATATCCATATGTTTTAAATGTTTTCGCTCACTATTCGGTTTAGCCGGGAAAGGACCTTTGTGTCGTATAACCCATTCTGAATATGTGATTTGACGTTATGGATAGCATTTAGAGACCGGTGGTGAAGACCGGGTGTTTGCAAGAACGATAAGATAACCTATCGATTGTCTCTGCACTGGGTAGCTCCTGGTATAGAGATTCCCTAAGTGATGGGAAATCCGATCGGGATTGTGAATACCCGGATTGCAAGGGCTTCGTAAGAAGTGCCTTCGGTTCTGTTCGAACCCAGAACAGACTTGTATGGATTGTTATGTCTGACATTACAATTTGAGATATAAAGCTGATTTCTTTCAAATATATTTCTGTTGGTGGCGGAGAATTTATTCTCTTAGCTTAGCACCCTTCTCTGAGACGTACGAGCTCAGAGGTTATGTAGTTGAAGGTTATCAGCGATATATTCCCAATTTGGTAATGTGACATGCTGAGTGTTGCTGTGAAATGATCATTGTGTTGATCATTTGTGATAGGATCATTTGTTTGATCGTTTATCTTTGTGATCATTTCTATGATCATTTGTTGACCCAAAGCACGGCTTTTGTATAAAGTGTGTTTTTGTGGACGAGACTTCGTCGAGCCTCACAAACCGGTAATGGTCGAAACAGGAATTGTGAGGCAAGGTTTTCAGGGATAGCGTCCCTAGGGTATGACCATTCCTTATGGAAAAGGGTAGTATCATGGTATGTAGCCCAGATACTTACTCATGTTGAAACACTTATTATTATGGTGTGATGTTGGTTAGAGAGCTCTCGTTTAAAGGTTCCAAAGGACCGGGGGTGGCATATCTGAGGGTTTGTAATATCCCTTGGGAAAAGGGGTTCCCGGCCTTGTTTGGCAGAGAACGGTTTGGTTCTCGGGGCGTCCTTCCGGAGGCGTTTCCATGTGGCAATGGGAAGATCCTTGGCCTGACCATTTGTTGGAAAAATCCATTCATCCAATACGAACCTTGTACGGTGTTAGTTGTAGAACCTGCCATGGAATGTGGCGGTAACCTGCTATTGAACATGGTTAGCTATAGTAGGCATACGATAATGGTCGTATGTTGGCTAAGATTTATATCTTTATTTTCGAAATAAATTTTTCCTACACTATGCACTAGTGATAATATCAAATGTTTCTTTTTAATGCGTATCAAGCATCTTTGACTATCATAAGGAGAAATCTCCTCCGATTCTGCGTTTGCATTGTGTGTGTGTGCGGGAGGCCTTATGGTAGTCTCATTTTTAAAAAGCATTGCGAATTGACTTTGAAAATCTTTTGTTGAATGTTTTAAAAGATAAACTGTTTTTGTTGCTCACACCAGTCCCACGACTGATCCGGAGTTTATTGTTTCTTTCCTAAACTCTGAGTGCTCATTATTTTCTACACGGGCAGTCTAGAGTTGGGTTTTTCAGATATCTAGGTTCAGTAGATTATCTGGAGTTAGTTCAGTCTTTGGATCACACCAGTCTTGCTTAGCTTGGTGCATCGTTATTGGGAGTTCGAGCTATTGCTGGATTGATTCTTGGAGATGGAGTTGCAGTTCTCGGAGTTCTCTTTTGAAGACTATCTTAGAGTTATATTGTTCCGCTGCTAGATGTTATCTATTTTTCTTTTCCGCTGCTATTTCTTGTATCATATCTCTGATGTATATTGATATCTATTGGATCATCTGTTGTATCAGATATTGTATCAAAGCTGTATATCAATGTATTATTCTTTTTTTTCGCTGTGTTATTTACTTAATGTTGTTATAAGCTTCGGCGAATCGGATTTGAACGATCGAATCTATGGCATTCGAATACGATATGAAGTATGGATGTCGATTTTCGAGCGCGAAAAATACGAGTCGTTACAAAACCTCTTGAAAATACCCCTTTCGAAAGCGTTAGGTTTATCTTTAAAAATATCTTTGGGGTCAAAGTGAATATATACGAAAGCACCCCTTTCGAAACCTTTTATCTTCATATAAAATTGTTTGGGGAAAAATTTAATGGCTTCGGAACTATCCTTTCGAAAGCTCAAATCATTTAAGTATAATATTTGAAGGACAGCCTTGAAACCCCCTTTCGAAGCTATTGCCTTTGAAACCCCTTAAACCCATTCGAAAGCTTTAAGAAGTGTCTTAGTACAGGTTTAAAATAAAAGCTACCGTTCAAAAGCATTAATGACTTCAATCCCTTCGGAAGGCATATGGATGGCAGAAGGGTTTTGACTTAGTCAAAACCACCCTTTTCAAAAGCATAGATTTAAAGCTAAGTAACTCCTTCGAAAGCTACAATTTAAACATAAAGGCGACAATAGATTCGAAGGCAACTTCTTCGAAAGATTAAGATGGTTTCCAATTGGTCAAAAGCCTTCTTTTGAAAGCAAGGCAGGCACATATCTTTTGAGAGTAAACAAAGGTTTCGATCCCATTGAAGGCAAGAGATTCGACACCATATCTTTCGCCTTTCTCCAATCCACTACATGCCAACAGTGTGATACCTAGTGTATTAGTTATGGCTTAGTTAATTTCGACATGATTGGTTTTGACTTGGCTGAGGTGGAATCATAGGGTCGAAAGGTGCTTTTGAAAGAGGCGGAACCTATTTTACTGAGTAAAGGCTGATTTAGTAATTACTTTATAACTAACCTGCTTATGTAATCATTTAATTAATTTCCATAGCTTTTCAAATTCTTTACCAAAATAATTGCCGCATAATTTCAGATCTAAACAAAGATTAATTTTCACAAATCCTTCCATTAAGCAAAAAAATTAAAACAATTAAATTGTTCGTCCAAAATTATTTAATTTTCATAGCAAATTGCATAGAAAAAATCCCTAAAAATCAAAGAAATTCACTTTTAATATGTTATCTAACATATATAAATTTTAACCCCAAATTCTTCATATAGTTTCTGAAATCAATTCCAAAACCCAATTATTCGTATTTTCCTTTAAAACTTTATAATAAATTTTCCATAGCTTGAAAAATGATAAAAATTAAAATTCATCTCTAAAATCATGTTTTTCATAACCTATAAATTTCTCATGGCATTTGAAACACAAAATGAACGATTTTAGCCTTAAAATTGCGCGAAACAATTTTGAAACAAACCTGTTTTAATATAACACATCATAAATCCAAGCACATCATCATCAAAAATAGTCATAATGCATTTAAACTTAAACTCGAATATCAAATGAACATAGAAACAAAATAGAGACTGTTTAGATTATTATTCACCTTAATTAGGATAAGGACTTTGAGATTTGATTGAGATTAATCTTCCTTACTTTAATTCTTTAGCTTTAGACTTAGTTTCTCCTCTTTTCCCCTTTGGTAATGGCTGGCTTCTCTTTGATTTACATTTGCGCTTTATGGTTTGAGAAAAATGAATAGGAAACAGGAATATAAGGTAATGGGATTATGGTGCGCAATTACCTTAAATACCCTTGCGTTAATAACTCTCCTAATTAACATACATAGCCATTTATAAGCCCATTTATATAATTAATTAAGCTTGGCCTCTATTTTGAATATTCAAATCTCAATCCCTTTATCACTCTAATATTCACATTATTTAATTTTATTTATCTAATTAAATCTCTTGAATAATGTTATTAAAATTAGGGGTGTTACAGGCTCCTCTCTTTAAAGCATTTCGTCCTCGAAATTTAGTAAAGACTAAATACTAAACATAACAATCATCTATAACAACTCCTAGCAACCATACTAGCCTATCCGACTAGCAATTATCTATATACATTTAATATAGACAAACCCTCAAAGAAGATCAGGATAAGTATCTCTAATCCTGTCTTCTGTCTCCCAAGTAGAGTCCTTCTCGTTATCACTCCACGGAACTTTCACCAACCTAACTGTCTTGTTTCTCAATCATTTCACATCTCTCAATACAACTCGAACTGGTTATCTAACAAAATTCAAATTAGGCTCTACTATCAAGTCTTCCAACCTTGTCGGAGGAATAGTAGTCTTTGGATCATGCACATACTTGCAAAGATGAAACATGAAACACAGTATGGACATCTGCCATACTGCTTGGCAAATCTAATCTGTATGCGAGCTTTCCAACCCTCTCCATAACTTGGAACAGACCAACATATCTCGGTGCCAGTTTCCCTAACTTTCAAAATCATATCACACCCTTCATTGGTAATACCTTAATGGGAACCTTATCTCCTACGGAGAATTATAGGTCTTTACGCCTCTTATCTGCGTAACTCTTCTATTTGGACTGAGCTTCCTTCATCTGCTCTCGGACCTAAGACTAATCTGTCTCCAGTCTCTGTAATGACCCAGAATTTCTGTCACTTGAAACTCGTATATTTAATTGATTTTAAATATAAACAAGAAAAATTATAAGTCGAATAAATTTTTATTTCGAATATCAAGATTTAATTGGATAATTAAATCGATAATTTAATATTGGAAATTACATAAATAATTGGAAATTTGGTTTAATGTGATTTAAATTGATTTATAAAGTTATATTAAATCATATTGGAGCTAGAATGATGTTATATAACTTTTAAAATTGAATTAAAAGTTAATTTGTGGAAATTGAATATTTTAATATTTAATTAACGAGTAAAAATAGCCATTTTTCAAATAGTCTCGGATTCTGACGAAATCAGTTTCATCGGATCCGTAATGTTATAATATTGTATGATTTCAAATTTCGCGTCAATCAGATTTACGGTTTGTCCGGGCAAGCTAAAATGCACAGAAATCGGTTTGTGTGAATTTTTAAATTTAATCAGTCGATTTGAAAACCTATCTTTCAAATATGATCGAATTGGCCTCCGATCTATATTCCATTGCGTTCGGAATGGGATTAAAACATTATAAACGCCAGACGACACGCTTCGTTTGGAGTTCGGAAAAATTTTGGGTGAATAGTGTCGCGTAATTTTTCTATAAAAGGACCTCATTTTCTTTAATTTTCATAAAACCCTAATCAGAAACCCTAGCCGCCACCTTCTCTAATATTAATGGCCGAAAATCACTCATCTTCATCCTTTAATTTCTTCAAATCCGTGCAATGATTCAACAAACTATCAACTACAAACTTCTAGAGCTCGAGGAGAGCTACAAATCCATACGGCTGTGATCATCATCGGTGCGTTGGTGGAGGCGCAACGGGCCCGCGTTCGTGCTCGTTCTTGCACGATTTTTCAGACCAAATAGGAAGCCGAGCTTCATGGTGCTCTGGCCGAGCATATAGTAGGCGACGAGCTTTCTTTTGGTGGTGGAGTGATGATGTTTCGAGCAACGTGGTGGCCGCGATATCCAACCCTAGTTGGAGATAAATGGGTGCGGCTTCAACCTGTAGATGGACGTGCGTGAGTAGAAGATGAAGGAAGGGGCAGCCTGGATTTCATCAAGCTAAAATGAACGGTCCAGAATGGTTTTAGGTTATAAAATTAGATAAGAGAATTGTGAATTAGTTATATTTAAAATCGTACAATCTTCAAAATGCTGTATCTTTGTCATACAAGGTCCGTTTTGGACAAAACGAATTGCGTTGGCTTCGTATTGACGAATACTATGTGATGGAGCTGGATTGGAGTTGATTGGAGCTAGTGAAAATTTTGGATAAAATTAAACGCGCGTTTAATTTTATTCAAAATAAAACACTAAAACTGTTATTGAAAGCAAGTTAAGAACTTCTCACTCAATCGAATTTGTTTCGGTTTAAATTTTAAAAGTTAGATTTAAAATTGCTTGATTGTGTGATTTAATGATAAATTATTATCTATTGTTTTGAAATAGACCCTATAGGCCATATATTAAGCGGATGTTATTTATTAAAAGCATATACCGCGATATTCCATCTCGAAGTGGAATTGGTATTATATATGTACTTGGAGTTGATTTTCCCGCATTATATAGAGGATGAGACCCTATTGCGCCGCATAATAGCGGATAATATTTTATAGATCCCATATACCACGATATTCCATATTAACACGGGATTGGTATTGTGCTAACATCTATGGATGCAGGGAAACAGGTTGGAGGGATCCAACTGGATTCCTCAACCGTATTGATTTATTTACAAACATTGGCGATATATTCTATTATCATATTGATATATGATGTTTGGATGCCGTGGTTGATTTATTGGTGTTGTTGTAGCATTGGGCCTATTTTTGGAGTTTTAAAAATGTTAAAGTAACGATTTTGAATTTAAAAGGATTTTCAAGTGATTTTTGAAAGTATACGTTTTATTGAATTTTGGAATTGATTCATTTTAAATAAATAAACGCTATAATTTTAATGTTATAAAAATTATGATTTTTGAGAAATATAGTTGAAAATTGATTTTAGAAATATGGAGTTAATGAATTTTATAAAATAGTTTAAATTGAGATTTTTGAAATTATTTTAAACGGTCTATATAAAAGGTTTATAATAATTGATATTTATAAATTAAAATATTGGAATTATAAAACGAGTTTTTATAAGTGTTAGAATAAAGTATAAATGGATTTCATAAGTGAATGAAATTTATAGATTTATAAATTGTGAAGTTATAAAATGAATAGATTTTGTAAAATAAAAGATTTATAAGAAATTAACTTATAAATTGGATTTTGGCATTTAAATGAGATATAAATAGAATTTGTTAATTAAGGGATTTTATAAGTTGAAGTTTTTATAAAATATATAAATGTGAATTTATAATCGTTGTTTTATAAATCCGAAATCGACTTATTTTGATAAGTTAATTATTATAGCTTATTAAAGGAAGCATATCTACGATTTTGGACAGTGGATAATCCTTTAATTAAATATGTAGAAGTGTTGAATTGGGTAAACGATTTATATTCACGATTTTGGACGGTGAATGATATATTAAAGAAATGTTTTAGGAAGTGATCTTTTAAATAAAATTAAAATGATTTGAAGTTTTTTTTAAAATGTGTTAAGGATCAAAACCATTGATTTCAACATTCATCGTTGAAATAGACGTTTTCGAGAAAAAAGGAAATGGTGGACCATAACACTGTTGTTATAGTAAATGATTTTCGAAAGAAAATGTTTTTGTATAGTATTGGGATTTATATATCTATCTAAATTTCGAATCCCTATACTAGTGATGTTGGGTTGTCGTAACGATGTTTTACGCAACATTCGTTTTGACCCAAATAAATGTGTTTAAAGAAAACGTTTTCCTTAAAGGAATAAAATATATACTTAATCGTGTTTTAAGTATATTGGATATTTTCTAAGTATTGAAAATAAATAGATTTGTGAATTACTTATTGTTAAATAAGTATGGAAATGTTTCCCAATATGAAGTGAAATGTTTTGGGTTTTTATCTTTTAAAGATAAATTGAAAATGAGTAAGTATTTGGAATTGCTTTTCAAATATGAAATTGAAATGGTTTAGTGAACATATCTTTTTAAAGATAGATTGAAGTGAATATCTGGCAAGTTATTTAATTTATGAAAGATTAATAAAAAGGACATAGTGATTGTAATGGTGCTGTATATTTGTTTGTTGGCCTTGATAGTTAAATAACCGACTATCAATATTTACCTTTAAACGGGTATTTGTTATGATTGCTTGAATTTGAATGCTACACTTATTTTGAAAATAAGCGCTCGTTATTCGTTCTAGCCGGGAGAGGACCTTTGTGTCATAAATCCCATTCCGAACAAGTGATATGTCGTAATGGATAGCATTTGAAGACCGGTGTTGAAGACCGGATATTTTTGAAAATAGAAGGATTACCATCGAATGTTTCTGCATCGGATGATCTCCAATATAGAGATATTATCACCATTTGTGATGGGAAATCCGGTCGTGATTAGTGAATATCCGGATTGCAAGGGCTTCTTTGAAAGTGCCTTCGGTTCTGTTCGTACCTAGAATGGACTTGTATGGATGTGTGTCTGACATTACAATTTGAGATGTAAAGCTGGTTTCTATCAAATATATCTCTGTTAGTGGCGAAGAATTTATTCTCTTAGCTTAACACTCTTCTCTGAGACGTACGAGCTCAGAGGTTATGTAGTTGATGGTTACTAGTGATATATTCCCAAATTGGTAATGTGGCATACAAAGTGCTGTTGAGCATTTGTTGATCAAAGCGTGGCTTTTGTATAAAGTGTAGCTTTGTGGACGAGACTTCGTCGGACCTCACACCCCGGTAATGGTCAAAACAGGAAAGATCCAGCAAGGTTATTATGGGATAGCGTCCCCTTAGTGTATGTCATTTCCTTCGGGATAGAGGTGGTATTATGGTATGGAGCCCTGATACTTAACCTATGTTGTTGCTGCATACTTATTATTTTATGGTTGTTGGTGAATCCCGGGATTTAGGTCGGTTGCGACCGGGGGATGGCATACTCGTGTCAGTTGTTACCCAGCTAGGGGTAACCCGACCTTGTGTTGGCAGAGATCCGGTTAGGTTCTCGGGGCGTCTTTCCATAGGCGTACCTATGTGGCAATGGGAAGTTCCTTGGCCTGACCATTTATTGGAAAATCCAAACTCCAATACGAGTCTTGTACTATTTTAGTTGTAAAACCTGCCATTTACTTATGGTGGCGCCACGCTGTTTAGATGGTAGCTATAGTAGGCATAGTTCGGAATGTCTATGTTGGCTAAGATTTATATTATACTTTCGAAATGTTTGCCTACATTTTGCACTTATAATAATAATATCAAAGAAAATTTGCTTATCAAGCATATTTGACTATCATAAGGAGAAATCTCCTCCGATTCTGCGTTTGCATTGTGTGTGTGTGCGGGAGGCCTTATGATAGTCTCATTTTCTAAAAAGCATTGCGAATCTAATTTAAAATATTTCTTTGTTTATTTTTAAAGATAAACTGTTTTAAGTTCTCACATTAGTCCCATGACTGACCTGGAGTTTATTGTTTCCTTCCTAAACTATGGGTGCCCACCAATTTTAACACGGACAGTTAGAGTCAGGTTATCAGGTCATTCAGGAATTCAGGAGTTGCTGTGGGGATCTGGAGGCAAGCTGGATGGCATGGCGTATCAACTAGTATGTAGTATTTTTTTCTGATGTTTGTTGTTGTACACTCTGATAATGTGATGTAATGTAATAACTGATATAGTTCTTTGTTTTAAAGATATTCATTTATCTATTATATGTTGTTCCGCTGCGATTGTGAGATTCTGATATTGTTCTGTTGCTTTTCTTTCTTTCTTCTTCTACCTTCTACCTCTTCTTTAACCCTAACGGTTCAGTTTTTCGGCATTCGATTGCTCGGTAGTTGATACAGTGGACGTATTAATGTCGACTCTCGTGAGTCGAAAATCGCAACGTTACATTTGGTATCAAAGCATATGGTTAAGTGACAACCTTGGCTCTGTTGGGAATTACTCATTAGAGATAGAGTCAGTAGTACTCTAGAATGAGTTTGAGTGTAATAATAGATATGAGTGCGTATTTTTTTAGTGCAAATAAAATTGTTTTATATTGTGATGATTGGTTTGTTGAGTGGTATATGGATTCTGGTCGGTATAGTCTGTACAACTCTATCAATAGGCATCCCTAAACACTTGTTCAGAACAATTCGACACGATATTGTTTTAAATTGGGTAAAAAAATATATTAAGCGGATGTTATTTATTAAAAACATATAACGCGATATTCCATCTCGAAGTGGAATTGGTATTATATATGTACTTGGAGTTGATTTTCCCGAATTATATAGCGGATGAGACCCTATTGCGCCGCATAATAGCGGATAATATTTTATAAATCCCATATACCACGATATTCCGTATTGACACAGGATTGGTATTGTGCTAACATCTGTGGATGCAGGGAAACAGGTTGGAGGGATCCAACTGGATTCCTCAACCGTATTGATTTATTTACAGATATTTGTGATATATTCTGTTATCATATTGATATATGATGTTTGGACGCCATGGTTGATTTATTGGTGCTGTTGTAGCATTGGGCCTATTTTTGGAGTTTTAAAAATGTTAAAGTAACGATTTTGAATTTAGAAGGATTTTCAAGTGATTTTTGAAAGTATACGTTTTATTGAATTTTGGAATTGATTCATTTTAAATAAATGAACGTTATAATTTTAATGTTATAAAAATTATGATTTTTGAGAAATATAGTTGAAAATTGACTTTTGAAATATGGAGTTAATGAATTTTATAAAATAGTTTAAATTGAGATTTTTGAAATTATTATAAACGGTTTATATAAAAGGTTTATAATAATTGATATTTATAAATTAAAATATTGGAATTATAAAACGAGTTTTTATAAGTGTTAGAATGAAGTATAAATGGATTTCATAAGTGAATGAAATTTATAGATTTATAAATTGTGAAGTTATAAAACAAGTAGATTTTGTAAAATAAAAGATTTATAAGAAATTAACTTATAAATTGGATTTTGGCATTTAAATGTGATATAAATAGAATTTGTTAATTAAGGGATTTTATAAGTTGAAGTTTTTATAAAATATATAAATGTGAATTTATAAACGTTGTTTTATAAATCCAAAATCGACTTATTTTGATAAGTTAATTATTATAGCTTATTAAAGGAAGCATATCTACGATTTTGGACAGTGGATAATCCTTTAATTAAATATGTAGAAGTGTTAAAATGGGTAAACGATTTATATTCATGATTTTGGACGGTGAATGATATATTAAAGAAATGTTTTAGGATGTGATCTTTTAAATAAAATTAAAACGATTTGAAGTTGTTTCAAAAATGTGTTAAGGATCGAAACCATAGATTTCAACATTCATTGTTGAAATATACGTTTTCGAGAAATAAGGAAATGGTGGACTGTAACACTGTTGTTATAGTAAATGATTTTCTAAAGAAAATGTTTTTTATAGTATTGGTATTTATATATCTATCTAAATTTCGAATCTCTATACTAGTGATGTTGGGGTGTCGTAACGATGTTTTACGCAACATTCGTTTTGACCCAAATTAATGTGTTTGAAGAAAAAGTTTTCCTTAAAGGAATAAAATATATACTTAATCGTGTTTTAAGTATATTGGATATTTTCTAAGTACTGAAAATAAATAGATTTGTGAATTACTTATTGTTAAATAAGTACGGAAATGTTTCCCAATATGAAGTGAAATGTTTTGGGTTTTCATCTTTTAAAGATAAATTGAAAATGAGTAAGTATTTGGAATTGCTTTTCAAATATGAAATTGAAATGGTTTAGAGAACATATCTTTTTAAAGATAGATTGAAGTGAATATCTGGCAAGTTATTTAATTTGTGGAAGATTAATAAAAAGAGCCTAGTGATTGTAATGGTGCTGGATATTTGTTTGTTGGCCTCGATAGTTAAATAACCGACTATTAGTATTTACCTTTAAACGGGCATTTGTTATGATTGCTTGAATTTGAATGCTACACTTATTTTGAAAATAAGCGCTCGTTATTCGGTTTAGCCGGGAGAGGACCTTTGTGTCATAAATCCCATTCCGAATAAGTGATATGTTGTAATGGATAGCATTTGAAGACCAGTGTTGAAGACCGGATATTTTTGAAAACGGAAGGATTACCGTCGAATGTCTCTGCATCGGCTGATCTCCGATATAGAGATTTTATCACGCTTTGTGATGGGAAGTCCGGTCGTGATTAGTAACTATCCGGATTGCAAGGGCTTCTTTGGAAGTGCCTTCAGTTCTGTTCGAACCCAGAATGGACTTGTATGGATGTGCGTCTGACATTACAATTTGAGATGTAAAGCTAGTTTCTATCAAATATATTTCTGTTGGTGGCGGAGAATTTATTCTCTTAGCTTAACACCCTTCTCTGAGACGTACGAGCTCAGAGGTTATGTAGTTGATGGTTACTAGTGATATATTCCTAAATTGGTAATGTGGCATACGAAGTGCTGTTGAGCATTTGTTGATCAAAGCGTGGCTTTTGTATAAAGCGTAGCCTTGTGGACGAGACTTCGTCGGACCTCACACCTCGGTAATATTCAAAACGGGAAAGATGCAGCAAGGTTATTAGGGGATAGCGCCCCTTTAGTGTGTGTCATTTTCTTGTGGATTGAGGTGGTATTATGGTATGGATCCCTGATACTTAACCTATGTTGTTGCTGCAAACTTATTATTTTGTGGTTGTTGGTGAATCCCGGGATTTAGGTCGGTTGCGACCGGGGGATGGCATACTCGTGTCAGTTGTTACCCAGCTAGGGGTAACCCGACCTTGTGTTGGCAGAGATCCGGTTAGGTTCTCGGGGCGTCTTTCCTGAGGCGTACCTATGTTGTAATGGGAAGTTCCTTGGCCTGACCATTTGTTGGTAAATCCAAACTCCAATATGAGCCTTGTACGATTTTAGTTGTAGAACCTGCCATTTAATTATGGTGGCGCCCCACTGTTTAGATGGTAGCTATAGTAGGCATAGTTCGAAATGTCTATGTTGGCTAAGATTTATATTATACTTTAGAAATATTTGCCTACACTTTGCACTTATAATAATAATATCAAAGAAAATTTGTGTATCAAGCATATTTGACTATCATAAGGAGAAATCTCTTCTGATTCTGCGTTTGAATTGTGTGTGTGTGCGGGAGGCCTTATGGTAGTCTCATTTTCTAAAAAGCATTGCGAATCTAATTTAAAATATTTCTTTGTTTATTTTTAAAGATAAACTATTTTAAGTTCTCGCACCAGTCCCATGACTGACCTGGAGTTTATTGTTTCCTTCCTAAACTCTGGGTGCCCACCAATTTTAACACTGGCAGTCTAGAGTCAGGTTATCAGGTCATTCAGGAATTCAGGAGTTGCTGTGGAGATCTGGAGGCAAGCTGGATGGCATGGCGTATCAACTAGTATATAGTATTTTTTTCGGCTGTTTGTTGTTGTACACTCTGATAATGTAATGATAATTTGATGTAATGTAATAACTGATATAGTTCTTTGTTTTAAAGATATTCATTTATCTATTATATGTTGTTCCGCTGCGATTGTGAGATTCTGATATTGTTCTGTTTCTTTTCTTTCTTTCCTTTTCTACCTTCTACCTCTTCTTTAACCCTAACGGTTCGGTTTTTCGGCATTCGATTGCTCGGCAGTTGATATAGTGGATGTATTAATGTCGACTTTCGTGAGTCGAAAATCGCAACGTTACAGTCTCCAACCAACATGCTATGATTTGCACGGCCTTCTATACAAAGCTTCAAAAGGCGTCATTCTTATACTAGTCTGATAGCTATTATTATAGAAAAACTCAACCAAATGTAGGCGATCTTCCCAAGATCCACTAAAGCCTAATACACAAGCTCTCAGTAAGTCCTTGAGTACCTTATTGGCTCTCTCTTTTGCCCTTCCATCATAGGGTGATATGCAGTACTCATCTTAAGCTTGGTACTCAATACATCCTGTAAACCCTTCCTGGATTCTCTAATGAACAAGGCATCTCTGTCACTGACTATACTACTGGGAATTCCATGTAGTCTAACTATGTTCTTTATGAACAACTTAGCTAAACAGATGCCGTCGTGGTTTACTAAACTGGAATGAAATAAGCATTTTCGGTCAATCTATCCACTATGACTCATATACTTTCAGTTTCTCTATTTGACCTTGGCAACCCGTCTATAAAATCCATGGATATCGAATCTCATTTTCAAACCGGAATCTCTAAAGGTTGAAGCAATCCTTTACGCTTTTGATGTTTGGCTTTCACCTGTTGATAGTTTGCACATCGCCTAGCCCACAAGCCAACATTCATCTTCATTCCTTCCCAATAGAAGCTCCTCTTCATATCTTGATACATCTTGGACCCTCCATGATGAATTAAATTTGGACTGATGACATTCTCCCCGAACTTATTTCCTTAAGTCCTCAACATTTGAAACACACAACCGTCACATCTTTCTCAACCATCCCGTATGGTCAAGACTAAAATCTTTTAGATCATCGATCTTAGTTCCAACCTTAAGCCTTCTAAACCTCTCGGCTAACACTGGGTCCTCTTTCTGTTTAAAAGCAATCCTTTTGATCACCATTGGCAGGACAACATGGCGGTACTCTGACTAGAACTGGTAATTGATCTTAACTGCACACTACAGGTAGTCAAAGCTTCTGAATCCGTCCATTCTACCAACATAGCTAACACCACACTCTGATGTCTTCTGCTAAGAGCATCCACTAATTTATTTCCTTTCCCAAGAGTATACTCTATACCAAAATCATAAGCAGCTAAAATCTCCAGCAACCTCTGTTGTCTAATATTAAGCTCCTTCTGAGAGAATAAATATCCTAGGGACTTATGATCCATGTATAGCTCAAATCTCTCCCCTAAGAGATAATGTCTCCAAATCTTCAATGCGAAGATCATCGTATCCAACTCCAAATCATGAGTAGGATATCTCACTTCATGCGGTCTAAGTTGTCATGGAGCGTAGGCAATGACTTCACCATTCTACATCAACACAGCTCCTAATTCAGTCACACATGCATCAATGTATACCACCAACCCTTAGCTTCCATCTGGACCTACTAACACATGTATATTAGTCAATAAATGCTTTAACGTAAGAAATACTTCCTCACATTTGTCAGACCAGATAAAATTCACATCCTTCTTAGTTAACTTAGTCAAAGGTGCTGCTATTCGTGAGAAATCCTTCATGAATCTCCGGTAATAGCCAGCAAGTACAAGAAAACTTCTAATCCCAGTCACCTTCTTTGGTGTCTTTTAGTTATTAACAGCTTTGATCTTATCTGAATCGACTGACAAGCCCTTCTTGAAACCACGTGACTAAGAAATTCAACCTCTTTCTAGCAAAAATGGCACTTAGAAAACTTCTCCTTACGCTGATGCTGCCTCAGCGTCTCAAGCACAACTCTGAGATGATCCTCATGCTCTCTTTCATCCTCAGAGTACAACTTAATGTCATCTATAAAAACCAATGCAAACCCATCCAAGTACTCTCAAAAAACTCAGCTCATCAAATCCACCAAGAAAGCAGGTGCATTCGTTAACTCGGATGGCATATTCTTGATTGTCCACTCGTTCAACTTATCAGGATACATATTCTTGATTGTCCACTCGTTCAACTTACGATAGTCGATACACATTCTCAAGGACCCATCTAGTTTCTTCACGAACTCCATGGTCACTCCCCAAGGTGAACCTCTTGGTCTAATAAAATTTCTCCCTTCAAGATCCACTAGCTGCACCTTTAATTTCTTCATCTCGGTTGGTGTCATCCTGCTAGGTGGTCCACTCATAAATTTGCTCCTGGCACGAGATCTATCTAAAATTAACCAGCTTGTTCCGATGGTAGTCCTATAACCGACTCAAAGACATCTACAAACTCTCTTGCGACATGAAACTTCCTTAACTCTTCTCCTACTTCCATAGCACTTAACAAAGCACAAATACTCTGGTCATAATTCACCATCGAGAATATGATTCGGTTATGACTATCAGGGTGTCTTAATGATCTCCCTACCCTCGAAAAATATCGTAGCCTCATACGTACCCAACCAATCCATACCCAAAATGATTTCGAAATCTACGAAATCGAAAACATACAGACTGCATACAAACTTATGACCTAATAAGTCATGTTCTAACTGGTCATATCTTGAGGCAGCCGATTTCATATTTCCACTCAATGGATACTTCAGAGATTTTTTCTACCAAATGTTGGAACGATTCATGCTGTACGAACACATCATTGATGCATGCAAGAGAACTCATTTTGGCATGCTCCAGAATCGTATGAATTGGGGGAAGGAATTTAAGCCCATCAAAGCAAAATTTTGAGAAAGTAGCCTTAAGCTCGGCCAATTTCTCCGCTGTAGAAACATGGGGGTAACGGTAGGTAAGGACAAATCAGAATGACAATTGGATGTTTACTTGATCGACATTCACGAGACTATTTAGAGCTCGAGGATCTAGAATGTTGCTCATGTGATGTTGCGACTAGAGGGTCGCGATAAGTAAGTTGGTCTCCGCTGTAAGCAGGAAAATTGGACTGTTCTTCTTGGCATGATGTTTGGGACCGGGACTTGTGTTTAAAAGAAGAGGATTCCATTGTATGATAGCTTTTATCCCATCCCTCGTCTTTCTCCCTACACCGTCCAAACTCCGAATCCCAACTAGATCGATGGTAGGATGAAGAAATTCTTAAGCAATTAAAGCCCGAGACTGAGACATGGCACCTACAAAGACCAAAAGAGTATATGAGTAATTATTGTGTGAAAGATTAATAAAAAATGTGTAGTGAAGTGTATGTGGTTGTGAGTGTCCTAGTGTTTCCCCCAACAAACCGGTGGTTGTAGCCTTGCTCATCGACGTTTTGTCTCCATTATCAGAAGGACGGATGCCTTCACTACACCTAGTAGGAGAGTTGAGTCCTTCAATGTTGATATTTGGAAAGTCATAGGTCATGATATCATCTGGAATTTAGACATTTGAAAATCCCTTTAACGAACTTTCCAAGTGTTGAGAAGACGATTCTTCATTGACAATAGTAATAACAAATTCTGGATCTATGGCAGTCTTTCTTCTAAGAAGCTAGTACGCTAGCCTTTTCTTTCTTTTGCCGGTGTTCGGGATTGTGCACCTTGCGATGGTTCGACCATAGGCGCCTTCCTTGGCCTTGCATCAACGTTGCCAGGTTTATTAGCCTGGGAATTCCTAATCTCAGCCTCTTCAGTATCATCCCAAGTCTCCTCAGCTGGGAGCACGATGGGATTGATAACATCCCTTCCTTGCTCTATAATATTCCTCGACAATTCTGCATTACCGGGGAGCCCGATCTACTGCCTTCTTCCAATATCCCAAATAAAGATAGTAACTCGTCGGTTACAAGAAGTATGATGTCCCTATCTTTGGCAAGGGTAGCGCAAAAGGCGACAACTGCTCTTGAAAAATTGGCACCTTTAGGATTTGGGCGAACACCTGAAAGAATCTCAGATGTTAGCAGATTTAAAGGAAAGGTTATGAGTTGGATTAGTGAAACTCTAGAAAGAAATGCAAGTAATACTTAAGTCCTTCTAACCATCGCCTGGCAAGCCGGGTGGACATCGTACATAAAACCACTCATGCTTATACAAAGAAAGTTTATTCCAAGCGCCTGTCAAGACTTGGCAATTCAGCGAGGGTTCAATAAAAACATAAGAACGACTTCCCGACCGTCGTTTGAAATGGTAAATGAATCTTATGTCCTCATGGGTTGGCG
The DNA here is from genome assembly GCA_030765085.1 of Allium cepa. Taxonomy (NCBI): domain Eukaryota; kingdom Viridiplantae; phylum Streptophyta; class Magnoliopsida; order Asparagales; family Amaryllidaceae; genus Allium; species Allium cepa. Next base: position 758,404,947 of record CM060939.1, on the reverse strand, counting down.
GACAAAAAAGAACGCTTATAAACAGCAAGAAGGTACCATGTATAAATGCGTAACTATTTGGATGGGGTTGAGTGGGAGCAATTCCGAGGTATATCAGCATCTCTCGAATAAACGAGTTAAAAGGAGGTACGCATCCGACCTAACACTTAAATTTATTACACGTCATATACCTCGCCGGGGGCAAGTGAGGCCTGTTGCTTCTTGAAGGAACCAAGACGTCTACAAACGGAATTCCATGAATATAACACAGCCAACGAAGGTCAGCCTCATCAGGCTTATGGGTTATCGGGTTATTTAGAAGAATGGCACACTCTATATCATCAAAAGCAAGACTTATATACTATGTCGGGAGGACTAGAATATCTGAAAAAAGGTCAACCGATGGGTAAGAAACTTCTATCTGTTTCGCTTGATGGCTGGGAGAAAGCCTGCCAGATATAGTCACAGAACTTGATTTTGCTTCAAAATCGATGTGTTGCATTGTCGGATCAAACGACATACCAGTTGAATGCTCTAAGCATCTGGAATCCATATTAGCTATACTAAGTAGATAATTGAGGTCAGAAAAGTTGACTTGTTCCCAAAATGTTAAGTGTGAGTTAATGCAGTGCAATGTATAACAGATATAAACAGTTTAAAATCAAAAATTGAAGTAAAACGACGAGTTGGGAGTTCGACCACAGAGATCGTCATCATTGACTGCCTTAACTGGAAAGTAGATTTATCAGTTACGAAAGCTTTGGGATCGACTATCGGCATATCAGAGTGTGAAGATTGTCGTTTAAGTCCATATGCGAGTTTCTAGTCTATATTGAAAGTTTCGAGGATTTAATTTTTCAATCTCAAGTTCGATGGTGAATATGCATGTTTTATTGTTCATCGTCATCATATGTCCAAGCTCGTTGAAGTAAATTAGTGGTGATTGTTAGAACAAGTTAGGTTGGATTAGCTTACAAGTTTAGAGAGAGCCAATCCTCAATTCTATGCCGATCCCAACGAATACGCCGACCCTTATCCCAAAGATCTTATACTGACCCCTCTCTACGACCAAGACCTACCGATTCCTAAATTCAGCTAAACCCTATAGATAGATCGAGCCCTATAAATAGGCCGATCTATATCCCACCACAGTTCAACTGATCCTTATCCTAAATGATAGCTGAGCCCTAATAATACCAATCCCTCTCCTATTAGCTAAGTTTGCCGACCCCTTCACACAATTAAATACACCCACCGATCCCTTCCACTGTATTATTCTTGTATATCGATCCCTTTATTCCTATATTCCTAACCTTACTTCCATAAAAGTGTATCCAAAGGAGGGGTCGGTATAAAAGTGTCTTTCCATGAATCCTAACTTATTAGATCGAACCTTATATACTAATGATTCATCTCTCGCCCAAGCCGCTTGTCATCACGACATCAAGTGCCATTATGATCGTTAACAAAGTAAAACACAGTGTCTCATCGTATAATCAAAGGATGTATTTGAAAATCTTACCTATATGAACGTTCGAATTAAAATTGAGGCGAGCAGTTAGAGGATGTTTGAGTTGGAAGGAAATAAGGTACTAGTTTGGGGAAAAGTTTGCATCGTAGGTGGATTTGAGGCCAAAAGTTAGAAAGTTGATTTCATGGCTCAAAAATGAGGGTTCGGAGCGAGGGCAATAAAATGAGAGAAAAGGAGGTGGAAAGGGTGAATGTCTGATATATATATATATATATATATATATATATATATATATATATATATATATATGGGAGAGGGTTCGACCTAAAGCACTGAGCGATTAATGTAGAAGGAGGGATCGACATAGAAGCTCGCCAATCTCTATTAGCATGGCTCAAAAAAGGGATCGACATAATGCATGCCGACACCTATAAATCTTTACAAAAATAGAGGGAAAAAAGAAAGAAAAAGGAAAAATGGTTATAGGGGATTGGCTATGAACATGGACATACAAAATACTACAGAAATTGGCAGCGACCCTAAGTGTTCAAACACATCCGGGACCCGACAGTAAAACCGTGTATATGAATGTGCACATGGATGACCTAAAAGTTCAATTCTTGAAATCGATAGAAATTGACGTCAAGCCCGAAACCTTCAAGTTCGGGGCTGGGATAGATAACAAAAGCTTGCTAGTCTCGTAGAACCAGATTTATATACATCAATCGACGAAGTATGGCACAGGATTTATATTATTAGAAATCGACCAAGCGCCATGACGGTCAATAAAAAATTCAATACTTTGAAAAGACGATTCGACAAAGGAATAACAATCATTTAGGAAGCTGGATGGACCTCTTTTCAAAAATTAAAACTTGTTCCAATTCAAAGCATGTCATGTTCATCACAAGATGTACTTTGGGGGGCAAGTGTTATCCGGCATTCAAGCCCGGCTATATTAAACTGATTGCACGAGTTAGATGTGACTACTATCAAGGACGATGATTTTGGAGCAATGATTGTGGGACCTGGAAGTCGAGTACAGATGGTTATATGAAGTCAGAGTTGAATATAGTTGGTAGATGAACAATGTAGAATGCTTAAAGTATGGAATATAACTTAGCAAGTGGAAGGGATCGGCATGAGTTGGCTCCTATAGAGGGTTCGACATACTTCATTGGAAAAAGGAGGGATCGACATAGTTGGTTAGTATGGATTGGCATAGTTGGCTAGTATGGATCAGAATTGTTGAGTGAGGACAGATCGACATATTTTATGGAAGAGGATGGAACGGCGTACTTTATTGGATAGGGGTCGACGTTCATCAAAGTCCGAGTATATTCTTGCATACAATGATCGTTATCTCGAGATCCATGAGTTCAAAGCATATGAAATTTGGAGAGCAAGGTATATGGAGCCTAGGGATCGCACATCAAACGGACATAGATGGAGGGATCAGTATACAACCCATGAGAGGGATCGATAGATGATAGCACACAAGCAATATTGAATCAAAGATCATGCAATAACTTGAGCTCTTTGGTCCATATGATATAAGATTTGAAGGGCCAGTATATTTAAGCATGCAAAAGACACCATAGGGATCGTTGGCTAAAATTCGAACAATAAAAGGATTGGTACCGATCCCTCTTCTTTAGGTTTTAGCCTAGAGATCCCTTTGGTGGGCCCATGTGGGTTAGAAGGTCCTATAGCCGAAGTTTTAGAGAGATTGGTAGTCATCTTCACCTATAAATACCGGCCTAATTGGTCATTATGAGGATCCTTTACGTTTTTAGTTACTTTAGACTTCATTGTAATCAAGTGTTCTCTATTCTTAACTGTTGTAATCAGATTCATAAGTGATCATAAAGTTAATCTTCAAAGTGGACGTAGGCATACAATGATGAACCGCTATAAATATCTGTGTTTCTGATTATTGATTTTTATTTGTTGCTAGTTTAATCTATTCCTCAGTTTTAATTTTACCTTCTTCACTTACTTCTCTACATATCCCCATTCTTGGGTGTTTGTGATCAATTTGGTTACAAATAGTTATATAGTTTATGTTTTAATACAAAAACAATTATATATAGGATAATTGTACAATCAACTGGTGAGTAAAACCCATCCAAGTTCCTGCAAACGCTTACGCATTTTCGAATAGTCCAAAATTGAACGCCGATTAAAACTCCGACAAGCTTTATACTTGATGAATCCAACTCCTTTGCGTATATAATCTCGATATGAATGCAACAGCGAAAATGGTGCCTCGATCGGACCTCGTATGAACAAGATATGACTGTTGGAACACTAGAGATTAATTAACTAATAATTAACTAAATTAGTCTAGGTAATTAAACTAATCACCTTCCTCTATCTTGTTTAACACTCCAGGCTGCCTAAAACCAAATCCACGTCATAACTTCACCCCTATGTTGTCGCAGCCTCATTGCCCGAGCCATCGTTGCATCAACACTGTAATGACCTATAATTTCGCTACTTCGAAAATGAGAGATTTCGTTGGTTTTAATTTAAAAGGAATTTAAATCTTAAATAAATATGTTATATATAATAAATAATAATAGAGAAATTTATCTATTCATATAGTTAATAGATTAAAAAGTATAAATTTGGATTTTTAAACAAATTGACAAAAGTTAAGTTTTGTTAATAATAAATAAAGGCTTAAGTAAATGGATTTAAATAATTATTTAAAAAGGTAAATCTTATTTAAAACATCTAATAAAGATAATAAAAGTATATTTAAAGATTTAAAAATATATTAATAATCGTTTTACTAAAGTAACCAAAATTTGTCGCATTTTGTCAGTTTTACATACGCTGTAAAATTAGAGATTTTGATATTAATTTAATATGATTTTAAAATATAAAGAGACATGTTTTAATTTATTTAAAGAAGTAAAAAGTTCATTTTAAATTTTTATTTACTTCAATATATAGCTTAACAAAAAGTCAAATTTTGACTGTAAAATTTGTCGACAAGAACACTATTTTCAACCAAAAAAGTCGTCGATAAGTTGTTTCAACTTGATACATTTTCTAACATATAAATACAAATTTACAAACTATTTAAACATTTTACATTTAGCACTAAAGACAAAAAGAGTTTACTTTTAAAAATATTTACATAAATATAAAAAGAGTGCAAAAGTAAACACAAAAGGACAAAACATGTCAAATAAAACCAAACATAATTATTACTTTACTTTTCTTACTCCTTAAGTGGAAGTGACATAAAGCATGATTTGAAATGTGATGTTAAGTGCTGAAAAAAAGTAAGGTTTCTTAAAAAGTAAGTAAATGGCATTTTGGTCATTTTACATAATAATATTTTATTCCAAACTTTTTCCTATAAATAGCCATGCATACCTCTTCCATTTTCGCACAAATCATTCTCTTCTTCTTCTTCCTTTAAGTTATTTTAATGACTTCTCTCTTTAAGAGAGGTAGGAGGGTTAAAAATAGTGGAGTGCTTAAGCACTAATCCACTTGTTACTCTCTAACCTCTTCTTAATTCACTTCTTCTTCTTCTCTTCTTAAAAAATGGCGCTTGGCCGTGAGAAATATGGAGGTGGGGAGGCATGGTTGAGATCAAAGCAAAAGGTAGAAGCGATGCTGAACACTTGGAAAAGGTGGAAGAATGTTTAGGAGGTGGTTTAGTGAAGTGTTGAATTAAATGAATGTTGGTAGGAAGTTAAACGTTTTGGGTAAAAGTGAGAAATTCTCATCGCTTTTGAATTGAGATTTTAGTTATATTAAACAATCACATTTACACACTTATGTCATATGAATATTTATTTGATTTTTAATATGGATGAATTGATAGTTAGTTAATTGATTGAATTGTGATAATCTGTCCCGTTATGATATTCATAGTGAATGTTGAATTTAAAACAATATGTTATGTGATTGGTTGAATGGATGTTGTGTTAATGATAAATATGAATATTGGATATATTCATTTTGATTTAAATAATCACTTTGTTAATAAGACCATATTTTAGTAATATGAAATATTTTGGAAAAATAAGTCTCTTTTCAATTAGAAGTGAAATTAAAGTTAAAATAAAAGAGAATTTGAAATTTGAAGTGAAACGGATTTGAAAAGGACAATTAATTTGAAATTGAAATCGATGTTGAAAATTGAAGTTTAGTTTGAGATTGAATTGAAGTTTAAATTGAAATTAGATTTGAAATCTAAGTTTTAAATATATTTAATAAGTTAGAATTGAAATTAAATTAAAATTGGAATTTAAAATTTAATATTAAAATAATGGGAATATAATAATATTATAATAGTGAAAATTCATTTTAAATACTTTAAAAAGTGAAAATATTGATTTAAAATAATTTGTAACGATTTTATAAGTAATAGAACTCAATTTGAATATATTATTTCAAGTATTGAAAAATAAGTTAAAACTAGACGCGTCGCGCAATGGTAGTTCACGATTTCACGCCGAAAAGTTCAAATGAATGTGTAGAGTGGTATATAGCTCGGAATTCTTCGAGATAAGAAAATTCTGGATTATTATATCCATATCTTCTAAAAAAAGAAAGAAAATCAAAATTTCGTTGAATAGATTTTGAATTAAGTCCAAAACAATTTTCCAAAAAAATCGTGCTAGTGTAGTTAAGTGACCATAACAAACTGAGTATGCGAAAAATACTAGTACATTTGTCCTGCCTGTGAGGTCTGGAGAGATAAAACAAGGTGTTTAACTAAGGTTAGGGATGGAGCAACCAGTACCCTGAACTTACCTGGCCTATGTTTTCTTTTCTTAGGCGAGGGGTGGAACAGATCGAAAGGAAGGCCCGGATGCTCTTAAATAAAAAAGATTCTGTTAAGTTTTTCCAAAATAAAAGAAGATTGGTATTATCCAAAAGTTAAGCAATCTCCAAAATGAATGATTTCTATGATCCTATTTACTCCAAAATGTTTGCTCAAATTGATTTAGGGTTTATTGTAGATGATGTCTTAAATAACATTGTTTTTGACCCGCCTAAAAGTTAAAGAATTTGATCAAGAATTAAGTAAGGAAATTTGAGATATTTTCCAAAGCTAAAGAATGAATTACATAGAATTATCCTAAGTCAAAAGAAAGATATTTTGAAATCATCCGAAAAGAATTAAAGTTAAAAGAGACTTAATAAATCCTATATACTCATATTCACTTTTTATCGATACTGGATTTTGAAGGAACCGGGGTCGGATTTGGGTAATTCCTATCCGAAAACCACTTCGAACCAATGTATACGTTCGAACGTGAAGACATGTTGAACATGATGATTATTGAAGACCGTGGATCTTCATAGCATGGAAACTTCTTGTTGAACATGCTTTGGTTGGCCCCCTTTATAGAGTTATTTATAGCAGTGGTCTCCTCGTGATGGATATTTTTCGGATTGCAATGACTACTCGCCACTAGTGGTAGTAGGAGAGTGCCATCGGTCATGTTCCTGGACAACTTGTATGAACGTTTGTATGACATTTCATTTCTAAAGATTACGTACATTGGCTTTTACAAACGTACATCAGTGGTGGCGGAGAAGGCAACTTCTCTTAGCTTAACGCCCTCCTTGAGATGTACGAGCTCAAGGATTGTATTTTTGTGAAGACAGTTAGTAGTTACCATTAATGGCAATATGGAATTTAAAGATGTGATATGTGCTATGTGAAAAGGTAATCGTAACCTCTAGCCTCGTCAAACCAGAAATGACCGAAACAGGATTAGATGCGGCAAGGCTAAGTGGGTCATTCCCGAGTAGGGTATGATCATCCCCTTCTAGATATATTTCTTCCCGCTACAACGTTCGGGATGTAAATTAATGTGGTGTATGGAAAACGAGCGCTCGGTTAAAGGTCGGTAACGACTGGGGTATGACATTTCGGTACTATCTAGTTATAGAGGTAGGCCGGTCTTGTGTTGGTAGAGGATCTTTGTGATGGTTCCTCGAGGCATCCATCTAGAGATGTACCCATTCAGAAGGTAAATCCTTCACCTAGTCATTTGTATGGAAATCCATTCTCCAATAAGAACCTACAGTTTTGTTTGTAGAGCATAGTATGCAAGAATTTAATAATGGTAACAATTTCAACTAAGATTAATAAGTTTATTTGCAAATATTTTCAAAGAATGTCATTAGAAATAATATCAAACGTTTTGATATAAAAGTGTTTTAGTTATCATAAGGTAAAAAGCTATCTGCGTTTATGTGTGGGCGTGGTCTTATGAGATACTCTTTATTTTCAAAGGATTTTATTCAAAGGCTGATATATGACACTGTTATTTATTATTGAGTTTTTCTCACGCTGGTTTATTAAGCCTGATCCGGGTATTTTCAATACTCGGGTCAGATCCGAGTAGTTTCAGGTTAGTCGAAGACGGTTGGTGTTTCCAGAGGAGAGATGGAGATATTCATCATACGTATGAGCATATTCTATTATCCGCTGTACTTAGTTGTTTTACTTTGATGTTTGTCAGCAATTGTAAGGATACATGTTTATAACTGTCCAAGCTAAATTTAGGTTAGACTCTGGCATATGTATTTAAAAAATTTCCGCTGTAAAGATATTTGTTCAATAATATATGTTATTCAATTCGAGTGAGATTTTGTTCTGTCTATTTTTCTTTATTACCTTCATGTTCCGAATTTTCATGCAATTTGAGCTGCTCATGTGTGCTTTATTATCGGTTCAAAGGGTACGGAATAACGGGTCGTGACATTTGGTATTAGAGCTGAAGGATAAGCGAGAACATTGGCTTTGTTATGGGTAAATTCTCATCAGAAAGAGGATTAGTAATATCCTAGGATGAGCAACTTATTAGAGATAGGGTTAGTAATACCCTAGAATGAGTTATGAGAGTATTATATATACAAGCGCGTTTATGCTAATTTTATAAAAATGATTTGTTTTAAAGAAATTGATAAATGAATAATTTTACCTTGGGGTTATATTTTGTATATTAAAAGGGGATATTATTATTTTTGGTTTAGAAATTAAGGATTGATTGTAATTTGGCTTAGTAAAACTAAAATATGAATATCTTGTGATTAGAATTGCATGATTTGTCTATAAGATGTTCCATATAGAATTAATAAGTAGGAAGCTAGAATTTGGAACTTTAATCATATACCCTTAGATATTTAGTATTAAGAAATAATAATGATTAAGCGATTATCATAGTGGATGGATTTAAAATCTAAGTACAAATATCTTGTGAAGTAAAATTCACAATTTGACTTTAAGATATTTGATGATAATATTGAAGCTGCAAGTTGTAATTGGAGAAAGTAAAGAAGAAAATGTACACATAGAAAAAATTCTTATCAACAAGATAGGAAAAAAGATAAACCTAAATTGAGACTTTTTGTAAATATAATATAAAAGGGTAAGTTCTGTAAATTATAAAAAAGATAAGGTAACTTGAAATTTAGACGCTTTGATTAGGTAAAAAAATTAAAGTAAAATTTAGGAATAAGAGATATAATAAATATCCTAATATAAAAATTTGAATTAGTGATACATTTGATAACATTTGTAATTCAAAATGAAGTAAGACTAGAAGTGGATATTTTGGAATAATATGGTTAGTAGGTTGAATGTTGGATGAAAATGTTTAAGTAACAAATACCATGTGAATTAAGTTTCACAATTTGACTATAATGTATTTGATGGATTTAAGGTTAAGAAATTTGATTTAGAAATGGTTAAGTAAATAAGTTAAGTTGATAACCATAAGATTTGTAAGAAAAGGATATGCACTTAGTAAAGTTGTCTTATTAATATGGATAAGATAAATAATATTAGTTAAATTAAGACCTTAGATAAATAGAGCTAAGGATTAAGTTTTATAACTTATTAATTTGAGATAATAATAGAATTCCACATTTTTTTGAAGGCGCTAATTGAAGTAATAACAATTTAAAGTTTGGAGATATGTATATATACTCTTAGGAAGTAAAGGTATATTATACAAGTTTAAGTCATATTTGTATGCTTAAGTAATAATGTATTTAGTAAAAAGTAAATGGTTGTGAAATAAAATTGGATTAATAGAAATTTTGAAGAAATATGTTAGGTAAAAATGAATGTGATTAAGTACATAAGTTAAACGTAAATCATTTCGGCATATAAATTTTGATCTAAGATTTGAGTACAGGACTTTGATGTGTTTACACCAATCTGAAAAAGGATTTATCACTTGATTCTTGATGGCAAACATTGATGAGAGTTTATGATTATGTACATGAGTTTTCTATCATAGTTAAGAGCTATGCAAGGAAAGCAAGGGTTTATGATCAAGAAGTCCGATCAAAGTCTGCACTAGAAAATCAGAGGACCGATTCTAGTTCAGAAGTAAGGTTGTGGATTTGAATAATAGATCGAATCAAATATCACATATAGTATGATTTTTGGGTCTGTCTACTTAGTAGTTGGATAGTTATCTCAAATAGTAGGCACTAAGATATAGTGGTTGGACTGATGTTTTGGTATGTATATATATACACCTCAGGTATAGTACATGCTCAGGTCAGAAAATGAGTTATGTGGATGTATTCATTTATGTTGATATAGTATTAGTTTGGTTGTTTTTGGATGTATAGTCTTATTTGGTTGTTGTATATATTATCTTAAATGTGCAATATGCACTAGGATGGGTAGGATAGAAGTTTGACTTGATGTCTGTATATATAATCGTAAGTACGTGATAGATACTCAGGTTATTGTTGAGAATCTTTGTATGTATGGCATCATTTTTTTAGTGTTGTTATGATATCGACCTTCTTTTTTTCTATCATCAATTTAAATAAGTCAAATTATTTGAGGATATAAGTATGAGATAGATTCCTTTACCTAACTTTCATTTCGAGGACGAAATGCTTTTAAGTATGGGAGAATGTAACGACCCATAATTTCGCTACTTCGAATATGAGAGATTTCGTTGGTTTTAAATTTAAAAGGAATTTAAATCTTAAATCAATATGTTATATAAAATAAATAATAATAGAGAAATTTATCTATTCTTATAGTTAATAGAATAAAAAGTATAAATTTGGATTTTTGAACAAATCGACAAAAGTTAAGTTTAGTTAATAATAAATAAAGGCTTAAATAAATGGATTTAAGTACTTATTTAAAAAGGTAAATCTTATTTCAAATATCTAATAATGATAATAAAAGTATATTTAAAGATTTAAAAATATGTTAGTAATCGTTTTACTAAAGTAACCAAAATTTGTCGCATTTTGTCAGTTTTACATACGCTGTAAAATTAGAGATTTTGATATTAATTTAATATGATTTTAAAATATAAAGAGACATGTTTTAATTTATTTAAATAAGTAAAAAGTTCATTTTAAATTTTGATTTACTTCAATATATAGCTTAACAAAAAGTCAAATTTTGACTGTAAAATTTGTCGACAAGAACACTATTTTCAACCAAAACAAGTCGTCGATAAGTTGTTGCAACTTGATACATTTTCTAGCATATAAATACAAATTTACAAACTATTTAAACATTTTACATTTAGCACTAAAAACAAAAAGAGTTTACTTTTAAAAATATTTACATAAATATAAAAAAAATGCAAAAGTAAACACAAAAGGACAAAACATGTCAAATAAAACCAAACATAATTATTACTTTACTTTTCTTACTCCTTAAGTGGAAGTGACATAAAGCATGATTTGAAATGTGATGTTAAGTGCTGAAAAAAAGTAAGGTTTCTTAAAAAAGTAAGTAAATGGCATTTTGGTCATTTTACATAATAATATTTTATTCCAAACTTTTTCCTATAAATAGCCATGCATACCTCTTCCATTTTTGCACAAATCATTCTCTTCTTCTTCTTCCTTTAAGTTATTTTAATGACTTCTCTCTTTAAGAGAGGTAGGAGGGTTAAAAATAGTGGAGTGCTTAAGCACTAATCCACTTGTTACTCTCTAACGAGTCTAACCTCTTCTTAATTCACTTCTTCTTCTTCTCTTCTTAAAAAATGGCGCTTGGCCGTGAGAAATATGGAGGTGGGGAGGCATGGTCGAGATCAAAGCAAAAGGTAGAAGCGATAGCTGAGCACTTGGAAAAGGTGGAAGAATGTTTAGGTGGTGGTTTAGTGAAGTGTTGAATTAAATGAACGTTGGTAGGAAGTTAAACGTTTTGGGTAAAGATGAGAAATTATCATCGCTTTTGAATTGAGATTTTAGTTATATTAAAACAATCACATTTACACACTTATGTCGTATGAATGTTTATTTGATTGTTAATATGGATGATCTGATAGTTAGTTAATTAATTGAATTATGAGAATCTGTCACGTTATGATATTCATAGTGAATGTTGAATTTAAAATCATATGTTATATGATTGGTTGAATGGATGTTGTGTTAATGATAAATATGAATGTTGGATATATTCATTTTGATTTAAATAATCACTTTGTTAATAAGACCATATTTTAATGATATGAGATATTTTGGAAAAATAAGTCTATTTTCAATTAGAAGTGAAATTAAAGTTAAAATAAAAGAGAATTTGAAATTTGAAATGAAACGGATTTGAAAGAAAAGTTAATTTGAAGTTGAAATTGAGATGAATAGTGAAATTGAAATCGATATTGAAAATTGAAGTTTAGTTTGAGATCGAATTTTAGTTTAAATTGAAATTAGATTTAAAATCTAAGTTTTAAATGTGTTTAATAAGTTAGAATTGAAATTAAATTAAAATTGGAATTTAAAATTTAATATTAAAATAATGGAAATATAATAATATTATAATAGTGAAAATTCATTTTAAATACTTTAAAAAGTGAAAATATTGATTTAAAATGATTTGTATTGATTTTATAAGTAATAGAATTCAATTTGAATAGATTATTTCAAGTATTGAAAAATAAGTTAAAACTTGGCACGTCGCGCAATGGTAGTTTGCGATTTCGCGCCGAAATGCTCAAATGAATGTGTAGAGTGAAATATAGCACGGAATTATTCAAGATAAGAAAATTACGGATTATTATATCCATATCTTCTAAACAAAGAAAGAAAATCAAAATTTCGTTTAATAGATTTTGAACTAAGTCCAAAATAATTTTCCAAAAAATCGCGCTAGTGCAGTTAAGTGACCATAACAGGAAATCTGTTTAAATGAACGTTTGTAATTATGAAAAAATATTAAATAAATTTGATAAATCTATTTAAATGATTTATAAGAGATTTGGATTGGAAAATATGAATTTTAAATTATTTAAAAATTGTTTAAATCAAATAAGCTTATATAGCACTTTCCGCATCACTTTTATGCTGCAAATGGTATAACTTTTTAAATGTGAGTTTAAACGTAACGGTTTCTCCTAGAATCAATTGCGCAAGTTTTAAAAGGAATGTTAAGTCGTTTAAATATGAATTTGAAGTTTTAATAAGAATTTTGAATAAAGGGTTAAGATGAATTGTTTATAACACTTAAACAGTAATTGAAGAATATTGAATATAATAACAAACTGAGTATGCGGAAACGACTAGTACATTTGTCCCGCCTGTGAGATCTGGGAAGATAAAACAAGGTGTTTAACTAAGGTTAGTGATGGAGCAACCAGTGCCCTGAACTTACCTGGCCTATGTTTTCTTTTCTCAGGCGAGGGATGGAACAGATCGAAAGGAAAGCCCGGATGCTCTTAAATAAAAAAGATTCTGTTATGTTTTCCAAAATAAAAGAAAATTAGTATTATCCAAAAGTTATGCGATCTCCAAAATGAATGATTTCTATGATCATATTTACTCTAAAATATTTGCCCAAATTGATTTAGTGTTTATTGTAAATGATGTCTTGAATAACATTATTTTTGGCCCGTCTAAAAGTTAAAGAATTTGATTAAGAATTAAGTAAGGAAATTTGAGATATTTTCCAAAGAAAAAGAATGAATTACTTAGAATTATCCTAAGTCAAAAGAAAGATATTTTGAAATCATCCGAAAGAACTAAAGTGAAAAGAGACTTAATAAATCCTATATACTCATATTCACTTTTTATCGATATCGGATTTCGAAGGAATCGGGGTCAGATTTGGGTAATTCCTATCCGAAAACCACTTCAAACCAATGTATACGTTCGAACGTGAAGACGTGTTGAAGTTGATGATTATTGAAGACCATGGATCTTCATAGCGTGGAAACTACTTGTTGAACATGCTCTGGTTGGCCCCCTTTATAGTGTTATTTATAGCAGTGGTCTCCTCGTGATGGAGTTTTTCGAATTGCAAGGACTACTCGCTACTAGTGTTAGTAAGTGAGTGCCTTCGGTTTGTCCTATTCCTGGACAACTTGCATGGACGTTTGTCTGACATTGTATTTCTAAAGATTACGTACATTGGTTCTTACAAACGTACATCAGTGGTGGCGGAGAAAGCAATTTCTCTTAGCTTAACACCCTCCTTGAGATGTACGAGCTCAAGGGTTGTATTTTTGTGGAAGACAATTAATAGTTAATGGAAATGGTAATGAGGCATTTAAAGATGTGATATGTGCTATGTGAAAAGGTAATCGTAACCTCAAGCCTCGTCAAACCGAAAATGACCGAAACAGGATTAGATGCGGCAAGGCTAAGTGGATCATTCCCAAGTAGGGTATGATCATCCCCTTCTAGATATATTTCTTCCCATTATGACGTTGGGATGTAGATTAATGTGGTGTATGGAAAACGAGCGCTCGGTTAAAGGTCGGTAACGATCGGGGGATGACATATTCTGTACTATCTAGTTATTGAGGTGGGTCGGTATTGTATTGGTAGAGGGGCTCTGTGATGGTTCCTCGGGGCATCCATCTAGAGGTGTACCCATTTCGGAAGGTAGATCCTTCACCTAGTCATTTGTATGGATATCCATTCTCCAGTAAGAACCTACGGTTTTATTTGTGGAGCCTAGTGTGCTGGAATTTAATAATGGTAAAAATTTCAGCTAAGATTAATAAGTTTATTTGCAAATGTTTTCAAAGAATGTCATTAGAAATAATATCAAACGTTTTGATATAGAAGTGTTTTAGTTATCCTAAGGTAAAAACCCGTCGGTGTTTATGGTGGGTGTGATCTTATGAGATACTCTTTATTTTCAAAGGATTTTATTCAAAGGCTGATATATGACACTATCATTTATTATTGAGTTTTTCCCACGCTGGTTTATTAAGCCTGATCCGGGTATTTTCAATACTCGGGTCAGATCCGAGTAGTTTCAGGTTAGTCGAAGACGGTTGGTGTTTCCAGAGGAGAGATGGAGATATTCATCATACGTATGAGCATATTCTATTATCCGTTGTACTTAGTTGTTTTAGTTTGATGTTTGTCAGCAATTGTAAGGATACAAGTTTATAACTGTCCAAGCTGAATTTAGGTTAGACTCTGGCATATGTATTTAAAAAAATTCCGCTGTAAAGATATTTGTTCAATAATATATGTTATTCCGTTCGAGTGAGATTCTGTTCTGTCTATTTTTCTTTATTACCTTCATGTTTCGAATTTTCATGCAATTTGAGTTGCTCATGTGTGGTTTATTATCGGTTCAAAGGGTACGGAATAACGGGTCGTGACATTTGGTATCAGAGCTGAAGGGTAAGCAAGAACATTGGTTTTGTTATGGGTAAATTCTCATCAGAAAGAGGATTAGTAATATCCTAGGATGAGCAACTTATTAGAGATAGGGTTATTAATACCTTAGAATGAGTTATGAGAGTATTATATATACAAGCGCGTATATGCTAATTTTATAAAAATGATTTGTTTTAAAGAAATTGATAAATGAAATAATTTTACCTTGGGATTATATTTTGTATATTAAAAGGGGATATTATTATTTTTGGTTTAGAAATTAAGGATTGATTGTAATTTGGCTTAGTAAAAATAAATATGAATATCTTGTGATTAGAATTGCACGATTTGTCTATAAGATATTCCATATAAAATTAATAAGTAGGAAGCTAGAATTTGGAACTTTAATCATATACCCTTGGATATTTAGTATTAAGAAATAATAATGATTAAGCGATTATCATAGTGGATGGATATAAAATCTAAGTACAAATAACTTGTGAAGTAAAATTCACAATTTGACTTTAAGATATTTGATGATAATATTGAAGCTACAAGTTGTAATTGGAGAAAGTAAAGAAGAAAATGTACACATAGAAAAAATTCTTATCAACAAGATAGGCAAAAAGATAAACCTAAATTGAGACTTTTTGTAAATATAATATAAAAGGGTAAGTTCTGTAACTTATAAAAAAGATAAGGTAACTTGAAATTTAGACGCTTTGATTAGGTAAAAAAATTAAAGTAAAATTTAGGAATAAGAGATATAATAAATATCATCCTAATATAAAAATTTGAATTAGTGATACATTAGGATAACATTTGTAATTCAAAATGAAGTAAGACTAGAAGTGGATATTTTGGAATAATATGGTTAGTAGGTTGAATGTTGGATGAAAATGTTTAAGTAACAAATACCATGTGAATTAAGTTTCACAATTTGACTATAATGTATTTGATGGATTTAAGGTTAAGAAATTTGATTTAGAAATGGTTAAGTAAATAAGTTAAGTTGATTATCATAAGATTTGTAAGAAAAGGATATGCACTTAGTAAAGTTGTCTTATTAATATGGATAAGATAAATAATATTAGTTAAATTAAGACCTTAGATAAATAGAGCTAAGGATTAAGTTTTATAACTTATTAATTTGAGATAATAATAGAATTCCACATTTTTTTGAAGGCCCTAATTGAAGTAATAACAATTTAAAGTTTGGAGATATGTATATATACTCTTAGGAAGTAAAGGTATATTATACAAGTTTAAGTCATATTTGTATGCTTAAGTAATAATGTATTTAGTAAAAAGTAAATGATTGTGAAATAAACTTGGATTAATAAAAATTTTGAAGAAATATGTTAGGTAAAAATGAATGTGATTAAGTACATAAGTTAAACGTAAATCATTTCGGCATATAAATTTTGATCTAAGATTTGAGTACAGGACTTTGATGTGTTTACACCAATTCGAAAAAGGATTTATCACTTGATTCTTGACGGCAAACATTGATGAGAGTTTATGATTATGTACATGAGTTTTCTATCATAGTTGAGAGCTATGCAAGGAAAGCAAGGGTTTATGATCAATAAGAACCATTGGTTGAGAGCTATCCTTCACCTGATCATTTGTATGGAAATCCATTCTCCAATAAGAACCTACGGTTTTGTTTGTAGAGCATAGGATGCTAGAATTTATTAATGGTAACAATTTCAACTAAGATTAATAAGTTTATTTGCAAATGTTTTCAAAGAATGTCATTAGAAATAATATCAAACGTTTTGATATAGAAGTGTTTTAGTTATCATAAGGTAAAAAGCTGTCTGCATTTATGTATAGGCGTGGTCTTATGAGATACTCTTTGTCATTTATTATTGAGTTTTTCTCACGCTGGTTTATCAAGCTTGATCCGGGTATTTTCAATACTCGGGTCAGATCCGAGTAGTTTCAGGTTAGTCGAAGACGGTTGAAGTTTCCAGAGGAGAGCTGGAGATATTCATCATACGTATGAGAATATTCTATTATTCGCTGTACTTAGTTGTTTTAGTTTGATGTTTGCTAGCAATTGTAAGGATAGATATTTATAACTGTCCAAGCTGAATTTAGGTTAGACTCTGATATATGTATTTAAAAGTTTTCCGCTGCAAAGATATTTGTTCAATAGTATATGTTATTCCATTCGAGTGAGCTTCTGTTATGTCTATTTTTCTTTATTACCTTCATATTCCGTATTTTCGTGCAATTTTAGTAGGACATGTGTGGTTTATTGTCGATTCAAAGGGTATGGAATAACGGGCTGTGACAGGCATAGTCGAATGCCCCGACCAATATGAACCTGTGCAGTTAAAGCGCTCGGCAGATTCAAAGCGGTGGAGGTTCAAAAAGTCATAGCGGGGATATAGCGAGGATACAGCGGGATGTAGCGGATGACTCTAAAATAGCATATAAAACTCGTATTTAATGTTTTTACAAATATATAAATAGTAATTAAAAGAAATTTTTTCATTCAATTGAATTATTGTTAATACATAAATAATTTTAAACAAAAAACATGTGCGAATATACTTTAAATAAACGTAAAACTATTATAAAACATAATTGAATTTAGTAGAATATTAGAGTATTTTCATTTCTAAAAATATATTAAAAATTAAATTAAATAAATTAGTTTCATAATTTTTATAATGTATAAATTCAATTTAATTCAATTTATTAAAGAAGATATAGCGGAAATAGCGGAATATAGCGGGAATAATGAGATATAGCAGAAATAGCAGGGTTTAAAGCGGAAAGGCTATATTTTGGGGCTATATGAAAAAATCGTAGAGGTAGAAATCCGCTATGAGATATAGCGGGGCATTAACTACACCGAAATGAACCCATCTCCACCAACCTCGTCCCCTCAAACGCCTCCATCACCAAGAGTAATCCCCAAAACGCTGCTCCGATCAACTTGGCCTAGCCGCCACCGTTGTAACGATCCTGAATTTGGTCGTTTTAACTAGGCAATTATATATATTTTATATAGTCAATAAATAGATTTTTATTAATAAATAAACTCATTTTAATAAATTAATAATGAGGGAAAATCATTTTCAAAATTTGTTTACCAAATTAAATAGTTCGTGGAAAAATAGAAAATGTGACCGAAGAACGTTTTTCGAAATTTCGACCTTTCGACACCGGAAAGTTGTCGGGAATGTTTTCCATCTTTATGCAACATATGTACGCATATATAATAGATAATTAACTAAATAATAATACACTTAAGAATAGATTATCTTATGTTAATTATAATTAACATATGATATGACAATTCATAACATTAAAATAATAAACATTATATATATATATATATATATATATATATATTATTAAGTATTGTCATATCTTAATATTTTCATAATTGGATATCATTACGCATTATGAGCTTATTTATTTAACTAGATAAGGAAGGGGGATGTGACAAGAAATAGGGGTAGGAAGGTGATGTGATTTTTCAAATATCATGACATGTTATGTTAAATCATTAAAGAATAATTTAGCAATTTTCTCCAAATCTTTTTGCCTATAAATATACATCCACATGCACATTTTCATTTTCTTTCTCCTCTTCGCTTTCTAAAGCTTCATCTCCAAAATATCCATGACTCCCTAGTTTGTAAAGTTAGGAAAAAAATCAGATTTTCCCACTTCAAAACACATTTTCCTGGACTAAAACCCTTCTCTACCACCTTACACACCCTCCTCCATCAAGCAACTACCCACATTCCCACCCTACACCCCAGGCCGAGGCAATAGACCATCGAGCTGATCCCATTGGTAGCCAAAAATCCAATAAAGCAACTTCCTTTTCGAGCATTAGGGTCATTAGCAGGGTCTAGTGAAAGTTAGAGTAGAATCCATGGAATTTCGGTGAGTAAACTACCTTATTTTGGAAAATATCTTTACTTTATTATTTATTCATTATTATAGTGATAATATAATGTAGAAGTTGAATGCAACTGTATGGTTTGATTATGACTTGGATGGTTTATTATAGCTTGATTTGAATTTGGAAATCGATGCTGTATTATAAAGTTCGTAAGCATGTATATATGGATGTATACTTGCAACCTATGATGAAGATGGTTTGTTTTAGTAACGTGTTGATTGTAAAACATGAGCTATTGCATGATTTTTGGTAAACAACATTAGCTACTTTGTGTAATTGCGACGGATTTGAGATTCGGTTGGAATAGAAGTTGTTTTTCGAAGTTTAAAGTTTTAAAACGGATTAAAGTCTGTAGCTTTAGCTTAAAAAGTTTTTTCTTCTAAATTTTATAAATAATGCTTCAAAATATGAAAAAATAGTAAGGGGCTGTGAAGTGGTTCGCTAAGAATATGTTAGAGCGAACTGCGGCTATAGCGATAGTCGATATGGATGCAGTTCGACAAAATTTATCGATTTTAGTTTCAAGTACATTTAACTTGAAATTGTTTTGTAAAAGTTTTCATAAAAAATTAATTATCGATTGAAAGTAATTAATTTTTATAATTTAATTATCTAATTAGTTAGTTAAATAAAAAGGTAATTAGCCTTAATTAGTAATTAAGAAGGTAATTATTAATTAATCAACACTTAAGTTAAGTTAATGACTATTGTTTGATTGATTAAGTTTTAAACTGGTATTTAACATGGTTGAGAAGTTATTAATGGTTAATAATTATTTAATTAAGTTAATTAGTTAACTAATTATTAATTAATTAATTATTTAATTAATTAGTGTTTAACTAATAATGATTTGATTTAACCCTAATTAAGATGCACTAGGAAGTTAATTATGGCCTAACTAAGTTCTTTAAGTCTAATTAGAGTTTCATTATGATTTAATCTTGATTTAATTTGGATTAATTAAGATTTAGTTAGGCTTTAAACTGATTTATTTATTTATTTAAATCTTTTTCAAAGGTGATTTTAAATTAAATCAAATTTGTTTTAAACCAATATTCTTCTCAAGATGAATTGATTCCAAACCAAATGGTCTCCTGTTTGGACCATTAAGTAGCCGAATGAATTAAAGTAGTCATTGAAAATGTTGACTCTTTTATGGAAGCAATTGATTTGTGTTTAGCATGAGTGTTGGATATCGGAATTGTGACAAACATAAGAAGGCTAATTTCGGTAAGCGGGTCATGATAATTTAAGTATGGTATGTGTTTCCATATGTTAATCTTCCGCCTAATAGTGAAGTTGTTCACTATCAATAACTTGACCCTTTTAATTTATCTAATGTTAGTTTGAAGAGACCAGATCGGATAACAAGCTGTTATCCAAAAACTACTTCAAACCAACATAAATGTTCGAATTAGAAGTATTGCAGTCATGATCAAAATTCAAGACGTGAAGTGCAAGGGCTATTTGCTTCTAACCCTGAGGGTGATTCCAAAACGGTGTAGTGAAAAGAGTAACTTCGGTTCGTTCATCTCCTAAATGACTTGTATGGAGGAATGCTGACATGGTGTTGACATTGGAAGGCAATGATAGCATTCCAAGAGGAAAGTGCGATTGAAAGGTAAAACGTGGCCTCAAGCCTCATCAACCGGAAATGACTAAAACAGGGGATAAGTAGCAGGGCGATATGGGTCGCATCCATTAGGGTATTGATCATTCCATCTAGAACGAGTCCCTATTCTCGTAATTAAGTCCCAGAATGGTTGCTGATCCTAACCAAGGGAATGTTCATATTCGGTACTATCCTGTAAGGGGTAGGCTACTCCTGTGTTGGCAGGGGTCATTAGGTGTGACCTTGGTACATTTTCTAGAGGTGTGCTATGACGAGCGGTACCCCGGTAGCCTAGTCATTTGTTGGAATCCATTCTCTAATACGAGCTTTATGGTTTTGATTGTAAACCTAATACTTTGGATGTGAGATGCAAGCATTTTAGTTATGTTTTCTACTTACTTTAAACCTTTATATATTATAATAATATCATCAATTTTATACAAAAGGTGTTTTAGTTATCCTGAGGTAAAACCCATTTGTGTTTATGTGCGACGTGGTCTTGCGAGATACTCTTGTTTCCAAAAGAGTTTTCAAATCAATATTCTATTGTTTGAATTTACTTACACCAGACCCATGTCTGACCCGGAGTTTATTTTCTTTTCCCTAAACTCTTGGGTACTCAATTTTTATGAGTAGTCAAGTGATCCAGGTTTCTCAAAGCATGATGGAGGAGCTAGAGCAGGTGGCTTCATGGATAGTTATTAATGTTGTTATGTATTCCGCTATTTATGTATGTATGTATGTATGGCCTATGTCATTTGTGGACAAGCAGTTGTAATTGTTCTTGTCTAGAACTTGCATCATTGAACTCTGGTGTAATATTTTGCCTTGACTATGTAATATACCACATTATCTATTATGTGTTGTTCCATGCGTGGTAAGATTTTGTGTTTGATTAGTCTTTCTCTTATCTTCCTTATTTCTTCAACCCATAATGGTTTGTCTTTTGACTGCAAGAAAGGCGGTTCGCTACATTTTGGTATCAGAGCTTAGGTTATTTGAAACATCTTGGCTTTGGAATTAAGGGTCAACTTCGAGAATATATATTTATAATTTTTATTTATATACCTATATGTATTCCTTAGGGTTAGATCTTAAGAATTATCTTGCCATTTCCAAATAGTAAGAAATAAGAAATAAAGGCAGACGAGGTAGGGGAGCTAGCAGTATTATGACCACCAATGGTTGAACCCCAAATCCTGTAAGAGTTCGAAATGTAGAGGAGGCAGCACCAGTGCAGTGAAAGGTGAATTTTGCAACTTTGTGAAAAGATTACACCAATCTAGGAGGGAAATCGTCTAAAGGAATTGAGTCTATTATGGAGGTGCAAGCTTGGTTACGATCTTGTGAAAATATTTTTAAGGGTTTCGACTTATAAGACGAGCAGAAAAGGTTCTTGGCAGCATATCAACTACAAGAAAGGGCAGCAGCTTAGTGGAATTCCACGAGAAGATTATTGGCCATATCAAAGTTTATTTTGGGAATAAGGGAAAGTTTCCACGAGAAGATTATTGGCCATATCAAATGTTATTTTGCTGATCTAGTAGACATGGCAATAAGGTACGAAGTCTTGGACAAAAAGAAACCGACCCCAACAGCAACAAGTGATAACGCCGGCAACAACAATTGAAATGAAAAAAAATTCAACCCAAACTAGAGTAAGTAAGGTAAATGAAAAGGAAATCCATAAGGGAATAATGGAAACAAGTATAAGGACACCACTTGTTATATCTCCAAGTACAAAGGTCATATAGCCAAATTATGTAAAGACTCCAAGTCCCCGAGGAAACAAGCAGGACCGATCTCTCTAATAGTTTAGAAGACGTTATGCTTCAACTGTCATCGGCCTAGACATATGATAAAGGACCGCCCACTCATGAAGAAGATGCAGCATGCTAAAGTGTATACGGATAAGAATGAGCCATCAACATTAGGAGATGTGAAGGGAAAGGGCATTCTTGAAGGTACCCTATTAAGTGATGGTATTAATGTTCGAATTTTGTTAGATACCGGTGCCTTCCACGGTTTTATCCCTTTAGAAGTCATAAAGAAATTTCATTTTATCTTAAGTATTGTAGAAAACCATATTTGTGTATCTAATCCTATATGGGGTGTAACTCGTTTGAACCTAGTATGTGAGGACGTGCCAATTTCCTATCTTTCCCATCATTTTACTTGTGATCCATATATCTTAGATTTAAAAGGATTTGACCTTATTCTTAGTATAGATTAGTTATCGATGTATGGAGCTATCTTAGACTGTAAAGAAAGAACTGTGACATAAATGACAAAAATTAGGAGGCATTGCTAAAGTACCTTGTAAAGACCCTGGTATTGTATGTGTAGTTTCCTGTATGCCTTGGAAGCATCTTGAGAAAGATTAGGATCAATAGAGGTTGTTAAGAATTTTTATGATGTATTTGAAGAAGTTAAAAGTTTGCCTCCTCATCGAGAGATAAAATTCCGCATTGATTTAGTTCTTGGTGCAATACCAGTGATTCAACCTAAGAGAAGAATGGTTTCGAGGGAGAGAGAGGTGTTAGTAAATCAAACTCAGGATTTGCTAAAGAGGGGATCAATTAGGCCTAGTCATTCAAGCTGAGGGCCGACTGTGGTGTTTGTCGCTAAGTCTGATGGGTTTTTGAGACTATGTGTGGATTATAGGGAATTGAATAAGTTGACCATTAGGAACAAGAATCCCTTACCTCACATCGATGACTTATTTGACCTACTTCATGGAACTAAGGTGTTTTCCTAAATGGATCTATCTACCGGATTTCACCAATCAAGGGTTGCTGAGGATAGTATACTCTTAACTAATTTTAGGGGCCCGGACTTTTTCTTTGAATAGTTGGTTATGCCTTTTGGCTAACCAATGCACTCGCATATTTCATGGATCTTATGAATTGTTTTTTCTAAGAGGTTCTAAATAAGTTTATTCTTGTTTTTATCGATGACATTTTAATTTACTCCAGATCGAAAGAGGAATATAGATATCACTTGGAAGTAGGTTTAGAAACCCTGAGGAGGCATGTTTTGAAAGCAAAGTTTTCTAAATGCCATTTTTGGCAATCGGAGGTAAGACTTTTAGGGAATATTGTATCGGGAGATGGTATCTCAGTAGACCCGATAAAGGTGGAAGCAGGAATGGAAGCGACCTCTGACTCCTACTGGAGTTCGCAGTTTCTTAGGATTGGTCAGTTACTGTAGAAGATTCATTCAAGATCATTCTAAGGTTTCTTCACATTTGACTAAGCTAACGACGAATGGTGAAAAATTTATATGGACTCTAAAGTGTGAGGAGGCATTTGTGGAATTGAAGAAGAGGTTGACCGGTGCCTCAGTCTTGGCTGTCCCAGGTGGGAATGGTGGATTTACGCTTTATACCGTTGAATGTGGAGTGGCATTGGGTGCTATTCTGATGAAGAATGAAAGGGTGATTGTGTATGCTATTAAACGGTTAAAGCCTCACGAAAAGAATTATGCTACACATGACTTGGAATTGTTGGCTGTGCTCTTTGCATTAAAAATGTGGAGGCATTATTTGCTAGGTAAATTCTTTCCTTCTTCATGGTTTTCTTCTTTCTTTAGATATTCTAGAAAGTAGGATTTTCTTCTTCTTTAATTAGGTGAAAAAATTCAAGCTCTATACTTAATATAAGTCCCTGAAGTATCTTTTCACCCAAAAAGCCCCGAATCTCGACTATAAAGATGCTTAGATTTCTTGGCGGCATATGACTTAGACTTTTTTTATATGTCGGGAAAAGCTAGTTTAGTGGCGTATGCCTTAAGTAGGAATGCAATTTTTTCTCTTTTGGAAGTTACCCTGACTCTTAAGCTAAGGATAATGGAGAACCAAAGGAAGGATGGTGCTATGGAGAAGTTGATTTGAGGAGTCAAGGAAGGTCGATGTACAGATTTTGAGATGGATCATCAAGGTGTTTTAAGAATCAAGGGAAGATTGTGTGTTCCGGGTATACATGGACTGAGACAGGAAGTGTTGTCGGAACACAAACCTAGATTGAGTATTCACCCCAGAGTCCATAAGATGTATAAGGACATAGGAGAGTCTTTTGGTGGCTAGGAATGAAGAAGGATATGTCCACCTTTTTGAGCAGATATGCAAGTTACCAACAGATTAAGGGAGGTCATTAGAAAAACGTCCGGATTACTTCAACCTTTAGAGATCCCTAAGTGGAAATGCGAGATGATATCAATGGATTTCACAGATGGTTTACATAAAACCAGGAAAGGAAACGAAGGAGTGTGGGTCATTATGGACCGGTTAACAAAGAGTGCACATTTTATCCCTGTCAAGCCAACTAGAATGATAACTTCAACGGTAGAAATTTATATGTGGGAAATAGTTCGTCTACATATAGTTCCAATAAGCATAGTAAGTGATCGAGACCCTATCTTCATGAGCCAATTCTGGAGAGCTCGACAAACAGCTTTGGGAGTAAAGTTAAGTCTAAGTACTGCCTACCATCCTCAAATCGATGGCCAGATCGAAAGATTTAATCGCATTTTGGAACATATGCCGAGAGCTTGTATTCTTGATTTTGGAGGATCGTATTCATTTGGTTGAGTTCTCCAATAATAGTAGTTATCAAGCTAGCATTGGAATGGTGCCTTATGAAGCACTATACAGGAGACCATGCAAATAGCTTGTGTGTTTGGTAGAATCTAGAGATTGTTTAGTGCTTGGTCAAGATATGATTCGAATGGCGATGGAGAAGTTGAAATGGTTATAAGAAGGATGAAGGAAGCTCAAGATCGCCAAAAGAGTTATGCTGACAAGAGAACGATGGATTTGGAGTTCAAATTCGGTGATGTTATGTATGTGAATATAACTCCCATCAAAGGAGTCATCCAATTTGGAAAAGCATGGAAGTTGGCACATAGATACATTGGACCTTTTAAAATTATAGAAAGGATTGGGTTATTCGCTTGCAGAGTTGAGTTACCCAAAAGGTTGTTTGGAGCCACAATGTGTTCCATGTGTCCCATTTGAGGAAGAGCGTGCATGATCCATCTTTAGTGGTAGAAATGTTAGTTCGGGATGACTTGGAAATAGAAACGGATCAAATGGGACATCCAGTTAGTATCGTGGGTCAAGATGAGAAGAAATTGCACAACAAGGTGGTGCGATTGGTTAAGATTCAGTGGAGCGGGGATTCCCGAGACCGCACTTGGGAAACTGTGGATCATGTAAAGGAAACTTATCATGGAAGGATGCTAGAATAGTTGTTGTGTTATTGTGTCATGTATGTACTGTTGTTATGGGTGCTTTTATACCTTTTGTATGAACTGTATGGCATTCCTTTGGGTTAACTCTTGTTAGTAATTTGGGAGATGAAATTCTTTTAAGGGGGTGGAATATAACGACCCTGAATTCGGTCTAACTAGGCAATTATATATTTTATATAGTCAATAAATATTTTTTTTATTAATAAATAAACTCATTTTAATTAATTGAAAATGAGGGAAAATCGTTTTCAAAATTTATTTACCAAATTAAATAGTTCGTAGAAAAATAAAAAACGCGACGAAGAACATGTTCCGAAATTTCGACCTTTCAATACCGAACAGGTGTCGGCAATGTTGTTCATATTTATGCACCATATGTACACATATATAGTAGATAATTAACTGAATAATAATGCACTTAGTAATAGATTATCTTATGTTATTGTAATTAACAGGAATGTGACAATTCATAACTTTAAAAATAATAAACATTATATATAAATATACATTATTAAGTGTTATCATATCTTAATATTTTTATAATTAGACATCATTACTCATCATGAGATTAAGTATCTAACTACATAAGGAGGGGGGATGTGACAAGAGAGAGGGGTAGGAAAGTGATGTGATTTTTTAAATACCATGACGTATTATGTTAAATCATTAAAGAATAATTTAGTGATTTTCTCCAAATCTTTTTTCCTGTAAATATACATCCACACACATTCTCATTTGCTTTCTCCTCTTCACTTTCTAAAACTTCCTCTCCAAAATATCCATGACTTCCATAGTTTGCAAAAGTTAGAAAAAAAATCAAGTTTTTCCACTTCAAAACACATTTTCCTTGACTAAAACCCTTCTCTACAACTTTACACACCCTCCTCCATCAAGCAACTACCGACATTCCCACCTACATCCTAGGCTGAGCCAATAGACCATCGAGCTGAGCCCATTGGTAGCCAAAAATCCAAGAAAGCAACTTTCTTTTCGAGCTCTAGGGTCATTAGCAGGGTCTAGTGAAAGTTAGAGTAGAATCCCTGGAATTTCGGTGAATAAACTACCTTATTTTGGAAAATATTTTTACTTTATTATTAAGTCATTATTATAGTGGTAATATAGTGTAGAAGTTGAATGGTAACCTTATGGTTTGATTATGACTTGGATGGTTTATTATAGATTGATTTGGTTTTTAAAATCGATGTTGTATTATAAAGTTAGCAAGCATTTATATATGGATGTATATTTGCAACATATGATGAAGATGGATTGTTTTAGTAATGTGTTTATTGTAAAACGTGAGCTATTGCATGAGTTTTGGTAAAAAATGTTAGCTACTTTGTATAATTGCGACTGATTTGAGATCTGGTTGGAATAATGAATGTTTCAAACCATGAATAAAAGTAAGGGGTTGCGAAGTAGTTCGCTAAGAATATGTTAGAGCGAACTACGCCTATAGCGATAGTCGATATAGATGCAGTTCGACGAAATTTATCGATTTTAGTTTCAAGTAGTTTCAACTTGAAATTGTTTTGTAAAATTTTTCAAAACAAACTTAATTAGTAATTAAAAAGTAATTAAGTTTGTAGTTTAATTATTTAACTAATTAGTTAAATAAAAAGGTAATTAGCCTTAATTAATAATTTAGAAGGTAATTAGTAATTAGTCAACACTTAAGTAAATGATTATTGTTTGATTATTTAAGTTTTAAATTGGTATTTAACATAGTTAAGAAGTAAGTAATGGTTAATTATTCTTTAGTTACGTTAATTAGTTAATTTGTTATTATTTAATTAAGTGATTGTTTAATTAATATTTTAATTAATTAGGGTTTAACTGACAAGGATTTGATTTAACCTTAATCAAAATGCATTAGGAAGTTAATCATGGCCTAACTAAGTTCACTAAATCTAATTAGAGTTTAATTATAATTTCATCTTGATTTAATCTAGATTAATTACGATTTAATAGTGTTTAAACTGATTTATTTATTAAATTAAATCTTTTCGTGATTTTAAATTAAACCTAATGTGTTTTAAACCAATATTCTTCTCAAGATGAATTGATTCCAAGCCAAATGATCTTTCGTCTGGACTATTAAGTAGCTGAATGAATTAAAGTAGTGATTGAAAATATTGACTTGTTTATTGAAAGTAAGTGACTTATATTTAGCACTAATGTTGGATATCGGAATTGCGATAAACATAAAAAGGTTAATTTCGATAAGCGGGTCATGGTAACTTATGTATGGAATGTGTTTCCAAATGTTAATCTCCCACCCGATAGTGAATTTTTTCACTATCAATAACTTGACCCTTTTAAATTATCGAATGTTAGTTTGAAGTGACCAGGATCAGATGACCAGCTGTTATCCGAAAACCACTTCAAACCAACGTAAACATTCGAATTGGAAGTATTGAAGTCATGATCAAGATTCAAGACTTGAAGTGCAAGAGCAATTTGCTTCTAACCCTAAGGGTGATTCCAAAACGGGTGTAGTGAAAATAGTACCTTCGATTCATTCATCTCCTAAATGACTTGTATTGACAAATGCTGACATTGTGTCAACATTGAAGGCAATGTTAGCATTCTAAGAGGGAAGTGCTATTGAAAGGTAAAATGTGGCCTCAAGCCTCATCAACGTGAATGACTAAAATAGGGGATATGCAGCAGGGTCATATAGTTCGCACCCATTAGGGTATTGATCATTTCATCTAGAACGAGTCCCTATGTAACATCCACTATCTAGAGGCGCAAAGCTAAGCGCTATAGATGTTGTAGTTATCCCTAGTATTAACTTCTGGTAACCAAATACGGTAATGCGGTATTCATAATATCGACAGCACATGAATATGAAACAAAATCACAAATTTCAAAAACATATTTTCACATTACATTTTAAAAACATGTTCCATATTCAAATTACATAATCCTATTGCTTTCCCAGTTTTAGATAAAATAATTATTACATAAATATGCCAAGAGCGACATATGAAGAGGCCCCCTTAGTTGATCAGAGTCACTAAAAAGTCATATCTGACTTAATACAAACACAACACAAACACATTAAAATTAAACTGCAACCCCTAATTTGCTATTCGTCTGCCACCTACTCGTCTTCGGAAGCTTTATTCGCCAACCTACTAAAAACTCGTAAACTCTAAACCCTCGGCCTACTCAAATCAATTTTGAGCACCCGTGTGTTTAAGGGGAAAAACATAAATTTCGAGTCAGACATAAAGCCTGGTGTGAATAATACTGTACATATTGGATATACGATATTAAGTGAGACCATGTCGCTTAGCGGAAAGGGTTTCCCCTTACAATATCCTTTTAAATTATATCTTTTGTAAAACATAATCCTAAAACTGGTTAAAACTGTAAAGTATTATTATGTAAAAATACATATCAGGTAACACATGGAATATGCCCAAACACTATAGTTTTGTTTCGCTAACTACTAACCTTTGGCTGACTCGGGCCTACTAGACAATATAAACAAAATAATCTAACATCTATTAGACACTCCTCTTCCGGACGGTCTGTCCTTAACTATATGTTAAATACTCCTCTTCCGGACGGTTTTTCCTTAACTATTTGTTGAATACTCCTCTTTTGGATGGTCTTCCCTAACTTAACATCTCCCAAGGTCACCTGATCCTAATGGCATCGCAAGCTCACCAAAAACCTATTTGTATACAAAAATATATTCTCTTCTGTATGTAATCATAATTTTAGTCTTACTTGTGACAAAGACCTACACACTGGAACTTTAGACTAAATTAGCTAGGACTAATAGCTAATGTATAGGGTGTGGCCATATACCGGTCTCATCTGGTATTCTAATATCTGAGTCATTTTACTTAGGGAAAATGTTGGGCAGATTTCCACCTACCACCGAACCAAGGATTAGGAAGCCAAGGCCGGACCAACGCTCTCCTAGGCGTATCCGAACCAATTCAACAACCGGACCGGTGCCTCTCCAACCACTTCCGAACCAACCGAGACCGGACCAACCTTCTACACACCACCGAACCAACCGAGACCGGACCGACCTTCTACACACCACCGAACCAACCGAGACCAGACCAATCCCTTCCCCATCACCACCGAGTCGACCTGCCACCGGTCCACTTCATCACTGATCCAAGCTCCATGCCGAACCAACACCTCTAAACCCACTGCCGAATGAACCTCCAAACCACCTACCACCGGTTCACTCCATCTCCTACTACCAATCGAACCATCTTAACCACTGCCGAATCAAGGCCAAGAAGACACGACCGAACCAAATTGCCAGGCCAGATCGCTCCAGCCCAGGCCCTCCAGCAGCTATATACTTCCAGGACCTCTGCCCCCAGCCTCACTCTATAAATAGAGGGGTAGGGGTACAACAATGGCGGACAAGTTTGAGAGCTCAAGCACGGAAGGAACTTTCAAACCACTTTCATATACTTGTATACAAAGCGTTGTACTTGTAATCAAAAGAAGAGAGAGAATATCATATAAAGTGGACGTAGGCACGTTCTGGCCGAACCACTATAAATCTCCGTGTCTTTTTTCAATTTGGCCCCTGTTTTTTATATATTTGCATAAATCATCCAAACCGCTAAGAACAACGTAAAATCAACTAAATCATACGACTTTGAGGTGTTTGTCCATTTTTTGTGCAAACATTTTTTGTGCTCTCACTGAGAACTTGGAACTCGAAGCTTCAGCTTCCCTCATTCAACCTTCTTTCCCTAATAGCACCCTTCATTGCCTAGGAAACATGACTTCCAGGCCGAGAAAAGACGCCAACAAGGGAAAGAACATCGCAACTAGCAGCATTCCGGATCCAGTAATAACAGATCAAGAGAATCATCCCATTCCAATGGCAGTACCGAACGAGGATCAGACAAACACGACAGCCCCTGCCAAAGAACAACCGGCAGCAATTACTAGGGCAGATCTAGATAGAGTTGTGGCTGAAGTAACTAACCGCTTCGCATCCCAACAAGAAGCTTTGGTGAACCAACTCATGTCACGCTTAAGGGATGCCGAAGAATCCAACCGCAACACTGAATCATGGGGTGAGTCTCAATCTGGAGGATCTCAGAGACAGCAAAGATCTTCCCTCTTCGAAGAAGCTATCAACAGGAACAACAATGATAGGGGCCGCGCCCGAACTCCGACTCGAGGAAGCGCTCGGAACCGAACCCAATTGGGGAGGCACCAGGCGAGGGTCGGATGTAGCTGAGCCAGTCATGCCGCCTAATCATAGAAACCCCGCTGAACGGAGCCGAGCTAGAACCCAGCCCGAAGTTGACCCCATGGAAATGCTCGAAACTGAACCCCGTAGGGGAAGATCAAGGCAGGGGCCAACTATAGCTGGTCCAAGCATGCATCCGAGTAGCCAAGGACAGCCACTGGATAACGTCAGAAGTGATAGACTATACCATCCCTACAGGTCATCTGGACGAGATCGATCTGCAGGGAAGAACCAAGCTCTTTCCTATCTGCCCCATATTCTGATGAGAGGATGGCACGATTGTTCAGAGAATGCGTCCAACGGGACCAAAGAGATCGTGGATAGGTGCTAGGGTAACCAGCCCTTTCACCCGCGATATTGAAATTGCTATCACCCTCCGAGATTGGAAAATGCCGACAATTGAACCATACAAGGGAACCTCTGACCCCGTTGTACACCTGCAAAGATACACACAACATATGCTCATGAGCGGGGCAACGGAAGGAGTATTATGCAAATGCTTTCCACTATTTTTAGCAGATCTAGCTACCTCCTGGTTCTTCCATCTGCCCCAAGGATCCATCAGTTCATGGGAAATGTTGAAGGAGAAGTTTATCAGCCAGTTCCGCATTCATGTGGAACAACCCAAGGATGCTTACTCCCTATCTACTGTCAAACAGAAACCCGGAGAGACACTGCAGCGATACCTAACCCGGTTTAATGCCGCAGCGGCCGCAGTCCAAGATGCCGATGAGAAACTCACCCTAATGGCCCTCTGTAGTGGTGTGCACCCAGATACCAAGTTTGCTAGAAGACTAACTAAAAAAATGCAGCTACCTTGACCGATTTCTTCCATGAAGCTGGGAAGTACATGAGACTCGAAGAGGCTGCCACTGAAAGGCAGACAGGACCACAGGCTAAGACGGTTCATGGAAACGCCCCCGCCGCAGCGAAAGACATTCGGAGAAACGACTCCAGAGACAATCCAGGGGGCAAGAAGGGAGAAAAGCGCTTGTACCGACCAGGACCGAGATTTGACGCTTACACTCCCTTGAATGAAACAGTCGAGAACATCTTCCTGGCCACCCAGGACGAACTTACATACAAGCGCCCCACCTACAAGAAAGAGTCAGATCGCGCAATACAGTTTGGAAAATTCTGCCGTTTCCACGAGTCTCATAGGCACGATACCAATGAATGCCGCCATCTTCGAGACCTGATTGAAGAACATATCAGGAGAAGGAGGCTGGAACGCTATGTAAAGGGCCAGGATAGGACTCCAGCTCCCGCCAAGGAAAACCCAGGGCAGCTCCACCCAGAGACAGGCGGAGGAAATCGCAACACCAGCGGTTCCAGCCAAGAGAAGATAGTGGTCCGTACAATATCTGGAGGGCCACAAACCGCCGACAAGAGCTCGGCAGAAATGGAAAGGTATGGAAACTCACTCAGAAGCAAGGGAGACTGCGTCAATTCTGTTATGGAAGAACGCCACCCTAAGCGGAGGGAAAATAATGGCATCACATTCAGTGGGCAGAACGATCAGCAGCCCTCGAGGAAGAAGTAAAGAACTTACTTTCCAATGACTTCATACGTGAAGCCATCTACCCGGAATGGATCGCCAACCCGGTACTGGTAAAGAAAGCTAATGGAAAGTGGCGAACATGCATCGATTTCTCCAACTTAAATGACGCTTGCCCGAAAGACTACTTCCCGCTCCCCCGAATCGACCAACTCGTGGACAGCACTGCCGGGCACGAACTTTTATCCTTTATGGACGCATACTCAGGATATAAACAGATCCCTATGCACGCCCCCGACCAAGACCACACTAGCTTCATCACAGACCGAGGATTGTACTGCTACAAGGTAATGCCCATTGGACTTAAAAACGCCGGAGCTGCTTATCAATGCCTCGTCAACAAGATGTTTGCAGAATTGATAGGACGAACTATGGAAGTTTATGTGGATGACATGCTGGTAAAATCGAGGAAAGCCAACGACCATATAAACCATCTGGACGAGATGTTTCAAGTACTTCGCCAATATGGAATGAAGCTGAACCCTCTAAAGTGCTCCTTCGGAGTATCATCGGGAAAGTTCTTGGGATTCATCGTTCATGCCAGGGGGATTGAAGCAAACCCCGAACAAGTCTGGGCCTTGCAAGATATCAAGATACCATCCACTCGAAAAGAGATGCAGAGCCTAAACGGAAAGGTGGCCGCCCTAAGCCGGTTCATCTCTAAAGCAACTGACAAATGCATTCCTTTCTTCGAAGCCCTGAAGAAAGACGAAGGAAAATTTGAATGGACCGATGAGTGTTCAACAGCTTTCCTTAACCTAATCGAACACCTCCAGCGGCCACCAGTACTCTCAACACCTAATGAAGGCGAAGAACTATACATATACCTTGCTGTGTCACCACATGCCCTAAGCGCCGCGTTGGTGAGAGAAGACAACCACACGCAACGGCCCGTATACTTCGTAAGTAAGAGATTCACAGCGGCAGAAGTCAGATACCCTAAGCTTGAAAAGCTAGCATACTGTTTGCTTATCACGTCGCGGAAGCTGCGACACTATTTCTAGTCTCATTCCATCAGAGTTTTAACCGATCAACCGCTAAGGCAAGTGCTCCATCGCCCCGACACTTCTGGGCGATTACTTAAGTGGTGAATCGAACTAAGTCAATATGATATCACTTACCATCCTCGCACCGCTATCAAGGGACAAGCCGTAGCTGATTTCATTGCCGAATTCACTACTAGCGAAGGTAAGGACCAATCTGAAATTGCAGAAGATATCAAGTGGAATCTCTTCGTAGATGGAGCGTCGAACGAGCAAGGCTCGGGGACAGGTATTGTGATAATCACCCCCAGGGGAAAGAAGCTGCACTACGCTCTAAGATTGGAATTCGCTGCCACCAACAACGATGCAGAATACGAAGCAGTGATAGCCGGATTAGAACTTGCACTAGAAATTGGAGTTAGTTCTTTATGTCTCCATAGTGATTCTCAACTTGTTGTAAATCAAATACTGGGAGAATTCCAGACTCGAGGAGAACGACTCACAGCGTATCTAAAGAAGACCAGGCTACTGCTTAATCAATTAGATCACTATTTAATCAAACACATTCCCCGAGAAGAGAATCAAGAGGCCGACGAACTAGCAAAACAAGCTAGCATGAAGAACATCACTATTTTCGGAGCATTAACCATCTCAAAACAGCTGGCACCAAGTTTCGAGCAAGTAAATCTGATAGCTGCAACCGAAGAAGAAACATGGATGACCCCTATCCAAGAATACTTACAAAACGGCACCCTACCCGACAGACGAAATGAAATTAAGAAAATTCTAAGGAAAGCTTCCCGCTACACAATGCATGAAGGCATCCTCTATCGGCGCGGCTTCTCTAACCCCTCATTGAGGTGCGTTGCTGGAAGAGAAGCCAAGGAAATACTATCCAATATCCATTAGGGAAGTTGTGGAGACCACACCGGAGGGCAGACTAGCAAAAAAGATACTCCGATATGTGTATTTCTGGCCCACTTTAAACAAAGATGCCTTAGACTTCGTCAGAAGATGCGACAGATGTCAGAGATTTGCTAAGATTCCTCCACGACCAACCAATGAAATTACTCAGATGACCAGCCCTTGGCCCTTCGCAATATGGGGAATTGACTTAAGTGGCGAACTGCCGATGGGCCGAGGCGGGGCCAGACATGCTATAGTGGCAGTTGACTATTTCACCAAATGGGTGGAAGCGGAGCCTCTGAATAAAATATCTTCAACTAAAGTTATCAACTTCTTAATCAAAAACGTTCTGTGCAGGTACGGGGTTCCACTCAGAATCATATCAGACAATGGGCTTCAATTTGACAGCGATGAATTTGCCGACTGGTGCCAAGAGCACGGAATTCATAAGGGCTTCTCATCCGTAGCTTATCCCCAGGCAAATGGACAAGTCGAAGCTGTCAACAAGATTCTCAAGACTCTAATCAAGAAGAAGCTTGAAAAGTCAAAAGGCGCTTGGGTGGACGAACTTCCTACAGCACTATGGGCCTACCGCACTTCTTTCAGAACATCAACAGGGCATACTCCGTTCTCTTTGGCATACGGATCAGAGGCCATGCTCCCAGTTGAAATTATTGTACCTTCCCATCGTAGGATCCACTACAACCCTGAAGAAAACGAAGAACTCCTCCACATGTCTTTGGATCTAATTGAGGAGAGAAGAAATGATGCAGCACTCAAAGCAGCAGCTCACAGACAAAAAGTGGCAACACTATACAACTCCAAAGTCAAACATCGCAGCTTACAAGAAGGAGATCTTGTCCTCAAACGAATCTTTCCGCGCCTAGGAGCGCTGGATCCAATCTGGGACGGACCATATGTAATTCATAAAGATCTCCACAACGGAGCTTATATTTTGTCAACAGTGGACGGAGAGGTGTTCCAGAGGGCATGGAACATCCGACACCTCCGTCGATACTTTTCTTAACTTGTAATGCCCATGTGAAGTGAATTAACAAAAAGAATCAGTGGACGTAGGCATTTTCGTGTCGAACCACTTTAAAAACTTGGCTCTTGTTAAGCTTTATCCTTTGTTGTTGAACAAAATTCTTTGCAGATGACATTTCAATTCAGAGCTTCACAACACAACTCCACCTGGACAAAATCTAACAGGTACGCTACGATCCTATGCCCTCGCCAATGAGACACTTTGCTCCGGTATCCCTCTACCGCGAGTTAACTCATTGTTTGCCTCGGCCCTTAAAGCCGACTGTAATGAGCCGAGTATAAGCCACCGAGAAGGCCGATTATGCCATGGCAGCTCATTACAGCGATTCGGCTCGCCGGCAACTGTGAACCGATCATAAGCCCCAACATAAGGTGTG
Organism: Allium cepa; assembly: GCA_030765085.1. Classification (NCBI taxonomy): domain Eukaryota; kingdom Viridiplantae; phylum Streptophyta; class Magnoliopsida; order Asparagales; family Amaryllidaceae; genus Allium; species Allium cepa. The sequence goes on along the minus strand of CM060939.1, from coordinate 758,368,983 downwards.
GCCAGCCAGGGGCAGTTCACAGTTGACGATCGGCCCCCCCGCTAGCCGGCCACAGTAAATCGAATAATACCCACGATTACGGGCCATAATGGCACGGGTAGTTACCGTGCGCGATCGGCTCCGATGTGTCTTAAGTGCGGCTGTGGTAAAAAAGAAAACTCCCCACAGAGGCGTAAGATGGGTGACAAATGTCTCCAAGACCCACAGCTAGGGAAAGTGACTACAAAACCCGTTTGCCACGAACTTAAGCACATCGACGGCCTTCCGTGACTAGAAGTTTTACTTTTCCTATATTTCCATTTCATTTAAAACTTTTCTCCTATTCTCCATAACGGTGCTTGAAAGTACAGGACATGAAATAGGGAACGCTCGCTAATGGGAACAGAAACTTATAACCGGATGACGAGACACTCATCAGCATTCCGTGCTTAGTCTTACAGGGCGCGCAAAGTTGCCGTCCACAGCCGAAACATGAAGGGCGGTACCTTCTACTTTTATACATTAATACATAGTTGCAGTTCATATTCATACATCACACTAACATTGCAAAACATGAAATTATATTACAAGCAGAAGCTTAGTGTCAAACACAATCAAATCACAGGCATATGCATAGTTATATTTCTTATACAACACATCAAAAGCAATGACAGCATTCAAAATATAATAGAATCAGCTCGTGTTATAAAATTACGTTGAGTCGTTCAATGACATAATTACAATCCGAAAATACACTAATGTTTTTGACTAAGTATAGACAGGAAAGTCAAGAGAACCAAAAACTATACGGATCGGATCAAGTAGTCAACCGCATCAGTGCTCCGCCCCCATCTTACTAGCTCTCCGAATCTGCTTGACGGCAGGATCGGAGCTCCCAGCATGTTGACCAGAAGTCCCACCTGTCCAATTCAGAAAAAGAGTCCATTAAAACCGGCAACGAACGATCAAGTTATGAAAAGCAAAAAAGAGAAAACTCACCAACACCTGCTTCTTGGTCCTCATCCCCCAATTGCACACTGGCTTCCTCCGCAGCGAGTAGCCGCATCCCCTCCTTCACCGCTACCTTCTCCTCCTTTGAAAACTGGGCGGTAACCATATCCATCCTGAATGCCGCTCCACCTTCCTTATCTGCATCGGCCCTGGCCTCCTCCAAACCCCGGAGATATATCCTGGCCATGATCCGGAGATAGTCATCCATCCAGGATAGATTACGCTGCTTCCAGGTACAGAAGTACATGTCCTGCAACATCTCATCCATCATCCCCTCATTCTCCTCAAATTCCCTCACCCGGGCCTCGGAGGACAGCAACTTAGCGACGGCAACATCCCTCTCCCGCCGGTATCTCGAGCACTCAGCCTGAAGGGATCTCCTCATCTCCTTCATCTCTTCTTTCAACTTGGCTTGAGCAAGTTCTGCAGCTTCAAGCCCCTCAGATATTTCTTCAACCTGCTCGAGATCCACCTTCCTAACCTCATCAACTGTGGTAATGGCCATGTCAATGCGTTTCTTGCAAGCGGCCTCCATTTTCCGCAACTCGGCTCTGCTAGCCTCTTCCATGGTCTTCTTCAGTCGTCGGGAGTCGGCTTCATGCTGTGAAATCTGAATAGCCTGGTCGGCAAGCTGCTTGGCCTGATCAGTGACCACTAACCGGAGCCTTATATTGGCGCTCCCTATCTCCTCCCCGGCCTTGGCCAATCGGGCGTGATGTTCCATTAACTTCTTGGCCTCCTTCGTGACCCGGTCGATGTTGGCCTTGGCTTCGTCCCCCATAGCAGCTATCCGAGTAGTGAGCAGATCCAGATCTAGGGACTTAGCCTCATCAAGAACCCGAACCATGGGATTGCGGGGGAGAAGATGCTCGCCCGTGGCCTCGTCAAATAAGATATCCTGAGAGCTTGGGTCCAAATCCGGGTGGCCGGCAAAGGGTTGCGAGGCACGTCGGGACGTTTTATGCGGATAACGGTAGGATTTTCAGGCGGATGCGGGGAGGGAATATACTCAGTGTCCTCCTCCGTGATATCATGCATAGGTTGAGGTGGGAGCTGCGGTCCGGGTGAAGATTCAAATAAGGAGCGACTCCTCTTCTTTTTCTGAATACTCTCTTCAATGACCCCAAGAAGAGGACGGTAGCTAACTACGTCTCCTAGACGACTAGTGGGAGGCTTAGGCTTGGCAGAGGCTCTAAGTAACTTGTATTGTTCAAGGCGGTGTCGAACGTCTGAAGTTTTGGCCACCTCGCCTGCCCCTGTAATAAAGAACAAGTGTTACGAACATACAAGGGTCCATAATTCAAGAAATATGTTAACTTAAAAAGAATGGGAAGGCACGTCTGTTATACAAACCCTGCGGAGGAGTAGAATACTGCAATAAGTCCTGAATCTCAGTCCAGGACGGAAGAGAACTATAAAATATTCCTAAGTCCCTATCACAAATGGAGTCTGCAGAAGTCAAAAGTTCACCTTGAATCGCTGGAGTCGCCTTAGCTGAAGAACTCTTAGAGAATGGATCGGCACCAGTCCCGGCCTTGTCAACCTCCTTTGCCTTCTCCACCGAGGCTGATCCTTCCTCCAACCCCTCAAAAGGGAAGGCATCATCCGTCCACTCCTGGATCTCCCCTGCCTGCTCAGGAGACAAAGCCCCGGCACCACTACCACCCTGTCCTTCACCTTCTCCATCTCCTCCGCTCTCCTCCTCGCCTCTTTCCTCCTCTCTACCTTCCTCCTCCGGAATGTCTGGACACGTGCTGGGAGAGGGTCCATCAGACTTCTTAAGCTTCTTTCCCCCCAACGACCGGAGGTATCAAGAAAGGTCTCCTCTTGCTACTCTTTGCAGTAGCCCCATCCTTGGCTTTAGCAGCCCTCTCCTCGACTGTATCTCTCTGTTTAACCACAGATTGATGTGGCAGAATCAGGTTATACTCCAGGAGAGTGGCATTCCTGATCAGGTAGGAAGCCGACCTATCCCTTCCCGAAATGACCTTTATTTCGGCAGCCATCCGCGCCAAAGAATCATTCTCCACGACCGCAAAGCCACCTATTGCTAGCAAGAAATAAAAGCATATAAGAAGAAGCATCGCGATCGGGACGAGGAAAATATAAACGAAGTTCAACTTACAGCCGGAAGTGAAAAGGCGGAAAGAAACAGAGTCATCCTTAATGAAAAACCATTCTTTCTTGAACATACTAAACTTCGAGTACAAATCCAGAACAGGCTTGAAGGGCACGGCCGCTTCCAAGCTGATATATGGAGACCCCTTCTTATAGCCTCTCAAGTTGTACAGATACCGGATCTCTCGGTTGGAAGGAGGATGCCCATATTTCCTCTGAAAGATGACGAAAAGACTCTCCAGAATGGCGTAGGAGTTAGGCTGAAGCTGGAATGGAGCCACCTTCAGATATGTGATAAAGCTAACTATCCAAGCGTTGAGAGGCGGGATAGCACCACACATGCAATGATATCTGCTGTAAGCAAAGTAGCCTTCGGGGGGGTCATACGGCATCACTCCTTCCCCCGGCAACAGCATGCATGCTCTATCAATCCCGAAGGAGCGGGATATAACGTCAAGTTGCTCCTCTCTGAGAGAGCTCGGAAAGCAATCAGGAGGAGAGTTCAGAAGCTCTTGGGGACCATACCCGTCTACTAGCGACCTCGGGGTAGGTCCACGACGTTTCGGTCCTGGCTGGGCAGGGGGAACGACGGAAGACTCACTTCTGTCTGTAGATTTTCTCTTTTCCGATCGAGTTTCGACTTTGTGAGACATTATCTGCGACACGAGAAAAACATATTGTTAGAACAGAGGATATAAGCAAGCAGATGTATATAGTCTTAAGATTTCACTCATGATTCAGAACGCTGAAGCTCCCAGCGTCATTCGGTTTTGGCTGGTGGTTCAAGTCCAAGTTCATTTGACATTTCCCGTTCCCATTCGGTGGCTCGAACACGAGCTCAATCGGTAAACATGTCCATTCGGTACAAGATGTCCACGAAACCATTCGGTAATCGAAAACAAAATTTCATTCGGCAGCATAGGGCCTCACCTGGTTCGGCAAAGGAAAGAGTCTGATTCGGCAAGGACAGAAAGCTGGTTCGGCTGATGAGGAAATACTGAAGCATTGGGCCCCTATTTATAGGAAAATATCAATGACCGGACTGGTTGGATCAGCATTAGGAACCGGACCAAAAATATCCAACTTAAAACAAAGCATGCCATATACAGGTATATGCCCTACTTTGGGGGGGGGCAAATGTTGGGCAGATTTTCACCTACCACCGAACCAAGGATTAGGAAGCCAAGGCCGGACCAACGCTCTCCTAGGCGTATCCGAACCAATTCAACAACCGGACCGGTGCCTCTCCCACCACTGCCGAACCAACCGAGACCGGACCAACCTTCTACACACCACCGAACCAACCGAGACCGGACCGACCTTCTACACACCACCGAACCAACCGAGACCGGACCAATCCCTTCCCTATCACCACCGAGTCGACCTGCCACCGGTCCACTTCATCACCGGTCCAAGCTCCATGCCGAACCAACACCTCTAAACCCACTGCCGAATGAACCTCCAAACCACCTACCACCGGTTCACTCCATCTCCTACTACCAATCGAACTACCTTAACCACTGCCGAATCAAGGCCAAGAAGACACGACCGAACCAAATTGCCAGGCCAGATCGCTCCATCCCAGGCCCTCCAGCAGCTATATACTTTCAGGACCTCTGCCCCCAGCTTCACTCTATAAATAGAGGGGTAGGGGTACAACAATGGCGGACAAGTTTGAGAGCTCAAGCACGGAAGGAACTTTCAAACCACTTTCATATACTTGTATACAAAGCGTTGTACTTGTAATCAAAAAGAAGAGAGAGAATAACATATAAAGTGGACGTAGGCACGTTCTGGCCGAACCACTATAAATCTCCGTGTCTTTTTTCAGTTTAGCCCCTGTTTTTTATATATTTGCATAAATCATCCAAACCGCTAAGAACAACGTAAAATCAACTAAATCATACGACTTTGAGGTGTTTGTCCATTTTTTGTGCAAACAGAAACCTTCCCAAAATTTTCTTCGAAAACCTTTTCATCTAAAATCGTTTTAAAACCTTTTAAACCAAACTTAAACAAGGAAAACACATATACTCTATGCTTTACTCAAAATCATCTTGCCATGTCATATATACTTTACCCAAATCATTGTTGATGAAAACCTTTAAACCTTTGAAAGTACCCCTTTCGATCCCTTTGAAAGTATCCCTTTCGTAACGAAATAAACCTTTTCTTCATCTAGGTCGAAAGGGCAAAACCTTCCTTTTGAAAACATTTATATAAGCCTTTTGAAACCATTGAAATACCTTTTCCTTCGTAAGCTAAAAACCTTAGACATCTATCTTTAAACCTTTAAGCATTGCCTTTCAAAATCATTGGAAAAACCTTTCCTTTAAACCTTTAGAAACTATTGGGGTACCACCCCATCGAAACCACTCATTCAAAGCCTTTCGAAAACATAGGGTAACCAAATCTTCAAAACCTTTCTTTAAAACCTTTCAAAAGAATCAAAACCTTTAACCTTTCGAAAGTATCTGGGATCAATCTAAAATATGTGAAAACTCCTTTCAAAACCATTCAAAACCTTATCTTTTAAGACCTTTGGGTTAATCTTTAAAAATCTCTAACAACAGGGTCGAAAGAAACTCTTTCGAAAACCAAAAACAAAGAAAAGAAGTGATGGAGCCGAAACCATCCTTCCGAAAGTATTGGAGAAGCGACAAGGTTTTTATAAAACAAAGTATACCCTTTCGAAGGCATTGCTTCGAAGGAAAGATGCGGTAGCCAAGGCTTCGACCTAGTTGAAAGCCTGCACTAAAACAAAGGCGCAACCCTTTTAAAACCATTCTTTCTAAACCATTAACCTAGTCGAAAGCCAACTAGGTTGAAAGCAGTTTGCTCTAAACAAAGGTGCAACCATTACTTTAAAACCTTTTAACTAAGTCGAAAGCTATATAATCGAAAGCAGAGCAGGTGCATTTTTCGTTTAAAACAAAGTAGCACTTCGACCTCCTTCGGAACCCCTGGTTTCGACCTTGTACCTCCCGCCCCTTATCCAATTCGCTGCGTACCAATGAATTGATGCTAGATGCATTGGTTTTGATGGCGACGAAGGTGGAACCACTAAGTCAAAAGCTATCTTAGGCGGAAGCAGGGTGCCAAAAGTGGTGAAACATGCATTTGGAATGAAAAACTGGTTTTTACCTCTTTAAGTAATCTTTTCAACTAATCTACCTTGTTTGTGAAAAACTTATTGGTTTCTAATTTTTCTTTTCTAAAAGCAGTGCTATAATTTTAGAATTAACAATTAACCATTTATAAAATACCCCTTTGCCTTTTATAAATATATAAAACATTCACATACCTTAAATAATTTTATATATTCACCAAAAACACTTTGGAAAATTCTACAAAATTTTCAGAAAATCCATTTTAATTAAAATTTGAGACCCAAACTATTTACAATTTAGCCGTAAATTATTTATAATTCAATAAATCATTTTCTTCACTATAAAATTAATATAAGATCCTAATTAATTCATAAAATTATGAAAATTGAAACCCATCTTTAAAACATCATATATGATCTATATCTAAAATAGCAAGGCATTTGGATGTCATAAAATTGGGTTTTCACATCAAAACATGTCATAAAATCTATATGAATAAGCATAAATCATCAGCGAGTATATATAAACATTTTGTCCTTCAAAATCATGGCTAAATTGTGCTAGATAAATTTGGATTTCCTTAAAATCGAAAACATTTGAGAAATAAGAGATGTAGTCATTATTCACCTTAGCTCCGAGATTAAAGATATGAGATTTGATCTTGATTAAGTAATTTGATTCTTCCTCTTGAATCCTAGCTTTATCTTCTTCCTCTAGCTTGCTAATGGTGGCCGACCTTAGAAATGTTTTTGTATGAGAAAATATGAAATGGACACGTTTTTTTTTCCTAAGGGTTTAGGGTATAAGTTTACTATTTTTCCGATTTTCCCCTCCCTTATTTCCTAACACTTATTTCCATTTTAGTTCTTTAGTTCATTGTACGTGGCATAGCTACCCCTTAATTACACCACAAATCTCAATCCATTAATCAACCCATATTATTTAATTTAATTTAACTAATTAAATTCCCTGAATAATGTTACTAAAAATATGGGGTGTTATAATCTCCCCTCCTCAAAGAATTTCATCCTTGAAATTACGATAAGGAACACAACAATCAAACATAAAGGTAAAACATATCATCAAACAAGTAGGGATAAGCATCTCTAATCATGCTCTCAGTCTCCTAAGTACAGTCTCTCTCATCGTCACTCCACTGCACTTTCACTGATCTGACTGTCTTGATTCTCAACTTCTTCTCATCTTTCGCGACTAACCGGACAGGCTTCCTAAATATAGTCAAGTCTGGTTCCACTACTAAGTCCTCTAACACAGCCTGTGCTATAATAGTGTCTCGATCCCTAACACGCTTCCTTGGATGAGATACATAGAAAACATTATGGACTTTGCCAAAATACTCAGTAACTCTACTATGTACGCGAGTTTCTCGATCCTCTCTAATATGGGAAACGGTCCTACGAATCTCGGTGCTAACTTCCTTGCCTTCCCAAACTTGATAACACCGTTCATCGGCGATACTTTGACTAAAGCATGATCTCCAACAGAGAACTCTAAATCTTTCCGTCTTCTGTCTGCATAGATCTTCTGTCTAGACCGAGATTCCTTCATTCTCGCCCTTATCAGCTTAATCTTCTCTGCAGTTTCTCTTACAAAATCGAGACCAAAGACCAGTCTATCTTTGGTCTCTAACCAACATGCGGAAGATTTGCATGGTCTTCCATACAAAGCTTCAAACGGTGCCATCCCATACTAGTCCGATAATATTGTTATATGAAAACTCGAATAGGTGTAGATGGTCTTCCTATGATCCTCCGAAGTCTAATACACAAGCTCGTAACAAGTCTTCTAAGGTCTTATTAACTCTTTCTGTTTGCCCATCTGTCTGCGGATGACAAGCAGTGCTCATCTTGAGATTGGTTCCTAAAGTCTCCTGTAGACTCTTCCAAAACTCGATAGTGAATAAGGAATCTCTATCACTAACAATACTATTAGGAATTCCGTGTAGTTCAACCACATTCTTCATAAATAACTTAGCCAATACTGGTGCCGTCCTGCTTGACTTAACGGGAATGAAATGGGCATTCTTGGTCAATCTGTCTACTATGACCCATATACTTTCATTTCCTCTATTAGATCTCGGCAACCCATCTATGAAATCCATAGAAATAGAATCTCACTTCCATATTGGAAATCTAATGATGGAAGCAACCCACTTGGCTTTGATGTTTGTCTTTTACTTGCTGGCAATTTAAACACTATTTCACCTATAAACCTGCATCCCTCTTCATTCCTTCCCAGAAGAAACTTCTCCTCATATCCTAATATATCATCATTCCTCTTAGATGAATAGTGAACTTTGAACGATGACATTCCTCCAAAACTTCTTTCCTTATGTCTCCCACATCTGGTACACATAAACTTACCTTCTTTCTCAACCACCCATTCTGGTCAAGACTAAAGTCCTTCAAGTCATCGCTCTTCATTCCATCCCTTAACTTCTTGATCCTTTCAACCAACACTAGAACCTCTTCCCGTTTAGAAGCAATCTTCTCAATCAATATTAATCAGACTTCTAAACAAGATAACATAGCAGATTCTCCACTAGACCCAGCCTTGGATCTCCACTGCACTCTACAAGTTGACAATACTTCCAAATCTTTCCATTCTACTATCATAGCCAACACTGCATTCTGATGCTTCCTACTAAGCGCATCTACAATGTTATTGTCTTTCCCAGGTGTGCACTCAATTCCAAAATCATAAGCAGCAATAAACTCTGAACACAACTTCTATCTCATGTTTAGCTCCTTTTGAGAGAACAAGCACTTCAATGACTTATGATACATAAAGCTTAAACCTCTCTCCAAAAGGTATTGTCTCCATACCTTCGAAGCAAAAATAACTGCAGCTAATTCTAAGTAATGAGTCGGTTATCTGACCTCATGCGGTTTAAGCTGTCTAGAAGCATATGCAGTCACTTTACATCTTTACATTAACACTGCTCCCAATCTAGCTCCACATGCATCTGTATAGACTATCAAATCTTGATTCCCCTCTAGAAGAACTAATATAGGTGCATGGTTTAATAAGTGTTTCAAGCTCTAGAATGCTTCCTCACACTTATCGGTCCAAATAAACTTCACATCTTTTCGCGTTAGCTTGGTCATTGGCACTGCTATCTGCAAAAAATCCTTTACGAACCTTTGATAATATCCAACCAATCTAAGAAAATTTCTTATCTTAGTCACTATTTCTGGTCTTTTCCAACTAATCACAGCTTCAATCTTAGTTGGATCTACTGCCAATCCTCTCTCTGAAACTACGTGACCAAGAAACTTATCTTCTCTCTTCCAGCAATGACATTTCGAAAACTTCGCCTTCAGCTGGTGTTCTCTAAAGTCTCAAGGACTACTCTAAGATGAACTTCATGCTCTCTCTCATCCTTAGAGTATATCAAAATATCATATATGAACACTAACATGAACCTATCCAAATGCTCTCAAAAAAATGGGTCATCAAATCTACGAAGAAAGTTGGCGCATTCATCAGTTCGAATGGCATCATGAACCATTCATACGATCCATATCCAGTCCTAAATGTCATCAAAGGAATACTCTCTTCAGCTACTCTAAGGTTAAGCTGATGAAATCCAGTCACCAAATCCAACCGAGAAAATATCTTGGCTCCGCTCAACTGGTCGAACAAATCGTCAATTCTAGGCAATGGATATCGATTCTTCATTGTCCTCTCATTTACCTTACGATAACTGATGCATAGCCTTAACGATCCGTTCGGTTTCTCCATAAAAACAGCGACTGCACCCCAAAATGAATTGCTTGGTTTAAAAAGATTCTTGCCTTCCAAGTCCACCAACTGCACTGTTAACTCCCTCATCTCGGTAGGTATCATGCTGCTTGGTGACCCGCTCACCGGCTCTGCTCCGGGTACTAAATCTATCCAAAAATCGATGGCACGTTTCGGTGGCAATCCAACTACAGGCTCAAAAATACGAATTCTCTAACCATGAGAACCTGACTTATCTCATTTTCTACCTCCATAACACCCAACAATGCATTCACCTCACAACTAGGGTTTTCTATGGAATATACTATCTGATCTCTATAGTCAGGTTGCCTAAGTTACATTTTCATATCATGACAAAATATCCTAGCATTGTATTTACTTAATTAATCCATCCCCAAAATAATTCTGAACCCTAACAAATAAAACACATGCAAACTGCAAACAAAGGTGTAACCTAACAAGTCAAACTCTAGGTGGTCACACTTCAACCCAAGTGTCACATACCCACCTATCTGATTTGCAACCCTTAAGGAAGCAACTGGGTATGAGTGTTCTAGGTTATGCTTATCTATCAAACATTGAGATATAAAAGAATGCGATGCATCAGTATCAAACAGTCTAACAGAAATACCATGAATCAAAAGCGTACCTCCCAACACAGCTTTCCCTTTCTGCTGTGCTGTGGGTCTCGAGGTAGCTAGTACCAATGCAAATACTTGGCCTTTATCTCCCTTAGCTGGCTTTTTGCACTAGTTCTTGTAGTCCCCAACTTGATCACAGTTCAAATATCTAGCTTAATTTCTTCTCAACAGCCTTCTTTTCTTTGCTCGTCCGACACTCATGAGCATGATGGTCTTTCTTATCACACTTATAATAGACCACTTCAGACTTTCTCTTCTTAGCAGCTTCTCCTTTCTAAGCTCCTTTCTTGTGGAAGAACTTTCTTTTCTGACCTTGCCTTCCTTGAGCTTCCTAGGCCTTATTCTTTTCTATCAAAGCAAGCATCTCCTCCTGCCTTAAAGCCATCTCTACAATCGTATCATAAGGATCTCCGAGGTGTGGCAACATAACTCTAGCAAGCTCAGGCTTCAAACCTCATATAAACTTCTTGTTCCTCTTCATTACAGTGTCCACTCTAGCATACCCATACCTTGCTAGATCCTCAAACCTTCTAGCATACTCAAGAATAGTCATTTCTCCCTGCTCCAACTCAGCAAACGTCCTGAGCAAGATAGACTTTGCAACTTCAGACATGAACCTTCCTTCAAATCTCCTCTTGAATTCATCACATGTCAAAACTTCTTCGTTAACTCCGACAGTGATGTTGTTCCACTAATGCAGCGTTGCTCCTTGCAATTGTTTAGAAGCAAACCTTTTCTTTTGCTCGTCATTGAGTCCCATATCTACAAAGATCCTTCCACAGTGCAGTAACTGATTCTCTACCTCAATGGCATAGTTGGTCACCACTGTAACTTCCGGATTCCTTCCTACAACATTACCTCCAACTACACCAAGACCAATTCCCGCTTGAACCATGTTTGCGAAGAGCTGATACATTGCTCCCATACCCAATTGTGGGACTCCGGCACCTACATTCTCCGCTTGTGGCTGACCTAGATTTCTCCTAGTACTTGGTCCGGCATTTTCGTTCGTCGTGGTGCTTCCACCGCCAATGTTAACTCTTCCAGCATCCATATATCCATTCGAGCCTCGTGAGATACAGAAGAATAGCTTAATAAAGATAGGAGACTAGAGATGTATCATATACTTATATATACTAAATACAAGTACATTACTATAGCGTTATCCCATACGATCTTAACTCTAATTCTTAAGGATTATGTCTTTCAAAAATCATTTTTAGTTAAAGTTTTTCACAAACCATGCTCTGATACCAAGTTGTAACATCCACTCCCCAGAGGACCAAAGCTAAGCGCTATAGATGCTGCAGTCATCTTTAGTATTAATTTTTGGTGACTAAATACAGTAATGTTAATGGTATTCATAATATCAGCGTCACATGAATATGAAACAAAATCACAAATTTCAAAAACATCTTTTCATGTTACATTTTCAAAACATGTTCCATATTCAAATTACATAATCCCATCGCTTTCCTAGGCTCAGATAAAATAATTATTATATAAATACAGCAAAAGCGACATATGAAGATGCCCCCTTGGTTGATCAAAGTCATTAAATAATCATATCTAACTTAATACATACACAGCGAAAATACATCAAAATGAAACTGCAACTCCTAATTTGTTATCCGTCAGCCACCTACTCATCTCCGGAAGCTTTATTCGCCAACCTACTAAAAACTTCTAAATCCTTAACCCTCGGCCTACTCAAATCAATTTTGAGCACACAAGAGTTTAAGGGAAAGTCATAAACTTCGAGCCAGACGTAAAGCCTGGTGTGAATAATACTATGCATCTCGGATATACGATATTAAGTGAGACCACGTCGCTTAGCAGAACGGGTTTCCCCTCACTAATATCCTTTTAAAACATATCTTTTGCAATCATAATCATACAACCAAAACTAGTTAAAACTGTAAAGCATTATTATATAAACATACATATCAGGTAATAAATGGACTATTTTTTCGAACACTATAGTTTTGTTTGGCTAACTACTAACATTTGGCTAACTCGAGCCTACCAGACAAAATAATCTGACATTTGTTAAACATTTCTCTTCTGGACGGTCTATGCTTAACTATTTATTAAATATTCTCTTTTGGACGGTCTATCCCTAACTTAACATCTCTCAGGGTCACCTGATACTAATGGTTTTGCGGGCTCACTAATAACCTATATGTATACAAATATATATATTCCCTTTTGTGTGTAATCATAATTTTAGTCTTATCTATGACAAAGCCCTACACACTGGAATTTTTGATTGAGCTAGTTCGGGATAATAGCTAATGTATAGGGCATGACCCTATACCAGCCTCATTTGGTAATCTAACATCTGAGTCATTTTACTTAGGGAAACCTTACCAAAAATTTCCTTGAAAACCTTTTCATCTGAAATTGATTTAAAACATTCTAAACCAAACTTAAACAAGAAAAACACATATACTCTATGCTTTACTCAAAATCACCTTGTCATGTTATATATATACTTCACCCAAATCTTTGTTGACAAAAACTTTAAACCTTTGAAAGTACCCCTTTCGATCCTATTGAAAGCATCCCTTTCGTAACTAAATAAACCAATTCCTTCATCTAGGCGGAAAGGCCAAAATCTTCCTTTTGAAACCATTTACATACTGTAGAAACCATTGAAATACCTTTCCTTCGAAAGCTAAAAACCTTAGACATCCTATCTTAAAACCTTTAAACATTGACTTTTGGAACTATTGGAAAAACCTTTCCTTTAAACCTTTCAAAAACCATTGGGGAACCACCCTTTTGAAACCATTCATTCAAAGCCTTTCGAAAGCATAAAGGAACTACCCCTTTGAAACTTTCCTTTAAAACCTTTTGAAAGCATCAAAACCTTAAGCCTTTTGAAATTATTTGGGTTAAAATATGTGGAAACACCTTTCAAAACTATCCAAAACCCTATCTTTCAAAACCTTTGGTTTAGTCTTTAAAATCTCTAAGGGTCACAACAATAGGGTCGAAAGAAACTCTTTCGAAAGCCAATAACAAAACAAAGAAGTGATGGTGTCGAAAACACCCTTTTGAAAGCATTGGAGAAGTGGCAGGGTTTTTATAAAACAAAGTATACCCATTCAAAGGCATTGCTTCGAAAGATAAGGAGTGCAGCTAAGGTTTCGACCGATTCGAAAGCATGTACTTAAAACAAAGGCGCGACCTCTTTAAAACCATTACTTTTAAACCATTGACCTAGTAGAAAAATAACCAGGTTGAAAGCAGTTTGCTCAAACAAAGGCGTAACCATTACTTCAAAACCTTTTAACTAAGTTGAAAGCTATATGATCGAAAGCAGAGTAGGCGTATTTTTTGTTTAAAACAAAATAGTGCTTTGACCTCCTTCAGAACCCCTGGTTTCGATCTTGTACCTCCCACCCCTTATCCAATTCGCTATGTACCAATGAATTGATACCAAGCGCATTGGTTTTGATGGTGACGAAGGTGGAACCACTAAGTCGAAAGCTATCTAGGCGGAAGCAGGGTGCCGAAAGTGGCGAAACATGCATTTGGCATTAAAAACAGGTTTTTAACCTCTTTAAGTAATCTTTTTAACTAACATGTCTTGTTTGTCAAAATCATATTGGTTGTTAATTTTTCTTTTCTAAAAGCACTGCCATAATTTTAGAATTAACAATTTAAATCATTTATAAAATACATATTCTCCTTTTATAGATATATAAAACATTTAAGTCCCATACCTTAAATAATTTTATATATTCATTAAAAATACTTTGGAAAATTCTACAAAAATTCCAGAAAATCGTTTTTAATACGTTTTCTAACATATAAAACTTTCAGACCCTAACTATTTATAATCCAATAAATAATTTTCTTCACTAGAAAAAAGCAATATAAAATCCACATTAGTTTAGAAAATTATGAAAATTGAAACTTATCATTAAAAATCATTTTTGATCTATATGTAAAATCGCAAGGCATTTGGATGTCATTATATAGGGTTTTGACATCAAAACATGTCATAAAATCTATACGAATAAGCATAAATCATCAACAAGTATATATAAATATTTTGTTCTTTAAAATCATGGCTAAATTATGCAATACAAATTCGGATTTCCTTAGAACTGAAAACATTTGAGAAATAAGAGATGTAGTCATTATTCACTTTATCATTGAAATTAAGGATATGAGATTTGATCTTGATTAAGTAATTTGATTCTTCCTCTTAAATCCTAGCTTTATCTTCTTCCTCTATCTTGCTAATAGTGGCTGGCCATAGAAATGTTTTTGCTTGAGAAACTATGAAATAAACATGTGTTTTGATTTCCTAAAGGTTTAGGGTATAAGTTTACTATATTCCCCATTTTTCCTTCCTTATTTCCTAACACTTATTTCCATTTTAGTTCTTTAGTTCATTGTATGTGGCACGGCTGCCCCTTAATTACACCACAAATCTTAATCCGTTAGTCAACCCACATTGTTTAATTTAATTTAACTAATTAAATTCCCAAAATAATGTTACTAAAAATATGGGATGTTATACCTTATTCTCATAATTCAGTCCTAGAATGGTTGTTGATCCCAACGAAAGGGAAGATCATATTCGTACTATCCAATAAGGTGTAGGCCAATCTTGTGTTAGCAGGGGTCGTTAGGTACAACATTGGTACATTTTCTAGAGGTGTACTGTGATCGGAGGTATCCCAGTAGCCCA
Organism: Allium cepa; assembly: GCA_030765085.1. Lineage (NCBI taxonomy): Eukaryota > Viridiplantae > Streptophyta > Magnoliopsida > Asparagales > Amaryllidaceae > Allium > Allium cepa. The sequence goes on along the minus strand of CM060939.1, from coordinate 758,353,651 downwards.
GTCATTAGTTGGAATCCATTCTCCAATATGAGCTTTATAGTTTTGATTGTAAACCTAATATGTTGGAATGTGAGATGCAAGCATTTCAACTATGTTCTCTTTTTACCTTAAACCCTTAGACATTATAATAATATCATCTGTGACGTCCTAGAATTTTCAACATTTGAAACTGAAAATATTTAATTGATTTTAAATATTTAAAGGTTAGTTTAAGTTGAATTTTAAAATATCAGAGTTTATTTGGGCAATTAAATTATTGAATTTAATTTATTGAAGTTGGGTAAAAATTTGAATCTTCAATTTTAAGCTTGTTAAAAATATTTTCAAGGCTTTGAAAATTTATATTGATGATACTGAAGATAATAAAAGCTTCAGAGTTGAATATGGAATTGATTTGTTCAGTTTTGAAATTATATCATTTAAATCGATATTTAAAAAATAGCCTTCCGAGGCACAGTCTCGAATTCGATAAAATCAGTTCCATTGGATCCATAATATTGTATTATTATTGGATTTTAATTTTCATAGCATTCGGAGTTGTTATGTGATCGTACGAATTGTAAACGCGTTAAAATCTATATCGAAAATTTTATATTATAACTGATTCAAAAAGCTATCTTCTCTAAACGTTCGAATTTGAACTCGGAACATTTTCCATTACGTTCGGAATAGGCATATAACATTATAAATGCCTGGCGGCACACTTTGATTGGAGATCGAGATTTTGAGTTGCGTAATATGAAACGATTTAAAATTCGAATTTCAATTTAACTATTTAATATATATGTTTAATTTAATGATGTTTTCATAAGGCAAAAAAAATTCTACACGTTTCGCCATTTTAAATATTTGTCATTCCTATCTACACGTGTCAATTTTGTTTTAACACGCGTACTCAAAAGAAACTTTCTTTTTTTGTTCAAATCAAAATCAAAATGTCGAGCCTCATTTCTTTGTCTTTCCAAGTTTAAATACTCACGGATAAGCGGACGAAATTTTTTCGTTCAAATCATGATAGTGGCCGCAATTGAAAAACATTCAAAGAAAAAAATTAAAGGGGGAAACATGAAAACCATATCATGACCAAAGTCGACCGCGATTTCAGGAAGGTTGAGGGATCATCGACCGAAGGGGATTGCGATTGTCCAAGGTGGCGTGTGCCGAGGAGTGGACCAGAGTGTGTCGCAGCGAAGTCGTGGTGGGGGGCGCTCGTGCAATCGATTCGCGAGTAATCGACGGGGAGACTTCGTCGTCGAGTGGCGATGCAGGAGGCCGCGACTGCGTGGGGTGAGCGACAAGTCGTGGAAGCCATGTTTCATTCGGCTAGGGTTTCGGCGATTAGTTGAGGGTGGGCTCGATTAGAAGTCTGTAGGTATGTTTCTATTTTATTTAATTTTATATATAGAAGTTTATAAAAAAAATTTCTGTGATAATTTTTGTTATAAGGCAGAAGTATTTTAAAAAAAAAGTAACAGTAAGTTATAAAACATAAATTATAAATATATATACATACACAAGATTTTGGGATATAAAAGTTTATATAAAGAAAATTTGATTTTCAAAGTCTATAAATAGAGTTTCAGAATGAAATAAATAAACCTATACATATTTTTAAATCTACCTGTTTAATTTTAAAAATTTATATTATGAAGATAAATTTAATTAATAAACGTATTCAATTTATTTAAAAAAGAAATTCAGTTTTAAATTTAACTTTTAATTAAATAAATTTGTTAAAAGGGATTTGTTTAGAAATTAAAAGTGTTGGTTTAAAATTTATTTATTTAATTATTTTAAGATTTTTAAAAGGGAATTCGATTTAATTAAATAGATTGGTAAGAGAAAATTTGTTTTATAGAATAATTTGGCTAATTTAATTTATCTAATAGAAAATTAATTGATTGATTGATTCGAAGTAAAAGTGTTAATTTATTTAATCTATTGAAAAGAAATTGATTATTCGTTTATTTCGAATATTAATAAATTATATAATTATTTATATAAGGTCAAAAGTGCAAAAGTAAACAAGCTGGGATAAAAATGGGTTGCATGCATAAGCAAAGGTGAGATCTTCTCACTCAATCAGATTTTTTCTGATTTAATTTTAAATAGTTAAAATTAAAATGGTTAATTGTGTGCTTAGATAATAAATAATTATCAGTTACATTGGATTAGACCCTATGCGCCGCATAATAGCGGATGATATTATATTAAACCTATATACCGTGATATTCCACGTCGAAGTGGAATTAGTATTATATATGTATTTAGAGTGATTGATATCCCACATTATCTAGCGGATGAGACCCTATGCGCTGCATAATAACAGATGATACTTTATAAATCCCATATACCGCGATATTCCACCTCGAAGTGGAATGACTATTTAATTGTTGTGCTAACATCTTTGGATGCAGGGAAACAGGTTGGAGGGATCCAACTGGATTCCTCAAATATTTGAATTTGTTTCAATATTGTGGGTTGATTATTTATAATCTATGTGTAATCATATTTGTGATTGAAATCGTTGAAGGCTATAGTTTAACCGAATATATTTTTGGTATCGTAGGATACCGAAAATAAGTAAAATTGGGTTTTTGAAATTCAAGTTGAAAGTTTATAGTATAAATTTTATTTCTGAGAATTGGATAAATTTAAAAGAATGAATTTTGAAAGGATAAGGTTTTATTTTTGAAAACCTATTAAATAATTCCAAATTGCGGAAAAGAATTTAAAAATGGATTTTAAGTAATATTGTTTATTAGTTGAAGAATCTATTTAATATTCGGATTTTAAATAATTTGGAAGAGATAGAGAAATTTATTTTAAAAGGAAATAAATTTAGAAATCAAATTTAAAAATGGATTTGGTGTTTGAAATAATTTTGGAAATCAATTTGGAAATTGATTTGGTTTTTAAAAATGATCTTTGGGAAATCAATTTGAAATTTGAATTGGTGTCCAAAAAAAAATTGGAAAATAATTCAGAATTTTATTTGGTATTTGAAAGTGAATATTTGGAAAACGATTTGAAAATCGTATATCAGTCGATATTTGGAGATTTAAATTCACAATGGGAATTTTATAATGGAAAGGGAATTTTTTTAAAATAAATGTTGGTTTATTTTTAAAAGTGTGGAAAGAAATTTTCAGATTTGGAATGTAAATTAAAATAAAACACGAAGATTTATCAATTGATATAAATGGACCATTTTGAAATGGAATGAGAAGTCTTCCCTGGAAAGCCGAGTATACTTTTTTTAAAGGTAGCTTTTGAAGTATAAATTAAAAGTTCTAGAAATTGATTTGGAAAAATGTATTTTGTTGGAGAAATTATTTTTGAAAATTGTTTTAAATCTTTAAATTAAAGATTTATTTAATGAATTATATAGTGGATTATTTTAAAGATTAAATTGATATTTGAGTTATTTAAATATTTATACACTATCTGCTAATTTTATTTTAGAATTAGTTTGGACTTGAAGTATTATATGTGGTATTGGTATAATATTTTCATATCTAATATTTAAGTAAGTATTTAGAAATAGTTTTATTCTAAATGTTTCCAAGTATATTTTGGATAAGTGATTTGAATTACTTTAAAGTATTTGAACTCGGTAGACTTTCAGTGGAAATGAATAAATATTTGGAAATATATTCCGCGTAGTGAAAATGATTTGAAATTTGTTTTCAAAGGGTTGAAATGTGGAAAGTAATTTGAAATTTGTTTTCAAAGTGATGAAGTGTTAAAAATAATTTTAAATTTGTTTTCAAAGTGATGAAGTGTTAAAAATAATTTGAAATTTGTTTTCAAAGTAACGAAGTGTTAAAAAAAATATCTTGCAAAGATATATTGAAAATAAATAATTTGGAAAAATTATTTAAATCTTGGTGATTGTTATGAATATTGTTTGATAGTGATTATTGCAAATATTGATTGATAGTTTAATAACCGACTATCAATATTGGCCTTTTAGATGGCATTTGAATTTCGATGCGACCGAGGGTCGGATTCCAAATGGATATCCGAAATCCACATTGAACCTTTGTGATTGTGATGGATCTTTTATTTAAAAGATCAAAGTGGAAATTTTTGTGATTTGTTTGAATCTGAATGTAACATTTATTATCAAAATAAGCGCTCGTTGTTCGGATTAGCCGGGAGAGGACTTTGTGTCATAAAACCTATTTCGAATAACGATACGACGAAATGGGATTGCATTTGAAGATGGTGTTGAAGACCGAGTATTTTCGAAAGCAAAAGGATTACTTGTCGAATGTCTCTGCACCGGGTTGCTCTGGTATAGAAATTTTATCACCCTTTGTGATGGGAATTCCGGACGTGATTATTGAATATCCAGATTGCAAGGGCTTCTTTGAAGTACCTTCGGTTCCGTTCGATCCTGGAACGGACTTGTATGGATGTGTGTCCGACGTTACACTTTGAGATGTAAGCGGGTTTCTATCAAATACATTTCTATTGGTGGCGGATAATTTATTCTCTTAGCTTAACACCCTTCTTTGAGACGTACGAGCTCAGAGGTTATGTAGTTAGTGGTTACTAGTGATATATTCCCAAACTTGTAATGTGGCATACGAAGTGCTGCTAATCATTTGTTGATCGAAGCATGACTTTGTGAAAAGTGTAGCTTTGTGGACGAGACTTCGTCAGACATCACACCCCGGAAATGGTCGAAACAGGAAGGATGCGATAAGGTTATTTGGGAGTAGCACCCCCGAGGGTATGTCATTTCCTTCTGGAAAAGGATAGTATCATGGTATGGAGCCCAGATATTTTACCAATGCCGTTGCTGCAAATTTATTATATTTTATGGTTGTTGCTTTGTTGTTGAGAATTCTCGGATAAAGACCGTAAACGACCTGGGGATGGCATACTCGTGTAGTAGTTACCTAGTTACAGAGGTAACTCGGCCTGGTGTTAGCAGAGAGCCGGTTAAGTTTTCGGAGCATCCCTTCAGAGGCGTACCCATGTGGCAGTAGGAAATTCCTTAGCCTGACCGTTTGTTGGAAATCCAAAGAAACAATACGAGCCCTTTACGATTGCAATTGTATAACCTGCCTCCTCATGAGGTAGTTAAAGCAGGCATAATATAATGGTACCTATGCTGGCTAAGATTTATATTATACTTTCGAAATGTTTTCCACACTATGGACTAATAATAATAATAATATCAAAGAGATTTTTCGTATCAAGCATGTTTGACTATCATAAGGAGAAATCTCCTCCAATTGTGCGCTTACATTGTGTGTGTGCGGGGAGATTTTATGGTAGTTTCATTTTTCAAAATCATAGTGGACTTCCTTTTATTTTCTTGTGAAAATAACTTTTTTTAAGATTTCACACCAGTCCCATAACTGACCTGGAGTTTATTGTTCCCTTTCTAAACTCTGGGTGCCCATAATTTTCCACAAGGACAACCTAGAGTCATGTTATCAGTTGTTCTGGAGCGAAGTCAAGAAGTTGCTGTGGAGATCTGGAGTTAAAGCTGGATGGCAAGACATATCTCTTTACTATGTAGTGTCCATTGCATATGGGTTGGTGCAAAGTCAAAATTTCTATGTAAGCAAGTTAAAATAACTACCAGTGTTGAGTTGTGTTGTATTGTATAAACTCTGATAAGGTGATGTATAAGCTGATATAGTGCTTTTGTTTTAAAGATATTTATTTATCTATTATATGTTGTTCCATTGCGAAATGTGAGATTCTGTTTACTGTTTCTGTTTCTTCTTCTATCTTCTTCTTCTTAAACACTAACGGTTTGATTTTTCGACATTCGACTGTGCGGCATTTGATACAGTGGACGTATTGATGTCGACTTTCGGGGGTCGAAAAATTGGGTCGTTACAGAGTGGTATCGAAGCAATTGGTCAAGCGACAACCTTTGCTCTAGTGGGGATTACTCATTAGAGATAAAGTCAGTAGTACTCTAGAATGAGTTGAGTATATTAATAGATACGAGCGTGTATTTGTTAGTGAATATATAAAAATTATGTTATATTGTGTTGACTTATCGGTTGAGTGTTTATAGATTCTGGTCGGTGCAGTTTGGCCAACTGTATCGATAGGGGTTTCTAAACTCTTAAACAAGATAAACCGACACAGTATTGTTTTAAAATCGGGTAAACGAAACAATTTTTCCCAAATTATTTTTGTATATAAAAGGAAAAAAATTCTGTAAATTATTATAGTATTATATGGTTGCTTGGATGTTAGGAGGTGATAATATTACATTATTATCATTATTGTTGAATAAGAAATTGAAAACATAACCGAAAGTTAAGAAATAAATTAACATAAAAATGGAATTTGAGAATGTAAATTGTAAATGTGATTTGTAATTTGAAATGGAATTCTAGAGAAATGTTTTAAAAAGAATTGAAAGGGTTTGAAAGTTTTGAAATTTGGAGATTAAATCCCTTTTGATTTGAAAATGAGTTTTCAAAGGATTTGGAAAAATATTTTTCAAGGGATGAAAAGCTCAAAACTCTTTTTGATCGCTGGAAAATAATTCCGATGATGATTGCGACATCATCGGTGTCCATTTTCGAGTTTCCAGAAGAGAAATTGCTGCCAAATATTTTAAAAAGGAAATTGTTTGGAAAACTAGGTTTGGTTTTGTAAATTCAAAAGATAATTTGAATTGATTTCAAAAATGATTTTTGAAATATTGGAAAGACTCTGGAATTTGATAAAAGTTGTTATGGAATAAAATTTATTAAGATGGAAAATAAAATTGTGAATGAACAAATAAATTTACAATTGTAAGAAAATGAAAGTGAAATTGAATGTTGAAATTCGTTTGGAATTTGAAGTAAAATAGAACTGGAATTGAATTTGAATTTTGTTAAATAAGGTAAGGGAGAAAATAAATTTCGGAATGAACAAAAGAGTAAAAATCGAAACTGAAACTGAATATTGAAAAACCAATTTGGACAGTGTGAAATAAAATAAAGTTGTAAAATAAGTTTGAAGAGAACTAAAGATAATAAAGGTGAAAATAAAATGGTTTGAGATAAAATGATTTAGACTTTGTAATGAATTAGTAAATGAAACTAATTTAAAATAGTGATATGAATCAGTTGTGAATGAAAGATAGTTGATAAAATTCAATATTCAGAAGGTAAATCGAATCCAAATAGAATTGGAAGTGTAAATTGAATTCAAATGAAATTGAAAATATAAGATTGTATGAAAATGGATATATAACTTCAATAGTGAAGTAAAAAGGGTATAAGAAGTAAGTATTCAAACTTTTGTAATGGAATGTGCAAAATGATCTTTTTTAATGTAGAAATTGGATATGGTTGTTAAATAGCATATATGTGTTATAAAGGAAAAGGATTTGGATTTGGATTTTTGATTTTGAAGATAAATTTAAATTGCTCATCGAAAGATGTGTATTTGAATTTCAGTATGAAATTTGATGATTTTCTTGTGTAGCCACTTAGTCTTTTGTTTTCTTTTTGAAATCTGGGGGCCCATTGTGGCGTTTTGTAGTCGTACCGAGCTAGCCGCGCAAAAGATACACTGGCGAAATTTTTCAAAAATTTAGGGAGTTAGAAAAATTTTGAAAAATTAAAATTATATTTTAATTGGTTAAGAAAACAATATTTTTTGGAGTTTATAGTTGTGGTTGGAAAGTTAGTTGAAGTAATAACGGGTCTTTAATAAAATGATTTGTTTTGGAAAGTTGGTAAAACTGTTAGGTTTTGGGTAATATAAAGGAGGGAAGAATGTGACGACCCAGAATTTTGAGCGTTGGAAATTGGAAATATTTAATTGATTTTAAATATTTGAAGGTTAGTTTAACTTGAATTTTAAAATATCAGAGTTTATTTGGGCAATTAAATTATTGAATTTAATTTATTGAAGTTGGGTAAATATTTGAATCTTCAATTTTAAGCTTGTTAAAAATATTTTCAAGGCTTAGAAAACTTATATTGATGATAATAAAAGCTTCAGAGTTGAATTTGAAATTGATTTGTTTAGTTTTGAAATTATATCGTTTAAATCGATATTTAAAAAATAGCCTTCCAAGGCACAGTCTCGGAATTTGATAAAATCAATTCCATTGGATCCGTAATATTGCATTATTATCGGTTTTAATTTTCATAGCATTCAGAGTTGTTATGAGATCGTACGAATTGTAAACGCATTAAAATCTATATCAAATTTTTTATATTATAACTGATTCAAAAGGCTACATACGTCGAATTTAGACTCGGAACCTTTTCCATTGCGTTCGGAATAGGTGTATAACATTATAAATGCCTGCTGGCACGCTTCGATTGGAGATTGAGATTTTAGGTTGCGTAATTTGAAACGATTTAAAATTCAAATTCGAATTTAACTATTTAATATATATGTTTAATTTAATGAAGATTTCATAAGGCAAAAAAATCTACTCGTTTCACCATTTTAAACATTTGTCATTCCTATCAACACTCGTCAATTTTGTTTTAACATGCGTACTCAAAAGAAATTTTCTTTTTTTCGTTCAAATCAAAATCAAAATGCCGAGCCTCGTTTCTTTCTCTTTTCAAGTTTAAATTCTCACAGATAAGCGAACGAAAATTTTTCGTTCAAATTATGATAATGGGCGCAATCGAAAAACATTCAAAGAAAAAAAAGAAAAGGGGGAAACACAAAAATCATATCGTGACCAAAGTCGACCGCGATTTCAGGAAGTTTGAGGGATCGTCGACCGAAGGGGATCGCGATTGTTCGAGGTGGCGCGCGTTGAGGAGGGGACTGGAGTGTGTTGCAGCGAAGTCGTGGTGAGGGGCGCTCACGCAATCGATTCGCGAGTAATTGGAGGGTAGACTTCATCGTCGAGCGGCGGTGTAGGAGGCCGTGACTGCGTGGGGTGAGCGACAAGTGATGGAAGCCATGTTTTCGTTTGGCTAGGGTTTCGGCGATTTGTTGAGGGTGGGCTCGATTCGAAGTCTGTAGGTATGTTTCTATTTCACTTAATTTTATATATAGAAGTTTATAAAAAAATATTATTGTGATAAGTTTTTTTATAAGGCAGAAGTATTTAAAAAAAAAGTAACAGTAAGTTATAAAACAGAAATTATAAATATATATATATACATAAGATTTTGGGAAATAAAAGTTTATATAAATTTGATTTTCAAAGTCTATAAATAGAGTTTCAAAATGAAATAAATTAACCTATACATATTTTTAAATCTACCTGTTTAATTTTAAAAAAATTATATTATGAAGATAAATTTAATTAATAAACATATTCAATTTATTTAAAAAAGAAATCCAGTTTTAAATTTAACTTTTAATTAAATAAATTTGTTAAAAGGGATTTGTTTAGAAATTAAAAGTATTGGTTTAAAATTAATTTATTCAATTATCTTAAGATTTTTAAAAGGGAATTCGATTTAATTAAATAGATTGGTAAGAGAAAATTTGTTTTATAGAATAATTTGGCTAATTTAATTTATCTAATAGAAAATTAATTATTTGATTAGTTCAAAGTAAAGTGTTAATTTATTTAATCTATTGAAAATAAATTGATTATTCGATTATTTCGAATACTAATAAATTAAATAATTATTTATACAAGGTCAAGAGTGCAAAAGAAAACAAGCTGGGATAAAAATGGGTTGCATGCGTAAGAAAGGGTGAGATCTTCTCACTCAATCAAATTTTTTCTGATTTAATTTTAAATAGTTAAAATTAAAATGGTTGATTGTGTGCTTGGATAATAAATTATTATCAGTTGAATTGGATTAGACCCTATCCGTCGCATAATAGCGGATGATATTATATTAAACCCATATACCGTGATATTCCACCTCGAAGTACAATTGGTATTATATATGTATTTAGAGTGATTGATTTCCTGCATTATATAGCAAATGAGACCCTATGCGCCGCATAACAGCAGATGATATTTTATAAATCCCATATACCACGATATTCCACCTCGAAGTGGAATGAGTATTTAATTATCGTGCCAAAGTCTTTGGATGTAGGGAAACAGGTTGGAGGGATCCAACTGGATTCCTCAAATATTTGAATTTGTTTCAATATTGCATGTTGATTATTTATAATCTATATGTGATCATATTTGTGATTGAAATCGTTGAAGGCTATAGTTTATCCGAATATATTTTTGGTATCGTAGGATACCAGAAATAAGTAAATTTGGATTTTTGAAATTCAAATTGGAAGTTTATAGTATAAAATTTATTTTTGATAATTAGATAAATTTAAAAGAAGGAATTTTAAAAGGATAATGTTTTATTTTTGAAAAGCTATTAATAAATTCCAAATTTCGGAAAAGAATTTAATAAATGAGTTTTAAGTGATATTGTTTATTAGTTGAAGAATTTATTTAATACTCGGATTTTAAATAATTTGGAAGAGATAAAGGAATTTATTTTAAAAGGAAATAAATTTAGAAATCAAATTTAAAAAATGGATTGGGTGTTTGAAATAATTTTCGAAATCAATTTGAAATTGATTTGTGTTTAAAAATGAATCTTTGCGAAATCAATTTGAAATTTGAATTGGTGCCTGAAATAAATTTTTGGAAATTAATTCAGAATTTGGTTTGGTATTTCAAGGTGGATATTTGGAAAAAGATTTGAAAATCGTATATTTGGAAATTTAAATTCACAATGGGAATTTTATGAAGGAAAGGGAATTTTGTTTTAAAAATAAATGTTGGTTTATTTTTAAAAGTGTGGAAAGAAATTTACAGGTTTGGAATGTAAATTAAAATAAATCGAGAAGATTTATTAATTGATATAAATGGACCATTTTGAAATGGAAAGAGAATTCTTCCCTGATAAGCCAAGTATATTTTTTTTTTAAAGTAGCTTTTGAAGTATAAATTAAAAATTCTATAAATTGATTTGGAAAAATATATATTGTTGGAGAAATTATTTTTGAAAATTGTTTTAAATCTTTAAAGTAAAGATTTATTAAATTAATTATAGAAGGGATTATTTTAAAGATTAAATTGATATTTGATTTAGAAAATAGTTATCTAAATATTTATACTCTATCTACTAATTTTATTTTAGAATTAATTTGGACTTGAAGTATTATATGAGGTAATGGTATAATATTTTCATATCTAATATTTAAATAAGTATAGAAATAGTTTTATTCTAAATGTTTCCAAATATATTTTGGATAAGTGATTTGAATTATTTTAAAGTATTTGAACTCGGCAGACTTTCAGTGGAAATGAATAAATATTTGGAAATATATTCCGCATAAGGAAAATGATTTGAAATTTGTTTTCAAAGGGTTGAAATGTGGAAAGTAATTTGAATTTGTTTTCAAAGTGATGAAGTGTTAAAAATAATTTGAAGTTTGTTTTCAAAGTGATGAAGTGTTAAAAATAATTTGAAATTTGTTTTCAAAGTGCTGAAATGTTAAAAAAATATACTTTGCGAAGATATTTTGAAAATAAATAATTTGGGAAAATTATTTAAATCTTGGTGATTGTTATGAATATTGTTTGATAGTGATTATTGTAAATATTGATTGATTGTTAAATAACCGACTATCAATATTGGCCTTTTAGATGGCATTTGAATTTCGATGCGACCGTGGATCGGATTCCAAATGGATATCCGAAATCCACATCGAACCTTTATGATTGTGATGGATATTTTATTTAAAAGATCAAAGCGGAAATTGTTATGATTTGTTTGAATATGAATGTAGCACTTATTTTTAAAATAATCGCTCTTTATTCGGATTAGCCGGGAGAGGACTTTGTGTTATAAAACCCATTTTGAATAATGATACGACGAAATGAGATTGCATTTGAAGATGGTGTTGAAGACCGGGTATTTTCGAAAGCGAAAGGATTACCCGTCGTATGTCTCTACACCGGGTTGCTCCGGTATAGAGATTTTATCACCCTTTGTGAGGGGGATTCCGGATGTGATTAGTAAATATCCGGATTGCAAGGGCTTCTTTGAAGCGCCTTCGGTTCCGTTCGATCCCGAAACGGACTTGTATGGAAGTGTGTATGATGTTACACTTTGAGATGTAAAGCTGGTTTCTATCAAATACGTTTCTGTTGGTGGTGGAGAATTTATTCTCTTAGCTTAACACCCTTCTCTGAGACGTACGAGCTCAGAGGTTATGTAGTTGATGGTTACTAGTGATATATTTCCAAACTGGTAATGTGGCATACGAAGTGCTGCTGATCATTTGTTGATCGAAGCATGACTTTTTTAAAAGTGCAGCTTTGTGGCTGAGACTTCGTCAGACTCACACCCTGAAAATGGTCGAAACAGGAAGGATGCGGTAAGGTTATTTAGGAGTAGCGCCCCCAGATGGTATGTCATTTCCTTCTGGAAAAGGGTAGTATCATAGTATGGAGCCTATATATTTTACGTATGTTGTTGCTGCAAATTTATTATACTTTTTGGTTGAGGATCCTCGGATAAAGGTCGCAAACGACCGGCGGATGGCATACTCGTGTAGTAGTTACCTAGTTACAGAGGTAACCCGGCCTTGTGCTGGCAGAAAGCCGGTTAAGTTCTCGGGGCGTCCCTCCGGAGCCATACCCATGTGGCAGTAGGAAATTCCTTAGCCTGACCATTTGTTGGAAATCCAAAGAAACAATACGATCCTTTGCGATTGCAATTGTATAACCAATCTCCTCAGGAGGTAGCTATAGCAGGCATAATATTATGGTTCCTATACTGGCTAAGATTATACTTTCGAAATGTTTTCCACACTATGCACTAATAATAATAATATCAAAGAGATTTTTCGTATCAAGCATGTTTGACTATCATAAGGAGAAATCTCATCCAATTGTGCGCTTGCATTGTGTGTGTGTGTGGGGAGGCCTTATTGTAGTTTCATTTTCCAAAAGCATAGCAGATTTCTTTTTATTTTCTTTGTGAAAATAACATTTTTTTAAGATATCACACCAGTCCCATGACTAACCTGGAGTTTATTGTTCCCTTTCTAAACTCTGGGTACCCATAATTTTCCACATTTGCAGGCTAGAGTCAGGTTATCAGTTGTTCTGGAGCGAAGTCAAGAAGTTGTTGTGGAGATCTAGAGTTAAAGCTGAACGGCGAGACGTATCTCTTTACTATATAGCGTCTATTGCGTATGGGTTGGTGCAAAGTCAAAATTTCTATATAAGCAAGTTAAAATAACTACCGGTGTTGAGTTGTGTTGTATTGTATAAACTCTGATAATGTGATGTATAAACTGATATAGTGCTTTTGTTTTAAAGATATTCATTTATCTATTATGTGTTGTTCCACTGCGAAATATGAGATTCTGTTTATTGTTTCTATTTCTTCTTCTATCTTATTCTTCTTAAACCCAAACGGTTTGATTTTTTGACATTCGACTGTGCGACATTTGATACAGTGGACGTATTGATGTCGACTTTCGGGCGTCGAAAAATTGGGTCGTTACATCATCGATTTTATATAGATGGTGATCGTAAGGTAAAAACCTAGTCATGTTTATGTATGACGTGGTCTTACGAGATACTCTTATTTCCAAAAGAGTTTTCAAATCAACATTCTATTGTTTGAGTTTACTCGCACCAGACTCATGTCTGACCCGGAGTTCAATTTCTTTTCCCTAAACTCTTGGGTACTCAATTTTTATAAGTAGTTAAGTGACTCGGGTTTCTCTTGAAAGCATGATAGAGGAGCTGGAGCAGGCGACTTCATGGATAATTATTAATATTATTTAGTATTCTGTTGTGTATGTATGTATGTATGACTTATGTCTTTTGTGGACAAGCAGTTGTAATTGTTCTAGTCTGGAACTTGTATCATTAAACTCTGATGTAATATTTTGGCTTGACTATGTAATATACCACATTATCTATTATGTGTTGTTCCATGCGTGGTAAGATTCTGTGTTTGATTAGTCTTTCACTTATCTTTCTTATTTCTTCAACCCATAATGACTCGTCTTTCGAATGAAAAAAAGGTGGTTCATTACAGCCGCCATCGACGATAACCTACGAAGCGCCACTAGATCGAAGCCCTTTCCAACCCCGACCTTTTTGCTTCAGGGCCAATCAGTGTCGTCGTCGGAAACTCAAACCCTAGCTGTGCCATTCATCTCGACTTCATCCCTTCCTCTCCTCGATCCAACATAATCCAACTGATCAAAACACTGAATCGGCCTCTAGAGATGCCAATCAACTTCAACCATTGGATGAGGCTTGAGTTAGGGTTAAGATTTGGTTTTTCTTAGAAAATAAAGAAAGTGAGGTCCTTATATAGAAAAATTTCCGATACTATTCACCCCCAAAATATCGAACTCTAAACAAGGTGTGCCCACTGACGTTCTTAGCTAAATACCCCCATCCTAGACATATGGAACTAGTATTGGGACCTAATTCCATCATATACAGAAGTTAGATTTTATAATCAAATTATATTATATTTTAATTCCTGAATTTATTTATTATGTATTACGAGCTTGCATGACCACACAATACGTTTGATCGCCAAATATGTCGATGTACAACAATTCATTATTTCAGATCTAATGGCATTAGTTTCGTCAAAATCCAAGATAATGCCATGGAAAGATAATTTCACATGTTTATTAAAACAAATTATTGTTAAAATTATTTTAATCACTTTCAATACAAAATTGAAAGTATACTGTTATGATTCTCATTTAAACTGAATTTATATAAGCTTGTGAAATCATTTCTACTCACATTAAATCCAAGAGTTAAATAATTCCAATATATAATTTAAACCGTTCTAAAATCTAGGTTGTTACATTCTTTCCCTTTCAAAGAATTCCACCCTTGAAATTCCAATCCCAGCACAAAACAATAACCACACACCATTACCTAACGGTATTGCAATCACTGACAACCAAAGAAACAATCACATAGCAACACTATATAGTACTGCAATCACTAGCAACCAAAACCCATGGTTCGCCCAGGTTCAAAGACCTTCATCACATCAGAATAGAAAAACAATCCACTAAGCATTACCTTATGCTCAATAGCCTCAGGTATTAGTCGATCACTCATGCTGCCCCAAACAATTCGGAGAGTCGTTTCCCAAACTCTCCACCAGCCAACACACATAACATATAATTATACTAAAGCCCATACGATGTACATATACAATCCATACACAATACCAACTCTAATCACTAACTCGATCACATAAATTTCACTTTCGAACTAGTATATATCGCTTGACCTCTCTAGTGCAGATTCCGATGAGGTTTTTGGATTAGAAACCTTCATTTTTCTTACATAGTCATATACTATGATAGAAAACTTCAGTATCATATCAAAAATCTGTATCAAGTGTTAGCCATCAAGAATCGAGTGAAAAATATTAACTCGGACAGGTGTAAATCACCTCGAAATCTATGTACTCGAATCCTAAATCAAGAATTGGCATGCGAATAAAATGATCTACGTACAATTTACGTACTCTCTTCCTATTTGTTTCTTAACTACACCGATTACTTTTCATTTTTAATTCATATTCATTTATCACCTAGCATTCTTCTTTTAATACAAAAATCACTTACGGATCATTTCTTAAAATTTACTTCAAATTATTAAAGATTATATAACTTAAGTTCGTACTCATGTAGTACTCGACTACATCCTAAGAGTATATACAAAATCATTCAATTAATTTTAGTTAACATGAATATTCAATCAAATTTTTTTTTTAAAATTCTACTGTCTTGTAAGCTCAAATGTTGTATAAACTCATCTTTATATTTTCAAAACACTTTTGCTTCAATTACTTATACAAACCCGAAGTTTCGATCATCTAGAATCGTCAAAAATTCCATTTCATTTCAATAAATGAAAACTACCGATCAACAGATCAAACAAGATGCATAACCAAACTTACTCTAATGCATATGATACACGAGTTTATTAAATATCTTAACAGAAAACTTAAGGATTAACACCCGATTTCCATTTCAAATCATCTTGAAATTATAATATACACATCTTTCGTATCATATCATACTTACAGGATTTAAATCAATTTCTTTTTCCAAAACAATTTTGTAGCATAGCTACTATAGTAGCATCCCCCACTTTGAAACTCGAAAATAAACGCTGATGATGCTGCAGTCATCATCAGAATTACTTTCCAATAACTTATGTGAGTTCAGTACATCCAAACCATGCCTTTCAGACTTAACTAAAATCATTCAAAAACTATGTCGAATACTTCGTAAATATCAAAGTAGCATGATATCATTTTCATAAACCAATTTTTCCAAATATTTACTTCCAAATGATACTAGTATTATTTTTCAAAACCTTAGAAAAACCAATTTCTAAAACACCATGATTTAAATTCTCCGATTATCAGTTCAAATCCTTTTCATATTTATAAAATATATTTATATAAGTCACTTCCATATATAAACTATTACACGAGTGTTTATTCCAAATACTTTCCTTCTCAAAGTCTATAATAAACAACTTTTTATTAGAATCAAAATTTTAACCCAACATTATCACTGAATGCTTTATAGTCAAATCGTGAAACTTAATTCACAAGATGCTTATTTCAATGTTCCCACAAGTTATTATCTACCCAACCCATGTAGTGAAAAGGTAAAACTGCTCATAAACTGGTTAAGCACAATAATAAAAAGTAAATGATAATAATCAAAGATTATCATTTCTTAAGAAACAATCACATCATAAATAACTATATCGATATATGAAAATTATTCTTCTATATATAAAATCTAATCTAAGGCAAAATTATTTCAGTTACTAATTTCTAAAACAATACCGTGTCGGTTTTCCATGTCCAAGTGTTTAGATACCCCTATCAATAACGCTAGCAACACATATTGATTAGAATCCATAAGTCATTCTACAAATCAATCAAGCAATATAAAATATTTTTATAACAATAACATATATGCACTCTCATATATATACTACACTCAACTCATAATATGACATTCCATTACACAATCTCTGAATGAGTTATATCCACTAAAGCCAAGGTTCTTACTTAACCTTCAGCTCCAATACCAACTGTAACGATCCGCTTTTTAGATTCCCTAATGTTGATACTAATACATCCATGGTATTCATGTGTCGAGCACCGAAGTGTTGAAAAGACGAATTGTTATAGTAAAATAAAAGGAAAAAGAAATAAAATAAGGAAGAAGAGAACACAATATCAAAATCTCAAATGCGGAATGATAATATAAAATATCTCAAAAGATCTTTACCAAAAAGAAAACTTTGATATACATACCTCAATCAAAGAAAATTAACCTATCATCGGCCTGGGTAGTTATAACTTACTGTCCTCACAAATGCTAATAGATACAAATCAAGTAATGCAGTGAAAAATAAGTATGGTCAAAAGTCATCCAGCTCCTTTCCAAGAGCTCCAATAAACCATAGCCAAGTTGGAAACACACTCGAGCTGACCCGAGAATTATAAGAAAATAACATCCGAATCAATTTAGTAAACCAGTGTGAGAAACTGTTAATCCATCTTGTGCCAAGGCAGTACATAGGCGGCGTTAACCCAATAGACTTCACAATCATCAAGGCAGAAAGGCCGAAGAGATGGTTACTAGGATTGGAGATCGATTATATTTGAAACTATGAATTATAGTTGAATGGATTCAGATGGACGACACTCAAAAAATAGCTAAATATGGAACTACCATTCCCCCTTAGGAGAGGGACCAGATTGGAATATCCATTTTACAAAACGGATCGGAATACAGGGATCTAAGTAGAGGGATTAGATTAAACAGGAAGCACACAACATAACTCAACGATGATCGCTCCATAACTCAAGAGTCACAATGAGAATTGGAGCGAAACTTTAGAAACAACAAGAGGGAGCCCTAGGGAGTCCACCCTAGGGATCGCACTCCAAGTAGAGGAGTTTGGAGGGATCGGCCCTCATTTAGATGAATTTGCAGCAGGTTAATAACTCAACTTCTACAGATCCAATTGATATGAAACTTAGGGTACAAGCATAGTACAACATAAGGAACGCCCCATAGGGATCGCAGCCTCTAACTCCATCAAAATAGGGATTGGCCCCGATCCCTTTTATACAGAGCCATTGGTCCAAATTTTCCTAGGTCGGGTTGTCTGGGCCTGGAGTTTCTTCCAACGAAATTTCAGTCCGATCTGTACATAGATTCCCCTATAAATATAGTAGGCATGACACCAGCAAAGGGGTCTTCTTTCTGCTTCATTTTATCTTCTACCTAGGCTATAATCTGCCCTTTTGTTCTAGGATTTCATGGATTTATAACTGTAACAGCAGCATAAATGAATAAAAAGAAATTCTTTAGAGTGGACATAGGCTGGAGTTACCGAACCATAATGAATCTATGTCTCTCTTTACTTGCTTTCATTTTAATTTTATTATTCTTCAATTTATATTCTCTACGTTATATTATCTGAGATCTGTTATTGGGTATTGGTGCTTTCATATAATTGGGTGTTGGTGGCCATTTTGACACCAACATTTTGGTGCTTTCATTGAGGAAGATAGCCTCCATGGTTTTGGAATTCGAATTAAGAGTTTGGAAGAGATCTAGAGCATAGATTTGGAGAAATGGTGAGAAAATCGACAAGGAGGGTGGTACCGGAAAGGAGTCACCATGGAGGAAGTCATGAGGCTTCCTCAGGAGTTGGAGCTAATCAAGCATGTATCTACATCACGAGAGATAAAATGGAAATGACGATGAATTCACATATGAAATGATGCTGAAAAGACATGAGAAGATGATGCAGAATTTACTTTGATGGATTGGATAAGATGGGGCGTAGAACCAACGAAATAGAGTAGCAAGAGCTAATGATAATTTAGATCAAGGAGTGAAGCAGTAGGAATTGCTGGAAATCAGAACTGGGAACGTGGAGACAGAGCTATTAAAAAAGGAATGGAACTGAGAGTCGGGGTTTGTCCATGGCCATCTTAGAGGGATCGGTCTTGATCCCCCCAGAGGGATCAGCCTCATTTCCCAAAGGCTTAGGGGCATGCCCCTAGGTCTGGTCGATCGGAATGCTGGAGGACCTGCGGTCTATCCCATGGAGCATGGTGCGAATCAAAATTTGGATGCTCATCCCGAGGAGTACGTTTTGGAATTCCCTCATGGACTCAAGGGGCAGTTTTAGAATGATGGTAGGAGATGATGGCAAGAGACTACCGCTCGATGATAATGATAGGTTTACAGAGATGATCAGGTGAGCTATGCATGGAGTATTGGTGAACAGGGGTATGGAGGATGTAAATAAAAGTCTATTAACTCCTAATATTAGGAAGGCTAAGAATCGACTGGAGTTTAAACCACCTACGCTGAAAATATATGACAAAATGTTGGACCCAACTATACATATGATGAGATGCATAAGGCACATGGAAGTACTGCAGGTATCAGAGGAAGTCATAGCATGATGCTTTACCCTATATCTAATGGATATAGTTGCACTATGGTTCAAGCAGTTAGAGAGTGGTTTTATTGGCACATGGATGGAGTTGGTCAAAAGATTTATGAGGTAGTTCAAGGTTCACATTTCGAGACCCAGAAATGTGACGAGTCTAGAAACACTGAAACAGAAGTCCGAAGATTCTCTAAGGAGTTTTCTAACATGATTTAATGCCACGACGACATCGGTAGATCGCTCAGATCCATCCATGATTTTACTGACAGCTGTATCAGGATTTGCCGATGGCATGGATTTCAAGGATTCATTAACGTTGGATCCACCTATGGATCTTACGAAGTTTTATCGTGAAGCAGAAAGGATCCTGCTGCAGGAAGATGCACGAGCCGACATACCGAAGGTGAACACTATGCAAAGCGGAGGATTATTAAGAGGTGCAAACAAGAATGATAAAGGCAAACGGAAACTGGATGATGGATATGAGGGTATGCAAAGGTGATGGAAAGAGCGGGAGCTGAAGTTCTCCTCCTACTCGGATTTGGCAAAAACTTAGAACGGATTTATCTGAACACTATGAGGAAACTCTCCTATTGGAAACCGACAAGGATGGATCCCACAGAGCAAGTGTGTATGTCTAGAAAGTACTGCCTGTTCCACGAATTGAATGAGCACACTACAAATGAATACAGGCATTTAAAGGATATGATTGAGGAGTTTGTCAAGAATGGTAGACTGTCGTAGTATACGAGGAATCAGACAACGGGGCCATGGATCGTCATCAAATGATCATAATGGTAAGGACCGAGTTTAGGACTTGGACTTCGACCATAATAGTAATAATAAACACTATAATAAGGTGGCTTGGTCACTTATGCATGTACGGGATTGAGGATAGTCCCTAGACATGCTCTGAGATAATAATGAACCATCGTGCCCTGAGAGGAACCCTTTGGCTTTTTTAGTTTTTTGTATTTCTAGATGTAGGAATTCTTATTTATTAGGTTATTATGATCTGTGTTACCACGATAAATAAAACATGACGTGATTATTGTCCCGACCGAGGTGACAGGGCTGTAATTGAAGGTGCAAGTCCCTTCGTCGAAGAGCGATATAATGGACTCATACATGGATTAGTTCCTCGACCGGAGAGTCGAGGCCGGAGAATAAAACCGAACAGGATGTTAGGTATCGATTATGCCTATCAAGGAGTAGATCACTTCGTCGGAGAGTGACATGATCGGCTACTCAGGTCGTCGAGTATGGATTGTACTCGACAAGGGTCTGGAGAGACCACGATCGGCCTAGGATTTAGGCCAAGACATCACTTAGTATTGAAAAACTGAAACGAAGTACAGGAAGTAGTATCGCTTCACCGAAGAGTGGCAGGATCGACTTACGCGATCGTCGAGTATGGATTGTGCTTGGTAAGGACCGAGAGAGGTCATAGATTTGGATATCAACCTCAAACAGCTATGGATTTTGAAATTGATCCAGAGGGGTCGCGGACTTGGATATGGGCCTGGAGCTGTCCCAGATTTAGCTAACGACCTAGAGAAGTCACGAATTTGGATATCAGCCTCAAACGGTAATGGATTTGGCTTCGAATGGATACGTATTTGGATAAAACGATCTGGAGAGATCATTGATTTGGAATCAGATATCAACTCGGAATGGTCGTGGATTTCACTAACAACCTAGAGAGATCATGGATTTGGATTGGCAACGGATTGGATTCAAACTGGATAATATGGATAACGATGGATTATAGACTTTGGATTTTGGATTTATGGCAATTCAAAATACACGATCCTATCGCAAGGCATTTTTGGGGGGCAAAGCGTTGACCTACCTTTTGCCAAGGTAGTACATAGGTAGATTTAACCCAACAAACTTTATGATCATCATGGCAGAAAGCCCGAAGAGATGGTTACCAGGATTGGAGGTGGATTACATTTGAAACTATGGACTGTAGTTGAATGGATTCGGATGAACAACACTCAAAAAATAGCTGAGTATGAAACTAGCACAGAGGGATCAGATCAGAATATTCAACAAATAGGGATCGAAACAGAGGGATTGAAGTAGAGGGATTAGATTGAACACGATACACACAACACAACTCAATGATGATCGCTTCATAACTCAACAACCACAAGGCGAATTGGAGTGAAACTTGGGGAACAAGAAAAAGGGACCCTAAGGAGTTCACCTAAGGGATCGCACACCAATCAGGGGAGTTTGGAGGGATCGTCTCCCATCCCTTTAGAGGGATCGGCCCTTATCCCTACTCAAGGATCGGTTTAGTTGAATTTGCAAGAATGATCGACTAATTACTCAAAACATACAAATCCAATTGACATGAAACTTGGAATACAAGCATATTATAACATGAGGAACACCATAGAGGTATCACAGCCCCTAACTCCATCAAAATAGGGATTGACTTTGACCCCTTTTATGGAGAGCGATTGGTATAAATTTTCATAGACCGGGTCATCCGGTCATAAAGGTTCTTCTAGCAAAATTTCAGTCCAATCTGTACTTGCTTTCTGTTTTATTTTCAGTCTGGGCCTGCAGTTAGCCAAACCACTATAATTCTGCGTCTCTTTACTTTCTTCTATTTTAATTTTATTATTCCTCAATTTATATTCTCTACAATATATTATCTTGGATCTATGACTGGATATTGGTGCTTTCACATAATTGGCTGTTGATGGCCATTTTTAATGCCAACAAAAACTCAAGCAATATTTTGCATGAAACAACAACCATTGAGACCACACAGATTCCTGTAATGGTTTTTCCTTCAAAGAAACCAACCATTTTATTAAGTTCAACATATAGTGATATGGTGTATAATATCTGGGGTATAGAATATAAATCATATCAAATAGCCGTGATGCTTACATTGGTCACACCACGACATATTTAGGGTACAATCAAAATCGATAAGAGAAACTGTTATCCCATTTTTGGTCAAAACTGGAATATCAATGTTGTGTGCATTTCCACCAAGAAGAAGCAAGCAAGCGTACATAAGTCAGGGATTTCACTCAAGGTTCAAATATAAAAGTTCATTCGGTGAAGCCATGCGAGAGTCCATTCGGCGGAACCACATTCGGCACGTAAGCCATTCGGTACTTTGGTAACAACAAACTCATTCGGCATTTAGAGCTCCAAATCTCATTCGGCCAAACATGCCTCCAAACTCATCACCGAACCAACTCCACTTCCCTTCCATGCCGAACCAAAACTCCACTTCCATGCTCCACCGAACCACATGCCACCGATCCAGGTGACTACCGAACCATCCCCTTCCTATCACTACCGAACCATCCATCGCCGGTCCAAACTCCACCGGTCCAACACCACACCCTGCATAGCCGGACCAGAACCCACATCCACACTCCTACCACCGAACCACCTCACTGCCAGTACCACCGAACCAAGAGCAAGAGGCATACCACCGGTACAACCATCCCAGCTACGACCGAACCAAGCTCCGCCGAACCAGATGTGCCAGGCTAGATTGCTTCAGCCCAGGCCCACCAGCAGCTATATACATCCAAGACCCCTGCCCCCAGCCTCACTCTATAAATAGAGGGGCAGGGGTACAACAAGGGGGGACAAGTTTGAGAGCTCAAGCACGGAAGGAACTTTCAAACAACTTTCAATTACTTGTATACAAAGCTTTGTACTTGTAATCTGAAAGAAAAGAGAGAATAACATATAAAGTGGACGTAGGCACGTTCTGGCCGAACCACTATAAATCTGTGTGTCTTTTACAGTTTAGTCCCTGCTTTTTACATATTTGCATAAATCACCCAAATCGCTAAGAACAACATATAATCAACTAAATCATACGACTTTGGGGTGTTTGCCCATTTTTTGCGCAAACATTTTGGTGCTTTCACTGAGAACTGAACTCAAGGACCTACCGCTTGGAAGTTGAATTTGAGAGTTTAGAGATTCAGATTGGAAGAGTCATGGCGAGACAATCAAGCAGAAGGCCAAGGCCAGAGCAGAGTCAACAGGAAGGGAGTCAAGAGGCTTCCTCAGGAGCAAACCAAGCTTCAGCCTTCATCACCAGGGATGAGATGGAGGCTATGATGAGAAGACAAAAAGAGATGATCCAGAACTTGCTTCAGAAAATTGGGCAACTTGGAGCACAAAACCAAGGAGCAACTGGAGTTCAGAACGGAGCAGGACCATCTGGCGTAGCACCAGAGCTAGGGCGCACACACGCAGAGCATGTTAATCCAATCCCGGGAAGAGAGACGGGGGCATCCGAACAACCTGGTGGCAATAGAGGAGTGAACGCTCAGTCAAGGGGGCAGATCCCAGAGTTCCCTCATGAACTCGGGGGTAGGTTGAAAGTGATGAACGAAGATTGCATCTCGGAGACGATGACAGATTGGCGGAGATGGTTAGAAGAGCTATGAGAGGCGGTTTAGTAAACAAAGACTTGGAAGATGTAAACAGGAGTCCTTTTTCTTCTACGATTAGGATGGCTAGGAACCCACCAGAATTCAAGCTACCATCAGTAGAGATGTACGATGGGAGGACAGACCCTGCGGTCCATCTTACTAAGTATATGAGGCACATGGAAGTGCTGGGGGCATCACAGGAGATCATGGCCCGGTGCTTTCCACTGTATTTGACGGACATTGCAGTGTTATGGTTTAGGCAACTGGAGAGTGGCTCCATAGGAACGTGGGCAGATTTAACTGAGAAATTCATGAGGCAATTCGGGGTTCATATTGCGAGACCCAAGAATGTGATGACTTTGGCAACCTTGAAGCAGAAAACTGGAGAGACTTTGAGGAGCTTTCTAACGCGATTTAATGCGGCGGCAGCATCTGTGGATCGACCAGATCCATCTATGGTCATGATGGCGGCTGTATCTGGAATAGCTGATAGCACAGAGTTCAAGAATTCATTAACCAAGGACCCGCCTATGAATCTGGGAGAGTTCTATCATGAGGCTGAAAAGTTTCTGCGTTTGGAAGATGCTAGCGCAGAAAGAGAGGAAGAAGATGACGTTTACGCAATCAAGAGCGGAAACCCACCTGGAAAGGGTGCGGAGACTAGCAAAGGAAAGAGAAAGGCTGAGGATAATGATGACAGGTCAAAGCGGCAAAGGAGGGAGCCGCGATTCATCACTCACACTGAGCTGAATGAGAGTCTGGAACGAATTTATCAGGATACCAAGGGGCATGCTCCGTATCGTAGACCAATGCGAAGGGATCCAACCTCTGACGAAAGAAAATCAGATAAGTTTTGTGTATTTCATGAATTAAACGGTCATAACACTAATGATTGTAGGCATTTGAAGGACGAGGTGGAAGGGCATATCAGGAACGGTATGCTCCTTCAGTATGTGAGGAGGCGAACTCCAGCAGTGGAGCCAGAGCAACCACCGTCTACATCGGCTAGAGGTGACCCTGGATCGGGGCACCGTTTGATTATCCATTGATTGCTTGATTAAAATAATGATGAACAAGTTGTAAACCTCCCGCTAACACGGTTAAATCATTTACACATGTGAGCGATCGCGCACGATCCATGGGCATGCTCTGAATGATTACCAGCCGCGTTATAGTAAGAGTTTACGCTTCGACATCTTCATTCTGCTTTTTGCTTTGATTTTGATTTGAACATTTAAATTCTTCCTGTTCGGACATTTCTGCTGTAGGATTCATATGATTATTGCTTTAACATTTACAATTCTATGAAAAATTTACTTGTATGCCCGTGGATCGCGAACGGTCCATGAGCACCTCTTGCATGGCAGTGAACTGTCGAAGTCTTTGATTCGGAAACTCCCCCAAACAATAACTCCGGCACTGATATTATTAAGTCCCCCCCGGGCACACTAATTTGCCTCGAACGGCACCCGATCGCGAACGGTCACAACTCGCCTCGAATGGCACCCGACTTCGAACAGTCACAATTCGCCTCGAACGGCACCCGACTTCGAACAGTCACAATTCGCCTCGAACGGCACCCGATCGCGAACGGTCACAACTCGCCTCGAACGGCACCCGACCTCGAACAGTCACAATTCGCCTCGAACGGCACCCGACTTCGAACAGTCACAAACTCGCCTCGAACGGCACAACTCATCTCGCCACAAATGGCTTGATCGCGAAAGTTCGCCATTTGAGGTCCACCCCCTGACCGCCAACAGTCGCACCTTACCACGAATGGCTCGATCTCGAACGATCGTCATCCGAAGTAAGGCGCTTGACCGCGAACGGTCACATTTCACCCCAAGTGGCTTGATCGCGAACGGTCGCCATTTGAGGTCCGCCCTCTGACCGGGCTCGGTCGCACTTTACCTCGAATGGCTCGATCCCGAACGGTCGTCATTTGAAGTAAAGCGCTTGACCGTGAACGATCACATTCCACCGCAAATGACTCGATCTCGAACGATCGTCGCATGGATTTAGACGCTTGACCACGAACGGTCGCACTTCACCTCAAATGACTCGATCGCGAACGGTCGCCATTTGAAGTTAGGCGCTTGACCATGAACGGCCGCGCTTCATCCCAAATAGCTCGATCCCGAACGGTCGTCATTTGGGGCCATATAAAATATCAAGCTCTTTACAGGTTGTCAACAGGATATGAACATCCAGCTCATGGCATTACAAAACACGCCTTCCTATCGCAAGGCATGTTTTGGGGGGCAAAGTGTTATCCCATTTTTGGTCAAAATTGGAATATCAATGTTGTGTGCATTTCCACCAAGAAGAAGCAAGCAAGGGTACATAAGTCAGGGATTTCACTCAAGGTTCAAATATAAAAGTTCATTCAGTGAAGCCATGCGAGAGTCCATTCGGCGGAACCACATTCGGCACGTAAGCCATTCGGTACTTTGGTAACAACAAACTCATTCGGCATTTAGAGCTCCAAATCTCATTCGGCCAAACATGCCTCCAAACTCATCACCGAATCAACTCCACTTCCCTTCCATGCCGAACCAAAACTCCACTTCCATGCTCCACCGAACCACATGCCACCGATCCAGGTGACTACCGAACCATCCCCTTCCCATCACTACCGAACCATCCATCGCCGGTCCAAACTCCACCGGTCCAACACCACACCCTGCATAGCCGGACCAGAACCCACATCCACATTCCTACCACCGAACCACCTCACTGCCAGTACCACCGAACCAAGAGCAAGAGGCCTACCACCGGTCCAACCATCCCAGCTATGACCGAACCAAGCTCCGCCGAACCAGATGTGCCAGGCTAGATTGCTTCAGCTCAGGCCCACCAGCAGCTATATACATCCAAGACCCCAGCCCCCAGCCTCACTCTACAAATAGAGGGGCAGGGGTACAACAAGGGGGGACAAGTTTGAGAGCTCAAGCACGGAAGGAACTTTCAAACAACTTTGATTTACTTGTATACAAAGTTTTGTACTTGTAATCTGAAAGAAAATAGAGAATAACATATAAAGTGGACGTAGGCACGTTCTGGCCGAACCACTATAAATCTGTGTGTCTTACAGTTTAGTCCCTGCTTTTTACATATTTGCATAAATCACCCAAATCGCTAAGAACAACATATAATCAACTAAATCGTACGACTTTGGGGTGTTTGCCCATTTTTTGCGCAAACAGAAACGTTTGCATAATTGATTTTTCATGGAGATGACTTCGGGGGAGCCGAAACCAATTTCCTACACAAGGTTCAGAAAGTACCACCGGGCGATGTATATCTCTAGATAAAATATACCATTTAGGTAAACACAAGCGACCCAATGTCCAAACATAAACATGAACAACGTGAACCAAATATCATCAACTCCTACCGACCAACAATCGATGAGTATCTCTAGAAATGGAGTTATATTGACATTGGTTGCTAACTCCAGGCTGTGAGGGCTACTCTGTTTTTAGTCATTTCTGATGTCGATGTTGCGTTCGGCATCTTTCACACGAGTCTTTATCACTCAAATAGAACACAAATCCCAAATGGATTCCCACACTTCCAATGGATCTCGGAACCACACAAGGATCCCTCAACAAGTATCGAAATCACACATGAATTCCAATATCTCAACAGATATTGGAATCATATATGGATTCTTGTATTCTGAATAGATCACAAACAATTACATATGTTCGACCATCATAAATAGATCCCAGATCTCCATATAGATTCTAGCATGTCCGATATATCCACTTCCAAGATATAAAACACGTATCTCAATCTTGAAGTGGTTTTCGATAAGTAGAACATTTACCAATCTCGGTATCTTCACGATTGAACCGACGAATTTGGTCATTTAATAATAATGAGAACAGTCGCATATGGGAAACTAAGTCCCATATTCTATCCACAAGCAAGCAACATAGAAAGCACGATCGAAACACATAAGCACGATCAAGTCATATAATGGACTTCTAATTCACTTTTTATTTAATATTCCTTAATTAATCAAAATCCTCCATTATTAATAAAACTCATTTTACTCAATAAACTCTTTATAAATGAAACTCCATTTATTAATTAAACTTCGTTGGTTAATTAAAACATCACTATTCCTTTCAACACATTTCAGATACTTCTCAAAAGTATTTATATACTTATCTCAACCGTATATGTATATTCACAAATTAATTTCAAAGGGGCTTAAGACAAATGTTACTAAGATATTGTCACTACAAACCCATAGGCATTTCACTTATAATTACCTTTAAAACATTCTTTTCAAATATCTATTTACATTCGTAAGTATAATCAAAATGGGTTAAAGGTGAATGTTATTAACACATTGTCACAAAACAAACCCAAAACCATTCTGTACTTGTTGTCCTCTTTAAAATTCCATCATTATAGATCTAAGTATTTACCCAAAGTATATAACAATATTTTACCACTTTAAAATATTATAAAAAGGTTTAAAAACAATTGTCACTAAAACATTGTTTTTGACATACCCAAAACACTTTACTATTCCGTTATCTTTAAAACTCCATTTTAAAGATCCCGTTTACTTTTAAAAGTATAATTAAATGGTTCAAAATAAATGTTGCACAAAGATCATTACTATAAACCAAAAATCACTTTTACACATGCCATTTGCTTTGAAACATCCATTTAAAACTCTAATATAGCTTCACTTATTAAACAAGGTTATATACATTTTTAATCAATTTATAAAACAATCCATGTAACATAATTTTATAGTCCAAAAACTCCTTTCAAATTCCTTTCACAAATAATAGACTTCCTTTTTAAAACTTCTGAATGTACTAAAATACCTTTAACACACACACATACTCATTTATTCGTAAAACTAAGATATTTAATAAAATACTATAAACTATTTGTAAAATATTATAATATAAAATCCACCCGCCACTTGGTACCTGGCCAACACTTGGCTCTTATCAATGCCAGAGTTCGGCTCATCACATGGTAGCATTACTACTTAGCATGTCTAAACGTGGAACTTTTTCTGAAAATAATGCAGGTACTCCATCCGGTCGCATATCGCCTCGGAGGACCTTGAGCCACTATGCGCTCAAACCAATGCCGGAATCACTCATCAATGAAGCAGACAGTAAAGCTTAGCTATCATTGGTCTGCCTCGGCACCTGACGAATAACAGGGTTGCTCAGTCAATGCAGACTTTTAAATCCATTAACCTACCCCACCTATAAGTCAAAACAGATTGGTCCACCGGTGCAAGAGACTTGGTAACTATCCAAGATATGCTACACTACCAATCGTAGGTAAACAATCGAAGACTGGTAGTTTTGTAGACAACAAATTTTCAACAAAAGATATGTTCTCATTCAGTTCAAAGGAATGTGGGGGAACAATGCCCATTTCGTTATGCTTACAAGGATTTTCATTCGCTAATTAGTTGAAAAGAAGAAAAAGAGAAAGGAAAGAAGAAGCACATCGATAGAACTCTTCAGAGGTCAGCTGACCCATACTCTTATCACTGCCCAAACTACGCTCAGCTGCACTGATGGCACCCCCGGTACTTCAAGCAATCAAGAACCATTAAAAAAAACTGAGTGTACCTCCACGTTCAAAGCCTTCCTTATTGAACCTCACAAGAGACCTGGAAGGCTTTCATACAACCTCATCAAGGAGGATACAAAGGCTTCATTCATGGTAGAAGCAACAAAGGTGACAACTACTGCTCGTTCCAACAAGGTGCTGAAGCACCTGAACTGATCTGAGGATGGGAATGTCAGAGCATCAACACTAGGAAGCCCCCAACTTCACCTGGATCATCAGTCTGAGACCGATGAGAAATCACTATCGGGAGATGGCCAGAGAGCGACAGGTCTAAGCCAAAGGCTGATCCATCTCAAGAAACATAAATCCAAACAAGTGATCCTAACTACAATCGACAAACACAATTTGGCCCCAAAGTGGTATCTCCTTCCTTTTAATCAAAATTAAATTTGATAAAAACCTACACGCTAAAGAGAGAAGGAGAGGAAGAGGAAGGAGAAGCAATATGTTATTATCAATAGAAACCATGCGAAGTTCGATTTTGCTAAAGAAATTGCATATCGCTAGCCCCATGGATTCAAAGGAGAAGAAGATAGGGGTCTTTGTTTACTTCTTCTTTCAATCGCAACTGTTCTGACAAAAAAAGGGGAAAATGGATCTTAACCGATCAAGAGTGATAAGTACTGTGTCAAACTACGTGTGTGGGCGAGCGAAATGATACATCCCTGCTACGTCTCGAGAAATGCAACCGCTATAACCAATTGTACAATGCCATGTGGCGGGCATTAATTACATAGCAGAACCATCAATAGACGGATTCTTCAGGATTTTACAAGCCCACCATCGCTCGTGGGCACTTGGTGGGCAAAACATTACTTTGTTTTTTCATAAGACTAATCATGATATCTTAACTTGGCCAGATTCGGTCTAGGCCAACTGATTGCAAGCCGACCATGGCTAAGGCAGGTCGACTGGCTTTTCCTACATGTAATGATAGCCCAAATCTAGCCTAAGCCCATGTAGGCTCCACTACTCAATTGCATGTTAAGCCTGCTACTAGCGAAATGCAGTGACCGCAGCAATTGGTTGGCCCGTCAAAACAAGGCACACACCCGACTTGGCCCATCTTTTATTGATTGATGGACTCCCTCTCTCTGGCCCGCTTGCAACCCAATAAAAGGCCATCTCACTTGATCATGCATCTCTCTCTTAGCTATCTCTCAATCGTTATAGTTTGAGACTGTCTCAAGGGCGATCCTGCATTGATCCAGCTTCAATACCACCACCCACAACCTGCACTCTGTCTCATCTCATCTGTCTCGAATGCTCAGCTGTTACTAGGTCCCCAACAGACTAGCTTGACCCATCTTGCCTTCTAAGCATATGGGAGCAAAGCGATAAGGGGTACATCCAAGCGTATTTACTTCTGATAAGAAGCATGTCCTGTTTCATACAAGCATACTTCAAGTATATGTGCATTTAATGCAAAGCATGGCAGACCATGCTTCTGGTAAAATTCTGTTGGCCTTCATCTTAGTTACGCATTCCTTTCTTTCGCCAGTTGTCTCTCATCAAATTTATTCAACCTGATTCGTGTCCAGATGCGATTCACGCCTGTTCCCAACATGATCTTAGCCGTCCAAGTATCAATTCAACTGATATAAGAACCCCATACATGACCACTTCTAAGGGGTTGGTAGGACCTCCGTGGAGGGGACCCAGTTGGCTGGTCCCCTGGTGGAGGGTGTCTGATGGGTTAAGCCCCAATGGAGGGGACCCTAATTTGGTTGGAACTCATGATCTGCTACTCAAGTTCCCAAAGATCGGGGGCTCCCAAAGTTTAGCAACTTATTTAGCATTGCGCACATGATTTTTTCCTATTATTCTCTAGTAATCCTTTATAATTGTAAGATAGCCATATAGTAAGAAAACTTTATAGTGGACATAGGCAGCTTGGTCGAACTACTTCACATCTGGTGTAATTTACCTTTGAATGCTTTTTTTCTTCATTTTTCCTTCATTAAGCATAGTGATTATCAAGCAATCTTTGCTCTTCATAACACATTATCATAACTCTAAGGTTGACCAAAAATATAGTCAATAACGTCCAATTTTATCTTTTGTTATGATGCTCTGATTTTTAGTTGGTATCACGTTTGCTAGTTACAATAATTGCAAATAGTCAATGCACAAGGTTGGTCAATCTCTAGCCTCCCTAAAATATAGTAATGTTTGCGCCAAAATTGGTCAGAAACACCCAATTGCCGATGAAAGCATCCATTTACAACCACAGATCACAGATAGTAAATATGTAGAAAAAAATAAATGTGAAGAACACTCAAAATTTGAAAGGAATGCAGTGAAGACACAAGGTTTGTAGTGGTTTGGCTATCTCCGGCCTATGTCCACTTTGAAGAGTTAATATTTTATTGATAATCACTCGCCGGTTACAAGAATATAAAAAGCATTTGTACCAAAATTGAGCACAACACTCTTCGGAAATATTTGAAGAGATAAATGAAGAAAATAAATGGAAAAAAAGGATTATCTACCAAACACTTCTGAAACAGATAAGAGTCTATGATGGTTGTTGTGACATGTAAATCTAATCGAATTATATTTATAGGGGTGCTTTTGGAAGGTTCCTTACTATCTAAATGAGTTATTTATAGATACTTTATGGAAGTCCTATCGATTATATTGGTCGGTCTTGTATCAATCTGGTCGATACCGAACTTAATCAGTTCAAGTCTAGGTCGGTTTGGATTTATGGAAATCCATGTCTCTATGGTTGCTTCCTACCTTACTTGTTCCATAGCACTGGCTTTTGGTAGGTTATCAATGGAATTTCCAATCCGATCTGTCTAGATGTATGTTTGTGCATGGTGCTCCATGTGCCCAAGGAACACATTCATCATCTCCTACCACTTAGCCAAATGCTTCTTCACTTCCATCATCACTTGGACTTCTTTCTTGGTTAGTTAGTTCTCCGCCTAACTCTGGTTGGGCAGTCCTTCCTGGCTACTTCCATGTGCACACTTGTCTTCTTCAAACATTTTCTTGTTGGATCCTTGTTGTCTGATTAGTGGCTTCATGATCTGAATTAAGTTCTAAATTGGAGCACAAAAATTGTTTGTGTTAAAATGGGCCAAACACCCTAAAGGAGAGATCTAGTAATTTTGGATCTTGAGTGTGATTCTAAAACCAATTTTTGGAGGTGTGACCTCTATTTGACAAAAACCTAGTTCATTACTATAATTTCAAAACACGAGCCGTAGGAAAATATGATAGAAAGCAAGAAATGAATAAAAAAATTGTAAATCACACATAGTATTTTTAAAATGTTTTGACAAACGTCTAAGATGCATCTAATTTATGTGATTTCTTATGACTCTCAGATTCATAATTACTGCCATGCTTGCTAGACATCTTTGAATTGGTTATAATGATTACAAATAGTCAATTAACTGAGTTGGCAAAGCTCTAACCTCAATAAACTTCGATAGAGATCAATCCAATCTTTGATGGTCATAATTAGACATAGATATGATTAGATCAAATTTGTAATGGCTCTTTTGGAAGTTTCGTTGTTGTCCAAATGTGTTCCATGAGCTTTTCTCCTCAATCCTGCAATAAGTGTTCTCGGATCCGCACCCTATTATTGAGATATGCGTGGGAAGGAGAGGATGTATTTAGAGGTGTATTCATGAGGGTAGGAGGCACTTGGGTCAACGTATGGAGATGAGAAGTCATCCAGATCCGAACCTTTGAGTGTAGGAAAACAAGCAGGTCTATGTGGACCTAGTCATAGGAAACATCCATTCAATTGGCACCTATCTAGTCGGTGTCAACTAGAGCCCTGCCAGATCATGTTCACTATACGATAGGTTACCATGGCTCGGCCACTAAACTGATATTATGATTTGTGTCGAGCATGCATTTGTTGACCATATTGTTCTGGTCGGTTCTATTTCATCTGGTCCCACTTCCAAAGCTTTGTTACTTCGTATTGCATTTTGTGCGCATTGCTTCAGTGCTTTGCTTTATGAGTTTTGAGTCTCATACTTAGTCATTTCCTAAGTAGTAGAAAAAGGTTAAACCTTTGTTGTCGAGGTCATACCTTTCCCATTCTAATTCGGAATTGAGTGTGGTTTGCATGTATAGTTTCATATTGTTGAGTGAACATTCAAATGCCTTCAAACATCTATTTGAGTCGAATAGTCGATAGCTCCGCAAACTAGGCCTAAGTTGGTTAGGTGGAGAAAATATTTTCATATTATTATATTATTCAATCCGAAACTTCGATCGAGATCTGTTGTTGAAACTGGTGCATGATTTGACATTAAGGATATTATGCTTTTAAACATTAAAAAATAGAGAGATTTAACAACACATTAATGGAGACAATAAATTAAAGGGATTTCCACTCAAATGGCTTCTTTGTGCAGGATAATAAGTGTTAAGAATGACATTTTTGAAAAATTAGTTTTAAGGATAATTTTCAAAAAAAAAGATAAATGAAGTTATAATTTTCAGTTATACAAGAACAATAATAAATGATTTTATTTATTTCCTAAATAATTTAAAAAGATAAATAAATTTATCATTTTCTTGTAAATTATCCTTAAAACTAATTATTTAGAAATATTATCCTTAAAATTTATTACCCTTGAATGAGAAGCCCTTCAATCTAATTTCCACATAAAATCAATAACATTTGAGAGATTTAAGTAGACATACTATAAACATGTTCCTTGTTATTCTTTTGAAAAATTAATTTTAAGGACAATTTTCAAAAAAAAAAGATAAATGAAGTTATAATTCTCAGTTATACAAAAACAACAATAAATGATTTCATCATTTTCCTATATAACTTAAAAGGATAAATGAATTTATCGTTTTCTTGTAAATTGTCATTAAAACTAATTATTTAGAAATATTGTCCTTAAAACTTATCAAACCGACCGTTAGGGAGGTTTGCTTACTTTCACTAGCCAAAATCAATTTCTCTGAAGCCAAAATTATACTGCTGCTGTTTCGTTCTTTTTTCCGTATACTTCTTCACCCCAGGTTTTCTCTTCATCATAATCGCGATAAGTATTCCCTTTGACGCTTTCCCTTCCGTTTTATCTGCGATTAACAATTTCCCATCCGTTCTCTCTACTCCTAAACCAAATAAAACCCTAGTCTAGGTCCGGAGATTGTTGGCCATCTATTGTTGCGACCGCTCCTCCCACCACGATCAGCCTCCCACCATCTAATGTTGCGACTGGCCTCGCATCCTCAACATCACACGCTACGACCTTCCTTGCGTCTTCAGTGGTCGATGCTGCAACGGACCTCGCCATCGTTTTCCTCTCGTACCATCAATCTAATACCTAAACCCTAGGGTAATAGCTATCTGAGTTATTTGATGATTATTGTTAGCAATATTTATAATACATGTAGAATATTATTGATTTCTGATTATCAGTGCATCCAAATTCAAATTCTGAATTTTAATTTGGTATTTTGAACTAAGATATGCTTTTTGTATTCTTTATGATATGGTACTGTTAATTAACATGTGGTATTCATTTGAACCTTTGAAATGACTAAATTTGGAAGAAAAGTATACATACCTCTGTAGCATTAAACTTCAGCCTTGATCTGGAAGAAAAGTATACCTCTGTAGCATTAAATTTGGAAGAAAAGTGTACCTCTGTAGCATTGAATAAGTTGTCCTAATCTTGAACCTTGATCTTAACATACCACTACGAACAAGCACAGCAACTCCAATTCATAACTAAAACTGTAGAATTTTGGCCTTATGCTCATCAGTATAGTTGTTCGATTCATACTTAAAATGTCACTTTTCACCATGTTGATTAACTAATCAAGTGAGTGTCCTTATTTGTTTCATGGAACATGCCCCTTCAGTCATCTTCATGGATGCAATAGACAACATTGGATCTGCTAGAATGGAATCTGGAATTGGTAATGGTGACAGTGAAGTACAAAGAACTATGCTCGAACTTTTGAATCAGCTTGATGGATTTGAAGCATCCAACAAGATTAAAGTACTTATCTTTCTTTTTCCTTAATTGATGATGTATCATGAACATTCTTAATCATTTTCCTCACGGTTTCAGTGCTCATTTGTAACTAAAAAAATGCTTCCAATTTTGTAGGTTTTGATGGCCACAAACAGGATCGATATTTTAGATCAAGCTCTTCTTAGGCATGGACGTATTGATAGAAAAATTGAATTTCCTAACCCCAATGAAGATGTAAGCGCAAAATTTATTTATATTGCCAAAAACACAGATATTCCTTTATTTTGTCTTCATGCTACACTACCACTTTATTCAGTTTTCTTCTCCAATTGTATAGTCTAATTGGTTACTATTCCGATTCCAGTCTCGATGTGATATTCTAAAGATCCATTAGAGGAGGATGAACTTGATGCGTGGGATTGATCTGAAGAAAATTGCTGGAAAAATGAATGGTACCTCTGGTGCAGAACTCAAGGTGAGTCTACTCAAAATCCAATATCGACAATGTTTATATAATTAAGTACTTTGGAAATGCATAAAAAATATTATTGGTAAAAGATGAATTTATTTAAATAATCAATCATTGTCCGCATAGTTCTATGTCTCTATTGTTATTGTTGGTGAAGATAAATAGTGAAATAATTATAATACTGAATATGTGAATGAAAAATAAAACTTTGAAAAATATTTATTTTGGAAAAGGTACAAATTAATATTTATGATACAATAAGCATGAAGAAACTGAACAAAATATATAAAGAAAAAGATGTAATTTTTTTGTCCACATTATTTAGTATTTGAACATATGACGTCATTTTTTTACAAAAAATTGTTCCAGTTATGAATTAAAAGTAATAATTGTCTGTGACGACCCAAACTCGATGTTCAGTAAACAACATCAAATTTTGCATCGCCGGAGCTTATAACAACAATTAGATGAATATAAAACAGCGGAACAGAATCAATATCATAAATATCATTACAGTTACAACATCAACATAATATCCATACTGCAACAGAGTACATAATACATACACTACAACTCCAAATACAACATCATGATAATACAACAGTGATCATATATCCAAAAATCCTCAAATGAAAGAGGTAATAACTAACTCCCAAGAGCTAAACACCTGCAATCTCCAAAAGCTTCTAAGATAGCTCCAAGATGAGAGCTCCAAAATACTGCTACTCCAAAATATAGAAACCTGCTACTAGGCTGCCCGTGTGGAAATAATGGGCACCCAGAGTTTAGGAAAGAAAACAATAAACTCCGGATCAGTCATGGGACTGGTGTGAGTAAACAAAAACAGTTGCATTTAAATAAAGCAAGATTTATAAAAGAATTTTCGGGATGCTTTTTAAAAATGGAACTACCATAAGACCTCCCGCCACACACACAATGCAAACGCAGAATTGGAGGAGATTTCTTCTTATGATAGTTAAATATGCTTGGTACGAGAAAAGAATTCTTTGATATTATACTAGTGCATAGTGAAGTAAATCATTTCGAAAATAGAATATTAATCTTAGCCGACATAGGTACCATTATACTATGCCTACTATAGCTACCATATTAGATGGCAGGTTCTACAACTAAAACCGTATAGGGTTTCGTATTGGGAATTGGATTTCCAACAAATGGTCAGGCCAAGGAACTTCCCATTGCCACATGAGAACGCCTCTGGAAGGACGTCCCCGAGAACCAAACCGGATCTCTGCCAACACAAGGCCGGGTTACCCCTAACTGGGTAACTACTGACACGAGTATGCCATCTCCCGGTTGCAACCAACCTTTAACCGGGGCCCCAGCAACAAATCACAAAATCATATATATATATATATATATATATATATATATATATATATATATATATATATATATATATATATATATATATATATATATATATATATATATATCTGCGATATCAACATAAGTTAAGTATCTGGGCTCCATACCATGATACCACTTCTATCCAGAAGGAAATGCACATACCCTAAGGGGTGCTACCCCCAATAACCTTGCCGCATCTTTCCTGTTTCGACCATTTCGGGGTGTGAGGTCCGACGAAGTCACGTCCACAAAAACACGCTTTATACAAAAGCTGTGCTTTGGGTCAACAAATGATCATAGAAATGATCACCAAGATAGACGATCAAACAAATGATCCTATCACAAATGATCAACACAATGATCATTTCACAGCAACACTCAGCATGTCACATTACCAAATTGGGAATATATTGCTGATAACCTTCAACTATATAACCTCTGAGCTCGTACGTCTCAGAGAAGGGTGTTAAGCTAAGAGAATAAATTCTCCGCCACCAACAGAAATATATTTGAAAGAAATCGGCTTTATATCTCAATTTGTAATGTCAGACATACTATCCATACAAGTCTGTTCCGGGCTCGAACAGAACCGAAGGCACTTCCAAAGAAGTCCTTGCAATCCGGATATCCACAATCCTGATTGGATTCCCCATCACATATGGAGAACTCTATACCGGAGCAACTCGGTGCAGAGTCAATCGACAGATCATCCTATCGCTCTCACAAATACCCGGTCTTCAACACCGGTCTTCAATTGCTATCCATAATGTCGAATCACATATTCGAAATGGGTTATATGACACAAAGATCCTTTCCCGGCTAATTCGAATAGTGAGTGTCAAATTTTAAAACATGTGGATGTCATTCACAAATATTCACAGGTTCGATGTGGGTTTCGGATAACCAACTGAAATCCGATTCCCTGTCGCATCGAAGTTTAAATGCCGTTTACGGGCACAAGGTTTTCACATCAATACAGAACAAATCATAATCACAGTGCAATAACATGGCAATTACAGCATACAGAATTACAAACACAACAGAGATATCAATATAAGTTAACAATAATAGTTAATTACTTTCCAATGTGATTTAAATAAATTTACCACTAAATTAATTTAATTTAATGATAAGAATTTGGATAAATAAACAAAATTTTGATTACTCAATTTATTGTTTCAAAATTTACAAATTCTTACTTACAAATTTATTTAAACACTTAATTGTTTATAAATCAATTTAATTACAAGTTTGTAAATCATTGTTAATTTCTTTTCAAAATCATTGATTAGCAATTATTTACCTTAATTATCATTTTAAACTACATTATTTATTTATTAAACAATTTTGTAAAATAATGTATCTGGATTTAATAAATTAACCATATAAATATTTTTTTTTCTTGATTACTTTAAAACGATGATTTATTATTTATAATTACAATTAAATTAAATCTCAATTGACTATATTAATTTATTATTCCTTAATAAATTATCTTAATGTAACTATCAATTTTGAATCAATCAACTTAAATTATCAAATTAACGATTCTTAATTTACAATTTTAATTTTTATTTGCTTTTATTTATTTATTATTATTAACTACAAAGTAATTATAAATCATAATTTATTTAATCATTGATTAATTAACTTCACATTCCATTTACAAACGATCATCATTTTATAAACAATGCTTATAAAATTTGTTTAAACTTAAGTTTTCGACAAGCTTCAACTGAATATGCTGTTCCAGGTGGCCAACCCGAGGCTCCCCCGAGTCACGCCCGAGCCCAAATGCTCCTTACTTCGAGTTTCTGCCCCATGCTACCCGTGTAAATAAAAATTTTCAAAATTTGTTTAAGTCCATATTTATCCCGATACAACCCTGAAGCAACTCGATTCCCCCTTCGAGTTTCTGCCCTATTTCCCCGATCAGAACTTCGAGTCAACTCGAGTGGCCAACGCGAAAACTTCCTGACACCCAAACCATCGCCGTGCATATGCACGGTGACTCGCCGCCGTTCTGGCGAACACCACCCACCTCGGCAAGTCGCAAACCACACCCATGCTCAAAATCAAAGTTTGATTCAAAGCCAAACACTCGAGAATGAAATTCTACATTTCGTTCGACACTGCAACACGAACTCACCAGAACAAAACTGCCTCGCCCCACCACGTCGAGCCTCCGGTGACCATGGATCTTCGACCTCACCTTCAACACATCGCCACGCCCCTATTCCCCCCGGTGCGATCGGCCAGATTGCCACGTTGAGGATGAAAACCCCTCGTGAATAACAGCGAACCAATCCTTCCCCAGAACCCTAGAATGGCCTCGTTCGTTTAATTTATGCAATGAAAAAATTATCTGATAATTTTCTCAAAATCAATGATGTTCAAGCTTGCTACAAATAAATTTTTAGCTTTTATAATTTGATTTATAACCAGAAATTCAAAGAAAACCAATATGTGTTCATGCTCGAACTGCTCTGTATATACCCAACTAGAAATCTTCATTTCTGTTGTAAAAATCATGATTTGTAATGAGAATTTAAGCTATTAACTTGGATTAGCTTTTTATAATACTTGAATTTATCCAATTTCTTCTTGATTACCTGTAACCAAAGTTACAGTGGTGATATTTCTTCAAATCATGTTGAAACAGTTTTAAAAACTTGATTACAGATTTAACTGCTTGTTTGATTGAAGACTTTTATTACTTAACAATGTTCCAATGTAAATAAATTAAATTCTTTGAATAAATGATCAAGTACTGTGATAAATACAGAGAAGATGAAATGCAGAGCATACAAAATCCTATTTATAAACTGAAGCATATACAAACAGCTTATAAATGAAGTTTAAACTGTTTAAATAAATTTAAGCTTTTAAAGATTATTTTACTCACCTGTCAAATGTTTAAACAGAGGCTATATATTGATTTCCCTTGAACTGCAGCTCAATCCTCTTCTCTTTTCTTCTTTCAGTAATTTGCCTTTCAACTTGTAATATATAAAGTGATGATCTTCTTCTTTTTAATTTCATATCTTTGCTAATATTGTTTGAATGATACTTGAGTTGTTTTTAACAAATGAACGTGAGGCTTTGTGTATGTATACATATAGGTGAAAGGTGGTGTACAGAGAAAAGTATAAGCAAGTACAGTTTCTTTTTTTTTTCCTCTGCTCAACCATGCTTTAAAGTTGCTGAAATGATTTTCTTCTTACTGGAGAGTAAATGCATTTAATGAAAGTATGTTCTTTGTAGAGGCTTGCATTTAATGCTTCTATCATGTGTGCTTGTAGAAATGTGCTGTTTGATTTATATAAGTATTATTTTGTTTGAATGTTTTACTCTCTTGCATTTTCTTTTATATGTACAGTTTATATGTTTTATATTTTAATAAGTGTTATCTTGTTTGATTTGATTATTATAAGTACATCTTATTCTTATCTTTATCTAAATGGTGGCTGTTTTGTCTTATTACTATTTTTGTTGCAAGACTAATTTACTTTTGTTTTACTAAATGAAAGTGTTTGTTTTTAATTAACTTAGTTCTTATTTCTTCATAAAAATTTGTTATCTTAGTTTATTTGTTTATATGTTTAATTATTATTATGTTATTTAAATTTTACAATTTCATCATATCTTACCTTAACAATTTGATTCCTATTAAAAGCTCATCTATCACAATTTATTATTTTACTTTGTTAAAAAGAAAAGTGGTTTTAGTTATTAATATTAAATGACTATGTGATTTTATTACAATATTTGTTTTAATTCTATTAAAAGTTTTAACTAAAAACACTAAACTTTGTCCATATTTCATTTCTTTATAACTTTTCAATTTAAATTTCAAAAAGTTTCAAACATATTACTAAATTTTAAATTCAAAATTTTCGGGATGTTACATTGTCGGGATTGAAATCCAAACCTGCGAACTCATGTGTGTGTTTTATGAAGCTTGTAATTTTATTTAACAATGCAATTACTATTAAAAATTAATGTTCATATTTAAACTGAACCTATTATTACCATGACATTCTTCGTAGACTTTCTTGCTGATTCTCTAGTTACAAGATGCCTATATATACCTTACACTTCTTTTTGATTGATAATGGAAATGAAACTCATTTACATTGATTCTCAAATTGAGATATTAAAATTGCATTAATTAAGTTAATTTTTATAGACATATGTAGCTACAGAATCGGCAAAATCTTATGTCAAGGACATGGTCTAGCTGAACTCCAGGTGCGTGCTTCATATTTTTTTTATGAAGTTCAAATCATGTGGAAAATGTTTTTCATCTGCTTATCATGAAATGGTTGTTGTTGTGCTTTTATACTTCTACTGCTGAAGATTATAGCATTGTCTCTCCCTATTATTCCTTTTCAGCCATTTATGCACAATTTCAGGAACTGTATAATTCATTTTCTCTGTAGTGAAATCTGATGTTTATACTTGCGTGTATAAAACTCTGTTCCATTTTTGTTTTTTGAAGGGATTACTATTATGCCGGCTATAAAAATTACTTTTAACGTATTGATGTAGATGAAACCTTTTCGGTTCCCAAACTTTTGAACAAGTAGCGTAGGAAAAGCATTAGTTTTAGCGGTGGCTTTAATTTAGTTTTAATTAATATATATTGATTAGGGTGCTTTTGTTCAAAGCCTTCTGTAAATATGATGTTGCATCATTTCCTATTAATGTAATCTGACTGTTTCTTTTCTTATCCTTTCATATATTTTGAGGGATGA
The DNA here is from genome assembly GCA_030765085.1 of Allium cepa. Classification (NCBI taxonomy): domain Eukaryota; kingdom Viridiplantae; phylum Streptophyta; class Magnoliopsida; order Asparagales; family Amaryllidaceae; genus Allium; species Allium cepa. The sequence goes on along the minus strand of CM060939.1, from coordinate 758,311,577 downwards.
TTCATCATTGATAGCGAAGAAGACGCACCGTTGATAGGAACGAAGAAGCCTGCAATGCAGCTGTATTTGCTTTGATAGTTACAACTTCTGTTTATAAAGGAGGAAGGCTGCTTCCTTCATGTTTAAGGATATAATATAATATTTGTAATTGTATACGCTATTCATAAAAGGAGGAAGACCGCTCTCATCTCGCTCCAGCTAAATGTTATCTTTTACAATTATTTTTTTACTTGGGATGCGTAAATAGTGATTTTTGATTCTTCGACAGTGGATTTTTAATATAATATTTTTGATTTTTGATGCGTCGATATTGAATTTGGATGCTTCGGTAGCGATTTTGGATATACTAGTATAACTGCAGATGAAGTTATGTAGATGAATTTGGATGCTTCGGTAGCGATTTAATATAATAGTTTTTGATTTTTTATACGGTCGGTTTGATTATTTTTTTGGAAATTAAGGTTTTTTTGGTTTGGAACTTAGGGTTTTTCAGTTTTTATGAAACATTTATTTACCTGTTCTTAATTTTTTATTAAGCGGTAAAAGTTTCTCGTATTGTATTATATCGTTTTGGAATTCATGCTTATTTTCAAATGATTTTGTGCTTGTTTTGTGACATAACTCTGTAATCTAAGGGTAGTTGATTTAGGTAAAGCTTTACAATATATGGTTTTTAATAAATTTGAAATTAGGTAGTTTTGGTTATTATTAGTTGAGATGTGATAGAAAATGATCTCATTGCAATAACCACTCCAGCTTTTATTTTTAATTTTTTTTATGCACATGCATCGGAAAAGTTCAGTTTTTTATTGGCCATTTTTAACCAGTAGCTTCTCACAGAATCATCTTTTATTTATCTCTGCCATGATCTCATAATTTTATGATTGATATGATGACCAACTAAATTCATGAAATATGGTTTTCCCCACCTCTCATTAAATTAAATAGTTACGATGATCAATAAATGACCTGTATATAGATACAAATAGCGTTCATTTTTGGATATCGGATATCCGTATTCAACAATAATGAACAAATATTAGATTTTATCTATTCACTCACAATTAGTAAATCTAAAAGCATAAATTGAAAATTTTGGTTCAACATCAAACAACTTTAGTACTTTTATGTACTTATAAACTCAGTAGAAATGAAACATATTGTGAACCTTCTTGATTAACTGTATATTGAACATTCTTGATACATATATGTCTGTGTGTCTATGGGTAGTTCATATCAATACATTAATAGCACATCCTTAATATCAAGATAACTTACATTTTCAATCATTGATATGATTGAATTTACATAGTTTCAATTTTTTTTACAATGCACTTAATTTTTTATCAAATTTGAAGTAAAGAAAAAAATTAAACAAAAATGTTTTTCTTTCATATCAAATATCACAACGGTCGGTTTCTCCACCGTTGTGCGGTTATACTAGTTATTCTCGAATGAGAAGCCCTTCAATCTAATTTTCACATAAAATTAATAACATCTGAGAGATTTAAGTAGACATATTATAAACATGTTCTTTGTTATTTTTGCTTTAAGCCATTGTTTCACACTATCAAAAACTTACAAATTCGAAAATCATCTCCAACACCTTACCAATCAGTTAGTCACGTCACTATTTAACATGCACCCTGTATAAACGCATGTAAAACAAAGTTACGGTTATATTTGTTGTGGAATTCAATTGACTACGATTTTCACTTATACTCCATCCAAATGGCAACATGTAACACAAAACTGAAAATAGCAACATGTAGCATAAAATTTAAAATTCAATTAGCATGGCATCTGCATCCATCTGCACAAAAGGAATCATAACAAACTCTGGTACTAAAAAAGAAAAAAGAAAAATACTCTAGATAAATAGCTTTGACTGACGAGGAATAGTTATTGAAGGAACATTTGGGACTGTGGTTAAATTCCAGCCTAAAGCAAGGACAGAGCTCAAAACATTAGGTAGTGTTTAGCTTATAAACTAATTTTGGATTTTCTCATTTCAGTGTGTATGTTAAACATAAGAGAAGTGAAGGGATGACGGAGTTGATGGAAGGAAAATGAAGGGACGACGGAAGTGATGAAAAGACGACGGAAGGATGTATTGTTTCTCGTACTTCTATTAATTTTCAAAACATGCAAAATAAATCTTATTTTTTTCTATTTTATACGTTAACTTCATTTTCTAAATTATCGACAATATGCATGCGTCGTGCGTATTTTTGTAAGAACGAAAATTCAAAACATAAAAATTGCGAACCAAACACAGCCTTAGCTCTGGATTTTGAAAGAACAGGAAGCCCACTCATTATTTAGGATTGAACATACATAAAAATAGATAGACATATCTGTACAAGAAACAACTACATCAAGGTTGATAAAATTTACAATTTATACAACAGTAAAGACGTGGACGTAAACATCATAATCAGAATTAGGCCTGTAACGTTAACTATGATTGTGCCAGAATTGTGTATCTGCTGTTCTTCCACATATTGTGGTCCTGTGGAGGAGGAGCATTTGAAGTGTTCATAGCTTTAGCTGCCCCATCACATGCACCAAAGGCATCATTCACCTCATCACCTGCTCCCCAGAAAAGAAAAAAAAAAGGTTATAAATGGAAGTTATATACGAAAATTATTGATTAAAAATACATGGGTTAGTGGTAAATAGCAAGAAAAGAACAGACCATAAGTAGAGGATGTTTAAGGACCAGAGAAATTTTATTAAAGATATTATCCTAAAATTACTTGGTGATGCGAAAAGTGGTGTACAACAGCATAAAGACATGTTTACAATAGTCCCACATCGGATAATTAATATTACATATTTTAGTTAAAAACGAAGAGATCAAACTTCTATATAGCAGTTGTACGGTGTGTTTTGCACGTCCATCATGTACTTTTAAGTAAGCTTCTTGAATTCGACGTTTTATGAATTTTTTAAGTAATTTTTAATCCACTCTCCCTTATGGATCCAATTCTATGAATGCATTCTTTCATTCTTTGTCAAATCATATGTTTAATCTTATTTTCAATACCAGAAAAATCAGTATGTAAAACGTTTCTACTATTATTTTCAGCGCTGAACATCGCTCATTTTACACTAAAAATTATTCAACACCAAAATCAAAAGCGTTATTAATCATACATGCAAATATATGGATGTTTATAATTTACAGATTTTATGAAGAACAAATTTTTGATGTAATTTATATAAAAGCATAGACGAAATAAAAAAGGCTGCGTTTAAAAATCAAAATTCAGGACCAAACTTATGTGATAACAGCTCTTGTTATGACTAGTAAGAGCGTTATACATTAGATACAGAGATTTATAATTTAGACATCAGACATTTGTTGTGATCCCAAGCTCACAATAACAGCAACTTAATTTTTCGTGGCACCAACTACTTGATAGTCGGCTTTAACATAATGTACAAAACGTTAAAATAACTGTGTTTAGATTCAAATTATCAGTGTTTTAAACACCTAACTCATACTTGGTTCGACCACAGTTAACCTTTAACTTGTATCGATGCGCTAAAATGAAAATGGAATAATTTTGCATGTGTATGAATCCATGGTTCAACCTCACAATGCTAAAAAAACATATAGATCGACTTCTTGTAACCCTACGATTCTTCAAATTGAAGGAAAAATTATTGCTTCATTCTACATTTTTTCACATAATTATTAATGGATAATTTCATAACTTTAGCGACTAAATTATTGGATTATCTTATCAATTTTGAATGACATAATATATTATTAGTGTACATTCTATGCATTATCGTTGAAACTAAACCTTTTCATCTTGAAAAATAAGTAAATTTACAATTTTGTGCTAAAAAGGGAGTTATAGAATTATTCCAATTATTGATTACATATATTAAATATAATTGATTAAATTCGAACATTAATTGACATATTTTACATTCACATAAATAAAATAAAAATTAACGATTAACGTTGTTCTCAAGGTTTGACCAGTTGAACCACTACAACCTTTGATCTTGCATTAACACGGTTTGACTCACGATTCGGTATTCGAAACGATGCATATTACTCTCAATTTTTTTGTAGAAGTCAACTATTTATAAAATTCTTTTCATCCATGTCATCTATAGATCAAATTTTAAGTTTGATGCTTCTTTTAGAAAAACATAAAAGTTGCTCTCATTATTCACATATAAGGCACTGTTATAGTTTAGATTTTAGGTTGGAGAGCATCCGAGGCCGTATTGGGTAACTTAGCGCATGTTTGGCAAACAAAAGCAAAAGGATTTTTGCTTATTTAAAAAGTCCTTTTCTTTTTAGAAAGTTAAAGAGCAAAAAAGAATATTTGAAAAACTTTAAAAGAATAAAAATTCGAATTTTGAAATTTTAAAACTGAAAATTTAAAATTTTGAAAATTCGAAATTTCAAGTTCAAAATTTTGAAATTTTAATTCGAAAATTTAAACTTTAAAATATTGAAATTTGAAACTTAAAAATTTTAAAATTTGAAACTAGAAACAGATTTTCAAATTTAAAATTTTCAGATTTGGAAAATTCGAAATTTTAATGTTTAAAATTTTGAAATTTGAAACTCTAAAATTTTAAAGTTCAAAATTTTGAAATTTTGCAAGTTCATAAATTTAAATTTGAAAATTTTGAAAATTCGAAATTTTAACGTTCAAAATATTGAAATCTGAAATTTCAAAATTTTGAATTTTGATATTTTAAAGTTCAAAATTTTGAAATTTGATATTTGATATTTTAATGTTCAAAATTTGAAATTTTAAGTTTCAAAATTTGGAAATTCGAAATTTCAAAAATTTTCAATTTTCAATTTGAAATTTCAAAAGTTGAAATTTGTAATTTCAAAACTTGAGATTTGAAATTTTAAAGTTCAAAATTTTTGAAATTTGAAAATTCGAAATTTGACAATTTAAAATTCAAAATTTTGAAATTTAAAATTTTGAAAATTCGAAATTCAAAATTTTGAAGTCTGAAAATGAAATCTTAAAGTTCAAAAATCTGAAATTTGAAATTTTCGAATTTTGAAAATTCGAAAAATTAAATTTAAAACTTTGAACTTTGAAATTTAAAAATTCGAAGTTCAAAATTTTAAAGTTCGAAATTTTGTGATTTTTTGAAAGTATAAATTTTATTTTTTTGAATTTTATTTTCACATAAAAAATGACTTGTGTAAGTCGTAAAGAAAAAATAATTTGTTTTTGAAATAAGTTGAAAAGTGACTTTTAAAAGTTGGTAGATTTTGTTTATCCATTTTGACTTTTTAACTTTTGCTTACTATAAGCTAAAAAAACAACTTATTTGTTGCCATCCAAACGGCCCCTTAGTAAAACTTTGCTCGGCACTAGATTGAAAGATTGTGTACCTTGCAGGGCATCTTCAATGCATATATAGTTGGAATTCATGTAATTGTAACATAATTGATATTGAGTAACTAGTGGATTTTATGACTTGTTAGAAATCCGAAGGTCATGAAGATGATTAAAGACAATGGAATAAAAGATCAATAGAAGCTACAAAAGAAATAAGAATATATAATCAATAAAGTTTATTATTCATTCCAGATTTGTGATTATCAATAATTGTTCGGTATCCTCAAGACCATGATAATATGATAAATGAAGAAAGTTGAAACAATCGTGCTTATGAAAGAAAATTCTTCAATGAGTAAAACCACAAAAGAGGAAATGGATATAACGTCGAAAAAGTGGAGTGTTAAAGGTGGTGGAATCCAAGAAAGTTAAGGTATATCTTCAATAACCCAAGATGGGACATTGATAAAGGAATGTCCAAGAAAGTCAAGGTAATGTTTGGTTTGAAAATTAAGGACTGGTTTGGTTTGTATTTTGCATTTTGAATTTTCAACATTAATTATAAAATACGAGAAGAGTTGATGAACGATAGAGAGAGTGGATGAACGACAGAGAGAGTGGAAGAAAGATGGAGAGGACGACGAAAGGGATGAAGAGACGACGAAAGTATGAATTATTTCTCATATTTCCGTATTTTCAAAAATACAAAAAATAAAAGGTTGTTTTCTATTTTGTACATTATTTCATTTTCTAAATTGATCTTTTTTCATAACATACATGCGTTGTGTGCATTTTTTTATTGACAAAAAATCCAAAACAAAAAACTTGAAATCAATTACAGCCCAAGTTTTTTACGTATTCAATTTTTTCTTCAAAATACACAGAAGAGGGAAGCGGATGAAAAATGGTTGATGTGGAGAATTGTTTTACATATAAAATTGAAAATGATTTTGTTGTATTTTTCGCGTTTTGAAAAATATCAAACTCTATCTTCTTTCTTTCCTTATTCTCATTGTTGATTCATTGTCGACTTCACATGCCTTCAAATATTAAAAATGCAAAACACAAAACTCATGTTTTCAAACAAAATACTACGTAAAGTCTATGGTGGAGGAGAAAATTGTCGACTCTTTTTTCCAAAGGCATTTTGTTCATAGAAAATTGGTTATATATAACTCTTACACCTTAGTTACTAAATATTGGCTTTGAAATGCATATGTAATTGATTGTGGGATCCAATAAATAGAAGATGTTCAATAAAAAATTAAAAAAAGTAGATCTTTACATTGCAAAAGGTGTTGTAGTAGTTAAAGCAGTGTGACCATTTCTAGTGGACGTATTTTTCTAAAGTACTTTTGGCTATTAAATGGTGACATTTATATATTTAAGAATAAATTTGTTAACCATGCTCCAACCATTTTCAATTCTTTGTTGTCTTCTAAAGAACATACTCCAGCGGTTGCCAATTGGAATTTGAAATTTATAATATTCATCATTGAATCATAAGTGTTTCTTTCATTTGAAGATTTAATTTTAAAGTTCACGTCTGATGGATGTCACTTTATGATAAAAAAAAAAAGTAAAATTTTATACTTATTTTTAGTGTTAGCAGTTATATTTTAGATATAACTCGTATCACATGCAAAATATTATGACATCAGAGTCAATAGCGAATTACATCATACATATTGATAATGGATGATTATAGTTAATATATTTTAGAGCTAAAAACTAAAATAATATGAAAATGCAGACAAAATAGCAAAAGTGAATTCCTTAAAGATCAAAACATGTGACTTATGTTGTACAAACTGTTGTGTGATATAAGCCTTTGTTAGACACAGATAAAGGCATTATATATTAAATATAAGGATTTTTTTTCATTTTAACCATGTTTTTAAACCTATTATTGCAAATAGCCTGGTTTTAAAAGTAATATCAATTTTTTTTAGAAAAAAACTGACGAAGAGCCATCAAAAAAATTACACTGACGACTTTTGTAAATCCGCCAGTGCATTTTGGCCAGTTAGGTGTTAAACTGGTCAAAACATGGCTAAGTGCGATAGGTAGTTTTAAAACAAGGCTATTTAGGACGTGAAATATAAAAGCTGCCAAACTTTCCATGACGCTGACTTTTACGAGAGCCGGTTCTGGTCAGTGAATTGACTGATAAAGCGAAATTAGCTTATTGTAGAGGAGTTCAAAGATAATAAATTTTTTATACCCCTGTTATTTCTGCCCTCTGAATCCAAGCTACAACTGTGAAATTTGTTTTACAGAAAGGTAGAATAAAGAGTTAATTTTCATCAATAATCATATGTTCAGTCTTTTCTCTCTGACTGTAACGTGAACAAAACAGAGCATATACATAACAAAACAAAACAACTTCTGAAAATAAGTTCATATCAAACAAAGTAACTTATAATTGATGGTACAGCAGCAGCAGCTGACCTAAGTAAAACTTGTGGAAGAAGTGGAGATTGGAGTGATAAAAATATGGGGTGAGAGAGGCTCGAACTCTCGACCTCAGGATTACTCAACATTTTTGCTATGAGACCTACGCGCTAGCTAACTGCGCCACCACCCCATTGGTTCAAATTTATTTCATTAACTTTAACAATCATGTCTGGTCATATCATAATTCACCACAGCTCAAACATTTAGCGATGGTACTAGCTTGCAGTTTAATAATATGGAAACAATCAATGTCATTTGAGTGAGATCAGGTTTCATATTTACAACACTTATTTCCAATAATTACTTGCAATGCACAAACATGGAAAACATTCTTGAAAATTTGACACTGGACGCCACAAGAGATCTTTTTCCCCTTTGAAACTAATATGCATGCATTCAAATTTTTATTTTACTTATAAAACACCAAAATTAGTTAAACAAAAATAATGTATACTCTCTAAAAGTTACTATATGTTCAACAAAATTTACTTGTCGTTTTTTTTATTAATTTTAGAGATATGAAATACATAAAATTAACTTTTATATTTTCCAATAAGATGCATGATCGTCTGGACAAAGAAATAAAAAAGATGCACAACGATGGAAAACATTTCTGAAATTTTGACGAACGTTGCCACAAGGTTTGTGGGTGGTTTTTTTTTTTAACTAACTAATACACAAGTATTCAATTTTTTTTTTGCTTATTATAAACCAGAACTAATTAAACAGAAATTATATACTCTACAAAAATTTACTAAAATATACTAACAAAATTTACTTATCATTTATCTTTACTAAACTGTAGATATATGAAATGTGCAAAATTAAGTTTTCTATTTTTCAGTAAGGCGCATGATTACGAACCAAGAATTATGTTCTAAAATATAGAATAATTAACCATAAACATATTAAAAAAGGGTAATTACAATTTACCTACTTGAAGCACATGAAGACAAAACCAAATTAAAGTAGTGTATTACTTATCCTAATCTAATTTTTATTATCTTATATTACATAATTATAAAAAAAAACTTTTTGGATCTTACTTGCTAATCTTAAACAAATATAACTCTTCAAATTTATTGTTACAGTTCATAATTATTAGAACGGCTTCGACCGTGGAGTTTGCAAATCAATGAGCCGTTGATTGACTTTGGGAGACAAAATATGTATTTAGGTTTCATCAAACTTGAGCCCTAAAATGTTCTCTTTTTCGTATATAGGGGAGCAACTTGGCAATTTAGAAGAATGATATACGAACCAAATCAACAAATGATTACTATGACAAGCATCATTGTCCTAGTGGTCAAGTAATTTAGCTTTGGTGCGAGAGGTCACAAGTTCAAAACTTGCCTAGCGTGATTCGAACGTTTATTGACATGTGATATGTTGTCACAATGATTTGTTGTATATAAAGTACCATTTCAAAAAAAAAAAAAACAAATGATTACTATACAGTGAAGATAAAAAGGCAATAGGGTTGGCTACTTGGTTAGTAGTTTATACTGCCAGATCAAATGTCATAAGTTCAATTCCTGAGATCGGTAGTTGTTGGCATTAATGAATCATGTTATAAAAATAAAAGTGCAAGCACTGCCATGTATGTGTGATTAGAAAATAAAATTGTGAAAAAGAATAGGGTAAGAGAGGCATCACTTAACATTCTAGCTATGACATATGCCGTCAATCTAAAAGTTTAATTGTGATAAGTAATGAAAGGGTAAGAAGTGCTTTGTATTCGTATAGTTTAATTACTCTAATAGAAGTCGTCAACATATAGCACTATGAATACATTAGCCCTGCCCTGCTCCTTTTGTTATGCACACACTTCCTCTGTGTTCTGATAAAAAAATCAAATTGTTTGATTATTTTATCAAAACACTTGTTCCAACTTTTTAAAGCTTGTTTAAGTCCATAAATGAATTTTAACAACTTGCAAGCCTTGCCCTCACTTCCACTGATCACAAAACCTTCGGGTTACGACACATAGACAGTCTCTTCCAAATCACCATTTAGAGGCGCTGTATTTACACCCATTTGCCATATTTTATAGTCTTAGAATGCAGCAATGGCCAGCATAATCCAAATGGACTTAAGCATGGCTACAGGCGAAACAGTCTCGTCATAGTCAACACCTTGAAATTGGCGAAATCCTTTCGCAACTAACTTAGCCTTATAAGTCTCTACTCGTCCACCTGCATTTAGCTTTCTCTTAAAAATCCATTTACAACCGATGAGTTTTATCCCTTTGGGTACGTCAGACAAAGTCCACACTCTATTTTCGCATATGAAATTCATGTAGGATTACATTGCTCTAAGTCAGAGTGTAGAGTCTTTACTCTGCAGTGTTTGTTGGAGTGATAAAGGAGTGTTATCACTTAAGACAAAACCCACTTTCTCGTTATACACGAGAAAAGCATAATATCTCTCTAGCGCATGAGATTCCCTACTAGACCTTCTAATAGGTTACGTGTTTTCATACATGGGTGAACTTGGTTCCCCCATTGGATCGGCCTTAGCGCTAATTTCTTTGATCTCATGCATGTCTCCAACCTCGTTATTAATTTCTTTTGAAAGAAATTCGCTTCCAAAAAGACATCATGCTGATAGACTTTTGTTCGTACCGTAGAAAAGATGTCCTATCGAATTTTTAGGATATCCTATAAATTTACATAATACCGAGCTTGCCTTGAATTTATTCGGACCAACGTTCTTAACGTAGGCCAAACAACTCCATACCTTAAAATACTTGAGTTGGGATTTCTTCCTACACCACATCTCATATGGTGTTTAGGCACAGATTTAGTGGGTAATAAGTTAAAAATATGCGTTACAGTTTCTAGTGCATATCCCCAATAGAACAGAGGTAACTCAACTTTACCCATAATGGAACAAACCATATCTAATAGGCTTCGATTCCTTCTCTTGGACATAGGGTTGTGTTATATAGTATAGGGTGGAGAAACCTGAAAGATAATCTCATTATCTTTTAAGTACGGTTGGAGTTCCTATCTAGCGCACTCGCATCCTCGATCAGATCGAAAAATCTTAATCATATGGTTCATCTGGTTTTCTACATTATTCTTATATTCGATAAATTTATCATAGACATTGGATTTGTTCTTCGTAAGATACACATATCCTAGTCTTGAGAAATCACCAGTGAAAGTCACAAATAGAACTATTACCCTTAGCGACTGCATGCAACATGCCACATACATTACTATGTACAAGACTCAAGGGTTCATCAACTTTCATTTCTCCCATTGAAGGGGTGCTTCGTCATCTTTCCTTTGAGACATGACTAACATGTATCAGATGATCCAGAATCAAGGGAAGAGAGAAAACCTTTGGGTTTCAGTATTTAGTCGTCTCTCATTATATGACCTAACCTACAATGCCAAAGATAATTATTTATATTGTTATTTGAAGATTTTCTCCTAGAACATACTTAATTTATATTGATCACATAAATTCCATTTTCTAAAATACAATCACAGACTTTATTACAATCTAAAATAATGTTTATAACATTATTAAAATGGATAAAAACATAGTTAGTCTCATACGATCTAGACATAGAATAATTCCATAAATAAAGTCTTTAACAAAATAACAATTATTTAATATCAACATAAAACCACTCCGCAAACTTAAATGAAAGTCTCCAACTGCCGTTACATCTACAATAGATCCATCAGCAACCTAGAGCCTCATTTCTCCTTTTGCCACGCGATGCCAGTTCATAAGCCCTGTAACGAATTACAAATATGAGTTCCAAATCCATTATCCAAAACCCAAGACAATTTATTGATTGCATAACAATTTTGAATATAAATGTACCTGATGGAGTTGCAGAACTACTCTACTTTCTTTCTTTAACGGTCTTCAAGTACTCCGGACAGTTCCGTTTCTAATGATCTTTCTTATGATAATAATGGCATTCACCCTTGTTAGCAGTAGTGGTCTTCTTACTTTTCTGGGTAACCCTCTTCTCCTTCTTTGAATCTTTTAAAGATGATGCACCACCCTTTATAGCAAGCACGATCCCTTGATCCCTGGATGTAGACTCGACCAACCCCAGCATATTGAGAAGCTCCATGAGATTCACATTCAACCAGTTCATACTGTAATTCTGTATGAACGGCTCATACTGAGGCGTAAGAGAACTAAAGATCAAATCAACTTATAACTCATTACTTATTGCTATGTCCAATTGTAAAAGCCTAGCGATATATGCCTCATCATTAGTACATAATTTTCCATTTTCTGTCCTTTAGTCATTTTAATGCTGAACAGTTTCTTTGTAAGCTCGTAACTTGCATAACATGATTGTTCACCAAATATGGCCTTGATACATCATGGACTGACACGTTTTCATGTTGCCTCTGCAACGGCTTGTCTAATGTAGACAACACGAAAACCTAGGTGATCTATAGGTTAAAACCCATTTCTCACAAGCAAGTCTAAGTTCAGGGTCTACATCACCAGCAAGTTGTTCTTTAGAAATGCTGGTAATAGACAACCAAAGACACTCATAATTCGATGCTATCTTAATTGCTCTTAGCCAATCGGTGCAGTAAGATCTGGTAAGCATGTCACTTTTTAAAAACAGTTTTGGGGTTTTCTGCAAGTTTTAAATTTGTAGATTAGAACAATATTATAATAGATGTTCTTATAATATTAGAAAGGTTAAACTTTATGTTTTATTTTACTAACAATCTTCTACTAGTCTTTTATGTTTCTCTAAAACCTAAGATGAAACATAGAAACCTTTTGACTTCACGTATGTGTGTTAGGACTCATTTGTCTTGGGATTTTGATTGTAACATCTCATATCTGAAGGCCAAAAGTTAAGTGCTACAAATTCTGCAGTCATCTATAGTATTAACTTCTGGTGACAAAATATGGTAATGCTAATGGTATATATAATATCAGAAGCACTTGAATATGAGCAAAATCCCAGATTTCAAAAACACAACATTTTACTGATTATATTTCAAAACAATAATTCATATCCAAGTTACATAATCCTTTAATGTTTCCTAGGCAATGATCAAATATATCAATTACAAAATACGACAGGAGCGACATATGATAATGCCCTCTTGGTTGTTCAGAGTCAATATGTCATATTGACTTAATACACACAACAGAAACAAACAGAATAAACTTTAACTCCTAATTAGCTATCTGTCTGCCACCTTCTCGTCTCAGGAAGCTTTTTTCGCCAAAATTACTAAAACCTGAAAACCTCAAACCTCAACCCACTCAAATCAATTTTTAAGCACCCAAGAGTCAAAGGTGAAGGTAAGAAGGCGAAAGCCTAGTGCCGTAAGCATCAAACAGTAAAAACCATGTAGATTAGTCCTTTTTAAACTATTTCTTTGTACCTAACCTGCCTTGTTTGTCAAATTGTGATTGGTTGCAATTTTCTCTTTTCTAAAAGCACTGCCAATTTCCAGAATTAACAATTTTGAATTATTTACAAAATACCCCTTCTGTTTTTCGTAAATATATAAAACATTTAAGTCCCATACCTTAAATAATTTTATATATCCATTGAAACACTTAGAATTTTTTTACAGAAATTCCAAAAAATCACTTCTAATATGTTTTCTAACATATATTAATTTTAGACCCAAACCATTAATTATTGAACCGTAAATAATTGTCAACCCAAAATAACATTTTCTTCACTAGAAAATTCATATGAAATTCATACAAGTTAAGAAATTCTGAAATTTAAAACCTATCTCTAAATTATCATTTCTGTTCTATATAAAAATTCACCAGGCATTTGGATGTCATTTGATAGGGTTTTCACCTTAAAACATGTTATAAAGTCTATATAAACAAACATAAACATCAACAAGTATATATAATCATTCCATCGTTCGAGAAACATAACAAATCATTGCAAATAAGTTTGGATTTTATCTTAAAACAAAAAAAAAAAGAAATTTGAGATGTAGTCATTATTCACCTTAGCTTCATAGATTAAGGAGCTTGAGAATTGAATGGATTTGATTTGATTTAGCTTCTTCCTTTGCTTTTCTTAATCTTCTTCCTCTTTCTCCCGGTAATGGTGGCCGACCTCAAGTTAAAAATTTTGATAAATGAAAAATGAACGTGCATGGAGATATATGGCCAAGGTTTAAGGGTATAAGAATGGCATCTTTCCTATTTTACCCTTCCTCTATTTCATTTTAACTCTTGTTTTAATTCATTGGTTAAATGACATGGCTACCCCTTAATAAAAATCAAATCTCAATCCCCTAATCGACACATTATTTAATTTAATTTAATTAATTAAATATCTTAAATAATGTTACCAACAATATGGGGTGCTACAAGCTCCATTTCTTAAAGAATTTCGTCCTCGAAATTATGATATGGTACAAAACAAATTAATCAAAGAGGTAAAACATACCATCAAATAAGTCAGGATAAGTATCTCTAATCTAGCTGTCAATCTCCCAATTACATTCCCTATCATCATCGCGCCATTGGACATTAACTAACTTGGCTATCTTGGTTCTAAGCCTCTTCTCATCTCTTGCAACAATGCGAATCGGCTTTCTCACTATAGTCAAGTCTAGTTCTACCACTAACTCATCTAGTACCGTCTGTGCAATAGAATACTTCGAAACTCTAACACTGCGACGACCTGGGATTTTTTATATTTGAATTTGGAATATTTAATTGATTTTAAATATTTGAAAGTTAGTTTAACTTGAATTTCAAATACCACTATGAATTTGGCAGTTAAAATTATTGAATTTCATTTATTGAAGTTGGGTAAAATATTGAATCTTTAGTTTTAAGCCTGTTAAAAATAATTTGAAGGCTTTAAAATTTATATTTATAATACTAGAGATAATAGAAGTTTTAAATTTAAATTTAAAAGTATTTGTTCAGTTTTGAAATTATAGCGTTTAAATCGATATTTAAAAATAGCCTTCCGGAGCAAGTCTCAGAATTCGATGAAACCAGATCCATATGATAGAGTTAGGCCTCAAAACCTTTTCCATTGTGTTCGAAATAGGGGTATAACATTATAAACGTCTGGTGGCGAATTTGGGCTAGCGTATAGACGACGTGTGGCGATGGCAAGGTCTAGGTGGCCCGGTCGGCGATGCGTGGTGGTTCGCGAGCTTATAGTAAGTTAAGTATTTTTTTATAGAATATTTATCACTGAGAGAAATTAATATATGTATATATGTATACATTGGTTAGAAAAAAAGAAAAGAAAATTATTAGCAGTAAAGTAAATTCAAGGCAGTTTTGTTTTTAATATATACCAGTATGTATGGCACGTCCGTTGGACGTGTGCAAATGAAGATATGTGTTAACTTCATTTTAGTGCAAAATAGCACTGACAAACACACAAAACTTAACGTATTTATTATATGCATAAATTTGATTAATCTGTAAATAGAGAAGGGGAAAAATATAGTGCACAAAATCCTTAATAGGAATAACTAAACTAAATTTTATATGATTCGTTTTTCAACGCTTCGGTATATCATCCTTCATAGTTACAGAGCCCATGCACATCTACAAATGCATACATTCACATATATACTCAATGTCATATGGCACCTTCAGTTCTTGCAGAGACCTCCCACCGCACAACAATGCCACCTTTGACAGAAGACTTCCTCTGTTGATGCAACATTGCACTGCCTGCATTCAGCCTTCAACGTGCTATGCTTTAGCTTCCTATGCAATGGTAAAAGTTCCTGTTTGGCCACACAGCAACTCTTCTTGTTGTTCCTGCCCATGCATCATTTTCCCTCTACACTGTTTATGCAACAAACCTTCGTTTTATCCTTTCTGTTTGTGGTAAACTTCAAGTTTGGTTACACACCTATGTAGCCATGTTGTTTTAGTCAACAAATTTAGGCATGCAATGGTTAGGTCACTTTATTGCAAATATCGCCACTGCTTCGGATTTCATGTCAGGTCCTTCATTTCAACACTTCTAGACACTTGCCAGAAGGAACATTTCTGGATCAATTATTTGTGAGTTCTTGATATCTACTTTAGATGCGTTACTTAAAGGTGCTTAGTAGATGTGTTATTCTTCCTTACAGTACTACCAAAAGAACTTCTAGCAGGTAATGATACACTTTGGGTGAGCCTTGCATTTGCATTTTTCTTGTTCCCATTTTGCTCTTCCCTGACTTGTTGTGCTTTTGAAGGTCCAACTTTCTACAAAAAGCATAAAGTATTAAAACTGTCTAGGCAATTATAACTTTTAGCCGCTTCAAGTATATAATCAAGCAATAGTATAGTAGTATACCTTAGTAGCGATATTAATTTTGGGAGAAAGTAAAGTAGTTACTTCATTTACAGGAGAATCAAGTTTTTTGGTTGTAACTAACAAACCCACTTAAGGATCATTATTTGCTGGTAGGACATTAACTTCTAATCACTAACTTCATCTTCCTTCTTTACATTAGAATCTATTTCAAATGTCATTTACTTTGTTTCTAGTACACCATTACTGATCTCTAGCTTAACTACATTAGCAACTTGCATTACACTATTTTCCTTTTTAACTATTGGATTAGTTTATACTTCAAGTTTATTCTTCTGACATTTAACTTGTATTCCATGATTAATTTTGTTTTTTTTGTACAACATGTTAATGTTATAATAAGTTATTTAATGACCGATGATAAAAAGTTATAAACTTTGATATATTTAGCTTTTAATGACATTGGTTTAGTAAATTAGATCAAAGCATGTAAAAATGTTTAATTGTATCCGTATTTTGTATTTTAAGTTCAAATTAAAAATAACTGTATAACATCGGTTTAAAGATGGAACTAACAAATTGAACATGTATTTTGACTCTATGTGAGCATGAAACGTGAAACAGAACTTCAATCAGTATAGCAATTTGGATAAAATGGTTCAGTAAAAAGTTCCAACATGTATGTTAGAATGCGAGATAAATGCATATTACGTTTGTACCCTTAGTTTAGTGGTACTTAAGTTACTACAGAAATGTGAGTTGGTTAATATCCAAAGTTGAAATGTTTTACCTATAAATTGTTTGCATTATTAGGGTGTAGATGCATACTGACATCGGTATCCATTCTATTGAGTAATCCACATTCCTAGTTGTCATCGGAATAAAAATGCACACAAAGGAAAAAAAATTAAATCTAGAAACAGCAAGGAAAATCATACCTCCATTATACAATGAAAAGAATGCATCTCCTGACTAACATAACTGTTGAAATATAATAAATTGTTCGCTTAAATTTACTCGTTTCTGGTTAATACCTACTTTTATGAGATTCGAACATTTGGGTGAAAAACTTACCTGACATTAATGGCCGGAACCGCATCACCTGAACCTATCAAGGACTACCCTAGCACGACCAACCCACAACCAAATCTGTATCCAACCACTATCCCCTTTCCGGTGCAAAGTTTGCCTTCCTCCACCCTCGGCCTGCATCCAACCCGCCAGAACCACCAACCTCCTCCGTTGCCTAAGCGCACCAATCACCGCTCTCACGCTAGCCACCTCCGCCTGCCTACATAGGGAATTGAAAATTGAAGAATTTTTTTACCTAAATCTTACAAAAAAGATCCATTCGTGATGAGAAAGGAGAAATTTTCCCCAAGAGAAGATGTGGTTATATCTGATAATGTGGTAAAGATCCATTCGTGATGCAGTTATATTTGAGAATGCGATAAAGATGCGGTTATTAAAACTGCGTGTGGACGTGGCAAGCAAAGGACGAAAATGACCCAAATTTGATGCTAGCATTTAAAAGGATAATTTCGTAATTCCAAAAGCTTCAATTGGGAGTATCGTTATTATATATAGATAGGCAGAAAAAAAAAGATACATACACATACTTTAAAAAGTACTGGTTAATTTTTGTAAATATATATATAGAAAAGATTTTGGAAAAATATAGGAGTTTATATAAAAATTAGATATTTAAACCTATATAGCTGATTTCTTATTAGTGTGTATATATATATATCAAGTTTCAAAAGGAAATAAAATATACTTATACACATTTTTAATTTGCTAGTTTGTTCTAAGATAAAATTTTAAGGTGATTTATTTTGTTTAATTAGCTTATTTAAAATTTATTTTTGTCAAGGAAAATAATTTATTTAAGGAAATTTAGTTTTAAATTTAATTTTTAGTTAAATAAATTTATTAAAAGGAATTGGTTTAAAATTAAAAGTATTAGTTCAAAATAAAATCACTGGTTAATTAAAATTATCAAATGGAAATTTAATTGTTCGATTAGTTCGAATATTATTAAAAATCATATAATTGTTATACAAGGTCAAAAATCGTGGAAACAAGCCGATGTGGATCAGAATGCAAATAAAAGAGCAAAGGTGAGATCTTCTCACTCACATCTGGATACGGTTAATCTAAATAGTTAAAATTTAAAATATTGATCGATTGCTTGAATTGATGTGATATTATATATAGTAGTGTGTGTGTATATATATTGGAGTTATTGATTTCCCACATTTTATAACAGATGAGATCCTATGCGCCTCGCATAATAGCGGATGACCCTTATACCGCGATATCCCGCCTTAAAGAGGGATTGGTATTTTAAATTGTTGTGCTAACATCTGTGGATGCAGGGAAACAGGTTGGAGGTATCCAACTGGATTCCTCAAATGTTTGAATTTATTTCATATGCTGTGATATGATTCATTTATAATATATAATTTATTATATTGGTAATTGAAGTTATTGAAGACTATGGTTTGGCCGAATATATTTTGGTACTTTAAAATACCAAAAATAAAAAAAATTGGATTTTTGAAAGGAAATTAAAGTAGAGAATTTTAAGTAAAATAATTTTTGAGAATTGGATAAATTAAAAGAAGGAATTTGAAAAAGGATAAAAGTTGATTTTTGAAATCCTATCGAATAAATTCCAAGTATGGAAAATAAAGATTTTTAATAAATGGATTTTGAGAACTTAAGAAGTATTGTTTAAAAGTTGAAGAATTTATTTAAAATTCGAATTTTAAATGGTTTGGGAGAAATAAAAGCAGAATTTTGAAATCAAGTATGAAATTGCTTTTCTGATTTAAATGGAATTTAAATCATAAATATAGGTGTGAATATTGGATTAATGAGTTTTGAAATAAATTTGGATAAGTAAAGGAGTAATTTTTAAATGGAGTAAATTTTGGAAATCGATTTGAAAATTGTATATCAGTGCATATTTGGAAATATAAATTCACGATGGTAATTTATAAAGGAATGGGTAATATGTTTTAAAAATAAATATTGTTTTATTTTCAAAAAGTGTGGAAAGAAAATTTACGAATTTGGGATGTAAATTAAGATAAATCGTGAATGATTATTAACTGATTTAAATGGACTATTTTGGAATGGAAAGTGCATTTTCCCTGGAAAGCCGAGTATGTTTTCAAAGTAGCTTTTAAATATAATTAAAAGTTCTAAAGTTGGTTTCAAAAAAAGAATGTTTTTGGGAAAATTATTTTCTTAATTTGTTTTTAAAATTTTAAAGTAAATATTTACTAAGTTAATTATGGAAGTGATTATTTAAAAGATTTAACTAGTATTTTATTTAGAAGATGGTTATTAAATAATTATACTCTATCCAATAATTTTATTTTAAAAATTAGTTTGGGCTTAAGTTTTACATGAGATATTAGTATAAAATTCCATAACTAATATTTGTAAAAAGAGTGTCTGAAATAGTTTTTATTTTAAGTATTTCCAAGTATATATATTTTTGGATAAGTGATTTAAGCTATTTTAGAAACCTAAAGTATTAGGACTTGGCAAATTTTCAGTGGAAATAAACATCATTTGGAAATTTATTCCGCGACAGGAAAGTGATTTCAAAATTGTTTTCAAAAGGGGTTAAAGTGTAGAAAAATTTATATCTTGCGAAGATATTTTGAAATAAATAATTTGGAAAATTATTTAAATCCGATGGTTGTTTATGGATGTTATTTGATAGTTAAATAACCGACTATCAATATTGGCCTTTAAGACGGCATTTGAATTTCGATGAGACCGGGGGTTGAATTCTATATGGTTATCCGAAAACGACATCGAATCTTAAAGGTGGATCCTTTGTTTAAAAGATCAAAAATGAAAATTTATCGTGACTTAATTTAGAGCTGAATGTATCCGCTTGTTTTTTAAATAAGAGCTCATTATACGGATAAGTCGGGGGAGGACATAAGTCATAAAACTCATTCCGAATAATGATACGACGAAATGGGATTGCATTTGAAGAAGGTGTTGAAGACCGGGTATTTTCCAAAATGAAAGGATTACCTGTTGATTGTCTCTATACCGAGTTGCTCCGGTATAGAAATTACCCTATACGATGGGGAGTCCGAACGTGATTAGGGGGAATCCGAATTTGCAAGGAATTCTTTCTTTAATTGGATAAAGTGACTTCGGTTTCGTTCAGACCCAGGATGGACTTATATGGATTTATGTTTGACATTACACATTGAGATATAAAGCTGGTTTTTATCAAATATATTTCTGCTGGTGGTGGAGAAATTATTCTCTTAGCTTGACACCCTTCTTTGAGAAGTACGAGCTCAAAGGTTATGTAGTTGATGGTTACTAGTGATATACTCCCAGTTCGGTAATGTGGCATGCTAATTGTTGATCATTGGTTGAACGAAGCATGGCTTCTGTGAAAAGCGTAGCTTTGTGGGACGAGACTTCATCGGACCTCACACCCCAGAAATTGTCGAAATAGGAAGGATGCAACAAGGTTATGGGGGTCGTTCCCCTCAGGGTATGTGCTTTTCCTTTTGGATAAAAAAGTGGTATTCTGGTATGGAGCTCAGATATTTAACTTATGTAGATAAAAAAAGTGGTATGCTGGTATGTAGCCCAGATATTTACTTATGTGGTTGTTGGAATTTGAGGCACCTCGGTAAATGTCGGTTGCGACTAGGGGTTGGCATACTCGTGAAAGTTAGTTACCTAGTTATAGAGGTAACCCGGTCTTGTGTCGGCAGAGTTGTGGTTAGGTTCTCGGGGCGTCCCTCCAGAGGCGTACCCTTCGGATGAAGGAAGTTCCTTAGCCTTGACCATTTGTTGGAAATCCAATCACTCAATACGAGCCATGTGGGGTTTTAGTTGTAGATCCTGCCATTTAACATGGTAGCTATAGTAGGCATACTATAATGGTACGTATACTGGCTAAGATTATTATTGTACTTTCAAAATGTTTTTCCACACTATCCACTAATAGTAATATCAAACAGATTTTCTTGTATCAAGCATGTTTGACTACTATAAGGAGAAACCTTCACCAAGTGTGCGATTGCATTGTGTGCGTGCTGGAAGACCTTATGGTAGTTTCATTTTCTAAAAGCATTAACGGATTTCTTTTTATTTCTTTTTGTACAGATAACTATTTTTTAGATCTCACACCACTCCCATGACTGACTCGGAGTTTATTGTTCCCTTTTCTAAACTCTGGATGCCCCTAATTTACCACACGAGCAGCCTAGAGTCAGGTTATCAGTAGGATTTGAAGCTAAGTCAGGAAAGCATGCCGTGGAAATCAGGAGACAAGCTGGGTGGCGAGACGTATCACACATATATAATGTATTATCCACTGCGTATGGTTTGCTGCAAAGTCAATTTCCATGTAGACAAGTTATCTTAACTGCCCAGTGTTGTGTTTTGTTGATATTGTACTCTGATGATGTAATGTATAAACAGATATAGTTCTTTTGTTTAAAGATTCGTCATTTATCTATTATATATTGTTGTACTGCGATTGTGAGATTCTGATATTGTTTCTATTTCTTCACCTACTTTCTTCTTCTTTAACCCTAGCGATTTGGTTTTCCAACATTCGATTATTCGGCATTGGATACAGTGGATGTATTGATGTCGATTTTCGGACGTCGAAAAAATCGGGTCGTTACAATTTGGGATCAGAGCTGAAGGTTAAGCGAGAACCTTGGCTCTGGTTGGGACTACTCATTAGAAATGGAGTCCATAGTACTCTAGAATGAGTTTGAGTGTATTAATAGGTATAAGCATGTATTTTTTAGTGAATATAATTTTTTTTTATATTGTGTTGACTTATCGGTTGAGTGTTTATGAATTCTGGTCGACATGTGGGACACCATTTTATCGATAGGGGTTTCTAAGATCTTAAACAGGATAAACCGACACAGTATTGTTTTGAAATAGGGTAAATGAAATAATTTTAGCCAAATTATTTTTGTATATAAAATAAATAATTTTTCATAATTTATTTAGTATATGGTTTCCTGGTTATTAGGAAGTAATATTATTAAATTATTGTCATTATTGTGTGGAAATTGAACGAGAAATTAAAATTATAACCAAAGGTTAAGAAATAAATTCATATGCAAATGGGATTTGTAAATGTAAATTATAAATATGGTTTATAATTGGAAATGAAATAAAAAAATTCCAAAGTAATTTTTGAAAATGGATTGGAAGGATTGGGATTGAAATTAAATTCCTTTGATTTGAAATGGTTTTCAATGGTTTTGGAAAATAATGGTGAAATTATTTGGAAAATATTTTTGAATTGGATATGAAATCTGGTGGGATTTGGAATTTAAAAATATTTGGAAAATATTTTTAAAGGGATAAAAGCACTAAACTCTTTTTGTTCGCTGGAAACTAATTCTGTTGATAATCGCGACACCATCGGTGTTCATTTTCGAGTTTCCAAGGGAGGAATTACTACCCGAATGTTTTGAAATGGTAGTTGTTTGCAAAAGTTGAGTTTGATTTTGAAATAGTTTGATTTTGGATATAATTAATTTCAAAAATGATTTTGGAACACTTAAGTGATTATTTAAACTCTGGAATCTTATTTAAAAATGGTTACGGAATATTTATAAGTTCAAAAACTTATATAAATTTAGAAATTTGAATGGAGGTGGAACGTAATTGAATTGAGTTAAATAAAGAAAATGGAATTGAAACTGAATGTTGGAATTAAGTTTAAATGAAAAAAATTAGTCAAGTTGAACTAAATAAAACAAAAGTATTTAAAATAAAGTAATGAATTGAAATTGAATATTGGAATAATACTTGGTTTGGATTGTGTAAAGTAAAGTGGAATTTGAGAATTTGTTCGAAAGAACTATAAGAAGTAAAAAGTTTGGAAATAAAAACCATTGAGATTTATAAATAAATTATTAAGTGGAACTAATTAAAAAAAGGGTTTGAGAAAGGGTGAATAGAATTCAATATTTAATTTGATTTGGAAATAAATTAAGAATTGAAGATAAAAATTAAATTCAGAATGGGATTAAAAATTTGAGTTGAATAAAATGATGATATGGATTAGATACGAATAAAGGATAGTTGTTAAAAATTCAATATTCAGAATTTTAAGATAAACTGGAGTCAAATGAAATTGAAATGCAAGTGAATATAAATGGACATAAAAACAAAGTGATGAAGTAGAAAATAAATATAAGAAATGTATAAAATACTTATATTTAACGTAAGAAATAAATGGTGAGGTTCTTAAGTAAAGTCTGGTATTGGGAAAAATATACTGAGTAAGTATTTGAATGGAGTAAATAAAAGTGTGGGAAATGAAAATTTTGGATAGAAGTCAAAACACATGTGAATAAAATAAAAAGGAATTGACATAGCTAATAATCAATTGGAATAAATACGTAGGATGTACGTATATTATTTTATTCACATAACAATTTGATTCAAATTCGAGCATAGAATTTCGAGATCGTTATATCGATCCGAATTGGAATTTTTCATGCGATTTTCAACGGCGAACCTTGGATATGAATTTTTGGTTGATTCTGGAAATTCTCTATCATAGTTTACGGCTATGAAAGGAGAATGATGGTTTCTGATCAAGAAACCAGATCTGAGTCCGCACTAGGAAGTCGGGTGGATGATACTAGTTTGGAAGTGAAATTGTGTGATCGAGTGAGCGATCAAATTTGGTATTGCGTACGGATGATATACGGACATCATACGGGATTGAATAAAATAAATATCGAAAATTTTGTAAAGAAATGTGCAAAATGATTTTGAATGTTGTAATTGGACATTATTGCTAAGTGGCATACAAGTATCTAAAAGCAAAGGAAATTAAGATTTTTGATTTCAAAAGATAAATGAAACTTCTCGTCAAAAATGTATGCATTTAAATTTCTGTATGAAATTTGATGATTTTCTGGTATATCCACTTGGCCTTTTGTTTTCTTTTGAAATCTGGAAGTGGCATTTTGTAGTCGTACCGAGCTAGCCGTTCAAAGCAGACGCTGGCGAAATTTTTCAAAAATTTTGGGAGTTAGAAAATTTTTGTGAAATTTGTGAAATTTAAAATTTGGATATAAACTTAAATTTGAACTGTGGAGTAAATAATGCTGTTTGAAAACTATGATAGATTTTAGAAAGTTAGTAAAAATGATAGCATCTTTAATAAAAATTGTGACGCCCCACCTCTATACCCACGCTAGCCAAGAACACTCCGGAGTAGTGCTGTCAACTAGCACGGAGAATGAGGCTGTTGAGGAGCGACCATCCATGTAATTGCTTATCACACGGTGGCTATAAATAATCTTCGGAAACAAACATAGAAATAATCATATCACAAATCAGTCACAGACATCCATATCACAAAGGCGGAAGAAGATATGAATATATAACTAACACATGAAAGTGTACATCAGAGTAGTGGTCAGTAAGTCCCACGATAATACAAAAGAATAGCAACACGTGCTATATAAAAGAATACAACTATGAGTCTATATCTCAAGTGTATACAACAAAAACTGCTAATCTAAACAGTTAGCCAAAAGTCAGAGTGATGAATCCCTGGGAAGAAGTCAAGCAGAAGCACCTGTAACATCTCGGTCTGACCCGAGTATTATTTAAGAAAATAATAAACGGGTCAGTCTAGCTATAAATATCAGATGACATGATATAACATAAAAGATATGGCATAAACATAAACATCCATAATGACATACCACTATAAGTATGTAAATAATGATCAATAGAAGATCAATCAATAAGAGATAATCAATATCACAAGAATCTTCTCAAAGATTCGAAAAGGGCATCATACCCCAAACTTGTACTCATAACAAGTCAATGACATAAATTCTAGAAATCAGTGCAAGAAGTCCAGAAATCATAGAAAAGAGAAAGAGGCCTATCACATGACGGTCCGAAGACCAAGGGGAGCTACCCCACATGTGTGAATGGAATCACACAGATTAAGGTCCAGACTAACCAAAAAGCAAAAAGGTATGTGTGAGTGGAATCACACAAGTGGTGTCTAGTCTAACCTCGCAACAAGAGACATCGCACAGTTGCTAGTCTAAATCATCAGAATGATCGTCATGATCAACGAGAAGTGTCAATTACACTAAGCTAGTAAATATAGAAGTTTAGCTTCATGTCCCATAACCACTTGCTTAACTTAAATATTTACGAACAAACTGTAAATCTTCACTAATAAAATTGTCACAAGAGGTTCAATCGAACAAGTCCAAGAATTAACTGACGAAGTGAACGCAAGCGTTTCATACCACTTGTTTTACTAAGTCGTTTAATTAGATTTCTCATCCGAGTGAGGTAAAGGTTTGTATATACTAATAGATTGGAAAACGGTTTAAGAAAAGAGCTTTGTTATTAAAAATAGAGTTGAAATTGTTTGTTAAAAGAGTTTTGATATTTACTACTAGTATTGAAACCTTTATATTATAAAGTGACAAAACACAGAAGCAATTGTAGAAACAATCAGTCACAAAAATCGCATACGGAGATGTGAATAAAATCCAAGGAAATCAGCTCAATGTTTTTCAGATAAGATCCCCTACGGAGGGGGGGTCCAGGGGGGTGGCAACCCCCCAAGGTGGGGGTGCGGGGGCAACGCCACCGCTTACGGGGTTCGACCTGCCCGGTCAGGTCGCGGGGGTCCAAGGGGCAGCGCCCCCGGCGGGGTGCGGGGCAGCGCCCCGACCAAAACGGTACGACCTAGTGAAGACAAAATGAGGTCTAACGACCTAAAGGGATAGGATCGAGCGACCTAAAGGTGTTCGCGACCTAACGATGACTCGCGACTTAAGGAAGAGGGGGTGAGCGACCTACGACCTAAGGGAATAAGGGCCGAGCGACCTAGCATTCGAACGACCTAAAAGAGGCGTGGCCTAAAGGAGACGCGACCTAAAAGAGGCGCGACCTAAAGGAGACGCAACCTAAAAGAACATAAGGTCAAACGACCTAACTGTATTGGGTCACGCGACCTAAAGAGAGGCGGCCTAGCGACCTAGAGTGCACACGTCCAAAAGTGGGAACGACCTATCGAGGTAAGGTCCAACGACCTACGACCTAAACAAATAGGCCAAGCGACCTATAGGGTTAACGGTCTAACGACCTAACAGTTATGGGGTCACGCGACCTAACTAAGTACGCGACCTAGTGGGTAAGGGAGTCGAGCGACCTAACTGCATCCAGTGACGAGCGACCTAATGGAGTCAAGTAGCGAGCGACTTAACTAGTTACGACTCAAGGGGGTCAACGACCTAAAGGTCCAACGACCTAAAGGTCCAACGACCTAAACCCAAACACACGAAAATTGGCCAGAACGACCTAGGGGTTAACTCACATGCGACCTACGACCTAAGGCCCATGCGACCTACGACCTAACTCCGATACGAGCTAATAAGGCCAGAACGACCTAGGGGTTAACTCACATGCGACCTACGACCTAAGGCCCATGCGACCTACGACCTAACTCCGATACGAGCTAATAAGGCCAGAACGACCTAAGTTTAACTCGTGAATGACTCACGACCTAGGGACGAACGACTTAACTCCGAACGACCTAAAAATGGCCAGAACGACCTAAGTGCAGAAAATTCACCAAAACGCTAAAAATTGGAGTTTTTCGCCAATCCAATCCAAACCAAATGCAAATGTGCATGCAAAAGTGATAGGGAATCATTCCCAACAGTCCAATATAGTTATAGACTAGATTTGTGAGATAAAAATCTCACCTTTGCACCAAATATCAATGAAAATGAAGTTTTAAGCAAGCAAGAATCAATCCTTCTTCTATCTAAGCACAAGAAGCTTGAATCCAATGTCTTCTTCTTGAATTTGGAGTAGAAAGATGGATTGCAATTGAATTTGAGTTTTGCAATTTTAATTTCCCATTCCCTCCACCATTAATGCCAAAGCTTGATTAGTTAGGAAATTTATGAAGAGTGAGGAGAAGAGGGTTGGAACTTGGGCTTAATAGGCTAAACTAACCCAGAGTCCAAAGCGGGAAAAGTTAGTGAAATTTCACTAACTCCAAACCTATCGATGTTTATACTTAAAAAAGTTGTAAACGACATTTCGAACTCAATGGAAGTGGTCTCGAGTCCTAATTTGACCGTTTGCAAAAAGTAGCTTTTCGGACCAAAATCCGATTAACGAGTTAATATTTAAATAAAATATTTAAATACAAACTCGATAAATATGCGGGTTGTTACAAAAATTGTTTTGGAAAGTTGAAATTGTTTGGTTTTGGGAAAATGATAAACGGGTTGTGGATCATTCTTCTTAACTAGTAAATTCGGAGACGAAATTCTTTTGAGGGGGAAAGAATGCGACGACTCAGAATTTTTGATATTCGAATTTGGAATATTTAATTGATTTTAAATATTTGAAAGTTAGTTTAACTTGAATTTTAAACACCACTCTGAATTTGGCAATTAAAATTATTGAATTTCATTTATTGAAGTTCGGTAAAATATTGAATCTTCAGTTTTAAGCCTGTTAAAAATAATTTGAAGGCTTGTAAAATTTATATTTATAATACTGGAGATAATAGAAGTTTTAAATTTAATTTTGAAAGTGATTTTCTCAGTTTTGAAATTATAGCGTTTAAATCGATATTTAAAAATATGCTTCCGGGGCACAGTCTCGGAATTCGAAGAAACAAGTTCCATTGGATTTGTAATAGTGTATTATTACCGAATTTCAATTTTTATAGTATTTGGAGTGATCTTTTGGCCGTACGATAGATAGACGAGCTGGAATCAATGTCGAAAATTTAGTTTTTTAACTGGGTTCAAAAAGTCATCTTCTTCATACGATCGAGTTAGGCATCGAAACCATTTTCATTGCGTTTGAAATAGGGGTATAACATTATAAACTCCTGGCGGCAAATTTGGGCTAGCGTATAGGCGACGTGTGGCGATGGCAAGGCCTGGGTGGCCCGGTCGGCGATGCGTGGCGGTTTGCGAGCTTACAGTAAGGTAGGCATTTTTTTAGAATGTTTATCACTAATAGAAATTAATATATGTAGATATGTATATATTGGTTAGAAAAAAAAAGAAATGAAAATTATTAGCAGTAAAGTAAATTTAAGGCTGTTTTGTTTTTAATATATATAGGCAGAAAAAAATAGATATATATACATACTTTAAAAAGTACTGTTTAATTTTTATAAATAAATATATTGAAATGATTTTGGGAAAATATAGGAGTTTATATAAAAATTAGATTTTTAAACCTATATAGCTTATTTCATATTAGTATATATATATGTGTATGTAAAGTTTCAAAAGGAAATTAATATAATTATACACATTTTTAATTTACTAGTTTGTTCTAAGATAAAATTTTTAAGGTGATTTATTTTGTTTAATTAACTTATTTAAAATTTATTTTTGTCGCTAAACATAATTTATTAAAGGAAATTTAGTTTTAAATTTAATTTTTAGTGAAATAAATTTTTAAAAGGAATTGGTTTAAAATTAAAAGTATTAGTTTAAAATAAAATCACAGGTTAATTAAAATTATCAAATGGAAATTTAATTATTTGATTAGTTCGAATATTAATAAAAATCATATAATTGTTATACAAGGTCAAAAATCGTGGAAACAAGCCGGTGTGGATCAGATTGCAAATAAAAGAGCAAAGGCGAGATCTTCTCACTCACATCTGGATATGGTTAATTTAAATAGTTAAAATTTAAAATATTAATTGATTGCTTGAATTAATGTGATATTATGTATAGCAGTATATATATATTTATCGGATTGATTGATTTCCTGCATTATATAGTGGATGAGACCCTATGCGCCCCGCATAATAGCGGATGACCCTTATACTGCGATATCCTGCCTTGAAGTAGGATAGGTATTTTAGTTTGTTGTGCTAACATCTGTTGATGCACGAAAATAGGTTGGAGGGATCCAACTGGATTCCTCAAATGTTTTAATTTATTTCATATGCTATGATATGATTTATTTATAATCTATGATTGATCATATTGGTAATTGAAGTTATTGAAGACTATGGTTTGGCCGAATATATTTTGGTATTTTAAAATACCAGAAATAAGAAAACTGGATTTTCGAAAGGAATTTAAAGTAGAAAGTTTTAAGTAAAATAATTTTTGAGAAATGGATAAATTAAAAGAAGGAATTTGGAAAAGGATAAAAGTTGATTTTCAAAATCCTATCGAATAAATTCCAAGTATGGAATTTTTTTTAATAAATGGATTTTGAGAACTTAAGAAATCATGTTTAAAAGTTGAAGAATTTATCTAAAATTTGGATTTTAAATGGTTTGGGAGAAATAAAGGGAGAATTTTGAAATCAAGTATGAAAATGGTTTTTATGATTTAAATGGAATTTAAATCATAAATATAGGTGTGAATATTGGATTAATGGTGTTTGAAATAAATTTGGATAAGTAAAGGAGTAATTTTTAAATGGAGTAAATTTTGGAAATCGGTTTGAAAATTGTATATCAGTGGATATTTAGAAATATAAATTCACGATGGGAATTTATAAAGGAATGGGTAATTTTTTTAAAAATAAATATTGTTTTATTTTTAAAAAGTGTGGAAAGAAAATTTACGAATTTGAGATGTAAATTGAGATAAATGGCAAAGGATTCATTAATTGATTTAAATGGATTATTTTGGAATGGAAAGTGTATTTTCCCTAGAAAGCCAAGTATGTTTTCAAAGTATCTTTTAAATATAAATTAAAAGCTCTAAAGTTGGTTTAAAAAAAAGAATTTTTTTGGGAAAATTATTTTAATAAATTGTTTTGAAAATTTTAAAGTAAATATTTACTAAGTTAATTATGGAAGTGATTATTTTAAAGATTTACCTAGTATTTGATTTAGAAGATGGCTATTTAAATAATTATACTCTATCCAATAATTTTATTTTAAAAATTAGTTTGGGCTTATATTTTACATGAGATATTAGTATAAAATTCCATAACTAATATTTTTAAAAAGAGTGTCTAAAATAGTTTTTATTTTAAGTACTTCCAAGTATATATATATATATTTTTTCAAGTGATTTAAACTATTTTAAAAACCTAAAGTATTAGGGCTTGGCAAATTTTTAGTGGAAATAAACAATATTTGGAAATTTATTCCACGAGAGGAAAGTGATTTGAAAATTGTTTTCAAAAGGGTTGGAGTGTAGAAAAATTTATATCTTGCGAAGATATTTTGAAATAAATAATTTGGAAAATTATTTAAATCTGATGGTTATTTATGGATGTTATTTGATAGTTAAATAAATGACTATCAATATTAGCCTTTAAGACGGCATTTGAATTTCAATGAGACCGGGGGTCGGATTCTATATGGTTATCCGAAAACCACATTGAATCTTAAAGGTGGATCCTTTGTTTAAATGATCAAAAATGGAAATTTGTTGCGACTTAATTTCGATCTCAATGTATCCATCTT
Source organism: Allium cepa (assembly GCA_030765085.1). Classification (NCBI taxonomy): domain Eukaryota; kingdom Viridiplantae; phylum Streptophyta; class Magnoliopsida; order Asparagales; family Amaryllidaceae; genus Allium; species Allium cepa. Next base: position 758,281,012 of record CM060939.1, on the reverse strand, counting down.
TTTTTTTAAATAAGTGTCCATTATTGGGATAAGCCGGGGGAGGACATTAAGTCATAAAACCCATTTCGAGTAATGATACGATGAAATGAGATTGCATTTGAAGACGGTGTTGAAGACCAAGTATTTTTGAAAATGAAAGGATTACCTGTTGGTTGTCTCTGCACCGAGTTGCTTCGGTATAGAGATTACCATATGTGATGGGGAGTCCGGACGTGATTAGGGATATCCGGATTTGCAAGGACTTCTTTCCTTAATTGGATGAAGTGCCTTCGGGTCCATTCAGACCCAGGATGGATTTGTATGGATGTATGTCTGATATTATACTTTGAGATATAAAGGTAGCTTCTATCAAATATATTTCTGCTGGTGGCAGAGAATATATTCTCTTAGCTTAACACCTTCTCTAAGACGTATGAGCTCAGAGGTTATGTAGTTGATGGTTACTAGTGATATACTCCCAATTTGGCAATGTGGCATGCTAAGTGTTGATCATTGGTTGATCGAAGCATGGCTTCTGTGAAAAGCGTAGCTTTGTGGGATGATACTTCATCGGACCTCACACCCGGAAATGGTCGAAATAGGAATGATGCAGCAAAGTTATAGGGGTCGCGTCCCTCAGGGTATGTGCATTTCCTTCTGGATAAAAAGTGGTATTCTGGTATGGAGCCCAGATATTTAACTTATGTGGATAAAAAATAGTGGTATGCTGGTATTGAGCCCAGATATTTACTTATAGGTTATTTGAACTTGAGATGCCTAGGTAAATGTCGGTTACGACCGGGGGATGGCATACTCGTGACAATTAGTTACCTAATTACAGAGGTAACTCGACCTTGTGTTGGCATAGATCCGGTTAGGTTCTCGAGGTGTCCTTGTAGAGGCGTACCCTTCGGATAAAGGAAGTTTCTTTGCCTTGAGCATTTTTTGAAAATCCAATCACTCAATATGAGCCCTGTACGGTTTTAGTTGTAAAACCTGCCATTTAACATGGTGGCTATAGTAGGCATATTATACTGGTACGTATACTGGCTAAGATTAATATTATACTTTCAAAATGTTTTTCCACACTATGCACTAATAATATATCAAAAGGATTTTCACGTATCAAGCATGTTTGGTTACTATAGAGAGAAACCTTCCCCAAGTGTGTGATTGCATTGTGTGTGTGTGCCGGGAGACCTTATGGTAGTTTCATTTTCTAAAAGCATGAACGGATTTCTTTATGTTTCTTTTTGTACAAATAACTGTTTTTAAATCTGTAAGGACCCGATTCTTCGTCTTCCGAAAATTCAACATCGATACTCACTTTATCGACTGCCGAGCAATCGAACGACGGAAAACCGAACACTTAGGGTTTTAAGAAAAAGAAAAAGAGAAGAAAAAGACAGAAATAGATATAAGGTAGAAAATAGAGAGAAAAGAAAATAGAAAATAGAACGGAATAGAACAATAACAGAATCTCACAATTCGCAGCGGAACAACATATAATAATAAATGAATAATCTTTAAACAAAGAACTATATCAGTTATTACATCACATACATTACATTTCATTACATCATATCATCAGAGTGTATAACAACAACAACAAACAGTGCAGCGGAAAAAAATACTGTATAAACTAGTAATACGCCATGCCATCCAGCTTGCCTCCAGCAACTCCAGAATATCCAGAATATCCTGATAAACCTAACTCTCGACTGCCCGTGTGGAAATTGGTGGGCACCCAGAGTTTAGGAAGGAAAACAATAAACTCTGAGTCAGTCATGTGACTGGCGTGAGAACTCAAAACAGTTTATTTATCTTTGAAATCAAAATAGAGGAATATTTTTAAAGTCAATTCGCAATGTTTTTAAAAATGAGACTACCATAAGGCCTCCCGCACACACACACACATGCAAACGCAGAATCGGAGGAGATTTCTCCTTATGATAGTCAAAGATGCTTGATACGCATTAAAAAGACATTTGATATTATTACTAGTGCATAGTGTAGGAAAAATTTATTTCGAAAGTAGAATATAAATCTTAGCCAGCATAGACATTTCGAACTATGCCTACTATAGCTACCATCCAAACAGTGGGGCGCCACCATAAGTGAATGATAGGTTCTACAGCTAATACCGTACAAGATCGTATTGTTTCTTTGGATTTCCAACGAATGATCAGGCCAAGGAACTTCCCATTGCCACATGAGAATGCCTCTGGATGGACATCCCCGAGAACCAAACCGGATCTCTACCAACACAAGGCCGGGTTACCCCTAACTGAGTAACAACTGACCGAATATGCCATCCCCCGGTCCTTTGGGACCTTTCACCGAGCGCTCGCAATCAATTCACACAATCATAAAGTGTTTTCAACATGAGTAAGTATGTGGGCTCCATACCATGATACCACCCTTTTCCAGAAGGAAATGCACATATCCTAAAGGGCGCTACCCCTCATAACCTTGCTGCATCTTTCCTGTTTTGACCATTCACGGGGTGTGAGGCTCGACGAAGTCACGTCCACAAAAACATACTTTATACAAAAGCCATGCTTTGGGTCAACAAATGATCATAGAAATGATCACCAGGATAGACGATCAAATAAACGATCCTATCACAAATAATCAACACAATGATCATTTCACAGCAACACTCAGCATGTCACATTACCAAATTGGGAATATATCGCTGATAACCTTCAACTACATAACCTCTGAGCTCGTACGTCTCAGAGAAGGGTGTTAAGCTAAAAGAATAAATTCTCCGCCACCAACAGAAATATATTTGAAAGAAATCTGCTTTATATCTCAATTTGTAATGTCAGACATACAATCCATACAAGTCTGTTCCGGGATCGGACAAAACCGAAGGCACTTACAAAGAAGTTCTTGCAATCCGGATATTCACAATCCTGATCGGATTTCTCATCACATATGGAGAACTCAATACCGGAGCAACTCAGTGCAGAGTCAGTCGATAGGTCATCCTATCGCTCTCGCAAATACCCGGTCTTCAACACCGATCTTCAAATGCAATTTATAACGACGTATCACATATTCGGAATGGGTTATACGACCCCATGGTCCTTTCCCGGTTAACCCGAATAGTGAGCGCTTATTCAAAAATAAGTGTGGCATTCAAATTCAAACAAATCACATCAATTACCCATTCAAAGGGAAATATTGATAGTCGGCTATTGAACTATCAATGGATATGCACACATCACCAGATTCCAAATAATTTTCCAAATTATTTATTTTCCAAAATATCTTTACAAGATATATTATTTTCAATACTTCAAAAATAAATCAATATTTATTTTTAGACAAATTCCCCTTTTATTCATAAATTCCATAGTGAATTTTCATTCCAAAATATCCATGCATATACGATTTCAATTATTCATTTCAATTTATCTTCAAAAAGATAAATTCTCTAATATTCACTTTATATTGGAAAACATTTCCATACTTACTTATTAAGTAATTCTCAATCCATCTATTTTTAACACTTGGAAAATATTCAATATACTTAAATCGAGATTAAGTATATATTTCATTCTTTAAGGAAACCATTCTCTTAAACGTATTTATTTGGGCCAAAACGAATGTTACGTAAAACATCGTTACGACAACCCAAAATCACTAGTATAGGGATTCGAAATTAAAATAGATATATAAATCTCAATACTATACAAAACATTTCCTTTCGGAAATCATTTACTATAACAACAGTGTTATAGTCCACCATTTCCTTTTATTTCTCGAAAACATCTATTTCAACAATAAATGTTGAAATCTATGGTTTCAAATCTTAATGCATTTAAAACATCGTTAGATCGTTTTAATTCTATTCAAAACATCACATTCAAAACATTTTCTTTAACATATTATTCACTATTCAAAAACGTGAATATACTACGTTAACGAATTTCATCCTTTTATACATTTCATTTTAAAGGATTATTCACAGTCAAAAATGTGAATATAACTCCATTAATAGGTTTCAACAACTTACTTATCAAAATAAGTCGTTTACGGATTTATAAAACAACGTTTATAAATTCCTTTTATTAACCTATTCAATTCATAATTCAATTATAAAACAAAAGTTCATATCATAAGTGAAATACTTATAAAACGATTATTTTACAAAATCGTTCTTTTAATGACTTTCCAAATCATAAATCTTATAACTTATAAGATTCATTTATTTAACCAAATCTATTCTTCAAATAACTTCACAAAATTTATAAATCTTACTATTTATAAATTTCATTTATAACTTCACCATTTATAATTTTATAAATTCCATTCACTTATGAAATCCATTTTCACTTCATTCAAACACTTATAAAAACTCGTTTTATAATTTCAATATTTCAATTTATAAATATCCATTTATAAATCCCTTAATATAATTCAATTTATATTATTCTTTTAAAACGTCTTTAATCTCCTTTATAATTTCATCCTTTTGATTTATAAAATAATCAAATTTTATAAATCCTATATTTCAACTCTTTATAATAATTTCAAAAATCCCGATTAAACTATTTTATAAAATCATTAGCCTCATATTTTCAAAAATCAACCTTTAACTATATTTCTCAAAAATCAATCTTTAATCGTATTTCTCAAAATCGTAATTTTTATAACTTTAAAAATTATAACGTTTATTTATTTAAAATGGATCAATTCCAAAAATATTTTATAAACGTATACTTTCAAAAATCACTTTGAAATCATTTTAAAATTCCAAATTTGGTCCAATGATGCTACATACCAAATAGTCAATCACGACAACAACGATATCATATATCGATATGATAATCAATCAAATATCAAAATATCTGAAATCAAATAAATATTGTTGAGGAATCCAGTTGGATCCCTCCGACCTGTTTTCCTGCATCCACAAACATTAGCACAATACCAATTTCGCTCCAGTACGAAATTATCGCGGTATATGGGATTTAAAATATTATCCGCTTAATAACGGCGCAATAGGGTCTCATCCGCTACACAAATGCGGGAAATCAATAACTCCAATATATACATATGCCAATATATATATATTGCTATTATATATAATACCAATTTCACTGTTTATGAAATATTCGCGGTATATGTTTTTAATAAATAACATCCGCTTACTAACGGCGTATAATGTCTATTTTAACAATCAATAGATAACAATCATCATTCAAACATGCATTCAAATATTTTAAATCTAACTATTTAAAATAAAAATCGAAACTGATTCGATTGAGTGAGAAGTTCTCACCTTGATTTTAATTTCGTTTTAGCGATTTATTTCGAATAAAATTAAACGGACGTTTAATTTTACCCAAAATTTTTACTAACCCCAAACGACTCCAATCTAACTCCATCGCGTAGTGCTCGTCCATACGATTCCAACGCAACTGGTTTCGCGCGTTTTCGACCTCGTATGAAAAAGTTATGATTTTTCAAAGTTTATACGAATTTATATACATAAATTTATAACATAATTTATAATTTTAAACCCTCAACAAATCAGGACCGTTGGATCTGCATCTAGAGAATCACGGCCGCACCCTCCTTCTCCCTCTCCCTCACGTTCAACAGCCGCACACAAGAACCCATACCATCAAATTAGGGTTTCAATTTTCGACCTCCACGTTGAACTTGAACGCGATCAGGAACTTGCATCTCGAAGCTCATCTCCTCCTCTACCCACGCCTGCCACCATAGCAAGCTCGGCCACCCCATTGTTCTCGAATTGCGTGCGCAAGCCCCAGGCGTCGGCCCCCTCCTGCTCCCCCTCTGATGCTCCAAACACGATCATCACCGTATGGATCGAAAGCTCTCGTCGAGCTCTACATGTTTGTAGTTGATCACATCTTCTAATTGTTTGTAGATTGGGAGAGATTAAGGAATGAATTTGGGAAGTTTCTGGCCTTTGAATCTGAAAGTGGCGGCTGCATTTGTTTAGGGTTAGGGTTTTATGTTGTTGAAGATAGTGAAGGCTTGAGTTCCTTTTATATGTTTTCAAACGAAAACACTATTCATCTTCAATTTTCAAACTCCGATTTACGCGCCGAAACTGACGTTCCTAGGGTTTATCCCGCATTCCGGACACAATGGAACAGGTTTCGAAAGCTAATTCGGACATCTGTGCGAGATATGGCAATAAACGTTCAATTTAAATTAAACCGATTTAAACGATTTTCTAGGCGTTTTAATTTGTACCGGACAAACGGTAAATCCAATTGACACGAAAATTGAAACCATACAATAATATTACATTACGGATCCGATGAAACTAGTTTCGTAGAAATCCAAGACTTTTTGAAAAATGGCTATTTTAACTCGCCAAATTAAAATTAAAAATAATTCGATGCGTTTCGAGCTGCCACGATCAAACGATAGCTATGATTGCTACGAAAATTGAAATCCGGTAATAACAAACTATTACGGATCCAATGGAACTGGTTTCGTTCAATTATGAGACTGTTCAAAAATTGACTATTTTCACTAGTCGATTTTAATATTAAAATATTCAATTTTCACAAATTAACTTTTAATTCGATTTTAAAAGTTCTAAAATATCATTCTAACTCCAATATGATAAAATAAAATTTTACAAATCATTTTCAATCATATTTAACCCAATTTTCAATTATTTCTATAATTTAACATATCAAATTATCGATTTAATTATCCAATTAAATCCAATTATTCAAAATAAAATTTATTCGACTAATAAATTCACTTATTAATATTTAAAATTAATTAAATATTCGAATTTTAATTAATAAAAATTCTGGGTCGTTACAAAATCTCACACCAGTCCCATGACCGAATCGGACTTTATTGTTTCTTTTTCTAAACTCTGGGTGCCCCCAATTTTCCACACGGACAACCTAGAGTCAGGTTATCAGTAGGATCTGGAACTAAGTCAGGAATGTGTGCTGTGGAAATCAGGAGAAAAGCTGGATGGCGAGACGTATCGCACGTATATGATGTATTATCGGCTGCGTATGGTTTGACGCAAAGTCAATTTCCATGTGGACAAATTATCTTAGCTGCCCAGTGTTGTGTTTTGTTGATATTGTACTCCGATGATGTAATGTATAAACATATATAGTTCTTTTGTTTAAATTTAGTCATTTATCTATTATATATTGTTCCGCGGCATTTGTGAGATTCTGATATTGTTTCTATTTCTTCTCCTACTTTCTTATTCTTTAACCCTAACGATTTGATTTTCCGGCATTCGATTATTTGGCATTGGATACAATGGACGAATTGATGTCGATTTTCGGGAGTCGAAAAAATCGGGTCGTTATAAACACACTTTCTGAGATGTGAAACATGGAAAACATCGTGGACTCCTGCCAAACTGCTCGGCAATTCGACTCTATATGCGAGTTTTCCGATCCTCTCAACAATACGAAAAGGTCCAACGAATCTCGATGCCAAATTTCCTTGTCTTCCAAATCTGATCATGCCCTTTATCGGTGACACCTTAATGAAATCCTGATCTCCAACCAAGAACTCTAAATCTTTTCATCTTTTATCTACATAACTCTTCTGCTTAGACCGAGCCTCCTTCATCCTAGGTCGAATGACCTTAATCTTTGCTTCAGCTTCTCTAACCAAATCTGGACCAAGAACCAACCTATCCCCATTCTCTAATCAACAAACGAGAGGTTTGCATGGCCTTCCATACAAAGCTTCAAACGGTGCCATCTCAATACTAGTCTGATAACCGTTGTTATACGAAAACTCGACTAAGTGCAGATGGTCTTTCCATCATCCCCCGAAATCTAATACACAAGCTCTTAACAAATCTTTCAAAGTTTTGTTAACCCTTTCCGTTTCCCCATATACCTACGGATGGTAAGCGCTACCCATCTTGAGCTTCGTTCCCAAAATTCCTATACACTCTATTAGAATCTCGATTTTCATCGTTTGATTGTGACAACTATATAAATCAATATTTGTGTGTACTAATCACTTATGTAGGAGATTTGTTGCAGATTCGGGTTTAGAATATTTTGAAGATGATAGTCTATTGTTTAGAGTCTGTATACTGTTTACATATATGTTAAAATCTCTCCAGAATGGTATATATATAAACATACACATATGCACAAACATGCACAAGTGGCTGAAAACAGCCAACTGAATGGACTCGTTCAGCCGTTTGTTTGCTGAAACAATTTTAATGTTTAACAATACTCAGCCGGCTGAATGAGTTGATTCAGGCGGCTGTTTTAGGCCAAAATTTTCCTATTTCCTTGCTGGTTTCGATTTTAACAAATTTAGAAGGCTGAATTATTATTTCAGTCGGTTGAATATTTTCAACAGCTATTTTTCCGAAAAGACACTTCTCTTCATCGAAGAGAAACTTCTTCAAATCAATAGTTGCACCTGTTTCTTTTCAATATTAACCTTCATGAATGATTGCAACTGTTTAATCTCAATAAATAGATTTCAGAATTCAACAAACAAATTACCTAACTAATTTTTATATTCTTGAATTCTTATCTCTTATTCTCTATTTTCAGCTTGCACTCAAATTGCATACAATCTCTGATTGTTGATCACTTTATCTTCCACAATTCTCAAGCACATTACACTATTTATCATAAAGGAGGAGATTATAGAAAGATTGTACTAAATTGACTTATCAATTTATTTAAAGAGCATACTATAGTCAGACACTTGTGTTATTTGTATAGAAGTCCTATTCGATTGCTCAGACAGTAGAAGTCCTATTCGGTTGCTCATGCGGTAGAAGTCTTATTCAGTTGCTCAGGCGGTAGAAGTCCTGTTCGATTGCTCAGGTAGTGTAAACCTATTCCTTCGGGTTAAGTGAGAGTTGTTAGATTAAATTTCAGAAGGAGGCTGGGACTAGACGTAGAATGGAAGTTCGAACCAGTATAACAATATCTGGTGTCATTTATTTTACCGCTTTAATTATTTACTTAGTTTATATTCCGCACAAATAGTTATCCATATTACATGATCCTATAGCATAGTCACTTTCATTTGGTATTAGAGTAAGACCATCATGTAGCCGTAACATATTTATCTGATATTTTATTTATATGGAAAACAACACCAGCACTGTAACTAACACTACCTTTCTAGAAGCTCAATCTACTACACGCCCACCTCTATTCAATCGAATGAACTATAACTATTAGGCTACTAGAATGAGAATCTATATATAAGCAAGTAGTTATGAAACCAAGAACATTATGCAATTTGAATATAGTATACCTACCACCGAATATTCAACATGGTCTAACACACAAAAATTATACGCTACTGCAAATGTTAAAGCTATGAATATGTTATATTGTGCATTAGAAAAAAATGAATTTAATAGAATAAGCATGTGTAAAACTGCTCATGAAATTTGGCGTTTACTTAAAATTACACATGAAGGTACTAACAAAATAAAACAGAGTAAAATTTCCATGCTCAAAAATCAGTTCCAGAATTTTAAAATGAACCAAGATGAGACTATAAATGAAATGTATTCTAGATTTCAAGATATATATATCATTCTTTGATAGCATCAAAAGAAACTTATACAGATTTTGATATTGTTTCAAAAATCCTCATGTAACGCTTTGATTTTTCGTTGCCGAAAAACCGAATAGTTATGGGTTTTAAAAAGAATTTAGGAAGAGAAAAAGAAGAAAAGAAGATAGAGGGAAAAGAATAGAAAATTAGAAAATAGAATAGAAAAGAGAAAATAGAGAAGAGATAGAAAAACAGAAAGGAAAACAAGAACAACATCAGAATCTCACAATTCACAGCGGAACAACATATAATAATAAATGAATAATCTTTAAACAAAGAACTATATCAGTTATTACATTACATTTCATTACATCATATCATCAGAGTATACTACAACAACAACAAATAGTGCAGCGGAAAAAGAAATACTATATAAGTAATATGCCATGCCATCCAGCTTGCCTCCAGCAATTCCAGAATATCCAGAATATCCTGATAAACCTAACTCTTGACTGCCCGTGTGGAAATTGGTGGGCACCCAGAGTTTAGGAAGGAAAACAATAAACTCCAAGTCAGTCATGTGACTGGTGTGAGAACTCAAAATAGTTTATTTATCTTTAAAATCAAAATAGAGGAATATTTTTAAATTCAATTCGCAATGCTTTTAAAATGAGACTACCATAAGGCCTCCCGCACACACACACATGCAAACGCAGAATCGGAGGAGATTTCTCCTTATGATAGTCAAAGATGCTTGATACGCATTTAAAATAACATTTGATATTATTACTAGTGCATAGTGTAGGGGAAAAATTCATTTTGAAAGTAGAATATAAATCTTAGCCAACATACGACCATTATCGTATGCCTACTATAGCTACCATCCAAACAGTGGTGACCACCATAAGTGAATGGCAGGTCCTACAACTAATACCGTACAAGTTTCGTATTGGGAATTGGATTTCCAACAAATGGTCAGGCCAAGGAACTTCCCATTGCCACATGAGAATGCCTCTGGAAAGACATCCCCGAGAACCAAACCGGAACTCTGCCAACACAAGGCCGGGTTACCCCTAACTGGGTAACTACTGACACGAGCACGCCGTTCCCCGATCGTAAACGACCTTTCTCACGGGATCCCGAAAACCAACAACCACAAAGTAATAAATTCGTAGTAACCATATAGGTTAAATATCTGGGCTCCATACCATGATACCACCTCTATCCAGAAGGAAATGTACATACCCTAAAGGGTGCTACCCCTCATAACCTTGCTGCATCTTTCCTGTTTTGACCATTTCCGGGGTGTGAGGCTCGACGAAGTCACGTCCACAAAAACATACTTTATACAAAAGCCATGCTTTGGGTCAACAAATGATCAACACAATGATCACTAAGATAGACGATCAAATAAACGATCCTATCACAATAATCAACACAATGATCATTTCAGCATCACTCAGCATGTCACATTACCAAATTGGGAATATATCGCTAATAACTTCAACTATATAACCTCTGAGCTCGTACGTCTCAGAGAAGGGTGTTAAGCTAAAAGAATAAATTCTCCGCCACCAACAGAAATATATTTGAAAGAAATCGGCTTTATATCTCAACTTGTAATGTCAGACACACAATCCATACAAGTCTGTTCCGGGATCGAACAAAACCGAAGGCACTTACAAAGAAGTCCTTGCAATCCGGATATTCACAATCCTGATCGGATTTCCCATCACTTAGGGAGTCTCTATACCGCTGCAACTCAGTGCAGAGACAATCGACAGGTCATCCTATTGCTCTCGCAAATACCGGGTCTTCAACACCGATCTTCAATGCAATTCATAACGACGTATCACATATTCGGAATGGGTTATACGACCCCATGGTCCTTTCCCGGTTAACCCGAATAGTGAGCGCTTATTCAAAAAAATAAGTGTAGCATTCACATTCAACAAATCACATCAATTACCCATTCAAAGGGAAATATTGATAGTCGGTTATTGAACTATCACTGGATATGCACACATCACCAGTTTCCAAATAATTTTCCAAATTATTTATTTTCCAAAATATCTTCACTAGATATTAAATTTCAATACTTCAAAAATAAATCAATATTTATTTTTTTAAACCAATTTCACTTTCTTTTATAAATTCCTTAGCGAATTTATAATCCAAAATATCTATGAATATTCGATTTCAATTATTCATTTCAATATTCCTTTTCAATTTATCTTCAAAAAGATAAATTCTCAAAATATTCACTTTATATTGGAAAACATTTCCATACTTATTTATTCATAAGTAATTCACAATTTTTATTTATTTTCAACACTTAGAAAATATTCAATATACTTAAATCGAAATTAAGTATAAATTTCATTCTTTAAGGAAATCATTCTCTTAAACATATTTATTTGGGTCAAAACGAATGTTACGTAAAACATCGTTACGACAACCCAAAATCACTAGTATAGGGATTCAAAAATTAAAATAGATATATAAATCCCAATACTATACAAAACATTTCCTTTCGGAAATCATTTACTATAACAACAGTGTTATAGTCCATTATTTCCTTCTATTTCTCGAAAACGTCTATTTCAACAATAAATGTTGAAATCTATGGTTTCGAATCTCAACACATTTTAAAACATCGTTAGATCGTTTTAATTCAATTTCAAATATCACATTTAAAACAATTTCCTTTAACATATTATTCACAGGTCAAAAACGTGAATATAACTCCATTAATAGGTTTCAACAATTTTCTTATCAAAATAAGTCATTTGCGAATTTATAAAACAACGTTTATAAATTCCATTTCTATTTATTTATAAAAACTTCCTTTTTTTATAAATTCTTTCATTAACCTATTCCAGTTTATAACTCAATTATAACCTAAAAGTTCATATTATAAGTTAAATACTTATAAAACGATTATTTTACAAAATCGTTCCTCTAAACTTCATAATTATAAATCTTATATCTTATAAGATTCAATTATTTATCCAAAATTCATTCTTTCAATAACTTTATAAATTTTATAAACATACTGTTTATAAAATTCCATTTATAACTTCACTGTTTATAATCCTGTAAATTTCATTCATTTACTAAATTCATCTTCACTTTATTCAAACACTTATGAAAACTCGTTTTATAATGTCTATATTTCAATTTATAAATGTCCATTTATAAATCTCTTAATATAAATCGATTTATACTGTTCTTTAAAAACATCTTTAAATTCCTTTATAATTTCCCATTCTCTGGATTTACAAATAATCAAATTTTATAAATCCTATATTTAAACTCTTTATAATAAATTCCAAAATCTCAATTTAAACTATTTTAAAAAAAATCATTAATCCATATTTCTCAAAAATCAGCTTTTAACTATATTTCACAAAAACCATAATTTTATAACTTTTAAAATTATAACGTTTATTTATTTAAAATGGATCAATTCTAAAAATATAGTATATTTTCAAAAATCACTTTATAATCATTTTAAAATCCCATTATTTGGGTCCAATGATGCTACACACCAAATAGTCAATTATGACAACAACGATATCATATATCGTATATGATAGTCAATCAAATATCAAAATATTTGAAATTAAATAAATACTGTTGAGGAATCCAGTTGGATCCCTCCAACCTGTTTTCCTGCATCCACAAACATTAGCACAATACCAATTTCGCTCCAGTACGAAATTATCGCGGTATATGTTCTTATTAAATATTATCCGCTTAATAACTGCGCAATAGGGTCTCATCAGCTAAACAAAAAATGCGGGAAATCAACAACTGCAATATATACATATGCCAATATATATATATATTGATATTATATATAATACCAATTTCACTGTTTATGAAATATTCGCGGTATATGTTTTTATTAAATAACATCCGCTTACTAACGGCGTATAATGTCTATTTTAACAATCACTAGATATCAATCAACATTCAAATATTTTAAATCTAACTATTTAAAATAAAATCGAAACCTATTCGATTGAGTGAGAAATTCTCACCTTGATTTTAATTTCCGTTTCAGCTTTTATTTCGAATAAAATTAAACGGACGTTTAATTTTACCCAAAATTCTCACTAACTCCAAACGACTCCAAACCAACTCCATCGCATAGTGCTCGTCCATACGATTCCAACGCAACTGGTTTCGCGCGTTTTCGACCTCGTATGAAAAAGTTATGATTTTATGAAGTTTATACACGATTTTATAACTAAATCACAACATAACCATATAGTTTTCAACCTTCATCAATTATTGGCCTTAGGATCCATCTCCAAGCAAATCACAGCCCTCCATCCCTTCTTCTTCCCCCACGTTCACATCTCCAGGCATCACAAATTGAGGCCGAACCCATATTTGCTTATTAGGGTTTGATAATACTCCTCCTACACTCGACTTGACGACGATCAGGAAGTTCCATCACGTAGCTCGCTCCTGACTCCACCTCCACCCTCAGACCGCACCCACTCGGCCACACCCTCTCCTCGTTTTTCGTACGCAGGCCGGCCCCCTTCTCATGCCAATTCCCATCGATCCGGAGCCCCATTTTCCATCACAACCGTTGATTTCGAAGAGCATGACGAGCTTTACACTTTTCTAGTTGAAACTTTCATGAATCGATGCATAGATTTGAAGATTTGGAGGGAGGAAAGAAGATCATTTCTGGCCGTTCTTATAGGGGGTGGCGGCTAGGGTTTCATTTTGATTTTTTTTTTTTAAAGTTATGAAGGCATTGGTCTATTTATAGAAGAAAATCGAACACTATTCATCCGGAAATTCCGAACACCGATTTACGTGCCGTAACCAGCGTTTCTAGGGTTTACCCCGCGTTCCGGACACAATGGAACAGGTTTCGGAAGCTAATTCGGAAGTATGTGCGAGTTATGGCTAAAAACGCTCAATTTAAATTAAACCGATTTAAATCGATTTCTAGGCGTTTTAATTTGTACCGGACAAACGGTAAATCCAATTGACTTGAAATTTGAAACCTTATAATAATATCACATTACGGATCCGATGAAACTGGTTTCGTCGAAATCCGAGACTTTTTGAAAAATGGCTATTTTCACTCGCCAAATTTAAATTAAAAACAAATCGATGCGTTTCGAGCTGCCACGATCAAACGGTAACTCCGATTGACACGAAAATTGAAATCCGGTAATAACTAACTATTACGGATCCAATGGAACTGGTTTCGTTCAATTCTGAGACTGTTCAAAAATTGACTATTTTCACTAGTCGATTTAAATATTAAAATATTCAATTTTCACAAATTAACTTTAAATTCGATTTTAAAAGTTCTAAAATATCATTCTAACTTCCATATGATAAAATAAAATTTTACAAATCATTTTCAATCATATTTAACTCTATTTTCAATTATTTCCATAATTTAACATATTCAATTATCGATTTAATAATCCAATTAAATTCAATAATTCAAATAAAAATTTATTTGACTTATAAATTCACTTATTAATATTTAAAATTAATTAAATATTCATATTTTAATTATTAAAAATTCTGGGTCGTTACAATCTTCCCCACTTAAAAGAATTTCGTCCTCGAAATTACAAGTAAGAAAAGTTATGGAATTTATTAATTTTCCAAAAATTCATAGTTAAACTTCTTACAAATCTTTACTAAGTTTTCAAAATCATACTTAGTTATCTTTTCAAAAACAACTACTATTGTTTAACTTTCAATTTCAAATCAAAGTTAAAGTTTTTAAAATTTTCCAGATTTTCTCAAATTTTTTCTAACGCCTTAAATTTTCGGAAAAATTCGCCATTGTCTCCTTTGCGCGGCTCGATCCGAAAAAAAAATAAATGACAGTATATATATCACAAATATACATCTCATCAAGTAATGAGGCATCCCGAAGGGAAAAAGTGTAAAAGTACGATATTTAATCCGAGATATGTACCTTATATTTTATTAGCGAGCATATACGACTAATATAGCGCAAAAGCGAGCCCCAAATGCGAAGCAAACGCGATCCGCACCTACTAAACACTCAACAAACATCATGAGAACATGCATATATGACAATAATCTCAATATACAACATATAGTAACATATCAACTATATATGTCACATAGCAAATGCAACTAAACAACAAATGCAAACATCAACCAACTACCATTCATAACCAATAAATATTCATTCTTATTCTCATTAATATTCAATGAATTGGTTTTCAATTTAATCACGTTTGATTCATATACAGTGGATGTTCTTACTAACATTTATTTTCAATTAGTTTATATTCACTAATTCATATTCAAGTTGGTTCACTTCCAATTCAAATTCAATGAATTTAACTTTCAATTTCATTAATTCTTAACGAATTATATACAATCACTCAACTAACAACCATATAACAATCAATGTATATTAATTACAACCAAATTCCTTTGCTTACAATTGGTTTAATCAAATTAATTTTCATTCAACTATTCAACTTTCAATACCATTAGAATTTAATGAATTAACACGTACATCCATTATTTCTTATCAATTATTCACATTTAATTGATTATCATTCAAGCCATTCATTCAATTCAATTATAAAAGTTGAATTTCATTTATATAACTCAAGTTCATATTCATTTAATCCACTTGATTATTTACTTCGATACCAAAATCAATTCCATTCAACAACACTTAAGTTATATTACATTTTATAAACATCACTTTTTATTTACAATTCACATTCATAAATATATTTTCACTTTTTTATATATATAAGTTTATTTCACAATTGTAAATCACTTTAATTATAATTCAATTCTTATAATTTATTTCCTTATACAATTATTCTTTTATTTAGATTATTCAAACAACTTAACAATCAACTTACATACACTTTAATAATTCTGAAAAATTATTTCTTTATATATAAAATTATACTCAAGGTAAAAATTATTTTATTTACCCAATTTTAAAACAATATTATGTCGAATTATCTTGTTTAAGAGTTTAGAAACCCCTATCTACGATAGTTAGCTAGACTAGATCGACGGGAATCTATAAACAATCAACCGATAAGTCAACACAATATAAAACAATTTTTATTCACTAACAAATACGCTCTCATAGCTATTATTACACTCAACTCATTCTAGAGTATTGCTGACTCTATCTCTAACGAGTAATACCCAACAGAACCATGATTGTCGCTTAACCATAAGCTCTGATACCAAATGTAACGCTTCGATTTTTCGTTGCCGAAAAACCGAATAGTTATGGGTTTTAAAAAGAATTTAGGAAGAGAAAAAGAAGAAAAGAAGATAGAAGATAGAGGGAAAAGAATAGAAAATTAGAAAATAGAATAGAAAAGAGAAAATAGAGAAGAGATAGAAAAACAGAAAGGAAAACAAGAACAACATCAGAATCTCACAATTTGCAGCGGAACAACATATAATAATAAATGAATAATCTTTAAACAAAGAACTATATCAGTTATTACATTACATTTCATTACATCATATCATCAGAGTATACTACAACAACAACAAATAGTGCAGCGGAAAAAGAAATACTATATAAGTAATATGCCATGCCATCCAGCTTGCCTCCAGCAATTCCAGAATATCCAGAATATCCTGATAAACCTAACTCTTGACTGCCCGTGTGGAAATTGGTGGGCACCCAGAGTTTAGGAAGGAAAACAATAAACTCCAAGTCAGTCATGTGACTGGTGTGAGAACTCAAAACAGTTTATTTATCTTTAAAATCAAAATAGAGGAATATTTTTAAATTCAATTCGCAATGCTTTTAAAATGAGACTACCATAAGGCCTCCCGCACACACACACATGCAAACGCAGAATCAGAGGAGATTTCTCCTTATGATAGTCAAAGATGCTTGATACGCATTTAAAATAACATTTGATATTATTACTAGTGCATAGTGTAGGGGAAAAATTCATTTTGAAAGTAGAATATAAATCTTAGCCAACATACGACCATTATCGTATGCCTACTATAGCTACCATCCAAACAGTGGTGACCACCATAAGTGAATGGCAGGTCCTACAACTAATACCGTACAAGTTTCGTATTGGGAATTGGATTTCCAACAAATGGTCAGGCCAAGGAACTTTCCATTGCCACATGAGAATGCCTCTGGAAAGACATCCCCGAGAACCAAACCGGAACTCTGCCAACACAAGGCCGGGTTACCCCTAACTGGGTAACTACTGACACGAGCACGCCATTCCCCGATCGTAAACGACCTTTCTCACGGGATCCCGAAAACCAACAACCACAAAGTAATAAATTCGTAGTAACCACATAGGTTAAATATCTGGGCTCCATACCATGATACCACCTCTATCCAGAAGGAAATGTACATACCCTAAAGGGAGCTACCCCTCATAACCTTGCTGCATCTTTCCTGTTTTGACCATTTCCGGGGGTGTGAGGCTCGACGAAGTCACGTCCACAAAAACATACTTTATACAAAAGCCATGCTTTGGGTCAACAAATGATCAACACAATGATCACTAAGATAGACGATCAAATAAACGATCCTATCACAATAATCAACACAATGATCATTTCAGCATCACTCAGCATGTCACATTACCAAATTGGGAATATATCGCTGATAACTTCAACTATATAACCTCTGAGCTCGTACGTCTTAGAGAAGGGTGTTAAGCTAAAAGAATAAATTCTCCGCCACCAACAGAAATATATTTGAAAGAAATCGGCTTTATATCTCAACTTGTAATGTCAGACACACAATCCATACAAGTCTGTTCCGGGATCGAACAAAACCGAAGGCACTTACAAAAAAGTCCTTGCAATCCGGATATTCACAATCCTGATCGGATTTCCCATCACTTAGGGAGTCTCTATACCGCTGCAACTCAGTGCAGAGACAATCGACAGGTCATCCTATCGCTCTCGCAAATACCGGGTCTTCCACACCGATCTTCAATGCAATTCATAACGACGTATCACATATTCGGAATGGGTTATACGACCCCATGGTCCTTTCCCGGTTAACCCGAAAAGTGAGCGATTATTCAAAAAAATAAGTGTAGCATTCACATTCAACAAATCACATCAATTACCCATTCAAAGGGAAATATTGATAGTCGGTTATTGAACTATCACTGGATATGCACACATCACCAGTTTCCAAATAATTTTCCAAATTATTTATTTTCCAAAATATCTTCACTAGATATTAAATTTCAATACTTCAAAAATAAATCAATATTTATTTTTTTAAACCAATTTCACTTTCTTTTATAAATTCCTTAGCGAATTTATAATCAAAAATATCTATGAATATTCGATTTCAATTATTCATTTCAATATTCCTTTTCAATTTATCTTCAAAAAGACAAATTCTCAAAATATTCACTTTATATTGGAAAACATTTCCATACTTATTTATTCATAAGTAATTCACAATTTTTATTTATTTTCAACACTTAGAAAATATTCAATATACTTAAATCGAAATTAAGTATAAATTTCATTCTTTAAGGAAATCATTCTCTTAAACATATTTATTTGGGCCAAAACGAATGTTACGTAAAACATCGTTACGACAACCCAAAATCACTAGTATAGGGATTCAAAAATTAAAATAGATATATAAATCCCAATACTATACAAAATATTTCCTTTCGGAAATCATTTACTATAACAACAGTGTTATAGTCCATTATTTCCTTCTATTTCTCGAAAACGTCTATTTCAACAATAAATGTTGAAATCTATGGTTTCGAATCTCAACACATTTTAAAACATCGTTAGATCGTTTTAATTCAATTTCAAATATCACATTTAAAACAATTTCCTTTAACATATTATTCACAGTTCAAAAACGTGAATATAACTCCATTAATAGGTTTCAACAATTTTCTTATCAAAATAAGTCATTTGCGAATTTATAAAACAACGTTTATAAATTCCATTTCTATTTATTTATAAAAACTTCCTTTTTTTTATAAATTCTTTCATTAACCTATTCCAGTTTATAACTCAATTATAACCTAAAAGTTCATATTATAAGTTAAATACTTATAAAACGATTATTTTACAAAATCGTTCCTCTAAACTTCATAATTATAAATCTTATATCTTATAAGATTCAATTATTTATCCAAAATTCATTCTTTCAATAACTTTATAAATTTTATAAACCTACTGTTTATAAAATTCCATTTATAACTTCACTGTTTATAATCCTGTAAATTTCATTCATTTACTAAATTCATCTTCACTTTATTCAAACACTTATGAAAACTCGTTTTATAATGTCTATATTTCAATTTATAAATGTCCATTTATAAATCTCTTAATATAAATCAATTTATATTATTCTTTAAAAACATCTTTAAATTCCTTTATAATTTCCCATTCTCTTGATTTATAAATAATCAAATTTTATAAATCCTATATTTAAACTCTTTATAATAAATTCCAAAATCTCAATTTAAACTATTTTAAAAAAAATCATTAATCCATATTTCTCAAAAATCAGCTTTTAACTATATTTCACAAAAACCATAATTTTATAACTTTTAAAATTATAACGTTTATTTATTTAAAATGGATCAATTCTAAAAATATAGTATATTTTCAAAAATCACTTTATAATCATTTTAAAATCCCATTATTTGGGTCCAATGATGCTACACACCAAATAGTCAATTATGACAACAACGATATCATATATCGTATATGATAGTCAATCAAATATCAAAATATCTGAAATTAAATAAATACTGTTGAGGAATCCAGTTGGATCCCTCCAACCTGTTTTCCTGCATCCACAAACATTAGCACAATACCAATTTCGCTCCAGTACGAAATTATCGCGGTATATGTTCTTATTAAATATTATCCGCTTAATAACGGCGCAATAAGGTCTCATCCGCTAAACAAAAAATGCAGGAAATCAACAACTGCAATATATACATATGCCAATATATATATATTGATATTATATATAATACCAATTTCACTGTTTATGAAATATTCGCGGTATATGTTTTTATTAAATAACATCCGCTTACTAACGGCGTATAATGTCTATTTTAACAATCACTAGATATCAATCAACATTCAAATATTTTAAATCTAACTATTTAAAATAAAATCGAAACCTATTCGATTGAGTGAGAAATTCTCACCTTGATTTTAATTTCCGTTTCAGCTTTTATTTCGAATAAAATTAAACGGACGTTTAATTTTACCCAAAATTCTCACTAACTCCAAACGACTCCAAACCAACTCCATCGCGTAGTGCTCGTCCATACGATTCCAACGCAACTGGTTTCGTGCGTTTTCGACCTCGTATGAAAAAGTTATGATTTTATGAAGTTTATACACGATTTTATAACTAAATCACAACATAACCATATAGTTTTCAACCTTCATCAATTATTGGCCTTAGGATCCATCTCCAAGCAAATCACAGCCCTCCATCCCTTCTTCTTCCCCCACGTTCACATCTCCAGGCATCACAAATTGAGGCCGAACCCATATTTGCTTATTAGGGTTTGATAATACTCCTCCTACACTCGACTTGACGACGATCAGGAAGTTCCATCACGTAGCTCGCTCCTGACTCCACCTCCACCCTCAGACCGCACCCACTCGGCCACCCCCTCTCCTCGTTTTTCGTACGCAGGCCGGCCCCCTTCTCATGCCAATTCCCATCGATCCGGAGCCCCATTTTCCATCACAACCGTTGATTTCGAAGAGCATGACGAGCTTTACACTTTTCTAGTTGAAACATTCATGAATCGATGCATAGATTTGAAGATTTGGAGGGAGGAAGGAAGATCATTTCTGGCCGTTCTTATAGGGGGTGGCGGCTAGGGTTTCATTTTGTTTTTTTTTTTTAAAGTTATGAAGGCATTGGTCTATTTATAGAAGAAAATCGAACACTATTCATCCGAAAATTCCGAACTCCGATTTACGCGCCGTAACCAGCGTTTCCAGGGTTTACCCCGCGTTCCAGACACAATGGAACAGGTTTTGGAAGCTAATTCGGAAGTATGTGCGAGTTATGGCTAAAAACGCTCAATTTAAATTAAACCGATTTAAATCGATTTCTAGGCGTTTTAATTTGTACCGGACAAACGGTAAATCCAATTGACTTGAAATTTGAAACCTTACAATAATATCACATTATGGATCCGATGAAACTGGTTTCTTCGAAATCCAAGACTTTTTGAAAAATGGCTATTTTCACTCGCCAAATTTAAATTAAAAACAAATCGATGCGTTTCGAGCTGCCACGATCAAACGGTAATTCCGATTGACACGAAAATTGAAATCCGGTAATAACTAACTATTACGGATCCAATGGAACTGGTTTCGTTCAATTCTGAGACTGTTCAAAAATTGACTATTTTCACTAGTCGATTTAAATATTAAAATATTCAATTTTCACAAATTAACTTTAAATTCGATTTTAAAAGTTCTAAAATATCATTCTAACTTCCATATGATAAAATAAAATTTTACAAATCATTTTCAATCATATTTAACTCTATTTTCAATTATTTCCATAATTTAACATATTCAATTATCGATTTAATAATCCAATTAAATTCAATAATTCAAATAAAAATTTATTTGACTTATAAATTCACTTATTAATATTTAAAATTAATTAAATATTCATATTTTAATTATTAAAAATTCTGGGTCGTTACACCTCAACTCACTAACAGATAAGTGGGAACGAAAAGTCTTAGCAATCGAAGAAGCTAACGACATTTCGAGCATAAAACCGGAGGAGTTGATAGGAAATCTAATGTCGTATTAAATTAATCTCTAGGAAAAACGAGTATAGGCTCAAGAAAGAAGAACATAGCATTCCAGATAGAAAAGGATGGTTCAAATTCAGATGAAGAAGATATGGGGTTCATTGCTAAAAATTTCAAAAAAATTTGAAATTTAGAAAGAGCAACAAATTCAGAAATAACAAGAACAGCTTCAGCAACAATAACAAAACCAAAAAACAATCATCATCTGCTTTAGAATGTTATGAATGTCACAAGAAAGGCCACATCAAGAAAGGCTGTCCCGAGAAAAAGAAAGACAAACATAAGCATAAGAAAGGCATATTCAAGAAGAAAGCTTTCTCTGTCACTTGAGACAATTCAGAATCATCTTCATCATCAAATAGTGACTTGGGTAGTGATACAGAACAAGCCAATGTATGTTTTATGGCCACAAAAGATGAGGTAAGTGATGTAACTTTTGATGATCTATTAGAAATAAACTCGAAATTAAATGATAAACTAAAAGACATCAAAAGAAAATATAAAGAATCTCTTGAAAAATTGAATAGAATTGAAATTAAAGTAGATGTGCTAAGAGATGAGAAACATATCTTAGAATACGAACTTGAGGTTACTCAAGAATCTTGTTCTAATATGACATCTCAACTCTGTATGCTAGTTGAGAGATAGAAACACAGAAAAGAAAAGAATGATGCTCTATTAATTGAATATGATGATCTTAAAGCAAATATCAAGATATTAAAATTAGGTAACTCTAGTCTTAAACAAAGTTAGAAGATATTACCAAAAATGTCGAAATTTTAGTAAAGGCCGAGAAAATCTTTTCAAAATTATAGAAAATTCTCAAACTACTTCAAATAAACGAGGACTAGGATATAAGCAATCTTCTAAAATTATTCCAAAGAAAAAGAATTCTTCATATAAACGGAATAATAAAGTTAAGAAATCAAGTTCAAAAATTTCAAATTTTAATAAATCAACTAAAATTTGATGTCCTAAAACAAATAACTATTTGATTAGAAATAAGTGTATAAAATCTTTTATAAAATTTGCTCATAAAAACTGTTTATAAAAACAAAGATTTTACTTTCAAAACGAATTATGAACCCTCTTCGGTTTGGCTTCCTAAGATCTAACTCTTAGGACCCAAAATAAAATGGTCGGTACTATTGTTAATTCTGTATTTTGCAGGTACCACCTAAAAAGAGTGGAAAATGGATAGCAGACAGAGGTTGCTCCAAACATGACAGGAAACAAAGGGATGCTAATGAATATTATCTACTCAGATGGAGGTTTTATCACATTTGCAGATAATTCCAAAGGAAATGTCATCGGCAAAGGCGATGTGAGCAATAACGGTATATCTAATTTACCTCTTACTACAAATGTTTTATTAGTTAATAATTTAAAACATAATTTACTTAGTATTAACCAATTGTATGATAAAGGATTCAATATTCCTTTTTTTGAAAATAAGTGTAGCATTTTCGATCAAAATAAAAATCTTATTTTTGAAGGTTTTAGAGATAAAAATATTTATGTTTTGAATATGAATATAAATTGCAATATATATGTATGTTTAATAGCTAAAGAAAATGATCCTTGGTTATGGGATAAGAGATTTTTTCATACTAATTTCAAAGCTATAAATAAATTATCTAAAAATGAATTAGTAAAAGGTTTACCAAAAATAAATTTTAGATTAAACAATATTTGTTATGCTTGTCAATTAGGAAAATTGTCAAAATCATCCTTTAAATCAAAGAAATTTTTTCTACTATACAACCATTAGAACTATTTCGTTTGGATCTCTTTGGTCCAACTCAAGTTCAATCAATAAACCATAACGAATATGTGTTTGTTATAGTAGATGATTTCTCAAGATATACTTGGACTATTTTTCTTAAAAATAAAAGTGATACTTTTTTTAAAATTTCAAGATCTTTGCAAAAATAATTCAAAATTTCAAAAAGTTAAAAATTAAAAATATTAGAAGTAATCATGGAGTGAATTTGAAAATAAAGCCTTTGAACATTTTTGTAATAAAAAGGGAATTTATCATAATTTTTCTTTTTCTAGAACACCACAACAAAATGGAGTGGTTGAAAGGAAAAATAGATGGTTACAAGAATGTGCAAGAACTTTATTAAATGGAAGCAAAACATTTCTGGGCAGAAGCTGTAGCAATTGCTTGCTATGTTTTGAATCGTGTTTCCATCT
The DNA here is from genome assembly GCA_030765085.1 of Allium cepa. NCBI lineage: Eukaryota > Viridiplantae > Streptophyta > Magnoliopsida > Asparagales > Amaryllidaceae > Allium > Allium cepa. The sequence goes on along the minus strand of CM060939.1, from coordinate 758,256,446 downwards.
GACCTTTAACAAAACACACTATACATAAACTTTTTCATCACAGAAAATCGAACATTTCTTATTTTAAAACTTTTGGTTCAAAATGTTTTATTTTAAACACAAAAGATCAGCTGGGAAAATTCGATCCAAAATCCAATGAAGGAATCATTGTAGGATATTCGAAACGAAGCAAAGCTCATCGAATTTTTAATAAAAGAACAAAAACAATCGAAGAAACACTTCATGTTTCATTCTACAAAAATTTCAAATTTAATATACTTTTTGAGGATGATGGAGTTATACCTAAGATAGTCACAAATACGGTTACTCAAAATAATTTTGAAGAAGATGAGAACATTAATCATAGTTTTGAAGAAGATGATAATATTGTTTATATTGAAAATGAATCAAGATCTCCTCCTAAGATTTTATGAGATCACCCAACAAAAAATATAATAGGAGAAATTGGTTCACATGTCAGAACTAGAAGTCAACTTAATGAAATGGACCATGTAGCTTTTCTTTCTAATATTGAACCTAAAAATGTAAAGAAACCTCTACTAATGACTATTGGATTATAGCCATGCAAGAAGAATTAAACTAATTCAAATAAAATGAAGTTTGGGAACTAGTTCCCAGACCGAGTGATCAAACAGTCATTGGTACTAAATGGGTCTTCAAAAATAAAGCAGATGAAAAAGGTAATATAACTAGGAATAAAGCTGTATTAGTTGCACAAGGATATAATCAAGAAGATGAAATTGACTATGAAGAAACGTTTGCTCCAGTTGCACGACTTGAAGCAATACGTATCTTACTGGCCTTTGCATATTTTCATAATTTCAAACTTTGTCAAATGGATGTTAAAAGTGCTTTTTTAAATGGTGATATAAAATAAAATGTTTATGTTGAATAACCTTCTTTATTCACACATGAAAAATTTCGAGACCACGTCTATAAACTTAAGAAAGTCTTATACTGTCTAAAACAAGCACCCCGTGCTTGGTATAAACATCTTAAAAGCTATCTAATAACTTCTGGTTTTGAAATTGGGAAGGTTGATCAAACTCTTTTTATTAAAAGAACTAAAAAGGATTTTTAAATTATTAAAATTTATGTGGATGATATTATTTTTGGTTCTATAAATGAAAAATTATGTTAGGAGTTCTCAAAAATAATGACCAAAGAATTTGAAATGTCACATATGGAAGAATTATCTTATTTTCTTGGTTTACAGATTAAAAAATTAGAAAATGGAACTTTTATTTATAAAGAAAAATATTGTAATAAACTTATCAAACACTTTTTTATGGAAAATACTTCTGCCAAACCAAATCCAATGAGTACAACGATTCATCTCGATAGAGATGAAGATGGCAAAGTGTCGACCAAAAATTATATCGAAGTGTAATTGGATCATTACTTTACCTAATTGCTAGTAGACTTGATATAATGATGAGTGATTGTTTATGTGCTCGATTTCAAGCAAATCCTAAAGAATCACATATACGAGCAGTGAAAACGTATATTGTGTTATCTAAGCAAGACCAAAGATTTTGTACTTTTCTATCGGAAAGAACGTCCTTTCGATTTAGTTTCATATAGTGACCCTGACTTTGGAGGATGTCGCACGTATCGAAAAAGTACTAGTGGGACTTTCGCTTCATTGGACAATCCTTAGTCTCTTGGTTTAGTAAGAAATAAAATTGTGTTTCATTTCCGTCTTGTGAGGCAGAATATATTTCTGCTACCTTAGCATGTGCTCAAGTCATTTACATGCAACAAACGCTTCAAAATTTTGGTCTAAGTTTATCTAAATCAACTATTTTCTATGATAACACAAGTGCTATAAACTTATCCAAAAATCCTGTCAATCACTCACGAACTAAACATATTTACATGCGTTATCATTTTCTTCGTGATAATATTGAAAAAAAATTAGTCGGATTGGAATTTGTATCCTTTGAAAATCAACTGGCTGATATATTTACAAAACCTTTAAATGAAAGTATTTGAATAAAATTAAGAAGAGAATTAGGAATTGTATCATTAAAAGATCTATAATTTTTTTTTTAAAAAATAAAATTTGTTTTTACGAAAATTGAAATTACCAAGGCTTGAACTCAGGATCTCTTACTTGAAAATCTACTGCACTACCACTATACCATGCTTTACTTTTTAACTAAACTTAATTTACATTTTATTTCATTTGTTTGTTTTTCCACCTTATCGTTTTCAACTATTTACAGCCTATCTTTATTTTCTCTGGTTCTTAACAACCTAACCACTAATCTTGTTTCTATTTATATGATCTTCATGCATATAAATACTTCTTCTCCTTTTAATTTTTTTTATTACAGACCAAAACAAAAGGAAAAATTATTATCGACTCTCTTAATCAAAAATGTCTTCACAACAAAACTCTAACTCCACCTCACTTTCATATACCTCTCTTAATTCGGGATAAGTAAATTTACTTACTCCCATACCAATTTATGAAGCAGTCCTGATTGTGCCTCCTTCTATTCACTTGGGTTACACTCTACCCGGTAAAAGAAACAGAACGCTCTTTATTTTTCGAATCGCCATCTACCAAAGAAAAGATAGGCGACATTCACCACTGCCAGAGGGAAATGCTGGAATTACAGCGCGAACTTTATTACGAACAAAAAGTTAACGCCAAGCATTCAAGCTTTTCGGAGAAAGTTGCCTTGAAATTCTACGGTTCCTCATCCAAGAGCATTGTTCTTCAACCGGTTTTCTGTCTGTTCTCTATCCCGACGTAATCCTTGGAAATCATCACCGCAGCATCCACCAGTATCTCTGAACTCGTAGGAACGGGGCAATAGATAGTCACCACTTAGGCCACTACAAGAGAACATAAAAATAGAGTCAGATGAATATCATACACCAAGCTCCTCTTCAAAATCCATTTAAAATATTTTATATGTATATATATATATATATATAATATTTCTTGTATTCTATTTCTTTTATACAAATATGTATATGTTGTTCTTTTACTAATAAATTTTGTTATAAAAGAAGAAGGCAACCATACTTTTTCAAACAATTCAGCCAGCTGATCCACAATGAACAAAATTTCTAGTTTTGGAGGTTGAATAAATGAAAATAGCCATTTGAATCAGTTCAGAAATGAACTATATCCTTATGGGAGGAACTCCGACGGCTGTTTACAGTAAAATAGCCGGCTGAATCCCTCTTGATGATTTTTTTTTACTCGGCCCTACATCTCCATTACCAACTTTACCCATACTTTTCACCCACCTATAAATTCATCTTTTCACCTTTTACCTCTTCACTTCAGAACCCTAACTCAATTATTTCAAATCCTCATCTTTTGCTTTTAAATTTTTCGACAAAAATGGCTCCTAGATCAAAACGCACAAAGGAATCCGCCTCCGATCCTTTCGAAGACCAGATTCGTCGATGGCTTTGGAATATGTTGTTGTCTCCCGCTACAATTCTATGAAAAATTCCAACGCTTTTGAAGGCGCTTTTTTGAATTTCCTTGATTTCGTAGCATATCGAATTAGAGAAATCCCCGAGCAATTCCACTTTGACAATCTCATGGGGTATGCTCCCAATAATGTTAGAATTAACCATCTTTTGGTTAAACTTTTTCTTGCAGATTAGAATCTAGACCACCATAATCTCCAAAATCGAGAAGATTGTGGTTGGTCAATAGTTTATGGTACTGAAATATTTTTGCCTTTGCAAAGATTAGGCAATATTTTAAATTATCCCTTTCAAGGAGTTGATATAGACGATGTAGAAGTTGATATGGATAATAGGAATGAAGTTTCACATCGTTTCTTGTCTGAGCACCTTTCCAATTTAAGTGCATTAAAATCTAGCGCTTTAAGGCCACAAACACATCTTATTCACCGTGCTTTCATTTTCTCTTACAACCTCGAATGGGAAGTAAGAAAGTTTATAAAAGAGATTTTCAAGCCCTCTGTTCAATCTACTCCTACCAACAAGTAAATTGGGGCAAAATCATTTTGTATGAATTTCAAGACATCACAATTCGAAAGAAATATGAGTCCATCCATTATGGCACTTATATTATGCGTATCTTTCTCAACTTCGGTGTTCCAATGCCCGACTCCAAGTATTCAAGCAATGGCGAATTAGACGCAAAAACCTTAGGATTGATGGGTCTTCCTCCCCGACCTCCTCCATAACAAATCATTTCATTTCAAGAATGGTCTAACAATGTTCAACGAGGAGTTCCATAACCTCATGACACTAGTATTGCCTCTTCTTCGGAAACCCAACATGAAGAAGAAGAGGAGGAAGAAGAAGCCATTTAAGTTATTGGCCCAGAAACTTCCCCCAGACAAGCTATCGTCACCCTCTCTCGATATCAATCGAAACTTCATCGGGAAATTAAATCTCTTGAAAAGAAGACAAATAAGAAATTCAACTCCATAAAAGGATTTCTAAATAGGACATGGGATAAAATCTCTTATTTGGGTTTTACATCCACCGAAGCTTACAACCCATCTCCCTTCCATTGGTCGTCTTTGAGTTTGGATAATGATGATGATGATCTTTCTACCTCTATCTAGATTTTTATTTTTTTCAATGAACTTAAGCATTTTGGCTTGTAATATTGTTTCAAAACTTCTATGGTTCTCTTTTAGTTGTCTTTGTAATGTTGTATGGATATTATGATTTTATCTCGAGTATGTGTTTTTAATCTATGCTCTGTAATGATTACGTGTATTTATTTTATGTCCTTCTTTTTGTTGATGACAAAGGGAGAGAAAGTTGTCTTTAATTATTGTGCATATTGACAAGGGAAAATTCATGTAAGTATTTATGTTACTATTTTATTTATAATTATATAGTTGTCATCATCAAAACGGGGGAGAATGATAAGGTTGTCTTTAATTATTGTGCATATTGACTGGGAGGGAATTCATGTAACTATTTAAGCTAATATATTATTTATACTTATATAGTTGTCATCATCAAAAGGGGAAGAATGTTAGAATCTCGATTATTATCGTTTTTATTGTGACAACTATATAGATCAATATTTATGTGTACTAATCACTTATACAGGAGATTTGTTGCAGATTCGGATTCAGAATATTTTGAAGCTGATAGTCTATTGTTTAGAGTCCGTATATTATTTAGAAATATGTTAAAATCTCTGCAGAATTGTATATGTATAAAGATACACACACTTGCACAAACATGCACAAATGGCTGCAAAGATTCTCTCATAGTGCAGCAACCAATTTTCCACCTCTATAACATCCTCTGTTCCCAGAATTAGCTTCCTTCCAAGCTTAGTGTAATCTCTGCTCAGCTTAGCATAATGGTTAACTACCGGAACTCCTGCTCCTGCAGCATCTCCTCCTACCACTCCAGCTGCAATTCCAACTTGCATCATATTCACAAAAAAACCGATACATAGCTCCCATGTCCACCTACAGGACTCCAACACCCACATTCTCTATTTGTGCCTGACCTTGGGTCCTCCTCGTATTAGGCCTGATATTCCTATCGGTGCCCTTCCCTCCCGGGTTAACTCATCCTCTTCTATCATACATTTTTTATTCAAACCTCATGAGATACAAAAAATATCCTAACAAAGATAGAAAACTAGAGTAAAGTGTTTACTTATATATAGAAGATACAAGTATGTTACTATAGCGTTATCTCATATCCCAATGTTACCCTAATTCATTAAGATTATGTTTTCAAAAATCATTTTTTATATTTAAAGTCTTTCATAAACCTATGCTCTAATACCAAGTTGTAACATCCTGTATCTGGAGGTCAAAAGCTAAGCACTACAGATGTTGCAGTCATCGATAGTATTAACTTCTGATGACAAAATACGGTAATACAATAATTCATATCCAAGTTACATAATCCCTTAACGTTTCCCAGGAAATGATCAAATATATCAATTACAAAATACGCCAAGAGCGACATATGACGACGCCCTCTTGGTTGACCAGAGTCAATATAGTCGTATTTGACTTAATAAACACAACAGATATAAACAAAATAAACTATAACACCTAATTAGCTATCCATCTGCCTTCTACTAATCTCTGAAAGCTTTATTTGCCAAAAATTCTAAAACCTCAACCCTCGACCTACTCAAATAAATTTTTGAGCAAAGAGTTTAAATGGAAACAGAAACTTCGAGTCAGACGTAAAGCCTGATGTTAATAATACTATACATCTCGATTATTGATATTAAGTGAGAACACGCTACTTAGCGGAACAGGTTTCCCCCCACTAATATTTTTTTCAAAACGTAAAGCCTCATTTCATCAACCTAAAGCCTCATTTCATCAATCAAATGAAAGTTTCCAACTTCCATTACATCTACAATAGATCTATCAGCAACCTAAAGCCTCGTTTCTCCTTTTGCCACACGATGCCAGTTCATAAGCCCCGTAATGAATTACAAAAACGAGTTCCAGATCTAGTATCCAAAACCCAAGACAAGTGATTGATTGCATAACAATTTTTAATCATAAATGTACCTGATGGAGTTGTAGAACTACTCTACTTTCTTTCTTTAACGGTCTTCAAGCACTCCAGACAGTTCCGTTTCCAATGAGCTTTCTTGTGATAATAATGAAATTCGCCCTTGTCAGCAGTAGTGGTCTTCTTACTTTTTTGGGTAACCCTCTTCTGCTTCTTCGAATCTTTTAAAGATGATGCACCACCCTTTATAGCAAGAACGGCCCCTTGATCTTTGGATGTAGACTCGACTAACCTCGGCATATTGAGAAGCCCCACAAGATTAACATTTAGCTGGTTCATATTGTAATCTGTATGAACGGTTCATACTGAGGCATAAGAGAACTAAAGATCAAATCAACTTATAGCTCATTACTTATTGCTATGTCCAATTATGAAAACCCACATTTCATAAGGTTTAAATCGATAATAATCCACATAGGTCCAACTTAGACAATCAGGAACATAGATAACCAATGGGGTTAACTAAAAAAAATAAGAAAAGAAGAAAAACAAACATAGAACCTCACAGAGGGATGCCAAAATATAATATTCAAATAAACATTTCATGAAGCTGTTTATATTATGAATTTGATTATAATTTATAAAACATTTATCAGATTTGTATACACAAAGTGATAAATAAAATAATGCAGTAGACAACATGATGCAGGAATAATAATAGTAATAATATACCAAATTTTTGTCTTCGTCCTCCAGAAAATGATCTTCGATGCACTGAAAAACTCAGGGACGACCCGAGCGTATGACAAAATAATGGAGTCAGCATTAAATTTCCTTATGTGAGTCAAATCAATATCGCATATAACATGAGTGTCATAGTGTTAGAGATGTTTACGGGGTTTCACATCTCCTATCCAGCGTATAACATGCCTAGAATAACTCAAGAGATGTTATGGAATTTTCCAACTCTAAAGGATCCATCAAAATATTTACATATATTAGAATACGCTACATATATAATATCTAATCGGTAAAATAAATATTTTTCTTAGTGTTAAGGCTTTTCATTAATCCCCTTTAACGCGTTTTTAAGCATTGTCATACAGTTTGCATATAACGCCCCAGTAGAACGTCTGGGGATAGCGATGCACCATGATATGACAACACTAAACCAAAATCGTAGAGGTTGATATATGGATAAAAGTATGACAAGGCACATAAAGCAATTCCCAGGGTAGGATACTACCAGCTCGGGTCACAGGGCTGGTGGTAACGCATCGTAGCTACGACCGCTCACCGCGACCATCCATCCCTTATCGTGTCAAAGGGAGGCTAACACAAATCAAGGTGCACCAATCGAAACCAACAACAAAAGGAATAATATGGACTGCATCCAAGAAAATCGAAGAATGGATGTTCGCTATGGGTAGCAATCCCACTTGGCTCTATCAAGCCATCCTGTTATAGTCATTTCAAATTGGCACAAGTGCCAGGGTCTATCCATCATCGTTCACTTTCTTCAAATCCAGCAAACGTTGCCAAATCCAACCATTTCGTTCTAGAGTCTCCTCCACGTACACGATTGTTAAAGTGGTTCCAATATTGACAGAGTATATGCCAATACGAAGTCCCTATCTTTTCAACAACTAAACGTCGTTTTACACACCGTTTCATACTTTTATATTTCAAAAACAATTCGTACTTGATACCAAAATATCATATTCACTTCAAAATCAAATTCATATGAAATGATCATATTTACTCAAAATATACTATTTCAACTAAAAAACATTTTAGCCTTAATATCTCGATTTCAGTTCCAATTCAAAATTACTTCAAATTTCCATTTGGGTTATAACTTCAATTTGACCCAATTCGTATTTAAATCCATGATTTAAATATAAACATTCCAACCTTGACCAGTTTGAATATTTAGAAAATTGTTTAAGTAGTTTAAATAATTTAAAGAGTTAAAGTAGTTTAATATAAAATAGTTTAAGTGTTTAAAAAGTTTATACAATAAAATAGCTTTGAAATCAATATAATTTGAATATTTAAAAGATAGGTTTTAAACAGTTTATATTAAAATAATTTATTTGACAATAGATTCAAAGTCAACCTGATCGAATTCCAAATTTTCCAGTTCAAATCAATTTTAATTTCCATTTCAATTTAATCGATTCAATTCCGATTTCAATTCAAATTTAACTTCTATTCCAATTTCATTTCAAATAAATTACGATTTCGATTGCAAATACTTTCAACTTCGATTTCAGTTCTAATTAATTTCAATTTAATTCCAATTTGAATAAATTTCAACTCAATTCTCAAATATAAACCATTTCGGTTTACCGAAATTCGAGTTTGATTTCAGAATATCGTTTTAAATCACTTAAATCTAATTTAACTTCAATATCCAATTTAATAATGAATCTTCAAAATTATTCAATTCTAATTTCAATTCAAGTCATCTTCAATTTCCATTTCAATTTAAACCGATTTTAAATTCGATTTCAAAGTATCGATTTAAATGATTTAAATCAAATTTAACTTCGATGTTTAGTTCAATGTCCAAATCTTTAAAATAATTCAATTCTAAGCTCAAATTTTGAAATATCGATTTAAATTACTTTTACTTAGCAATATTAAAATTTCAAATGAAGTTCAAATCCTTTTAAAACAAAACAATTTTCAGAATTTAAATCATATTTTGATTTTAACTTCCAAATCCCAAATTATATTTTAACAATTTCGTTAACAAATTCAGATTCCAACAATTTGAGCTCAACTTTGAAAATAATTCGATTTCCATAAATTCGATTTTTTACTTCTTTAAATCAAAATCATTTAAATAATTAAAAAATTAAGACTTTTAAAATTATTCAATTTAACCAATCCGGTGTCCGTATATAATTTTCTATCCTATGGCCAAGTGAATCAATTATATTAATTTATTTTCAAGGATATATATATATATATATATCTATATATATCATTAAAATCCAAAATAAATGTCATAAGTACATATCATTTCAATCTATTTCTTAATTTATCCGAACTAATTCAATTTACAGTTTTATATACTGTAATAATTTACAGGGTGATAACATAATATATATAAAATAAACAAACACTCAATCATCCAAATATCAACCAATTGGCATGCATCACAATTAATCATCCAAACAATCAAAATATCACCATAATTACTGGGTATCAATAATCAGGAGCCTATTAGCAATTTTAATTCCAATTCAATTTAACTATCCATTAAAATTTCTGTTAGTCAATTTAGATGTCAATTTTAAATGTCAATTAAAATTATCAATAACCATCAATAAATTTAAATCACTTCATAAGTTTTAAATTTAACTAACATAAAAATTATTTTAGTATGTCATGATCATTATAAAACACTCATCTTTTATTTGAAACTGTAAATATTTCAGCTTCAAATAAATTCCAGTTTGACTCTGTGCTGTAGACGACGTCGATACGGTCGCATCGAACTCGTTTCACTCGAAATGGACCTCGTATGCAAGAGTTATACGATAATTAATATACGACACAATTTAAACTTAGTTAACAAATTTAATTAAACAAATAATAATAATAAAAACAAACGTAACTCTATCACCCATGAACGAACAAGCTCCAGGCCAACACGCTATTGATCCCTCCCACATCGCGACATTGCCTCATTAGTTTTTTTATTTACAAATCGCGATCGTCGCAGCTCCATCGCCGCCTCCACCATTGCACATGCAGGCCACAATCATCCCAGCGTCGCCTCACGCAATTGCACCCCATTCGCACCACCCTCCACCTGCCAACCACGCACATGATCATCCCCATCATGGTGCGCCAATCGAGCGTCGAAACCCTAACACCGCTCGCGACTTCCCACTAAGCCCTAACCGCCTAAAATATTTGCCCCTCTTCAGGCCAGTCGCTCCATGCGCTTCTTCACTCCCTCTGGTCGAACGTGATTGGTTCGATCCCTTCGAATTTTTTGTTTTTGTTTTCATTTTTTTTTCTTCTGTTGTTTTGATATGTTGTAAACGTAAAGAGGGATAGGAAGGGGACGAGGTAGATGTAAAGGAGGTGAGTGTACGAATGTTGACTTTAATGGATATATATTATTATGATAATTAGAAAGTATCTCGCTTTTAAATGCCTGAAATTCCAAACTTCAATCGAAACGTACTGCTCGACGTTCATAAAACTTTACCCTCATTCCGAACACAATGAAACTAGTTTCGAAACCTAATTCAATTGTATTCAAAAGATAGCTTTTCAAAATCAATTAATTTTAATCGAGTGCATTTCAAGCTCGCACGGCCAAATGGCAAGTCCGATCGCTATGAAACTTGAAATCGTATAATAATTCACTATTATGGATCTGACAAAATTAGTTTCATTGAAATCCGAGACAGTGGCCAAAATGGCTATTTTCACTTGTCAATTAAAACAAGTAATTTCCAAAATTTAATTTAATCACTTTAAATTCAATTTTAAAAGCTAACAATCTTCATTCATATTTAAGTAAAATTTAAATCAACTTCCGATTCATTCATATTAAACTTAAGATTTCAATTATTTAAATAATTGCAATATTAGATTTAAACAATTTTAGTTGTTCAACAAATTACATTAATAACCATTAATTTAAAATGAATTTTAGTTATCAACAAATATTTTATTTCTATCTTAATAATTCAACATTTATCATTCAATCCCAGATATTATTATAAACACGTTCAATATATAGAATTTCATTTCAATATTTGTTATTGCCAAAATCTTCGGAACTGTTTATTTCAAAATTTTATCATATTCAATAAACTACAATAATAAATCATTTATTTTTTATTTCTACCCATTTTTATTCAATAATAATATCAAATCCTATAATTTAAAATAGTTAAAGTTACGGGTCGTTGCATTCTCCCCCACTCAAAACTTTTCACCTTCGTAAAGGGGTTAAAGTAGAGAATTTAACATTGGATATATTTTATTCAAAATAATCAACTTGTAAAATATTTAAATCTATTTACAAAACCTTTACTACACTTATATTACTCCACTCTGATATCGGTTTACGAAAATTAAAACTTAGTTATAAAAACAAGTTATAAATTTTTTTTGAAACTTCAAAATTTTTCTAACACTCGGATTTACAGAAAATTTTGGCAACGTCTCCTTTGCGCTGCTCCATCGTAAATTTTTTTCCAATACAATATATAACCCAAACATATACCAAATATATCAAATATACATCTCATCTCAATGATGAGGCATCCCATAGGGAAAATATAAAAGTGCGGTATGTAATCCGAGATACGTACCTTATTATTATTAATACAAGTGAGTTCGCTCGTATTAAGCAAGCAAAAGCAAAATATAATCCGCCTATATGCCCAAATAGTCCTCGTATGTACTTATCTCAGCTCAATTTAGATTGGGGCATTTCACCAGAAGGAAAAACTTTGCAGTCCAATTAGTTTCTAAGACATACTTTCAGAGAAATTACTTTCAAGGCCAAAATCAGCAGAATAATTACTTTCAAGGACCAAATCAGCAGTCCAATTACTTTCAAGGACATAATTTCATAGGTTTTTAGGCCCTAGAAACTAATTATTTTGTGTTTTGTCCTTGAAAGTAATTATTTCAGTTGTGTGTCCTAGAAACTAATTCCACTAGCTAAAGAGGCCCTTGTGGCTAATTTTCATATTTAGATTATTAGTCACTTATAATGACGTAGAAAGCATATATGAGTTTAATAACCTATAAAACATGCATTCTGAATCCACATTATACGCACGAGCACAAGTGCACAACATACAACAATCATATGCAATCCAAATAGCTAAAATAATGATTTAAAATAAAAGAAATCACACAACCATTAATATTCATCCAATTAAAACAATTAACTCATAAATACGTTAATTTACATTATTCAATGTCAATATTAAATTTATACACTTCATTTCTTATTAACAACCAATTTTTATTAATGTTTAATCGGTTTGCTTCAAATTTATTCACATCTATTCCATTCACATTCAATTTATTCAATTCAGTTTGTAAAATTCAATTGTTGCACTTTTTGGTTTAACATATTTCATATAAATTTATTTATGATTCATTTTATAAAATTTATTCCATTTAATCTTGTTCAAATTAAATTTTATTTTATTACACTCAGTATATTCTTTTTAATACTAATATCATTTATAAACCATTTCATAAACATTTAAGTCTATTACAACCATTTTATAAAATGCATTTCATATTTATTTTTCAAAACTCAAGTTCATATTAATTCTTCGATTCACTTCATTTGTTCATTTTATAAATTCAAGGTCGTATTAATAATTTTTAATTCAATAATTTTTATTTTATAAAATGACTCACTTCATTTGTTTACGATTAATTTTACTTAAGAAATCATTTCATTTGCATTTAATTTATTTGCATCCAATTTAAATAAAACTCAATGAATCGTATAAATTTTACTTATACCCATTTATGCCCATTCAATTTCTTTCACAATTAAAGTTGCATTTCATTTTATAATTCAAGTTGTATTCATTCTATTAATTCATTTTATAGCTTAAGTAGAATTATTTCAGTTTACTAATTTATCTAGCTTCATTCAAATCCAATTCAATTCATTTAATCTTTGTTAAGTTACACTTTATTCCATTTAATCCTTTACTTAGTTTATTTAACTTTATTTTACATTTTCCTTTTCTTATCATTCTTATTCAACAAATTTAAAATTTGTTTTAGCTTAATATTTCTCAAATCAATAAGTTATACAAATTAATTCACTGAAAATTTCATTTTATTATTTTATCTAATTCGTTTCAAATACAATTCATTTTCATTTAAGAATTCTTGAGTTAAACTTCATTTTATTATTTTCAATTAAGTAAATCAATTTAATTAACATTTCTTAGATTAATTCTCCTATTTCATATCTCAAATTCAAATTTTCTTTTGTTGTTTAACCAAAATGTTCAACTATTTTAAAATTCGGTTTTATTTTCCTGTTCAAATTCATAAGTTATAAACTTATTTTTATCCATATTATTTTCAATTTATATTTTCATATATTTATTAAATCATACTTTAAAATTTTTTTACAATCAAAACTTATTTTAAATAAAAATAAATTCCATTTGGTAGCAATTCTCAATCAAAAATTTGAAAATAAATACTGGTGATGCTACAGTCATCCTCAGAATTATCTCCCAATGACTATGTGAGTTCACTGCTCTTATTTTCTTTCAAAAATATTTTCGAAATATATTTCTAGTCAAAAAACTTTCAAAGAGTATTATTATTGATTCTGAAGGCTTTGAAACAATTTTGGAAGCAACGGGATTTAAATTCTAAAATCTCTCAACTTTTAATTCTTTTTGTTTATAAGCTATATTATAAATATACTTATACAATTTTATTACCTTATTACCAAAACATTTCATTAATTTACAACTTTGTTATTGTAAACATTTCTTATTATAATTAAATTGTAATTCAATTTAATTATCGAACGCTTCATGAAATAGAGTTAATGAAGTATTCGCTTTTAAATTTCAACTAATAATCAATGATAATTAAATATTATCATCTCCTAACCACTAAAATTCATTAATAATTACCATTATATATATAAATATAAAATATACATCAACTTGCCTCGTTTAAGTGTTTAGAAACCTCTATCGATAATACGGTGTCCCATGCATCGACCAGAATTCATAAACAACTTAACGGATAAGTAAACGCAATATGAAACAATTTATAACACTAACAAGTATGCGCTCTCTTATACATACATTCAAACAGACTCATTTTAGGGTATTACTACCCTATCTCTAATGAGTCAAACCCTATAAGCTAAGGTTATCGCTAAATCAAAGCTCTGATACCAACTATGACGACCCTTATTTCGAAAGGTTTAAATCAATAATAATCTACACATGTCCAACTAAAATAATCTAGAACATTGATAATCAATGAGGTTAATTAAGAAAAATAAGAAAAATGAAAAAGAACATAGAATCTTGCAGCGGAATGACAAAAAATAATAATCAAATAAACAATTCATGAAGCCGTTTATATTATACATTTGATTATAATTTATACAACATTTATCAAAGTTATATATGCCACAGGGATAAATAAAATAATGCAGCAGACAACATGATACATGAATAATAATAGTAATAATATACCAAATCTTCATCTTTGTCCTCTAGAAAATGATCTTCGATACGTTGAAATACTCAGGGCTGACCCGAGCATAACAAAAAGACAAAACACTCGAGTTAGGACTAAAATATCTTTATGTGAGTCAAATCGATATCGCATAAAACATGATTGCCGTGGCATCGAAGATGTTTATGGGGTTTCACATCTCCTATCCAATGTATAACATGCATGCAATAACTCAAGGGATGTTACGTAATTTTCCATCTCTTAAGGATTTGTCAAAATATTTATATGTATTAGAATATGCTACATAGATAATGTCTAATCGGTAAAATAAATATTTTTCTTAGAGTTAAGGCTTTACATTAATCCCCCTTAACGCTTTTTTAAGCATTGTTATATAGTTTGCATATAATGCCCAAGTAGAACGTCGGGGAATAGGGATGTACCGTGAAACGACAACACTAAATCAAAATCATAAGGGTCTCGCATAGGGATAAAAGTATGATAAGACACGCGAGGCAATGCCGAAGGTAGGATACTACCTGTTCGGGTCGTAGGGCTAGTAGTAACGCATCGTAGCCTTGACTGCCCAACACGTCCATCCCATATCGAGTCAAAGGGAGGTTATCCCAAATTAAGATGCACCAATCGAAACCAACAACAAGAGGAATAATATAGACCGAGCCCAAGAAAATCAAAGTACGGATGTTCGCTAGGTGTAGCAAGTCCGCCTGGCCCTGTCAAGCCATCCTGTTTTAGTCATTTCAAATTTACACAAGTGTCGGGGTCCATCCATCATCATTCTCATTTCTTCAAATCCAGCAAATGATGCCTAATCCAACCACTTCGTTCTGGAGTCTTCATTGCATACACAGTTGTTAAAGTCGTTCCATTATTGATAGAGAGTATGCGAATAAGAGGCCCCGGTCACTTTAACAACCAAACTTCATTTTACGCACCGATTGGTACTTTTATATTTAGAAAACGATTCATATTTACTACCAAAATATCATGTTCGCTTCAAAATCAAATTCATTCGAAATCATCATATTACTAAAAATATACTATTTCAATATTGAAAATCAATTTTGCCTTAATATCTCGATCTCGGTTCCAATTCAAAATTGCTTCGAATTTCCGTTTGGGTTATTACTTCAATTTAACCTAATTCGTAATTAAATCCATGATTTAAATATAAACAATCTAACCTTGACCAATTTGAATTTTTAGAAAATTGTTTAAATAGTTTAAAATAATTTAAAGAGTTAAAATAGTTTAATATAAAATAATTTGAGTGTTAAAAATGGTTTACAAAATAAAATAGCTTGGAAATCAAAATAATTTGAATATTTAAAAGATAGGTTTAAACAGTTTATATTAAAATAATTTATTTGAAAATAGGTTTAAAGTCAAACCGATCCAGTTCCAAATTTTCCAATTCAAAACAATTTCCATTTCAATTTAATCGATTCAATTCCGATTTCAATTCGAATTTAACTTTGATTCCAACTTCATTTCGAATAAATTACGATTTCGATTTCAAATCAATTCAATTCTGATTTCGATTCCAATTAATTTCAATTCAATTCCAACTTGAATAAATTTCAACTCGATTCTCAAATTTAAACCATTTTGGTTTACAGAAATTCGAGTTCAATTTCAGAATATTGTTTTAAATCGCTTAAATCAAATTTGACTTCAATATCAAATTTAAGATTCAAATCTTCAAAATAATTCAATTCCAATTTCAATTCAATCATCTTAAATTCCGATTTCAATTTAAACTGATTTCGTATTCGAATTCAAAGTATCAATTTAAATCATCCGAATCAAATTTAACTTCAATGTTCAGTTCAATGTCCAAATCTTTAAATAATTCAATGACGAGCTCAAATTTTGAAATATGGATTTAAATTACTTCTACTTAGCAATATTAGAAGTTCAAATAAAGTTAAAATCTTTTTTAAACAAATCTATTTCCAAAATTTAAATCATATTCGATTTAAACTTCAAAATCACAAATTTCATTTTTTAAACAATTTCGTTAACAAATTCTGATTCCAACATTTTGAGCTCAATTTGGGAAATATTTCGATTTCCATAAATTCAATTTTTACTACTTTAAATTAGAACCATTTAAATAATTTCAAAATCAAGACTTTTGAAATTATTCAATTTAACCAATCCGGTGTCTGTATATAATTTTCTACCCTATGGCCAAGTTAATCAATTATTTTTATTTTTGTTTTAGGGATGGATGTATATCATTTCAATCCAAAATAAATGTCATAGGTATATATCATTTCAACATATTTCTTAACTTATTCGAAATAATTCAATTTACAATTTTACATACTATAAATAATTTACATGGTGATAACATGATATATATATATATATATATATATATATATATATAAATAAACATCCAATTGTCCAAATATCAACCAATTGGCATCCATCATAATCAATCATCCAACAGTCAAAACATCACCACAATTACTGGCTTTCAATAATCGGGAGCCTACTAGTAATTTTAATTCCAATTCAATTTAACTGTTCATTTAAATTTCTATCAGTCAATTCAGATATCAATTTTGAATGTTAATTAAAATTATTAACAACAACCAATAAATTTAAATCACTTCATAATTTTTAAATTTAACCAACATAAAAATTATTTTAGCTAGATGCGAGTGTTATAAAACACTCACCTTTTATTTGAAACTAAAAATATTTCAACTTCAAATAAATTCCAATTTGACTATGTGTTGTAGACGACGTCGATACGGTCGCATCGCGACTAGTTTCACCCAAATGGACCTCATATACAAGAGTTTTCGGTAGTTAATATACGATACAATTTAAAATTAATTAACAAATTTAATTAAACAAATAAAAAACCGTAACTCTCTCACCCACGAACAAACAAGCTCTAGGACAACACGCTGCTGCTCCCTCCCACACCGCGACATTGCTTTATTAGTTTTTTTATACAAAATCGCGATCGCTACAGCTCCATCGTCGTGCCCATGCCTCCACCATCACACGCGCATGCCACAATCATCCTGGCGTCGGCTCATGAGATTGCGCCCCAGTCGCACCGCCCTCCACCTGCCAACCATCAATGCATGTGACCATCTCCTGCATCACGCGCCAATCAAGCGTCGAAACCCTAGCATTGCTTGCGACTTCCCACTAAGCCCTAACCATAAACAAGATTTTCCTCTCCTCCGGCCAGTCGCGCCGCACGCACCTTTACTCCCTCTAGTCGAATGCGATCAGTTTGATTACTTAGAATTTTTTTCCATTTTATTTTTTCTTTCTTCTATTGTTTCGATCTATTATGAAATGAAAACAGAGAGAGGAAGGGGACGAGGTAGACGTAAAGGAGGCTGGGTGTACGAATGTTGACTTTTAATGGATATATACTATTATGATAACTAGAAATTATCTCGCTTTTAAATGCCTGAAATTCCAAACTCCAATCGAAGCGTGTTGCTCGACGTTCATTAAGTTTTGCCCTTGTTTCGAATACAATGGAAATAGTTGCCACACCTAATTCGATCGTATCCAGAATAGCTTTTTAAAATAAACTAATTTTAACTGAATTCCTTAAATTAATTTCTGCGCATTTCAAGCTCGCATGGCCAGACGACAATTCCGATTACTACGATACTTGAAATCCTATAATAATTTACTATTATGGATCCGATGAAACCGGTTTCACCGAAATCCGAGATAGTGGCTAAAATGGTTATTTTCACTCGTCAATTAAAACAAGTAATTTCCATAATTTAATTTAGTCTCTTTTAATTCAATTTTAAAAGTTAACAATCTTCATTCGTATTTAAGTAAAATTTGAATCAGCTGCCAATATCAGTTTCATTCATATTAAATTCAAGATTTCAATTATTTAAATAATTGCAATATTAGATTTAAACAATTTTAATTGTTCAACAAATTACATTAATAACCATTAATTTCAAATGAATTTTAGCTATCAACAAATATTTTATTTCCATCTAAATAATTCAACATTCGTTATTCGGTCCTTGATATTGATTATAAACATGTTCAATACATAGAATTTCATTTCAATATTTGTTATCGCCAAAATCTTCGGAATTTTTTATTTCAAATTTTTATCGTATTCAATAAATTACAATAATAAATCATTAAATTTTTATTTCTAACCATTTTTATTCAATACTTATATCAAATATTATAATTTTAAATAGTTAAAAATATGGGTCGTTACACCAATCGTATAAACCTGTCGATATATGCCTTCATCATTAGTACGTAATTGTTTCTATCCTTTAGTCATTTTAGTATTGAACAACTTCTTGTAAGCTCGTAACTTGCGTAACATGATTGTTCACCAAATATGGCCTTGATACATCATGGACTGACATGTTTTATTACTGCCTCTGCAACGGCTTGTCTAACGTAGATAACACGAAAACCTGGGCGATCTCTAGGTTAAAACCCATTTCTCATAAGCAAGTCTAAGTTAAGGGTCCGCATCACCAGTAGGTTGTTCTTTATAAATGCTGGTAATAGAAAACCAAAGACGCTCATAATTCGATGCTATCTTAATTTCTCTTAGCCAATCGGTGTAGTTAGATCCTGTAAGCATGTCACTTTCCAAAAACAGTTTTGGGGCTTCCTATAAGTTTTAAATTGGTAGATTGTGACAATATTATAGTAGATGTTCTTATAATATCAATAAGGTTAAAATTTGTGTTTTATTTTACTAATAAGCTTCCACCAGTCTTTTATGTTTCTCTAAACTCTAAGATGAAACATAGAAACCTTTTGACTTCATATGTCTGTGTTACGACTCATTTGTCTTAGGATTCTGATTGTAACATCCCATATTTAGAGGCCAAAAGCTAAGCACTACATATTCCGCAGTCATCTATAGTATTAACTTCTGGTGACAAAATAAGGAAATACTAATGGTATCCATAATATCAAAAGCACTTGAATATGAACAAAATTCCAGATTTCAAAAAACAACATTTTACTGATTATATTTCAAAATAATAATTTGTATCCAAGTTACATAATGCCTATAATGCTTTCCAAGCAATGATCAAATATATCAATTACAAAATACGTCAAGAGCCACATAAGACAATGCCCACTTAGTTGATCAGAGTCAATATAGTCATGTTTGACTTGATACAAACAGAATAAACTGTAACTCCTAATTAGCTATCTTTCAGCTACCTGCTCGTCTCCGAAAGCTTTTTTCACCAAAATTACTAAAACCCAAAAACCTCAAACCTCGACATACTCAAATCAATTTTTGAGCACCCGAGTGTCGTAGGCGAAGGTAAGGAGGCGAATGCCTAGTGCCGTAAGCATCGATTAAAACATTTAAGTCCCACCTCTTCTCCTTTTTATAAATATATAAAACATATAAAACATTTAAGTCTCATACCTTAAATAATTTTATATATCCATTAAAATACCTACGAAAATTTTACAAAAATTCCAGAAAATCATTTCTAGTATGTTTTCTAATAGATATTATTTTCATACCCAAACCATTAATTATTTAAATGTAAATAATTTTTAAACCAAAATAACATTTTCTTCACTAGAAAATTCATATGAAATTCACATAAGTTCATAAAATTCTAGAAGTTGAAATTCATCTCTAAAACACCATTTCTGGCCTATATAAAAATTAGCAAGGCTTTTGGATGTCAATTGATAGGGTTTTCACCTTAAAACATGTCATAAAGCCTATATGAATAAATATAAATCATCAACAAGTATATATAATCGTTCCATCATTCAAAAACATGGAAAATAATCACAAATAGGTTCGGATTTCATCTTAAAACAAAAAACAATAAGAAATTTGAGATATAATCATTATTCACCTTAACTTAGAGATTAAGGAGCTTGAGATTTAAATGGATTTGATTTAGCTTCTTCCTTAGTTTTTCTTAATATTCTACCTCTATCTCTTAGTAATGGTGGTCAACCTCAAGTTTAAAAATATTGATAAATGAAAAATGAACGTGCATGGAGATACACGGCTAAGGTAAGAATGTCCTCTTTCCTATTTTACCCTTCCTCTATTTCATTTTAACTTTTATTTCAATTCTTTGGATAAATGACACGGCTACCCCTTAATAAAAATCAAATCTCAATCCTCTAGTCAACACATTATTTTATTTGATTTAACCAATTAAATATCCTAAGTAATATTACCAAGAATATGGGGTGTTATACTAATCTTGAGTTTGATCAATAATTTAATTCCCCATAGACGATGGATAAATCCTTATAGGTGGTATCATATACAACCCTAGTGTAACGACCCAGAATTTTTAATAATTAAAATTTGAATATTTAATTAATTTTAAATATTAATAAGTGAATTTATAAGTCAAATAAATTTTTATTTGAATTATTGGATTTAATTGGATAATTAAATCGATAATTTAATATGTTAAATTATGGAAATAATTGAAAATAGTGTTAAATATGATTGAAAATGATTTGTAAAATTTTATTTTATCATATTGAAGTTAGAATGATATTTTAAAACTTTTAAAATCGAATTAAAAGTTAATTTGTGAAAATTGAATATTTTAATATTTAATCGACTAGTGAAAATAGTCAATTTTTGAACAGTCTCAGAATTGAACGAAACCAGTTTCATTGGATCCGTAATAGTTAGTTATTACCGGATTTCAATTTTCGTGTCAATCGGAGTTATCGTTTGATCGTGGCAGCTCGAAACGCATCGACTTATTTTTAATTTTAATTTGGCGAGTTAAAATAGCCATTTTTTCAAAAAGTCTCGGATTTCGACGAAACCAGTTTCATCGGATCCGTAATGCGATATTATTGTAAGGTTTCAAATTTCGTGTCAATTAGATTTACCGTTTGTCCGATACGAATTAAAACGCCTAGAAAATCGCTTAAATCGGTTTAATTTAAATTGAACGTTTACAGCCATAACTCGCACAGATGTCCGAATTAGCTTCCGAAACCTGTTCCATTGTGTCCGGAACGCGGGGTAAACCCTAGAAACGCTGGTTAGGGCGCGTAAATCGGAGTTCGAAATTTCCGAAATGAATAGTGTTTTCGTTTGAAATTCTATAAAAGGAGACCCAACCCCCTCTTCAATTTACAAAACCCTAATTTCATATTACAGCCGCCACCCCCCTAACCTACGGCCGAAATCATCCCTCCTTTCTCCTCCTTTTTCTCGAAATCCACACAATAATTGCGAAAACTTTCAACATAAAAGATGTAGAGGGCAACGAGACGAAGAGATCCATACGGTTGTGATTGTTTCTAGGCGAGTGGATCAATGGGGATTCGTGTTCAAAGGGTGGCCGTTCGGCCTCGATTCGCGCGCAAATAGGGGGGCCGAGCTCTGTGCCCTTCTGGCCGTGGGTAGCTCGTGTGATGGCGGAGCGAATGGGAGTGGCTGATCATGCTGGAGTTCAACGTGGAGGTTGCTAAAATTAACCCTAATCTATGGATATTGGGTTCGGTCTCGTGTTTGATCTGTAGAGGGATCGCATGAGGGAAGAAAAGGTTGGAGGGCCAGGATGCGTTGATTTCAAATGAACGGCTGTTAATAGAGTAGGTTTAAAAATAAAGATTTATGTTGTAATTATATTTAATAAAATTCGAGTAAACTTGTAAATTGTATATCTTTTTCATACGAGGTCGAAAAAATGCAAACTCAGTTGCGTTGGAATCGTATGGACGAGCACTACGCGATGAAATTGGATTGGAGTCGTTTGGAGTTAGTGAGAATTTTGGGTAAAATTAAACGTTCGTTTAATTTTATTCGAAATAAATCGCTAAAACAGAAATAAAATCAAGGTGAGAACTTCTCACTCAATCGAATCAGTTTCGATTTTATTTTAAATAGTTAGATTTAAAATATTTGAATGCATGTTTGAATGATGATTGTTATCTATTGATTGTTAAAATAGACATTATACGTCGTTAGTAAGCGGATGTTATTTATTAAAAACATATACCGCGAATATTTCATAAACAGTGAAATTGGTATTATATATACTAGCAATATATATATATTGGCATATGTATATATTGGAGTTATTGATTTTCCACATTTTTTGTTTAGCGGATGAGACCCTATTGCGCCGTCTATTAAGCGGATAATATTTAAATCCTATATACCGCGATAATTTCGTATTGGAGCGAAATTGGTATTGTGCTAATGTTTGTGGATGCAGGAAAACAGGTTGGAGGGATCCAACTGGATTCCTCAACAGTTTTTATTTGATTTCAGATATTTTGATATTTGATGGATTTTCATATCGATATATGATATCGTTGTAGTCGTGATTGACTATTTGATATGTAGCATCATTGGACCAAGTTTTGGAATTTTAAAATGGTTTTTAAAGTGATTTTTGAAAATATAGTGTATGTTTGGAAATTGATTCATTTTAAATAAATAAACGTTATAATTTTTAATGTTATAAAAATTATGATTTTTGAGAAATATAGTTAAAAAAACTGATTTTTGAGAATATGATGCTAATGATTTTATAAAATAGTTTAATCGGGATTTTAGAATTTATTATGAAAAGTTTAAATATAGGATTTATAAAATTTAATTATTTTATCAATCGAAATGGTGAAAAAATAAAGGAGATTAAGGATGTTTTAAAATAATAGTATAAATTGATTTTATAAAGGATTTATAAATTGATATTTATAAATTAAAACCTTGGAATTATAAAACGAGTTTTTATAAGTGTTTGAATAAAGTGAAAATGGACTTCAGAAATGAATGAAATTTATAGAATTATAAATGGTAAAGTTATAAGTGAAATTTATAAATAATAAGATTTATAAATTTCGTGAAGTTATTAAAGAATGGTTTTGGATAAATAATTGAATCTTATAAGTTATGAGATTTATAATTATTAAGTTTAAAAGAACGATTTTGTAAAATAATCGTTTTATAAGCATTTAATTTATAATATGAACCTTTAGTTTATAATTGAGTTATAAATCGAATAGGTTAATAAAGAAAGTTGTTATAAAATAAATAGAAATGGAGTTTATAAACGTTGTTTTATAAATTCGTAAACGACTTATTTTGATAAGTAAATTGTTGAAACTTATTAATGGAGTTATATTCACGTTTTTGAACTGTGAATAAATCCTTTAAAATGAAATGAATAAGAGGATGAAATTTGTTAATAAAGAATATTCACGTTTTTGAATAGTGAATAAGATGTTAAAGAAATTGTTTTGAATGCGATGTTTTAAATGGAATTTAAAACGATCTAACGATGTTTTAAGATATGTTGAGATTCGAAACCATAGATTTCAACATTTATTGTTGAAATAGACGTTTTCGAGAAATAAAAGGAAGTGATGGACTATAACACTGTTGTTATAGTAAATGATTTCCGAAAGGAAATATTTTGTATAGTATTGGGATTTATATATCTATCTTAATTTCGAATCCCTATACTAGTGATTTTGGGTTGTCGTAACGATGTTTTACGCAACATTCGTTTTGGCCCAAATAAATATGTTTAAGAGAATGATTTCCTTAAAGAATGAAATATATACTTAATCTCGATTTAAGTATATTGAATATTTTCCAAGTGTTGAAAATAAATAGATTTGTGAATTACTTATTAAATAAGTATGGAATTGTTTTCCAATATAAAGTGAATATTTTGAGAATTTATCCTTTTGAAGATAAATTGAAAAGGAATATTGAAATGAATAATTGAAATCGAATATTCATAGATATTTTGGATTATAAATTCACTAAGGAATTTATAAGAGAAAAGGGGAACTTGTTTAAAAAAAAAATATTGATTTATTTTTGAAGTGTGAAATTACATATCTAGTAAAGATATTTTGGAAAATAAATAATTTGAAAAATTATTTGGAAACTAGTGATGTTGTGCATATCCATGGATAGTTCAATAACCGACTATCAATATTTCCCTTTGAATGGGTAATTGATGTGATTTGTTGAATTTGAATGCCACACTTATTTTTGAATAAGCGCTCATTATTCGGGTTAACCGGGAAAGGACCATGGGGTCGTATAACCCATTCCGAATATGTGATACGTCGTTGTGAATTGCATTGAAGATCGGTGTTGAAGACCGAGTATTTGCGAAAGCGATAGGATGACCTATCGATTGTCTCTGCACTGGGTCGCTCCTGGTATAGAGATTCCTTAAGTGATGGGAAATTCGATCGGGATTGTGAATACCCGGATTGCAAGGGTTCGTAAGAAGTGCCTTCGGTTTTGTTCGAGCCCAAAACAGACTTGTATGGATTGTATGTCTGACATTACAAATTGTGATATAAAGCCGATTTCTTTCAAATATATTTCTGTTGGTGGCGGAGAATTTATTCTTTTAGCTTAACACCCTTCTCTGAGACGTACGAGCTCAGAGGTTATGTAGTTGAAGGTTATCAGCGATATATTCCCAATTTGGTAATGTGACATGCTGAGTGTTGCTGAAATGATCATTGTGTCGATTATTTGTGATAGGATCGTTTATTTGATCGTCTATCCTGGTGATCATTTCTATGATCATTTGTTGACCCAAAGCATGGCTTTTGTATAAAGTATGTTTTTGTGGACGTGACTTCGTCGAGCCTCACACCCCGTGAATGGTCAAAACAGGAAAGAAGCAGCAAGGTTATGAGGGGTAGCGCCCTTTAGGATGTGTGCATTTCCTTCTGGAAAAGGGTGGTATCATGGTATGGAGCCCAGATACTTACTCATGTTGAAAACACTTTGTTATGATTGTGTGAATTGATTGCGAGCGCTCGGTGAAAGGTCCCAAAGGACCGGGGGATGGCATATTCGGTCAGTTGTTACTCAGTTAGGGGTAACCCGGTCTTGTGTTGGTAGAGATCCGGTTTGGTTCTCGGGGATGTCCATCCAGAGGCATTCTCATGTGGCAATGGGAAGTTCCTTGGCCTGATCATTCGTTGGAAATCCAAAGAAACAATACGAGACTTGTACGGTTTTAGTTGTAGAACCTGCCATTTAATATGGTAGCTATAGTAAGCATAATATAATGGTACCTATGCTGGCTAAGATTTATATTCTACTTTCGAAATGAATTTTTCCTACACTATGCACTAGTAATAATATCAAGTGTTCTTTTTAATACGTATCAAGCATCTTTGACTAACATAAGAAGAAATCTTCTCCAAGTCTGCGTTTGCATTGTGTGTGTGGCAGGAGGTCTTATGGTAGTCTCATTTTTAAAAGCATTGCGAATTGACTTTAAAAATATTCTTCTATTTTGATTTCAAAGATAAATAAACTGTTTTGAGTTCCCACACCAGTCACATGACTGACTCGGAGTTTATTGTTTTCCTTCCTAAACTCTGGGTGCCCACCAATTTCCACACGGGCAGTTAAGAGTTAGGTTTATCAGGATATTCTGGATATTCTGGAGTTGCTGGAGGCAAGATGGATGACATGGCGTATTACTAGTTATATAGTATTTCTTTTCCGCTGCACTGTTTGTTGTTGTATGTTGTTGTACACTCTGATGATATGATGTAATGAAATGTAATAACTGATATAGTTCTTTGTTTAAAGATTATTCATTTATTATTATATGTTGTTCCGTTGCGAATTGTGTGATTCTGATGTTGTTCTATTGTGTTCTGTTCTGTTCTATTTTCTTTCTGTTCTATTCTCTATTTTTCTTTTCCCTATCTTTTTCTATTCTCTTTTCTCTCTATCTTCTACCTTCTTATCTTTTTCTCTTCTCTTTTCTTAAATTCTTTTTCTTAAAACCATAACATTTCGGGTTTTTGGCCTTCGATTTCTCGGCAGTCGATAAAGTGAGTATCGATGTTGAATTTTCGAAAGTCGAAAATTTTCTGTTTGTTACACCTAGTATATGGTTCCTTGTCTTAATCTCATTTCGATCTTGAGCTTGCTTAATAAATTAAAAGAGATTATTCACTCGTACATACCATTTCACGACGGCCATAGTAAAATATATGTACTTTGAGTTTGGTCAATAAATATACGTGGCAATCTTAACTCGTCTATTCTATATATTAATAATACTGGACATAATATCTCTAGCTTGAGTTTTCTCAACAACAAGAGAGCATGCAAGTAATTTATTAGTATATAAATGGTAGAGGATAACTTCGTATTAAAGATTCATAATGTTTAATATATTATATTAAGTGATATCGACTTATGGAATAATATTTTTTTAGAAGTAACTTCGTGATTCAAGTGTTGAAAACATCATAAATCACGATATACGTACAAGACTTATGCATTTATCCTTTAAGTCAAATTAGCATTTCTTAACGTTCCATTTTTAATTTATACATTCATATTATATAAGTTTTATTATTATATAATAGTTATACTTTCATTAACTTATATAATAATCTTATGTATAATATTGTATTAATTAAATAATATTTAAGTAATTTAATTTAATATAATTTAATTTAATTTTATATTGAAATGTATAACACTTATAGTTATACACATATATCTTTATATATACGTATTTTATTTATTAATAAATTAATTAAATGTTATTAATTTTGAAAATCCTTTTACATGCATATATTTTTACACTAT
This sequence comes from Allium cepa, assembly GCA_030765085.1. NCBI lineage: Eukaryota > Viridiplantae > Streptophyta > Magnoliopsida > Asparagales > Amaryllidaceae > Allium > Allium cepa. The sequence continues at coordinate 758,229,118 of CM060939.1, read as the reverse complement.
CTTAAAAATTTCAAGCCATCATAATATATATCTTATATATATTATACATGTATATATATTTTAATTAATTAACCTTTTAACTAATTTATTCATTTTATTAATCTCTTTTATATTTATAATTTTTAAACTTTATTTATTTTATTTTTCAAAACATTTCTGAATTTAACCTTTTAATTTAAATTTTAGTTTTAATTTTAAAAAAAGTTTTGAAAATTTGCCCAAGACCCATTTCAAACTGGACCTTTTCTATTGGGAGCAACCTTTGTCTTATATAACTTTTTAGGCAAGGCCAATAGCTAGGTAGGACAAAGTACTTGATTACCCAATCCTTCGATACTATATTTCTAGATACCCTACTAACTAGGTTGTAAACTTAACTATTCAATGCTAATATGACTAATATAGACCACATAGGCTATTGGGCTTTGATACCATTGTTGGAACTTGAAAAGCCCAAAGCGAAGTAAGTGCGTAAATTTCAAAAAAAATCTTTCATTTGGATCTTTTATGAAGTCTAAGTTTATTTAGATCTTATCTAATTTTTTTTAAATATAATCAATATTTTATTTAAATTTAATGAAGTTTTATTCATTTTAAATTTACGTTACATAATATTATATGTGTATCGTATACACATAGGTGTGAACATTGATAAGCAACATAAATCGTGTACATGGTTTAACATGCACATATAAAGATGTTGGGATTTACACTGCAACATACATGTTGGCCTTCTGTATACATGCCTGCCGTCAATATATTTGCAAATATATAGTTTATACTATAATTATAAACTTAATATAAATAAATTTAAATTTTAAATTCAAAATTTAAAACATAGATCTAGATTTAGATCCACATAATGAAATATATAGTAGTTTCAAATTCAAGCTAATGTATTAATTTTGTGTAAACACGTATATATGTATATACATACATATAAATAAATTTTCATAAATATATATTTGCTTCATACATACCTATATAAATGATATTTAGAAATACTACACATGTACAATGTATATTTGTAAATATATTTTGTGTAAATTAATAATGTACATATATATACACACATGTATAGATATACAAATTTTTAAGCCATTAAAAATTTCTTTTTTTGGTTTTCTTTGTTTTTATCAAAAATTCCTTTTTTTAATTTTATTTCCACATGAAATCTAAGGAAAATTTTAATATAATGTTTTATTCCAGAAACAATATATGTATGTTTTATGTTAAATATTTATAAAACTATATTTTTTATGGTTTATAATGTGTATACATACACACACACACACATCTATATTTAGGTATAACATTTAATTTAGAAATACTATATTATATATGAATATAAAGTGTTATTATATATATAATCCTTTTTTCATAACTATAAACGCATAACCGTAACTATAAATGCATATAACGTTTAATTTAGATAAAACATATTTTACTTAATAGTGTTTATTTTAAATCATTTAATATTATTTAGTTTGAAAAAAATTGAAGGCTGTGAGCAATACATATGTAAATGTATATACATACATACACACATATATATAATCCATCCAATGAAGATAGGATAATGTTATACAGATTCGTGATATATTTAATTTGACTCTATATACAAATATCATGCAATAAACATTATGTACATTAATATAACTTTGTAAAAAGTGAATTTTACTTTTCACCTAATTCCCAAATAGTACACTTTGAGATGAAGAATTAGAACTTCTTGAAACGATTTCAGAATCCAGAAAGTGCCACAGTCCTAATTGCAACTACCAACGATCCGTACAATATATTTAATTAAGTGGTTGGAATTTGAAAATAGGGAAGGAGCAGTGGTCGACCTTTATTGGTTAGAGAGATCCAAAGAAAAAGTTTTGAATTATGAGGGTTATCAGTAATTAAATAAGAGAGAGTCCAAGAAGTAAAAGTAAGATCAAGATCCACCTTTCTCTCTAACCAATTCTCTCCTTTTGAATTCAAAATCCCGCCTCCATGCAGCATCATATGGTCAGTCTCATTACTCCCAATATAGTTACCTACAATAGCCCCTTCTATTGACCTTTAGGTTGCTTCAAGCCCGATCGATAATTAGCACATTTAAATTCAAATTAAACACATATCAATATCGTATATCGATTAGTGTATTTAAAACTATTATACACACACCATTTAATATTGACCAACATATATTAAATATAATTTTGTATTTAATATTCCATAAATATTAATTAATTGAATAGATTTACAACAACTATAATTTAATTAAATTAGGTGATAACATGAGCATTCAACATTTTGGTTGTGTGACTCTTTGGTGTAAATTTAGTCAACATTAAAATCTAGCGCTTTGAATATTAACGTTCACACTTCACTTAATATGTGGTGTGCCAATGTGGACAAATTTATTGCTTACATGGCTTTGGTAAAATCCAATTTCACTTATTAAGTGTTACCCGGTAGTGATAATTATTTACACTAATTCCCTTTGTCAAAACTATTTCATGTTAGCTGTCTGATGCTTGTGAAGACATGTAATAATCCCTTAAATGAGATAAAATATCAAGATCGAATAGTGGCCTTGTGAGAGCTTAAGTTAACGGGGGTAGGGCGGCTGCGGACATTGTTACATCCCTACTCATGAAAATAGGTTTAAATAAACTATATCACATTAGGACTTCCGAAATTTAGTAATGGTCAAAATTCAAATATCATCCATATTCGACTTTTTAGTTCAAATATAAAGTCCTTGATTTAATAATAATTACTATCAACTGAACTATTCTGGCTAGAGATTTCGAATTTAAGTTGACTTTAGTTGACCATGATATTAACCACATATAAATAAGGAGATGAATCATCTCTTAAATAGTATTTCACTTTCAATACTTCCGCTTGACCCAACTATGGTTATTCGATGGTTGTCATACCATGATTTAACTATAATCAAAGTGGAGCTTTCACATTGAATATCAATAGTACTCTTAAGTCAAGAGAACTGTGTAATATTATCACATTGGCATGACTTGATTTAGTATGATCTCTTTTGAACGGCTGGGTTTCTGTTTGTCTTTTGAATTTAACGCATGCGATTAAAGGCGTGTGTATGTAAATACCTCTTCTTCTTCATCCTTTAGACCATAAAATCGTTCCTTATGACAAAAATTTAGATCTTTTGAATCTTTCATAATCCTTTACTGATAAAAATCCACTAGCTTCATCGTCTATTTCCTTTCTGAAATCTTTGCATGCATGCCTTTTCTAGCTAGGATTTTGGAAAAGGTGAAAACTCTTTAGTGTTTGAACTACCACTTGTTGATTGCAGTTCAAACCATTGGCTGTAAACTTTTTCTTGGAGCGGACTACGCCTTGCCACTTGGCTTGGACCCTAACCTTCCGTCCAAGGTTTTGATAGTGGTCGGGCGTTGGTCTCGGACTAATGATCCAAGTGAAGATATGGAGCTTCCTTCCTTTGAGGCACCGACACTCCTGACCTTATTTCGGTTTGGGTACTTCTGCATTTCTTTGGAAGTAACAAGGGTTGTAGCCTCGGCTTCTTCCATCATGGCTGAAGCCTTGGTTTGCTCTTTGACAAGGTTGTCAGTGAGATTCTCAAGATCCTTTATAGGACTTGATGGTAGCAAACTCCCCCTTCTTCAACAAGCTTTAGATCGGTCGAAGCATCTGAAATTCTTCTTTGGCGAAGCCAGGGGCTTTCTGCGTGGTGATAAGAGTGCAAGCTTCTTCTTCTCTACTCCCTCTTTTTATTCTTTTTAACTTGTTAGCGATAAGAATATCATTGTAAGTCTAGTTGGGCAGGCATTGTGCCTCCATGCTCTTTTGAATTGAACAAAATAGATCTTTTGTTGCAAACTCTGATTTCTCAAATTTGTTGTATTGTTTGATTATCTATGTGACTAGTTGTGTAGAATACCTTCAATATCCAATAGTCCATTTATTTATTATGTAAATTTTCTTTCTTTTTAGAATTATGTCAATTTGATAATAAGGACGGCTGGATACAGCCGTTAATGCAGCCAAGTGAAGGCCGAATGCAGCATAGAGGTTTTTACTAGCATGATTTGAAATACAAATTTGCTAATGAATATCGTTGGGCAATAAGCAGTTGAGCATATAGTGGCCAATGAGCCTAGGCTTGAACCCAAGAGCATGGGGCTATGAGGCCCCCTTGGGTGACACTTCACCGATCGTCAGGCAATTATTGATCCTAAATTGTACTAGAGCGCACTTGCTTAGCTCATATACTTAGTGTAGGTGAGTCACACGATAGTGAGGTGGGCTATATGCAGCCTACTCACAAGGACTTGATGGTGAGACGGGTTATACGCAGTCCGCTCTCACAACAAATAGGTAGAAAAGTATTTATGTTATGATTTTCTGAAGGAAAGCTTATCTATAATGATGAGTCCGCCCTTTGGTTGTAATAGCTCGATGTTAGCCCTAAAAGTTGATATAAACACCCAATAGATTATATGTAAAGAAGTAAATGAAGAAATCAAAATTAAAAAAGAGGAAACAAGCAAAAAATAAGTAAAAAACAATGACAAACATATTTATAGTGGTTCAGTGTTGAATGCCTATGTCCACTTTGATGAAATAGCATTCGCTTCAATTTCTGAGTGCAAGAGGGATCAAATCAGAATCTATGAATACTATGGATTACAAAGAAAACAACAGCATAAAGATCCTTCAAATGAACTATGAATTATGTATTTATATGGGTAGATAACCAAATATCTTTTTGAAAATTCATTGGCATACTGTCCAGATGTAGACGAGGCCACCCAGAAATTTCGAGGTCCAATTTCTAATATAGAGTGATCGACTTCGATCAATCGAGATGTCGACCTAGTGACACTAGATCGGTTGTGCGGGTCATCCCCCATTATAGCTTCATGTTTTCAAAGATGTTTGCATAGTTATCTTCATATTTTGGAGATATTGATCGATTCCCATGAGTTGAATTGCTGATTCAAGCTATTTATTATAATAGTGATCCATAGAAACCCTGCCTAGGGGAAGCACTAATCCATACTTAGAATTCTCTATAGAGTCTATCTCTTGGTTTTTCTTGGCCGTTACTCCATATTATTGTCTGTGCTTAACTTCTGGACTTAAGATCACCTCCCTTAGCTGCTTGTCTTATCTATCATCAAGTCTAACTTGCCTAATAGTCTTATATAGCCGGGTTAAAAAGTTGGAAAATACTTGCCCTCCAAAGTACGTCTTGTTTCAAACATAAAGTGCTTTGAATCAAAGTAGATTAAATCTTCGAGAAGGATTCCATTTAGTTTCCTAAATAGTCATTATCCTTCCGTTCAATCATCTTTCCAAAGAGTCATATCTCTCTCCATTCGTCATGACGCTTGGTCGATATTTGTCATTATAAATCTAGAGTGTAATCCCTAATCTTTGTCTATGCTCAGTTCCATTGAGCTTGTCGATCTAATTAGAAGGCTTTGCTTATCTGTTGTGACTTCTTTTCTAAGTAATCCAAGTGATAATTCAATTTCTATCGATACAAGAAATCAAATGTTGGGTATGTACACGTGCACGTTTATGGGTCGTTGCCAATATCTTATAGTTGAAATTTATATGCATTTCTAAATTTTTCATCATGCATTAACATTTCATTTTTTTAACAATGGCAAGGGACGTTTGGTTCCAATCCCCAAAGCGGGTGATCGTTACCGATCCCTTAATTTAGGTGAACTTAGTCGATTTCAGGCTTGTGGGATCGGCCCGCTTTTGCATACATAAGTTAATAACTTAGCTTACTCTCATTAATTCAGTTGATCACTTATTTCCTTCTCAACCAAACCAATCCCCAATTTTTCCTTATCTCTGCCAAATCTTCAAATCAAGAAACCCCATCGATCCGCACAATCTCCTATTCAATCCAGTCTTCCTCTTAACCAAATATCTCCACCATTATTCCAAATCGCATTTGCTTTTAATCTCGCTATTTTAGTTCCAAATCCGTTCCAAATTTACGTTGCTTTAGTTCTTTATTTTGACCCTTAACATCGCCTTTATCCCACCCGATCGTTTGTGTTCGAATTTACATACATAAATGGGTTTGAAATTTGATTTGAATGAAATTCAGTATTGGATTGTAGGTTGCGACAAGAAAATGGGATTATTCACATTGGTAAATGTGGATCTAGGTTTAGAAAGGAAGTATGGAGTTGAATGGTTGGAACTGCGATAGAATATAAGTTGCTTTTATGTATTAGTGGAAAAGGGGCGCAACAAACATCGGGATTGGCCGATGGTAATCGACGTTGATGTGGAGGAGATTAAGTGACAAGGATGGATCAGTGATGTGATGCGATCGGCTGTAGGCATGCGATCGGCTGTGGTATGAAGTGGAACAAATTGATGGAAGGCAATCAGTGATGGAGGAATACGTTGCGTTGTGGAAAGAAGGAAGTGGAATGATGGAGTTTAGGGGTCGGTTGTGATTCGAGAGGAGGGATTAGTTAGGTGCTTAGGGTGTTCGAAATGGTATAAGGCAATACCGCCTAGGTGAGGAATCAGGTATGATCCTTATACCTAGGGGGATTGGTTCTTTTTCTGGTTGAGTGAAGACTTGAACTTGAAGTTGATTATATACACATGAAAATTTTCCTTAAGCCTAAACTTGAACTAGAGGCTTACATATAACCTCGAACTCAAATACTTGAACTTCGAAATAAATGCATAAGACTTAGAACTTGAATGCTTGGACTTATACGACTTAAATCATTGGAACCTAAAGTCACATACTTTTGAGTAGGGATTTCCGTTCGCACAAACTTATAAATGAGGACTATACTCCCATATGTCGATAACTGATCTCGATGCTTATATGAAAATAAATCATCGACGTGAAAGCTAGTTGGGATGGTCAACGATGATGTGACTGCGATCGAATCCTAAAGTCTTTTCATAACTATCGTTTTAATTCTGAGCTACTTATCACCGCATCACACAACAATGCACCACACTGCACTAGTTTACACTTAGCATGGGGGAAATAAGTTAATTCTTATAACAACTATTATTTGCTAAGTTTGATAGTTGTAGGTTCTAGCCGCTCAGAACATTTAGCTGCTATGGGCATTGAACAAACTACTTCACAAGATAATCCTGACTACGGTTTGGCTCTACAATTATATTCGCTCGAAACTCTCTAGGCCATCAACCCGAACAGCCTGAAAGTTCACAACAGGTGCCAGAGATTCCTTCGAACATAGAAGTAGAAATTGAGCCGGCACTTAATACTTTGGAAGATGCCATATTTTTAAATGATCCAGAGGACTCAATGGCTTCGAAGGTCGATGAGGCGTTTCTCCATGGATTGTGCATTAAAAATAGGATTTCATACAAGGATGTGCGAGTTCCATCTCGTAACAATAGGGCTCACTTGCCCCCTGAGAGGTATACTGCATGCAACAAGTTTATGTGCTGGGTTGGTTGCATTTCTCCTTTCAATCCATTCATTCTAAAAATGTTGCATTACTTAAGATTAGCGCCGACTCAGCTGCATCCAACCAGCTACGTGTTTTTACACTACACATACATAATATTCCTCGAATTCTTATATTGTAAGCCAAATCTGGAAGACATCAGATTCATCTACAATCTCGAGCGGTGAAAGGTAAGCCTCTCTTGTACTTTCCTCAGGTCAGTCACTAACTGCCAGGTCGTAACTTGTGCTTGGAACAAACTGAGTGCTTTTAAAATTGAATGGTTTTATGTGCACTGCCACCTAGTTTTGCAGGACGACGGATGAAAGGACGTGGATTGCATTTTAAACTTAACTTAAAGTGCTTTTATTCAAGTCATATCCCGAATTAAGAAGTTTTTTATTGAAAACTACAGGTAGCCATCCACATCCCATGGACGACGTGTACTCAAAGGCAGTTTCAACACTAAAAAGTATACCCGTGGAGGATAAGGACATCAGATCTCTTCTTACCGACAGGTGCCCTTTTGTCTTCAGCTTACTAGAAGAAGGCCGCAGCATGGGACTGCCAAGAAACACCGAGTAGGAAGTTATAGAAATAAGAGGCGTTCTTGGTAGGTAGGAGATAAAGTTGATCTTGTCGTGCCCTCAATCGAAGGGACTCACGATGTCGCCATGAAAGGCGAGGTGAGGAACGATGCCGATAAGCCCAGGCATAATGTTATGAGCTCAAGTCATGAGCCTACGGTCGAATCCTCCCCAGACTCGCAGCTCCCTGCCTTAGAAAGAGAAGAAAAAAGATTCATTTATAAGCTTCGTAGAGGGCAGGTCTCCAAGAAATCCAGGTTAACCTCTACTGTAAGGGATCAATCTAGCTCTCCGCCTCCAGAAGGTTTATTTAGGGGTTATCAGACATCCCAATTCCAGATTATGGTAGGAATTATGATTTCTCCATTTTAAGCCTCAGAGGATCGAAATCTCCGATTTAATTTGGCATTGATGTTCCTCTAACTAGCACGGGAGAGATTATTCCGGCTAGCAAAGCTTCGGTAATTGGTCCGCTGAGGGGACATTAGGACACTCATGATCACGTTAACTACACCACATGACACTTATCCACCTTTAACTCCAATTATTTTTATACACTTTTATTTTATTAGCAGGCTTTATGGGATGCCCCAACACTATGATCACTTGAAGATATCAGTATACTCCCAACCGTCTTATTTTGGACTCGATCGAGGTCTGTATCCTAGTTTAGATAGACAAGGTCATGAAGGAATAGAAGATCAAGATCGAAGCCACCAATTCAAGGACTTATTATCCATTTATAAGTCCATATCTCAGTCTTCTTAAGACAAGGGCGTCAGTAAACACCCCACTATACATAATAGTAGCAAGCCGCTGCCTCATGCTCCCACTTTGGCTACTACGCTTGAGCAACTTTCGGGTTCTTTTGGCATCCATCAATATTCAAAATGCCAGTCTGGTGTAGAAGGTCTTGATACTTCATCTCGCAAGCACAATAGACGGGTCCTTTTAGCCCCGATTACTTTTGATGCCGCTACTGCTGAGAAGATGGCTGAGCTCAAGCCATATTTCCTCAGTTGTACTTTAATGAGTTCAAATTTATTCCCGCTTTGCATTCGATTCCACCAAAGACAAAACACATGGTGCTCTCTTACATTAATGATGTCGTCCAGCATAATACAACTCTCCGTATGGCTAAGACGATTTCTGAGGTGTCGATGGAAAGGAAACATGAAATTTATTGCTTAACTCTTAAGGATATCCACAATAAAGACATCACTAAACACTTGGAAGAGGAGGTAAAGAAGTTGGGTACAAAGCTGGTTGATGTTGAGAAAAGAGCCAGCAAGTCTTTAGCAGCCATTGAGCATTTAATAAAAGTGTACCGAGCTTAACTAGACATTATCTTTCGTCATAGTGGCACTTTATCCCTTGAAAAAACATCTTACAAAAGGTGAAGGATGCATTGGAAAAAGACAATGATGTCTCAGCCCTTCGAAAAAAGCAACTTGAGGAGGAGCTCGAGAATGAAAAGCAAGAGAAACTTGAGGCTCAATTGGAGTCTTAACGAAAATGTAAGGAGATTGTCGAGGCTCGCGAAGCTAAAATGAAGGTTGATTGACAACTTGCGCAGATTGAGGCCCTTAAGGAAGAGGCTAGGGAGGCTGGTCGGATAGAAGGACAAGTTCAATCCATTGCTAATATGTTACAATGCATGCATTCTAATGAATCGCAACCTCTGCTTCCATAGAGAGGGATATCCAAAGTTTCTCGTCGAAGCCTGGGATCATATCGTAGATTTGAAAAAGAAGTCCCTTAATTGTGCTGAAGTGGATGAAGAACAGCTCATAAGTGAAATCTTATGCGATGAAGAGCCCATTAAACTAAGGGGTGCTCGATTTACTTTACCTAGTAATCCAGCGATCATCGGAAAGGGAAAAGATGGCGGTGCAGCCTCGGGATGTGGTTCCCAAGACCCTCCTACTACTCAAGCAACTGGTGCTTCAATCTCTTGTTCCCCAAAAAAGGACATAGGCTACGATCCAGATCATACAGGGATGCATAAATCTCTTTGACTGTCTCTGATTTTGGAAGGCAACACTCTAGCTATGACCAAAGACCAATCTGGTGAAGGTATATCTCTTACTTCTTTGATGTTAGAGAAGGTTTACATCTCACGCTTGATACTCAAGGGCTTACCCATTAGTCCTCATTAAATTTCAGGTCCGTCTATACCTGTCCATACTCCCGATGATGATGTTTTCTTAGGACAGCAGGCGCAGACCACATGCTCCACTACGACCATCACTATACAGATGGCTCCTACTAATCAACCTATTGAGACTCCCAGATCAGATGCATAGGTCATAGGGGCTCTAAAAATGATGAAAAAACTGATGAATAGTAGGGCCAGGATGAAACAAAGGACGTCATAGTGACCCATGCCTCTGAACACACTGATAAACGTCGCATGAAGGAGCGCATTTAAAAGGAGGATTTGGATTTGAAAGCCAAAAAGGAGAATGCTGAAGTGGATATTACTTTTCCCCAAGTTATACCGCAGGGCGGTATTACTCCTAAGGAGGCCGACCCTTCTGTATCCTAAAGCGAGACTGCTTCTGCTTTTGTCTCTGAAAGCATTTCTCCAAAGGGTAGTAAGGGCAAAAGAGGGTCAAAGAGGAGAGTACGAGGTGGTAACTCAGGCGAGTCCATCTCAAAGAACATTCCGAAGAAAGCCAAAAGGGATGAGAAATAACAACCAAATCGGGTTGGACAGTGTGGAGCTAGGTAGCTAGTTTCTTTTTTTTGGCTGCAATTGTGTGGGTTTGGCCTCCATTTTTGGCTTTTAGTCTTTGAAATAAACTTGTACTTGGTTTCCAAGTTTCAATATGTGAATAAAAGCTCTTTCATTTCTATTCAGCTTTTGTACGAAACTTGTTTAGGTGTTCAGGCTTTTACATTTTCCATTCAATGTACTTGCAATTCATCGCTTGTCATTCAAGTTGCAATGTCTTTCGGTCATCCGTTGCTTCAGGCGTTAATCTAACAAATCCATCTCAAAGCCTCCTTTCTGTCATGGCCTTAAGTCGTATCAAACACTAGGCGCGAGCCATAGTGTTATGCTATCATTTTCAACGATTAGGCGATTATAATCCTGCCTCCATTCTTGGGTTAGCAGAGTTAGTTCATGGATGGTCGGGTCCCATCCATGATGAGTTTATGCTCATCTTATTAGGTCTAGAGTCGAAGAATGAATGGTCGAATCGCATTCATTCATTTTGTTTATACTCTTATCTACACTCTAGGGATCAAAGTTAGTCGATAGAAGCTCAATCATATCTGTTTGATGTTCATAATCTAGTGCCCACTTTGGGGACTGAAGCTGTTATGGGAAATGGTCGAATCACATTTCTTTTGATTATTTCCCTTGCCCCCAAGTCTAGGGCAAAAGTCAAAGAATGGTCTGTCATATCACAGCCACCTTTACTTTACATTCTTCCTGTCGAATCAGGAGACAAAGTTAGTTAACGGATGGTCAAGTCACACACATTCTCTATTTTATACTCAGTCGTCAAATTGCTAACAAGAATTAATGAATGCATGGTTGAGCCACGTTCATTTTGTTTACTTCGATTATGGACCAGAGTATTTGGTCGGCATCATACTATGGGTACTCGTTGGTTCATATTAGGCATATGTAGACGTGATTTGGTCGCATATCATAATTATAATACTATTGTGCATAAAGAATTCACAGATATAGAAAGAACTTTAGATTTTATTTGCATACTGAAAAAGAAGCGTTAGAATCTTTCTTATTACACGGCTTTGAATTCAAGTGCAAAATAAAATTCTAAATAAAATACAACTAGATGAAAAAAAACTAAGTGAAATAGCGTTGTAAATGCTTACTATTCCTTGCTCTAGGGAATGTGATGCCATCAACAGTCACTAGCTTTAAATTTCCATCTCCAAGCTTTTGACTGATGACATATGTTCCTTCCCATCTCAGACCCATGTTTGTAGGGCTAAGAAAGATCCTTCCTAGGATAAGATTGAAAATTTCAAAGCTCCTCAATTAGGCTTTAACATCGTAGTACCGGGTGACTCGGTGTCGGTGAGCAATTGCCCGCAAATCAACTTCTTAGTGCTTTTTCTCAACCATATCTAGAGATTACAAAAGGATACCTTTGTTGGTTTTGGGGTCATAATAAGTCACTCGATGAGAAGGGACATCAATTTCCATAGGAATCATGATTTTAGAGCTGTAAGCAAGGGCAGATAGAGTACGGCCAGTCGTAAACTTATGGGTGGTTCTGTATGCCCATAATGATGATAGGAGTTCATCAACCAACCTGACTCTAACCTTTTTCCAAATGCTTCTTCAGAATGGACTTTATGATTTTTTTGATAGTTTCTACCCGTCCATTAACTGGATGAGGAGAAACTAATGCAAAGCTTTTCTCGATATGATATTGGTGGTAGAAGTCTTTGAATTCAATGCTAGCGAATTTGGTCCACTGTCGTTATGATTGTTTCGGAAAAACCAAAATGACGATGATGTTTCGAACAACAAAATTGATTACTTTCTTCATAGTGATCGTGGAAAAAGGTTCGGCTTTAGCTTATTTTGTGAAATAATCAACTGCTACAATGGCAGATTTCATACCATTTGGAAATTGGCATAGAGCAGATGATGTCAACCCCCAAGTAGCAAACTGCCATGGACTGACAATCTGAGTGATTTGCGTCGGTGGGGCTCTTGGAATATTTGCAAACATCTGGCACTTGTCGCATCGTCTAACATAATCAGTTGCGTCTCAATCGACATTTGGCTAGAAATAACCATAGTGGAGTATCTTCTTTGCCAGGGTTTGACCCGCGAAGGGGGGAAAGGGGAAGGGGTTCGCCACTTTCTCCTTCATGGACTTCTCTTAATACTCGCTTGATTTCATCATTGGCGATACACCAAAGGAGAGGGATGGAGAAACCCTTCCCGTACATGACTCCTTTTTGAAGGATGTATCATAAAGCTTTATAAAGGATCTTTTGTTTTTTTATTCCTCCATTCGTGAAGGATTTCCCTTTGCGAATACTCTTTTATCAAAGTCATCGATGACTTCTTCTCAGGTTCCACCTCTATGACCCAATCAATCTCCATTCGATCGATGCTGGGAGCACTGAGTATTGCAATTGGAACCAAGCTCATTCGCTACGCATCCCTGGACTGGTCAGCTTGGCTAATGAGTCGGCTTTCTCATTCTATTCTTTGGGGATATGCGTAATAGTGTAATGCTCGAAATCAGTTAGTATCTGTTAGACCAGGTTGAGGTAAGGAGCAAGTCACGTTCCTTTGGATTGATATTCTCCCCTAACTCGGTTTATCAGTAACTGGGAATCACAGGAAATTTTTAAAGCTTTTATTCCCAGCTCTCCAGCCAACTTAAGATCAAGGATTAAGGATTCATATTCGTCTTCATTATTCATTGCAGAAAAATCAAGTTTTACGGCGTAGCAGATCGAGTGTTCCTCAAAAGTTACAAGTCTAACTTTGGCACCTGAACATCTATCGTTGGATGATCCATTCGTATACATCTTCCATTGGACAGTAAGTTCTTCGCTGATCTTCAAAGAGTCGTCTTATACAGTGAATTCAACTATGAAGTCCGCCCGTGCTTATCCCTAGATGGCCCTGTGTAAGAGATAAGTGATATTGAATTAGCTCAATTTGATGTTCCGTTTAAGTAACCTCCTAGACATCTTAGGTCACTGCACGATCTATCGTAATGACTGGTCGGTGACGACATTGATGGGATGAACCTAGAAACAAGGGCAGAGCTTTCTTGGTGCAATCAATAGGTAGTATGCGAGCTTTTCCAGTTTTGGATAGTTCCTTTCAGCACCTGTCAAACATAATATATTGGCTTTGGATTTGATTCTCTTTGCGCAGCAATATGGCACTTATAACATGTGTCAACACTGTTAAATAAATATGCAAGTCATCATGATCCAGTGGCTTGGACAAGATGTGGGGTCTCTCTAAGCAACGTATTTAGCCAAAGCTATATATTAATTCAATCAATGCATAAAGTTTATATGTTATTTTAGATAATTTTTTCAACCTTTAAATAGATAGCTAGGTGCCATAAAATTTTAATATGTATTTGTATTTAATTTACATAATATCTAATGGTTATTTAAAATTAATGCAAGTTTTATCAATTAAATAAATACATGTATAACTATTATATATACATAAATATTCAATTAAATAAGGGGCAGGCAATATTACTATAAGCACTCATAATAATTAATATAACATTTATATTAATCAATTAAATTTAGTTAACAACATTTATAGATTAGTTAACTTAGGTTTTACTTCAAAGACTACTTAAATTCGGTTGTTCGACTCACCTGTGTAAATTTGGTTAGTAATTAACATTAAACATTTTTAATATTAAATTTCACACTTTACCTTAACTGATAGTGTGAAAATATGGCAAATTTTATCATTTACAGATTTTCAAGGTGAAATTATATTTTAAATCCTTTAACCAACACCCTTAAGCGACATGCTATATTGATATCCTCTTCATCGTCACTATATCACTTTAGACATCTAGAGCTTGGTTATGGTCAAAACTCTAATAATATCCATATACAACTATACATTTCAACTTCAAAGTCCTTAGTTCAATAATAACTTTTATTATTAACCGATGTACTCTGACTAGATATTCTGACTTTGAGTTGACTATAATTGACCATGATACTAAATCCTTATAACAAAGGGAACGAATTCTCCATTTAATAGTGTTTGTAACCAAATTGGCCACAAACACCCAAGAACATATTTGAGTAGTGGAATAAATGAATAAATTAAATGAAAATAGAGGAAAATCACAAAATATCAAAGAAAACACAACAGAAAGCAAAAAAACAAGATTTTTAGTGGTTTGGTGTTGTTTGCCTACGTCCACTTTGAATATTCTCTTTATTGCTTCTCATTGAATTAATTACAATTACAATTGACATGATTGCTACTTTTGATCCGCTTACGCCGGTTCCTTCTCATAATTCTACCACAGCGGAAAAATTGACTGAACTTAAAGCCACTTTTCCATAAATTTGCTTTAATGGAATCAAGTTCCTTACCTCCGTACACGCCATTCCTGGAAGTGCCAAAGAGAGCTCATTAGCATGTGCGAATGATGTGTAC
The DNA here is from genome assembly GCA_030765085.1 of Allium cepa. NCBI lineage: Eukaryota > Viridiplantae > Streptophyta > Magnoliopsida > Asparagales > Amaryllidaceae > Allium > Allium cepa. The sequence continues at coordinate 758,213,888 of CM060939.1, read as the reverse complement.
GTCCAGCACGAAGCGTTCATTCACTTAGTAGAGAAAGTCTCCGAATTTTCCATCGAGAGCCAGCATGAAATTGATTGCCTCAAGTTGGAGGCCATTCATGACAAAGATGTCATCAAACATCAAGATACTAAGCTGCTCGAATATAGAGCCCAACTTACCGCGACAGAGAAGAATGCAAAAGAAACTACGAAGGTTGTAAGTCGCTTGGAGACTTGACATAAAAAGGAACTGAATGCAGCGCTCCATTGTGGTGGCACTCTAGCCTTAGAGAATGTCTCCTTTCAAAAAGGAGAAAGATGTCTTAGCTCGCCACATTGAAGAGCTAGAAAAATTATTGTTCAAAGAGTGGAAGGAAAAAATTGAGGCACATGAAGAATCATAGAGATACTACAGGAGATCATGGAGGCGATAAACTTAAAAAAAAAACTTGATGAACAACTTGCTTAGATCGAGGCCTTGAAAGAAATAGCCCACAAAGAGGGTAGAAAAGAAGTGCTAGAAGCCAACTCCCTGGTGGAAGCTGCCGCCGAGTCCGGTAGAGAAGAAATCAAGAACTTGTTCGATCTGCTCATTGCCGAATATAACGCCAAAGTTCTTCTTCATCGGGACTTGAAATTTCTAGGCGAAGGATATCTTGAATCACTCGTTGAAGCCTGGGAGGTTATCACCAAAGTCAAAAGGGATGAGCTGGGAGTGGTAGAACTTAATGGGGAGGCTCTCATGCAAGAAGTGTCCGAGGAAACAAGCCATCTGACCTGGCCGCCACGAAGCTTCAGTTTCTAGGTCTCCTATACCTAAGAAAGAGAGGGCATCGTTGGGTCTACTGGGACTGATCTCAAGGGCCCATTTCCTACTTAAATGGTCGGAACCTTGTCTTCTCAGCCTTTGGAGCAACATATCAGCTACGATTCAGACACACCTAGCCTCGATCCACAAATGCCATCTCCCATTCTTGAAGGGAGCACTGCGATGACCACAGAGAGCTAACTGGATGATGGTATTATACTGGACTTTCTTGAATTTATAAACTTGTTATTTTTGGCACATAACGACCTTTGACTAATGCGTGCGCTTTAAATAACTTTTACCGGCCATCTCGGTTTAGAGCAAACTCCTAGGAGTGATGTCGCCATGGAGCAGCAAGAGATGGTGGCCGAGGCTCTGGCTACTGTAAATATTATAGGGCCCGACGCTCGAGTCATTGATGCACTCGAGGAGGATAAGCCTAAGGACCCATCTCGAGGAGTCGGATGATGTTGTGATCATGGATGCCTCGTAGCACAAAAGCAGTATGAAGGAGCAAAATGAAGAGGAAGAGAGATTGAAACACCAAGTTAAAATGAAGCCCGTTGAGGTTGCAATTGAAGATCCTATTCCTGTACCTTTGCAAGTCATCCCACTTGGCTGGACAATTCCTATTGAAATTCTTCCTTCTTCTTCAAGTGTCCCCACCAAGGGTAGAAAAGGGTCCTGTAAAAGGCGCTCCACTGATTCAACTCCTAAAAAACCGAAGAATGAGAAGAAGTTGAAGAAATAGTTAGTGTGTTGTGTCATTGTACATAGTTTGAATAAGTTAGACGTGTGTTTCTTTTTTTAGCAGTAGGTGTATGGGCGTGGATCCAAACTTTTGAATAATTTGTAACGAACTTTTGAGACAGTGAATAATTTTTTTAATTTTTTGATCAATCATCATGTGAGTTATTACTCAAACAATAGAGTAATTACTTCCCATTTCATGTTCTTTTAATAATTTTCACAACTCTTGTTAATAATTCACTATCTCCATTCTCAAGGCTTTCCTGTAGTCGTTATCTTAAGTCGCAAGCAGTGCTAAGCCGGAATTGTAACGAACTATTATGTCTTGCCGCTAATAGTTCGGGTCTCTTCCGCTGATTTAAGATTGGAATTCGTGGGATAGAGAACAATCGAAATCCATTTTTCCACTGATTTGGTTTTTGAGTTAGCGCGATGTCCGAGGACTTAGAATTTTTCGTAGGTGGTTAGCTATATTCCGATCGACCATTCTCTGATACATGCTCCGGAGATTCAAAGTTTTCAGCGCGAGCATTCGCTTTTTCGTTCGTGGCAGCTATTCCTCTACCAAATGATTTATTCTCTAGTCCGCAGTCGGGGACTTAAATTTTTCTAGTCCGCAGTCAGGGACATCGAATTTTTGTTGTCGGTAGCCGTGTTTCCGCCCGAATGGTTTATATTGTCTAGTCTACCATCAAGGATTTAGAGTTTTCTAGTCCGCAAATGGGGACTTAGAATTTTTTAGTCCGCAGTCGGGGACTTGGGATTTTCTAATCCGCAGGTAGGGACTTAGAATTTTTAGTCCGTGGTCGAGGACTTGGGAATTTCTAATCTACGGTTTTGGACTTAGAAACTTCATCGTAGGTAGTCTTGTTTCTACCCTAGTGGTTTATACTCTGGTCCGCAGTCAGGGACTTAGAGTTTTCTAGTCTGCAGTCAGGGACTTAGAATCTTCTAGTCTGTGATTTGGGACTTGGGATTTTCTAGTCCGCAATCAAGGACTTAGAAATTTTGTCGTAGGCAACCTTTGTTCCTTATTATGAGCTTTGCTTTTTGATTCGTTTACGGGAATCTCCAACTGAGCAAACTTAAATGTTCACCTCGTTCAATCCCATTGGGGATCGGTGTGATTGATCAACTTCAAACTATGCGAATCTGTTCACACACCGCAGATATCAATATCAGTTAGTTCCAATGCATACTTAGCATAAAATGTAATAACAATAGCTTATACAAAGGAAGCTTCAAGATTTTATTCATTATAATTAAGAAGAGGAACAAAATAACTTGCTTATTACATACTAAAAAGTTCAAACACCAAAAGCGAATGTCGAAAGCGACTAGTACTAAAATATAAAAGAAATAGTCTAGGGGAAATAGCATCGTAAATGCTTGTTATTCAACGCTCTTAGAAGTACCATGCCATCAACAGTCTCTAGTTTGAAAGTCCCTTCTCTAAGCCACTGTTCAATGACGTATGGGTCTTTCCACGTTGGGCTCATGTGCGATGGGATTGGACAAACCCGTTTCAGGACAAGGTCGCCAACCTCGAAGGTCCTTGATTAAACTTTTGAGTTATAGTACCAGGAGACTCTATGTTAGTGTGCAGTTACTCTTAAATCGGCTTTCTCATGCTTCTCATCAATAAAATCCAAAGACTCCAAGAGATGATCCTAGTTCACTCTAGGGTCGTAGTAAGCCACTCGATAAGAGGGGACTTCGAGTTCCATTGGAACAAATGATTCGACTCCGTAAGCAAGAGAAAATGGAGTATGGTCAGTCGTAGACTTGTGAGTTGTCTTGTAGGCCTAAAGTGTCGTAGGAAGCTCATCCACCCACTTACCTCTTGGCTTCTACAAACAATTTTTTTAAAAATATTTGATAATCTTGTTTACGGCTTTAACTTTTCCATTCGCCTGAGGGTGAGCAGCCGCCACAAACCTCTTTTCAATATGATATCTTCGACAAAACTCCTTAAATTCGACACCATCGAATTGAGTCCCATTGCCAGTCACAATAGTCCATTGAAGGCCGAAATGACACTTGATGTTTCGAACAACGAAGTTGATAACTTTCTTGGTTGTGGCCGCAGCTAACGGCTCCGCTTCGGCCCATTTGGTGAAATAGTCAACTATGACAATCACATATTTCGCACTACCTTGGGAAATTGGCAAAGAGCCGATGATATCGATTCCCCACATACGAATGGCTATCGACTAACCATTTCTGTGATCTCTGTTGGTGGAGCTCAGGGGACTTTCGCATACATCTGGCATTTGTTGCATCGTCTCACATAATCAATGACATTCTTATTAACTGTTGGCCAGTAGTATCCATAGCTGAGTACCTTTTTTGTTAATAGTTGCCCACCCAGTATGATCGCCACATTCCCCCTCAAGAACTGCTTTCAGGACACGCTTTATCTCATCATGAGCGATACACCGGAGTAAGGAAATAGAGATCCCCTTTCCATACATAGTTCCTCCTTGCATAATATACCGTAAAGCTTTGCGAATGACTTGTCACTTTTCATTTTTTCTTTTCCAGCAAGGTTCCATGTGACATGTAGTCTTTAAATGGAGTCATAAATGATTCCCTCTCAGGATCCATCTCTAGTGGTAAACTTACATCATATTATAATTAGGGCGTGCAATGTCTTGACTAGAACCAAACCTATGTGTTGCGCATCACTAGTGCTTGCAAGCTTTGCTAATGAATCGTCTTCTCCATTCCGCTCACATAGGATATGAAAAATGTCATAGTATTCGATATCCGTCAATAGCTCCTAAACTCAGGTAAGATACGGGGCAAGTCGCTGTCCCTTAGCCTGATAATCTCCCCTTACCCGATATACCACAAGTTATGAGTTACAAAAGATTTCAACAGACTTTATTCCGAGCTCCCTGTCGAGTTTTAGTCCGGTGATCAACGTTTCATACCGGGCTTCGTTATTTATAGTCGAAAATCAAGCTTCAGACTATAGAAAATTGACAGGTTCTCATGGGTTATGAGGACTATCCCAGCTCCGGAACAATGATCATTATATGCTCCATTAGTAAACATCTTCCATCGTATAGCAGGGATTAATCCATTCTCCGGGGGCCCCGTCCTGAATGGTAAACTCCACTATGAAGTCGGCCAATGCTTGTCTCTGAGTAGCTCTTCATAGTAGATATGTAATGTCGAACTAGTTGATCTTGATGTTCCATTTAAATAACCTTCCAAACATCTCGGGTCGTTGTAGAACCTGCTGCGAATGGCTGGTCGGTATACACGTAGATCAAATGGGCCTAGAAATACGGGAGAAGCTAGCACGACGTGATCACCAAGCAGCATGCCAGTTTCTCTATTTTTGGGTAGTTTCTTTCTACCCCCGTTAATTTTTAACTGACGTAATATTCCGGTCTCTGAATTTGGTTCTCCTTATGAATCAAGGAGAAACTTATGGCATGTGTCGATGCAGCTAAGTAAATATACAACTCCTCATGGTCTATCGGTTTTGACAAAACAGAGGGTCTCTCCAAATGATCCACCAAAGCTTGGAAGTGCCTTCACAATCTTGCATCCACTCGAAATTCCTCTTTCCTTTTTATCAAGTCAAAGAAAGTAATACATTTATCGATCGCCCTGGAGATGAATCAACTCAAAGAAAAAAACTTCCCGTTTAAACTCCACATGTTTAATAGTTCTAGACGCTTGTATATCCCGAATTGCTTGAATCTTTTCCGGATTTACTTCAATTCCTTGTGTATTATCAATAAAGCCTAAGAACTTCCCTAATGCAACACGGAATGAACACTTCAGAGGGTTGATTTTCATATTATAAAACCAAAGGATATCGAACATTTCCGCTAAGTCTCAAATATGGTCATTTGATTGTCATGAATTGACGAGCAAATCATCCATATAGACTTCCATCGTCCTCCCGATCCGATCCTTGATCATTCGGTTAACCGGACATTGAGAAGTTGCTCCAGCATTCTACAATCTGAACATCATCATTACAGAGCAATATAACCCAACGTCTATCACAAAACTGGTATGTTCCTGGTCTGGGACATGCATCTGGATTTGATTATGCCCCGAATACGCATCCATAAGTGACAACAATTTGTGCCCGCAGTTGAATCAACTAGCTGATCAATTCTAGGCAGGGGAAAACTATCTTTAGGGCACGTTTTGTTCAAGTCCAAGTAGTCAGTACACGTTCTCCATTTCCCATTCGCCTTCTTCACCAATACGGGATTAGATATCCATTCGAGATAGAGGGCATCATGAATAAACCTGTTGACCTTAATTTTATCAACCTCCTTTTTAAGAGCAACGGATCTCTCCGGATCCATGTGTTATCTTTTTTGTTAATCGAAACATACTTCATATTAATGTTCAATGCATGGCTCACAATGGTAGGCGAGGTCCCACACATGTCAGAATGGGTCCAAGAGAATACATCCAGAATTTCTCGGAGGAAATTGGAAAGTTCTCTCCTCATCGAAGGGTTAAGTTGCGATCCGATCCGATCTTCAACACCAGCGATGGGTCGTCGTGGCTAACTGTGATATCAATCATTAGCTCAGCCGGCACTGCCTTGGTCTCCTTGGGTTCCTCCTTATCCCCTCTCGAATCTATACCTCTATAGAGCCGACTGTGATGCCCAAGTCAAGGCTTGGGTTCCATTGTCAATCTTCAATAACTTGGATGCGGATAGACTTTTCCACACCCTTTCCCTTCTCTTTTCGCTGAGCCTCTCTGAACTCGGCTACATAATAGGCATGTCCAATTGCTTGATCACCATGCACAACACCTGCTCCGTTATCAATCAAAAATTTCAATGTCAAACACCATGGGGCCAAAGCTGCTCGACATTTAGCCAGGGTCGGATGGCCAAGAAAAACATTATACGGTGAATCCACATCTAGAACTGTGAACGGTAGGATCCGCCCCCTCCTACTTTCACCTTCTCCTAACTTAACTAGCAATTCAACATAACCTACTGCTTTGGTAGCCATACCGTTAAAATCGTGTATATGAGCTTTAGATGGTTACAAATCTTTAGCTTCCATCCTCATTTAATCATACGCCTTCTTAAAGATAATGTTCATAAAACTTCTACAATCAATCAAAATCCTTCTTACTAGAGCAGGGCCAATCATGGTTGAGATGACCATCGGATCAATAGTGGGGGCCTCTACTCTATCAGCATCTCTGCTTCTGAATACTATATCACCCGTCATTGCAAGTTGTTGCTTAGCCGGAGTTCCATCCATCGTATTCGAACAACATTCAAAGTCCATATGTCTCATTGAACTAGCATAGCGTTCCATTTCCTGCCAATTCTTTCCTGTAGGATGAGGTCCACCAACTATCATATTTATTACCAACCTTCCAGTAGCCTGTGCAGGCTCCTCAGCCCTACGTGGGGCCTGCCTTCGACTGGGGTCAGATGCCCCCTGTCCATCATCCAGTGGATTTTTCACAAATTGCTGCAACTTTTTCTCCCGAATCAACTTTACAATGGCATCCTAGATATTCCTACACTCATCCGTACTGTAGCCTGAACATTCATGAAACCGACAGTACTTCTCGGTTTGGTTTTGTGCCACCATCGATTCTTTCGGACATGACTTCTTATATTGGAAAGTATTACAAGTGGACAGATAAATATTCTCTAGGGATACATTCAAAGATGTATAGCTATCATACATAGGAAACTTGGACCTCCACTTTCCAGGCTCCCTCTTTCGGTCACGATTCCCTTCTCCACTTCTTTTTTATTGATCCTAATTTTTTTGAACATTGATCAGAACCTTCCTGGAGCTCTTGCTAGACTGCTTTACTACGATGTTGCTCAGTACCGCGTCTTTGCTCGGCCCTGTAGCATTGCTTTTTCTAGACAACTGGCCTCTTCCTTTTTCATGAAATGGGCCGCCTTTGAATAGAAACGCTCCAGTGTAGCCGTCGATTTTCCATCTAGCCAATTATCGAACTTGGATTTAGGGTCAAACCCCTCTGTCACAGCCATAAGTATTGCATGGTCATTAGGGTTACTAACTTCAGTGGTAGCAACATGAAATCTCTGCAAGTAGTCCTTCAGTGATTTACATGGAGCCTGGATTACACTGGACAAGGGCATCACATCTTTGGTGGGATTGGCGTGAATCCGAAATTGCTCCAAAATCTTGTTGCTAGCTCATCAAATCCCACATCTTAGTGGTCCTAGAAAGGGTTATGGGGAAGCATCTACATTTGGTAGCATCGTTCGCTCTTGTCGAGTCCATCAATCATTCGTACCTCATGATGTGTTGTATGGTGTTAGTTTTCCCTTCATAACCAGCCATCGTAGGAATGTTAAACCTTCTAGGACACTCCGCATATAAAATATTATCGGTAAATAGGGTGTGTCCTAGAAATTCCCCAGTCGTCGTTTTTCAAGCCTCGGTTTTCCCTCATTAGCTATCTGACCATTGTAGATAAATCCGGTATCTAGATAGGTGGCGCCAAGTGGTGATCATGCTCCACCGCATGTGAATTTCTAGTCGGTGTCTCCAGGCCATTTCACACCTCCTTGGCTTATCATCCTCCTGATGTGTATCCTGAGCATTCACTTCATTATTATCCCGAAGAGGTAGTTGATCAGCACCAAATGTACTCCAGCATCTAAGCACCTAGATCCAGCATGAGCACGATTCTCCACTTGTACTTCGTGAGCTATTCTCTGGTTAAGGGATTGATATCGATCCTTATGGTGGGATCAGCACCGAACCATCTGGTAGACCATGTTAGTCGGCCAAGCGTTGCTCCATCGCTCCACTTCGTGCTGCTTCAACTCTTTGATGCCTACGCCTATGGTGCTCATTAGATGAAGTTGAACTATCTGACACCAAGTAAGAAGCGAGATCCCTTCTGGCACTTTGGCGTTGTTGTTGAGAAATCTGGTTCATCAGGTTGGCATTAGTCTAAATTTGCACATTTAGTTGCCTACAACTCTCTATCAGCTCTCGAATCAAGTCATTAAATTCGGCTTGGGTAATGGAATTAGCGGGGTTCTGAACTGCAGCAGGCTCCACATTCTCATTAGCAGGTGGTTGCTTGGGCCCCCTTGTTGGAGACTGGCAGTTTCGTTGGCATTAACATTGTAGGAAGTAGATCTGGTGTGCCTTACCATCCAAGATTTCTTTGCTTAAATCTTGGGAAATCTGAATAGTATCTGCAAGGTTCTGAGGATGAACGTGGATCGCCTTCGGGGGATTTCTTCAATCTAGTAGCAATAAAGGTGATCCTAATAGCCAGAGAATTATCATTCTCAGTGAAAGCATCAAAATGTTTGCAACCAAATTGGCCACAAACACCCAAGAACAGATCTAAGTAGTTGAATAAATGAAGAAATTAAATGAAAACAGAGAAGAATCACAAAATATCAAAGAAAACACAGTAGAAAGAAAAAACAAAAAAGATTTATAGCGGTTCGGCTTGATTGCCTATGTCCACTTTGAATATTCTCTTTATTGCTTCTCGATTGACTTGACTACAATTAAAAATAGCAAGGAATTACAAGAGATCAGCAAAGAATGGAGGAAGTTAGTTACAATAATGGCAAAGTTGAACTAACAGCGTAAGAGTCCTTAAAATGGCCCTATGTGCCTGTATTTATAGATAAAGGTGGCCTCCATCTGACTCAAACTTCGGCAACATGACCTCCTCTACCATATTGGCCTACCATAGGAAGGGCTAGGCCTAACTCTCAATGGATAAGGATCGGTACCATTCTCTCCACGAGTCGAGTTTGGGCTAGCGACCCTTATGGCACCTTTCTTATGATCTATAATGATGGTGCTTCGAATATCTTAGTGCTTGGACTTATGGAGCTTGAGTTCTTGTAATACTTCAACTCGAATCTAGGCTTGGCCTAGGCAATGCCCACACCTCCTTTGAGGATGCCATCCCAATCTAACCACTCCAAATATGTTATGCCGATCTGTGTCTCTTGAATGTAATATGTCAATCCATGTCTCTTAAATGTAATATGATGATCCATACTACACTAGCCATGCCTTGTCGATCCATGTTGTACGAACCGTATCATGCTGATCCTTATCCTTCGATGACACTGTGCTAATCCATACTCCACTCTAAATACGTTATGCCGATCCCACTCTCACAAGCGCATCACACCAAACCCTTTAGCATCATAAGTCATGTCGATCCCTCTACATTCTCACCCGAACCAACTATCTTGTCAAACAACTATGCCGACCACCTACCATACTAAGTCTATACCGATCCCTCCGTTATCTCATCCAATTCAACTAATGTCCAAACCGCCTATTCCAACCATGCTAAACTCCACAGTTCCGACATCTCGCGTTGTCTATCTATTAACTCTATTCACCCTGGACTGGATACCACTGCCCGAACATTATGCTATGGTTTAGCGGATGACGTCTCGTGATTATCCTTTACATCATTAGTCAAGCTTGGCCTTCGTAATCAGCCCTATGTAGCTAGGTCAAGGCACCGGGTAACAAATAGTGTTTCACTTCAATACTTCAACTCAGACCCAGCTATAGCCTTATCACGAATGATATGCCATGATTTAACTATAATCAAAGTGAAGTCTCTACATTTGAATTCCATGGTATTCTCAAGTCAGAAGAACACTGCATATCGTTACATTGAGATTTCTTATTTGAACTATTTAATTAACTAATAGGAAACACCCAGTTGAGTCATTATGTAGTTATCCAATAATTACACATAATCCTTTGGTACCCCCAACAGTCATGAGTAATGTACTGCCCAACGTTTGGAGAGAAATATGTGCACGGGCCTTTATGGATGTATCGGTATCCTTTTCCTCGAAAAATCTTAAACCAACAATGATTTAAAACAATGTATTAATTGTTGGAATTGGGCTAATAAGCAACTAGTTAAATGAGTGAATTTTGATTTTTTTAAAACCATTTTAGATCTTATTGGGTTTATCGAGTCTAAATTAATTAAGATCTCATCCAAATATATTTTAAATAAAATCATTATCTTATTTAATTGATTAATAAAATAGCTTTATTTGATTATATATATGTTATATTTTGTGCATATGTATGTTCATATACACATATGCGTATACTTGCATGTGCAACATATATAATGTACAAGGTTTAACATGCCCATATCTAAATGCTGCGATTCACACCGCAACAGACATGTTAGCTCCTTCATATACATAATATTGTCGGTAGTATAATAATAACATAAAACACACACATATATACATGCACACACACACACACACACATATTATAAAGTAATTATATTTATTTACACATATATTCATATAATAAATAACTAACTATAATTTAAATAAAAAATAATTTAGAATCAAAATTCAAAATAGATCAAGATTTAAAGTATATTTAAAATTCAAATTCAAAATTTGAATTTACAAATAGGTTTTAGAAATCATACATATATATATAAATATGATTTTTTTAGTTCGAAAGTAAATTTATATTTAAATTTAAATAAATATATATATATTTTAAATTACATAAATTGTAAACATTCATATAATTATATAATATCATATTATGGATATATATGTCCATAACTTTCAAAATAAAGTTTTATTTTATGCATTTAGTTTTTGCCATATATCATTTCTACAAAATCAATTTTTTTAGAATTAAATTCGTATCGATATAATTCCATTAAAAATGTAAAATTCAAAATTTGTACAGAAATGTTTTTTATTTCCGTACAATATTATATATGCAATATATATGTTATATATATATATGTATATCTATGTGTGTGTGTCTATATATAATAAATTTTGACTTAAAGTTTTATGTAAATAAATATTAAAATTAAATCTTGAATGAAATAAAATTATACAATTTTTTTATTTATATACTTTCAAAATAATATATATATATATAGGATATAAATATCAACTATAAACATATATACATATTTATATACGTATATACTAGATTAAAATTTTGATTTTTAATTTAATAGCCTATTTAAAATCAAATTAATTTTGAAGAATTTTTTTTCATACGGCCGAAAATGAATGGATAGTTATGTACAATTTGTTAATAATAATAATGCATATATACAAATTGATAACAAATACATGTAAGAATTCATGATATAATCTATCACATTCAAATATAATAACTTAATTAACTGTATCTATAAAATTTCTATAAATAAAGTATTACCATAGCTGTAGCCTAGTTATAACACTTCGAACGTTGAACCAGTGAGACCCTAGAATCAAGTCTAGTCTCTTCTAGAAAGCGCTACCAATCGAAGAGATCTATACACTTTATGATATAATTTTATTTGATTATGTATTTGGTTTGAAAATGGAGGAGGGGAATGTCTAGATGCTTGCGGCCTATGGGGTATGAGGAGGTAAGAAAAGTCACCTTCAAATGATAGGGGATAACGGGTTTAAATAAGGAAAGAAAGAGAGAGAGAAAAAGAGGATTTAGAACCTTTCTTCTCTCTGCCATTTTAAACCCAAAGTATCCAAAATTTTACTCTTTTTAAACCCTCATTTGGCCGACCATAATTACTAGGCTAATGAGTCTAATTGCACTTTCGAACCATATCGGTATATTCACATTTTAAATCAAATTCAAATGCTCATTGATATCGTGTGTGTGTGTGTATATATATATATGCATGTATATGTATATAACTTTTATATATGCACTATTTACAATACTGATCTAGAATCAAATAAAATTTTATAATTAATATTTCACAAAATGTTAATTAATTTATAACAACTACGATGTAATTAAATCAAGTGGTATTCAGAGTATTCAATACTACAGTTGTGTGACTCTTAGGTGTAAATTCGGTTAGCTGCTAATATCAAACAATTCGAATATTAGCATTCACATGTCACTTTACCTAGTGGTATGGTTGTCTAGCCAAATTTATTGCTTATACAGTTTCAGTAAAATCCAGTTTTACTATTTTAAGCGATCCCCGATAGTGACAACTATTTACACCAATTCTTTTCATCAAAACTATATCACATTGGACTTATGGAATTTGTTACTGATTAAAATTCCAGTATCATCCACATTCAACTTGTATAGTCCAAACATAGAGTCATTGACTCGATAATAACAATTATTATTAACTGTATTGCACTTATCAACAACTACGACCTTGAGTTGACTACAATTGACCCTGATACTAGCTCCATATAACCAAGAAGATGGATTCTCTATTGGATATCATTTCATTTCCAACGTTTCAACTCAGACCCAACTATAGTTGTTCAGTGGACCCGGTGCCTTGATTTAACTATAATCAAGTGGAGTTTCCATACTGAAGTTCAATGGTATTCCCAAGTCGAGAGAACTGTGTAGTATTGTCACATTGATATTTTCTATTTGACCTTTGTTATATTAACCAATAGAAAACTATCGAGTGCGTCAGAGTTATCGAGCTTTGTACTTATCCAATGTTTGGCTAAGTACACTAGCGTTGGGGGAAGATCGACAGTGGACCGAAGTCCACTCCATGTTTTCTACTTCTAAGCCCGAAGTAGACGTTGTGCATTCACAAATTTAAACACATGTCGCTCCATTCAACTTAGAGGGATTGGTGATAAAATTTTCCTTATATTTTCACCTTTAAATCATGAAGTAAGCATTGTATATGCCTCATGTTGGCCACGAGTCTTCATTCCATCACTTACCTTGGCCATGTTTGCACTTAAGACCTCCAAATATGGTTCGGTACCGATCCATATGGATCGGTAACGATCTATCTAGACTTAGCCAAATTTTGGCTATGTCATTTCCTGACCTTACTACATCGATCTCCATATGATTTGTCACTTCGATATGTGTGCAATCTCTTTTGCATCAATACGACTCCAACCTCCCTAGAATCGATCCATCGAAGTTTGTTCACTTGGGATCTTCCATCGTTTATGTAATCAAATTCAGGCGGCACATCGATTTACTGTCCCTTCTACACAAGATCCCTGTCAATAGGACAATATGATCCCAAATTTGTTACGAATAAGCATTTTCACCAATCCAAACATGGAAACATATATTCAAACAAGAAAACAAGCATCATATCCATACAAATCAACGTAACATGCTTATCTTATTCAAAAATTCATAGGGTAAATCAAAACATGGATATATGTTTTAAATTCAATTCAAAATCATTTAAATTCGTTTATAAATCATTTATGAATTAAAATCAGTCAAAGAGCACATTTTTAACTTCAAAAGCATGTTTTTGACATGTATTACTATATGAAAAGGTTGTGAGATGATTGATCACCCACATATCGATGTAAAATTGATTAAAAACACAAAAAACAAGGTACTTCTAAAATGAACGATAATAAGAACGAATCCTAATGCCGCAAAATAGTAATTAGAAGATTCCATGCTAATCCCTTATTAATATACCCTTAATCTATTAAATAGATGTGATTTAGTGTGGGTTTGATGAGGAATTGATAGGAGATAATTTAATGGATGTTAGGAAATGCTTTTAGGAAGTGGGGTAACGATTTGGAAATGTCTCTACTGCTGTAATTTGGCGCAGTTCCCTGAAGTATGTGCATTATTAGTATGAAGGATATATATATATATATATTCGTGTGTGTGTATCTTTGTAAATATATACACAATAACCACCTACACCTTCGGTACCTGAATACCATAAATAGTGCGCTGCCATGGTAGCCAGCAGATGTAGACCTATAGCTATGGGCGAAGTAATGTAATCTAGAGTAGAACATATCATATATCTCACAGTGCATAGGGTAAAATATAATAACCAACATAGATATCAACAAGAAAGACAGTAGCATGGCTAAATGAACCAAACATAATAAGAGTGTAGTAGGACCAATATAGTTGTATAAAAAAATGCAATATAGTTTATACATCAGAATAATAATCTCCAAATAAAAAACCTTCTACAATAATATAATCAAGTACTAGTAGCTCCATACAATTGCACAGAAGAAATAGTGATAATAGCTCCAAAATTGATATATGAACGCATTAGGCACCCGATCATCCATTAAACAGCTCCATATGTTGTGTTATACCTACTACCTTTGATCTACTCATTTAAGAGTATCCAAGATGATAAGAATCAAAGAAAGTAACCTTGGGTTAGACAAAAGCTAGATATGAGCGATTTATAATCTCAAAATAAATATAAGTCGTAAAACATCTAAGCAGTAATAAAAGATACGTAGAGTTATACCTGCCTTGTCCCTGCATCCAACAAGCTAGTACATTATACTATATGCTAAACTATCATCATATGGGTGTACTACTACTACTAAAAGTACAGTATGGGGTATCTAGGTACCTAATATTGGCAATACCTATATCGTGTGACGTCCACGGCAAATCATAACAAAAATAGAAAACATAACAATCATCAAACATAGCTCACACCACTTGAATCAAGTGCTTTGGATAGATCGTATAATTCCATATAATGATCGAAGACTACTCAAAATCTCGATTCCTAAGTGCTCAACTCCCTACCCCTTCAAGGCTAGGAACTAGACCCACATATCAACAAGGTCTAGGGTATATAGATCACATATTGGTAAATCCAAGTGAGCATCCTCAAATATACCCATTTTAGAGCACACATCAAAATCTATGAGTTATCGACAATCCCTTTGCACATATCTTAATAGTAGGACACATTGTTAGTTCCATTTCACAAGTTCCCATCGTCGAAATTGCATTTTTGGACCACCACTAGATGATTCGATCACTTCCCATTCAAGTTAAACAACTCACATTGTCGAGTCATCAATGTTCGAAGCGTTTCTGGCCTCATCAGGAAATTCTTGAGTTTCCTTATGTTGAGCCTGAAGTAATTCCCATTTCCTTGTGTTTAGCCTAAAGCAGCCCTCGTGTAGACCTATTATCTGTCTGCATCAACCATGTGATTCATCCATTACATCAAATCGGTCAGCGTTCCTTTATTTCTTGTAAACTTCAATGCAACTCATGTACGATTGATCAGGTAGGCTCCTCTAGCATTACTCCTTTTTTTGCAAAGGTGGGATCGATTGGAATGACCCATATAGGTTGGTTTGACCCATATGACTTTGTATTTAGCCAAATTTTAGCTAAGTACTTAAGCTTCGAGGGAAATCTATGGTGGCTTATAGTCCATCTCATGTCCCAAGCCTTTAAGCCTGAAGTTACAATCACGTTTTCCCACGTCTTCAACTTTGCACCGATCAATTGATCTCCATGGCCTATCTCTCAGACCCTAAATTCAAACACTATGTAATCGATCACACATCCTTCATCCATCTTACCTTATACCCCATATCGATCGCCGGTTAATTTCACCATATTTGGTCGATTGGTGATGATCGACCACCCTTAAAACTTAACTTTTTCTGAATTTTTATGAGTTAATTCCCTCTTTGTTCTGAATGCCTTAGCTTCTTGTGCAACTCGTTTGCATCTATATGACTCTATACTCTTTAGAACCAATATATACTCGAAAATTCACATCGATAAGTCATTAACTAATCTAAGCATTCAAACACACCAAACAACAAACAATAAGCATCGTGTCATAGTAAACACAAGATAAAACGTCTATATGCTATCCTACGAATCATAAGATCAACCATGATATGAATATAAAATCCATTTAAAAACACTCAATTCATATATAAAACATTTACAAGTTTAAATCATTTAAAGATCTCATTTTTAACTTGGAAAATGATTCAAAAATACATTTTCTGGTGTATGAAAACATTTTAAAAGATTATGATCGAGATGATATAACACTCACTGATGGGTGTAGAATCAACAAAAAATACCAAAAACAAGCAAGATCTAATCTAGATAGCAAAGCATAGATTCCAAGAAAACTAAGTTTGAAATCCCAAGAGTCACCTCGTTAAACTCTATGCTGATCACTCTTACTTGTATTATCTAGAATTAGTAAAGAATTTGATGGCTTTTGGCTTAGGAATTAATTAATGGAGGTTAGGAGAAATATCTACATGTTAGAAGAATGATTAAGGTTGTTCCCCATGCTGCATTTGGCATAAATCCCAAAATGGATAAGTGTGCTGAATTAAGCTTAACCACTAGTCTTTCAAGAAACTATTCAAACTTAAAAATTCATATCTCCTAAACTATAAGTCCAAAAATCTATTAGACCACTCTACGGAAGGAGAAACTATTAAATCTTTTCATTAGGAAAGTGGTTTTAAGACCTAATTAGGCTCCTATCAAAAGTTATAGGTCTTACAAGATTTTGAGTCGAAGTTTTCCATAATTCATTCTAGGGTCAAAAATGTCAATACTCAATATTCTCCAAAGATATAGTTAATTTGGACCCAATTTGATTATGAAAATTATTTTATTATGATCCCCCGATACGTAAAAACATAGATCGTTACATTCTCTGCCCCTCGAAAATCCCAATCAAACAAAACATAACCAAATAATCTAGATACCAAGCATGTCTAATACTTGAATAAGCTTTGTAACTATCCATCATGCATAAACATGTAAGAAATAAACCTTTGCAAATAACCTACCATGCAAGGTACTAACTAAGCAGTATAAAAGAAAATACTAACTAGCAGTAAAGAGCATTGAAAAGCAGTCATCATGCTCTCCTTGGCTTCCAAGTGCCATCGCCCACATTTCCACTCTAATGAACCTTTATCAACTCCACCATTATCCTCGTAAGCTACTTTATTTTTCACTTAACTATACGAATTAGCTTCTGAGGCCTCAACGCTTTAGCTTTAACTTTTGTATCATCCAGTTTATTCAATGTCATAATAACGTACGAGTCATGTACAAAATTCCTAAGGTACGAAACATGAAGTACACTGTGCACACCCACCATATTTTGAGGTAAGCCGACTCAATATGCTAGATTCTCAATCCTTTCAAGTATTAAAAAAGAACCTACATACCTTGGTGCGAATTTCCCCTTATTATTGAACCGAATTGTATCGTTTAGTGGAGAGGTCTTGGAAAACACCTTATAGCCGATAAAGAACAATAATCACGTCTTTTCTTATTAGAATAGCTCTTTTATCTATCGTATGAATCATTCATTCATCATCGATGGATCTCAGTATTCTCCGATATCTCTCGAACTATATATAGCCATAGTATCAGTTTGTCACCCGCTTCCCGCATGCATGAAAGGGCGCCACATGGTCAACCTTATAATGCCTCAAATGTTGCAATATCAATGCTTGACTGATAGATATTATTGTATGTGAACTTTAATGAATGCAAATGATCGTCACATTAGCCACCAAAGTCAAGTGTGCAAGCTCGCAAGAGATCCTCTAAGATACGATTTAATCTGTTAGTCTGACTGCCACTTTATGGGTCATAAGCTGTACTTAAATGCAACTCTATTCCCATTGCCTCTTGTAAGCTCTTCCCAAATTTGCTCATGAATAATTGGTCTCGATCATTTATAATGGTCTTCGGTGCTCTTTGGAGTCACACTATCTGCTTTATATATAACTATGCCAGCTTTGATCCATTTTAATAAACCTGACGAGTATAAATCAAGAAATCTTCATCAATCCTTCTACTATGGCCAGATGCTATCATGCCTTCCTCCATCTCTCGGCAATCCATTGATAAAATCAATTGATATTTATTTCCACTTCTACAGGGGAATCTCATGCGAGTGGTGCAAACCACTTGGCTTCTTCTTCTCTGCCTTCACTAGCTGACAGATGATGCATTTCGATATAAATGCCACTACGTCTTTTTACATTTCTTTCCAATAAAATATCTGATTCATATCTCGATACATTTTATTGCCACTAGGATGTAACGTAAATCTCGAATAATTGCACTCCCATAGCTAGTCATCCCTTAATCCAACAACATAAGGTATATAATAGTCTGCCATCGTTACAGAGCCAGCCATCTCGGTTGTGTCCGTACTGCTTCATCTCCTTAGATTATACTAAGTCTCTATCTTAGCACCGATCTTCACAAATCAAGCATCGTGTCTCTGACTAGTACAGATCTGCTCTATCAAAGTAGGTCTAATGTTTAAGCTTGCCAACACATTTGCTTAACCTCATGTCCAAGTTAGAAATCATAACCACTAATACACTCTAACCATGTCCACTCTAGGAACATACCTCCCAAGCTGGCATGTCTCTTATTATAAGCGTCGACGACCACATCTCTCATACCATGTGTATAAAAAATGTCAAAGTCATAGGAGGTTAAGAGCTATAACCATCGTCACCATCGAAGGTTAAGGTTGTTATGTAAGAAGAGGTACCTTAACGATTTATGGTCCGTGAATAAATCAAACCTTTCTACTAGCAAATAATGCCTCTATATCTTTAATGTGAACACTACGCCAGTAACTCTAGATCGTGGGTTGGGTATTTCTTCTTATGCGGTTTCAACTACCGACTAACATAAGTGACAACCTTACCTCTCTACACCAATACCGCCCCAGACTAATACCACAAGCATTTGTCTATACTTTTAGCTCTTCATTCCCACTCATAATAACCAATACCGGTGCATTTGTTAACCCCTCTTCAAACTCACAAACACAAGCTCACGCTCCATGTCCTAAGGAAAAGTCTAGTTATTCTTCATCAAGTTCGTTAATGATGTTTCTACCTTTTAAAAGTCTCTTATGACTCGTCTATAATATCCCGCTAATCCAAGAAAATTCCTCACATCTGTAGCATTTTTAGGTCAATCTCAATCTTGGACTGATGCTACCTTCGTAGGATCCACAACGATGTCCTACTCTGAAACAACATGACCTAAGAGTTGCACTTCCCTCCTCTAGAGACCTTTCTAAAACTTTGTCTTTAGCTAGTGCTTTCTCAGCATCTCTAGCACTATCCTCAAGTGCATCTTGTGTTCCTCTTTCATTCGTGAGAAGACAAGAATGTCGTTAACGAATAAAATTACACTTATATAGCCGATATATGATAACATGAATCATAAGAGCAACAAAGTATGTCGATGCATTGGTTAGTCCAAATTGTATAACTAACCACTCATAAAGTCCCAATGGTGTATGGAATGCAGTAATCGACCCCACTCTCCTTCGCCGTTATAAGTTTGTGGAACCCAATTGCAAATTCCAACCGAGAAAACACCTACGCACTATGGAGCTGATCAAACAAGTCATCAACACGTATGAGAGAATACTTGTTCTTCCTCGTCACCTTATTCAAGTCACTGTAATCCATACAAAGCCCCAAAGAGCCACACACCTTGTGGTGAACACTAAAGGTGCTCCCCATATAGGTGTACCCCTACGAATGAACCCCTTTCTCAATAGGTCATTCACTTGCACCTTAAGTTCCCTCCACTCTGTAGGTGTCGTACGTCTCAATGACATAAATACTGACCTAGCACCCTTTACTAAATTGATACAGAATTTAATCTCTCTATATGGCAGTAATCCGACCACCTCCTTAAATACATCCAAATACTCTATAACAATGGGTATCAATGACAACCCAATATGTGGGATCTTGAGCGAATATAAAAAGCTAACCATTACCTCATTGTCTGATAAGCATCACAATTTTACCCTATGCTTACCATCTGTCCATGTTGTCATGACCAACCTTTTACAATCTACCATGACTCTGTACCTCTATAGTAAATCCATCTCCAATGTTATACTACACCCGACAAAACCATGCACAGGACAATCACAAGCAAACATGTATTCATGACTCGACGGGTCCACTTCACGACAAACCGTAATCAAACTAATCAAACCTCCTACACGGTTCGACAAAGCTAAAGGCCCATCCGCTAGGTTAGGTTTCAATCCTAGTTTATCTACCGAGTCACTTGATATAAAGGAATGTAATGCCCCAGTATCAAATAAAACAAGATAAGTACATTGCAAATAGAAAGCATACCTTGGATGGTAATGCCCTTCCCCTTTTCCTTTGCCAATGAGGCACTCGACTAAGCTAGAACAACATTAAGAGCATATGCCTTTGCTACCTATTTCTCCTTCAATGGCTCCAGACAATCCTTCTTGATATGCACAAACTAGTTGTAGTTGTATCACTTCTTCCCATCGTTCTTGTAGTTCTTGCTTAGATGACCATTATCACCACAACTATAGAAAATAGGCTCCAACTTGCCTTTCTTTTGGTCGTCATTTCTCTAGAAATGCTTCTTGCTTGTATTGTTGTTCCACTTCCATTTTTTCCACCCCCACTCATTTGTGGCTTAGGATCCTCCTTTGGAACAATAGCAGCTTTGGACATAGGATATAGATTCTCATGTTTCCTTTACAAACAACTTCTCAAAGCTTACATCCATGTGGCACACTAGCCTCTCCAAGAGGCTCATCCATATCTATGATAAATTTTTATTCTTCTTTAAGGGAATGTCAATGAAAGACATCCTATACTTTGAAAACATGTCAAACTCAACAACGTACTTTGAAATAGACATCTCACCTTTTTTCAGATCGATAAACTTATTGAATAAGACCGACTTACGAGATGCCCAAATAAACTTCTCCTTGAATCAAATATTAAATCAATTCTAAGTGAACTACTCCTTAGGAGTTAGAGCTTTACGGGCGTTCCACCATCCCATTACCCTTTCTTGATGTTGAAGGAAACAGGTTAGTTAGAAGTAGGTGAAATAGGTATATTTCAAAAAAATTCCTATTTTAGAAATATTGGGCATATGAAGTTTAAATAACTCATTAGATCGTATCTAATATTGTTTTAAGTAAAATATTATTTTATTTAATATTGTTTGAAAGAAGATTTAATTAATTTATAGTTAAACAATTTGAAATTCGTTTAAAGCAGAGTATATCAAACATACTCTTGTGTGTATATGTTTGTAATAGTCATTTCTTTTTCCATTATCACTTTGGTAAGTGAAGAGTCATGATGTTATTTATGGAAAGCAAATTAATGACATAAATGTTAGAAGGGTGTAATTAATTAGAAGTAACACTTACTATTTTTATACATAATTTTCATATTTTGCTTAATTTGTTTGAAGAATGGTTTTATTTAATTTAAATTTGATTATGACATTACAAGTGTACGAAATACACCTGTATATGTATAGTGCACGTGCAACATATAAATAGTGCATGAGGGTAATGCGAATGTAGATAGATGTTAGGATAGATGTTAGGATATATACTATAACAAACACATTTCCCTTTAATATATGCCTTTGTTTTCCTTATTTATTATTTAAAATTTTATACAAAAAGTTGCGAATCAATTTCCATTTGTGATGACAATAATAATTATAAATATATTTTAAAACCAAATTTGACTAATTACTAATATTTTGAAATTAAAGAAATATCTTAAGAATCCAATTTTTATTTTGAGAATCAGAGTTAGATTTGTAATTTCAAGCAACATATCTATTTTAATTTTTGAGTTGGATATTATAAAACATATGTATATAAAATGAAATTGAATTTTAATGCACATACAAATATATATATTATTTATAAACCAGATAACATTATTGTAAAATAAAACACACGTTAACATATATTAAATATATGTGCATGTTAAGCCAAAATGAAATTCAAAACCTATTTTTAACGAAATATGTGGAACCATTTTAGTATCATTAGACCTGCGATTGCATACACCTATATGTATCGATCCTAAGAGTTTACCAACTCTTATTTCACTCCCATCGAAGGGATGCTTTGCCCTTAATCTAATAGTACCTTAGATATTGGTTTTGATGATAATAACTATAGGGCATTATATAAAATATAAATATTAATGTTTTATCAAGATATAAATATACTGTATATAGCGCAGGAATTAGACAGGTGCTGATTTAGAAGACTATACAATATCAAGAGTAAATTAAAGATGCCGATATAAAGTTTTAAGTGTTCAAGAACGAAGACTCATGAGTACCGAAGAGTTCAAGATATTCCAAATAAGTTATAGAGTCATAGAATTTATGTTAAAACTTTGATATCGCTTTCCTGATCTCTCTCGCATTCTGTAAACTTTGTTTTAAATTGTTTTTCAAATATTCTGGTTTTGAAATAATCTTTTCAAAATATATTCCAAATGATTTTCAATAAAGATATCATTTTTATGTTTATATATATTGAATTTCTATTTTTATTTTAATAAGTTATAATTATATTGGTTTTTATATATATTACTGAATATTTTCATTAAATCTCTCAAAATTATTATAAGTTATATTTTGATTAAGAAGTGTATAAACTATATTTAAAGATTCTATAAAGTATCAAATTATTTTACAAAGCAATGGATTTTCAAAATTATATTTTTAAAGTGTTTTTCAAAATACAAAGGGATATGTCGACATATCCTATCCACGTATGTTGACATAGTGGCTGTAAAATTCAAAATTTAAATCTGAATAGAAGTATCTTTTCATCACATCTCTTTGCGAATGGACATTATCGTTGTTTTCCTATATATATTAGACTTCCAAATGAATTCCGATTAATTACTTTCTTATTTTTCTCTCCACTTTTCACTCTCTTGATTTCTAAATCAATTTCTATCGTAACTCTGCCGAAATTCAACCAGAATAAAATGATATCATTACTAGTTTGATTCTCTTTCATATACTCTCTTATTTCTCTCATCTCTCTCAAGATCAAAATGTTATTCAAGAGTAAAAGAATTAATTATAATAAAGATCAAAGATCCGAGTTTGTAAACTCTATCAAATCATACTCTTATAATCTATGGTGTGCTTGGTATCCCTGAAATCCAAATAGGTGTGATTGTAGCCTATTAAAATCAATTGGGTATGCTTAGTAGTCCGTAAATCTAGTGGGTGTGCTTGTAGCCCAGAAATCAAGTAGCTCTACCTAGGTTGGGATTGTGTATAACGACCCGGAATTTTCAGTCCCAGAAATTCTAGATAGTTAAAGGAAAAGAAGAAAAGAGATAGAATAAGAAGAATCAGAAACACCATCTCACATTCGCAGCAGATAAAATATAATAACAAATAATAATAGTTATACAACGAAAACTGTACATATCAAATTTCACTTAATACATCAGAGTTACACAAATACACAACGATGGACAGATACAATCATGACCCAGATAACTACAATATTTTACAGCGGATTATACTCCATACATTCCTGTCATTCAGCCCGCCTCTTGAGCTCCAGAACTTCCTTACCTGAAAATCTGTAATACTCGGTTTGACCCAAGCATTACATCAAAGTAACACCCGGGTCAGGCTGGAAACCAGCATGAGTATACCCATCTAACATGAATTACAAAATCATACAACTTATATATATATATATATATATATATATATATATATATAACCCGGGTAACTTGTATTAATTACAAATTCAAAAATCGTTATAGACATCACTTACATCACACATCAATTTCTAAGTACCAAAACTTAGATTAAATGGTCCAATTCACTTAAATCATTCCACTTCATCCTATTGGTCTCACATATCAAATTACAAAGAATCGAAGTGGTTTCGGTTATTTACTAATACCCGACTCCGGTTTCTTCGAATCCAATGTCATCTTAACCCAAATTATCCAATTAAATACAATTCAACTTTAATTACCAGATGACACTTTTACACATCAATTCATAATTGATAGATAATCACATTATCACCGTCCATCCAACATATCATGTCACAAACCAATTCATCAGAGATATCAACCAATTCAAAGCACTCATCTTCATTCAATCGTTAATAAGCAAGATTGATCACTTCCATTAATTACATTAACTAATGATCCTCTAGTTACTTTCATTAGTTAATTATTATTAAATTTCATTTAATAATTAACCTTTAACTTAATTACATTCATTAATCAACCTTGATTAATCACAATCAGAAATTATCTTTCCTAAATTACTCCATCAATTAAACCAACTCCTTGATTAATTATATTATTTAATCATTTAATTACACTAAGTAATTATCACTTAATTCCTTCCACCAAGTAATTATCCTTTAATTACTTCCCATCAAGTAATTTCCTTAATTAATTACATCCAGTAATTATCCACTCATTACTTCACTAAGGAATTACACCTCATTAATTATCTTAAGTAATTATACTTAATCTTTAAATAATTATATTTATTAATCACCCTTGATTAATCTCATTCTGTAATTAATTACTCTTAATTAATTACATCACTTAATTAACTTCTCATAACTTTTATTAGTCAATTATTAAATTAATTACACCAAGTAATTAATTATTAATTACTTCAACTAAGTAATTATTCTTCATATTAATTACACCGGGTAATTAACCCAAAACTACTTTCAATCTTCAATTAATTACACCCTGTAATTACCATTACTAATTACTTCACTAAGTAATTACACTTTATAAATCCTCATCAAGTAATTATACTCAATCCCATTATCAAGTGATTATTTAAATTAATTAAACCAATTGATTAACTTAAACTAATCATATTAATTAATTACATAGAGTAATTAATCCCTTTAATTAATTGCATTTAATAATTATTCATTTATCACTATGTATTTATACTTTATTAATTACATTAAGTGATAAATTTTCATTAAGTGATTACCTTAATTAATTAAACTAATTGATTGTTTTAATCAAATTCCATTAATAATTTATCTTTAATAAATTAAGTAATTATACCTTAATTACTTTTAAGATTTAAATTTGATTAAGATAAACTATTTATCTTAACTAGATTCTTAACATTTATATTTTCTTAAAGTAGATGCTTGAAAACCACATCATTTGAAAATACTTTTTATTTATTTTAATAGTTTGATAACTCTTCCTTTATTACAACTTAACTTAAACTTCTTCTTTTCATTTTTGAAGACACGTAGTAATGTAATTAAAAAATTAACCCTATGTATGCATAGTTACTTTAAAACCAAACAATTTTAAATCATTTACCCATTATTTCTAAACTTGAAACTTGTTTAACAATTTATTTGCTAAAACCTTATTAATTAAAGTTGCCTGGCTATAAAATCACGTCTGCTAACAAAAATACTAAACCGAGTCTAGCTAAAATCCTTCGAGCAACACTCGAGTTTCCCTCTCATAATCTCGAAACCAATACCCTGCTAACAAACCAATTACTCGAGCAATCCCCTGAGTAAAACCCATCCTCACTCAATCTTCTTCTTTTTGGTAATGAATTCCAGCACACCCAGCTACACAGCAATACGTGTGCACCTACACACCCACAAACCGTCGTTCCGGCCATCCCCTCCGACCCCAAAGCATCACTCACGATATCGATCAACTGTGCAGCAACCCAAAATTTCAAATCGAAGGCCAGGTCGCAAAATTGACATTCGATCGAAAAAAACTGGAAAGAACCCATCGGAAAATCAAACATTGCCGTCGATCAGGTCCACGTCCTTCTTCGCCGTTAACCCTAAACCTTCAGCACGACCTCCCGCTTCTATCCCTCATCACGCGATTGACTTCGATCATCCATGGCCATCGCGAAAGCTTTGAGAACAAAAATGTCCCAAACTGACACTCAAACCCTAGTTCAACTCCAATCTCACCGCTCGATCACCCGAAAAATCCATCCCCATTTTTCCTATGATCAAGCATCAACCGGTCACCTCCAGTCCAAGCCTCGCCATGCATTTCGACACTGATCGCCTGAGTTCGATAAAAATGTCGAAACCCATCATCCCACAATATCTCATCCATTTCTAATCTAAAAATCACAATTCCTATCTTTAAATTCATGAATTACAAGTTACAATCAGGCTATATAATTGACTCATCAATCCCTGACAATTTATTTTTGCCCATAATTTGATTAGACCCATAAATTCATACATTTATAAATAAACAGTTCATATATATATATATATATATATATATATATATATATATATATGAATCTCTTTTAAAATTCAGTTTATACACTTACAAACATTTTCTATTTACAAATTTTAGCTTATCATCAAATATCTGAAGAGACATGAATTCTTTTTCTTTAAATTTAGGAGCCTGTAGATAAACAGAGAATAACTTTTTTTACACATACAATTTTGAACAGGTAATACACATATACATTCTCATGTATAACATTATATAAACCATATTTTTCCTTTCAAAAATTCATCACCATATATTAATATATTTACAGATTTTCAAAACTAGTTTTAAGTTCAGTGTTTATTTACCAAAGTTTTAAACAGAGAGATGATCATCATTTCCAGGCATGCATCCATTTCTACACAGCACACAGCACACACACACACAGATACACACACACACACAAATACATACATACATGCATGCATTCATAACCATAAACACAAGCAACCATAATCACACACAATCCATCATAAGCATCAGGTTATGATCATAAGTTTTTAAACTATTTTAAAAATTTAGCTTACTCACCTGGGAACCAGTTGAACATAGCTTGAACAGTTTTGAAACTTAAAGACTTGATTGCTTTTAATCTCGGTAATCTTGTTACTGTAAACTTTAGTTGAAATTATTTGACGTAGATCCATAGATCCTTACAAAGATGTTGATTGCAGGCCTTGCTTTACATATTTTTGAATTCAGATTTGCAATTGAATTTGTTTTGCAGATTTTGAACAGATTTTGATTTTTAATTTGGCTTTGAAACTCTCTCTTTAAAATCTAGTTTTGAATTTTCTTATAAAAATTTGATTTTCAGTTTTGTTTTTAGAAGAGATGAAGGAAAAAGTTTGAACACAAATAATTTTTCCAATTTTTTTCTTATTACATTTATTTTGAAATGTTTCAAAAATAACCAAATCAATGCCACTTGTTGCTTTAAGTTATTAGAATGATTCCAAGTGTAATTTGCATGGTTTAAATGCTTAACAAATGTAAGAAACAAGAGATTTTGTGTTTATCTCCTTATTAAAATTTTAATTAATTTTACAAGTGTTGAATTTCATTATTAAGTTAACTCCTTATCTATTTTAACATGTTCTCACGTTTATTTCAAATAGCCTTTAAAGTTTGTTGAATTTCATTATTAAATTAAGCAACCATAATCACACACAATCCATCATAAGCATCAGGCTATGATCATAAGTTTTTAAACTGTTTTAAAAATTTAGTTTACTCACCTGGGAACCAGTTGAGTAGAGCTTGAACAGTTTTGAAACTCAAAGACTTGATTGCTTTTAGTCTCGGAAATCTTGTTACTAGAAACTTTAATTGAAATTATTTGCTGTAGATCCAGAGATACTTGCAGAGATGTTGATTACAGGCCTTGCTTTACAGATTTTTGAATTCAGATTTGCAATTGAATTCGTTTTGCAGATTTTGAACAGATTTTTATTTTGAACTTGGCTTTGAAACTCTCTTTTTAAAATCTGGTTTTGAATTTTCTTACAAAAATCTGATTTTCAGTTTTGTTTTTAGAAGATATGAAGGAAAAAGGTTGAACACAAATAATTTTGCCAATTTTTTTTTCTTATTACATTTATTTTGAAATGTTTCAAAAATAACCAAATCAATGCCACTTGTTGCTTTAGGTTATTAGGATGATTCCAAGTGTAATTTGCATGGTTTAAATGCTTAACGAATATAAGAAACATGAGATTTTGCGTTTATTTCCTTATTAAAATTTTAATTATATTTTACAAGTGTTTAATTTCATTATTAAATTAACTCCTTATCTATTTTAACATGTTCTCATGTTTATTTCAAATAGCCTTTAATGTTTTCCATATACAAATTATTTTTATTAATTATAAACTATGCTTAGTTCATTGATATATTTCTAAAATAAGCTATTGAAAAGTTTCAATATTAAATCCAATCAAGTTTTCAATTTACAATATACATACATATATATAAATATAAATTTGAAAACATTTCTTTTTAATTTAAATTAAAACCAAACACCCTATTTACAATGAATACACACATATATACATTATAAATAGAAAATCTTCTTAATTAGCTTAGAAAGATAAATTTTGTCATTTAAATATTTTTAACTTTGAAAGAATAAAATTTCCAGATTAAATTATTATCATTATAGATTTTGAAAAGGCAACATTTATAAAATTCAACAATTATTAGAGATGAATCCTATTAAATTAGATTATTAAACCGATATTTTACATTTTAAAATAATTATTAATGGAAATTATTAAATAAATATTGCCTAAATTTCCAGGACATCACAGAGAGTGTCTTAGCCTTGAAATCGAGATTGTATTTGCATTTACTAATTGAAAAGAAATCCTTACAAGGAATTGTTTGAGATTGGATATAGTCCTATTGTTTTCTTTCATTTTCTTTTACTGCATTTACTTTTATTTATACTTTGATTCTGTGATTGTTAATTACATCATTCCAGGTAGAATCTTAAAGAATTTGAAAAATACTCATATATTCCATTAGACACTATTTATCCCCCTCTAGTATTAACTTAGCCTTAAGATCCCTAAACCACTGACTCTAGCTACCAACCCTGGTAATAGTACTGTTAGTAACTCTATTAATACACTTCTTAGTAACTCATTTGTCGAAGGACAATCTACTGCTAGATCTCCACTTTTTAGTGGCAATAATTACATATATTGGTCATGTAGAATGAAAGTTTATTTATAATCAGTTGGTTTAGACAATTGGTATATAACACAAACTAAGTACACTGAACCCATGACTAATTTTGCACAGTGGAACGTTGACCAAAAAACAGTTGGACAAAGTAACTCTAAGGCTATGATATATTATTTTTCTCACTAGATAGAAGTGAATTTAGTAGATTGTACCTATATATGTGTGTAAGTCAACATTTGGAATTTAGAGAACTTTGCAAGTCACACGTGAAGGGACAAGTAAAATCAAACAAACCAATATTTTCATGTTAACAAACTAGTTTCAATTATTAAAATTGAGTCAAAATGAGTCCATATCTGATATGTATAATAGATTCCAAGATATAGTACACACACTTATTGCACCGGGTAAAAGTTTTTCTTTAGAGGATCAAGTTAGAAAAATCCTCAACATCACTTACTCCTAAATGTAATCAAAAGACTCTTGTAGTCGAAGAGGCTAAGGACATTAGAATTTTAAAAATTGAAGAGTTAAATTAGTGCTTTTTGAAGTACAAATGCAAGGACGAAAAGAAAGCAATAGAGAAGAAATCTATAACTTTTAATGCAATGAATTATAATTTGGATTCAAACAGCGATGATGATGAAGAAATTGCTTTCATGATAAGGGATTTAAAATGATTTCCTATAAATATAGGAAGATGAAAATTTTCAAAAGAAATGACAATAAAAATCCAGGAAGCGAAAGTGGAAACGGAAATGGCATTAGATGTTGTAAACTAAAAACTACACCAAACACTGATTCATCCAGAAAATGAAGAAGAACCTATATTGCAACACTAGACGATTCAAACACATCCTCAAGTGGTAATGAATCAGATACAAAAATTGCTAACATATGCTTCACAGCAATACATAATTCAGAACAAAATGGTAAAACGGATCAGAAAAAAGTATGCTTTTAATATATCAAAAGTTTTTTAGTTTCTTGAATGAATTTTTAATTTCTTTTGGTTGCTTTATTGGTTCTTAGAAATATCCTATAGATTAATAATAATATTGGTTGAATATTATGTGATTATATTTTAAATATAAATATTTTATATATTTTAATAATAAAATAATAATGTAAAATATATTTAAAATTAGTGTAAAATTATTTTTCTAAAAATAGAATAACAGTAAATAGATCTATATACTAAAATAGGATATAGTTAAACAAATATCATTTGGAAAATTTCGACCTATATTTCGACATACCCCATGAGAATTTGTCAACATATGTAGATAGATTTTGACTTTCAACTTCAAATTCAAAATTTGAATTTCCCTCCACCTTTTCACTAACTACTATGTTCTGAAAAGTTGACTTTTGACTAGAGAACATGTCCTTTGATTCTCTATTTACTTACTGTATCTCCATCCATTTATTTCTTAGTTTCATTTCAAATTCAAAACTTCATTAGTTCTCTTATCTCTTCAAAACTCTTCATCAATGGATTCCTCAAGCAGTCCTACATCCGTAAGACTTTCCAAAAGTATCAAGAATTTTCTTTTCCATGATCAAGAGGCTATGAAAGCATATATTAGTTATATGAATAATGGAAAAGTTTCTATGGGAAAGTTTGCTATTTTCAATGATTTTTCTACTTATGAGCTTGATTCTCTTTGTTTACAAAATGGAATTCTCGATTTAATTAATGCTTCCCAAAATGATTTTGTTTGCTATCCACACTTGGTCAAAATGTTTTATGCAAACTTGAAAGGAAAATTTCATGATGGACGCGAAGGAGAAGTATGAAGTAGTGTAAAAGGAACTTTAATTGTTTTAAATTATGAACTTTTGGGTACCATTCTTGTATGTAAATCTACCGGAATAGACCTTACATCTTTCAAAATTGATGATCAAAATTGTGAAATATTTCAAAACATTTTGAATGGTGATGATAATTTTGAGTTTAATAATCAAAGCTTTCATCCAAAAGCAGGAATTCTAAATCTTCTTTTACAACGTACTATCATTCTCCGGTCGGAAAATTTTAATAATCCAACTCTAAAAGTTTGTAAAGCCCCCTTTTCCATTTATGGTCAATATGACATAAATTGGGCTCAAGTTATTTTGGATGAATTTTATCCCAAAAGTTTTTCCAATCATGAAAACACTATTTCTTGGTGATAATCTTACTCAAATCTTCAATTACTTTAGTATTGACTTTAAAGGAGAAGAATTTGTCTCTCGTAAAATCTTTTATCAAGCCAACATCATTGTTATGAAAATTCCACCCTTTTCGAGCCATATGAAACTCTTGCGGAGAAAGAAGAAAGGTTAGCTTATAAAGAGGAGGAAGAGGAAGAATGAGAAGATATGGATATTGAAGAAGAAGTGGAGGAGGAAACCTCCTTAGAAAGCATTGGCTTTCCACTCTAACCAACAAATCAAGACCTTCTTAACAATCAAAAGAAGATTATTGAGAACCAAAAGATTCTCAAGTGTTCTGTTAGTAAGAAATTAAGCACTATTACCAAAAAAATCGACAAGTTATTTGGAAAAGAGAAATGCAAGTTTGGGATATCTTCATCATCTTCCTCATCTACTTCTTTTTAGCCTATTATCTAGTTGTTTATGAGTGTGTTGTGGTTTATATTTGGTTTGAACTCGTATATCTTTTCATTTCTTTATGTTCTACATAATCTCTATCTACGTATTAATGAAATCCGTTTTCTTACTGTTATACATTGTGTATCATCTCTGAAAAACATAACAAGCATAATAGTATAAGTTTAATACATTAGAACATAAAAAAAAGTTGTTTTGAAAATTTCTGCATATATGTCGATATACCCTAGGTATGTATGTTGACATAAAACGGTAATTTTTCAAAAGTTTTTAATTTTGAAAATTGAACAAACAGTAAATGTTTATTCATTTCCAAAGAATTTTCACCCTTTGAAATACCCACTAAGACCAGGGAATCATTATTTTCTACTCTCTTTCTTCTTCTTTTGCATTCCTAAATTCTAAAACCAAAATAATGGCTTCTCCTATCCAAAACTAACTGAAAACCTAGAACAAACACTCGAATCATTCACGAACATTCTTACTTTCATCCTAAGAAACCAGAGGCACTTAGAACTGAGTCAAATTTAGAAGATCAAGGAGCAAGAAATGCATTTTGATGCAATTTGATGGATGATTTCTGACTTGAAAAAAGAAGAAACAACCACCAATCCAGAGTGTACAATCGAAAAAGATGATGAAGATTGGGATGCCATCAAAGCGGTCTAATCTTTGGCACTATGGTGGGTTGAAGTTCATCGAAATGTCTAGTTTAAATAATTTTGATTGTATATGATAATAATAATACTTGATTTGGTTTAGATTTGATTGGTTTGCTTTATGTGGATTTGTTTGAATGTTGTGTGACATAAACTTTGTTTAACTGGATGAATATTGGATTGATTATATCATGATTTCTAATTTTACATATCACTTATTATTTTTTACATAATCTTCTCTTAATCATTATATATAATTCTTGTACATATTGATTAGTATTTTATTTAGGGGGAGTTAGAGTTAGGATTAAAGAAAGAATTAGTGTTAGAGTTATAATTTTAGTTAGTTATTTTTTGATGACAAAGAGGGAGAAATATACAAAATCTAGGCATAGATTAAGAGGGATTTTATAAATTAGGGGGAGTTATATTATATTTTATATGTAGAGTTGTCATCATCAAAAAGGGGAAGATTGTTAGTACCTTAGAAATTGTTTTGACGATAACAAATATAGGACATTATATAAAATATAGATACTAATGTTTTATCAATATATATATATATATATATATATAGTGTAGGATATCAGACAGGTGTTGATTAAGCATACTACACATATTAAGAGTAAATTCAAGATGCTAATATAACGTTTCAGGAGTTCAAGAATGAAGACTCATGAGTATTGAAAAGTTCAAGATTCAAAGATATTCTAGATAAGTTATAGAGTCATAGAATTTATATTAATACTATGATAGCACTATCCTGATTTCTCTCGCATTATCTAAATTTTGTTTTAAATTGTTTTTCAAATATTCTGGTTTTAGAATAATCTTTTCAAAATATTTTCCAAATCTATTTTCAATAAAGATATCATTTTTAAGTTTATGTATATTGAATTTTTGTTTATATTTTAATAAGTTATATTTATATTGATTTTTTTATTTTTGAATGTCCTTATTTAATCTTTCAAAATTATTTTATAAAGTTTTAGTAAGTTATATTTTGATTAAAATGTGTATAACCTATATTTAAATAATCCTATAAAGTATCAAATTATTTTACAAAGTAACAGACTTTTTCAAAATAATTTTTTTAAAGTGTTTTTCAAAATACAAAGAGATATATCGACATATTCTATTCATGTATGTCGACATAATGGCCGTAAAATTCAAAATTCAAATTTGTATGGAAGTGACTTTTCATCGTATCTCTTCTCGAATGGACATGACCGTTGTTTCCCTATATATACCAGACTTCCAAACAAATTTTCAATAACTACTTTCTTATTTTTCTCTCCTCTTTTCAATCTCTGATTTCTATATCAATTTCTATTGAAACTCTACCGAAATTCAACCAGAATCAAATTCAATAATTACTAGTTTGATTCTCTTTCATATACTCCCTAATTTCTCCCATCTCTCTCAAGATCAATGTGCTATTCATGAGTTATAGGATCAATTGTAATCAAGATCAAAGATCTGAGTCTGTAAACTCTATCAAATCATACTCTTATACTCTATGTTGTGCTTGGTATCCCTAAAATCCAAGTAGGTGTGATTGTAGCCTGCTAAAATCAATTGGGTATGCTTAGGAGCCTATGAATCTAGTGGGTGTGCTTCTAGGCTGGAAATCAAGTGGCTCTACCTAGAGGTCAGAATTCTGGAGAGTGTTTCTCGTAGCCATGAAATCGAGACTGTATTTGCACTTACTAGTTGAAAAGAAATCATAAAAGGAATAATGCGAAACTGGATGTAGGGTAACTCCAAACCGGTATAAAATCCTAGTGTATTCTTTCCCTTTTACTTTTACTGCATTTACTTTTATCCATATTTTGATGTTGTGATTGTTTCTGTGATTTTTAATTACCAACCAAGTATAATCTTAGAGTTTGAAAAATATTCATATAATCCATTAAACACTATTCACCATCCTTCTAGTGTTAATTTAGCCTTGAGATCCGTATTCCGCCAACTCACATAATTGTTTGAGATACAATTTTCTTATGATTAAAGAATTATTTCTTAATATGGTGGCTTAGTCTATAATCCAAAATAAGTACAAAAACTTCTGACGCTTCTATATTTTCTAATGTATCACCTTTTTTACAACAATAAACACCATTTTTATAGTTTTATCTTATAGTGAACATTCTTAATATTCATACTAAGATAAAACTATGTTTATTTTCAGTCAAAATAGAAAACAGTTATTATTTCATACATAATATTTGGTATGTTTATGACATTAATATTTGTAACTTGAGGCATCTACTAAGAAACATTACATGGTATGCCCCCACTATTTTCACTATTACTATAATTGTGTATGAACTATGAAGTTTCATTTAACCACTTATTGCAGAATCTTCACCGTAACTAGTGTACAGTTGAGAATTTAAAATAAAATATCTTGAACTTGAAGAAATAACCTTAATAGAAAATAATTTTCTATATGAAAATACATTTAGAACATAAATCACATTTCTTATTTCATATGGTGTATCCTTTAGTATTTATAAAATTATCGTTTTTGTTGTCTTTTCATGAAGCAAAAATTGAACATTCACTCCCTTTGTCCCAACCGCTTCTAACTTTCATCCCCTCACTTGCATTCGTTTTCCTTTCCAAATGGCCAAAACATTCAAAAGGAAACAATTGTTACAAGTCCGTAACTAACTCTTTATAGAAGTACATTTGGTCATCCTTAATATCTAGGGGTATCAAAAGTTGCACTTTACGTAAATTGATCAAATTGACATTTCAATGATCGAATCCTAGGTCCATTTATAGCTCTTAATCTTATGTTACACTAACATAACGAGATCCTTATTGTAATCAATCGTATTGAATTCATGATCTCGCTCTATGGTTTACTTACACATTTCGAATGAATCAATTTCATCGACATATCATATAAAGTGACTGTTCACTATATAACATTTAAATCTGTTTGAATATGAATCAAATATACATATTCTTTATTGTTTCAGAGTTAAGAAGTCATAAATGATAATACATAATCTCATGTAAATAAACACGTAAGTGATCAAATAACGAACTTAATTTGTAATTGTATAATTAGCTTCTTGCATGGGTTTGAACTGGCAACATGCAAAAAAAATATTGTTAAGTATATTTTATATTTCTGTTTCAATCTTAATTCAGTTCATTGTTATATTTCAATTGATAAACATTTTATGGTTGCACAAATTTATCTAAATGGATTATTTTAATTTATAACATATATTCTTACAATATTAAAAAGGTCAAATGTATTCATTTCAATTTCCTAATAAGGCTCCAACTAGACTATTATATTTCTCAAACCCTAATAAAACACAGAAATCTTTTGATTTATCTAGTAGGTATTAGGAATTACTTGTCTTGGGATTCTGACCTTAAGTTTGTTTAATAAATCATAGGACCAAAGCGATGGATAACACTTTAATGGTTGTATCAAATAAATTCCTAATACATGGTTTTTGTCCTAATGTCAATATCGACCTTAAGTTTGCTCAACAACCGGAAAAGATTGTTCACTCATACCACCATTTCGTGAAGGCCTAAGTATACTATATATACCTTCAGTTTGCTTAATAAATGTAAACAATTATCTTATCTCGTCCAATCAATATATTAATAATACTACACATAACAGCAATAGCTTAAGTTTGCTCAATAACAAGAGAGTATGCAAATTATTTATCATATACAAATGACAGAGGACAAAATTTATATTAGAGATTCATAATCTTCAATATATATTTGTTTGAGTGATATTGATTTAGGAATAATTTATTTCTTATGAAATACCCTTGTGATTCAAGTGTCAAAACATCTGAAATCCCTGCATATGTACTATGCGCATGCATTTATTCCTTAAAGCTAATTTGGATTTCTTATTATTTCTCTCTATTTAATTAAATAAAATTTAATTTTAATTTTATTAACTAAATCATATTTAACCAATTTAATTCACATAATATTTTTGAAATTTTATATTAATCATCTTAAACTTGTAAGAGAAATAATTTACATTAACATTCATAGTTGTTTCATATATATATATATATATATATATATATATATATATATATATATATATATATATATATATCGACATATGTAATAATTAATTAGAATTATACAATTTTATTTAATAATTTATTTATTTAATTAAATAATTTAATGAAATATTTTATTTAATTTAAAATTTTTAATTTAATTTACCTTAAACGAATTTAAGATACATTCACAGTTATAATAATTATAGTTACATACGAAGACCAAACAATATTTATACATAATTAGTTAACTTTTAAATAATTATTTAATTTAATTTAGTTAGTAAAATTAATTAAATACATTAAAGTTTTGAAATTAATTATTTTAATTTCTCCAAACAATTTTGAATAATTTGATTTCATTTTGAATAATTTTAAAGGAACCGGGCTAATCCAAAGCAGGGGAAATATATGGATTTAAAAAAACCAAAAAAATCATATTTTAGATCTATTAAGCCTATAAAGTCTAAGTAGTTTATTAGGTCCAATCTAATAAAGTTTTAAACAAAATTTTATTTTATTTAATTTTGTTTGAAAGAAGATTTAATTAATTTACATTTAATCAATTTGAAAATCATGTAAAGTAGAATATATCAAATATACTCTTGTGTGTATATGTTTGTAACAGTTACCTGTTATATATCACCACTTCAGTAAGTGAAGTGTTAAGATGTTATATATGGAAGACAAATTAATATGACATAAATATTAAGGGGGTGCAATTAAATGAGAGTTATACTTACTACTTTTAGGAATAATCCATCATGTTTTACTTAGTTTGTTTAAAGAAAGGTGCACATGCAACATGTAGATAGTGTCTGTTGTTAATGTGAACATTGATAGGCATTGGGATTTACACCGCAATAAACACATTTTCCTTTTATATATGCCTCTGTTGTCCTTGGTTAATTTTCAAAATTATATATATATATATATAATTATAAATCAATTTCCAACCGTAATGACAATAATCATAACGATGGGAATATTTAATTTTAAATAATATGTTTTGTAATTAAAATAAAACTCTATTGATAATAAACAATGATGGTGAAATAGTTTCCCAATTTTTTTTACAAAAATATATAGTTCGAAGAAAAATCGAAAATCTGACCGGAATTCCTTTTACAATTTTCGATGGCTAAAAGTTGTTGGATAGGTTATAAACATTCAATTAATATAAACACACATTTATGCATTAAATTCATTGGTTAGTAATATAATGTGATAAATTATGTATACTTAAGTCAATATAATGTTAATGCGACATTTTCCTAAGGATTTATAAATAAAAGGCATAATATGTCACATTCATAAAAACATCTCAAAACATTAAGTATAGATGTAGTCAAATCATGTTGGCTAAGCATAAGAAAGGATGGAGACATGCATGGTAAGGTGGAACTAAGTTAGTGGTAGGTGTGTACTTAGGAGTAAATTGGTAATTTAACTTTTGCACTATATATATATATATATGTATATATATATATATATATATCCAATTCCTACCATTTTTCTCATTTTTCTTTCATTCTTATTTTTTCCCTAAAACTCCATCTTGTTTCTAAACTTTGAAAAACTCGGTAATGGAATCCTTTTTAAATTTCCAAAGTTTAAAAACAAAATATATTTCCATAAATCCTTTTGAAACTTGTTTAAACACCTTACATCTTTCCTACACTCCTATTCATTCAAAAAAGACTCAACCTCCTCCCTCAAGTCATGGCCAAGCCTAGGCACCTTCTTGGCCAAAACCTTTCTTAGCCCACAGGTCCACCAAAAATCAATTATTGCTAAAGCAAATTCAAGTGATAGGTTTGTTTCTGTTGTAAAGAAGTTTGAATTCTTTTGGTCACTTAGGTGAGTAAAATATCACCTTTAAAACTAAAATTCTTAGCTTTAACATTATTCATTTTGTTGGTTGTTAATTGCTTGTTGTATATGTATTGAAATATAATGGTCGTTGGCTTGGTTTATGCTTTGAAAAGATGACACCTTTGATAGTTTGTAAGCAATTTGAAAACTAGTTGTAAAAGTGTGATTTTTGCTTATGTTATGGTGGTTATTTGAGTTTACATTTGTATGTTGTGTTCTTGT
Organism: Allium cepa; assembly: GCA_030765085.1. Taxonomy (NCBI): domain Eukaryota; kingdom Viridiplantae; phylum Streptophyta; class Magnoliopsida; order Asparagales; family Amaryllidaceae; genus Allium; species Allium cepa. The sequence goes on along the minus strand of CM060939.1, from coordinate 758,175,282 downwards.
ATATGGATTTAAATTTGAAGAGGTAGGTTAGTACTTGATTTGTGGTTGTTGTGACATCGAGATCCTTGTTTCCAAAATCTTAGTTCACTTAAGTGTTTCCTAGAAGAGTTTAAAGTTTTAAACTTTACTTTTTAATTTCCAAAATCCTCATGCAAGTTTTAAGTAAGTTAAAGTAGAAGTTTAAAGAAGCATTCGAGATGTAAAACAAGTTTTAAAGTTATGGTATCCATAACTATAGTCGCTTTGGACGCAGTTCAGGAAAACTTAACGTTTTCTAAATTTAAAGTGTTTTCTTTTTAACTATTTTTGAAAACCATTTTAAAAAATTTAGTTAAGTATAAAAGATAATTATTTATTACTTAATTCAGTATGTGTTAATAATTAATTAATTTATTAAGGATGATTAGTAGTTAATTAATGATTAAGTTAAGTAATTAGTAATTAGGTATTAATTAAGTAGGTAATTATAATTTGTTAATTAGGAAAGTCTTAACTAATTATTATCTAAGTAAGAGTTAATTAAGTATTTAATTACTTTTATTTAATTTAGATTCAAGTATTTAATTAATTAATTAGGGTTGATTTGTTAATTTGGGTTTAAACTGTTAAGCAATTTATTAATATTAAATTAAGGAATAACTGATAATCAATTGTGATTTAATTAAAAGTTAATTAAGATTTAATTAGCCATTAAGTTAAGATTTTTTAAAAATTAATTAATATTTAATTATTTTTAATGAAGGTTTAATTATTATTTAAGTTTTAATTAAGTAGTATTTAATTATAAATTGAGATTAGTTAATAGATAATGATTTATATAAAGATTAACTGTTTTAGATAATATTTAATTATATTTAAGTATTCAATTAATAGTTAATTATTTAATTAATTAAAGGTTTAAATGTTATTTATTTATTAAATAAAAGTTTTAAAGTTTAAACTTACTTTCTTTCTAAAAGATTAATTTTGTTTTGAAAGCAAACCCTCTTTTAAAGAATATTTTATCCAAGAGATTTCCTTTGTCCATTACCCTTAAGTAACCCCAATTGGATATGAAACCCAATGACATCTGTTTATTACGTTCTGCTAATTAAATTGTAATTGATATCTGTTCAGCAGAATAAAACACTATTCTGCTAATTAAATTGTATTTGACACCCGTTTAGCAGAATAAATTTGAGTTCTGCTATTATATTGCTTGGACATTGAATTGTATGCCGGTAGATTAATATTTGATAAGTGATATTTTCTATATGTGTATAGTTGTTATTTGCTTTTGTATTCATATCCCCGTACTTAAACTATGTGATGTTTGAATGGAAATGGTATCCTCTTTGAAGTATACTAAATTTAATTAATTATTTTTATAATTATGTTTAAGGGTTAATTAAATATTTTAATAATAATGTTTAAATTTAATTAATATGTTTAAACAGAGTTGTTTTGAAGCAATAAATCAGGATTAAAGTTAATTGATCATTTTAAGTAATGATATTGAAGTAATAAATTTTGGTCTAAAGTTAGTAAATCATTTTGATAAAGTTGTTTGAAGTTATTACTTTTAATGTGAAACCCCAGCACAAGTTTGGTTTTAAAAGTAAAAGTTCTATTTAGTTATGGAAAAGTAGTTCTGTAAACAATATCTCTTATATGGAAAGGATTTAGTCATATTTTTAACTTTAAACGTTGAGGCATGGACTTATTTCTATCTCGGAGGTTAAAAATGTCGTCAAGACAATGCCTATAGGTAATACTACCACAACTTGTTTGCTTCATTTTCAACTAAGGGATGTCATTTGTTTGGATCGATGAGTACTAGAAAGAATATGAAATTTAATTTCCGTATACGATCATTTTTAATAATTCCCGATAGTTGATTTATTAACTATTGGATTCGGTTTTTTTCATGGTATATCGTCACCTTAAAAATGATTTGATGTTATTTAGAGCTTTATTATCCTTTGTCAGAAATGACTAAACCCAAAGAGTGAGTGGAAGCCAAGATATGTTTGCTCCAATTAGTATATTTCACATCCACTCTAGATTGGATTTGGTTTTGCGCATCGAGATGTTAAATGCTTGGATTCTCGGTATGGTTGGTGGGATCCGGCTTGGACATGTCCGAGATGTGTCACAGAGTATATGACCCACTCAAATATATTTCTAAAGGTATAATTTCGGTAAGGGGACGCACCCTCCTAGTCATTTATTGGATAACTACTCTATTCTTTCCTTTGTTTCCCATTTTTTAAATTAACTTCTTTCTTAATTGCACCGAGAAGTGACTAAGGTTCTTCTTGATGTTTAATTATTTGTGTTCATTCTTTAAGTTTGGATTTTTACCTTTCATATGATCATTTATTCTTGTTTGGATTGTTGTTCTAATTGCTTCCCATTTCTTCATCTATGAATGTTGTTCTTGTGAGGTAAAAACCCATTCCCGTTTAGCGGTGTGATTTATAATACGTTTACACCATTACTTGAGTTTTCTTATATGGGTATTAGCAGATTGATCTGGGTGTTATTTTATTTTAATACTCGGGCCAGACCAAGCATATTTTCCAGATTAGCTTCAAATGATTTAGAGTTTCGAAGTCGAGCTAGATGCCCAAGACGTATCTACGTAATTTTTTATTGTTCCGCTGTATTTATTGTTGAATTTATCAGCACTCATAAAGACAGGTTGTTATAACTGTCCAGGTTGATAATAAGATAGTGTACTCTGATGATTGTTTATAATAAATTTCTTTCTTTTGTAAAGACTTGAATTATACATTATATGTTACTTGTCACGTTTTTATGAGATTCTGTTCTATCTTCTTCTTTTTTCACCCCAAACGACCAGTCTTTCAGACATTTAAATGATCGGCACAGGAATACCAAGGATGTATTAAGTGTCATCTTTAGTTGTAAAAAAGGCAGATCGTTACAAGTTGGTATCAGAGCTTAGGTTGAGCAAACACCTAGGCTTTGGTGAGGTTAACTTAATTGGAATAGGATAAACAAGAACCTAGAATGAGTTTGAACATATAATTATAAGAGCACATATATTTTTTTAATTAAAATGCTTCATACTGTGTTGATTGATCTGTTGTGGTTTATGGATTTGGAAAAAAGCTCTAATAACACTTAAACAAGGCCAACCGACACAATATTGTTTTAAAATTGGGTAGAAATAATTTTACCTAGATTATATTTTATATATAAAAGAAGATTTTCAAAACGTTGTTATACTTATATAGGATATGTTTGTTGTTAGAAGATGATAATATTTGATTACTATCATTTATTGTTGATTAGTTAGGCTTAGATAGTTTATGAGAAACTATTATCTTTGTTAAATTTAACACGAACACCTTATGAATTCAGTTTCACAATTTGACTATAAGGCATTCGGTGATATTGTTGAGATAAAATTTTTAATTTTATTATAATAAGAGCTGTTTTTTTTGAAATGGTACTTTATATACAACAAATCACTGTGACAACATATCACATGTCAAATAAACGTTCGAATCACGCTACACAAGTTTCGAACTTGTGACCTCTCGCACCAAAGCCAAATCACTTAACCACTGGGACAATGGTGCTTGTCAATAAGAGCTGTTTATTATAATCAAAACTAAAAATAAACATTGTGAAATATTTTATTTAAAAAAGGGGTAAACTTATATAACTATGTATATATTTTTATTTATTTAAAAATTGCATTTTGAATAAAAGAAGAATTTTATGCTAACTAATTTGAGTGACCCAAAAATAACTAAAAATGGAAAAGAGATGTGTTCGAATGGTAGGAACTTTTATTAAGTATTACTCTTCTTAAGAAGAGAATATATGATACTATTTGGTAGTACTCAGTTTCTTAGTATCATTTTGGGGTTAGTCGGGCAATATAAATATATTTTTGTAGTTAAAATGTTTAAAAATCATTTCAAGAAGAGTTTTGAAATAAAAGCAGGTATTTGGATCTCGAATTTTCTTGAGAAAAATAAATTCAAAATGGAAAAATTTGAATCAGATAGTTTACATACTCTCAGGATGTAATAGAATATTATAAAAGTTAAGCTTAAGTTTGTTCTATGAAATGTTTAAAAAAAAATTAATTTTAGCAAAAATAGAATTAGTTTTGGTAAGATCTAATAAAATAAATACATAAGTTAAACATAGATCATTCCTATTTTCATACAAGTTGGATCCAAGATTCGATTGCATGATTTTAATGTGTCACGCGTCCTTCAGAATAAGAATCCATTACTTGATTTTTGACAGCGAACACTTGGTGGGGATTCTTAATATGAAACTTAAGTTTTCTATCATAGTATATGGCTGTGTCAGGATAACAAAGGTTTCTAATTGAGAAGCCTGATCGGAGTCCATATTAGGAAGTCTGATGAGCGATACTAGTTCAAATGTAAAGCTATGTATTCAAGTGGATGATTAAATCAAATTTTGTAGGAATGATCTATGTACATCATATAGACCGTGAATTTTGTTAAGTATTTTTGGTTTGGTTTATTTTTTGGATTAGGATTATGGTTAAATTTTGGGGTCGAAACTCTTTTAAGGGGGAGAGTGTAATGACCTAGAATTTCACCGCTTTGATTAGCGAATATTTAATTTTAAATATTCAAATAATAGGTTTTGTAATAAAAAAAAACTCTATTAAATAATAAATAATTATAGTGAAATAGTATTCCAAATTTGTTTACAAAAACATATAGTTCGAAGAAAAATACAAAATATGACCGAATTTCATTTTTTGAATTTTCGACTTTTCATTGGCTAAAAGTTGTTGGATAAGCTATAAATATTTTGTTAACATAAACCCACATTCATACATTAAATACATTAGTATGGTTAGTATTATAATGTGATAAATTATGTATACTTAAGTTAATATAATGTTGATGTGGCATTTTCCTAAGGACTTTTAAATAAAAGTCATAACATGTCACATCCATAAAACTTCTCAAAACATTAATTGCAAATGTAGCCAAATCATGTTGGTTAAGTATAAGAAAGAAGGGAGACATGCATGCTGAGGTGGCACAAAGTTAATGGAGAGTACATATTTAGGGGTAAATTGGTTATTTAACTTTGCACTAGTGTGTGTATCCATTTCCTACCATTTTTCTTATTTTTTCCATAAGACTCCATCTTCTTTCTAAGCTTTGAAAAACTCATCAATGGATTCCATTTTAAATTTCCAAAGTTTAAATATCAAGGTTTTTTCCATTTAATCCTTTTCAAACTTGTTTAAGCACCTTACATCTTTCCTACACTCCTCTTCATTCAAAAACAAGACTCAACCACCTCCCTCAAGTCATGGCCGGGCCTAGGCACCTTTATGGCCAAACCTTTCTTAGCCCACAAATCCACCAAAAATCCAATTTTGCTAAAGCAAATTCAAGTGCTGGGTTTGGTTTTTATTGTATAGAAGTTTGAGTCCTTTTGGTTAGCATTTAGGTGAGTAAAATCTCACCATTAAAACTAAAAGTTTTTAACTTTAACATTGTTTATTTTAGTGGTTGATAATTGCTTGTTGTATATGTACTGAAATGTAATTGTTGTTGACTTGGTCTATGCTTTGAAAAGATGACCCTTTGATAGTTAGTAAGCGATTTGAAAACTAGTTGTAAAAGTACGATCTTTGCTAATGTTATGGTACGTGTTTGATTATCTGAGTTTATGTTTGTACGTCGTGTACTTTTATATGGATTTGAAATGTTAAAGAGCAGATTAGTACTTGATTTGGTTGTTGCGACATCAAGATCCTTGTTTCCAAGATCTTAGTTCACTAGTGTTTTCTAGAAGAGTTTAAAGTTTTAAACTTTACTTTTTAATTTACAAAATCCTCATGCAAGTTTTAAGTAAGTTAAATTAAAAGTTTTAAAGGAGCATTTGAGATGTAAAACAAGTTTTAAAGTTATGGTATCCATAGCGATAGTCGCTATGGACGCAGTTCAGAAAAACTTAATGTTTTCCAAATTTAAAGTGTTTTCTTTTTAATTATTTTTGAAAACCATTTTCAAAACATTAGTTAGCTATAAAAGATAATTATTTATTACTTAATTAAGTATGAGTTAATAATTTATTTATTTATTAAAGATAATTAATAGTTATGTAATTGGAGATTAAGTATTATTTAAGTTAATTATAGTTAGCTAATTAAGAAAGTCTTAACTAATTGTTAATTATAAGAGTTAATTAAGTATTAAATTAACTTTATTTGATTAAGATATAAGTATTTAATTAATTAATAATCAATTAGGGTTAATTAATTAATTTGGGCTTAAATTGTTGAGCAATTTACTAATATTAAATTAAGGATTAATTGATGATTAATTATGGTTTAATTAAAAGTTAATTAATCCATTAAGTTAAGACTTATTTGAAACTTATTAATATTTAATTATTTTTAATGGAGGTTTAATTATTATTTAATTTTTAATTAAGTATTATTTAATTACAAATTTAGATTAATTAATAGATAATGATTTATTTAAAGATTAACTATTTTAAATAATATTTAATTATTTAATTAGTTAATTATTATCTAATTATTAATTAGAGGTTTAATTATTATTAAATAAAGAGTTTAAATGTTGTTTAATTATTAAATAAAAGTTGAAGTTTAAGCCTACTTTATTTCTAAAAGATCAGTTTTGTTTTGAAAACAAACTCTCTTTTAAAGAATATTTTATCTAAGGGATTTTCTTTATCGATTACCCTTAAGTAACCCCAGTTGAATATGAAACCCAATGACATCTGTTTAGCAAAATAAAATACCATTCTGCTAATTAAATTACAATTGATATCTGTTTAGTAGAATAAAACACCATTCTGCTAATTAAATTGCATTTGACATCTGTTTAGCAAAATAAATCCTAGTTCTGCTATTATATTGTTTTCGATATTGAATTGTACGCCAGTAGATTAATTTGACAAGTGATGTTTTCTACATGTGCATAGTTGTTATTTTCTTTTGTATACATGTCCTTATACTTAAGTTATGCAATTTTTGAATGGAAATGGTATCCTCTTTGAAGTATTTTGTTAAATCTTATGAATGGGTTTTACAAAGATTGTTAGTTATTTAAACAATGATGGTTTAAAACTAGTTAATTGTTTTCATAGTAAGGTTTTAAAATTAACGGATTATTTTAATAATAAGGATTTAAATCAATTAATTATTTTAATAATGGTGTTTTATAATTAATGAATCATTTTCCTAATAATGTTTTAAGAATAACTTTAATAACAATGTTATAAATTTAATTAATTATTTCAATAATTCTGTTTAAGGGTTAATTAATTATTCTAATAATAATCTTTCAAAATTAATTAATCTTTTTAAACAGAGTTGTTTTGAAGCAATATATCAAGATTAAAGTTAACTGATTATTTTAAATAAAGCTGTGTGGAATAATTAACCATTGTTTTAAAAGTTAATTGGTCATTTTAAATAGTGATATTAACGTAATAAATTTTGGTCTAAAGTTGATCAATCATTTTTATAAAGCTGTTTAAAGTTATTGCTTTTAATGTGAAACCGCAACACAAGTTTGGTTTTGAAAGTAAAAGTTTGATTCGGTTATGGAAAAGTGGTTTCATAAATGATATCGCTTATATAGAAAGGATTTAGTCATGTTTTTAACATTAAACGTCGAGGCATGGACTCATTTCTATCTCGAAGGTCAAAAATGTTGTCAAGGCAATGCCTAGAGGTAACGCTACCTCAACTTACCCGCTTCATTTTCAACTAAAGGATGGCACTTGTTTGGATTCGATGAGTAGTAGTAAGGATATGAAATGTAATTTCCATATACGACCATTTTTAATAACCCCCGATAGTTGATTTATTAACTATTGAATTTAGCTTTCTTCATTGTGTATCATCGCCTTAAAAGCAATTTGTTGCTCTTTTGAGCTTTGTTATCTTTTGTCCGAAATGACTAAACCCAAAGAGCGAGTGAAAGCCAAGCTACGTGGAATTGCTCCCATTAGGATATTTTCACATACATTCTAGATTGGATTTGTTTTTGTGCATTGAGATGTGAAATGTTCGGATTTTTGGTACGGTTGGTGGGATCAATCTTGGATGTGTTCGTGAGGTGTTATAGAGTATATGACCCTCTCAATTATATTTCTAATTTCAGTAAGGAGGACGCACCTTTCTAGCCATATATTGAAAATTTTACCCATTCTTTCCTTCAATTCCGAGTTTCTCAATTAACTTCTTTCTTAATTGCACCGAGAAGTGATTAAGGTTCCTCTCAATGTTTATTTATTTGTGCTAATTCTTTAAATTTGGATTTTTACCTTATCTATGCTTATTTATTTATTTATTTATTTATTGGATTTTTATTCTAATTTGTTTCCCATTTCTTCATCTAAGAATGTTGTTCTTGTGAGGTAAAAACCCATTCCTCGTTTAGCGGCATAGTCCCATAGAACTATTATGTGTTCATCTCATTACTTAAGTTTTCTCATGCTGATATTACCAGACTAATGCAGGTGTTATTTTATTTTAACGCTCAAGTCAGACCAAACATATTTTCTAGATTAGTTTCAGATGCTTTGGAATTTCGAAGACAGGCTAGATTCCCAAGACATAGCTACGTATTTCTTTATGTTTCCACTGTATGAGTTATTGAATTTATGGACATATTATTATAACTGTCCAGGCTGATAACAGAATAGTGTATTCTGATGATTGTTTATAATAAAGTTCTTTCTTTTGTAAAGACTTGATTTTATATTATATGTTACTCGTCATATTTTTATGGCTCTATTATGTCTTCTTCTTTCTTCATCCCAAATGACCTGTCTTTCAGACACTTAAATAGTCGGCACACAAATACCGAGAATGTATTAAGTATCATCTTAAGATGTAAGAAAGGCATGCCGTTATAATAGTAATAATTATAAACATATTTTAAATTCAGTTTTGATTGATTACATATATTTTGAAATCAAATTAGCATCTTTAGAATCTAATTTTGATTTTGAGAATTAAACTTAGATTTGTAATTTCAAGCAACATATCTATTTAAAGTTTGAATTAGATATTAATAAACATTTGTATATATAAAATAGAATTAATTTTTTTTGAAACAGGTACTTTATTTACTTAAAAAACAAAAGACAGTTGCAACATGAGTGGGCATATAGAGAGCAAATTATGGAAGGAGTATTACTGAAACATTAATCTCAAAAGCCACAGTACGCAACCTTGTTTGTCAGTCTTCCATTACATACATAACTAAAAGCATAAAAATCCAACCAAACATGGCTACATATTGAATGTGTACTAGGTGTACAACCCAACTAAGGACAGAAATAGCTTCCTATTCTCAAATATGCTTTAAATTATTCTTTAAATTGAAATAACATTTCATGTCCACCAAGAATTGTTCAAGTTCCTCCAATCTCTGGAAGTTGAAGGCAGAGCAGGCGTTCTTTTGCTATTTTTCACAATACCTCCTCTGGAACCTAAGTGAACTCGCCATTATATCGGTGACTATGCAAATCTTCAACGATACTCTACTATTGGCTATGGCATGCTAGAGAGGATCAAATTCCAAACCACTTAAAGAAATTTAATACACACATATATGTGTAAAATAAAACATATTAGCATATATTTAATGTGTGTGTGTAAATGATAGGCCAAAATGAAATTCAATATCTTATTTTTTTTCATCCATATACATATGTATAGATGAAATGAAAGTTTAAGCAATTTAAAGTATATTTCATATACATACATATATAAACACACACACAATATATATGTATATGTATATGTATATATAAATATTATAACATTACTTTATGTAATAAAATTTTAATATAAAAAAGTTATTATTCACTTAAATAAACTATAATGACTAATATATACATATACATATATTTAATATTCATTAAACATCGAACAAAATGGCGCCATCCGCTTGCTTCAGACCTTCATCTTCCCTATGTTCTCCAAATTATTTTTTTTTATCCTTTCTCCCAATCCTCACCCGTATCTAAATCGTGAACCCTATGTTAATCATTTTTATGCTCAAGTGGTCAAAGGCCCAAAGTTTTCTCATTAGCATACTTTTAGTCAAAAACCAAAATTCATAAACTGGATTGATTCAGGAAGCAATGGGATTTTTTTATTATCATTGTGGAGATCGCAATCACTTGGAAAAGAATTGTAGAGAGCCAGTAAGATGTTTGGGTGCGGAAAATTCGGTCACAAGAAAATCGAGTGTTCGAGGAAATTGGTTAATTTCTCGGACAGATATCTCAATCCTTCCTTATCGGATCATGGGTTTCTTTTGTGCTTAAAGTATGAAACTCAAGAGGATATGGCTCGATCGCTTATGGTTGTAGAGGAATGAGGGAATTGGTTTTTTAGAGGAATTGTTTGTTCACTTCGATGCGATTAATTCGGGTAATATCGGTAAGGGATATAGAGATAAATTTGGTGATCTAGAGGAGTTCTTTGGTAAATCTGAATTTTCTGTTAGTGGGAATGAAGAGGCTGTCGATATGTTTTTTGTGATTCACATAAGATTACTGCTCCTCTTGCCGATACTCTTATATCCAGTGATGTCAGTGTGCATGATGACATTGCACATGAGAATAGTGTTGCTTTAGATGATGAGTTGCACAGAGATAATGATAGTTTATCGAAATGCTTGGTGACTTATGGTGATAACTTAAGTGACATAACAAGGGATGTTATAGTAGTGGATGATCATTCTTGGCCTATTTCTAATGTTTTGGTAAATAGGGTCAGCATGTTAAAGCATTACATTGTTGATAATTATAATGTTCAAGTTGGTGAAGGGATGGAGGTTGTTGATGATCCGAATGGAGGTAAGTTGTCAGTCTCAAATGTTGATGTCAGTGATTCTATTATTGATGCTTGCAAAACTGGTGACATAAGTGTACATGATGTGAGTTTCAAACATTGTGTTTCATCAGATATTGAGATACACAGAAAAAAGTCCTAGAAATCGAATTGGTTGGTGGTCCACGGTGAAAAATTAGGGAATGTGGTTGGGGACAAAAAAAAAGAGGCCGATAGTTCTTTTAATTTTGAAACTTTACTTGAAGGGGTCGGCTTGTTGGTGAGTTATGACACTATTTCTGGTATGTTCAAGTAGGGGGCCATTGATATTTCGATTGAAGGAAGTTTGCCAAGTACAGATATTGTGGTTAGGCAAATAGAGAATTTGGATTCTTTAACCGATTTTGATAATGGGGTTTCAGGCATGCATAATTTTGATGACACTCAACAGTTTAAGGGGGACATGCATAAGTGCAAGGATTTTAAGTCGGTGATGGTAGGGACATAGTTTGAGTGTGCACCATGCATAACTAACGCAGTTTCTAGTGTTTGTAATTCTAGTATTAAATCAATAACAACCCGATATTTCCAGCCATTCGCATCCAGACATGCCGGACTTGAATTGCTCAAAATAACGCATTGAAAATAAATTTGGAGCAAATGAAAACAATCACAGAATCACAGACACAGAAATATCAGAATAACTCGCAGCGAAAATTAAAATACTATAGTCGTTCATGAAGCTACTATAACAAACTCTCAAAACATAATACATAATATCAGTCTGAAAACATATACAATATAAATATCAAATACATAGAAGTTTATAAACGCCGGAGCTGAAATAGAACAACTGAAACTGAAAAGGAATAGATAACTAGACAAGCAGAATCTCCAGCGATTCCTAGCTCTAGAAAAGAAATCCAAAGCTAAGCTGTAAATACTCAGGCTGACCCGAGCGTAAAGTAAAACTCAAAACACTCGAGTCAGGACATATATACTTATATAACGTAAACCAACTCAAGTGAACTGTAATAAAGATACAAGTAACTTAAAGGATTCCTGGGACCTCCCAACCTTTAAGGATTCGTTAAACTATAAATTAAATACATCTCGTGGTTAAAATTCAAAAAATGCTATTTTATACTTCTAAATCAAATGTCAATTTCAAAATTCACTATCATTTCAAATTCATTTTAAATATCAAAATATCATATCTTTCCAAAACTACATTCATTTTATTTAATTTAAATATCCTTCCAAGTAACATTTCGAAATGGTTTCTATTTCAAATCAAATTACTTCATTTAAACCATTAAAATTTGAAGTCATCATATTTAAAATCAAATATTTAATTCCCAAAAATTTTAGCCCTTTTCAAAGTTCATTTATTCACTTAATTTGATTAAAACAGTGAAAATTCAACTTTTACAGCACTTAGAAAATGCTACAGAAAGTTATGTTTAAAGGCAATTCAATTTAACAAACGACAACATGTAAAATGCTGTAATAGGTTTAGATTTCAATCAAAACTTTAGTTAAGTCCACCAATTACAGCACTTACCAAGTGCTGTAATAGCCCTTAGTTCATTTTAGCTATTTAATTCATTTCTATCAACTACAGCATTTACAAATGCTGTAATATCCTTTACATTAGAAATAAAAATGCTGTTAATTAAATTTCAAATATTCATTATACTTTCATAAACAATTAAATTTTTATTTAAATCATTTTAAACTTATGAAATAATACATTTTCACTTTTAAAACAATCATTTATTAATCCTTATATTCATGATTTTATAAAGTTAAATCTTCATTCAAAAATCAAAATTTAATAATAATTCACATAATTAATTTCAATTCATTAAACTAAATTTTTAACTTAACACTTAAGTTTAGATTCTCAAATATCTTATTTTTCATCTTATTTATTTAACTTAAAATTCACTTTTAAACAAAATTCACAAATTTCCAATTTAAGTTATATTTCAAAATTCAACTTAAATATTCATTTATTTCACATCTTAATTTATTCAAAAATCATTAACACTTTATAAAAATCATTTTAAATTCATTTTAAATCAAATTTTATATTTATTTATCATATTTTCCTACTTAATTTAAATTCCATTTATAAACAAATAAAAATTTCCAAAATAACTTATATTTCAAATTTCTACTTTACCACTAATTTATTTCACTTATAAATTTTTAGAAAAACAATAATATTTTACAAGAATCATTTTTAATTAAGTTTAAATCAAAAATACTATAATATTTACATTGCTAAAATACTTTAAAAAATCTATAAAAATATATTTTAACCACGAGTTTGTATATCATTTTCTAGCCTAGGTAAAGTGATACGGATAATATATCATTTCAATCCGTAATTTACAAAGAAAGTCCGGGTTTGAACATTTCAAACCGCAATCCCAAGTAAATGAAATAAATAAAAATCGCTCAGGCCAATCCTTTCAGCCCATAACAATTTTTCCCAATTCTAAAGTCCGTTCGGGTATGTATCATTTCAAACCATAGCGATTCTAATCTAAAGGGAACTTGTAGTGCGATAAGCTGATATAAATAACAGAATAGCATTATATAACAGCAACAGATGATATAACAGGTAAATAAGCATGGGTGAACATCATATGATCATAGCATAGCAGGTGTAACATGGTGATGCATTTTACATATTCAAATGGGATCGCTTTACTAGTCATATAAGTATAAAACTGTCCGGTGAGAATAACTCACTGGTATAAGCTGTAAACAACAACCAAAGTACACAAACTGAGATCCACAAAGGCACGATAGTATGACAATGATTCGAGTGTGGGAGAGCCAAAGCTAATAGCCTTGTTTCGTAACAAACAAAATAAAGTACAATACGTAAATTTCAAACCAAACAATCATAAACAAAGCTAGAAATATAAGTACAATACATAGCTAAACTTTTGCACTTGCATTCAACCACTTGTAGTTCAGCTATGGACTGGAAAGGCACAGTAATAGGATGGTTTCAGATCAGGTTAAGGTTAGGTTAAGGTCATGTAGGGGTCGGCCAAAGCAATACAAAGGAGATGAAGGCATATATGTGCTTGAATTCACAAAACAAGGCAACAACAAGCAACAACATGGATTACAAGGCGTAAATGACTTCGAAGCATGGATTGGGCACGGCCTGATCTTGGAGGGTCAACTATAGATGTGGCAAGGTCTGAAGCTCAGGTTTGTGGTGGTGGTGGTGTTTGGTCGGCCAAGCATGATGGTGGAGTGGTGGCAACAAGTAGTGATCCGCTATGGTTGTATATGTGAAGTTTTTGTGCATTTTAGGTGGATCTTCAACATAGGATGGCTCGGCTCAGGAATGGTAGTGGAGAGGAGGGTATGGTGGGTGGAATAGGTAGCGGTGGAGGCGGCCAAGGTGATGGAGGTGGCAGGCCTAACACAAAGAAGATGGAGCAAGAATAAAAATAACAACAAAACAATAAAAAGCGAAAAGAAAGAATATGTTTTTACCAAATTTTTGCAAGGATGTATTGGCCGAATATTTTTTTGAGTTGAGAAACAAAAAATTTCGTGAAAAAGATGTGGAAGTCAGCTGAACAAAGGAGATATGGCCAGAAATTGACTGCATGTGATGTTTGGTGTGAAAATGTAAGTTGAAATGTGAAAAGGCAAGGTATACAAAAGGTCAAAACTCTTCATATTTCCAAAATTCTTTTTACATTTTTAAATACATATAAAATGATTATAAACAAAATAAAAACACAGAAAAATAATGAATGGATAAAATAAATAAAATTTTGAATAAATATAATTAAATCAAGAAAATAGCTTAAAAATAGAAACTAGGTTATAAAATTGAAAATAAATACATTAAGCTTTGGAAAAATTATAACATCACTTTAAAAATGTTTTAAAATAAAATATATGCCTAACATGTCATGTAAAACATATTAGAACATGATTTGATAAATAAAAATATTATTTATATAAATTAAAATAGACAATTTTATTAAATAAATCAATTTACATACAATATTGTAAAAAGCATAACTTTCACAATATAAATCGGATTTCAACGAAACGAAAAGAAGTATTCTTGAAATTAAATTTATTTTCATAATAAAGGATAAAGTTCAAAAATTCAAATATTTAAATTTTAAATTTAAAAGTCAAAGTTTGACCAATTTGATCAAAATCCATTTTTTGTGAAAATATCCTATTTATTCAGGTTTGAAATTATAATTCACACAAAAATCAAAATATATTCTTAAAATAATAATATTTATTCATTTTTAATAAATATAACAAAGTTTTAAAATCAGGAGTTTCAATTTAAATAATTAAAATAAACAATTAAAATAATCACAAAATAATGGGTTGTTACACTCTCCCCCACTTAAATCTTTTCGTCCTCGAAAAGAACGAACAAGGAAAATAAGGAAAATAAAGATAGACAACAAACAGTACCTGGAAAAACAATTTCGGATTCGAAGCACAAATGCTCTCCTCCGTTTCACAGGTACAATCTCGATCATCAGTACCCCATCATACTTCGATCAAACTAACGGATTTCCTTCGTAGCTGCTTCGTACCTCTGTTGACAATACGAAGTGGCTTACTCTCGACAGTCAGATTAGGCTCAATATCCCAACCATCAAGAGTAGAAGGCCGAACAAAAGAGATAGGTCAAGAAGATACCAGAGAAGATGTGTGACGTGGAATACATCATGCACTCCAGAATGCTTCTTAGGAAAATCCAAACGATAAGCCAAAGAACCAATTCTTTCCACAATGCAGAAAGGACCCGCGAAGAGGAAGAAGGTAGAAATAGGTAGAAAGAAAAATAGGTTGGAAGACAAGGATGAACCATATTTTAAAACCATATACATTTCGATTTAAGATTTTATAACATTTTAAACATTTTATAATATGTTGAATAGTCATTCGATTCAAATCTGATAGTTCGAAGTAAACAATATTTGAAAGCATTTTAAATTATTTAGGAAAGTAAAAAAAATGATCAAAATATCCTTTATATAATACTTTATCAGAATATTTTTATAACTCGATGTCTTAACAAGTTTACTTTCGTTCCTGTAGACTCTGGCCATGCGTTGATCAGGCGCAAAGCTAGAATTCTCTAGGTACTTAATAGACTTGTTTCAACACCCAGTGAAAATACTGGAAAACCTTTTAAAAACAACAGACATGGAAAGTACAAACCAAACAAATCAACCAAACCAAACATGTCGATCATGGATCGCGGATACACAATGGTTACACCTGGATCCCCCAGAAACATCCGTACCCGTAGGCTGACTACCACAGCCCTACGATTACGCCATGAAGACAGGTAGTACCGCAAATACACAATGGTTATGCCTAGATCATCTAATAAACATCCGTACCCTTAGGCTCTCACAGCCCCTGCAGATTACGCTACCAAGCGACCCAATAGATCACAGATACACAATGGTTACGCCTGGATCCCCCAAGAAACATCCGTACCCTTAGGCTCTCGCAGCCCTGTGAATTATGCTATGCAGTCGTGATCATAAGACCATGGAGATCGCCATGGAATTAGATGGACACTCGAATATCATATCCGAAAAACCCAAGTCAGAGAGAATAATATCGATAGAATGAATCCACAGTGTGGCCACAAAGCGGATATCAAGCAGAAGACACTTTCCATATCTTTACTTCGAAAATATGTATCATATAGTACCTTTCAAAATCACTTTCAAATATCATAATTATACAAAGTCCATCATATATAAGATTCCATTTTCAAATCAAATACTTTCCAAATCAATAGTATATCAAATTATACTTATATAGACTTCGATTATATAAGATTTCACTTTCCAAATTGAGTACCTTTACAAATCAACAATTTCAAATCACTTCATACTTATATAAATCAATTTCATACTTATACAAATCCACTTATATAAGTTCGACAACTTCCAAATCAAAGTATTTAAATAAACAAGGTTCTCAATTTCAAACCATTTCAATATCAACTCAGTTTCAAAATCATATATGATTTCGCCAGATCATTTCTTCCAAATTTCATATATTCGGTTTCAAAGGTTTTTAAAACAATAGATTCCAAATTTCCAAATCAACAAAATTTATGTCAAACAAATTCATTTCCATCTCAAACATACATTCACTTTCAAAAAATCATAATACTTTCAAAGTTATAAATATTTCGAAACGAAAATACTTGAAATCATTACACTTTGAAAATCATAACCATTCAAAATCATAAAACGTTCCTTTAATTCTTTACATTTCACAAATTTATTCAATTAAACCCAAATCTAAAATTTCCAGTTTTAATTCAATTCAAACCATCAGTTTCAATTCAATTTAGTTTTCCAACAAAACCATTTCAAATATTAGCAAATTTCAAATAAAGATTTGATCTATAAAATAAACTATTCAATCTTTAATATATTTCAAAGTTTAAATATACGATATTTCAAACTAAATTTTATAATTTCATATATCTCAAATTTTACTTCATTATTACTTAGTTTTGAAATACATTTCATAAATCCATCATTTTTAAAATAAACTCAAGTTACAAGTAAACCAAATATCCTTTCATACAAATATAAACTTCAAATATTCATTTATCAAAATCAATTATCATTTCATATTCACATTCTTTATCAAAAAAAGATTAAATCATTTCCAAACCATTTCAATCATCAAAATATCTAAAATGGTTACAAAGTCTAAAACCATCTCTTTTTAAAACCTTCAAACTATTTATTTCCATATGAAAAATCTAATTTACCATTGGAAAGATTATTATTCTATATATATACTTTATTAAAAATATTTCAAATCTATATTTCATTCCAGTATAATTCAAAATAGTCTTATTTATTTCGCTCAACAAACAGTTTCAAACTTATATAAATCATATTACTTTATACATTAATCATACCAAACTAAGCTTATATTCTTTATCAAATACTTCATACCTTTCAAATTTCTTAGCTTTGAAAAGTTAACCTTGATTTGGAAGTGCTCGAACCTTCAAAATAGTCGAAGAAATCACATTTTCGAATCCAAGAGTTGGAAATCACCAACAAATCAGTAAATCAATTCCAATAGATAAGGTTATACCAAAACAAATCTGAATCTCGAGGACTGAACCCCGGCTTATTTTAAATCATTTAATATATATATATATACACATATATCTTTCGAATATCAAACCATACTTTGAAATCTGGAATCAAAACTTGGTTTCACAAAATCACTCGCATAGAAAAGCTACTAGAGTAGCCTCTCCCCAACTTAGAAACTCGAAAATCAATGTCGATGATGCATGCATTCATCGCCGAAATTATTTCCAGCGACATAAGTGGGTTCTAATCTTTGATTTTCTTAAAACTTCTTTGAAATCTCTTCGAAATCATTGGAATTCATTCGAATACATTTGAAATATTTCTTATTCGAAAAAATATCTTTAAATCATATTATTATTATATATTTTCCAAAATCCTAAAACATATTTCAAAACACCGGAGTTCGATTCCTCGAAATTCAAATTCAAACCCTTCAGTTATAAATCATCTTTTTTGTATAAATCAAATTTCTTATAAATTTTCAAAATTTCATATCCTTTCAAAACTTCAAATTTCCATTTTTAAAAGATATAAAATCTTTATCAAAAACATTTTACTCTTATATATAAAAACGAGGTCATCCTTATCAAAATAATAATTTCGATGTATGCACAAATTCCAAGATACAACCAAACATAAATTCCCAAAGAATGATTCAAGGATAGATTTCAAACAAACGGAGACTCAAATTTAGAGGACTGTAATCAAATAGAATTCTGGTTCGAGGATAAGCTCGAACGAAGATAAGATAATTTTATTACCAAATAGAAGATGGATAAGCCTTTATAAATCGCGGGCGACCTTAATCGGTCAATCGAGATTTCATGAATATAATCAATTCGGAAATCTAAGGCCAATCAACATTCGATCATCAGAGATAGAATCCAGATATAGCAGAAGGTAGATAGCATCGTAAACCGAGGATACAGAAATCTTCGGTTAATCAATGCCAATTGTAAAGGAGTTTCACCCCTTTACCAATCATTCAAAGATTTACGGAACCACCGATCTTTATAGAGGTCATTCAAGGTGGAGTTATGGAATGCCCCAAAATCAAAAGGAAAAGAATAGGGAAGACAAGACTGGATTTCAGAACAAGTGGGAGCGTTCCAAAGTTCAAGGAATACTAATCGATAATAATCCTAACCAAGAGATTTCTAACAAGGTGGATACAGAAGGAATGAAGTTCAAAAAATCTTGGTTTCAAAATAAGAAATTTTTTATACTAATATAATCTTTGAAAATACTTTAAAAATCATTTGGAAATCATTTTATACTTCAAAAATACGCTCTCTCACAAAGAAAGGATTCCGAGATTGATTTCACCCATTCTAGGGTATTTCTACCCTATCTCGAATGAGTTTTTGCTCTGCAGGCTAAGGTTTACCTAAAACCAAAGCTCTGATACCAATTGTAACAATCCGATATTTTCAGCCATTCGCATCAACATATGTCGGACTTGAATTGCTTAAAATACCGCATTGTAAATAAATTTGGAGCAAATGAAAACAATCACAGAATCACAGACACAGAAATATCAGAATAACTTGCAGCGGAAATTAAAATACAACAGTAGTTCATAATGCTACTATAACAAACTCTCAAAACATAATACATAATATCAATCTGAAAAAATATACAATAGAAATCTCAAATACATAGAAGTTTATAAATACCGGAGCTGAAATATAACAACTGAAACTGAAAAGGAATGGATAACTAGACAAGTAGAATCTCCAGTGATTCCTAGCTCTAGAAAAGAAATCCAAAGCTAAGCTGTAAATACTTAGGCAGACCCGAGCATAAAGTAGAACACAAAACACTCGAGTTAGGACATATATACTTATATAATGTAAACCAACTCAAGTGAACTGTAATAAAGATACAAGTAACTTAAAGGATGCCTGGGACCGTCCATCCTCTAAGGATCCGTTAAACTATAAATTAAATACATCTCGTCGTTAAAATTCAAAAAATGCTATTTTATACTTCTAAATAATATATCTATTTCAAAATTCACTATCATTTCAAATTCATTTTAAATATCAAAATATCATATCTTTTCAAAACCACATTCATTTTATTTAATTTAAATATCCTTCCAAGTAAAATTTCAAAATGGTTTATATTTCAAATCAAATTACTTCATTTAAACCATTAAAATTTGAAGTCATTATATTTAAAATCAAGTATTTAATTTCCAAATTTTAGCCCTTTCAAAGTTCATTTATTCACTTAAATTTATTAAAACGGTGAAAATTCAACTTTCACAGCACTTAGAAAATGCTACGGAAAGTTATGTTTAAAAGCTATTCAATTTAACAAACGACAGCATGTAAAAAGCTGTAATAGGTTTAGATTTCAATTAAACTTTAGTTAAGTCCACCAATTACAGCACTTACCAAGTGCTGTAATAGCCCTTAGTTCATATTAGCTATTTAGTTCATTTCTATCAACTACAGCATTTACAAATGCTGTAAAATCTTTTACATTAGAAATAAAAACGCTGTTAATTAAATTTCAAATATTCACTATACTTTCATAAACAATTAAATTTTTATTTAAATCATTTTGAACTTATGAAATCATACATTTTCACTTTTAAAACAATTATTTAATAATCCTTATATTCATGATTTTATAAAGTTAAATCTTCATTCAAAAATCAAAATTTAATAATAATTCACATATTAAATTTCAATTTATTAAACTAAATTTTTAACTTAACACTAAAGTTTAAATTTTCAAATATCTTATTTTTCATCTTATTTACTTAACTTAAAATTCACTTTTAAACAAAATTCACAAATTTCCAATTTAAGTTATATTTCAAAATTCAACTTAAATATTCATTTATTTCACATCTTAATTTATTCAAAAATCATTAATACTTTATAAAAATCATTTTAACTTCATTTTAAATCAAAATTTTATATTTATTTATCATATTTTCCTATTTATTTAAATTCCATTTATAACCAAATCAAAATTTCCAAAATAACTTATATTTCAAATTTCTACTTTACCATTAATTTATTTCACTTATAAATTTTTAGAAAATCAATAATATTTTACAAAAATCATTTTTAATTAAGTTTAAATCAAAATATTATAATATTAACATTTCCAAAATACTTTAAAAAATTTATAAAAATATATTTTAACCACGAGTCTGTATATCATTTTCTAGCCTAGGTAAAGTGATACGGATAATATATCATTTCAATCCGTAATTTACAAAGAAATCCGGGTTTGATCATTTCAAACCCGCAATCCTAAGTAAATGAAAAAGTCAAAATCGCTCAGGCCTATCATTTCAGCCCATAACAATTTTTCCCTATTCTAAAGTCCGTTCGGGTATGTATCATTTCAACCCATAATGATTCTAATCTAAATGGAACTTGTAGTGTGATAAGCTGATATAAATAACAGAATAGCATTATATAACAGTAACAAATGATATAAAAGGCAAATAAGTATGGGTGAACATCATATGATCATAACATAGCGAGTGTAACATGGTGATGCATTTTACAGATTCAAATGTGATCGGTTCACTAGCCATATAAGTATAAAATTGTCGGGTGAGAACAACTCACTGGTATAAGCCGAAGACAACAACCAAAGTACACAAACTGAGATCCACAAAGGCACGATAGTATGATAATGATTCGAGCGTGGGAGAGCCAAAGCTAATAGCCTTGTTTCATAGCAAACAAAACAAAGTACAATACGTAAATTTCAAACCAAACTATCATAAACAAAGCTAGAAATATAAGTACAATGCATAGCTAAACTTGTGCACTTGCATTCAACCACTTGTGCTTCAGCTATGGACTGGAAAGGCACAGTAATAGGATGGTTTTGGATTAGGTTAAGGTCAGGTTGAGGTCATGTAAGGGTCCGCCAAAGCAATACAAAGGAGATGAAGGCATATGTGTGCTTGAATTCACAAAACAAGGCAACAACAAGTAACAACATGGATTACAAGACCTAAATGACTTCGGCCAAGCATGGATTGGGCACGGCCTGATCTTGGAGGGTCAACTATAGATGTGGCAAGGTATGAAGCTCAGGTTTGTGGTGGTGGTGGTGTTTGTTCGGCCAAGCATGATGGTGGAGTGGTGGCAACAAGTAGTGATCGGTTATGGTTGTATATGTGAAGTTTTTGTGCATTTTAGGTGGATCTTCAACATAGGATGGCTCGGCTCAGGAATGGCATAGGATAGGAGGGTATGGTGGCTAGAATAGGTGGTGGTGGAGGCGGCCAAGGTGATGGAGGTGGTAGGACTAACACAAAGAAGATGGAGCAAGTGTAAAAATCACAACAAAACAAGGTCTGAAGCTCAGGTTTGTGGTGGTGGTGTTTGGTCGGCCAAGCATGATGGTGGAGTGGTGGCAACAATTAGTGATCCGCTATGGTTGTATATGTGAAGTTTTTGTGCATTTTAGGTGGATCTTCAACATAGGATGGCTCGGCTCAGGAATGGTAGTGGAGAGGAGGGTATGGTGGGTGGAATAGGTGGTGGTGGAGGCGGCCAAGGTGATGGAGGTGGCAGGCCTAACACAAAGAAGATGGAGCAAGACTAAAAATCACAACAAAACAATAAAAAGCGAAAAGAAAAAAGATGTTTTTACCAAAATTTTTGCAAGGATGTATTGGACGAATATTTTTTTGAGTTGAGAAACAAAAATTTTTGTGAAAAATGATGAGGAAGTCAGCTGAAAAAAGGAGATATGGCCAACAATTGAATGCATGTGATGTTTGGTGTGAAAATGTAAGTTGAAATGTGAAAAGGCAAGGTATACAAAATGTCAAAACTCCTCATATTTTCAAAATTCTTTTTACATTTTTAAATACATATA
The DNA here is from genome assembly GCA_030765085.1 of Allium cepa. Classification (NCBI taxonomy): domain Eukaryota; kingdom Viridiplantae; phylum Streptophyta; class Magnoliopsida; order Asparagales; family Amaryllidaceae; genus Allium; species Allium cepa. Next base: position 758,152,398 of record CM060939.1, on the reverse strand, counting down.
AAATGATTATAAACAAAATAAAAACACATAAAAATAATGAATAAATAAAATAAATAAATAAATTTTTAAATAAATATAATTAAATTAAGAAAATAGCTTAAAAATAGAAACTAGGTTATAAAAATTGAAAATAAATACATTAAGCTTTGGAAAAATTATAACATCACTTTAAAAATGTTTAAAAATAAAATATATGCCTAACATGTCATATAACACATATTAGAACATGATTTGAAAAATAAAAATATTATTTATATAAATTAAAATAGACAATTTTATTAAATAAATCAATTTACATACAATATTGTAAAAAGCATAACTTTCACAATATAAATCGGATTTCAACGAAAAGAAAAGTAGTATTCTTGAAATTAAATTTATTTTCATCAAAAAAGATAAAATTCAAAAATTCAAAAATTTAAATTTTAAATTTAAAAGTCAAAGTTTGACCTATTTGATCAAAATCCACTTTTTCTGAAAACATCCTATTTATTCAGGTTTGAAATTATAATTCACACAAAAATCAAATATATTCTTAAAATAATAAAATTTATTCATTTTTAATAAATATAATAAAGTTTTTAAATTAGGAGTTTCAATTCAAATAATTCAAATAAACAATTAAAATAATCACAAAATACTGGGTTGTTACAAAATATGTATCTTTTTCATCATCACCGAGTAGAGGCAGGCATAGGAAACCTGTGGATAAACGTGGGTATGTTCGTCATAATGCCAGGATACTTAGTCGTCATTCTACGTTTTCGGGTGAGTTATTTGGTTCGAGTGCCACAAGTGGTACTATGAATTCAGGCTTAGGTATGTCTTTTGATTTAGGCAGTACTTATTCTACTTACGCTTTGGGCAGTTTGTCTTTCATTGAGTTATGTCAATTAGCTTAAAATACTGCTTTTATTTTTACTGATGTTGAGTTAAATATCGCTTATATAAGGGATAGGAGATGGAAAGGGCTAGATCTATTAGATCATGCGGATTATTAGCTGGAATATTAGAGGTTTAAATGATTTAAATAAACGTGATAAAGTTAGAGCATTTTTTAACGATTATTTTATTGATATTGCGCTGTTACAAGAAAATAAAATTTATTGTCTCGATATTCATTTTTATAGAAGACTATGTGGATATCATTTTAAACACTGGGCATGTTTACATTTATTGGAATTTCTAGGGGTTTACTTATAGGGTGGTGGGATAACTCTTTTAAACTTCTTCAAACTATTTCTAAGCAGCATTCTTTACATATTATCCTCACCAACCTTAAGGTAACTCATTATTAAATATTTGTAATGTTTATGGTCCTAACTCTAAAATTGGTTGTAGAGTTCTATGGAATGAATGCCTGGAGTTTAGATCATTCGCTCTTGGATCTTAGATTATGGGTGGGGACTTCAACGTTACGTGTTTTTTAGGCGAACCTTCACATAAAGAGGGTCATTACTCTTTTATGGAGGTGTTTGACCAATTTATTATCAATACTAATTTAATAGAACTTCTACTTTCTAATAGGGAATTCACTTGGTGTAATGCTAGAGATTCCCTATCTATGATCATTCTACATAGATTTTTCTTCAATGTTGAAATTGAAGATAAATTTTGTCACGGTCCAGATTTCAGCGTTCGAAAATTGACACCCGTACTTAACTTGTACTCGAATGCCGTAGATTCAACCGTTGAAATCCGACTCGTGCCGGAGCATTTAACACATTAAGTATAACAACACAGCAAAAGAAAAGATAATATCATTGATATACAGCAGTTGATACAATATCGGGTACAACATGAATAACAAATATCAAAGATACAAGACAACAGCGGAAAATAACACAACTGGATGATGTAGAATTTGCAAGCATCGACAACAGAAAGATAATTCCAATAGAATTCCAAGTGAGAAAGCTAGAATCCAACATCTAGCGACTCCACTGCCAAAACTCCAAAGCTAGAAGGGCTCCAAACCAGAAAGCGAGAACTACCACCCATGCTGAAGTGAAGCAACTCGATCCGAATGCGATTGCTAATATCCAGAGATTGAATGCTGACGAATCTACACATACTATTTGATTATCTGAAAAACCCAACTCTAGACTGCCTGTGTGAAAAAATATGGGCACCTAGAGTTTAGGAAGGGAACAATAAACTATGGGTCAGTCATGAGACTGGTATGGGCAAACAAAACAGTTTATCTTTAAAACAAATAACAAAAGATTTAAAAATTAAAATCCGCAGTGTTTTTAAAAAAATGAAACTACCATAAGGCCTCCCGCCGCACACACCATGCAAACGCAGAATTGGAGGAGATTTCTCCTTATGGCAGTCAAACATGCTTACTATGTGAAAATCATTTTGATATTATTATTAGTGCATAATGAAAAATATTTCGAAAGTATAATATTAATCTTAGCCAGCATACAACCATTATCGTATGCATACTATAGCTACCATGTTCAATAGCAGATTACCGCCACATTCCATGGCAGGTTATACAACTAAAACTGTATAGGACGCGTATTGTTTCTTTGGATTTTTCAAAAAATGGTCAGGCTAAGGAACTTCCTATTGCCGCATGAAAATGCCTCTGGAGGGACGCCACGAGAACCTACCCGGTTCTCTGCCAATACAAGGCCAGGTTACTCCCTTCCCAGGAGTAACACCTACAAGATATGCCATCCCCGGTCGTTTGCGACCTTTATCCGAGGATCCTCAACACCAAGAACCACAAAGAAATGTATTTTCAGTAAGCACATAGGTTAAATATCTGGACTCTATACCATGATACCACTCTTCTCCAAAAGGAATGGATATACCCTAGGCGCACGACCCCTGAAACCTTGCCGCATCTTTCCTGTTTCCATCATTTTCGAGGAGTGAGGTCCGATGAGGTCTCATCCACAAAGCTACGCTTTTCACAAAAACTATGCTTCGATCAACAAATGCTTAGCAACACTTAGCAGCACTTAGCATGCCACACTACCAAATTGTGAATGTATCACTAGTAACCATCAACAACATAACCTCTGAGCTCATACGTCTCAGAGAAGGGTGTTAAGCTAAGAGAATAAATCTCCCCCACCAAACAGAAATGTATTTGATAGAAACCAGCTTTACATCTCAAAGTGTAATGTCAAACACACATCCATACAAGTCTGTTCCGGGTTCGAACAGAACCGAAGGCACTTCCAAAGGAGCCCTTGTAATCCGGATAATCCCTACCAGACTCTCCATCACAAAGGGTGATCAAATCTCTATACCAAGGGCCAGTCGGTGCAGAGACATTCGACGGGTTATCCTTTCGCTTTTGAAAATATCTGGTCTTCACCATCGGTCTTCAAATGCTATCCATAATGTCATATCATTATTCAGAATGGGTTATATGACACAAGGTCCTCTCCGGGCTAAACCGAATAATGAACGCAATATTTAAAAATCATATGGATAATGGGATGTCAGTTAAGTCACAACTTATTACCCAAAACTTTTCTTTCAAATGGTTTAAACAAATCATCATTTTCAAATCTTTAAACAAAAAGATTACTTCACAAAGTTCATCAATCTTTCACAAAGATTCATTCACGACTTTTCAAAACAATTTCCTTTTCAAATTGGATTAACTCATCCAATTATTAAATCAAAGACTCAATTTATAACTTTCAAAACTATTTCCAAAGATCCATTCATAACTTTTAAAACAATTCCCATTTCAAATCTTTTATGTATAAAAGATATACCATTTAAATCCTCTTCAATTTCAAAATAAGGTTCAACCATCTTTCACAAAGATTCATTCATAGTTTTCAAAACTGTTCATTTCAATTATTGAAATCTTTTTAACACAAATTGGAAGTTCTCCGGTTATGTGAAAGCCATTTATTATTTGAAAAGCAAAGAGTTTTCATTTTCGAGAAAATCCGATTATATTTGCACAAGTTAAAACCCTTCAAGTCTAAAACTTGGGTTAAATTCAAATTTCCAAAATAATATATTTAAAAATGGTTTAAAATCCATATAAACGCATTTATAACTTGTATAATCTTTTTAAACCATAATTTCCAAACATAGAATTCAATTTCAAATCTTGAATTTAAATTCAAATTAAACTATTTAAATTTCAAAATTTTATCAAGTTATTCAAAATAACTTTATCTTCAAAATTCCTTTTCAAAAGCTTTTGATACTTAACCCAATTTCATTTCTAAACCATTTGGATTCAAAATTCAATTTTTTAAAACCATTTCAAAAATCTATTACTTAACCAATTTCCTCGTGCAATCCATATTTGTGTGTGTATGGTGTAGTCCAGAGGTTTTAACAATAGTGTAACATCATTAATCATCACAGATTCAAGCACATCAATATTGACAAGCGGTATATTCCTATAATGCTTATCTTCCATTCACAGATGAATAAATTACATTCATCACAGATTACACAAAAACAATTCATAGCACAAAGCATAACATATCAAAGATATCAAATATTTCAACAATCAATAGAATTCAAACATCCATAAGTAAGATTAATTAATTATCTGATTAATTAAAACCAGATTAATTACTTATGAATAAACTGCTAATCCTGGTTAATTAATATTAATTAATTAAAACCATTTTGATTAATTATTCTTTAATCATTTATTAATTAACCTTAAATCATTAAATTAATCAACCTTTAATTATAAATTAATCAACCTTTAATTATTGATTAATCACTCTTAATTAATAAATCAATCCTCCTTTAACATTAAATAATTACCTCTTTAATCATTTAATTACCCTTCAATTAATTATCCTTAATTAGTTTCATTAATTTATTAATTAACCTTTAATTCATTCCTTAATCATGTATTAACAAATCTTAATTATTAATTAATTATCCTTAATTAACCTTTAATTACTTAGATGAAGTAATTACCCTTTTTATTAATTACATTTATTAATTAAGTCATAATTTATATATATATTTTATTTCATTAACCTTTAAACTAATCACATAAATAAATTAATTACCTTAATTAAAACAAATTAGACTTTAATTAATCACATTATTAATTAATTACCTTGATAAATTTTCCATTTATTAATCCCTTACCTTAGTTAATTTTATCATCAAATTCTATGTGAAAAGCATTTAGAAATTAATCATATAATTAACCTAGCATATATTACTTTAAGAACAAATCAATATTTTAAACATTTAACTCAAATTAAACTTTGGAACTTTGTTAAAACTTGTTTAAAAATTCATTTTGGCTTTTAAAACATAGTTAATATATCTTGAAACCAGATTAAATTTACCATTTCATTTTAAACTTTGTTCGCTTCTAAAAAACATGATTTAAACATTTGTATTGTTAAAAACTTTATTGAATAGCCATTTTAAATTTTAATACCCTACTGCATTTCAAAAATCCCGAGCCGATTTTCAGGATTCTCGAGTACAAACCCAAGAAACTCGCGAACTCCCTTTACTTCGAGCAAATCACGAAACAACCTCGCATTGAACCCGTATGACTTCATCTTCTTCTTTGATCCCAAAACTACCCAGATAAATGAAGATACTCGTGCACGTGCACGAGTCGCCGTCGCCGCTCCGTCCCTTGCCTCCACCATCCACGAGTTGCCGAGGATCCATTAATACGTTCTGACCACCCAGGCCGCCTTAATAACGTCGAATTCAAAATTTAACATTATCGAGTCCACTGCTTCTTCCTGGAACCAATCCAAGTAACAAAACCATCCCCTCACCGATGATTCCAGCCTCCATCGATCACACCCTTTCACCCAAGCCATTGCCTCTGGCCTACGCGGAATTTTCCCCAGGTCCGATCGACCATAAAGCTTCAACGAGGACAAAATTTATTCGAGAATGACAACAAACCAAACATGATCATAAACCCTACAAATCCATCGTGCCGCCACCTCGACCGATGATAAATTCATCAAGTATTTTTCCAGTGACCTCTTACACCTAAACTACCCTCCATCTTGACCACGTCAAGTATAAGCCCGTCGATCGATGGAATTTACCCAAAAAAGGTTTTCCGTTCATTTGGAAAATTCACGATACTTACTTGCTTAAAAATCACAAGACTCATGTCTAAAATCATTATTTCGTGATACAAATGTGATTATGTAATCGGATTTTGAAATTAAGATGCTCGAATTTTTGATATTCTTAAAAACCCACTGTATTTTCTAAATTCCAGAAAATATTTTAACTTATTTTACTTAAAAATATATTAACTACTTGAACCTTGATTATACAAGTATGTTTCGTTTAAATCTTAAAACCTAACAAGAATCAGTGGAAGATTGTTTTGTGATTTTTTTCTTTTTGTACAAGGTTTTCAAATATTGTTAGTATGTACCTGTAGTGCACACAGTATCACACACACACATATACATACATATTCATATTCAATGTTGATCGAACTAAATCATATATTCATTTAATTTAAGGAGTTTGCTCACCAGGAATGAAGACAAAGGACGAGAAATACTTTTGAAACCTGGAATTTAGAAACAGAGGCCTGGTTTTGATGTTGTTGGGATGATTTGGACTTTAATTGTTGAATTTGATCTTTGCATTTGTTTTAAAGCTGATCTGAGCTTTGAATCATTGCTTGATATTTGATTGAGTTACTTATATATTGAGTTGAAACTGATTTAAATGCCTCAGGTTGAACTTGATTCATGAATTGCTTTTTTTCTCTGATTTATTGAGTTGCTTCTTGGTTTTGATTTCTAGGCTTGATCAGGTTGAAGTTGCTTCAGGCTTTAAGATCTGAGTTTGATCATGTCGAGCTTGAGATCTTTGCTTCAGTTTAAACTTTGTTTTGATTTCGAACTGCTGTTTTTGTTTTTCAGGTTTGAAAAAATAGAGGAGACAATTTTCAAATAGATAGATACTATCTCAAATTCATAAGGTTTTTTTAGCTAATTCAAAATTAAAAGATAAATGCCACTCGTATAATATCCTTATACTTGTAAGTTTTAAATGAACATTTTTTAAATACTAACTCTTTAACCTACACTTGTTAAAAACTTAATTTTATGTTAAAAACCTTTATCCAAATTAATTTATAATTTATAGTTTAAAATTTAGTTTTAACCTTTGTGAATTTATATTTTTATACCTTAACTATGTAAATGTCTTTACATTTTAAATTCATAAATATACAAACCTTATTTATTTATTTCAAAAGAAAATGTGTTCTAAATCTTTTTAACAAATCTAATAAATATTTATATGTATCTATTACTTTAAAGAATGTAGTTTAAAATAAATCAAACATTAATACATAAATATATAATTTGATTTTAACCCCTTAAATAGATTTTGTAAATTAATTTATATCAAATCAAAATTTATCTTTTAAATATCTTTTAAAAATTTACTATATTGAATTCCAATCCAAAATTTTATTTAAAATACATATCTATATTTATTTTGGAATTTTTTTCTTCCCAATTAATCCATCACTACATCCAAAGATTATAAATTAATTACCAATAAATTCACAACCTTAATCCAAAAATTTATTTTAATCACTAAATTTAATTTGGCTCAAAACCAGGAATATTAAAAAATTTCTATTTGTAGAGTTTCTAGTTTGCCTTACACTTATTCTGATCATTGTCAAATTATTCTTATGTGTGATCATCATAAGATTGTTAATAGAACTTTAAAATTTGAAAAAATATGGTTATTAGAATCTAATTTCTCAAATCTAATTAAAAATAAATGGATTTCAATGAATTTTTATAATATCGGAAATATGGATAGTTCTGCAAAAAAATTTGTTTTAAAACTTAGGGGTCTTAAGAATTTTTTATAATTTGGAGTAAGAATGTTTTTGGTAGCGTTAAAACCAAAAAAGAAAACATTCTTTCTGAAATGATTAAAATTAACAAGATAGAAAAAACTAGAATGCTAAATCTAGGCAAGCGTAACGTTCTCGCTAATTTAAAAGAAGGGGTTAGTTCTATTTTAGAAAAATAGGAGGTTACATGGAAATAGAGATAGAGAATTCAATGGATTAATGAAGGTGATAATAATATAATTTTTTTCATAATATGGCAAATGGTAGAAAATGTAGTAACAATATAAATTCTATTTTTGTGAATAATGTAGAATTAGTTGATCAAAGGGATCTTATTATAGGATTTATTGATTACTATAAAGATATTTTTGGTACTAAGAATAAACATAGAATTAATGTTACATGGAATGATATTTATCCTATAGATTCCAGAATTGACTTTTCTGAGTGTGATAATCCTTTTTCTAAAGAGGAAATTTTGAAGGATATTAATGACATGCCTAGTGATAAATCCCCGATCCCTGACGAGTTTCCTATTTTATTTTACAAGATATTTGGGATGTTCTAAAATTCAATTTAATTAGCTTGTTTAATGTTTTTTACAATGGGAAATTACAATTAGGAAGATCTAATTTTGCAGCCATAATTTTATTACATAAACAAATAGGTGCTAATAATTTAAAAGGTTTTAGACCTATTTGTTTAATTAATTGTTCTGTTAAAATTATTTCAAAAGTTTTAGCCAATAGACTTAATACAAGAATGAACGGTCTAATTGATTGTTCACAAACTGCTTTCATTAAGGGTAGAAATATCACTGATGAAGTGGCTGCTATTCAAGAAAACATCAATCATCATTGTAAAAATAATATTACATACGCTTTGTTAAAACTAGACTTTGCGAAAGCTTTTGATTTGGTTGATTGGGGTTTTCTAATCGGTCTATTATTGGCTAGAGGTTTTAATCGCAAATGAATTGGTTGGATTATGACTTTGCTTAAAACCAGTAATTCTAGTATAATTTTTAACGATATTTTCGGAAATAAAATTCAATCTAAATTAGGTTTAAGGCAGGATGACACTTTATCACATCTTTTGTTTAACTTAGCTGTAGATTTTTTTGCTATGGTAACTAAAAAAGTGGTAGGTAATGGATCTTGGGCGGTGTTGGTAGTGAAATCTTTTGCAATGGTCTCTCTATTCTTCAATTTGCGGATGATACCATAATATTTACCTTCCATTTTTCTAATCATGTCATTACTCTTAGATTTATTTTATACCACTTTGAACTTGTTTCAGGGATAAAAATCAATTTTGATAAAAGTTCTATTTTAGTATTAAATGACATTGATAAGGTTGAAGGTTTAGTTGCTAATATGCTTAATTGTAAAACTATGACTTTCTTTTTTGATTATCTTAGTTTTTTAATTAGACCAACTAAACTTAAGCATGATGACTAGTTAATTATAATAGATAAGGTTAAAAAAAGAATTTCTAATTGGAATGGGATGTTTTTATCGAGAGCAAGTAGACTAGTTCTTATCAACTCTGTTTTATCCGCTCTCCCGATCTATTGGATGTCTATGCATCTTTTTCTAAATTGGATGATTGATAAAATTGATAAAATAAGAAGGGACTTCTTATGGAGTGGTGATAATTCCAACAGTAGTCTTAAATGTTTAGTCAATTGAAAACAGTTTGTAAATCAAAAAAGGAAGGTGGTTTATGAGTTATTAATTTACGTAACATGAATTTATCTTTATTAGGGAAGTGGTCATGGAAATTTAAGGATATAAACGATAATTCTATTTGGAAAGAAATTATTTCTAAACATTATTATAATGGTAGCATTAATTTACACCAAACTACACCTACAGTTATAAATAAGCTGTCTAATTTTTGGAAATCAATTTTAAAATGTCATGAGATTTTTAACCTTCATACTAATACAATAGTTCATTTAGAAAATAATACTTGTTTTTGGCATGACCATTGGATTTCTGTTATTCCTCTTAGGATAGAATTTAAAGAGCTTTAGGAAATTTGTAACTTTAAAAATGCTTTAATTTTAGATGTTTTTTCTCCAAATAATGACCCCCTTGGAATTTTAGGTTTAATAGAATTTTAGAAGGTACTATTCTTAGGCAGCTATCTTTGCATTATGCTAGATTGAATTTATATAATATTGATAATGAAAATGATAATATTAACTGGGAATAGGTTAACTGGGAATAGGTAAGAGTAAGAAATTTACTTCTAATTCTTTTCATAAATTTGTTAATTTCTTAAGCATAACTAATAGCTCTTTTAAATTTATTTGGAAGCAAATGCTCCTTCTAAATCTAAAATTCATACGTGGTTAATCATGCATGGAAAACTAAATACTATTAAATCTTTAAAAGGACAAATATGCGAATTGTTAATAAATGTTCTTTTTGTTATCTGTATCTTGAAGATATTAAACATGTGTATTATGATTGCATAGATACTTACTACGTTCTGAATAATAATCTTGAAATCTTTTAACTTTAGTCTTACAACTAAAGTTACTGATTACCGTTATTATTGGAATAATTTAAGGTTTAAGTTTAAAAAGGAAAATAGAATTTTACTTGATACTTTATTCATTAAAATTTGTTGGTATATTTGGTTTGAGAGAAATCAGAGACTTTTTAATAATAATAATTTTCATTTTAATAAATTGGTTTTTCTAATATCATCATTTTATTTTAATTGGATCTCAAATCCTAAATATAGATTAGCTAAAAATAATCATTTCAAAGAATATCTTAATAAGCTTAGTAATAGTATTAAGATTTTTAAACATAATATTAATATTTTTAACATTAATAGTTATAGCATTAACATTTTTTCTAATTCAAATTATGTTTTTACTGATTATCATAATGTCCTTTGATTAAAGGAGCATAAGGATAATTTTTAAATTGTTTTAGTTCATAGGATTTTTAATTTTTATTTTGTTAATATTTTTTACCTTTTTGATTTTGATATCTCCTTTTTATATCTTTTGTGTTGACTAAGATGTTGTATAATGAGTTTGGTTTTTTAGTCTGTTTTTTATTTTTGTTGCTTTCTCGTCTTATAATTTTAGATATAACATTACTACTTTTACTTCATTGATATATATACATGTATATAAATTTCATTTATATACATATTTGTGTACTACTCTTATAATTCTCTTTAGTTCCATTTATAGATACAATTTTAGGCCAGAATTGGTGCTAGACTACAATTTGTAGGTTCACAGGATTGCTGTTGACAGGATTTTAGTGAGACGTTCATTCTGGACCTTCTGCATTCGTAGTGAGTTCTTTTCTTTTTATAGTGTGGCACTCTTCATTCTAGATCATTTGAGTTTGCAGTGAGGGGCTCTTTCCGGTTCTTCCACATCGATAGAGTGGCATACTTAATTCTTGATCATTCTCAGTTGCAGTGAGGCATTCATTCTGGATTTTCCTTGTTTACATTGAAGCGTCTCTCTCTCAGTTGGAGCCTTCTACTGATATCATCCACACTGAGTTGCTTCATGGTTTTTTTGGGTATTTCAAACACCTCATTATAGGCGGTGGCCTTGTTGGAGCTCGGTAATGAGGTGTAATAGGCGGTGGCTATGCCGGAGCTCATTCTAGTTGTACCTGAGTCCTATTCATTGTTTTTGTATTATGATTAGCTACCTGCCAGGCATGGTGGCAGCACCTTTTTTTTCAGTGACACACACACATGTGTGCTGTCCTTTACTTTAAGGGATCACTCATTTCTCTCAAAAAACATACACACACACATGATAACAATAAATTGTAATGCCTTTTTATTTTAATCAACTTGAACATGAAAATATATGCATATATTAGATCTATTAATACTGTCACATATAAATTAGTTATAAAGAATAAGGGATCAAATCTTCATTAACATAATGATATATGTAAACAAAATTAAGATTGAAAACTCACTAAAAGAAATTGTCTATGATTTGCACCTTGAACTAATGAAAACTCCTAGATCCGATTGAATCACCTCCATAAATTACATTAATCTAAAGCATCATTTTATATTTATTTTAATTGATTAGTTTTTTGGGGAAATTATTTTCCATGAAGCCATAGAATTTTCTGCCATTATATGAGAGAGAGGAGAGCAGAAGAAAATGAATTGTCCTAAGGATGCATGAATGAAAGAAAGAAATTTTGTTTTACAAAATCAATGAAACCTTTCCAATTCCTTCGTTAAAACCTTCCTTCTTTAATTCCTCAATTAAATCTCAATCAAATCCCCTCCTCCATATCATGTATGGTTAACCAAGTATATGCCTAGATAGGTCTTCACAATTTGTAAACCTACGTACTAATTAGTTGATTAAGTAAAATTTAAGTATTCATCAATATCGTATATTGATACGCATATATAACTTTCATATGCACACTTTATTAAATATTGATGGCATTTGAACTAATCAAATAAAACATAATAATTAATATTTCATAAATATTAATTAATTTTATTGACTTGCGATGATTATAAATTAATTAAATCATGTGGTTTTTAACAGTATTCATCATTGTGGTTATGCGACTCAAATGTGTAAATTCAGTCAGCGATTACATTGAAATTTTGAATATTAATGTTCACATGTCACCTTAGCTAGTAGTGTGACGTTTTGCTGAATTTATCGTGTACATATCTTTTCGATAAAATCCAATTTTATTATTATAACTGGTACCCGGTAGTAACGATTATTTATACCAATTTTCTTCATTACAACTATATCACATTAGAACTTATGAATTTGGTTTTGTTCAAGACTCCAATGTCATCCACATTTAACTTGATAAGTCCAAACAAAAAAAATCCTTGGTTCAATAATAAAAATTATTATTAACCGTATTGCTTTAGCCAAAGACTTTAACTTTGAGATGACTATAACCGACAGTGATACTAACCTCATATAATCAAGGAGACGAATTCTCAACTGAATATTGTTTCACTTCCAATACATCAACTCAGACTCAACTATAGCCATTCCATGGATGCTATGCCACGATTTTACTATAACCAAAGTGGAGGGTTCACATTGAGGACCAATAGTATTATCAAGTTGAAATAACTATGTACTATCACCACTTTGATATTCTCTATTTTACCATGTTATGTTTGCCAACAGAAAACTCTTGAGTGAGTCATTCCATAGTTATCCAATAACAACCAATACATAAACCCTTGTGCCCCTATCAGCCATGAGTAATACATTGTATGGAGAGCATTACATACTTTAGTCTCAATAGATGTGTCGATATCCCATCTCGAAACATCTTGACTGGAAATATTTAAAACAATAGGCTATTTCGATGTGATAAATTTTTTATGATTACAATACATTGTAATTACTATTACATAACATATCATTTGAGGATTTTTTATTTATATACTTTGAATTGATTACTTAATTGATTATATCCCAAGATAAGAAAGTATATTATAGGAATCAAAAACCTAAATTATGAACAAGATTAGTGGTCAAGTTAGATATATGTAACAAATTACATTACTGTCCATCAGACATACCCTTAACTCTATCAAAAGTTGCATAGAAGCCAACTTCTCTTCAAAGCGTCTTCCAACTAAAGATCGTCAAAGATCTATATGTAGGTATCAAGCCAATCCTACACTTTAATACATCACTCCATTCCCATGAATAGTTTTCCCCCAGACTAGCAAAGTCTTTATTCAGCTTGGAAAAATCAGCGCTTGCACTAGAGCACCACCCTTACAACTACTAGAGCACCTCGTTGGGCATTCTACATCATGTTCATCATCATATTACCGAATATCATCCTCAAACCAGGGTTCACAACTGCCTCGACACCTGCTCCTTGCTATACTCCTACGATGGACTTTCTTGCTTCATACCTCGTTAATCATCTCATTCGAAAAAGTTGTAATAAAAATGATCAGCCTCTCAAAAAGGAATAAAGTGGCACTCGTGTATGCAATTGGACTTACTAATATATATAGTACCATATAGATTTTAATAAAAAATAATATAACAAGTGCGTGATCCATTCTGAAGTGGTAGCTTTTCTCTATCTCCAACGGATCCAAGTATCAAATTTGGTCATCCCTCAACCTAAGCTCTAATACCAAATGTAGTGATCAACATATAGATTCGATACCCGAATACCATAAATAACGCGCTGACATGGAACTCGGTTGATGTAGAGCGGTTTTCAATGGTGAAGTAATAATAATCCAAAGTCAAATCTGCCATATATCTCATAATGCATAGGATAAAATATAATAACAAAATAGACATAAACATACAAGGTAGTAGCATGATTAAATGAACCAAACAGAATCACAATGCAACAGATTCAATATAGTTATATGAAACTAAATGCAATAAAGGTTCTACATCTGAATAATAAGCTCCAAATAGAAGTTTGTTTCTAATAATATAAACAAGTATTGGTAGCTCCATAGTATTGCATAATGAAAATATCGATAATTGCTCCAAAATAGATGTACGAAAGTGCTAGGCACCTAATCGTCCTCCGTACAACTCCATGCACTATCTCATACCTGATATCTCTAATATACTCATTTAAGACTATTCGAGATAATAAGAAGTGAGCAGATAACCTCGGGTTAAACATAAGTCTGTTATGAGCGATCTATAATCTCACAATAAATATAAGTTGTAAAACATCATAAGTAGGAACAAATGATTTGTAGAGTCATACCTGTCATGCCCCTGCACCCCTTAAATTAGCATATAACAATAAATGCTAAACTATCATCATACGGGTGTACTACTACTGAATGTATTATATGGGGTGCCTGAAGGAACCCAACCAGTCGGAAGCGGGTAAAATAGGTAGGTTACACTTTTTTCTTCTTCTCATTTTGAATTTATTAGGCCTACAAAGTCTAAATAGATTTTAGATCCAATCTAAAATCTTTAATATATTTAATTTGTATAATTTTGCTAGTTTAATTAGTAAGTATATCAAATACACTTACATGTGTGTAGCGCATGTGCTACAAATATAAAGTATACATGGCTATGTAACCATATACAGGTGTCAGGATTTATATCGCAACAGGTTCATTTATCTCTTTATATGCGCCTTTATTGTACATAGTTTTTTTAATAAAGTTAACAATTGTAAACGCACATAATAAAAATTACATATATACATACATATATAGACACACACACACACAAACACACATACAAACACATGCATAGATATGTGTATGTGTGTATCTTATTATTTCTTTGACTACTTGGTACGTTTTGAATTCTAGATTAACAATTTAAATATAGTTTTAACTTAGGAAGGTTTTAAAATTAAATTCATGATTTTACATTATAGTACCTTTTATAAACATTAAATTGAAATAACAAACACATATGTATACTGCAAATGACGTTTTAAATTTAAAACAACATAAATTAACAAAATTTGTAGTTTTATATGTTTAGAAACATAAAGTCAGCAAAAAGAAAATAAGTCTTAACTTATGAAGGATTTTTTATGATATTTTTCTCAAAATTCCACTTACAAAATTTGAGTAGAAGCAACTTTAAAATAGGCAACAACAATCAAATGAATTTACATACAAAACTAATAAATATAAAAAAACATACATTCGATTTTCAAAATGATTCCAAGTAATCAACACATATTCCTAACTTATGTTTGTGTATATACAAGTTACAAAATTATATCAGTTAATTAAAATCGACTTTTAAATCAAAAAGGTTTTTTTTAAACTAGTATCCAAATCAATAACAAAATAAAATTAGACAACCTATACATATATAAATTTATGATGTAATATTGGGTCTAAAATATACATACAAAACGATACAATGAAATCAAAAGAAGACACATGTGAAAATCAAAATTATATATAAAAGATGAGCATGAAATCAGAAGAAGTGCCATATGAGGATGTAAATTAAATTAAGATTGCGTATTATATAATCAAATAAAATTCGAAAGTTACCTTAAGATGAAGCCAAAGATCACACCTTGGATGAAGAATAGGACTCTAATAGAATCAACCTCTTGCTTCATCAAGGATCTAGAGACAAGTACCACCTTAAATACTATCGATTGTTACTTGAATTAATTTTAGGAATTTTTATTTGAAGAAGGCCATGGAATTTCAGTATAGAGAGGAGGAAGAGAGAGTGAATATCAAAGAAGAAAATTAATGAATGAAAATAATTTTTTGTTTCAAAGAAATCATTAAAAAAACCTTTCTAATTGCTTCTTAAAAGAACCTTTCTTCTTTATTCCTCATTAATCAAATCCCATCCCTTATCATTTATTTTCGACAGAGAAGCTTTTGGAAAAGAGTAGTGAAAACAAATAATGAATTTGTAATAATGGAGAGTTGAAGGCTAGAGATCTTTTGCCTTCCTTTAATTACATTGCTTTTCAAGTTCGATTTAAATTCTCTTCATCTCCTAGTTTCTTTGGCCAGCCATAAAAGAGGCATGATGGTCCTAAAAATTCCCAAACATATTTAGTATTTAATATATTTAAATTCAATTCAAATATTCTATCGATATCGCATATCGATATGCAGACATATAAATTTTATGCTACACATTTCATTAAATACCAACGGCCTTCAAAAAATCAAATAAATATTAGTATTGAATATTTCATAAATATTAATTAATTTAAAATGACTATAAATTAATTAAATAGTGTGGCTTATTCGGATTATTCATCATTGCGGTTGTGCGATTCAAAGGTATAAATTCAATCAAAGATTAATATCGAACAATTCAAATGCCTTAACTGTAGTTATTCGATGGATGTTATGCCATAATTTAATTATCATCAAAGTGGAGTGTCCATATTGAAGTTCAACATTATTCTCAAGTCGAGATAACTGCATAATATCGTCACTTTGAGATTTTTTATTTGACTTTAATTATATAAACCAACATAAAATTCTCGAGTGAGTTATTCCATAGCTATCCAATTACTATAAGTACATAACCCATGACATTCTCAGGACTGTGCATTCAAAGTGCTTAGCAGATTCAATGCGGCGGAGGTGTAAAAAGTCATAGCGAGGATATAGCGTGGATACAACGTGGATATAGCAGGATATAGCGGATGACTCTAAAATAGCAATGAAACTCGTACTTGATGTTTTTATAATATAAAAATGGTAATCAAATGAAAATTAAAATTCAATTGAATTATAAATAATACATAAATAACATTAAATACAAACATGTGCAAATATACTGTAAATAAACGTAAAACTATTATATAACATAATTGAATTTAGTAGTACACTAGAGTATTTTCATTTCTGAAACTATTTTAAAAATTCAATTAAATAAGTTAATTTCATAATTTTTATAATAAGAAATTATTGTCAAGGACAAAATTCTCAACGTTTTAGCCTCAAGGACATGCCTTCAGTATTTTAAACCGAAAGACAACTTTCTTTGGATATCAGTTTTTAGTTATTGATAGCAGTTTTTAGGTATTAGTTTGTAGTTTTAGGTATCAGTTTTTAGTTCGGTAGAAGTTTTGAAAGAATGTTTTTCCTTATGAATAATTTTGGAAGAATGTTTATCCTTATGA
The DNA here is from genome assembly GCA_030765085.1 of Allium cepa. Classification (NCBI taxonomy): domain Eukaryota; kingdom Viridiplantae; phylum Streptophyta; class Magnoliopsida; order Asparagales; family Amaryllidaceae; genus Allium; species Allium cepa. The sequence goes on along the minus strand of CM060939.1, from coordinate 758,134,914 downwards.
TTAATTTTTAGAAGAATATTTGTCTTTGTGGTTAAAATATTGAGGTCGTCCCCTTGAGGCTAAAAATATATAAATTTTTGTCCTTCAAATTAATTCCCCCTTTCTATAATGTATAAATGTCGTTTTTCAATTCATTTCTTATAAAGAAGATATAACGAAAATAGCGGAATATAGTGGGAAGAATGGGATATAGCGGAAGTAGCGGGGCTTAAAGCGGAAAGGCTATATTTAGGGATGCATGGAAAAATCGTAGCGGTAGAAATCTGCTATAAAATATAGCAGTGTTATAGCGGGGTAATAACGGGGCATTAACTATACAATCTCAAGATCCATGATTAATACACTGTCCAACATTTGGATAATATATGTACTCTAAGCTCAATGGATGAATCGACATCCTTTCTCGAAATATCTTAAATAGGAATATTTAAAATAATGTGGTATTTCAATGTGATAAATTTCTTATGATTACAAAACACTGTAATTACTATCACATAATATATTATTTCTAGATTTTCTCTCTAATATAGTTTAAGTTAATTACTTAATTAAATATATCACAATATAAAGTATATAGTAGAAAGAAAATACCTTTTATTTTGAACAAGATTGGTTATCGAGTTTAGATATATGTAACAAATTACATAATTACCTCTGGAGCATATCCTTAACTCTATTAACATCTCACTTGGACTTAGGGTCAATTATGGAATCTTATACCAACTCCTTCGATCAGTTTTCTAAAAAAATTGGACTAGTTCCTTAGTGAATGGGTATGCTATATTATTTTAATTATCTACATTTTCAATCAACTCTTTCCCATGTTGACAAATTGCCTTTATCATGTGGAACACTTCAGAGTATGCTTTTCGACTTCTAGTTAGCTTTAGGTCCTTTTATGAATTGTATCTATTATCATGTAACAATGTCATAGGATTCTCAACATTTGGAATCACCCTTAGCTCATTTTTAAATTGATGCATTTATTTATCTACTATTATTGTAGTGCTATTCAAGATGATATAATTAACCCTTGGTTAAATCAAGCACTACTTATTGTTTAAAACATTTCCAGCTTTTGGTTCTTAACTTCATATTGAACATGAATTTAGGATTGACATGCTATACTCTATATCTCTCATGAAGTTAGAGTCTGCGCACTCTCCCTCACATGGAGTTCATTATTTCTATAAACAATTCTCTAGTATTACGTAAATGCCCGAGAACACTCTGAATTGTCATTTAGTGATCTTAATTGTGATTTGATACTAGCCCTATGTATCAATACACAAGCAAATGTGATATTGTAGAGAATACAACATATGCGATAATTTCTATTGCTAATGCTTAATAAATCTATCTTACATGTTCATATTAAACATTTTAATATGATGCCTTTGTATACCATTTTGAGACAATCATAACATCCATTATACTGATTATAGAAGGTGTCAATTTCAAATCCAATATCGAGAATTAAACTACCAAAATTAAATTGATATTAACACAAGTCATTGTTAACAATCATAAGTTAGTTGTTTAATAATAGTTTTAGAAATATTTTAGTACATATTAATAATCTTTCTTATAGACACACGTTATGTTTGCATTTTGACTGAAATTCAAAACTTTTTGATTTCTCTGTCAAAATAGTTTCTTAAATAATACTTTTTGTAACATTACTTTGATCATATCCAATACCCACAAATTTAGCTATCACTCCCACTGATTTTAAGGTATTTTGGTTTTCATACCTAAACAATTCATTCAAAATCATTATTTAGAATTTCTATTTCAACATGCATATACCAAAACTTAAAGTCACATTGAGAGATCATTTTTTAAGTAAAATCCGAATTAACTCAAGCATGTTGAATGATGAATATATTACGTTAATTTCAACAATTGAAATATATGATGTTATTTTTACTAATGGTACCTACTCTATTCAAAATGCATTCGTATTCTTCTCAAAGGTACATTCACGGCTAATGGATTATATCCTTTCGGTTATAACTATCAAAATCATATTTAGATACTATACTGAGAATGGATTTAGGATTTGCATATCTTACCATATGACACGTTCAATACCATTATTGGCTTTATTGTCAACAGAGGAAATTCTATTTTCAACGTTGATAAGAAACTCATGGTTTCTCTTTAATGTGCGAGAATTCTTATTAGACATTCTAATTTGTTGTGTCTGTTTTGGTTTGGTAATTTCATTTCTTCTTATATAATTATCTTTATTTTGAATTATACCCAAATCCATTTCACTACTAACAATTTCTAAAATAAATTCCTTCATCATGAAGTTGGAGTTTCTTAAAATAACAATTATTCCTTAGTGCAGTGAAATAGGTATTTATAAACAATTTATGAATTGCTTATATATATATATATATATGAATGTACGTATAAAACTAATTTAATTTTAAGTTTATGGAATTTATGTTCATAATATAAATTGATCAATCAATATTAATCAGTTCTAAAATCATTTGGGGTGGTCCATATAAGGTCCCTTACAAATAATACATGCAGTCTTTTAACTGACATAACCTGTCAACTCATTGACATTGGAAATGCAGAGGTTTCTTAAAATTTTATCTTGTATGATGTTGTAAACTATTCTTTAGATGAAATTAAATTTTAACCATATGTACTTAAGTACACGACCTTACAAAAAGAAGTTAACTAAACTTTACTCATCAGCAATAGTACTTTGTCTAACAAAGTCCAATTGCTCCTTATCGATACATTTTTATGTATCACAGGGAGGAATGATTTTTGAGGTCGAATTTTATTTCATTTAGGTACTTTTGGAATTTCTTTCCAGTATACCCATATATTCAATCAAATCGAATCATTTTTTGCATGTCATGTTATTTACTTCTGTTTTATATTCTATGAACTTATCATAGACATACTATATGTGTATCAAATACACATATTCATGTCTATGATAATTCATCGGTGAATTTCAACGAAGTATGTGGAGCCCTTTTGGTATCATTAGACCTATGATTTCATGCATCTATATGTACAATCCTAAGAGTTCATTAAATCTTTTGTCGCTCCTAATGAATGAGTGCTTCGCCCTTAATTTTCTGAGATACAATTAACTGGTATCATATGTTTTATAGTCATACGATTTAAATAATTATTCCTTCAAGATATGGCTTAGTCCATAATCTCAGAAAAAGTTATTAATTTTTTTGATACTTGTGTGTTATGTAGCTAATGCACGTTATTATAGTAGATTATTTCATAATGATTGCTCAAAATATTCAAAATAAATTAAAATTATATTTCATTTTCAGTCAATATTGAAAAACAATTATTACTTCATGAAAAATATTTGGTACAAAAAAAATTAATTTTCCATATCTTGATGCATCCATTGTTAAGCATTACATGCTCCTACTATTTCCACGATTACTAATAGCATATGAAATATGAAGTTCCTTTTTACTACTTGTTTCTGGCTATTTATTTCTTTTATTAGAACTACTTACAGTTAATAATCTTCATTCAAATATCTTAGACTAATAGAAATAAATTTTATAGAAAACAATTTTCTATCTAAAAACACAATTGAAATAGAAATCATATTTTTCATTCCATATTAAGTAAGTTTTAGTATTTTATAGAATTTTGGTTTCGACGACTTTTCATGAAGTAAAGGGACAATACACTCTCTTCATCTCAACTGTGCGTATCTTACATCTACTCTCAGACAATAGCTCTCCTTTCAAAGATGGTTGAACCATTCAAAGGACATCCATGTTGCAATCAATTTGTTGAGTACATGATTTCGCATTATGCTTTATTTTCTTATTTTCAATGAATCAATTTCATCGAAGTTTTGTATGCTCGAATATGGGCTAAATATTTTTATTCTTACGTTGCTTAAGAGTTCAAAAATCATAGAAGGCAATGCATAATCTATAACACTTTAAGTGACTATGGTATGAATGCATTTATCAATGTATAATTAGGCTCTTACATGGGTCTTGATGCGACAACATGCCAAAGATAAGTATATTTTATATTTCTTAGTTAATCTTCAATTTAAGTTCATTTATATATCTTGATGAATAAACATTTTAGCAATTTTATTAATTGCACAAATTTATCGACGCATATTATTTTAAATTTATATAGCAATGTTCTTACAATATTAGAAACGTTAAATGTTACCTTTTCATTTTTCCAATAACGCTCCCGCTAGACTTTTATATTTGTCAAAACTCCAAAAAAATCATAGAACTATTTTGATTTCTCTAGTGGGTGTCAGGAAACGCTTGCCTTGGGATTTTGATCTTGTGGAAAGACGAACAAATCAAAGGCCCACAAGCGATAAATAACAGCATATCGGTTGTATCATATACAGTTCTTAACCGATTGTCTTCATCCAAATCTAAACTTAATCCTGAGGAAAGCTTAACAAATTAAGATAGATTATTCACTCATACCTACCTATTTCGCGACTCCCAAAATATAATACATGTATCTTGAGGAAAGCTCAACAAACACATGCATATATCTTATCTTGTTTTGCCGATAAATTAATAATAGTAAACATAACATTTCTGGCTCGAGGAAAGCTCAATAACTAAAGAGAATGCAAGTAATATATTAATTATCAATAATAGGGGACAATGTATATTAAAGATACATGATCTTCAAAATATATTTTGAGTGATGTCGATTAAGGAATAATGTATCTCTTATAAAATAACCTTTTGAATCAATTTGGACACATCTAAAATGACACTATGCATACAATATATATGTACTTGTTCCTTCAACATAAATTGGGTTTCTTTGTAGTTTCACTTAATTTTGTACATATATAGTTACATAAGTATTAACTTATTTATAGCTTTTATAATTTATTTCACTCATATAACATATACATATATATTAGTAAATTGAGTCTTATTTAGTTAATTTTAATTCTCATAATTAAATCATATTTAATTAATTTAATTTATATAAAATTCTAAAATTTTATATTACTCATCTTAGACTAATGAAGATAGTAAATCAACTATAACAATTATAGTTTGTTTATGTATACATATTAATATATGAATTCATTCTAATTAATTAACTTTACTTAATTAAACAATCGGATTAAATATTTTAATTATTTGAAATTTTAATTTAATTTATCATAAACAATTTTAAGAAAAATAAATAACTACAATAATTATATTTATACACATATTTTAATATATTTGTTTTAATTAATTAATTTTTAATGAATTATTTAATTTAATTTAATCAATCATATTAATTAAATTTTAAATTTCAAAATTGATTATTTTAGTTTCTTAAAATAATTTTGAAAATTTTGAATGCATTTTATAACTTCTGTAAAATTTCCTTTTACACTTTAAACTTAACTTTTGAACCTAAAATATAATTTGAATTTCCAAAAAAATTATAAAAAATAGCCCAAGGCCTAAACAATTTTGGCCTTTAAGTTGACGGCAACCTTTATGCTTGCTTCATCCTTCAGACCAAACCGGTAGCTAGGTAGGATAGAGTACTTGTTACTGAAACCCAACTTTAGACGCTACCATTTTAGAGACTACTAAGTGGGTAGGCTTTAGCCAGTTAGCACTAGCATTGCAAATTCAAACCGCATAGACCATCTGGGCTCTGATACCACTTAAGGAAGTAAGCCAGTCAGAAGTGAGTGAAATAGGTAGATTTCAAGTCTATAGTGGAACTATTGGGTCTATGAAGTCTAAATGGATTTTAAATCCAATGTAAAATCTTTTAAATAAAAGATTTATTTTAATTAATTTTTTAAAGCTTTTTAAAGTTTTAATTAATATGTATACCACATACATTTATACGTGTAGTGCACGTGCTACAATATGAAGTGTATATGACTAATGTGACCGTATATAAGTGTTGGGATTTACACTGTAATAGTCATATTTGTTCCATCATATATACCTTCATCATCCATAGGGTTTTCTAGTAAATTAAAAATTATAAACACACATATAATAAAAATTACAAATAAATCACAATATAATAAATAGATAATAAAAAGAAATACCTTTTATTTTGATCATTATCGATTATCGAATTAGATATATATAACAAATTACATAGTTACCCCTATGCTATATTCTAAACTCTATCAATGCCTAGGTACCTAACATTGACAATACCTACACCGTGTGACATCCATAGAAAATCATAGCAAAAATATAAAATATAGAAATCATTAATCATAGCTCATACCGCTTGACTCAGGTGCTTTCGATATAGGATAGCTCATATTATCCCATTCAACGATCAGAGACTACTCAATATCTTGGTTTCATAAGTGCTAAATCCATGCCCTTCGACGGTTTGGAGCTAGACCAACATATCAACTGGGCCCCAGAGTATACATATAATATATCGACAAATCCAAGTGAGCATCCACATCTACCCCATCTCTATTGGCACACATCAAAACCTCCAAGTTATTGACGATCCCTTAGCACACGTCTTGATGAAAGGAGAAATTGTTCCACTTCATAAGTTTCCAACGTCAAACTTGTCTTCTAGGACCATCACCCGATGCTTCGAACGCTTCCCATTCAATTTAAACAACTAAAATCGTCAAGTCATCAATGTTCGGAGTGTTTCTGGCCTCATCACAAAATTCATGAGTTTTCCCGTGTCAAGCCTAAAGTAGTCCCCCATTCCCTTGTCTCAAACCTAAACCAACCCCCGCGTAACCCTCTCATCTACACGCATCAACCACGTGCTTCATCCTTTACATCAAATCGATTGGTTTTCCTTCATATCTTGCAAGCGCCAACCCAACTCACGTGTGATCGATTAGTTAGGCTCCCTAGCCTTGCTCTTTATTTTCCAAAAAGCGGGATCAATTGGTACGGGCCTATCTGGCTTTGTACTTAGGGAAATTTTGACCAAGTACTTGAAATTCGAGGGACCATCGATGGTGGCTTTTAGTCCATCTCACACCCCAAGCCTTCAAGTCAGAAGTTGCCATCAAGTTTTTCCCACGTCTTCAACTTTGCACCAATCGGTCGGCCTTTATAGCCTAACTCTCAAACCCTTTACCCAAACACTATGCAATTGAACATGAAACCTGCGTTCATCGTGTCCAAAACCACATATCAATCACTGGTTGATTTGACCATCCTTGATCGATTGGTGGTGGTCGACAACTCTGAAAACTTAACCCTTTTATGTAGTTTTCTGAGTCAATTCCCTCTCTGATTTGAATGACTTAACTCCTTATGCAACTCGTTTGCATCAATTCAACTCCATACTTTCTAAAACTGATCATATCGAATAATGCACATCGACACGTCATTATATAACTCAGCATACAAACACAAAACAATAACCAAAGCATCATATCATAGCAAGCACAAGAAACAACGTCCATATCGTCCTATGAATTATAAAATTAACCAGGATACGAAATGCATATAAATCAATTTAAAAACATCTAAATTCGTTTGTAAAACATTTATAAGTTCAAATCATTTAAAGATCTCATTTTTAACTCGAAAAATGATTCAAAAACACAACTTTAAGTGTGTAAAATATTTTCAAGAGGTTGTGAGACGATAGAACTCACAATAGCTAGCTTATGCAATGCCAAAAATCACAAGCTGAAGTGAAAATTTGCTTACAATAAATCGTTTTTGAATTGTTTTGATTTTCTGAATAGATCCTATAACCACCATAGCTTTGTATTAAGAATTTATTAAATATGTTAATCCACTTGAGAATGAAAAAAAATGGAGCACCAAATCGACTTATTTAATAAATGTTTAAGACAATGCTATGGATGGTCGCTTTTAACCAGCCATATTCTCCGCATTAGCAAATAGTATTACCCAGTAATACTCTTTGTTAATGTGTGTCTTGTGGTGGGGCGTCACAGCTCTATATCACATATGGGTAAAGAATCAACCAAAGTCGGCAAAAACAAGCTAGAACTGATATGGATAGCGAAGCACAATTTCGAAGAGACCTAATTTTGAAATCCCAAGAATTCTCTTGCAAATCTCAATAACCATCACCCATTTAATTACTAGTTTTTGCTACAGTTAGTAAGGAATTCAATGGCTTTTGGACTAGGAATTAATTAATGAAGGTTAAAGAAGGATTCTAGGAGTTAGAATAATGATTTTGGTCGGTTGTTTACAATGTTGGGATTAGGCATAAATTCTAAAATGGTTTAGCGAGCTTAATTGGGCTTAACCACTAATCTGTTTAGAAATCATCCAAACTTAAAATGGTCATATCTTCTAAATCGTAAGTTCAAAAATCCATTGTGACTGCTCTACGAAAGGAGAAATCAATCCAGTTTTTTATTTGGAATTGGTTTCATGATCCAATTTGGCTTTCGGCAGAAGCTACAGGCCTTTTAAGATTTTCAAAGTCGAAATTGTCCACAATTTATTCCAGGGTGAAGATTGTCAATACTCAACACTTTCCAAAGTAATAATTCATTTAGACCCAAATTGATTATGAAAATAATATTTTCATGATTCTCCGATATGTAAAAATGTGGACCGCTATAATATATGTATATGTGTGTGTATGTATATAAGCGCGGACACACACATAGATACATATATGTACACACACATCTTTCGTTGTAATAATTTTGGTGTCACATTATTTTAGTATTAGCGCGAACTACCAAAAATGCTCTATATAGATCAAACTTTAATATCATTTAAAAATAGGATATAACAATTAAACTTTTTTTTACAAATTCAAACATCCCTCTACAGATATTAACAAATCTTAATATTACTTAAAAATATGATCTAATAAATAAATTTTCTTTGCAAATTCGTTCTTCATTAATAAGTAATATAAACAAAAATTCAAACTGACACAAAATTAGACATTGCAACTTATAAATAAAAATTCAAACTAAACCACACATGATTTCAACATAAAAATATGCTTAAATATCTGACAGATCATTTTCTTTTGAATGACAATATGTAGAAAAACAATACACCCACGAGCTGCGTGTCCTAACGCTCGTATATTGAATGTGAGAGAAAGTAATGCGTTATCCTCTTTGATTTTCTCTTTAGATGATAGTCGAAAGTAAATAGTTTGTATTTATAATGAATTGTCATTTTTCTAAGATATACGTGGATTCTTTACTCTTTATGATTTTGCTTTTATCTCGTTTATTTTTTGTTTGTTTAACTACAGGATTATTCTAGGCTATTCCCACCATTGCAGGTCAACACTTATTGTTATCGTCTTTATAAAATTTGGATTACACTAAGATCGATCAGATTTAAGTTCTTACCTACTTGCATTGGTCTTAGATGAGATATGAAAAGAAACTAACGATGATATAATATGACTAAAATAGAATGTGCCAGAACTAAAAAGATAGAAACTTACTATGACTAAAATAGACACCTCCAAAGAAAAGTTAGAACAAAAGTTAGAAAACTGAGAAATGTACCAGAGCTAAAAAGATTGAAACTTACTGTGACAAAAATAGAATATATTCCATGCAATATTACGGAAAAAGCGCTTGAGTGTAATATGATATGTATGCAAAATGAAATGATTAACAAAAAATATGTTCAAATATTTAGGATTAATAACAGCTAGTGGGATAGGGAATGACAAACAAACTGAATCAATACATGACGAACTGAAGGCAACCAAATACCTTTTTGTATGAAAAAAAATAAACGAACTAATTAAAAATAAAATGTGATGAAACAACCATTAGATCAACTATATTATATGCAGTAGAATATTAATCTCTAAAGAAGAAACAAGAAAGTTAGTTAAATGTAGAACAAATGATAATGAGGGATGATAGGAATAAGCAGAAAAGATAGAGCTACCAGCGAGAAAAAGAGAGAGAAATATGATTGCACTATATATAATGTAGATAACACAACATGAAGAGAGATGGCAACATATGCATAAGATTAATATTGATGTTTTAAAATGTTTTTGTTGCTGCTGCTATTATTAAAATCTTCTTCATAACAGGCATGTAATCAACATTTTCAACTAATAGCAATATTCTTCACCTACTAAAACTTCCACCAAACTCTTGAATAATATGCAAAACAAATGTAGACCCTAAAACTTACTTATATATTAGTTGAAACTGGATGATTATATTGTTTGTTATGCAAATTTATCTATAAGCTCAAGTTGATTGCTGAATGCCTACAGGTCTAATCAAATTTGACTTATAACATATAACAATTTCGAAGCCGCTGAATTCTCTGCATCTTTAAGTCTGCTCATTGGATCGCTGACTTTGAAGAACTCCGTCGAAGGAGTCGTAACTAGTACGGAAGCCACAAATGTCTTATCATGAGCAGGTCCATGTTCAGACATTTTGTTGTAAACTGGCTTTGGCCAACGCCTTTTACTGCACATCTCATGTAGTTTATGCTTTGCATTAGCAATGCCTGTTTGTCCATTAGACATAAATTGTTCTTCACCATCCTTCAAATCAGGAATCTTTGTCAATGCGTCCCTTGCGGCGTTAAGTCTTGCAATGTGTTGATGCTCCGATGTTCCAATACCGAGAATTTCTCCATCCACAAAAACATTTGTCACAACCATATTGTTTTCTTTTTTCCAAACCTCAAAATAAACATCTTTACCCTTCTTCTGGCAATATTCATATATGGTGGTCACTGGTTGTTGCTCTTCTAGATTTTTCCTTGTTATAATCGGTTCGAGTAGCCCTCGTATGATAGTCCAACAATATTCAAGGTTAAAATTACAATCGACGTAAATTGCACCTACGATCGCTTCCACAATATCAGCAAGAACTTTTGGTGCTTTTATGAAGTTACCACCATATGGTTGTTTGTATACCCCCATTTCATTTTCCTTTTCTACCACAAGAGAAAATTCTTCCACCTAAAAGATTAGTCGTGAGCTTAATCAACATATATCATAATACATTGTTTTGATTGAATCAGCTTCTACGTACTGTTTGAATAAAATTCCTTCTAGTTTTAACACCAAACTAAGTCTACTTTTATACTATCACATGCATTCAGTGAACCAATTTTTCGAACTATATAATGGATTATAATATCAGTCATTGAATGATGACAGCATGATCAAAGTAGTTGATTTGGATGCTAACTTCCAATGATAGCTAGGGACTTGTGTAACAGTCTAAAATAAAGCTAAATAATGTTAGTTTCTAAGCATAATTCCCTTTCATTAGTGACTATATATTAATTTTTTTCCTTGCACGTATGATTCTTATTTTTAACTGATCACAATATTATGGTAAAATTATGATCACATAGTTTACTAAATTGAATAGGCAGTGATCACATTAGAAACTGAGCACAAGCAATTTTGGAACATGTGGTTTTCTTCTTCTTTCATCAGGCCGCTTCTAAAATCCATCAACAAAGTTCCCTTTTTTAGCATCAAATTAAATCATTTTTTAACACTAATCATAAATCCAAAATTTAGTATTATTTTCCTAAAGAAACTATTAGTTCTGGCTTTTATCAGTGATATCACAAACTCGAATACTACGTAGCACGTGATTCAAACCACTAAGCATTGCTGATTTGCAATATGTTATACACTATCTAAGATTTGTAGTGCAACCATGCATTACCGTTCAAATATCCAATTTCAAAACAAAAATATTAGCTTTTTATGTATCAAAAAAAATAGAATAAAAAGTTTGTCGAAAAAATTACCATCTTGTCCAACTTAGGCGAATTCTTTCTAACCAAGGTATAAAGTTTGTGCTTCACGGCAATTCTAGCCAGTTTCTCTGTAGAAATATTAGCTGCACGCAGTGTCGAAAGACCACCTGGGCCAACATCACGGTTACTCAAAAATAGGTAATTGGTAATGGCGAGTCCAAGTGCACTATCTCCTACAAATTCTAACGTCTGATAACATATGTGATCAGTATTAGATGAATGCGTCAGCGCCTCTTCACAAAGCTTTGGATTCTTGAATTTATAGTTCAAGAGTGATTCTATGCGAGTTATTGAGGAGAGCATTGAGTAGTCTTCTTGCTTTATGATTTCTGTCATTATTCTTTTGGGCTCGACCTCGTGTAATTCTTCGATTGCGGTTTCACTTGCCCTCTTTCGCTTCTCCACTGAACTAGCAGTACTGTTGCACACATGGTAAAGTGTTTAACATGAGAATAAAGGTTTCTGGGGTACAATTGTGTTATGAATCTTTGACCAAAACAAAAAGGTTTCCAGGGTTTCAACTTTGCAGACTACTTTTATGGGTAGTTTTTTTTAAAGGTTTTGAAAACATAAGAATATAGTCTACTTATGCAGCAGTTCAAGTTTTGTAGTAGGGTTGCCATGAATGTCTGGACATGTAAAGAGCAATTTTGATAATTTAGGTATTTGTTTGCATGTCAGATTGAGATTTTAAAGTTTCATTGGGACAAAAATGTTATCAAAGTCTTAGAGTCAACTACAAAACCAAGCTTTTTTGTTGAATGCATTCAAAAAATGGGTTTCTGTTGAAACTTACAAAAAAAAACATAAACAAAACAAAAGGTTTTTATCAAACTATTCATACATGTTTATAGAATTCCAATGTAGGAAGAAGCTCCTTTGCTTGGTACCGTGGAACGGATCACAAATCTAATAAATCTAATGATCTGGAGTAAGGAGCACTTTAATGACAATGGAAGACAATTAAAAAACAATTAAGCTATTAATTTAATGGTAAATTATATTGCATACCGTTTGGATTGACTTGGATAAACTAATTTTTTGCATTTTAAAAGTCTAAACCAATACATTTTGACTTTCAAAAAGCAAAAGAGTTGCTTGTTTAAGTCTATCCAAATTTCAACAAGACATTTTTGTTCAGTCGATTTTTTTTTTTTCTTTTCAAAAAGATTATCTGTAACACAAACTCATGTTTTACTACACAATAAACATTTAAAACTTCAAAAGCATGCAGTACAACAAAAATGTTTAACGTAAAAGTTGTTTTTAATAATTTAAAGTTATAATACATCTATTGCAGTAAATGCTTAATAACATCAAACACTTTTCAAAGTAAAAAACAAAGAAAGCTAATTACCTCAAATAATCGCAACGTATTTTATTGTTGCAGCAAGCAGAAGAGATGTAACTTGCAGAACTTTCTGTTGATGACATTCCTTTTCCCTTGACTGAAGTCCGAAAACTTTCAAGCATAAAATCAATAAAATAAATTAATAGACTAGTAAATAAATAGTTAAGAAAGAGTGATTCATGTTTACTTTTTAATTTAATCACAGTACCTGAACTGAAGAAGGAAGAAACTATAATTGTTTCTCTTTTTTCTTTTTTTTAATCTCTTGCCGATTAATTCTTGTACTTATAGAGATAAAAGGAAAATTTACTACGAAGAAGAAGAAGAATAAAAGGAAACGAATTTCTTGACAAATATACGGGGAATGGGAAAGCTTAAATGGCAATTTTATATATGGCACATTACCTGAAATTTGCGTTAATTTGTATAAATTAGGAATAACTGCACGGAAAGGGGAATTTATTTCCAGTTATAATTGTTTGGCAACGTCCCTATTAAAAAAAGAAACATTATATTTTATTACTCATTAATTGAGTTAATTGATTAATGTAATTTTACAACATACCTGTGAGTTCAATTTTGTTTTAATTACTTTTAGAAAAAAAAGATACGCGGATCAATAAAAATATTAGGCGTGCAAAATAAAACACAAAATTCGATCAACCAAGTATTGAAACATTGGATTTTTTTTTTGTCATTACGTAGTGTTTTTAATATGGTAACTGTAACAACAAATCTATATATAAAAGAGAGGAAAAAAAAAAGAAATTTACAAACACTATTATTAATTAATTACTTTATTAACCTAAGATTCTTAATAAGATAAGTTTTTATCTTTTATTTTGAATAAATAGACTTTGATAAAGGATAGGTTAAACGGAACCATTAAACACGCGTTAACAATCATTTAACATCCGAAAGACAGTAATTTATTATACAAAAGTACCAAAGTTTAATGTTTACAGTTTCTTTGGCAAGTGCATATAAAATATTATTTACTTTGATGATCTAAAATCAACAAATTTTAATTTTCGTATACTATTTTGATAATCATAAATGGGAAAATATAAAATATAACCATTAGCTTTTTGTTGAAGGTTGGATTCAAATTTTTGACACTATATATATAGCATGTCAACATTTTCCATATTAATTTCTTTATGAGTTTTATTTGAACTCTTGACTAAGGTTGTCAATGGATATTCGTAAAATCTGAAATCTGTCTGCATCTGTATCCGAAAGTGGATAAATGTCAAACATTCGAAAAAACGGAAACGGATATGAAAGTATTCATGTCCGAAAATTATCCGTCTGCTTTTTGTCAAAATTATAGTTGTTTTATGTATATTTTGATACATTGAAAGATATATATTTATTGCTTATTAAGTTAATAGTTTATATTTTATGCATTCAATATATTTTAACTACTCAAAAGTATTTATTAATTACAATCATATTTGTTGATTTTGCATACTTTTATAATCAATTGGATTAAAAAATAATTATGTTAAATGAAAATTTTCTATTGATATTTCTTTATTTATCGACCATTGACAGATAGGATAATTATCATATATCCTTCCGTATTCGCAAATGCTGATATCCGTAAATGATGTCGGACGCGAACGTGGATATAGCACTGTTTGCATTCCAAAATTATCGGCTAGAACGCTTACTCTTGACAGCTCATTTACAGATTTTTGGAACTTCGTAATAAAATTGAAATATTGTATTTTTATTTCAATTATAAATAAGATAAAAATATCTTCAAGTTTTGCCTTTATTTCAAAATCAATTTTTACGTTTAAAAGAGCATAAGTAAGTATTAACCCTTGGCATATGGTGGGTGAGTGCACGTTAACATTTAAACTACCAATGCAAAGTACAGATGTCTAAAATTAATTAAGAGATTGCAATGAACTTCTAATTAAGAAAAGTGTGATCAAGAATTCTTCCTACACGTTAATTATTCTAACTTGGGCAGGCCTATATTTTTCACAAGCATATTATGTACCGTGGGTATCGTATTCTCAATAAAAGTTGATCCATGTTATTTTTGGTAATTATTATCACGGTGCTACTTGTCGAGATTTTAATTATGCAATCTTGGTTTAAACAGTGGCTTTATCTGAGTTTTACAATTAAATTAGGCTTATATATAGAGCAGTGCTAAATGCACCGCAATATAGACTTCATTTTACCGAAAAAAAAGTAGAAAGTAGAAATGGTGCTACATTTTACTCAACGCGGACGGCATCATACTACCGGACGGAAGTATTAAGCCATTCGAAGTAGCATAGTTTTTTTAAATACAGTTCTTTCGATCAGCAGTATACTACTGGACGGTAGTATGAAAACGAAGAGTGGGATTCAAAAAAATTTGTTTGAGCAATTGGTTCATACGACATTATGAAATTGTCAAATTCTTCAAATCATATGATGTATCGTCGGATGGCAGCATGGAACCGGACAGTGCGATTCAAAATTTTTTGTTTGGGTAATTGGTTCATACGGCAATATGAAATTGTCAAAGTCTACAAATCATATGACCTTGTATCGTCGGATGACAGTATGGAACCGCGCAGTGAGATTCGGAGTTCAATCGATGGTATGAGTAATACATGAGTAATTCTAAGCCAGTAAAAATATTTTGTTGGATAAAAGAGGGACTAAGTAAAATGAAGTCTATATTGCGGTGCATTTAGCACTACTCTATATATAACATAATAGATCTTTGACCGTCCACAAATCGCAAAACGCCAAAACACATAGCAATTTATGGACACAAAATGAAAATAACTTTATTTAAAGTTAACTTAGTTTTACAATGAAATGTAGTTACATATAAACTATTTTCTTAAATGTTAAGTGATGTCAGCTTTTTAAAATAGATAGTCACATGTAATTATTTTTCAAAACACTAAAAGTAGTAGTTTGTTTATCAGATGATTTCCTAACAAAGATTTGAAAATGTTATGTGAATTATGCAATATGCATGTTAGTTCTTGTAAATGTTATGCAAAATTGGCTATCTAAAAAGAGAAAAGTTTCGTAAAATCTATGCAAAATTAGTACTATAAAATAGCCAGTACACATGAATGGTTATGAAAATTGAATCTGATACCACTCTTATTCAAACTCCTAAATGCAGTTGAAAGCAAAATCGTTCAAAGATGTGTGTTATCCGGGTGTTTAACCCAACAGGATCCAACAGAATACAGAACAATCCCATCACATCAGAATGGCTTTGAACTTAACCACAAAGACTAAGGCAGGGAGTTGACGAGAACTAAATCACATTACTAAAGCAATGACCAAATTCAACTGAACCAAGAAACTAGTGTAAGTTCAGTCCAATCAGCAACGATACTACACAAACAACTACGATAAAAGACTATGGAAATATCTCCGAGTCCAGACTCTAGAAAAATCCTAAGTGCTTAGTTCATCAGCGACTCATGCCTCTGCTCAAACTATCAAACAAATCAAATATGGAACACTATCAAAAGGAGGCGAGATTTGGTCCTCAAAATGAACCAAGTCGATGGATCGCCAGGGACCCATGGGCCATGGATCGCCACCGACCCATGGGCCATGGATCGCCACCGATCCATGGTTTTGGCTCGTTTTGTGAGCCAAAGCCCCCCTAAGTCACTTGTAACCTACCTGCAAGCTCGTGAAGACAAGCCTGGCCCAAAAGTTCTCTGATCTCCATAAATACCATCTCACCTACAACACAAAGAGGATCTTCTCCGGACTGCTTGCTGAAGCTCTGCTGGAATTATTCTTCACTCTCTACCTCCCTCATAACAATCTCCTAAGAAATACACCATTATTATCCAGTGGATTCCTACTTTGGAGATCCAAACTAGCTAGGAAACAATCAATACCTTGTAATCAAATAACTCTTGTAATAGCAGTCAGTCTATAGTAAAGTTATAAAATGGACGTAGGCTTCATTCACAGCCGAACCACTAAAAAAATTCTCTATCTTCTTTCTTTTACCGTTCTATTTCTATATATGTTATCTGTGATATTGCTCTATCAGAACAGGGTTGCTACTTTCAAACTCAAACCATCATGTCGATGGCCATTTTTGTCGGCAACATTTTGGTGCTTTCATGGAGAACCTTGAACGAGATCTGAAAAATTGAAGTTTGAATCCGAGATCCAAAGAAAATGAAGAGGCCTAACACCAGATCTAAAACTGGAGCATGTCAACCAGGGCTTGGGGCAGCCAGGAAGTGTCCTCAAATTCTCATCAACCCAGCCATGTGATTACAGAGAAGATGGAAAGGATGATGAAAGAGATGTAGGATGGACTCTTAACTAGACAATAGGAGATGATGGACGGATTCTTCTAGAGGATGGAGCAGCAAGAGATGGCTAGATCTACAGGGAATAGGAATCAAACTCCAGGGAAAAATGCAGGGATTGTCGGATTTGGACTGGAGCAAGGTGGTGCCTTGCCCCCACGCCCAGAGCAACGGACAGATGGGGGAAGCGTTGGAATCAACATGGAATCAATGCCAATGCCGTAGCGACTATTGAAACACCAAGGACTGGTGGCACGGGAGCTGATCGGAATACTAGAACACGGCCGATGGAAGGATATGTACTAGAACTTTCTCGAAGGAACGGAGGAATGAATGAAGCTAGAGTTGCAAATCTGAACATTGGTATGTTGCCGGAAGATTCCGTCCCGGGATACCCCCAATGGGGCAGGGGAAAAGTATTTCTTTAGGGTAGAGACCTTCATTGGAAGGTGAGAACAAAATTGCTGAATTAGTATAGAGATTCATCAAAAGAGGCCCCCCAGATCAAGGTCTGGAAGATGTAAACAGAAATCCATTTACTGCTAATATCCGAAACGCGAGAAATCCTTCAGATTTCAAGCTTCCGACATTGGAAATGTACGACGGGAAGACATACCCAATGACTCATATGATGTGATACATCCAATATATGGAGGTGTTGAGTGATTCTGAGGAAGTAATGGGGTGAAGCTTCCCCTTGTACTTAATAGATTTGGCTGCAGTATGATTCAAACAATTGGAAAATGGATCCATAAGCACATGGAACAACTTAGTGAGCAGGTTCTTGAGTCATTTAGGGTTCATATCTCACAATTAATTAATGTACTTATGCTCTCAAACGTAAAGCAAAGGTCGGGAGAATCCTCGAGAAGTTATTTAACAAGATTCAATGCGGCGGTAGCCGCGGTAGACAAACCGGACCTATCTTTTATCCTACTGGCAACAATATCTAGAGTCGCGAATAAGACTGATTCCAAATCCGCCTTGAAGAGGAACCCATCGATGGATCTTATAGAATTCTACTACGAAGCTGAGAGATAACTGCGTTAGGAAGACGCCGAAACTAAGGATGAAGACGTGGATGCTGAAATAAATGTCGTCGAAGGCAGAAGATCGCCCGAAGCTAGAATTAGAAAAGACAAAAGGAAGAGGAAAGCCGATGACAACATTAAAAACCCAAAGCGACAGAGAAAAGAGCCAAGATTCTCTTTATACACCGACCTAACCAAAACCCCAAAGAGGATATACCTGGATACGAGGGGGAAGAACCTCTATCGAAGGCCGCCTAGGAGGGAGCCCACTGACTGAGAGAAAAGATCTGAAATTTTTGCTTCTTCCATGAGTTGAATAGGCATGAGACGGATGAATGTCGACACCTTCGTGATCTGAAAGAAGAACTGGTCCGGAACAACCAACTGCCAAAATATGCGAGGAACAGAACTGCGGTGGAATTGCAGGGACAACCATCATCCATGGCAAATGCATCAAGAAATGCCCAGGCACAAGCGCCAAGACAAGTTATCCCATGGTCGGGTTAAACATGAGTTGGATTCAATTCCAATGCTTTATTTTATCATTTCTTTTTCCGCACTTTTCTTTTGGTATGTAGAAGATAATAATTGAAGGCCGCTTACACATGTACGGGATCCCGAACGGTCCCTAGGCACGCTCTAAGTCGGATGCCTGAGAGAACTTAGGACAATAACAATCGAAGGCCTCTTACACGTGTACTGGATCCCAAACGGTCCCTAAGCACGCTCTGAGTCAGTGCCTGAGATGAACATTTCGGGCTCCTGCCTGTTTAATTTTTGTTTATTTGCTTTGAATTGAATATTTGAATTTTGATAACGGATATTGATTAACTTAGAGTCCCACCATGGGACCAGAGTGCAAGGTTCAAGTCCCTTTGCTAGAGAGCGAGTGGATGGACTTGTATGATATTGATTGCCTTAGAGTCCCAACACAGGACCAGAGTGCAAGATGTAAGTCCTCTCACCAGAAAGTGAGCAGATGGGTTACTTAATCCTCCTTGATCTAACAAACAAACGATCCAGAAAGGTCATAACCCTTAACTTAAAACATTAAATAATCCAGAGAGATCGCGCATTGAACTAAACGTTATATGATCTAGAGAGATCACACATAAACTAAACATTAAAATGATACGGAGAGATCATGCGTTAAATTAAACATTAAACGATCCGAAGAGATCACGCATTAAACTTAAGCGGTCCAGAAAGATCTGACCTTAAAACAGATTTGGTTTTGCAAAAAATGGATCTGAATTCCTTATAAATAGAACAAAATGGATAAATCCTGGATGAACACAGGATGAATTTGATATATGATGTGATATAATGTGATTTTGATATATGTTGTGACACGATGTGATTTTGAGATATAATGTGATTTTGATATATGATGCGATATGATTTGATTCTGATATATGATTTGATTTGGATATATGATGTAAAAACTCTAAATGAAAAAAAAAATTGATGGTGATGTAAATCCCGAATGAATGTGGGATGATTAAAGATGCATAATGTAATTAGAGACATGTGTAATAACCCCGAATGAAATCGGAATGATTGTGATGTATAGATTAAACTTAGGAAGAGTCTAGAGTCTTGGGTTGTAACAGGTTTGAAACAACTTGTGATTGGCATGAGAATCCAAAATAAATGGACGATTCACTAAGACTAAAGCTGCTGGAAAGCTCAACAACCGAAGACTCATTGCCATGACTTATTCTAGAGCAAAACACACCTTTCATTTAAAAGGCGTACTTTGGAGGGCAAATGTTATCCAGATTTTTAGCCCAACAGGATCCAGCAGAATATAGAACAATCCCATTACATCAGGATGACTTAGAACTTAACCAAAAAGGCTAAGACAAGGAGTTGACGAGAGCTAAATCATATTACTAAAGCAACAACCAAATTCAACTAAACAAAAAAGCTAACGTTAGTTCAATCCAATCAACAATGATACTATGCAAACAACTACGATAAAAGACTATGGAAAATCTCCAAGTCCAGGCTCCAGAAAAATTCTAAGTGCTTAGCTCATCAGCGGCTCATGCTCCTGTTGAAACCATCAAACAAACCTTATATTGAACACTATCTAATGGAGGCGAGATTTGGTCCACAAAATGAACCAAGTCCATAGGTCGCCAACGACCCATGGTTTTGGCTCGTTTTGCAAGGCAAAGTCTCCATAGGTCGCTTGTAACCTACCTGCAAACTGATGAAGATAGGCCTAGCCTAGAAGTTCTTTGATCTCTATAAATACCATCCCACCTACAACACAAAGAGGATCTTCTCCGAACTGGTTGCTGAAGCTCTGCTGGAATTATTCTTCACTCTTTACCTCCCTCATAGCAATCTTCAAAGGAATACACTGTGATTCTCCAGTGGATTCCTACTCTGGAGATCCAATCTAGCTAGGAAACAATCAAAGCCTTATAATCAAACAAATCTTGTAACAACAATCACTCTATAGTAAAACTATAAAGTGGACGTAGGCTTCATTAATAGCTGAACCACTATAAAAATGTCTTCTTTCTTTTGTTGTTCTATTTCTATACCTGTTATCTATGATATTGCTCTGTTAGAACAAGGCTGGTGGTTTCAAACCCAAACCAGGGTGTTGATGACCAAATTTACCGGCAATAATGTGCAAAAAAAAACCATTATCCGACCTCCAAATCACAGGCCAATCCAAATAAAACCATATCACAACCCAATCAAAATAAAACCAAATCACAATCTCAAACAAGCAATAAAAACAATAATTGAAGTAAATCACACACAAGATTTATAATGGTTCCACTAGCGCCGTGTTAGTCTACGTACACTTTGAAGAGAGCCTTTTTATTATCAACAATGAAAGAGTACAAGAGATTGATTATAACAACCACTCAAAATTTTATTGAATTTGATTTGTGAAGATTAAGAATTGAAGAAAATTTTATGGAAAATAGCTTTGCTATTTGAATAAACCATGTTCTTCTTTTTAGATCTAAACATAGCCTTTTTATATGATGAAAAGCGGATGGGAAAATATCAAATTTTCCCCTTGAAGCTATTCCAAACGTTCCACAATATCCCGGGCAAGGACTGTCTTCAAAACAGTGGTCAGATGTCTGAGTTCCAGACTCAGACATCTGACTTCACACAATCAGACATTTGACCCCTAATTTCAGATGTCTGAATTCATCCTAAATACACTATAAACTTTTGAGATAGTATACTAGATCATTTAGAAGGTTGAGGGGTCTCTTGGATGTCAGACTTCCATATCAAACGTATGAGAACCTTCCTTGGAGGTTTTGACTCATCAAAACCCAAAACTTTTGCTTTAAACTACGATATCTTTCGCTTTCGAGCTCTGACTCATGAACCGTCTTCACCGATATCAATCTACTTCAATCCTCTTCAACTCTATATATAGCATCGTCAAAATTCAATACTCCACCTCAACAGTATATTCATTTCCATAGACCACTGGAAACCATTGACACCAAGACATCACCGACTTTACCTCCAACCAAGGAATACTTGAATATTTTCCCAATGAGCTCCGGCAAAGCCAATGCCCATGGGCTCCAGCAAGGCCACCGTCCACTAACAAAGTGTTGAAAGTATCCAAAACCAAATACATCTCGCCGAAAGACAAAAGTAATTTGGAGCGCAAACAAGTACTTACCAAGAAGATAGAACCACAATTTCTCACCAATACTCTTCATTATTAATTACAAACTACTCCTTAAACTATGCCACCTCGTGGCACCTAGCATTTTAACAAGCGAATCAAGTTCGAACAATGCTCAAACTTCCTAATCTTCAACGCTTTCATAAACATATCTGCCACATTATCCTTTGTGTTCATTGTAAACACGGCGCAAATTTATTTTGAGCTATCACTCGAATCCATGATGCCATCAAGGTGCATCGGCTCATCTTGGACTACATGAAGAGTATTGTAATCACCCTGAATTTTAAACATTTGAATTCGAGATATTTAATTGATTTTAAATATTAAAATATTGGTTTTAGAAGTTTAATGACTTGAATTTCAAATATAGGGATTTATTTTATAATGTGAATTGTTAATTAAATATTGGAAATTAGTTTAAATAATTGAATCTTGGATTTAATGTGAATAAAAATGGTTTCGAAATCTTATTTAAACATAGAATAACTAAGGTATAACAATATAGTTTTAAAAATTTGAATCTAAAGGTGATTTATTTCGTTTTAATAATAATTCGTTTTAATTAACGTGTAAAAATAGCCCTCTAGGCACCGTCTTGGATTTCGACGAAACCAGTTTCATTAGATCCGTAATAATGAATTATTATATGCCATCGAATTTTGTGGTGATTGGATGTACGGTTTGGTCATGCTAGGTCAAAAATTAATTTTATAATTTTATATAATATAATTAGGTTTGAAAAGCTATCTTCTGTATATGATCGAATTATGTCTCAAGACTAGTTCCATTGAGTTCAGTTTGTGGTATTATATATAAAATGCCAGGCAGCATGCCTCGTCTAGGGTCCGAGATTTGGAGTTGTATATTACATAATGGTTTAAAATAAAGTATATACACAATATTATCCAATCCATCCCTTTAGCCCATACCAACCCAATACCTAGCCCATACCATCAACTACTCAAGATATACCCACTAACCTATTTAAACACACCAAACGAGAGAACTTGGCTCATTTTTTTTCAAATCAAACTCCCCTACATCCAACGGCAGTGGTTCGTCGGAGCCAATCGAGGCGATATTAGTCTTCGAGCATAACTAGAAAGTTATAGAGGGGAGACTTAACATATTGGATGATGGAGATGGGATATCATCGATGGTGGTGGCGGTAGACGAACACCGAAGGTGATGGGTGGCCTCAACAGACCGCTACAGGCAATAAGGGGGGCTAATGTCGGTGTCATGGAAAAGGTGGTGTTGTGAGCATGCTTCAGTGGTGGAGCGGTGGATGTTCGTGGTCGACGGTGGCGGCAATTCATCTTCGACATCGTAGTGTTTGAGGTTCGTTTTCGATGATCGACGATGAGGTAAGGGTTCGTTCCAGTGGCGTTGGACTTGGTGGAAGCGGGGCGTTTGATGGCAGAGTCATGGTGAGCGTTGGAGACGTGTGGCACAGTGGATGGAAGTCGCGGCTGGAATGGGTTGAACAAGGACGAGAGTGATTTGGGGATGGAGATTAATTTAGTTAATTAAGTTTTTAATGATGTAATTAATTATAATATAAAATCAATAGCTTATAAATTGCATATCATCCGAGGTCCAAAATCAAGTGCGACGAGTTATGTTGTACTCGTATTGGCGAATACTACGTTTTGAAATTGATTTGGTGACAATTGGAGCTAGTGGGTTTTACGTTAGGTTTCAGACGAAACCAGAATGCATCGGCGACAATTAGGGTTTCAGTGGGTTAATCTCAGCTTTTTAGTTAACTAGAAATGTTAAATTGTGGGTAAAAAATAGTTGATTGGATGTTCGGATGATTTACTATTTTATTAGTTGGGTTGGATATATTCCCACCCTTGGAGTGAATGACCATTTATATATACCGCTTGATGACTCATATTATACAATTATATACTGTATGTGATGTAGGAAATAGGTTGAAGAGATCCAACAAGATTCCTCACCACTATGGATATATATATATATATATATATATATATATATATATATATATATATATATATATATATATAAAGTGTGTGTGGGCGCGCGTGCTGATATGTATGAGTTGTGATGGAGGGGGACCGATTGGAGGGATCCAATGGGATTCCTCGATATTGTTAATTTATTGCTAATAAATTTCCTATTATATGAATTACTGGATTTGACACATGATTTATGAATACTATTGGTTATGACATGGTTTATGTCCAAAAACTAAAACCTAGTAGTTATAGGAAATCAACATCAATATCGGTTGAGCATTTAGTAGCTATTGGTCTTAAATTAGTATTTTTATATACTATAAATTGCCATTTGAATTGGAATTGATTTTTGAGATATGAAATGATTTTAAATCCAAAAGTTGGGTTTTGGAAATATTTTGTTCTAAAGGATTTAATTTCTATTTTATTCCTACATTTTTATATATCTTTTTCTAAGTTATTTTTTATGTTCAATATTGTTTTAGAATGTTATTTATGTTTAATATTGTTTTAAAATGTTATTTATATTTAATATTGTTTAAAAAGTTAGTTATTTATATTTAAAATTATTTTTAAATTATTTCTTTATAATGAATATTGTTTCTAAGATGTTTTGAGGTTTTTTATTAAGATGTTAATATTTGAAGATTAGTTATTTAACAAATTAATATGGGTTAAAATTTATAATAATGATTTATTTATACTGTTTTAGAAATTATTATTACTACTTACAATAGGGTTGGAATTTATTATTTGTGTTTTATTAATAATGTCTTTGGAATTATTAATTATTATTTTAAGATGCTTTAAGGTTAATAATTATTATTTATTATTTATAATGTTGATTATTTTTAACTATTATTATATAATAGTGTTTGAAGTAAATGATTATCATTTATTTATAAATGTTCAACATTTATAAATTGAGTTTTATAAATAGATTTGGGTTTTAGAAGAGGAGTTTTATAGGATGTTTTGGAGACTCAAAGGAAGATTATTTACATGGTAAAAAGAGTTTTATAAGTAATTTTAGATATTTACAAACGAACTTTGGAAATGGCGTTATAGATTTATAAATGGAGTTTTATAAAGGGTTTTATGGATTTATAAAGAATTTATAAATGATTTGGAAAATGATTTAGAGATAATTTTTAAATGGTTTTAATGGATATATAAGATAGTATATAAATGGGTTTAGAAATTTATAAAGGAGTTATAAATGGCTTTAGAATTTGGTAAAAAGGATATCTTCCTCCATTTCGTGAGTATGCTTATATTGTAGAGGTAACTCTATGGATATTTGTTCCAAGTATTGAAATATATGGAATTATGAATATATCTTTATAAAAGTATTTTTATGCAAATAATTTATGAGTGATTTTTAACTAATGAAAAGATCAATTAAAAGAAGGCTAGTGATTTCTTATGGGCTTAACCAATGTTGGTTTTTCCGTTTGAAATAAATCCCTACTATCAAATATGGACCCAAAACATAACTTTGGAAATATATAGGAGAAACACATGAGTTATATGGAACAGTCATATCCGAGGATGTTGTACTATGCATATAAATCTCATTTCGTTCTCTTAGGATAAACAATAAAAAAATCCGTCCACTAACTGTTAGAAGGTGATCTCCGCTCCTATCTTTGACTGTTTATTCCCTAAAGAACCGTGGTTGAGTTTATCGAAAACTATCAAATGTTGTTTCAAAGAAACCGGGATCAGATATATTATTTGAAAACAACTTCAATCCAACCTAAGCTTTTCGATGTGAAGACATCTTGAAGGTGATGGAAATGAAGATGGAGCTCTCAAGCATTTCGTTCAGTCCAAGAATGAACATGTATGGATAAATGTAGACACTGCATTGTTGCCCAGAGGGTAGTGTTAGTATTCCAAGTGGAAAGTGCTATATTAAAGGTAAAACTTTGCTTCAAGCCTTATCAGCCGCGAATGACTAAAACAAAAGAGATGCAGTAGGGATAAGTAGGTTTCTCATAAGTAGGTTATGATCATCTCTACCTAGGGTCGATATTATCTCTCATTTGTATGCTTCGGGGGCCATTAACGGAGGGGTGATCATATTTGGTACAACTAGTCAAGTGGTAGGCTGTTCTGTGTTGGCAGGGATCTCGATGAGGTTTTCGGTGTTATTTTATCTAGAGATGCACAGTGATGGGTGGTACCATAATAGCCTAGTCATTGTATGGAAACCGTTCTCCAATAAGCGCTGTACGGACTTAGTTATGCCCAACTATGCTGAAACATGAGATGCAAGTATTTCAGTTATATTCATATTTTACTTTAGCCCTAGGAATTTTTATAATATCAATGGATTTTCTATCGAAATTGTTTTGGTTATCGTAAGATATAAACCCGTCGATGTTTATGTGTGGCATGGTCTTACGAGATACCTTTATTTTCAAAAGATTTCTAAAACATTAAAATTTAATTGGGTGTGTTTTCTCATGCTGTTTTTCAAGACTGACTCGGGTGTTATTTTATTATAACGCTCAGGTTAGACCGAGCATATTACAGATTTAATTTGGATCCTTCGGAGCTTCAGGATGAGCTAGAGGCCTAGAGATATTTTTGCGTATATGGTTCCGCTACATTTATTGTTGTATTTATCAGCAATTGTGATGACAGGTTGTTATAACTGTCCAGACTGAAATACATTAGTATACGCTGATTGATGTCTGTATGTACATATATTATAGTTTATTTTTGTATAAATATTTGTTATATATTATTTATTATTCATTCCGCTGTGAGGTTCTATGATGCTTAGCTTCTTCTTTCTTTCTTCCTTCTTCTTTTCCCCTAACATCGATTTCTCGGTATGAAATACAGTGGACATTTTAGTGTCCTTCGAGGGTCGAAAACCCAGAGTTGTTACAAGTATAGTCCAAATTATCATAAAAGCTAAGATAATTCCAATCACTGTATCTTTCCGGTGGTCTTATAACGCGACGACTAACCCGAATTTCAATACTATCACCTAAACACCTTTGTCTCCACCTTGGATTGAATCATCTCTATAGTCGTGCACATCACCAATACTACTAGAGGAAATAGGTGGGCTATGTGATGCATCGTCAACTACTTCCTCAACACAAGCATCTTTATCTACTCTACTCCTTGGATGAAAAGTGGAACTTCCGTCTCCTTTGGTTTCTCACAAATTAAATTAGAAATACTTGATAAACTCTTGTTCCCCTTGAACAGGGCTCACTCATCAAAAGAACATGATGTGAATTCACAACCTTCTTCATTTTCGTATTCCGAATCCAATAGCCTTTGACACCGTTCGTATAACCAAGCAAAATCCATTTGAAAGCCCTAGGCTCAAGCTTATCATTTGCCAGATCATACACATAAACAAGACTACTAAACACATGGACATAGCTCAAGTCAATGCTCTTTCCTTCCCATATTTTTTCTGGAATTTTATATCAATAACCGAGCATGTAATTCTATTTATAGTATGCACCACAGTTGTTAAAGCTTTGACCCAAAATCCCTTCTACAAACTCGATATTAACCTCAAGCGTCGAGATTTCTTAAGTACGGTACTGTTTATTCTCTCTGCTACATCATTCGATTGTTAATTCCCCAAGGTTATAAAATGCCTCTGAATACCATAATGCTTGCAAAAATCCAAGAACTCTGTAGAAACATACTTCCCGCCATTGTCGGACCTCAATACCTTCAAAATCATAAACTCTCATACTCAACAAGAGCCTTTAAAACATTGAACTTAACAAATGCATCTGACTTGGCCTTCAGTACATACACCAAAACCTTTCAAGAAAAGTCATCAATCGAAAGAATATAATAATGAGCTCCACCTAAAGAAACAACCAGCGTCGAAACCCAAACATCCACGTGAACATACACAAGAATTTCTCTTAAATCATGCTTTCCTTCATCGAATGATACTTTAGTTTGTTTCCCCATGACATATTCCATGCAAAAGTCAATTTTGTTGAAACCCTCTCTATCGATCATCTCCCTCTTTCAAAGAACATCCAAACTCCTCTTCGAAACATGATCAATCTCAAATGCCATAACCTTGTCGCACCCATGCCACGAGAACTATTGGTATATATAAGTTTTGCCTTTAATAGTCACACCTTTAAGCAAATAAACTTCATGAGCACTAACACCTTTCACCTCCACAAGTGCACCCTTCGAAATCCGTTAGCTAGACTTTACAATCCAAAGAATCCAATTGCCCCCAAAGAGGTAAGAGATTTCCAAAGACCTGAAACATAACGTACAATAGTAATCAGTATGATTACTCTATCAAATATTCGAATTTGTATAGAATCCATGCCCATTGATGTACAAACAATGCCATTATCCATAATAACAATTGAATTACCTTCTATTGACGAGATTTTTCCTCTCACAACACCTCAACTAGTCATGAAAGCAATAATAGAGTATTTAGGTGAATTAGGGTCAACAAACTTAAGAAACATTAAGTAGTAATTATGTTGTAAGGAGCTTACACAACTAGGTAGTTGCACATTAACTATTTGTTAAAACGCCAAATCAAACTTTGATTGATAAATAAAAATAAGGATGAATATGATGTGATGAAAGCAAGTAACGATGTGTGGAAATAAACACGTGGAAATTTTATATGGTTTGGATATTTTTTGAATCCTATGTCCATAGGTCAAATCTTTGTTTATATATTACGTCCTGGTACAAGTGTTTGATCGAAAAGATAAAATTTTCTGAATTCTAAAATAGGATCCCTTTTCCATTTCAGATTATCTCCTATTCATAGTTTAGAAGATGTAGGTGGATTCTCGCAATCACTATTCTTATGCTACTTTAATTTCCACCTTCGGATCATGCCATGTGTCATCCATCCACATCATTTGTTTAGTATGTGTAGACCGTTGATGCGTCTTTGGTGCAAAAGCATAATTTGAGCGGTTAAATTCTAGGTATTGGTGGGAAGTTTGAAATTGAAGGGGAAGTACCTAAAATTGCAGCGGGAAACTTGAATTCAAATGGGTTATGCACTTCGTATCTGAAGTAGCGAAGGGCATGTGTACCATCCTAGAAGGATGCTGAGAGTTACTCCTTTTCTTTTGGGTGTCACTGACATATTTGAGCGGGGCAGTACCGTTAGGTGTGCAATGTCTACATAGTAATATGACCTGTGTTTTATATTTAGGAAAGTTTGTCCCGAACTGCCTTTGGTATTGGGATGTGCGAGTTGCTGTCAAAGGATGTATGTAACTTCGCTATTTACCTGGAAATATGGATCCATGTTGGGGCTCTCGTTTGGGCAGCAACTGTTTGCAATGTATGTTTGATATTATGCTGAGGATAAATGGAATTGAGTTGCTTTTCCTGACTCATGGTTTTAGCTTAATTTATATGAATGTGATCTAGCTTACTCTTGATGATGATATGCGCAGGCTGCTTGATAAGGCTCGCTTGTGGCTTTGCTATTTTCTAACATCCGAATAGCAGCGGTGGTGCGCTGTTTTAGGTAACCTTGTGCGCAGCCCATAGAATGCTTTAGATTCCTCATGGTCTGCTTAAAGATTCCTTAGTAAGCACAGTGCAAATCTAAACTTGAAAGTGTTAGCGGTGCATTTTCTCGTAAGAATAATAGTTGGGTGTATTAGATCATTGATATACTGAGTTTTCACTTAGGGCTTGCTTCGAATAGCCTGAGGGTAGATTTTGATGAAGGGTTGTACAAAGTATTTGCACAGGTTGTGTACTTGGTTAAGTTATGGTCTGAGGAGTTCATACTTATTATGGCCTAGAGTAGGGAATAATTTACTAAGGATTTCATTTGGTTCCACCTTGTGTGGGTTTTAGCTGGTAGGATACTGCGTTGGTTGAGCGTAGTTTGTCATGACCTGATCTTAGCTAGACATTGGTAACTATTCTTTGCAGTTTGTCTTATCAGGGTTCGGGATGGTTGGAAAGGTGTGATATGCCAAATATAGATTACTAACCTTTAGAAGAACTCCTTTTGGGGTTGCAACGCAGTTTTCTTCTTTTGTCCTTTTCTTTATGCTCTTACGTTCATGATGTCCTGATGGCGGCGTTCTTCTTTATAAGCTTATCCTAATAGCCGCACTTTCTTCATTAGCCTATTCTAATGGTTGCACATTTCTTCATTAGCCTATTCTAATGGTTGCACATTTCTTCATTAGCCTATTCTGATGTAGGATTGCTAGCATAGACATGTTATTTCTGTCCACCAATTTATGAGTGCAGCATGTCTCCTTTTGCATATAGCTTTTCAAAGGGGATGTGTTGTTATTCAGTGTCTTTAGTGCAACTTTTGGTGTGGTAGTGTTGTATCTCCATCTTGTTACCACTTCTGTATTGCACTGTAGTTTAGTTTATCTAATGACATATTGTGATCGCAGGCCGGTTTCTGTACTTGGTTGCTATTTTTAGGCATAGTTCCAAGGCTATGCTTAAAATGATTAGGAGTAGTACTTTTTTGATTTTTCCTTAGTCTTTGCCTCCTCATATTATAGCCTAACCTTGTTGCGAGAGCAGTCATTTTGTTTTATTGCTTGTATTATCTTGCCTTTAATAGGGTTTAGGAAGTGTAGTTGTAACACTTCCCCTCTAATTCCCCATTGATCATAGATGGGTGTGGACTTGTATTTGTCTTCGCACCCATCACATCTATTTATTTATTTCTTTTCATAAAAGGGGAAAAGTCTTAATAGCTGTTTCACATTTAATACTCTTACACACGTGTCCCTTACCCATTGGTTGAGCCTATCTTGCGTTGTAACATCAATCTCTTCATTTATCATATAAATATGTCTTGATTTTCGTGCTTATTATTTTTGTTGTTTAATCGATCGATTAGTGATTCAGAAATTTTTCATCGTTTCTTTTGTGCAGTAAACATTCAATTAAGGTACGTATATATCTTTTCTCTTCTTCTTTGCTCTTTTATGTTTTACTATCATAATAGAAAATGAAAGAAATAACACGAGAAGGCCTTCACCCATTTGATCGATTTCTTTCCCAAGTATAGCCTTTCTTTCCAAATCGAAGTAAGGATCTTATTTTTTAATAAGCCACTTTGTTTTAGCATTTTGTGAATTAATCTCATAGTTTTGAAACAACCTCTTCTTTTCCTTTGTATCTGCCCTTTAGGATAACAAAAGAGGGAATTTTAAATCAATTTGGTTTCATGGGTTACGAGATTCGGGTTCCTGAACCTTAGAAGTTTATTAACGCACCTCCAAATGGATTTACCCCCTTACTTTCAAACATAAACGAGTCGGGCTCTACCTTCCCCCATAACAAATCCTTCATTATTGGCTAGCTGCCATTGATCTTAGTCCTGTCTAGCTCACTCCACTTTGTTATTCTGTGGCGATCACCAATTTTATTCTCTATATCAAGAATGGTTATACTCCTACTTGCGAGGAGCTTTGATTCTTGTTTAATATTAATAAGATCCTTTTAGTGGGCGATGTCGGATTTTATTATGCCCAAGCTAAAATGGTCATCCTGACATCATTCCCCCATAAGACTCATAGATGGGTCGATTTATTTTTCTTCATTTCAAATTTCGATATTTTCCTCTTTCCTTTCATCTCCGTCCTTCTCGACACATTTCTTTGGTGATTCCACAAAGTTATATGAGTCCCATAGGAGCCGATTTCTAGAAATAAGGGCGAAGGAGAGAAAAGTGCAATTGTTATTCACTAAAGAGATGCTAAAAAAACATGGTTTTTTTTAGCTCAAATCACAAATTCTCTCATTTTATTTTTAAGCTTCCTTCGGTTTCATACGAGCCCAAGGGTAAAATTTACTAAAAATAAAATAAAGAATTGTTATTTTTTGTTCCTGAACTTCAGTAAAATATTTCTGATTGTTAGATTCTTTTTATATATAGGTAAAATGGAAGATGATCTCGTGTACGTGCTAGTTTCGCCTAGCGAACCATCGAAGAATAAAAGAAAAAAATATAAGAGTCCTAACTAAAGTTTTAAGAAGTTTGTAATTCCACTTCTCGTCCTCCTTAAAAGGATCCTCCCGTTTCTACTTCGGTGGCTCTCTTCCTCCTCCTCGTTATTCGTCTCCTCACGAGGGTGCCGTCTCTAAAATTGCTGAGACGTTCGAAAATATGCACTAGGCAATTTATCTAGTATTACCTCATCTCCCCCATCTCCTCTTTCTTCTCCATTTCCCAAGCTTCGCTCCTCTGATCTTGTAGCCAAGATAAAAAGTTCTTAGTCCTACGTGAGTGTTTTCCCGTTCTCTCTTTTCCCTTATTCATTTCGTTGTTCCTCACTTGTTTATTATTATATTTATTATTATTAATTTATTCTTTTAGCTTGGGGCCATGAAAACGAAGGCTTAAAAGAGATGGGAGGAAGAGGAGATCGTGTATTTGGCTCATATTGTTGAACTTGAAGCAAGCCTTAACTCAGTTACTTTCGAGAAGGCTAAGGTTGTGGGAGACTTCAATGCATACCGTCTTTAGGCGGAGGGCAAAGCAAAGAATGTGGAGGAGGCCTTTACCACGAAGGACCGGAAGCAGAAAGGGAAGGATGTGGAGTTGGCGACGATGCGAAAGAGGCTTAAGGAGAGCACTTATATCTTGGTCTACAAACTGTGCATCTCGGCTTGGCATTAGTTCAAGGAAGAGGTCAAGCTTGACTTCCAATGGGATTCGGCCAGGATCAATAGAGCTTATGCCCACTGTCGAGCTAAGTGCGATGAGGAGGCTGCCACCTCTCCTTCTACTTTTATGTGAACAATTGGCAATGATGAACCCTGAGATGGCGAGGTTTCTAAGAATACTAATATGGCTACGGAGACAGAGGTCATTTCGAATCCCAATATAAACACTTAAAACTTTTTGTATGTGGATTGATTTTCAAATGTATGACTAAATGGGACTTACTTCTTGACTTCTTTATGAATGACCAGTTATCGTTACTCTATTTTCATTTCTTCATAGTAATTTTTCTATAGTATTATTTTATTTCGTTACTTCTTTATGAATGATTGGGACATCTTTGTTTTTTTAGTCTTTTGAAGAAGTTTTATTTGCTAAACTTATGAAGGTAAGCGAGGACAAGCTTAAAGCTCAAACTTTAGATTGCTTTGGTCTTAGTGTTGCAACTATCTGTAAGCGTGAGAAAGAGTTAAATGAGCGTTTTTCAACACTTTGGGAAGAAATCCTTGGGTTGCTTTCCAAGGTCGACCAAGTAGTTAGGGAAAAGGAGGCGCTCAGTGACTTTGTACTACACCGACGTCAATACACCTTAGAAAGTGGTTCCTTTTCACCTTTGTCATTTTTTGTATATGGTTTAATTTGATGTAGCTGATAATGCACATTCTCACTTTGATTTTAATATGGTGTATTTTGATTTTCCTTGGGTTGGACTTTGAATTATTACTTACTTGGTTGGCCATCAAGGGTTTTTATCTGAATTTAATGAAATCCTTGAATCCAACAACCCTTCCGCCTCTATGATTCATGGCCATAATGACATAGGCATGCATGAGTTTGAGGCTGAGATGAACGATCCTATTGTGGTCATAGAAGAGAAGAATATCCATCTTACGATTGTCGATGAAAGACTTAGAGAGGTTTAAAGAAGGTCGATAGAGAGCTCAAGGAGGCAAAAGATGCACTGAACCACCAACATCAACTTAATACCACGTTACGTACTTGGCTTAACGCTCTTGAGTTAAAGTTAGGTAAGATGCTTCAGTCAATTATAGACGGTGAGAAACTATATGAGATTGTTTACAAAGTGGAGATAAAGAAATTGAATAAAAATATAAAAGGCCTGTCTGCTCAAATTGCCCGCCATATTGAGGAAAAGGAGGGTATCGAAGAAGGAAGAATAGTATAGGGTCCCATTTGGATCCGGTTCCTGCTTCTCCTACAAGTAAGAATCCTTCTTCATTAATTGGGCAGAAGGAGAGGGTGGCTTCCAGAATGCTTCCCTATTTGTGGAGGGAAGGATGAAAAACTCATGCACTTAGGTATTTTGGTAGTTTCCCCCGAAATGCTAAGAAACTAAGGCTCGACTAATTGATACTTTAGAAAACACAAGGAAGGAGGCTGTACTCAGAATTTATAAGCTTAAGGATGCTTTGAGTGAAGCTCGGAATAGGATCACTTCTTTCTCAGAAACAATTAGACGAGGAAAGGTTAGTAGCAAGACAGGAAGGGCTTTCCTGCGGCGTGCTATGGATGTTTTCACTTATTTCAACCCTAAGCTTGATCTGAGCTTCTTATGTAATATTGTGGGCTTCAAGGTGGCTACAGAGGGGACAATGGATCCTTGGGTAGATGCTTGTTATGATCCTCAGAAGACCCTTCTCATCAGTTTAGCCTCGCCTTTAGCCACCATGCCTTAGATGTCTTAGGGTAATATTGTTGGAAATTGCATAAGAAAATGATTTTACAAATTTGCATTGTCAGACAAAATCTTTGCGAAGTTTCTACGTGGATGGATATTTTTCCTAAGTTGTAACAATAGTGGGTAGGTTTAGAGTTCTTTGCAGAATTTATGTTTTTCTTGTAAGCGCTTCACTTGGTTGTTTTCTCTTTGATTTCGTTTTTTGTGGGCTCATTCGATTTTCAGCCCGCTTCTTTTGATCAAGACTTGGAGGTGTCCATTTTTAAAGACAAGCTTAATTACGCTTTAGCTAGGGTTCCAGAATTGGAGATTTGTTGAAAGATGTTGAATGCATATATGAGGTCCTCTAGGTGGATGAGGTAAAACTTTGGAATGTAAAGTTGAAGAATTAGATGGCAGATTACAAAGTGGGTTAGTGCTGAAGATGCCCCCTCTGTAGCATTGTACCTATGCGCTACTTCTAGACTAGGTTGTGCCCCTGCACCCCTTTCTGGGGTTGATCCAGACGATGTTCTTAAATGGAAGAATGATTTTAAAAATTATAATGAGACCAAATTTAATGAGTTAGAGGATCATTATAAGAGGTAATTAGGAACTTCTAGAACACGCACTTTACCTTACCTTTCTTCTACGCAAGAGCTCTTGGGTCCTTTTTCTAGGACCACTAAGAAAATAAGGGATCAACTTTTGTGTGAGATCAAATGAACTAGGAGGGTCGCTATGGGACGTCATAATGCCCTTGAGAATAAAATATTCACCCTAGAGTGTGAAACTCGCCTGGTCTCATTGCAGTTTATCGAGGAGGTTAGATAGGATTTCCTTGTTGGAAAAGCTTCATGGTATGAAGGTAAGAAATGTTAAGGTGGAGAATGGTGCGAAGCATGCAATTGACCATTTTCACTCACTTTTGGCCAAAGTTCGATCTAAACTTCTTAAATAATCGTTCGAACTATGAATTTGATTCGCATGACTATGCTGACCATTGAACTAATGCCAGTTACGATCCTGGTACTGCTTAAGGCCGCACTTTTCCCAATCACTCATCGATTGTCATTACCAAGCCGAAAGACTCACCTATGGATCTTCAACTTGAGGGAACCTCTCATCGATGTTCAGTATTGCATTCCCACAGATCATATAGTCAAAGAAGGATTATAACTAATTCTTCCTCTAGGTCTGGGTCAGACTTGTAACATTATTCTGTTTAATTAGAGCACGTTGGTTTTCTTTTGCACTTTTTAAATTGTTCATAGAGGTACGGGTCTTGTACATATGAGCGTAGTATTTAGTGTATACTAGTAGGACTTAAGTAAATATAAGCAAATCCTTGTTTTTAATGTTTACCTATCAAGTTTTAAGTAGTTTCTAGATCTGTACCTGATCGATGGGTTAAAGTACATTCCAAGTGTTGCTTTTGATTGCCATTTCCCGAATTAACTTCTTTTATAGGTCATGGTTCCTGAACTTGTCTTTTAGCACATATGTTTTACAACATGCTTGGTATGACCTGCCTCACCATTTAGATGCAGTTTCATATTCGTGCGCTTGGCACGGTCTACTCCACTATTTGGGGATGGATTTATGTTTGACTATGAAGTTGGGTCGCGTATTTACAATCTTTTCAAATCATGTGTATGGTTTTTTATACTGGTTTGGGCAGTCTAATGTCCCTACGCCCAGTTTTATTTGGCTGAAAAAGCCGAGCTGCGTTGTATGCAGTTCTATTTTGATAACTGGTTTGGATAGTGTAATGTCCCTACATCCAATATAGCTATGTTAACATAATTAAAATACTGAATATTTTCCTACTAGCTCGGGACATTTAATGTCATTACACCAAGTTAATTGGCTAAAAAATCCGATCTACATTATGTGCAGTTTTGATAGCTGGTTTGGACTGTCTAACATCCCTACGAACAACATGATTATTTAGCTATGTTAATGAAATTAACATAGAGATATTTTATATTGGTTCGGGTCGTTTAATATCCCAACGTCCAGTTTATTT
Source organism: Allium cepa (assembly GCA_030765085.1). Classification (NCBI taxonomy): domain Eukaryota; kingdom Viridiplantae; phylum Streptophyta; class Magnoliopsida; order Asparagales; family Amaryllidaceae; genus Allium; species Allium cepa. The sequence continues at coordinate 758,098,370 of CM060939.1, read as the reverse complement.
ATTACTAATAATTACAATGTTTATTACATGAGCAATGTAGATCTTTCAGAACGAGGCCCAAGATCCCCGATGCGGTATTGAGCATTTGCTTTTTTAGTTATTGTAGATGCTTCAACTTTATTCTTTCCATAATATTTGAGTGCACAACGCTTTCGATTTTGGCTTTCTTTCTTATATAGGGGTTTGTTCTAGTTGAGTTCTTCATATTGACCAGAGAAGCATCAAAAATCCCGATGCAATCGGTAGGATTCGCTTTCAACCAAGGATGGTAAAAAAAATCTTTCAAATCAGCGTGCGTCTCAATTACTTCAACTTGTTGCTTAACCAAGACAATGATCAACATTGAAAATATAAAAATTGACTCTCTTGGTTCTTGAGCAGAATGTGCAGACGTCCTCAATTACATGACCACAGTAAGAAAGTTTTTCCAAATCCTTTTAGCACTGTAAAAGGGGTTGTTGGGTTCCAGCTATAGGCTTGATTTCTTCCCATAATCGGAATCATTGTCTAAATCAAGAAATACACATGTATTTTCCTATATTATATTCATTGATTGATAAAAGAGGATAATAATCAAATGGTAGTCGCTCTTCAGCTTAATTCCATGCAACATCATTGTCGAACGTATTTTCTTATAGGGGAACCAATTCATTTGAACCATTGGACCTGCAGCGTGTACTTTTCCCTTCCTTCTCTATTGCAATATCATCATGAGGACCTATAGGATCATCTAAGCTACTGAACGTTCATTGCTTGTTTGCTCGATTATGATGAGGGTTAATACTTAAGACTCAACTTGTTTTCTTCCATTTGGAAACGATGATGAGTTATCCATGTAAAATGAGGTAGCATTGTCATTGTTGAAAGCAGATTGAGCTCATTTTTTAGTAGTAGTGGATTAATGTTAGATAGCTTGGTTTTTATTTGTAGGTCGGCTTTACCGTTCTCATTTCTAATAGCACCGTTATTGCTTACCCAGTGTGTAGTTATTGCAGTTGGTGATTGATGGTTGTGAACCATTTATTATAGAGGATACGTTGGCTTAAGAGTAGTATTTTGAGTTATCGTTTTCTTTAACCCCTTCCTTTGTTGGTTTACTTGGTTAATGAAGGATTGAGTCATAGTTAGGATGGGATTTATAGAGGCTCCAACTGAGATTTCCATCTTATTTTTAGATTTTAAGGTTGTGAGTGGCGTCTTCGAGATTTTTTGAAACCAGGAGTAACATTGAGTTGGCCGAAATAAGTGATTTGGTGGGATCCACAACTTGCTAAGGAAGCATAGGTAAAATACTACTAGGAATAGGAAAACTAGGAATGGAGGTTCAAGTCCTTCTTCTAGTGCTAAAAATGTTGATGAGATTTTTTGTCTCATAACACCTCAACTGGTCGTGAAAGCAATAATAGCTTATTTCTATGAATTTGAATAAACAAATTTAAGAAACATTAAGTTTTCCATTAAGTAGTAATTATGCTGCAGGGAGCTTACACAATTAGGTAGTTGCACGTTACATGTTTGTTATAATTTCAAATCAAACTTTGATTAACAAATAAAAGTAAGGATGAATCTGATGTAATGAAAGTGTTTGATTTAGATTCCTTTGAATCCTATGTCCATGGATAAAATCTTTATTTATATATTTCTTCTTGATAAAAGTGTTTGATGGAAAAGATAAAATGATATAATTTTCTAAATTCCAAAAAAGGACACCTATTCCGTTCCAAACTATCTCCTATTTATAGTGTAGAAGATGTTTGCCGATTCCAACAATCACCCATCTTTTGTTTCTTTAATTCCCATCTTTGGATCATGCCATGTGTCATTTATCCACATTGTAGATCGTTGATGTGTCTTTGGCGAAAAACGTTAATTTAAGCGGTTAAATTCTAATGGTTGGTAGGAAGTTTGAAATTGAAGCGGGAACATCTAAAATTGAAGCAAGAAACTTGAATTTAAATAGGTTATGCACTTCTGTCCGAAGGAGTGAAGGGCTTGTGTACAGTCCTAGGAGGATGTTGAGAGCTACTCCTTTGCTTTTAGGTGCCGTCGACATATCTGACCAGAGCTGTACCATTTAACGTGCAATGTCTACATGGTACTACAACATTTGTTTGATAATTAAGTGAATTTATCCTGAGTTTCCTTTGGTATTGGGATGTGTGAGTTTCTATCATAGGATGTATGTACCTTTGTTGTTTACTTGTAAATATGGATCTGCGTTAGGGAATTTGTTTGGATAGCCCCTATTTGCAATGTGTTTTTATCATTATGCTGACGATAAATAGGGTTGAGCCGCTTTTCCCTAATTCATGGTGCTAGCTCAACGCATGTATGAATGTGATTTAGGCTTCCCTTAGTGTTGATATGCATAAACTGCTTGATAAGGGCCTCTTATGGCTTTGTTGATTCCCAATAGCCGAGCAACTACGATGGTGCGCCATTTTACGTAACCACGTGTGCGACCCTTGGAATGCTTTAGATTTCTCATGGTGCTGCTTAAAGATACCTTAGTAAGCATAGTGCAGACCTGAACTTGAAAGTATCAGTAGCACATTAACTCCTAAGAATAATAGTTGGGTTTATTAGGTCATTTAACATATGGAGTGTTCACCTATGGCTTGCTTCGAATCGCTTGAGGGTAGATTTTGGTGAAGAGTTGTGTGCGGTATTTGTGTAGGTCATGTACTTAGTTAGGTTATGGTTTGAGGAGTGCATCCTTATCATGGACCAGAGTGGGGAATATTTTTTGAAGGATTTCACGTGTTTCCACCTTGTGTGGATTTTAGCTAGTGGGCAACTGCGCTGATCGAGCGTAATTTGTCATGACCCGATCTTGGCCAAGCATTTGTAAATGTTCTTCGTAGTTTGTCTTATCTGGGTTTGGGATTGTCAAAAGGGTGTCATATGCCTAACGCAATTTATTAACTTTAAGCAAAACTCCTTTTTGGGTTGCAGCATAGGTTTTTTCTTTTGTCCCTTTCTTTATGCTCATGTTTTCATGACATCCTGATGACGGTGTTCTTTTTTATTATCTTATCCTAATGGTAATGCATTTTTTCATTAGCCTATTCTAATGGTGGCATGTTTCTTCATTAGCCTATTCTGATGTAAGATTGTTAATGTAGACCCATTGTTTTTTCCTATTGATTTATGAGTGTAGCATGTCCCCGTTTGCATATAGATTTTCAAGGGGGATGTATTGTTATTTGCTATCTTTAGTGAGGCTTTTAGTGTAGCACTGTTGTTTCTCCATTTTGTTGCCACTTCTATATAGCATTGCACCGCATACTGTGGCCGCAGGCCGGTTCCCCAACTTGGTTGTCGTTTTTGGGTATAGTGCCAAGATTATGCTTAAACGATTAAACATAGTAATTTATTGATTTTCCCTTGGTCTTTGCCTCCTCTTCTTGTAGCCTAACCTTGTTGTGAGAGCAATTGTTTTGTTTTATTGCTTATAATCTCTCGCCTTTAACGGGTTTTAGGAAATGCGAGTATAAAACCCTCCTTGTTGGCATAAGAGGAAAAATAATTCCTATTAAGCATCATCTGACAAGACACACCCAAATCAGTACTCATTCGTCATCCAAAACATCTGATTCTACCACCGTCAACACATTTTCATCCACCTCACCAATATTACTTTCCATCACCATCAATGAAGCTACTACTCCCATCTTATTCTTATTCTTGTTCAGATATTCATTCTTTCAATGACCGGGATTCTTGCAAATAAAGCACTTGTATTTCTCTCCTTTGACTTATCTCCAATTGGACTTCCCTGATTTAGAACACCTACGTTTCCCAATTACATTATCATTTCTCTCCTTTTCCACAAAAAACCGTGACCACTACTTGCAATGCTAATGCTGTCACTCAACTCTTTCATTTAATCCTGCAACTCCTCACTAGGACGACCCGCTTTAACATCACTAAGAGTTAATGTATTCTGGCTATAGATCAATCTATTTGAGAAATCACTATAACGGTTCAGCAATTTACACAATAAGATCATCGCCTTTTGATCTTCCTCAATCTTCAAGTCTACCGCCTTCAACTTTGTTAGCAACCTATCAAAGGTACTCAAGCGCACCTTTAGAGAAGTTCTCTCCTTCATCTTATTGGGGAAGAATGTTTGCAATAAGATCAAACGATTAGTTAGTGATTTATTCATATATAATTCCTCTAGTTTATCCTAAATACTCTTAGCGGTGTTCTCACCATTAATTTCAGAGATTACATTCTCACTCATAGCAAGTTAAAGTGTAGTGAATGTCCACTCTTCAATTTGCTCCCTGTCAACATCCGAGATGTCTGACGGCAACAAATGCATATTAAACACAACCCGATGCATATGATTTCTCCTAAAATTTGCTTTATCTTCCATTGCAAATTTTCAAAATCATTATCACCATTCCATTTATCTATAACCAATTGTGAACCAAAACCGCATACGATCCATGTACTTACGGTACCACATTAGTTGGATAAAATATTGTGAGATTATCCGAGATATTTTTCATTTCCGACATTTCCATAAAACCAATGCTTTGATACCAAATGTTATGAAATTTGAATTCGAGACCACTCTTACTTGAACTTCTGAATGCAGTAGAAAAATGAGATCGTTGAAAGATGTGTTAAAATAACAAATCAATATCCCAACTCCAAATCACAAGCCAGTCTAAATAAAATCAAATCACAAGCCAGACTATATAAAACCAAATCACAATTTCAAACAAGAAAAAAGAGCAATAATGAATGTAAACCACATATAAGATTTATAGTAGTTTCTCTAATGTCGTTTTAGTGTGCATCAACTTTGAAGAGAGCCTTTTTATTATAAATAATGAAAGAGTACAAAAGATTGATTACAATGATCATTCAAAATTCTAATGAAATTTACTAGTGGAGATGATGAATTGAAGAAAATTTTGTGGAGAATAGCTTTGCTATTTGAGTAAACCCTCCTCTTTTCTTCAGATCTGAAAATAGCCTTTTTATATGATGAAAAAATGGCAAAATACCAAAATTCCCCCTTAAAGCAACCCTAAACATTTCACAGTAACATGGGCAAAGACTATCTTCGAAACAATGGTCAGACGTCTGAATTCACATTACCAGATGTCTGACCCCAATTTTGATTAGCAAAATTCAAAATAAATGCTATATAGGAAACAATAATCTCCTTGATTACTAATTCAATTTTGTAGAATTATAGTTTTAATTGCAAACTATAAATGAGAAATGTTGCAAATCTGCACCTAGCAAGTAAACTAATAATAAAGAAAAAAAATTAATAACATATAAAAAAACCAGTTATTAAAGTCAAAACACTAACGCTAAATAACATCTTAAGAGCATTTATTAAGTGGTGTTGAAGTATTTGGAGTTGTAAGAGTTTTTGGCAAAAGAGTTGCATTAAAAGGCATAAAAAGAGGTGCAATATGCATATCATTTCCTGAATGAATGCCCTTGTATTTTCCCATATTAGCATTGATACAATGTTTCTCATTCAATATTATAGCATCTTGGGAAGACACATTAAATCTTTACAGAAGCTTCTTATCCCTTCACGTATTTGTTGGTTGTTTTAATAAGCAACTTAAAATTTTAATTTATACTTGTCAGAGGGAAGAATATGGATTGTTTTCATTTTTTAGTTCATTTTTATTTTATTAATAAGGGTTACATTACAACTACAGTCATACATTTATTTATAATAGTAGAATGGACATTACATTGACTATTATGACATTTCTTATCCTAATGCATCTTTATAAATAATTAATTGGCTATTAATCTATTAACGCAACTTTATGAATAATTAACTGGCTATTAATCTCCCAATGCAACTTTAATTCTTAACACCTTGCCTTAAGTTGCAATCGAACTCCAAGCACTTCTTTTAGTTTTAAAAACTTTCTTAAGTGACTTTCCGATGATATCCACAATTTTCTCTTTGGTCATGTAATGGTTCAGCTCAACTTTCCATCTTTAATTGCATCTCCAACGAACTGATATTTGAGAGCAATGTTTCATGTTCGACTATGAAAACATGTATTCTTTGCCACTGCAATTGCTGACCTATTATCGTAAAATAATGACGTGGCTTCTTCTTGCTTTTCTCTAATGTCTTCCAATATTCTCCTTAACCAAATAGCTTGAGAATTGATGCCAATATATATTTTGCTTAGGCTGATGATAGAGCAACCGATTGTTGATTTTGGAAAGCCATGAAAAACACTCCAAAGCGCAAAAGCATAGCCAGAGGCGCTCTTGAACTTCACCATCATAAAAAGGTTTTAACTTCAATTCAAAATTCTTCATAAATCTGATCCCAAAGTTTATTACGCCCGTTGTATATCTGAAAATTCTTTCTTCCAACACCAAAATTCTTTAACTTGAATTAGACATGAACCTTGGAGGTAAACTTGTAGCAAATATTTTATCGCATCTTATAACTGTAGGATATAACAAGTTTCCAATCAAGCTTTTATAAGAAGTCTCATTGGCTTTATTTTCTCCATCCTCCATCAATTTTTCATTATAAATAAGTAGAGTATCAACCATTTTGCACCCATTACATTTCTAATTTTTTAATTTTTTTCAGCATACTAACTTTAAGAAGTAAAGACTCCACTCTTATCTTGGTAAATATTTATTCCAAGAAAATGGTGTAGTTATTCCAAATCACTCATTTCATCTCTTTTCATCGTTTCAAATTTAAATTCCTACATAATTTTTGCATCTTTTGGGCAACACCAAATCATCAGCACATAAAGTAACAACAAAAGTATCGGTGTTACCTTGATGCTTTGTATACAAATTGGTGGATCAGATTCATTTGGCAATGGATAAATTGGATAGTCAATTTTTTTCCTTGGTTAATCTTTGTTGGGATTATACAAATAATTTAATTTACATCAGAACATATTTAATATTGTTTTTTGATTTTGTTTTCATTGAAAATATTGAATACATAGATGTCCATTATGTATACATTAATATATATTGTATAAAATAAGGTATATAACTTGGAGAAAATATATTAACATATGTAATAGATATGTGTGTGTGTATACACACACACATGTACACACACACACACACACATACACACACACACACACACACACACACACACTAGTATTAACTTTAGCCATATGTGCATACATAAAATAACTTATAACTTTGAAGTTTATAATTTAACGTAAATATATATGCTAATATACCCTTAACTTTCAATTAATATGTGACAAATATTAAATATGGAAGGTGATTTAAATAACCAAATGCATATATAACTATTAATTACATGCTACTATAATTATCTAGAGGAGGACTATATATCATTTATATACTAATATAGCCATCGTTTATATAACTAATATAACTATCATTTATATAACTAATATAATTATTATCTATATACTAATATAACTATATGGGAAGGTGATCATATATTTATATATACATTAAATTTGAAAGTTAGAGTACATACATACATATATATATATATATATATATATATATATATATTAGAAAATTAGAAAGTAAATACATATGTACATGCTAATATATGTATTTATTCCAACTAGTTACAATATAACATATATACAATTAACTCACTTAAATTGTCTTAAATTTATGAAATAAAATTCTGAGAATAAGTTTATTAAAATCATTAAAAATTATAAAGTATAAAATAACATTTTTAAGTGAATTATAATATGTTCATTTAATATATATATATATATATATATATTAACATGTGAAAAATAATAATTGTATATGAATGTTTATAAAATTTGTATTTAATCCATTTATAAAATATTTAAAAACAACTACATAAAATAAAATAAATTACAATTAAAATAAATTTTAACAGCCGAAACAACATGATATAATTTCAGGCTCTGTTCAAGTTGATATAAATAAAATGGTTACCTTTTGTCTTGCTTACTTGTCACACCTTAATCGAATATTCCCTTGCTAGAAATCCTTGATTTTGGAAAATAGGAGTATCAATATGCTAATTTCTTAACCTATGTGAGTGCTTATGAATTAGAGTTTAGGAAAGAATAGATTTGTAGAGAAAATGAATAGTTTTGATGGAGAAGAAGAGATCTATGTATAAGCACTTTAGGCTATGAATAAATATATTATTTTTCTTTATTCTCTTTAATAAATACTTATTCTCCATCGGTCCAATATTTTCTCCCCATTTCCTCCTTCTTATGGACAACCCGATATGATCTTCTTTGGGCATAGTTTGTGTCGATCAATAAATTTAACACTTAAATCATATATTGAATCTATATATCCAAAGTTGTATATTAATTAAATCAACATACAATGTTTATATGTCATTTAATTTTTTCAGCCTTCAAATAATAGTTAGGTGCCATTTAAATTTCCAAAAACATTTGTATTAAATATACGTAATATTTAATCATTAGTTAACAATAATGAAAGCACTAAAATGAAATAAATACATATATAACTATTTATACACTAGTATACTAACACGCATTACACGTGCATTAATTACGTAGTAATCAATTAAAAAAATTATTATCTAGAATTAAATAACTACAACATAAGTCGTATTTGAGTGTTTTGTATAGTCCGTAATGTAAATGCAAGTTTATCTGCCAATGTTTTGCCTCGAGCTAGTATGAAGAAGTTATTCCAATTTGAACGAAAAATTAGACACTTCTGCTTAGTTGAAGTTTATATATGAGAATATAGCATGTTATTTTCTAAGTACAACTATTAGTCACCATAGAAAACTAAAGCGGAAAGTTATGAATATAAAGTATCGAGCATACCATATCGTACGTGATGTAGAAGCAAGTTTAGTAGTCGAAGTTTCACTAATTCTAAGTCAGTATAAAGAAGTTGCTACATCTAAAACTATATATAATAGCAACTTCTACCTTGTGATATGGGGATGTATCCTTTTTTGCTATAATTATCAGTCACCATGGAAAACTACAATGCATGGTCAAAACATAAAGTGTCTAAGTATTATGCATCATCTGCAATGTTGATTCCATTTCTTTAGTAAAATTTTCGTTTAATTTAGATTCGGCATGATGAAGTTACTATAGTTTGAATGAAAAAAAAGAGTGAAATCCTTTTTTTGTCCTATCAAAAAATAGAATTTGAGATGCTATTTATCGAAGAGTTATTAGGAGAGTTATCTATCACCAAGACTCTTAAAATTCAAAGAAAAAGAAAACTCCATCATCTCTTTAATATGGTCGGCCACTCCCTATTTTCTCTTCTTTATTTGTTATGTGTTTGCATATGTAAAATCATTTAAACATGCATTAACATTGTACATTAATATGTGCATGTATAGCGCTTATACACACACCCAAACATTTGTGAAGGCATCCAAAAAATTTCCAATAGTTACCAAAATTACTAATGGCACTCTAACTACTAAAAGCTCTCAAAATTAATATATCTTATGTCTTAATTGATTTAATTAATTTATAACACATTATAAACTAATTAAATCGAGTGATATTTTGGACACTGCACATGTTCGGTCATGCGACTCATAAGTGTGAATTAAGTTAGAGATTTTTATCAAACAATTTGAATATTAACTTCCATACTTCACCTTAGCTAATAGTGTGACAGTATGGTCTAATTTGTCACTTATAAATCTTTTTGGTAAAGAATATTTTAGATTAATTTAAGCAACAAATTTAAGCAATGATATGTTATGCACACATTCTCTTTGTTGCCATTGTATTAATACTGATATTTGGTGTTTATTCATGGTCAAAACTCTAAGAATATCTATATACAACCATTTAGTCCATCTTCAAAGTCATCGGTACAATTATAACTTTTTTATTAATCGATATGCCCCATCTAGAGACTTTTGACTTTGAGTTAATCACAGTTGAGTGCAATACTAAACTCATAACAGAAGAGATAAATTCTCTATATAATGATGTTGCACTTCCTAAGCTTCAATTTAGATCTAACTATAATCGTTCGATGGTCATCATGCCATGATATAACTATAATCACAGTGGAGTGTTTACATCGAAGTACCATAGTATTCTTAGGTCGAAAACATTATGTAACATCATCAACTCAAATTTCCAATTTGACCTTAGTTCTTATCAACCACTAGGAAACTATCGGCCGAGTCATTCTTTAGTCATCCAACAAGTACAAGTACTTACCCTTGGTGAGCCCAATAACCATGAATTATATATACTGCCTAACATTTGGAGAGTATTATGTACTCTGGTGTCCATGGATTTGTTGATATCCTTTTCTCGAAACTTCTTAACAAGGAATATTTAAAACAAAGTATTTTTGACTTACGGTTCGATACTTATGATTACAAATAATAGAGTTGTAGGTATGCCCTAAGACAATTATGTAACTTATTATATAAATATAACTCAGTAACCAATCTTTTCCAAAATAAAAGGTGTTTTCATTTTGTCACGTACTAATTATGATGTGTTATAAATAATTGATTATTTATTCTAAGTGCGTTTAACAAAAAGTCCAATAATGATATGATTTGTGATAGTAGTTATGATGTGTTGTAACCATGAATAATTTATCATAATATAATAAATGTTCCGTTCTAAATATTCCTATTCAAGATGTACCGAGACTGGACATTGGTACTATAACGATCCAGAAATTTCGATCCTGAAAATTCCAAATAGTTAAGAAAAAGAAGAAGGAGATAGAAGAAGAAAACAGAAATCATCAAACACAGATTCTCACATTCGCAGCGGATAAAAATATAATATTAAATAAAATAGCAGTTGTACAAAGGAAAAAATGTATCAGTTAATTACATTTAAGTACATCAGAGTTACATCCATTTATACAACCACTGGACAGTTATAACAACTTGTCCCAGATAAGCTACAATAAATTACAGTGGAATTCACTCCATATGTTCCTTCCATCCAGCTCGCCTCTTGAGCTCCAGAACGTCCTTACCTGAAAATCTATAATACTCGGTCTGATCCAAGCATTACATCAAAGTAACACCCGGTCAGGCTGGAAACCAGCATGAGTAAACCCATATAACATGAAATTCTAATGCATAAAGCATATTTAAAAACCCGGGGTAACTCGTATTCCACTACGAGTTCATTACTTGTTATGCTTAAAACTTATTTACAAATCAATACCCATACTTAGTTTTGAAGGTTCATATTATTCCATTCCAACCTATTTATTCACATATCAATATATAAAGAATCGAAGTGATTTCGAGTATTAACTAATACCCGACCCCGGTCTCTTCGAATTCAATGTCCTGTTAACCAAGTTATTCAATTGATTAAATTTTAAATATTGGATGTCACTTTTACACAATAATTCATCATAGATAACCACATTATCTCTGTTCAGCCCAACATATCATATTACAAAAACATTTCATTTCACAAAGCATCAAAGTCATATCAAGGATAACAAATAATCCAGGGCATTCAAATACCATTCAATCATTCATAAGCAAGATAAATTAGTCATACCATTTCTGATTAATTAACTACCATTGTATTAAATTAATTACTTTATTACTTAAAAATCCTGCTTATTTTACATTAATTAATTATATTCAATTAATTAATCATCCCTTAATTATTCATCTTGATTAATCATCCTTGATTAATCATTCTCTAATTACGTTATGTAATTATCCTTAATTAATTACACAAATTAATTATTCTCAAAACATTATAGTAATTAACCTTTAATTACTCCTATTAATTAATTAACTATAATTAATTACATTAATTTTCAATTAATTACATTAATTAATTCTTCTATAATTACTTCATTAATTAATTTAAATTAATCAATCCCTTAATTACTTCATTAATTATATTAATCAATTATCCTTAATTACTTCTTTAATTAATTATTGTTCTAATTAATCAAATCTTTTCATTAATCAGCTTGATTAATCACACTTAGTGATTAATTACCCTTAATTACATTACTTAATTTACTTCTAATAAATTTTATTCATTAATTAAGTCTTAAATTAACTAAACTAAGTAATTAATTCTTAATTACTTTCACAAAGTAATTATCCTTCATATTAGTTACACAAAGTAATTAAATCCAAAACCATTACCATTCTTCAATTAATTACATCCAGTAATTATCCACTAATTACTTCTCTAAGAAATTATACTTAATTAATTCATAATTAAGTGATTACCATCAATTAATTAGACTAATTAATTAAAATTGATTTCCTTAATCAATTAATTAATCAATCAATTAATCCACATTCAAACTCTAATTAATGATTCATTTCTTAATCATAATAAGTAAATAATAATTTTAAATACTTAAAACTTGTTTATACATTGATTAATTATCCTTCAATTTATCGACCTTTGATTTACTACCCTTAAATAAATCTTTAATTAATCATCAATTTATTAACTAATTAATAAATCCTAATCACCCATCCTTAATTAATTTTAGATAATTCACCTATCTTAATAACTTCCTTGATCATCATCAGAATTTATAAACTTCGAAAATAATAATTATTAACTTGAGAACTTACATAATTCCTTAAGTTTAATTAACGTTAATCATTTTGTTATTTAATTTCTACTTAATTACATTATAGATTAAGCTTGAAATAAACTTAAAATTTAACCAAATCTAAATTAAAATAGACTACATATCTTTACTTAACTAAGCTTTTAAAATAATTATTATTTGAAATAAATAGTTTAAGAAATTAATTTTAAAACTTGATTTTTGTTAAGCTTAAAACTTGTTAACATCTTATCTTTTATCCAAGGCAACCCAGAATTAACTTCGAACTGCTACCCGAGTTATTTTCCCTTATTCCCGAGCTTCCTCCTCTCCTTTCTCATTTCTTTTTTTATACTTGTATAAAATTTTAAAACTGTTATTTCTAAAACATTCTCGTACTCGAATCCATCACCGACCAATTTCCACTTCTACCCGAGTCAAAATTCGAGACAAACAATCGTCTCCCATTGCCAGATTCAACCTCGTCATCGACCATGCATGTGTGTACGTGCACGCCGTACGAACGCCCTCTGACCAACCCACCGGCCATCACCCAAATCGACACTGGCCTCGACATACCATACGACCACTTAGAATCGTCAAAACGACATCCAAGCAAAATCGAGCTCGATGATCTACAATATGGAACGAACCATCACTCAAAAGAACCCGACTTCGAAGATTCCGACCATTGGTGTTCCCTCAAATTCATCCAAAACTTCGCCTCACTCGCCTCTATCTTTTCACCCACCATCAATAGCCTCTAGATCATTCATGAAGACGCAAATGCCCAACCTTGGCATCGACCAAACAAACTCCTAAAACCCTACTCTCGCTTCGAACGGCCACTTCAGCGCATGATAAAATCTCCTATCATTTTTCTCGTGACCTCCTCCCTTCCAGCCAACTTCAGGCACAACCTCGAACATCCTAAGTCCACCCATCGCCAGAAATCGGTGAAACCTCAATCCTCTTTCATTTCTAAATTACTCAATCAATACATGATTAAAAATCTTGATTTTACTCTTAAAAATCATAGTTTCCAAAATCCATTCAGATCATATAAGTTAGCTTGAAATTTACCTACTTCGATTTTTTTTAAATCAATTTACCACGTACACTTAAATTTTTTACATAATTTCTTCATATATATATAAGGAACTATTTTTAAAAATCAAATCTGACAATTACTAAAAAATTTCCTTCAAAGTTCATAACATAAAAATATTTATATAGGGAGATAATGGATTTTCTTTGATTTGGTTTTTGTCTGAAAGTAAGAACAGAGATAATACTATATACAGACATGCAGATCCATACTCACATTCATATATACAATCAAATCTAAACGAACATGCAAAAAAATGCTACTTATCATCATTCATTCCATACAATCCAAGGATCATCACATGCATCCAGTTTATATGAAACAAAGTTGATTTACTCGCCTGTCTAGCATGAATCAGAAGAGCAAATTCACTCTGAAAAACTGGAAGTTATCTGGATGTAGAACCTTGATTTGTTTTGTTTGAGATTTTATGATGTTTGATTCTGAAGTTGATCTTGTATTGCTTCAGGTTGACGAATATGATCAGCTGCTTGATCAAGTTTTTTTTTGCTGGTTTCTGATTCAGGCTGAGGTTGTTGATTTCTTTTTTCTTTTTTTTAATATCCTAAATCAAAAGAAAAAATTATTTTTACCACTTGTTAATTTTTCCTACATTTGTCAATACATGAAATCATTTTCTTAAACATGTTAATATGCAAGAATGAAAGATTTAAAAATGTTTAAACTTACATTTAAATGTCTTTCGTGTTTTGTATATATATATATATATATATATATATATTAATAATTCTTTTTTTAAGTTTTTAAATCATATAATTTAACACTTGTTAACTTATGTTTTTATATAGTTTTTAAATTATATTTCCTATTTATTATTATATACAATTTTAAATAAAATATTTTAAACCAATTATACATTAAATAAATTACCTATATATATAGATTATTTTAAAATCCAAATTATTTTTCTAAGGCATTTACTTAAATCTTAAATTCAAGTTCCAAATTCAAACTCATATTCAAATTCAAATTTGAATTATTATCCTTTTATATATGTATAAATCAATTACTAATTCAAATTTAAAATTACTCAAAATACATACATACATACATACATACATACATACATACATACATATATATATATACAAACACAAATTCAATTATTAATTTTTTTAACTAATTATATTAGGAGATTACCAAACAAATATTCATTTAGGTATAACTGTTTATTATCAGATTTTATTTGTTAAATCTATAAATAGTATTTCTATAAATCAACGCTGTTAATTATCAATTAACAAATACTCCAAAATCCGGGTTAGCACATTCCTTCCCCATTGAATCTTTTCGTCCTCGAAAAGGAACGAAGCCAGAATTTATTCAAAAATTTAAAATCAGATAAATTATCCTTTGATTATTTTTAAAACTCTTTAAAATCTATATAATATTATCAAAATAGTTTTATAAAAATACTTTTTATAACTTGATGTTTTCAACAAGTCCGTCCTCGTTCTCACAGAAATTCAGTCATATGTTGATCAGGCATACGACTGAAATATATAAGTACTTAGCAGACCCATTTTCAACACCTAGTGAAAATACTTGGAAAATCATTTTATTGAAAATATAGAAAACATTTTTGAAATCGAGGAAACTTCTTGGGTGAGAATGCTCTGGAAATCATCACCCCCATCCATGGTTGCAGTTACATCCTCGGTTACGTTGCCATCACAGCAAAAGTCCATGTAAGTGTAGGCATCAGCGTCCTCGATTTTCGCTGCCAAAAATGAAACTTCTCCACCCTCACATAGGTCGCAGTCTACCGATGTAAAATTAAGCGTAGACTGTTGGCTCTCCGCAGCACACACGACTTTCGCTATGTTACCATAGGTCACAGTCTACCGATATAAAATAAAATGTAGACTGTTGGCTCTTAGCGGCACACACGACTTTCGCTATGGCCTGCAGTAGATCGCAGCGACATCAAGTTACACTGTCGTCACAGCATAAATTAAATGCCTCTGTAGGCCTCAACGCCCTCGATTTTCGCTACACACTACACAAAATCCTCAGGAACTAGTTTTGTCCGGACTCCTCACAGGATCAACTTTAGAACCCCCCTAGGGTTCAAGGCAGTACCACGTATGGCACTTCTGAGAAGTTCATTTCAAGGGAGCGCCTTTTTCCCTAGAGCTAATCTCAAAACACTTTATACTATACACATATAGTATCTTCCAACTCATACACCTAGTATGATCTCATATAAAGCTCCTTTACACAAAATTAATTATCCCAAAATCGATACTTCTCAAACTAGGCTTTCCAAATTCCAATATTGATTTTATCTAAAAATCAAAAGCCTTTCCAAAATCCATAGGTTCCGAAAAAACTTTCCTCCAACATCATTATCATAAGATTCTTTATATATATATATATATATATATATATGTGTGTGTGTGTGTGTGTGTGTGTGTGTGTGTGCAGTTAATGCGCTCGGTAGATTCGAAGCAGTGGAGGTGCAAAAAGTCATAGCGGGGATACAGCGAGGATATAGCGGGATATAGCGGATGACTCTAAAATAGCATATAAAACTCGTACTTAATGTTTTGACAAATATATAAATGGTAATTAAATGAAAAATTATCATTCAATTGAATTATAAATAATACATAAATAATTTTAGATAAAAACATGTGCGAATATACTTTAAATAAACGAAAAACTGTTATATAACATAATTGAATTTGGTAGAATATTAGAGTATTTTCATTTCTGAAAATATATTAAAAATTAAATCAAATAAATTAGTTTCATAATTTATAATGTATAAATGCAAATTTTCAATTCATTTTATTAAAAAAGATATAGCGGGAATAGCGGAATATAGCAGAAATAACGGGATATAGCGGAAATAGCGGGGATTAAAGCGGTAAGGCTATATTCTGGGGCTATATGAAAAAATCGTAGCGGTAGAAATCCGCTTTGAGATATAGTGGGGTAATAGCGGGGCATTAACTACACAGATATATATATATATATATATATATATATATATATTCACAGATATATATATAGCCTTGAAAAATCTTTGGATCATTTCAAACTTAGATAAAATCCCTTTTATACTTCAAATATTTTCAAAACCCTTTTCTTCTGGCAAAAGATTCAACAAGGGAAGTTTTATCATATATATAACAAAGATACATAACTTTTTTTATTTCAAATCAAATATTCAAATTTGATTACTCTTTAAAGTCATTTACCAATTTACTTGCTTTCATAAAGTAAATTTTTACCATAGAAATATCCAATTTCTACTTTATTTCATCATATATTTAAAAAAAAAAAATTCACTTCAAAAACCATTTTACAGTTCTTATCCATAAATTCCCGTTATCAATTTCATTCAAACCCGTACGATGTACACATACCATCCGTATGCTATATTAATCTGATCGCTCACTCGATCACACAATTTCACTTCCGAACTAGTATCGTCCACCCGACTTCCTAGCGCGGACTCAGATCTGGTTTCTTGATCAAAAACCATCATTCTCCTTGTATAGCCTAACTATGACAGAGAATATCCAGAACCAATCAACAATCCATATCCAGCTTCATCATCGAAAATCGAGCGAAAAATTCCACTCGGATCGATATACTATATCGAAATTTTGTGCTCGAATCTGGATCAAACCACTATGCGTATAGAATAATATACATACATCCTACATATTTATCTTTATTGGTTATTAGCCAAATCAATTTCTTTTCTATTCACATCCCTTTTATCTCTATCTAATTTATTCACAATCGTCACAATTCCATTTGGATTATCACCTTAATTCTTATCTCAATTGGGTATTTAACCATTAACAGTTTGAACCCTGACCAGCTTATATTTAGGAAAAAAGCTTGAAAATTTTAAAAATAGATAAGTAGTTGAAAAATAATCATTAGTTTGTAAAATAGCTATAAATAGTTAAACAGTTATAAAATAGTTAAGTCACTGTAAAATAGTTGGAAAATAGTAAAATAATTGCAGAACAGTTGTAAAATAGTAATTAGTTATAAAACAGTTGAAAAACAATAATTAGTTCATAAACAGTCGTAAAATTGTTAAATAGTTTCAAAAATATTTGTAAAATAAGTTTAAAATAGTTTGACTTTTAAAAGAAAGGTTGTATATAGTAAATAGCTTGGAAAAATAGTTTTGAGAAAGCTTATATTAAAATAATTTGTTGGAAATAGTTTCAGAGTCAAACTGTTCCATTACCCAATAATTTCCCCAATCAATTCAATTTAAATTTCCACTTCCATTTAAATTGACTCAATCCCAAATCAATTTAAACAACTTCAATCTCTATTTAGTCAAACAAATTTCAAATTGAACCAGTTTCAATTTCAATTCACTTCAACTCCAGTTTGAATTAATCCCAACTCCAGACTCCATTTCCAATTACTTTCCCATCCCAATAAATTGATTCAATTCCAAATCAAGTTGAATTGTTCTTGATTTCCTTCCAAATTCAATTCAAATTCCATTTGAATTTAAAATTATTCAACTTTTAATCACAATTTCAAATCATTCAAATCAAATTTCAATTTGGACTAATTTCAAATTCAATTTCAATTTGAAATTTCAAATTCAGGTTGTTCATTTCAATTTCCAATAATAGTCTCTCTTACCTAAAAGTTCAAATACTTTTTTCTCTATGGGTTTTTACATCACACTTCAGGAAAATTAAACTCCACATATAGAGTTTATTTCAAATCATCTTTGATATTATGTATATTCACACATATATACATATTTACTCCTTAGCTCATCAAGTCATATTTTAAAATTTAAACCATCCTTGGTTTTAATTTAAAACAAATTCCTTTAAAGTTTTCAAACAACTTCTTATTTTAAAATAAGGTTACATTCAAAAATAGTCTCAATAATATTATTTATTATTTCTCTTAACATTTTGAAAACAATTTCAAATGTTATTAGACTTAGGATTCAAAATTTCACAATTTGTAAATCATTCTTAACAAAAAGTTTATTTCCTTAACCCATTTCATTTTGTTTTATTGGAAAACAATCTTCCCATTATTAAACACAATAACTATTCCATATTCTGGTTTAAAACCAATTCTAGTTTATCTTGTTAAATTCTTATTCAATTCCATTAACTATAATCAAATTATCTTTATATATAATAATTGGAAAATTATTTTCTTTATATATAAACTTTTATAAAAATCATTTATTAAAACCATTTTAAAACCCTTATATAAGAAAATAACAAGTACGCTCTCATATATATATATATATATATATATATATATATATATATATATAGACACACACACTCAACTCATCCTAAGGTACCACTAACTCCATTCTTGATGAGTAAACCCACCAGAGCCAAGGTTCTCTCTTAACCTGGCTCTGATACCAAATGTAATGACCTGGAAATTTTGATCCCGAAAATTCCAGATAGTTAAGAAAAAGAAGAAGGAGATAGAAGAAGAAGAAAACAGAAATCATCAAACATGGATTCTCACATTCGCAGCGGATCAAAATATAATAGTAAATGAAATAGCAGTCATACAAAGGAAAAACTGTATCAGTTAATTACATTTGAGTACATCAGAGTTACATCCAAATTTATACAACCGCTGGACAGTTATAACAACTTGTCCCAGATAAGCTACAATAAATTACAGCAGAATTCACTCCATACGTTCCTGCCATCCAGCTCGCCTCCTGAGCTCCAGAACATCCTTACCTGAAAATCTGTAATACTCGGTCTGACCCGAGCATTACATCAAAGTAACACCCGGGTCAGGCTGGAAACCAGCGTGAGTAAGCCCATATAACATGAAATTCTAATGCACAAAGCATATTTAAAAACCCGAGGTAACTCGTATTCCACTACGAGTTCATTACTTGTTATGCTTAACACTTATTTACAAATCAATACCCATACTTAGTTTAGAAGGTTCATATTATTCCATTCCAACCTATTTATTCACATATCAATCTATAAAGAATCGATGTGGTTTCGGGTATTAACTAATACCCGACTCCGGTCTCTTCGAATTCAATGTCATCTTAACCCAAGTTATTCAAGTGATTAAATTTTAAATTCTGGATGTCACTTTTACACAATAATTCATCATAGATAACCACATTATCTCTGTTCAGCCCATCATATCATATTACAAAAACATTTCATTTCACAAAGCATCACAGTCACATATCAGGGATAACAAATAATCCAAGGCATTCAAATACCATTCAATCATTCATAAGCAAGATAAATTAGTCATACCATTTCTGATTAATTTAATTAACTACCAATGAATTAAATTAATTACTTTGTTAGTTAAAAATCCTGCTTATTTAACATTAATTAATTATATTCAATTAATTAATCATCCCTTAATTATTAATCTTGATTAATCATCCTTGATTAATCATTCTCTAATTACCTTATGTAATTATCCTTAATTAATTGCACAAATTAATTATTCTCAAACCATTATAGTAACTAACCTTTAATTACTCCTATTAATTAATTAACTATAATTAATTACATTAATTTTCAATTAATTACATTAATTTTCAATTAATTACATTAATTAATTATTCTATAATTACTTCATTGATTAATTAACTTAAATTAATCAATCCCTTAATTACTTCATTGATTATATTAATTAATTATCCTTAGTTACTTCGTTAATTAATTATTGTTCTAATTAATCAAATCTTTATTCATTAATCAGCTTGATTAATTACATTTAGTAATTAATTACCCTTAATCGCGTTACTTAATTAACTTCTAATAAATTTTATTCATTAATTAAGTCTTAAATTAATTACACTACGTAATTAATTCTTAATTACTTTCACAAAGTAATTATCCTTCATATTAATTACACAAAGTAATTAAATCCAAAACCATTACCATTCTTCAATTAATTACATCCAGTAATTATCCACTAATTACTTCTCTAAGCAATTATACTTAATTAATTCATAATTAAGTGATTACCATTAATTAATTAGGCTAATTAATTAAAATTGATTTCCTTAATTAATTAATTAATAAATCAATTAATCAACACTCAAACTTTAATTAAAGATTCATTTCTTAATCACAATAAGTAAATAATAATTTTAAATACTTAAAACTTGTTTATACATAGATTAATTACCCTTCAATTTATCGACCTTTGATTTACTACCCTTAAATAAATCTTTAATTAATCATTAATTTATTAACTAATTAATAAATCCTAATCACCCATCCTTAATTAATTTTAGATAATTCACCTATCTTAATAACTTCCTTAATCATCATTAGAATTTAATAAACTTCAAAAATAATCATTATTAACTTGATAATTTACATAATTCCTTAAGTTTAATTAACGATAATCATTTCATTATTTAATTTCTACTTAATTACATTATAAATAGCTTGAAATAAACTTAAAATTTAACCAAATCTAAATTAAAATAGGCTACATATCTTTACTTAACCAAGCTTTTAAAATAATTATTATTTGAAAGAAATAGTTTAAGAAATAAATTTTAAAACTTGATTTTTGTTAAGCTTAAAACTTGTTAACATCTTATCTTTTATCCAAGGCAACCCAGAATTAACTTCGAACTGCTACCCGAGTTATTTTCCCTTATTCCCGAGCTTCCTTCTCTCCTTTCTCATTTCTTATTTTTTTATACGTGTATAAATTTTTAAAACTGTTATTTCTAAAACATTCTCGTACTCGAATCCATCACCGAGCAATTTCCACTTCTACCCGAGTCAAAATTCGAGACAAACAATCGTCTCCCATGCCAGATTCAACCTCGTCATCGACCATGCATGTGTGTACGTGCACGTCGCACCAACGCCCTCTGACCAACCCATCGGCTATCACCCAAATTGACGCTGGCCTCGACATACCATATGACCACTCAGAATTGTGAAAACGACATCCAAGCAAAATCGAGCTCGATGATCTACAATATGGAACGAACCATCACTCAAGAGAACCCGACTTCGACAATTCCGACCATCGGTGTTCCCTCAACTTCATCCAGAACTTCACCTCACTCGCCTCCGTCTTTTCACCTACCACCGATAGCCTCTAGATCGTTCATGACGACGCAAATGCCCAACCTCGGCATCGACCAAACAAACTCCTAAAACCCTACTCTCGCTTCGAACGACCACTTCGGCGCATGATAAAATCTCCTATAATTTTTCTCATGACCTCCTCCCTTCCAGCCAACTTCAGGCACAACCCCGAACATCCTAAGTCCACCCATCGCCAGAAAACGGTGAAACATCAATCCTCTTTCATTTCTAAATTACTCAATCAATGCATGATTAAAAATCTTGATTTTACTCTTAAAAATCATAGTTTCCAAAATCCATTCAGATCATATAAGTTAACTTGAAATTTACCTACTTTGATTTTTTTTAAATTAATTTACCACTGTATGCTTAATTTTTTTACATAATTTCTTCATGTATATATAAGAAACAATTTTTAAAAATCAGATCTGATAATTACTAACAAATTTCCTTCAAAGTTCATAACATAAAAAGGTTCTCTCAACTTTGACTTTATTGTGTTAAGCATAACGCTATTTATATAGGGAGATAATGGATTTTCTTTGATTTGGTTTTTGTCTGAAAGTAAGAACAGAGATAATACTATATACAGACATCCAGATCCATACTCACATTCATATATACAATCAAATCTAAACGAACATGCAAAAACATGCTACTTATCATCATTCATTCCATACAATCCAAGGATCATCACATGCATCCAGTTTATATGAAACAAAGTTGATTTACTCACATGTCTGGCATGAATCAGAAGAGCAAATTCACTCCGAAAAACTGGAAGTTATCTGGATGTAGAACCTTGATTTGTTTTGTTTGAGATTTTATGATGTTTGATTCTGAAGTTGATCTTGTATTGCTTCAGGTTGAACTTTGACAGGTTGAAGAATATGATCAGTTGCTTGATCAAAGTTTGTTTTAGCTGGTTTATGATACAGGCTGAGGTTGTTGATTTTTTTTTAATAACCTAAATCAAAAGAAAAAAATTATTTTTTCCACTTGTTAATTTTGCCTACATTTGTCAATACATGAAATCATTTTCTTACACATGTTAATATGCAAGAATGAAAGATTTACAAATGTTTAAACTTACATTTAAATGTCTTTTGTGATTTGTATGTATTTATAAATATTAATAATTTTTTTTTAATTTTTTAAATCATATAATTTAACACTTGTTAACTTATGTTTTATATAGTTTTTAAATTATATTTCCTATTTATTATTATATACAATTTTAAATAAAATGTTTTAAACCAATTATACGTTAAATAAATTACCTATAAATATATACATTATTTTAAAATCCAAATTATTTTTCTAAGGCATTTACATAAATCTTAGATTCAAGTTCCAAATTCAAACTCAAACTCAAATTCAAATTTGAATTATAATCCTTTTATATATGTATAAATCAATTACTAATTTAAATTTAAAATTACACAAAATACATACATACATATATATATATATATAGACACAAATTCAATTTAAAAAAAAATATTTTTTAAGTAATTATATTAGGAGATTACTAAACAAATATTCATCCAGGTATAACTATTTATTATCAGATATTATTTGTTAAATCTATAAATCAATATTTCTATAAATTAACCCTGTTAATTATCAATTAACAAATACTCCAAAATCCGGGTTATTACAGATACATTCGTTGAGACATAGTACGCATTGCTCTCCAAATTTTGGACAGAGTATTTCACTTCGCTGCTTAGGGACACTTAGGGTTTAAAAACTGATAGTTATTGGATAACTATGGAATGACTCACTCGATAATTTTTCATTTGTTAATATAACTATGATCAAACAAAGAATATTAATGTGACAATACTACATGAACCCCTCAATTTAAGAATACAATTGAGCTTCAATGTGGAAACTCCGCTTTGATTATAGTTAAATCAGGGCAAGGCATTTATCAAACAACTATAGTTGGTTCGAGCCAAAGCATCAAAAATGAAACACTATTCAAGAGAGAATTCATTTCCTCGGTTATACGAGGTTAGCATTATAGGGTCAACTTAAATCAAGTCAAGGTCTATGGCCATAGCAATATGGCTAATAATAATTGCTATTATTGAACCAAGGATTTTATGTTTGGACCTACAAAGTTGAATGTGGATAATGTTAGAATTTTGACCAAAACCAAATTCCATAAGTCCTATTATAATATAGTTTTGATGAATAGAATTGGTGTAAATGTTTTCAATACAAGGTAATGCTTAAATAAGCATATTGATTTTACCAATAAAGATGAATAAGTGATAAATTCAATTAAAATTTCACACCACTAGTTAAGGTGACAACGTTAATGTTTGATCTATTCAACATTAATTGCTAACTAAATTTAAACCTTGGAGTCACATAATCGAGATGATGAATATTCTGAATGAATCATATAATTTAATTAATTTTTAATCGTTAAATATTAATTTAATTAATTCATATTTATGAAATATTAATTATTAAATTTATTTTGAGTTGTTTGATACCATTAGTATTTTACGCATATAAAAGCTGTAAGCATGCATATCAGTATGCGATATCAATAAAAGATTTAAATTGAATTTAAATGGGAATAATACTAATCAGTTTGTGAAATATTTTGGGCCGCAAACAAGCCATATATGTCAACCCATGCTTTAAGAAAGAGGAGAGATTACTTGAATTAGAAATGAAAATGCTAGTTCTAATTAAAGGATATGTGAGCCAACATATTTTTATGAGGGCTTTACTTCCTCCTTCATTAGATTAGCCTTTGTCTTTTTTTGTTCTCGCCTTACTTTTTGAGATCTAGGCAGAAAATATTCGTGGTTGCAAGAGTATAAGATTCTAAAATCAAACAAGCCAAAATAAAATATAAAAGATTATTATCTCTCTAGTTCTTACAAATTTGGAGATCGACCTATTTGTATAGGAATCTTCACATCCTCAAGGTGTTTCTTTTGGCTTCATGTAAAAGATGAACTCCTATTTTATTTATATGTTATTTCATCAGGAATACATGTTTCTATTATTCACATGTTCCATTCATTCATTCGTATATATTAGGAGAATGTTTTGGATATTTTGTCCATTCCCTTGAACCAACTTTATCCTCATCATGTTAATATGATTAAAGTAATCTTCTTTACATTCTTTGTTATTCACATGTCACCAATGATAACTATATCGGATCTATCCCTATTTTGTTTGGTTGTTTATGTTTGTACTTAATTAGATCTACCTTTGAATATCACAATATATACATGCACGTATTATCTAGTTCATTTATATAGAAACTCTTGTTTGAACAATATTTTGAAATAATTTTTTTACATAAAGTTTATTTTCATATCGTAAATTGAAAATTGAAGATTCTCTTTGAATTCGTTTTGAAATAATTTGTGCTTGTTGTCTACATAAAATTTAAGTTAGACTTGTAATTCATAAGTTGATTTAAAATAAGATTAACAATTTGATTAATACCTAATCTTAAATTAGCTAATATAACTTTTATCGCTTGTTGTATAAAATCCAAATTTAAAGATATACACATGTTATTTATTTGAAATAATTTGGAATATGAGCATGAGTTTTGTGTGGTTGTTGATTTGGATGTAGACCTTTTCATCATTGTACACATTAGAGAAAGGGAATTTTTTTATTATAAGTTAACTTTCATGCAAAATGTCACTCGCCTTTTTAACCATTCTGTTAAGGTTGGATTCTATTTTACTAACCATTATTTGTATATATATATATATACATGTAATTGCATGTCCATTGACTTAAGGTTAATAAAATAGATTCTTATATGTAACCATTAATTTAGTTTCAGAATCTCATCAAATTGTATTTTTATTTAAGTTTCGATTTCATGGTGTGTAAACTGGTTAATATTAATTTAAATATATATAGACACGCACAGGTACTAAACCCACACACATACGTACACATATATAGATATACATACATACATACATACATACATACATACATACATACATACATACATACATATATCATTCAAAATTTTGGACAACAAAAGTATTAATTCAGTAATAAATGTCATTTAACATGTCAACTAATCCAATTAAAGAGAGAGAAGTGAAAGGTTTCTCTCTTATATTTATAGCTTCATCTTCTCTTAATTAATTATCCGTGTTAAGAGAAAAAACAAAAGGTTTCTTTCTCTAATTCTTTACATATTTATTTACATATATATGAATTGCTTATAAGTTTCTCTTACCATTCAAACACATGAATGTATTTGTTACATTCATTATATTACATACCAATTTAAATTTAATTAAAAATTTTGTTCAATCAAATTAAATAAAATATGTTTTCGTTTAAAACATTATTAGATTGGAGAGAATAACCTTTTAGACATCATAGGTCCAATAGGTTAGCATAGGAAAAAAATTCAAATTCTACCTGTTTAATCCACTTTGGACTGACCCGGTTCCTTCAAATACTGTCGGAGCCAAGTATATACGGTCTAAAATAGTCATGTCAGGATTAACCAATTAAGTTTATCAATTTAGTAGAGTGTATCAAAAAGTATTAGGATTGAGTTTAGGTTATCAAGTACTATGCTCTCCTTGGCTACCGACCTAGCCCAAAAAGTAATGTGATCCCAAAGGTCGCCCCAGTAGAAAAGGCCCAATATTTCAAAAGGTTTAATATTATAAATGTTATAATATAGTTAACAAAAGTGCTTTTAAAATATGATAAACATATTTCAAAAAATTTAATATTTATTAATAAGACTAATAAATTAAATAAATATTTAATTAAAATATATACACGTACAATATATATAATGATATATCATTGTCTTCAACTATTTAAGATGATTTACATATTTATATATATGTAAGAAATTTTTGATTTAATTGTTTAATTAAATAAGTTAACTAAAAGTTAATT
Source organism: Allium cepa (assembly GCA_030765085.1). Lineage (NCBI taxonomy): Eukaryota > Viridiplantae > Streptophyta > Magnoliopsida > Asparagales > Amaryllidaceae > Allium > Allium cepa. The sequence goes on along the minus strand of CM060939.1, from coordinate 758,071,658 downwards.
AAAAATAGTAATATATATATATATATATATATAAAGCTATATATGTATAACTATAAATGTTATGGTATACATATTCAATTAAAATGTTTATTGAATAACATAAAGTCAATTAGAGTGTTAATTAATTGAATTAATTAAATAAGTTTTAATTAATATAAAATATTAGATTATTGTATAAATAAATTAAATTATAAAAATTATATAGTTTGAATGTATAATAAAAGGTGGGACAATAAGAAATCCAAAAGGGATTTAAATGATAAATACATACGTATATTATGTATGTTGTGTTTTTTGATGTGTTTGACACATGAATCACGAGATTATTTCATAAGAAATACATTGTCCCTTAAGCTGATATCACTCAACTAAAATATTAAAGATATGAATCTTTAATATAAATTTTGTCCTCGACTATTTATATATTAATAGATTACTTGCATACTCTTTAGCTGTTAATATTCCTCAAGCTAGGGATGTTATATGTAGCATTATTACTATATTAACTAGACAACATAAGATAAATTCATATATTTATTGATATTCCTCAAGGCACATGCATTATACTTAGGCCGTAGCAAAATGGTAGGTATGAGTGAATAATCTTTATTAATTTGTTGATATTCTTCAAGGTCAAGATGAGTTTAGGACAAAGGTCATAAGTTAGGAGTTGTATTTGATACATCCGGTAAAGTGTTATCCATTGCTTACAGGCCTATGATTTGTTGTTTTCCTTAAGGTCAGAGTCCCAAGGCAAGCGAACCTTAACACCCATTAAAGAAATCAAATGATTTTTATGTTTTTCTTAGGGTTTTGATAAACATAAAAAATCTAGTGAGAGCCTCATTGGAAAAATGAAATAGTAACATGTAGCAACCTTGAAATTCAAACACATCATCTTCAAATATCATAAGATTTTGAAATATAATTAAGTGTTACAAATATGATTTTATAACCTTGTCAGACATCATTTAATTAACGAATAACGATAAGAAACTATTTTTTGAAATTTTTTTATAAAAATATATTCTTCGAAAAAAATCGATAATATGACTGAAAATCAGTTTATCGGTAAACAATTTTTCAATCGATATACGTTGTTCGAACTCTTGTGCACTTGACTAATGATCAAATGAACATATTAGCAACTAACTAACACACACACTTCTTCACGAAGCATGGAACATTCTTGTAAAGACCCGAATTTTTTTAGCTATTCTAAATTATGGAATTTGATATAATTATTAAATAAAAATGGTTAAAATAAGTTTTTTTTAATGATTTTCAATGTAAGTTATTGGATATGAACTTGAATAAAATACCGAAAAGTAAATTTTATAAATTGAAGAACTATAATTTCAAATATAATGATTTATTGATTAATTTAATTATTTAATTTAATAATTGAAAATCGTTTAAATAATTGAATATTGGGTTTTAAGCTGGATGAAAATGATTTGAAGGCTAATTTAATTCTATTTATAAAGAATTAAGGTAAATAAAATTTTAAATTGACTTTAAAACTGGTTTACTCGACTTAAAAAATAACTCATTTAAATTAACATATAAAAACAGCCATCCGGGGACCAGTCTCGGATTTCGATGAAACTAGTTCATTGGATCCGTATGTGCATTATTATCAAATTTCAAATTTCGTAGCATTTGGAGTTATTGTATGGTCATATGGGATAGAAAAGCGCTGTACTTAATATAGAAAATTCAATATAACAATCGGGTTTAAAAAGTAATCTTCTCCGTACGATTGAATTAGATCTCGAAACTTATTCCATTACATTCGAAATAGGGGTATAACATTATAGATGCCTAGCAACACATTTCAATCAGAGTTCGAATAAAATATCTAGATTTTTTGAAATTTTAATAATATATTTTAATCGATTAGACTACGCAGCCTTTTTAATCAATATCTCTGCCACCCTATACCCTACATCAGCTACCCAACAGGTAGACCTACATCTCGTCTCCCTCTTCTATTTAAACAGTGAGCGCATCATCAGATTAAAAAAATAGAATTTCAAAATTTTATTTCTCGATTTACGCTCAACGAAAAAAATTAAAACCAGTTTCAATAATCTTGTTTTAGTACAAACTTCGATCTGCTATATTTTCGAGGGTTTCTACTTTAGTTCTGGTAATTAGCAGTGGGATGTCGATATTGGAGCTAGCTAGGGTTAGCAATTTTTGAGATTTATAGGCCTCAATCTTGGGATTTGAGCCTGTATCTGGATTCATGGTGGGATATAGCATCTCGACGCGTGAAATCGTGAGGGTCTATCATTTATGGAGGATCGCGATGTTGTATGGCAGCGAAATAGCGAGCATGTCGTATTTTGCATGGACGAGGCAGAGGCGGCGATGATGGTATGGTCGAGTCGAGCAAGGCGAGGGGGATTCGATGGCAGAGATGTCCATGAAGGAACTATGGGTTACAGATGTGAGGAAATAAAAACGAAAAGAAGAAGATGGGGTGTTTGATTTGGGCCGGGCTAAAATTTTATAGGTAATGGGTTTTAATTTAAAAATAAATTTCTGTTTTAAATTTAATTATATTTTGTCAATGAACTAAAAATTTTATAAGTGTCACACACGAGGTCGAATCGGGGCCCGAATTTTTGAGCTGCGATCATGATGACGAGATCTTCGCAATGAAACTAGTTTGGACGAATTTGGAGACTGTCGAAATTTTGTTCGGTTTTAGTTCCAAAATGGAACGTCTCGACGATAACATAAATAAAAGATGAGTGTTTTATAATGCTCACAATGTACTAAAGTATTTTATGCTAGTTAAATTTGAAATTATGAAGTGGTGTAGATTTATTGATCGTTGTTTGACAAAATTTAATTGTCATCTAAATTGTCACTGAAAAGTGGTAAAAATTAAAATGGACAGTTAAATATGAAATTGAAATTTAATTTGCCGGTAAAATACCCAATATTAATAACCATGAAATTGTTGTGAATTATTTTGACTGTTTGGGTGTTGATTGTGATGATGCAATTGATTGATATTTTGGGTGATTATTTATTTTAATATATCATATTATCATCCTGTATATTATGTATAGAATATAAAACAGCAAATCGAATTATTTTGAAAAAAAAATTAAGAAATAAGTTTAAATGATATATACATATGACATTTATTTTGGATTGAAATGATATATATCCATCCCTGAAATTAAATTGAAATAACCGATCACTTAACCATAGCGTAGAAAATTATATACAAACACCGGATTGGTTAAATTAAACGATTTAAAAATTTTGATTTGAAATTTATTTAAATGATTTGATTTCAAAAAAAATGAAAATTGAATCTATATATTTCGAAATTGAGCTTGGAATTGAATTATATTTGAGGATTTGGATTTCAAATTGGGTATTGAAAATAAATCGATTTAAGTATCTTGAATCGATGTTTTGATAATCAAACTCGAAAATGATAAAAATCGAAATGTTTCAAAATTTGAAATTTAATTTATTTTGGATTTGTAACTAAAATTAATTTGAAATTGGAATTGAAATTAATATGAAATTAACATCGAAATTAATTTGGAATCGAAGTAAAATTCGACTTGAAATCGGAATTGAATCGATTGAATTGAAATGGAAATTTAAAAGTGATTTGAATTGGAAAATTTGAAAATTGAATCGTTTGACTAGAAAATTATTTTCAAATAAATTATTTTGATATAAATATATCTTTTTAAATATTCAAATTACTTTGGATTTTTTAAACTATTTTGCTATATAAACCATTTTAATACTTAAACTATTTTTACCATTTAAACTATTTTAACCATTTAAATTATTTTTAACTATTTTACTTATTTAAACTATTTCAAACTATTCATTCTATTTTTCAAAAATTCGAAAGGTCAAGAGTGGAATGTTTATTTTGAAACGGAATGGTATATTTTGAGTAAGTATGATGATTTCAGAATGAATTTGATTTTGAAGTGAATATGATATTTTTATATTAAGTATGAATAGTTGTCAAAATGTGAAAGAACGAACCGGTATGTAAAATGATGTTTGGTTGTTAAAGAGACCGAGGCTGAATATAGGCATACTCTCTGTCGATACTGGAACCACTTTAGCAATTGTGTACGTGGAGTGATGATTCCGAATGAAGTAGTTGGATTTGGCGTACATTTGCTGGATTTGAAGAAAGAGAATGATGATGGATTGGCCTTACATTTATGTCAATTTGAAATGACTAAAACAGAAGCCGTACCGGCCAAGTCGGCTAGCTACCCTGAGCGGCCACCCTTCTTCGTATTACTACCATTTACATTGTGATTGATTAGTGTGCACCCTCGGTTTTGAGAGTGTTGGATGCGGTGGGCGATCATGGAAATGATGCGTTACCACCAGCCAGGAGTGGTAAACTGGTAGTATCCTATCTTGGGCATTGCCTCACGTGCCATGTCATACCTTTATCCTTATATAAGACCACTACGACTTTGGTTTAGTGTTGTCGTATCATGGTGCATCCCTATCCACTGACCGTTTACTGGTGTTTTATATGCAAACAGTACGATAATGCTTTAAAATGCATTAAGAGGGATTAATGTAAAGCCTTAACGCTAAGAAAAATATTTATTTTTCTGATTTGACTCATATAAGAATATTTTAGTCCTGACTCGAGTGTTTTGTCTTTTCATTACGCTTGGGTCAGCCCTAAGTTTTCAACTTATCGAAGATTATCCTCTGAAGGATGAAGACGAAGATTTGATATATTATTATCACTAATATCATTCCCAACATCATGTTGTTCTGCTGCATTATATTTTGTTCTGTCATATATGTATAACTCTGATAAAGTTGTATAGATATAATCAAATGTATGGTAAATAGCTTCATGAACTGTTTATTTGATTATTATATTTTATCGTTCAACAGCGAGATTCTATGTTTGTTTCTTCTTGTTTCCTTATTTTTCTTAATTAACCCTATTGATTATCTATGTTCTGGATTGTTCAAGTTGTACGTGTGTGGATTACTATCGATTTAAACCTGCCGAAATGTGGGTCGTCATAGTTGGTATCAAAGCTTTGGTTTAGCGATAACCTTAGCTTTGTTGGGTTTTGACTCGTTAGTGATAGGGTAGTAATACCCTAAAATGAGTCTGTTTGAGTGTGTGTATATATGAGAGAGCGTATTTGTTTGTGTTTTATAAAATGTTTTATATTGTGTTGTTTGAATTGTTAAGTTTGAATTTTGGATTTTGATCGGTACATGGGACGCCACTATATCGATAGGGATTCCAAAGCACTTGAACATAGCAAATCAACACAATATTGTTTTTGAAATTTGGTAAATGAAATAAGGATTATATTATATATATAAAAGAATGGTTTTTTGAAATTTAGATAGTTAAATGAATTGGTTGTTAGAAATGATAATATTGATCATTATCGTTATTGTTTGATTAGTCAATATTCCTAAATTATTAGCTATTATATGATTATAAGAAAATGAAACTTTATAAATGCGATTTATAAAATATAATTTACAAGTAAAATGAACATAAAATTGAGAATTTGAGAAATCTAAATTCCGGTGTTTTCTGAAAAAGGTTTTCAAGGTTTGGAAAATAATATCAGTACTGTTTGAAAGTATATACATATAAAAATGGTTTTCAAATAAATTTTAAAAGGAATGAATTCAGTACTCTCCACTTCCGTCGTTGAAAAATAATTTCGCTAATGACTGCGCAACATTATCAACGTTCATTTTTGAGTCTCAAAATAGGAAGACTTCTGAGAAGCTTTACTATGAAATTGTTTCGATAAACGAATATTGGTTTAAACTCCTAAAGTATGATTTGATACACAAAAGATATAAGTATATATAGTTATTTCAAATGATTTGAAATGAAACCAGCATTTAAAATTTAAAGTTTTGTTAATTAATAACCTTCAAATTATTTGAATAAAATGAAATATTTGAATAACCATAACTTATAAAATAAGAGAATTAAGGAATCTAAGCTAAATGTATTGAGAAACTTTAGAGTTGAGGTTTGCAACTCTAAAATTGAAAGTAAAGAAAATTTAAACCAATTAAAACAGTGAACATTCTAATCAAGTAAAATGAAGAAGACTAATTTGTATAATACCAAATTGCATTCTAATAACATATAATAAGACTTACCAAATGTTAAAATTTAAAATGATGATTTGGATATGTAATGGAATATTATATAAGTAAACAAAACTTAAAAGTAATTAAAATGTAAATGAATAAACATTTAGTTATAATAATAAATGTTATATACTTAATTAGTATATTATGAAATGATTAATGACTAAATGGAATAAGTAAGTGGAACTTAAGAAAATAGGCAAATGAAATGATTAATATCTTTGTAAATTGGTTATAGAATTAAATTAAAATTTGTAAAGAAATCTTGAAATTGAATTTGTAACTTTAGTGGTAATTATAAACTTAGATAAAGGCATATATAAGAAGCGGGACTTTTATAGAATGATTAAAAACTAAAGTGATGATTACTAAAATGTTTCACAAATAAATTTGTTATTAAATGTAATTGTGAAAATAAATGTGAATTAAGTTGGAAAGAAAATTAAGTAAGGATATAAGAAATAATTCATTAATGATGTTGACTCTAAAAATGGAGATATGAACATTATAATTCAAATGTTTCGCGAAAATGTAAAGTAAAGTCTATAGTTTATAACTTTGATAAGAGTTAGTTAAACAAGATGTTAAATTAATTGAATATGGATGTTATATGAACGAAGCTAATATTGAATTATGAAATGAACTTTAACTTATGAAAAGCTAACCGAAGTGAATAATCGAAGAAGTTAGTGAATTATGTTAATAAAATGAGTAATGAAATAATATTGATTTAAAATGAAAATTAACCTAAATGTAGAATGAAATAAATGAATTGATATGAGATGTTGCTAAACGTAAATGAAATAATTGAAATTTAACAAATTGAATTGAATTAATTTGAATAAATTTGAATAAATTGGAAGTAAACCGATTAAAGTTGTTGAAATTTGAATGTTAATAAGAAATGAAGTGTATAAATTGAAATATTAACATTGGATATGTAAAGTCGTATCGTTTTAAATTAATTGAATGAATACTAATAATTGAATGGTTTCTTTTGTTGTAAATCGTCGCTATAACTGTTTTATTGTATATGATTGTTGTTTGTCGTATATTAATGCTCATGTTATGGTTTGGATTTAAAATTCATGTTATTGCTTCTATAAAACTAATATAGCTTTCCATATCTTCATAAGTGACTAATATTCTAAAATTAAGTTGAGATAGGTGCATAGGAAAACTGTTTGGACATATATGCGTATTTTATATGCTTTTGCTTGCTTAATACGAGCGAGCTCGTTCGTATTAATAATAATAAGATGCACATCTCGAAATAAATACTGCACTTTTATATTTTTACCTACAGGATGCCTCATCATTAAGATGAGATGTATATTTGACGTATTTGATGTATATTTGGGTTATATATTGAATTGTAAAAAAATTTCCGATCGAGCCGCGCAAAGGAGACTTTGCCGAAATTTTCCATAAATCCGGGTGCTAGAAAAATTTCGAAGTTTTAAAACTTTTATAACTTATTTTGATAACGAACTTGTAAATTTCATAAGCCGACCGGAGTGGCATAGTAGAAGCATAGTAATAGTTTTGCAAATAAGATTTATTTTTTTGTAAGTTAATTATTTTGAGAAAAAATATCAAGTATTAAATTCTGTAATTAGCCCTTTTCGAGGAAGAAAAGTTTTGAGTGGGGAAGAATGTAACGACCCGATTTTTTTTTAACTATTTTAAATTGTGGAATTTGATATAATTATTGAATAAAAATGGTTAAAATAAAAATTTAATGATTTTGAATGCATGTTATTGGGTATGAACTTGACTAAAATACACAAAAGTAAATTTTATAGATTGAATAACTTGAATTTCAAATTTAATGATTAATTGGTTAATTTAATTATTTAATTTAATAATTGAAAATGGTTTAAATAATTTAATATAGGGTCTTAAGCTAGAAAAAATGATATGAAGGCTTACTAAATTCTATTAATAAAAAATTAAGGTAAACAAAATTTTAAATTGACTTTAAAGGTGATTTACTCGATTTTAAAATAACTCGTTTAAATTAACATATAAAAATAGCCTTTCGGGGCATAGTCTTGAATTTCGACGAAACCAGTTCCATTGGATCAGTACTGGTGTATTATTATCGGATTTAAAATTTCGTAGCATTTGGAGTTATCTTTTGGTCGTATGGGATACAAATGCGCTAAAATTAATAATGAAAATTCAATATAATAATTAGGTCCAAAAAGCTATCTTCTCCGTACAATCAAATTAGGTCTCAAAACTTGTTCCATTGCGTTCGAAATAGGGATATAACATTATGAATGTCTGGCGGCACGTTTCAATCGTAGTTCGAATAAAATAACTGGATATTTTGAAATTTTAATAATATATTTTAATCGATTTGACCGCGCAACCTTTTTAATCAATATCTCAGCCACACTATCCCCTACATCAGCTACCATACATCTAGACCTACATCTTGTCTCACCCTTCTATTAAACAGTGAGCACATCATCAGATAAAAAAATGGAATTTCAAAATTTTATTTCTCAATTTGCTATATTTTCAACGGTTGCGGCTTCAGTTCTGGTAATCGACAGTGGGATGTCGATAGTGGAGGCGGCTAGGGTTAGCAATTTTTGAGATTTATCGGCCCCGATCTGGGAATTTTAGCCCAAATCTGGATTCGTAGTGGGACATAGTATTTCGACGCGTGAAATCACGAGGGCCGACAACCTGTGGAGGATCGCGACGTTGTACGGCAGCGGCATAGCAAGCTGGTCTCGTTTTATATCGAGCAGGTCACGTTTTGTAGCAACGAGGTAGAGGCGGCGATGATGGTATGGTTGAGTTGAGCAAGGTGAGGGGAATCCGATGGTGGGGTCGTTTTGAGGGATGGTCGAGTGGATTGGCGTATCACCGATACGGCCATGCACGAACTTTAGGTTACAAGCATGGGGAATTAAAAAGTGGAAGAAGAAGATGGGGTGTTTGACATGGGCCAGGCTAAAAATGTTATAGGTAATGGGTTCTAATTTAAAAATAAATTAGTGTTTTAAATTTAATTATATTTTGCCGAAGAACTAAAAATTTAATAACTCTCACATACGAGGTCGAATCAAGGTATGGATTTTTGCGTTGCGAGCATGATGATGAGAGCTTCACAATGAAACTAGTTTGGACGGATTTAGAGACTGTCGAAATTTGGGCTAAAACCGGACATTGTTCGGTTTTAATTCCGAAATGGAACGTCTCGACGACAAAAATAAAATAAAAGATGTGTGTTTATAACGCTCACAATGTACTAAAATAATTTTATGCTAGTTAAATTCAAAATTATGAAGTGATAAAATTTATCGATCTTGTTTGATAAATTTAATTGTCGTCTAAATTGTCATTGAATTAACTGTTAAAAATTAAAATTGACGGTTAAATTTGAAATTAGAATTCAATGAGAAGTAAAATACCCAATATTAATAACCATAAAATTGTTGTGAATTATTTTGACTATTTGGGTGTTGATTGTGATGGATGTTATTGATTGATGTTTTGGATGATGTGGATGTTTATTTATTTTAATATTTGATATTATCATCCTGTATAATATTTTCATAATATAAAACTGCGAATTATTTCAAATAATTTAAGAAATAGGTTGAAATGATATATACCCATGACATTTATTTTGGATTGAAATAATATGTATCCATCCCTAAAATTAAATTGAAATAACCAATCACTTGGCCATAGGATAAAAAATTATATACGAACACCGGATTGGTTAAATCAAATGGTTTTAAAAAAATTTGATTTGAAATTTGTTTAAATGATTTGATTTTAAGAAAATGAAAACCTAATTAATGGAAATCGAACACTTTCGAAATTGAGCTCGGAATTGAATTATTTTCGAGGATTTGGATTTCAGATTGGGTATTGTAAGTAAATTGATTTTAAGTGTTTTGAATCGATGTTTTAAAATCAAACTCGGAATTGATAAAAATGGTTCAAATCTGAAATTGAAATTATTTTGGAATTGTAACTGAAATTAATTTGAAATTGAAATTGAAATTAATTTGAAATTGACATCGAAATTAATTTGGAATCGAATTAAAATTCGACTTGAATTCGGAATTGAATTGATTAAATTGAAATGGAAATCTAAATGTGGTTTGAATTGGAAAATTTGGAAATTGAATTGGTTTGACATGGAAACTATTTTCAAATAAACTATTTTGATATAAATCTACCTATTTAAATATTCAAATTATTTTGGATTTTCCAAACTATTTTGCAATATAAACCATTTTAATACATAAACTATTTATATTAAAGTATTTTAACCATTTAAACTCTTTTTAACTATTTTAACCATTTAAACTATTTGTAACTATTTTAATTATTTAAAACTACTCAATTATTCAAACTATTTTTCAAAAATTCAAACTGGTCAAGGGGGGAATGTTTATTTTTAAATCATGGATTTAAGTACGAATTGGGTTGAATGAAATTATAATCCAAATGAAAATTCGAAGCAATTTTAAATTGGGACTGAAACTGAGATATTAAGGCAAAAATGATTTTGAAATGAAATGATATATTTTGAGTAAATATGATGATTTTGAAATGAATTTGATTTTGAAGCGAATATGATATTTTGATATCAAGTATGAATAGTTTTCAAAATGTAAAAGAACCAACTGGTGTGTAAAATGACACTTGGTTGTTAAAGAGATCGGGGCCGGATATGAGCATACTCTCTGTTGATAGTGGAACCACTTTAACAACTGTGTAGTGGAGTGATGATACCGAACGAAGTGGTTGGATTTGGCGTATGTTTGCTAGATTTGAAGAAAAAGAATGATGATAGATTGGCCTGACACTTGTGTCAAGTTGAAATCACTAAAACTGGAGTCGTACCAGCTAAGCGGGCTAGCTACCCCGAGCGGACACACTTCTTCATATTAGCATCATTTACATTGTGATTAATTGATGCGCACACTCAGGTTTTGGGAGTGTTGGATGCGGTGGGCGATCATGGCTATGATATGTTACCACCAGTAGGGAAGGGTAAACTGGTAGTATCCTACCTTGTGCATTGCCTCATGTGTCTTGTCATACTATTACCCTATATGAGACCACTATGATTTCGGTTTAGTGTTGTCACATCACGGCGCATCCCTATCCACCGACGGGTTTCAATTGTTTTATATGCAATATGTATGACAATGCTTAAAAACGCGTTAAGGGCGATTAATGTAAAGCCTTAACGCTAAGAAAAATATTTATTTTACTAACTAGACATTATATATGTAGCGTATTCTACTATATATTAATATTTTGACGGATCCTTAAGTGATGGAAAATCCTGTAACATCTCTTGAGTTATTGCATACATGTTATACACTGAATAGGAGATGTGAAACCCCATAAACATCTCTACCACCATGGCACTGATGTTATATATGATATCAATTTGACTCACATAAGAATATTTTAGGCTTGACTCGAGCGTTTTGACTTTTCGTTGCACTTGGGTCAGCCCTGAGTTTTCAGCTTATCGAAGATTATTCTCTGTAGGATGAAAACAAAGATTTGGTATATTATTATTACTAATATTATTCCCAACATCATGTTGTTCAGCTGCATTATATTTTGTTCTGTTGCATATGTATAACTCTGATAAATGTTATATAAATATAATCAAACGTATAGTAAACAGCTTCATGAACTATTTATTTGATTATTATATTTTATCGTTCTGTTGCGAGATTCTGCCTTTGTTTCTTCTTCTTTTCTAATTTTTCTTAACTAACCCCATTGATTATCTATGTTTCGGATTTTTAAAGTCGCACATGTGTGGATTATTACAATTTAAACCTTCCAAAATGTGGGTTGTCATAATTCTAGGAGCTTCCATTAGGATAATAGATATTATTATGAGAAGAGCATAAGTGTAAATAGCATAAATGAGAAGTGATGTAAAAGAGAAGTGATGGGAGGTAAGGCTTCCATGTCATGGTGGATGGGTGAAGGTAAGCTTAAAGAACACCATTCTTATGCCTATATATGGAGAGGCATACCGTATAAGATAAATCACAAATTCACAAAGCTTAAAGCAAGCTATTCTATGTCTTCTTCTTCCCTTATGTTTTAAAGGAAATTTATGCAAATCATATCCAAATCAACTCAAATTTGGAGTGAATTCTTGAAGGAATATTATAACATCTTCTACTATGTAGAAACTTGAAGAAGCAAGACACCCTCACCCTATCCCATTAGGCTGTGAGCAATATCGAGAGGGGGATGGAAAAATCAATGCAAAGCAAGGTAGGAAGGAAGGAGAAGGTGATTGCAAGGTTGGGTTTGGACTTGGGTTCTTGGATCTTGGTTGTTTGTAAGATTAAAGGTAAGATAAGTTACCTCTTTGACTAAAAATATAACTATATTTGTTGGAGTTTGATGGTTTTTAAGTTGGTTGAATTGTTGTTAACGTTATTGAAAACACTGGTTTGATTTTTGTTTTGAAAACAAGATGTGTATGTGATCCATGTCTATGGACTTGGAATGTACTTGAACATACTTGTATGACTTGTGAAGACACCTAGGAACATAGCACATAGGTTATAGGTGGACTTTGGTTTAGATCGCACTCGGATTTGAAAGTGCACTTATAGCTATAATCGCTATGGATACACTTAGGAATTATCTAATATTCCAAGATTTCTATGGAACTTTTTAGAGAGATCCTTATGTGTATCTCGCCATATCTATAATCTTTTTATATGAATTTTTGTTTCCATAAAAAATTTGGGTAGTAAAACATTAAGTAACTTCTAGGAAAGTGACTAAAATTTAACTTGTGCAAAATTGTCCCGTTTAGCCATGCTTTTTGGATTTTAAACGTTTGAAAAGATATTTAGATTTAAGTATTTTGTTTCATTCTTTTTACAAGTGTTTAGTAACTCATATTAGAATATTTAAAAAGTGGTTTGAGATATTTATGAATTTTTAAGAACAAGTTGTGAATTTTTAGTGCAGAGGATTTTATTATTAAAACTTGTTTTTCCAAGTTTTTAAAGAAATTATAAAGTTGCTATTTTCAAATAATATTTTAGGAAAACATTTTAAAACCTATTATAAGTATTATGAAGTATTTTAAAAGCATTTTTAAGTATATATTGTTTTTTGAAAATATGTTGACTATTTTATATCTTATGTATTAAAATATCTTTTGACTTGTTTATTTAAATATCACGTTTTGGTAAATAAATTACTCTCTGTGTGTGTGTATATATCATTTTAAATAGGGTTTTAAAAGTATAAACAAAAGGTTTAGAAAAGGGTTATAATTGATTAATGGCCAAATGGTTAATTGTTTGTTTGAAAAGTTATTAACCATGCTTAACACTAAAAGCCGACGTGATAAGGCTTATGTGACAGTCTGGATTTTCGCGTTCAAAAATCTACATCCATACTTCACTCATAATCGAATGCCGCAGATTCAAACGTTCGAATTCGATTTGCCGGAGCTTTTAACATATTAAATACAACAACATAGCATAAGAAGAAATGAATAGTATCATTGATACATAAAAAATGCAATATCTGATACAATCAAATATCAAATAAAACCAGAGATACAAGATACAACGGAAAATAACACAAGTAGATGGTCTAGACTTTGCGACCATGGACAGCGGAAAGATAATTCCAATAGAATTCCAAGTGAGAAACCGAGAATCCAATATCTGAAACTTCATGGCCAAAGCTCTAATGCTCCAAACCAAATAGCATAACCCAAAAGCTTTGAAGACTCCAATCCAAAAGCATTTATATCCAAACCATAAGCTTGAACCCCCAACACGATGACTTAAGCAAGGTCAGTCACCTTGAACAAATGCTATCGCCAAAACCAAAGGCTAGATGCTATCGAATCTACGCCTACTATTTGATTTTCTAAAAAACCCAACTCTAGGCTGCCCGTGTAGAAAATTGTGGGCACCCAGAGTTTAGGAAGGGAACAATAAACTCCGGGTCAGTCATGAAGTGGTACGAGAAAACGAAAATAGTTTTATTTTTAAAGCAAATAATAAAAGATTTTAAAAGTTGAAATCCGCAATGCTTTTTAGAAAATGAAACTGCCATAAGGCCTCCCGCCACACACACAATGCAAGCGCACACTTGGAGGAGATTTCTCCTTATGACAGTCAAAAATGCTTGATACGTGAAAATCATTTGATATTATTATTAGTGCACAGTGCAGAAAACCATTCAAAAGTATAATATTAATCTTATCCAGCATACAACCATTATTGTATGCCTACTATAGCTACCATGTTCAGTAGCAGGTTACCACCACATTCCATGGCAGGTTATACAACTAAAACCGTACAAGGCTCGTATTGTTTCTTTGGATTTCCAACAAATGGTCAGGCTAAGAAATTTCCTTATCAAATGAGATGCCTCTGGAGGGAGGCCCCCAAGAACCAAAATGGTTCCCTACCGATGCAAAGCCGGGTTACCCCTTTCCGGAAGTAACACCTAAAGATATGCCATCCCCGGTCGTAACCAACCTTTACCCGAGCGCTCGACACCAACAACCACAAAGTAATAAATTTGCAGCAAGCACATAGGTTAATTATCTGGGCTCCATACCACGATACCACCTCTATCAAGAAGAGATGGACATACCCTAGGGGCACGACCCCTGATACCTTGTAGCAACATTCCTGTTTCGACCATTTCCGGGTTGTGAGGCTCGATGAAGTCTCGTCCACAAAGCTATGCTTTTCACAAAAGCCATGCTTCGATCAACAAATGATCAGCAGCACTTCGTATGCCACATTACCAAATTGGGAATGTATCACTAGTAACCATCAACTACATGACCTCTGAGCTCATACGTCTTAGAGAAGGGTGTTAAACTAAGAGAATAAATTCTCTGCCACCAAACAGAAATTTATTTGATAGAAACCAGCTTTACATCTCAAAGTGTAATGTCAGACACACATCCATACAAGTCTGTTCCGGGTTCAAACAGAACCGAAGGCACTTCACAAAGAAGCCCTTGTAAATCCGTATAATCCCTAATCATGTCCAGACTCCCCATTACAATGGGTGATCAAATCTCTATATCGGGGACCAATCGGTGCAGAGACATTCGATGGGTTATCCTTTCTCTTTCGAAAATATCCGGTCTTCACCACGGTCTTCAAATGCTATCCATAACATCGTATCATTATTCGAGATGGGTTATATGACACAAGGTCCTCTCCCGGCTAAACTGAATAATGAGCGTAATTTTTTAAAAACATATGGATATTGGGATCTCAATTTAGTCACAACTTATTACCCAAAACTTTTCTTTTCAAACGGTTTAAACAAATTACCATTTCCAAATCTTTAAATAAAAAGATTCACTTCACAAAGTTCACCAATATTTCACAAAGATTCATTCATAGCCCTTCAAAACAATTTCTTTTCAAATTTGAAATCTTTTCAACACAAATTGGAAATTCTTTCTTTATTTGAAGGCTATTATTTTTGAAAACAAATAGTTTTCGTTTTGGAAAAATATGATTACATTTGTACAAGTTAAAACCCTTCAAGTATAATACTTGCATTAAATTCAAATTCCCAAAACACTAATTTTAAAATGGTTTAAAAACCCATATAAATAAAATTTATAAATTATATAATCTTTTTAAACCATAATTTCCAAATATAGAATTCAATTTCAAATCTTGAATTTAAATTTAAATCAAATTATTTAAATTTCAGAACTTTATCAAGTTATTCAAAATTACTTTATCTTAATAATTCCATTTCAAAAGCTTTTCATATTTAACCCAATACCATTTCCAAAATCATTTGGATTCAAAATTCAATTTTAAAACCATTTTAAAAATCTATGATTTAACCCATTGCCTCGTGCAATCCATATTTGTGTGTGTATAGTGTAGTCCAGGGGTTTTGCACAATAGTGCAACATCATCAATTATCACATCACAGATTCATGCACATCAATATTGATAAACGGTACAATCCTACATAACTTATCTTTATTCACAGATTCACAGATAGATAATGTAAATTTATCATATATAAATAAATTACATTCATAAAAGCTCAAATCAAACAAAGCATTATACATCAGAGATATCGCAACAATTCACACTATTCAATAGCATTCAATAGAATACAATCATCCATAAGTGAGATTAATTAATCATCTGATTAATTAAATCAGATAGTTAGTTAAGAATAAACTACTAATCTTGGTTAATTAACATTAATTAATCACAAATCATTTTGATTAATTTTTCTTTAAATCGTTTATTAATTAACCATTAATAATAAATTAATTAACCTTTAATTATTAATTAATTATCCTTAATTAATAAATCAATAAATTAATTAACCCTTAATTAATTATCATTTAATTAATTTAATCTTAATTTATAAGTGATATTCTTTAATCACTTGATTGGTCAATCCCTAATCACAAATTAATTATATTGAATTAATAACATTAATTAATTAAGCAACCTTTAATCAATCACATCAGTAAATCACTTTGATAAATTATCCCTTAATTTATCACTTTAATTGATTAACCTTTAATAAATTAAATATATTTTAATTAATTACCTTAATTAATTACAATAATTAATTAGCCTTAATCACTTGATTAATTAATTCTTAATTATTAATTAATTAATCACTAATCGCTAAATAAATAAATTTCTAATAATTGATTAATTAATCTTTAATTATCTAATTAATCAACCTCTAATTATAAATGAATTAATCTTAATTACTTAATTAAATTAATTATTAAATAATAATTAATTAATCCTTAAACCTTTATAATTTGATTAATCCTAAATTATTACCTAAATTTGATTAACTAATTATACTTAACTTCCTTAATTAACTTAACTAATCTCAAGACATTAAAACCCTTAATTAACCTTAAGATAAAACATTTCTTATTTATGCCTTAATTATCATTAAAACAATTTATTTTAAAAATTAACTTTACTTAGGTAAATCGTTAATTAAGTTTTTAAAATAAAATAATTATTTAACTTGATAAATTAAAGTTACCATAACTTCCTTTAAATAACTTTAAATATTTATCAATTGATAGTTTAAACTAAATTTAATTTAAAATTTAAAACTTGCCTTTGTAAAATCTTTAAATACCTTTGAAACTGTTTTTAAACATTATACTTTTAAATTACCTTTATATTTCATTTCTAACTTAAGACAATAACTTTAAACTTTACTTAACCAAATTAAATTTAAATAAATTTCAAACTTTCTTAAACAATGTTCAAGAAAAAAATTATTTATTTAAAGGAAATTTATATAAGAAAGTTTAACCAAATTTATTTCTTTTAAATTTCAAAAACTATGTTTTAAAACCCTCTTTAAAACTATTTTAAAAATCTACTCTTCATTTTTAGTTTTAATTTAAATTTAAAACCTGTAACAACTTAAAACAGTATATAACTTTTGAAACACTCGAGAATTACTCGAGTTTAAATTCGAGCAATCATCACACGGACCCGAGCTACAACCCGAGATCAACCCTCTTCCCAAACTGCCACACAACCCACTGACACAACTTCACCTGTGCATATGAACCATCGCCAGAATCACCTCTGGCCTCTGATGAACTTCCCTTCACATCACCCATCGTCGTTACAACCAACTCCAATCATCAGAACACTTGCACAAGTCCAAAATCGAAATCAAGCAGTCCAGTTGAAAAATGGAACCAAACCCTCACGAGAAAAAGCTTCAAACAACCGACATCGATCACCGGAACACTAGAAATTCTGGCCACACCTCCCCTAAACCTTCCACGCGGCCACTTCCCAAATCCGAGCAACTCGATGCATCAGAGACGCCGCCACGATCACATTCCAGACTCGACCCAAAATTAGGTTTATAAACTAAATCTCTTCGCCATCAATGCCATGGCGATCAAGCAACCCTCCAGCTATTTTTCCTAGCCTCGTCGTATAACTCTCCACCTCCAGACGAAGCCTCGACCATCCAAACACTTTTGATCACCGGAAACTCTCAAAAACCCTTTTCTGGTCATACACAAATTGCACATTCAATTTAATACTAAAAATTGTGATTTTAGTTTTAAAAATCTTAATTTTCAAAGTGGATTCGAGTTATAATCCTGAAACAACAAATTATGATGTTTGAAATTTAACATATTTTGAATTTTTGCTTGCAATTCCCAATTTCCCAAAGAAGCTTAGATTTGATTTACTTAAATCTATTTTTAAGATTTGAATCTTGTTAAAACTAACAACTTTTGTTTAGATCCTATTATCTAAAATGAAGTAGAGGAATGGGAATTGATTTTTGAACAGGCCTGATACCTGTAAGCCTGGAATCAATTGCATATGTCTGATTTCCAGACATGCACGGCCAATTCACACACATATATACACAAGTTTAACCATATTCAAGCAAATTTCCAACCTACTTTAAACATGTTTTCAAACAATAGATTTAAATCCAGATTTTAAAGGATTTACTCACAGTTTTTGAAAAGATGAACAGAGCTAACAGTTTACATAACATGCACATTTCAATATTCAGACATATAATTCATCATCATGCAAACAACATATATCAAACATTGATGATTTATTCATGCAACCAGATTTAAGACAAAATAAAGTTGAGTTTACTCACCTTTTTAATAGACATAGAGCTTGTATTTTTGAAACAAGAAACTTTGAAAACTTTGAATTGCAGTGATTCTTTTCTGGTTTGTAGAGTGTAGAACAGGTTGAGTTTCTTTGTTTTTAGAAATGAAGATAGAAAAAAAGATTGAAGAAGGAAGGTGAATGTTTATATAGATTAAATTGTGATTTTATAAAAATTAAAAAAAAAGAAAATACGAGGGATGACACTTGTTATTTACCACACTCAATCACTTAACACATGTTAACACTAAGCTTTCATAATTAACACTTGTCGTTATTCCTTTCATAATATTTTTTTAAAAGGTTTAAAAGCTTTTATAATAAATTTCCTAATTAAATAATACATTTCTAAATTAAGAAATGCTTTTCTAAATTTATAAAAATAAAACCTTTAAAAGAAAATATAATATAAACCAATTATAATTTAAATAAAATTACATATAATATATTAAATTTATTTTAAAATGTTAATATAAAACTTTTATATTTAATTTACTATTTAATAAATACTTCCTTAATTTATATAAATAAATTCTTTTTAAGGAAAACAAATCTTATTTTAAATAAAACTTTGTCCATATATTTTTATATCCAAAATATTTTGAAGATATAAATCCTTTTAAATTCCATATTTAAATCCAAATTTTGAATTTAAAAATCCAATTTATTTTTCAAATATATATTTATTTTGAATTTCAAATCAAAATCCTATTTAAAATCAATTCATATACATATAATTAAATAACAAATAGATATCTTATTTTATTTGGAAATATTAAACAAATTCACCAATTAAATCCAAAAATTTATATAAATTATCAATTTAAATTTGACTTAGAAAGAGGAATGTTACAGCATATCTATTTGTGAGATTTAAGATTGATGTTCGTATAGAGATGGAGCAATATAGCTCTAATCTACTAGCTTCCTTCTCGAACGAGGAGTAGTAAGTCGAAAAATGTGTTAATCGTGTTAATTTTTTACTTGTTTATGGAAATCATTAATACTATACTTAACACTAAAAGCCGACAAGGTAGACTTATCTATTTGAGAGATTCAAGAATGAAATGTCCAGGCAAGGCTTTGATGCAACCAGTGCTATAGCTTACCCGGCTTCAATCCTAGGCGAGGAATAGTTAAGTTGGAATGTCGGAAACAAGTTAAGCATATGAATATTGATTTGTATAAACAAGTATTTTGACTAGATAATCGATTACTCGATTATCGAACTTGACCAAATATTGACTTAATAAGTTATCAAAAAGCTTTGCAATTTCATACCAATGAGAACCCTCAGGGAGGAATATTGGTACGAAGCATCTCTAATCTTTGCTTACTTCTGAGAGAACAAGAATTGTGTAACAACCCGCATATTTAACGATTTTATATTTAAATGATTTATTTAAATATAGCATCGTTAGTCGGATTTTGGGTCTGAAATGTTACTTTCTGCAAACGGTCGAATTGGGGATCAAGACCACTTCCATTGAGTTCAAAACGTCGTTTGCGATCTTTTTGAGCATAATTTTGATATGTTTGGAGTAAGTTGGAATTGGCTACTTTTTCTAGTTGGGTTGGGGTTCAGGTTCAGCCTACTAGCTTAACTAATAGCCTAACTCAGCCCTCTCCTCTCCATTCACTCATTCCCACTTCTCAAACTCAAGCTCCAACTGAAAATGGTGGAAAGGAAAGGGAATTAGAAACTCCAAACCCTAGTTCTTCTTGCTAGCTCATAATCTTGCTCCAAAATCAAAGGGAAGCCATTGGTAAGCTTCTTCTTCATCTTCTCTATCTCTTTCTCTCTTCAATTTCAGAAAGTTCCCTAAAACCTAATTTGGGAAATATGTGTTTTATCCTTTGATTGAAGCTAGTTGAGTTGAAGTAGAGATTAGTTGGTCTTCTCCTTGTTATTGAGCTTCTTCTTCTTCTTTGTCTTTGGGAAAAGGTGAGTTTTGAACTCACATCTACTTCTCTTGTTTCATTGATGTTGGGTATGAATTCCTAACACTTTGTTCATATGCACTTGCTTTTGGTTTGGATTGAATTGGTGAATATCCAAATTTTTAGTGTTTGGGTTCAATTCTTTAAAGATCCTAACTTTGATATTTGAACATATTTTTGGTGGCGAATCGGAGAGCTAATGGAGCTAGGGTATCTATTGGCTAAGGCTCCTTAGGTCCATTGCTCGAACGGTTGCGTTTTGGAAGAATTTGCATTTCATTGAAAAAGGGCAGGAACTGCAGAAATTCGCAGTTCGGCCAACCGATCCCTGTAGCCGGTCGACCGACCTGCTACCCCGAACCTTGTTTTATTTTCTACATCTGGCCAGCCGACCGAGCCCTGTATCCGGTCGACCGACCTGCTCATGTTTTGCCTGTTTTGCCTATTTTTGCATATTTTGATTGGTTTTCCAAATTTTATCGATTCAAGTTGCTTTTTAGTAGTTGTTATTACATCTTTGACTTTGATAACTTATTCTTGACTTCATCCATGGGTTTTTATAAAATAATCTCTCGAATCACATTTAAAAGCTCGTTTCTCCAATTTATAAATTCTATTTAAAACACACACTTTCGCACTTCGAGCGAAGTGGAAGGGTGATTAAAAGGTTGGGCAAAACATGGACCATGAATCTGTGCGTTTATCCTTCTGATTAATCCCCGACCTATTCAATTGATCGTTTTGACCTTCGGCTTTGGTTTACCAATTATATGAGGTAAACTTTGTACTGCTTTGAGTGTGAAAGTGACTGACGGATAGTAAACCGTTTAGTGCGAACGAGTGGTTATGGGACATACGTTAACACTTTTCGGATTCCTTTTCGAGAGTTGTGACACATTCCGCCAGTTAGTGGTGTCCAGTACTGGGTCTTCGACCTTCACCACTACGGTTTGTCGCCCTATAGTATTGCTTTCTATGTTGGTCTTTATGAGCCGCATGGGTGATATTGGGTTTGTACCTTCGGGTTTGTCGCCCTAAAGTATTGCTTTCTATGTTGGTCGTTATGAGCCGCATGGGTGATATTGGGTTTGGAGTCTTCGGGCTCATGGATCCTTGTTTATACAGTACTGAGCTCGAGCAATTTTTTGATGTTTCATTGATATGTATATTCCTTTGGTATCGCCCTTCGGTGTTGGTCTTTTTGAGCAGCATGATGTGTAGCGATTACCTTGTGGAACTTGTATACCTTATGGGTATTTGTTATTTGCCTTTTGGCTTGATTTGGGATAATTGAATCCTTTGTTTATCTATGTCGCCAATGATATGAGGCTTGTTCTATATGATTCATCTTTTGTTGATGATTGTGTTATCTCTTTTAGAGATATTTGTTATACTTTGTAACCTTGCAGGTTTATTGTTGTTCAGTTTATCTAACTGATTTGTTTAGGTAGACTGACCCGTGTATTTTATACTCGGGTCAGGCCGAGATGTTTCAGGTTAGATACTTTGGACTTAGCCTATTTTGCTTCCGCATGGACTACTTCGCTAGCTTCTTTTTGTCATAGCTTTTGTGTAGTCCTTTTATGTTGTAACTCTGATATTTATTCTTCTGGATTCAACTGTATATTGTGGTTTGCTATACCACTTGACATGTATCATTTTGTATACTCTGTTATGTATCCATGTATGTGTGTATATGATGATCTACTGTTTTGTGATGTATATTACATTTGAGTTGTTATATTCTGTTCTGATAGATCCTCCAGCCACCTATGGTTTTGTTTTAAGTATTCATTGGATATGTCGATCTGTTTGGTACGATTTTTGCCGACGTATTTAATGGATAGCTAAAGCAAGGCTATAGATGGTCGCTCCTATCCAGTCTTATTCTCCGTAATAGCAGACGGTATTACCTAATAATACTCTTTGCTAATGTGGGTATAGAGGCGGGGCGTCACAGCTTGGTATCAGAGCTGAGTTCAGAACAAAATATGATAAACACAGAATAGAGCACATATTACGATACATCAGAGTGTGATAAGTGATACAAATCTTTGAATCATCGTGTCTCTCTATTCCTTCTACCATCAAAGGTTAGATAGGATTTGGGAATATGCCTAGGAATGCATTTAAATTCCGTAGTATTCCATGTTGAATTATCTACCTTGGGAATAATCTTTACCTTATCTTAACTTTCAGTTTATGGCTGGAAGAGACGGAGGACGACGCTCGGATGTTGGGCAATCCAGTGGCTCACATCCGGACGGCGTTTATATGTCTGCCGATCAGTTTTTAGTATGGTTTAGGAGCACACAGCCTCCAGCTCCTACTCGAACATCTCCTCCATGCAAGTCCACCTTCACACGTTTGTGCAGTGATTTTTCTCATCTTGGAGGGAAGCCATTTAAAGGCTCCGAGATTGTTCTTGAGGTCCAAGTTTGGATTCGCTTGTACGAGCATGTTCTCTCTCGCATGGATCTTTCTGACCATGATCGTGATCTTGTAACTTCTAGCTTATTGCAAAAGCGTGCCCTTGATTGGTACGAGCTTCTTTTGGCTGAATTTGATGAGTCTGCTCTTTCTTGGACTCAGTTTCGGAAACTATTCGAACTCAAGTTCGTTCCTGAATCTGAGAGAGCTTTGTTGTCCCGGCGCTTTCTTGAATTGAAGCAAGGGGAGTCTTCCGTTTCTGAATATGTTGCATCTTTCGAGGCTTTATCTAAGTATGGTCTTGAATTCATTAGTACCTCGTATAGGAAGAATCTAAAGTTGGTATCTGGTCTTAAGAAATGTCTTAAGAAGTCTTTAATGCTCCAGTTTAAGCTTTCCTTTGAGGAGTTAGTTGATTCGGCACTTCATCTTGAAGCCTTCGGGAAGGAGTGTGATTGTGGGAATGATGTTGAGGTTCGCAAGAACGCCAACAAGAGGCAGTTTCCGTTCGATAAGCGGAAATTTTTCCCTTCCAAGAAGAAAAAGCATGTTGAAACTGAGTCTCAGTCTGCTGGAACACCTTCCATTAGGAAGTGTTTCAATTGTAGTTCATCTGATCATATGATTCGAGCTTGTCCTAAGCCTCTTTTCTGCCGCTACTGCAAGAAGGAAGGCCATCGTAGTTCCACTTGTCCTATTGCTCCGAGTAATCTTCTGTCAGGAAAACTAAATATAGCGGACGCTTCTGGAGGTTCTTCTCAGGGAAAAGGTATATCTCTATTTGTTTTGGAATGTTCTATTTTATTTCTTGACTATTGTATTCGAGTTCTCTTCTGATACGGGGGCTTCACATTCTTTCGTATCGAAGAAGCTCTTTGTTTTTGGATGTTTCTTGTATGGTTACTTCTTTGAGAATTGCGAATCCGAATTGGTGGATCCGCAATGCTCAATTTGCTTGTATTGATGTCGAGATTATTTATGTGATTTT
Source organism: Allium cepa (assembly GCA_030765085.1). Classification (NCBI taxonomy): domain Eukaryota; kingdom Viridiplantae; phylum Streptophyta; class Magnoliopsida; order Asparagales; family Amaryllidaceae; genus Allium; species Allium cepa. The sequence continues at coordinate 758,047,424 of CM060939.1, read as the reverse complement.
TCTTTCCGAGCCAATTTGCATGTTATGCGTTACTTAGGCTTCGGAATTGATATTTTTGAAAGGATTGACTTAATTATTATGAAGCCATATCCTATATCTCGAGTGGACTATTCATCCTCGACATTTCAATCTGTTAAACGGATTTCTATCTTCCTTTGTGATTTCGATTTCCAATTTGATGGCATCATTTTTCTTTAAGTCCTCATGATGAGGAAAGTGTTGTTTCTCTCATTCTTGTAGTTTGAGAATTTTCTGGTATTTCTGGTCTTGTCTTAGGATTATCACCTAAGCAATCTTTTGAGTTGTGTTAAGGTGTTTTTTTTAGCTCGACCTTACCACCGGTTTTCATTTGGCTACGAGTTGCGGAGGTTGGCACTCCACGTACCGCATTCTGCACTCGTTGTGATTTGTATGAATGATTTATTATGTCATTCCCTTTGTCTAGCTCATTTCATCCATTTTATGAATGAGTATTCTACGAATATCTCGATGATTCCATTTTTTTGTATTTGTTGATTTTGGATGGAATTAGCAATTTAAAATTTTTGCAAGATTTATTTATAAGTATAATTGGATTTTTGTTCTTAAAATGAACATAGGGAATTAAAAAAAAAGTTTTTAGAAACATGTTTATCATATAGAATATTGTTTTGTAATTGTATTGCCCATTGAGTGCTTTAAGAATTCTGGTCGATGCGCTTGATCAACGTTATCGATAGGAATCTCCTAAATGCATTGATGAGACGATTAGGCACAATAAATTGATTTGAAATAATAAATTTTTCTAGAAAGATAATTACATAAAGATAATTGTGATTTTGAAAGTTTTAGCTTTTCGAGAAGGTAGATTAATTGAAAGAACTCTTTTTCGATACTCTTATTCTTGGGAGCCCCGAAGGGAACCAAGACTTTATCTTTTGTTCCAAAGCTAATCGTATTGGTTTGGATGTCGTTCCCTTGCAAAAGAGAACGTGCTATCACTTATGTTTCTAAACCATTAAAGCTTACCGAGACTAAATATGCCACCTATGATCTAGTGCTCGCGGCTATTGTTTTCGTCTTTTGTATTTTGCATCATTACTTTTAGGTGAGGGATTTTGTTATCCTCACCAATCATAATTTTGAAATGCTTATCTTCTCATAGGGAACTTAATGTTGGTTCGAGTTCCTAGCATCTTATGATCTTGATATTTTATTTTCCAAAAAGGGGATCGTGTTGCCAATGCATTTAGTTGTAAGCAGCAAGTGATTGTTTCTTTGTTGATGTCCGAATGGAATGATCTTTTTACCAAGTTCATCGGACGTTTTGTTGTACTTCATTTTGTTGAGCTTTGGTTCATTTGACGTATTGTTTGTACCATGTCGGTGTTCCAAATTATTTTGAGCTTAGGAATCCATAGAATTCTCTGAGCAAACAAGTTCAGACTTATCCTTTCGTGCACTTTATGGTGAACTTCTTATTCTGGTATTCTTTTGTGTTGATATGTTTGTGGGAGTTGGGAGAATCACCTACCTCTTGTAGAGTTCTCCTACAATAATAGTTTTCAGTCTAGTGTTGGCATGGCTCCTTTCGAAGCCTTATACGGAAGGCCATGTCGATCACCTTCTTGTTGGTTGGAATCTGGGGAGAAGATTATTCTTGGCCCAGATTTTGTTCGTGATTCTTCCGAGAAGATTGATCTTATTCGATTGAGAATGAAAGAGGCACAAAGTCGCCAGAAATCCTACGCGGACAACCGTAGGAAGCCTCTCGAGTTCTCGATCGGCGATCTTGTTTTTATTCGTGTTTCTCCTTTGAAAGGGGATATGCGTTTCAGTATGACTGGGAAATTGGCTCCTCGATATATAGGACCATTTTCTATTACTGAACGTATTGGCCCTGTGGCTTATAAAGTTTCACTTCCAGCTCATTTATCTGGTATTCATGACGTGTTTCACGTCTCGCAACTTCGGAAGTGTCTTCGGGAGTCAGATTATATTATTACTTCTCCTGATTTGCAAGAGCTTAAGGTCTCACCAGACTTATCTATTGTACAGCAGCCTATGCGCGTACTTGACACGGAGGTGCGACACCTTCGAAACAAGGACGTGCCGCTCGTTAAAGTTCAATGGTCCGCTAATCCCAATGACTGTACTTGGGAAACCAGAGAGTTTATTGAGCGATCTTATCCGGATTTTCTATCTTTACTTTGAAACGGTGAGAATGTCTTTTCATCTCAAGCTTATTTCCTTTTCTTTTGAATGTTGTATGTATGTAGTTGTTACAAATATCGTCTCTAGGAATTGCCGGGACGCAATTTTGTAAGGAGGGGAGATCTGTGACAACCCGCATATTTAACGATGTTATATTTAAATGATTTATTTAAATATAGCGTCGTTAGTCGGATTTTGGGTCCGAAATGTTACTTTCTGCAAACGGTCGAATTGGGGCTCAAGACCACTTCCATTGAGTTCAAAATGTCGTTTGCGATCTTTTTGAGTATAATCTTTGATATGTTTGGAGTAAGTTGAAATTGTCTACTTTTTCTAGTTGGGTTTGGGTTCAGGTTCAGCCCACTAGCTTAACTAATACCCTAACTCAGCCCTCTCCTCTCCATTCGCTCATTCCCACTTCTCAAACTCAAGCTCCAACTGAAAATGGTGGAAAGGAAAGGGAATTAGAAACTCCAAACCCTAGTTCTTCTTGCTAGCTCATAATCTTGCTCCAAAATCAAAGGGAAGCCATTGGTAAGCTTCTTCTTCATATTCTCTATCTCTTTCTCTCTTCAATTTCAGAAAGTTCCCTAAAACCTAATTTGGGAAATATGTGTTTTATCTTTTGATTGAAGCTAGTTGAGTTGAAGTAGAGATTAGTTGGTCTTCTCTTTGTTATTGAGCTTCTTCTTCTTCTTCGTCTTTGGGAAAAGGTGAGTTTTGAACTCACATCTACTTCTCTTGATTTCATTGATGTTGGGTATGAATTCCTAACACTTTGTTCATATGCACTTGCTTTTGGTTTGGATTGAATTGATGAATATCCAAATTTTTAGTGTTTGGGTTCAATTCTTTAAAGATCCTAACTTTGATATTTGAACATGTTTTTGGTGGCGAATCAGAGAGCTAATGGATCTGGGGTATCTATTGGCTAAGGCTCCTTAGGTCCATTGCTCGAACGGTTGAGTTTTGGAAGAATTTGCATTTCATTGAAAAAGGGCAGGAACTGCAGAAATTCGCAGTTCGGCCGACCGAGCCCTGTAGCCGATCGACCGACCTGCTACCCCGAGCCTTGTTTTATTTTCTGCATCTGGCCAGCCGACCGAGCCTTGTATCCGGTCGACCGACCTGCTCATGTTTTGCCTGTTTTGCCTATTTTTGCATATTTTGATTGGTTTTCCAAATTTTATCGATTCAAGTTGCTTTTTAGTAGTTGTTATTGCATCTTTGACTTTGATAACTTATTCTTGACTTCATCCACGGGTTTTTATAAAATAATCTCTCGAATCACATTTAAAAGCTCGTTCCTCCAATTTATAAATTCTATTTAAAACACACACTTTCGCACTTCGAGCGAAGTGGAAGGGTGATTAAATGGTTGGGCAAAACACGGACCATGAATCTGTGCGTTTATCCTTCTGATTAATCCCCGACCTATTCAATTGATCGTTTTGACCTTCGGGTTTGGCTTACCGATGATATGAGGTAAACTTTGCACTGCTTTGAGTGTGAAAGTTACTGACGGATAGTAAACCGTTTAGTGCGAACGGGTGGTTATGGGACATACGTTAACACTTTTCGGATTCCTTTTCGAGAGTTGTGAAACATTCCGCCAGTTAGTGGTGTCCAGTACTGGGTCTTCGACCTTCACCACTATGGTTTGTCGCCCTATAGTATTGCTTTCTATGTTGGTCTTTATGAGCCGCATGGGTGATATTGGGTTTGTGCCTTCGGGTTTATCGCCCTATAGTATCGCTTTCTATGTTGGTCGTTATGAGCCGCATGGGTGATATTGGGTTTGGAGTCTTCGGGCTCATGGATCCTTGTTTATACAGTACTGAGCTCGAGCAATTTTCTGATGTTTCATTGATATATATATTCCCTTGGTATCGCCCTTCGGTGTTGGTCTTTTTGAGCCGCATGATGTGTAGCGATTACCTTGTGGAACTTGTATACCTTATGGGTATTTGTTATTTTCCTTTTGGCTTGATTTGGGATAATTGTATCCTTTGTTTATCTATGTCGCCAATGATATGAGGCTTGTTCTATATGATTCATCTTTTGTTGATGATTGTGTTATCTCTTTTAGAGATATTTGTTATACTTTGTAACCTTGCAGGTTTATTGTTGTTCAGTTTATCTAACTGATTTGTTTAGTTAGACTGACCCGTGTATTTTATACTCGGGTCAGGCCGAGATGTTTCAGGTTAGGTACTTTGGACTTAGCCTATTTTGCTTCCGCGTGGACTACTTCGCTAGCTTCTTTTTGTCATAGCTTTTGTGTAGTCCTATTATGTTGTAACTCTGATATTTATTCTTCTGGATTCAACTGTATATTGTGGTTTGCTATACCACTTGACATGTATCATTTTGTATACTCTGTTATGTATCCATGTATGTGTGTATATGATGATCTACTGTTCTGTGATGTATATTACATTTGAGTTGTTATATTCTGTTCTGATAGATCCTCCAGCCGCCTATAGTTTTGTTTTAAGTATTCATTGGATATGTCGATCTGTTTGGTACGATTTTTGCCGACGTATTTAATGGATAGTTAAAGCAAGGCTATAGATGGTCGCTCCTATCCAGTCTTATTCTCCGTATTAGCAGACGGTATTACCGAATAATACTCTTTGCTAATGTGGGTATAGAGGTGGGGCGTCACAAATTGTGTTAACTGAGAATCCATTGATTGATTTTGTATTGTCCGGTAAGCGTGATGAGTGTACTTACATGAAATGACTCAAACCCATAATCACTTCAAAACCATAGACTTGATCTAAGTTCTAGAAGCAGTTGAGAAGTGAAACATTATAGAGTTGAGGTCTATCCTAAGGTTAAGTCCAAGGGAAAAGTCAATGTTGACTTTCAAACATTGCTATCATGGGAGACTGTTTATCTTGATGAGTATTTTAAGAGAGAGGACAACATTACATTCGTCGCAGAACTTATGCGGGGAACCTATATAGGGGTTCGAGATGCTCAAATACATGTAGTGATTCGTGATCTATTGGAGATGAATGAATCCAATTGAGGACTCGTATGCTCTCAAGTGATAAAGACTCGTGTAAGTTATGCCGAATGTAGCATCGACACCGGGAATGACTAAAACCGAAGTAGGATGCACAATCTTGGGTTTTGCTTATCTAGGAGGGTATATCAACTCCAGATCTAGAGTATGCTTTCGATTATTGGTTGTTGGGAGTTGGTTATACTTGGTGCTATATAGTTCACCATTAGGCCAGTTGTGTTTACCTTAGAGTACATCACATCTAGAGATATACGATGCTCGAAAGATAATTTTGATCCTTGTCATTGAGATTTTCTTCAGTTTACTAGGGCTGTCTCCACGAAAAACAATCCATATACGAACGTGACTTAGTGGTATTGATTGTATATCTATTATTGTTGTGGCGTTCATACAGTAGCTATTTGATATGATTTATGTGCTATACAATAGACATTATCTATCATATCACTATATGTTTAACCTAATGAATGGTAATCCAAGCTGTCTCAAAACGGTGCTATTATATTTACCCTTATTTCTTAAGTTTCTCATGCTGGTTTACCTTTCTGATTCGGATGTTATTTTCTTATAATGCTGGGTCAGCCCCATGTATGTTTCTAAATTTAGCCTTGGACGCTTAGAGCTTATAGAGAAGAGATGGATGATTATCTTTCGTAGTATTCTTATTGCCGCTGTCTTACTATTTGACGTATCAACATATGTGAGGACATGTTATAACTGTCCAGGATGATGATATTACTTAGGTTCTAGTAACTCTAATATTTCTGCATTAAGAGTAATCCTTTGTACTAATCTTTTGATATTATATATTACTGTTCCTTTGTGAGATTCCAATGTTTTGTTCTTCCTTTCTTGTTCTATTCTTTTTTTTTATTTTACCTTAACTTTCTTTCTTTCCGACATTTGGCCCTTGGCATATGAATATTCGGATGTATTCAATGTCAACAGTCAAGGGTCGAAAAGTAAGATCATTACACAACATTTTCTATATAAAGTAATAATAAGTTATATCAATAAATTTGTGCAATTAAAATACTTAATAAAATGTTTACAAATTAAGATATACAAATGAAATGAATAAAAGATTGACAGACAAAATATAAAATATACTTACTAATAAATGTTTCCTGCATGTTATTGTTTTAATACCTATGCAAGCGCCTTTCATAATCGGTCATTTACATATTTATTTTCCTGAGACTGTTTATTGCCCGTTATGAGTTTCAAACTCTAAAAGCAATACATACATATGGATATTTGATCGATGTAAGATCACATATAAATGTTATATAGTGAGCAGTCATAACTCATAATGTACGAAAGCCTGGTGATATTGGTTCATTCAAAATAAGCAAGTAAACCATGGCCTGAGATGATATATTCAACATGACTGATTATAATAATGGCCTTGTTGTGTTAAATGTAACATTAGACCAAAAGCTACAACATAGGTATAAGAACTCGATCATTGAAATGTAGGTTTGATGGATTTACAATATTTGATATCCCTAAATGTTAGGGGTGATCAAATGCATTTTTGTAAACGGTCGTATGATATTGTAGCGAAGTTTTTTTGAATGGTCCGACCACTTAGAAAGGAAAATGAATGTACGAAAGTGCATGTAGCTTAAGCACATTTGGGAAGAGGAGAGTGAATGGTCGCCTCTTCTTCATAAAAAAACATAGGAAGGGAAAATTGTAAAATAATAATTAATATTTAATATTGAAATGAGAAATATGACTCCTATTCCAAAATGTATTTTTTATAGAAAATTATTTTCTATGAAATTTATTCTTTTGAGTTCAAGATATACGATCTGAAAACTCTCGATTGTTAAATGGTTACGTAAATGGAAACCAACATAAGGTAGTCGAATGAACCTCCGTATTTCTTGAACTGCTACAATGATAGCAGAAATATTAGGAACTTGTCATATAGCACTTTGTGGTCGCATCAAGTTACAAAATTGTTTTTGTAAAACATACCACACATTGTGTGTGAAATAATAACTGTTTTTTAGTGCAGATTGAAAAATAGGCGTAGTTTTATTTCAATATGAATATTGTTATTCAGTGGAGACTGAAAATTGTTTTTCATCTTAAATTTCCTTTTTCGTTCCTAAAAAATCTAACAATGAGATCATAGCATGATTCCAATGCTCAATTGCTTTCGTTCAACCTTAAGAAATTAGGGATATCGATGTTGTAATTGATTAATTAGACCAAACCAGCATTTTTGTTAATCAGGCCTACCTTTAGTTTTTGATCTGAAACTATTTCAAACATGTAAAACACACTCAATCATATTAAGTACATGATTTCGTATTAAGTTTTATTTGCTCTTTTCAAAAAATAATTATTCGAAATCAGTATATTAAGAAATATTATTGTTCACCATACAACTATTGTATTTGGTCAAATATGGATAAATTATCCATACTCTCACATTATCTATAAAGTCCGTACTTATATGGATAATAAACAATATTTGGCAAGTTAAATCTTATATGGACCTTGAGTTGGAAATTTTAAATGATTGTACATTTGGTTTCTTATCGTAGGCTTTAAATTGACTATATACCAAAAGATTATTTTCAGGTGAATATTTATTTCCTTTGCCATCTTTAGTTTTAGGTCACCATGTATACCATAATAAGTAAGAATTTTATTGATTATTTTATGCAAATTAATAATAGTAGATATTACAAATTTACATACATTCTTATACTTATTAGGTTGGTTAAATGTAATTCATTTCATTTATCTAACACGGTCCTATTAGATTTTATATTTCTCAAAAACCCAAGAGAATAACAAAAACCTTTAGATTTCTCTAATGGGTGTTAGGATCCACTTGTCTTAGGATCTGAACTTGAGTTTCCTCAATAAGAAAAGGCCGCATATGTGGTGGATAGCACTTTATCAATTATATCCCATAATAAGGTCTTTGCCCAAATCTCAATCATGACCTTGAGTTTTCTCAACAAACCAAGAGAGATTAGTCGCTTTGACCCATTTGCAATGGTCTAGTATTGATGCACATACATTAAGTTTGCTCAACAAATACAAGCGTTTATCTTACCCATCTAGAGATATACAAAATTGTATTACACATAGCAGCCTTGGCTTGAGTTTGCTCCGCAGCCAATACGTATGCAAGTAATCTATCTAATATATAAATAAAGAAGGGAAAAATTGTTAAGATATACAATCTTTAATAAATAAGAGTGCTATTGATTTAAGAAATAATGTATTTTGTAAAATACCCATATGACACAAGTGTTGACACATACGATATCATGATAGACATATCATACTTATGTACTTACTCCAAAAATCTAAGTTAGGTTTGTTTTAGCCATTATACATATTACTTATATAAATAAACATACATATACTATTAGTTTACATATAAATTTTATAATTTCAATAATACTTATATTATATACACAAGTTTATATGCATTTTTAATTGCTTAATTAAACAATCTAACCAATCAATCAATTTAAGATTTGCAATACCTTAAATACTAATCCAAAGCAATTTTGAATTAATATGTTCAATTATAACATATATAATTAGTTACGTACACACACATATACGCACGTACGTATGTATAATAACATTTTTTTTATCTATATATGTGTTTAATCATAAAAAATATGACTTTATTATAGATACATTCAGACAGGTCCAGTTTGTATATAACCTTTTATATTATAATTTACTTACATAATATATATCTTATTAATTAAAACAATTTTAATCAATCTTTGATTATTTTTTAATTAATGAGATAATTAATTTCATTTTAAATTCAAACATTTTAAGTTAGTTTCTTAAACAAATTTAAAAAGTACCATACAAATGTAACATTTATAATTATATGTATATATCTTTTAATTTAACTAACAGTTTAATTAATTAATTACTTTAGATTTAAAAAATTTAGATTCAAATTCAAAATTCCCAAAACAATTTTTAAATTTGTGTGTTATAACAGTTACAACACATATTTAAAAATTAAACAATTTTAAAATTTTATACATATATATATTATGCATGTATATTGTAATCTAACAACATACATGTTTAAATTTAAATTTTAAAATCTTTCTAAATTTAGGAGGTTTTATATTTTTATATATATCTTCTAAATCTAAAATATTTGTAATATTCAAGTATGCTTATTTGAATTAGCCTAAGGCCCTAGAACGATTTTACGCCTTACACTTAGGCCAACCCTGAAAACTTACATGATCCATTAGGCTAGGTTTGAAGCCAGGGAGTGGAGGATGCTGAATTCTCCAACCCCATGCCTTAGACACTCTTTCTTATACACCCATTAGATAGTAAAACTAAGCAGTTAGCTTAAATGCCGACTAATTTATTTATATAAACCAATTGGGCTCTCATACCATTGTTCATACCGCTCTTGGATCATTGCTAGTCGGTCCAAACTCTTTTAGGGTGACATAACAAGATCCATTAGATGAAGATTTTACATGTAGCCTCTAGACTCAATCGTAACCAGTCAATTCCTTGACATATGACATGTAAGGATAAGAGCCAATTCTTCACCATGGATCATACTACGAGAACCCCATATCGTCCACTTGCTTTGATATCATTGCTGGTTCAGGTCCGTTTGGCAATGAGTGAAATGATATAAATTTCATTTTTTCCCTTATGTGGATCTTAATGGGCATGTATATATAACTAGTTAATGTTCAGATCTAGTCCGCATTTTAAGTTAAGTTTTTATTTTGATTTAAATTTTTTAATTTTACATGTATAAATTTATGCATTTCATATCCCACATGTGAAACTTCTACAACTACCAGTCATAATGAGTTGTTCATCTAATTTAATGTGTATGAGTTTCTCAAAATAAGATGTATGTTGCAAAATGTGGTTTTTTACATAACATTGTAATATAAACCAACAATAGCATGCTACATGAATAATATATACATGCACATAAATTCATACATTTCACATTCCAAATATGAAAATTCTACATTTACTAATCATAATGAGTTGTTTGTCCAATTTAATGTTTGTGTTAGTTTTTCAAAATAAGGCGTATGTTGCAAAATGTGGAAAGCAATAACAGAACAACCACATGAGAGATACATGGTATACATATATTCAAAGTGGAGTGTTCACGTCAATGTTCCATAACTTTCTCAAGTCGAATGAACTGCGTAATATTATCATGCCCAGATTTCCAATTTGACATTAGTTATTATTAATCAATAGGAAACCTCGATTGAGTCATTCTAGAGTCATGTAAAAGCTACAAGTATGTAAACACTTGATGCCCCTAATGTGCATAAATATGACACCCTCCAATGTTTGGAAAGTGTTACGTACTCTGGTCTCAATGGATATATCGATATCATTTTCTCGAAACGTCTTGATCAGGAATATTTAAAACAAAGTAGTTTTGACTTACGATTCAATGTTTATGGTTATAACATTGTAATTACAATCGTATAATATTTTGTTTAACGACTTTCTATTTTTATATATTAAATGATTATTTAATCATTTATTTACATCATAATATAATAATATATGAATATATATATATATATATATCTATCTTATACTATAATGAAAAACCCTTGGTCAACGAGTCAAAGTGAAGCCTTTTTTGGACTTCCCATTGTAGCGATCCTGACTCGGCCTTCGAAAATCGACACCGAATACGACACTCGTATTCAAATGCTACAGATCCAAACGTCGAATCTGGTTCGCCGGAGCTTATAACACATTAAGTACAACACAGCGGAAGAAAAGAATAATACAATATACTACATTTGATACACTATCTGAAATAATATGATACAACAGATGATACAATGATTATACATCAGAGATATGATATAAGATGATAGCAGCGGAAAGAAAAGATAAATAACACCAGCAGTGGAACAATAACCCAAATATGGTCTTCAAAAGTGAACTCCGGTATCGGTAGTCTCCATCTCCAAGGCACCAATCTAGAAATAGCTTGAACTCCCAGTAACGATGCACTAAGCTAAGCAAGGTCAGTCGTGATCCAAAGACTGAACTAGCTCCAGATAATCTACTAAACCTGACTATCTGAAAGCCCCAACTCTAGACTGCCCGTGTGGGAAAATTGTGAGCACCAAGAGTTTAGGAAAGGAACAATAAACTCCAGGTCAGTCATGAGACTGGTATGAGCAAACAAAATAGTTTGTCTTTTAAAACAGACAACAAGAGAATTTAAAATAAATCCGCAATGCTTTATAGAAAATGAAACTACCATAAGGCCTCCCGCCACACACACAATGCAAACACAGACTTGGAAGAGATTTCTCCTTATGATAGTCAAATATGCTTGATACGAGAAAATTTCTTTGATATTATTACTAGTGCATAGTGTAGAAAAAACCATTACGGAAGTATAATATTAATCCTAGCCAGCATAGGTACCATGATATTATGCCTACTATAGCTGCCATTTTAAATGGCAGGTTCTACAACTAAAACCGTACAAGGGGCATATTGTTTTGATTGGATTTCCAACAAATGGTCAGGCTAAGGAACTTCCTACTGTCCATGGGATCGCCTCTGGAGGGACGTCCCTAGAACCTAACCGGATCTCTGCCAACACAAGGCCGGGTTATCTCTGTAACTAGGTAACTACTACTCAAGCATGCCATCCCCTAGTCCTTTGGGACCCTTATCCGAGGCACCTCTAAACCACAAAGCAATCACAAAGTAATAGATCTGCAGTATCCACATGAGTAAGTATCTGGGCTCCATACCATAATACCACCCTTTTCCAGAAGGGAATGACACACCCTAAAGGGCGCGACCCTCATAACCTTGCCGCATCTTTCCTGTTTTGACCATTTTCGAGGTGTGAGATCCTGATGCAGTTTCGTCCACAAAGCTACGCTTTATACAAAAGCCATGCTTTGATCACAAATGATCATCAACACACAGCAGCACTTAGCATGCCACACTACCAAATAGGGAGTATATCACTGATAAATATCAACCACATAACCTCTGAGCTCGTACATCTCAGAGAAGGGTGTTAAGCTAAGAGAATAAATTCTCCGCCACCAAGAAGAAATGTATTTGATAGAGATCAGTTTAATATCTCAAAGTGTAGTGTCGGACATACAAACATACAAGTCTGTTCCGGGTTCGAACAGAACCGAAGGCACTTCCGAAGAAGCCCTTGCAAATCCGGGTATCTACAATCCCGATTGGACTTCTCGTCACTTAGGGAGAACTCTATACCGAAGCAACTCAGTGCAGAGTCAATCGACAGGTTATCCTATCGTTCTCGAAGACACCCGGTCTTCAACACCGGTCTTCAAATGCAATCCATAACGTCGTATCACTATTCGGAATGGGTTATATGACACAAGGTCCCCTCCTGGCTAAACCGAATAATGAGCGCAAAATTTAAAAACATATAAATATGAGATTTCAGTTAAGTCACAACTTATCAAAATCTAAAACTTTACTTCAAATGGTTAAACAAATTACCATTTCCAGATCTTTAAACAAAAAGATTCGTTTCACAAAGTTCACCTAGTTCCACAAAGATCTATTTATAGATTCCCAAAACAATTTCCATTTCAAATGGATTAACTCATTTAAATCTTTAAATCAAAGATTTAACTTATAGCTTTCAAAACACGTTCCCAAAGATTTATTTGTAACTTGGAAAACCATCATTTTAGACTTGAAATCCTTCTAACACAAATTGGAAGTTCATTTCTTGTATGAAAGCTTTTACTTTTTTGAAAACAATTGGTTACATTTCAGAAAGATCCAATTATATCTATACAAGTTAAAACCTTTGGGTTAAATTCAAATTCCCAAAACTACACTTTTAAAATGGTTTAAAAACCCATATAAACACATTTATAAGTTGAATAACCTTTTTAAACCAGAGTTTCCAAATCATAGAATTCGATTTCGAATATTGAATTCAAATTTTAAATCAAATTATTTAAATTTCAAAAGCTCAATCATGTTGCTCAAAATAACTTTTATTTTTGAAATTCATTTTCAAAAGCTTCAATTCTAATTCCAAAACTATTTTGGATTCAAAAATTCAATTTTAACAATTTCAAAATCTGTGACTTAACCCATTTCCACGTGCAATCCATATTTGTGTGTGTATAAGTGTGGTCCAGGGATTCAGCACAATAGTGCACAACATCATCATCACAGATTCAATCATATCGATAAGCGGTATAACTCATAACGCTTATCTTTATTCACAGATTCATAGATAAAATAAATTTATCAACCAAAAAGATTTACCATTACGGTTTGATGTGGCTTTCGGATAACCAACTGGAATCTGACTCCCTATCGCATCGAAATTCAAATGTCGTTTTACGGGTCTAGGGGTTTTCATATTCATACAATAGTATATACATCACAGATATAACAGCTCAGCATAAAGTATTACATAGCATCACATCACATATCAAATATATCAATCCATCACACAACATTTAATAGCAATCAAACATCTTTAATTAGGATAAATAAATTGGGTGGTTTTAAATTTATTACTCACATAATCACTTTCATTAGAATTTTTTATCAATGATTAATTACCATTAATTTCAATTGATTAAGTCTTAGTCGCCTTCATAAATTAACCATTCCTTAATTATCTTAATTAATTAACCCTTAATTGTAATTAATTAAACCTTAATTACTTTTACTAATTAACCTTTAATTAATTGCTTTAATTTAATAAATCCTAAATTAATTAATAAATTTATTATTATTCCTTAATTAATTACAATAATTAATTATTCCATAGTTAATAATCATTTCTTAATCACCTTTATGAATTAACCTTTAATTAATTATTCTTAATTTAATTACTTTAACTAATTTATCATATTAATTAATTTTTCTTTAAACTAATTAACCTTTAACATTGGTAAATCAATCTTTAATCATTATTTATTTACTCTTAATTACTAAGTAATTATTATTTTAATTTAATCATTCATTAATTACATGATTAATAATCTTGAATTATTAATCAATTTACTTTAATTACTTTCATTAAGTAATTAACCATTAAGTAATTAATTACCCTTAATTACTTATTACTTAACTTTTAATTTATTATCCTTTAATTAATCTCATCAACAAATTATCCATTAGTTAATCACCTTGATTAATTTCACTAATCAATTAACCTTAAATTATTAAGTAATTGACCTTTTTATTACTTAATTAACCTTTAATAAATCACATTAATTTAATTTTATTTGAAAAACCACATAGAGATTAAATTAAATAATCCAAATTTTGTTTTCAAAACCAAATCAAATTACTTCAAATCACATTAATTTTAAAATTTAAGTTCGAAATCTGTTTGAGAAAACTTGGTTTGTTTTACTTTAAAACATGTTTTATTTAAAATATACAAACTTGGTTATTGTTTTAAATCTGACCCAAACCCACTTCTGGAACCACCCGAGATCCAACCCCTATCTCCTTGGCAACAACCCGAGCCAATCTATATAATTTTTCCTTTTACAACTTTGTTTTTAAAAAAAATTAAAACCTGATTTCGAAAACCCGTACTAATTTACACGAGCTCTTCCCCTGGCCATCACCGCATCTTCCCGAGGGCAGACTCGAGCTTCCCATTTCTCCCTCAACCTACAACAACTAGGCATCACCGTGCATGTGTGCACATGCACTGACCAACTTTATCATTCTGACCAACGCCGCTATCGCCTACAGGTCGCCAACCATCTTTCCAGTCACCACGAATACCCAGAACGACGATCAACTCGATCATAAGAAATTGAACCAGTCGATATGAACTGGAACCCAAAACCTAATTCGTAAATCCACCTCGTACCACCACGCCAGGCCACTAGTGACCATGCTACTTTGACCAAAGCTTCCTCCATGACCCCTGCAACTTCTCCCGCGGGCGCGATCGCATGAATCATCTCGACGGCGACGCGGTTCCCCCATTAACTATGTCGGCCAAACTGAGTTATTAAACCCTAATTTGACTTCGAACGATCATCACAATAAATTATAAAATCGTTGAACATTTTTCTGATGATCTCCTAACACCAACCAAGCTCCAACCTCAATCATGAGACCCTAAGTTATTCTGATCATCTGAATTTGTCTATAATGCATTTTCCATTCATCCCGTGAATGCGTGTGATTTTCCCCCTTAAAAATCCAGAATTTACTATCAAAAATCATAAATTTGGAATACGAATTCATTACTATGATTGAAAATTGAAATCCAGATATTAGAATTTGGACTTAAGTTTTGAACATCTCTGTCATTTTCTATTTTTGACTTAAATACTATATATTTTCTTCGAAAATTATTTTTAAAAGTGACTTAATGATGTTATAAACATCTTCTTTTCAGGAATTTTAACTGGAATTAGTAATAATAAAAAGATATGAACTCATTTGATAAATTTTGTAGTCGGTAACATAGACAGAGAGATGAAAACAGACATGCACAACTATATCTTTATTTTTATCAACATGCCAGGCAAACTCACACAATCATTCAAGCACATCACAGATCATACTTCAAGCATTAATCACGATATCAAAGATATAGGCATATGTAAGGGAGTTTGCTCACATTAGAGTTGCAGCAGAGACAAGGAAGAAGTTCTGACAGTTTCAAAGAATGAAAGCATGCATCTTTTTTTTCTTTGATCCTGGAGTTTAGATCTCTAAATTATAAATACAGATCTTTGTTTACTCTTTCTATGTTCATTTACTTAAATAACAATAATCTTTAAATCACTTACAGTTTGAGTTTCCTTTATGTGACAGAGAAGTTTTTTCTTCTTTTTCTTTGCTTCTGCAGTTGCAACAGAATTTACTTTAGCCTTTAAACTTGAATTGTTCCCTGCAACTTAGATTGATAAAATTGTTTAAATCTCTCTGCTTTGCTATTAGTTAACAACTTTAGATTCAAATCTTTAAAGAAAATCACTTGCCTTTATTTTATTTCAGAGAAAACTGCACTTGTCTCTGGCCAAACTGCAGCTGTGATTGCATTGATAAATCTGCAGTTTTGAATTGTTTTTATGCTAAAAACTTGATTTTGAAACCAAAAACTTATTAAACTTTAGAGTTAAAAAACTTACCTGAGATTGATCTTGCTTGAAGTTGGATTAGTTATTTTGCTCCTCATTTTTTTTCCTTGGTTTCATTCTGTTTTCTAGGTTGAAAACTTTTTCTTTGAAATCCTTTTGCTGATTTTTTTTTCTGTTTCCTTTCTTTCTTGAACAGATTTGTTTTTCAGATTGAACTTTGTTTTGAGTAGAACTTGCAAGAGGTTGTTGATGAGATGTTTCATTGCTTTGAGTTTTTGAGAAGAGAATGGCATTTTCTTTTCTGATTTTTTTCCTTCTTCTTTCTTTCTTTATTTGTTTTCTTGGGTGTTGAAGTTTTGGAGTTGCTCAATCTTTGATTACTGAACTTTTTTAGATTTGGCTGAGATATTAAATGATTGAGCATGGAGAGATGAAAAGTTCTTGAAATTTTTAATTTAATTATTTTATTCAATTAAATATGTTGGATGCCATTTGTTAAAAAATCATCATGAGGCCTAAACACTTGTACAAATGAGTGCTTTTATGTTTAAATCCCTTGTCTTTAAAAATTTATGTTCATATCCTCATACAAATTACATTTATCTATTATTATTTCCAATTTAATTTAATATATGTATACTTATGTTTATACAATTGCCTTGAATTCTTTTGCAAACTACATTTTTCTTCCAAATATGAGAGAAAATACCTTTAAACCCTTCTATTAATTCTCAAAACTTTTAATTTCTATTTTATTTTTAATACATTTATTTTTTAGTTTCAATTTTATTTATAAAATACTTATCCTTACATTTCAAACAAAAATCCTATTTATAATCTAATTTTTTTTTTCTAGAAATTTTCATATTAATCCATAAATAATTTTCACAATTAAATATAAGATTTTATATTAATTATCAATTATTTCAAAATTTTAAACTCAAAAGAAATTGTAATTTATTTATATATCATTATCACTTATTTTATTTGTTTGAGATTTTACAATATATTTTCAACCTAAATTTCAAAGTTTAAAATAAATTATTAATTTAAATTGATAAGTTTTTAGGATATTACTTTTTATTTATAAGATTTTAAATGCACAATTTCAATTCCACAGTTAAAATTTAAAAATCAATGTCCAAATAAATAAATATCCTATTTAATTTGAAATGTTCAAATTAATTTACAATTTTATTCAAAAATTTATTTTAATTATCAATTTAAATTTAATTAAAAATCGGGATCGTTACACCCATAATGCCCACAACCGGCAGAACAAAGAAATAATCGGTGCATGACACTTTTGTCTTTCCCCAACTGCATCCCACGTTTTCTACCATTACAGTTCACACACCTTCTTACCTACCTCTTCCCTCTTTCTCCCCTTCTCCTTTGCGTCCCCTTTTCCCATCCCCTTCCACTTTCGCCTCTGTTGCCAAAATTGGCAACTCCCCACCTCCGCTTCCCCAACCGCCTGCCTTTGCGTTCGCTTTTCCCCTTCCCTTCCACTTTCACCTCTACTGCGAATAATTGTCAACTCTCCACATCTGCTTCCCCAACTGCCTGCCCTAACAGCCATTGCCAACGGCAGTAAACCCCTCCGTCCCAGTCGTCCTCAGTGGTGCACTCCCTTCTTTCAGCCACCATACGCAGCCACCATCTTCATGACCAATTACTACTCAAAGCTTGCACCGCCGGCCGACTTTCTCTCATCAGGCAAGATCTCGCCCTTTCTCCCACCTTTGATTTTTTGATTTCCTCCGATTTCACACCCCCTCCTTAACTCTACTTCAGCCCGCCTCAAATTCCAATTTCGCCTTTCCCTGCTTTGCCTCCTTTACCTGACTTCATCCTCCTCCCTCCCACTATCTCCATGTTAAGAACAAAATATATTCAGTTTTCCTAATTTTACAACAATTTCAAGCTTCTTCATATTTTTGTTCCTGTTGCAGGTGTTCTATGCGCTTTGTTTAATCATCTGTTAAAAAAGCGCAACTTTTACCAACTCTAATTGCGGACTGCTCTTCTTCCCTCAATGGGTTTGTGCCCGTTAAACCCACCTTTTTAGCCCGAAAATAAGATTTCTGACTCCTTCCATCTCTTCCACTCCACCTACGCCAGTTGCATAATGGTGTACTCCACCAGTCCATATATATATGCACTTGCCACCACCATCTCTATCCACTTTCCACCTTCACCCATACTCTTTTCATTTTACGTTTTACATCCATATTTTTCAACATTACTGCAAACGTGTACTGTTCTATCCATATTTGTTCAAACTAACTGAACCCTGCACCACTTTATAGAGCAGCAACAGAGAGAACGGCGACGAGTTACTTAACATGCAAGACATCACCAAGCTAGGCAATTAGCTCTTGCAAGTAGGAGGACATGCATGGCTGGAAATCACCGTCTTGAAAATTCATCCGATAAATTTCTCCTCCACTAATCGTTCGATTTTACATGTGTGCCAGTTTCAGATACATATTTTATTTTAAAACTGTGAAATTCACATGTGCACCCGACTTTTGGATGTAAAGTTCAAACGTATTTTACATAGTTGGGCCTTTTCACTATAAACGTAAATATACGTTGGTTTATTGCCTATCGTAAGTGGACATTCCCTACGCATGAATATATTTAGTATTGGTAATAGAGCATTAGAAGCAAACAGGCTTCAAACGCAGTGGTTTTCCCCCATGTCTGCTAATCTACTCCTATACCCATCTGTCTGCTTAAACTGCTTCAGCTATACATAGTTATCTGAACCTTTAATTATGTAGTCGCTACATATATACAACCCGCACACATGAACACGCTGGATTCGAATTCTTCAGAAATACTTAACTGCAGTTTAATAGCAGTACCAATTATGTATATACATACCTAGACATAAAGGGACGATCATATCTACATTCGAAAAAGCATATAACATTTGTTATATGTTTAGTTGTGTGCATACGTATGCTTTTAAATGTCTGACAGTTTCATTTATATAAATGTTTATTTTCAAATTAGTAAAATTCACACATAAATATCAGTTATGAATTTAAAGCTTTTAGGCATTTTTACACAGTTTGCTGTTTGAAAAAAATAAATTATGGCATTGCAACTACCAGTTTGAAATGCAAAAGTTTTGCCTCATTGTTCAGTGTGACTAAAATTTTTGTGCCATTGGCGATACAATAATGATATTTATAGACAGTATACCATGCATCTTTTAAGTAATGATGATTTTACAATTTATATGAAGTCAATCACTTTTATTATTCTTTGTAAAATATTGTTTATGAACAAATTGGCTCTAAGGCTGACTAGGTGAGGGAAACAATACAGAAAGCTGTGTTTTTTTCCTACAACTACATACCTTTTCGCTTCTGTTTCCCTATACAAGCATGGCTCTATTACCTAACCCAGCATTTTTGTTATTTTTTGTATCGCATAATATGACTGCATCATTTTTGAAGTTCAACCCTCAGTTTTACTTACAATTTCCAATTTTCGATATTTTGTTCTTCTATTTGCGGTTTCCCTTTTCATGTGGATGGAAAAATATTTGATTTTATATATTTTTAATTTCAAAGCAGTACAACAATGTTGAATATAAAGCTACTAATCTGCTCCTATACCCATCTGTCAACATAAAATGCTTCATCTCTACATAGTGTCAAACATACACGGTCTACATGCACGAATGCCGCATTCAGATTCTTGCTATTTTAGTTATCTGAACCTTCAATTATGTAGTCGCTACATATATACAACCCGCACACACGAATACCCTGGATTCGAATTCTTTACAAATACCTAAGTGCAGTTTAACAACAGTACCAAGTATGTGTATACATAACTAGACATAAAAGGACGATCATATCTACATTCGAAAAAGCATATAACATTTGTTATATGTTTAGTTGTGTGCATACGTACACTTTTAAATGTCTGATAGTTTCATATAAATGTATAGTTTCATATAAATGTATATTTTCAAATCAGTAAAATTAGCACATATACATCTGTAACGATCCGGAATTTCTATCGTTTGAAATTCGTATATTTAATTGATTTTAAATATGAAAAAGTTAAATTTATAAGCTGAATAGATTTTATTTCGAATATCTTGATTTAATTGGATAATTAAATTGTTAATTTAATATTTGAAATTGAGAAAATAATTAGAAATTGAATTTAATGTGAACAAAAATAATTTGTAAAGTGATATTAAATCATATTTGAATTAGAATGATGTAAGATAACTTTTAAAATCGAATTAAAAGTTGATTTGTAGAAATTGAATATTTTAATATTTAATTGACGGGTAAAAATAGCCATTTTTCAAACAGTCTCGGATTTCGACGAAACAAGTTTCATCGGATCCGTAATGTTATATTATTGTAAGATGTAAAATTTCGTGTCAATCGGATTTACAGTTTGTCCGGCGGAAGCTAAAACGCATACAAATCGGTTTAAGTGAATTTTAAATTTAAAATAATTCGATTCAAAAACCTATCTTTTAAATACGATCGAATTGGCTCTCAATATATATTCCATTGCGTTCGGAATAGAGGTAAAACATTATAAATGTCAGACGGCACGCTTCGTTTGGAGTTCGAAAAAAACGAATAAATAGTGTCGCGTAATTTTCTATATAAGGCTAACACTTTATTCATTTTTCACAAACCCTAGCCATCAAACCCTAGCCGCCGCTTTGATTTCCACAGCCAGAAAACTCCCTCTTTCTCCCTCAATTTTCTTCCAATCCATGTGCTATCACGAAAAACTTTCAACTGAAAAGTCGTAGAGCACGACGAGAACTTTCAATCCAACGGTGATGATCTTAATCAGAGCGACGTGGAGGAAGAAATTGGCTGGCGTTCGTCACCTGTTCACACGCGTTTATCGAGGTCAACAGGTGGACGAGTGCCACGTGGTGCAAAGCGATGGGGGAGCTCGTGTAGGCGCTTCAAACGATGGGGGCCGATCATCTTCTCGTCGTCGCTGGAGGGTGCGGCTTGTAAAATCTTCGAATGTGATTTGGGTTTGTGCGCGCACGTGATGCCTTGGAAAAGAAACAGAAGGCAGGATCTTGATGTGATGAAGCAAAATCAACGACCGTGATAATAAAGGTTAAAAATAAAATAATAATAGTGAATTAAAATATATTATAAATTTGTACAATGTTTAAAATGCCATATTCTTTTCATACGAGGTTCGTTTCGCACGAAACGAATTGCGTTGGGTTCATATTAATGAACACTACACGATGGAGCCGGTTTGGAGCCGATTGGAGCTAATGTGAATTTAGGGTAAAATTAGACGCTCGTTTGATTTTACTCAGAATTAAACACTGCAACTGCTATTGGAAGAAATGTGAGTACAACTCACTCTTTCTGATTCACTGATATTTTTTCATAAGTGAGAATAAATATTATTTATGATGATTGATGATTTTTTGGATGATATATGATATACTTATTGGTATTTGGATATATATACCTGCCTAGTGAAGTAGATGACCCTATACGTTTCCGTGTATGAGCGGATGACCCTTTGTACGCGCGTCTGCCTTAAAGCGGACATTGTACACATATTCTAATAAGTATATTTGTTGCAGATGACAGGTTGGAGGGATCCAACTGGATTCCTCACTAGTATTGATTTATTTACAGATATTGTTATATATTCTGTTATCATATGATATATGATGTTTGGATGCCGTGATTGCTGTATTTAGTGCTGCTGTAGCATTGGGCCTATTTTTGGAATTTAAAATTATTGAAGTGATGATTTTCAAATTTTAAAGGATTTTCAAGTGATTTTGAAAATAGACGTTTTGTTAAATTTTGAAGTGTTGAGTAAATAAATTTATTTTGAATAAATAAATATTATAATTTTTATGTTATAAAAATTAAGATATTTGAGAAATATAATTGAAATGTGATTTTTTGGAAATATGAAGTTGATATTTTATAAAATAGTTTAAATGGTGATGTTTGAATTTATTATAAAAGGTTTATATATAAGACGTATAAAGGTGATATTTTTATAAATCGATGTAACGGAATTATAAAATGAGTTTTATAAATGTTAAAATGAATTTATAAATGGAATTTATAGGTGAATAAGATTTACAATAGCGAAGTTATAAAATAAATGAATTTTTAAAATAAACGATTTATAAGTAACTAACTTATAAATTGGATTTTGGCATTTAAATGAGATATAAATAGAAGTTGTAAATTAAGGGATTTTATAAGTTGAGGTTCTTATAAAATAATAAATGGAATTTGATTTTATAAATGGAATTTATAACATTGTTTTATAAATGTGAAATCAACTTATTTTGATAAGTTAAATATAGTAATGAATTTGGTAAAGGAGATATATCCACGATTTTGGACTGTGGATTATCCTTTAAAATAAAATGTGTAGAAATAATGAATTTGGGTTAGTGAAGTATATTCACAATTTTGGACAGTGAATAATCTTTTGAAAATAAATGTTTTGGAAAGTGATATTTTAAAATGGAGTTAAACGGTTTGAAGATGTTTTAAAATCTGTTAAGGATCGAAACCATAGATTTCAACATTCATTGTTGAAATATATGTTTTCGAGAAATAAGAAAATGATGGACTATAACACTGTTGTTGTAGTAAATGAATTTTGAGAAATAAGGAAATGATGGACTATAATCTCGAAAGAAAATATTTTTGTATAGTATTGGGATTTATATATCTATCTTATTTTCAAATCCCTATACTAGTGATTTTGGGTTGTCGTAACGATGTTTTACGCAACATTCGTTTTGACACAAATAAATGTGTTTAAGAGATTGTTTTCCTTAAAGAATAAAATATATACTTAATCGTGATTTAAGTATATGTAATATTTTCTAAGTGTTGAAAATAAATTGAATTATGAATTACTTATTATTAAATAAGTATTTGGAAATGTTTTCTAATATGAAGTGAAATGTTTCGAGAATATATCCTTTTAAAAGATAAATTGAAGTGAATATTTGGTAAGTTATTTAATTTATGGAAGATTAATAAAAAGGCCTAGTGATTGTATATAGTGCTGAATATTTGTTTGTTTGCTTTGATAGTTAAATAACCGACTATCAAATTGGCCAAAAATTTTAGTTCCTTAACTTGATGTGGGAACTATTTAGTCGTACACTTAGTAAGTAGCCATCTGTGTAGGCTTGATTATCGTTTGTGTTGAGTATGTTGATTCGTATAGTGCGGAGTATTACTCCAATCTATCGAGTTTCCTTCTTGGCCCGAAGGATAGCAAGTTGAAAGTTGGAGACGTGATAAGTCTACGAGATTTAGTTTCTGTGTAAGGTTGAGAAACACTTTTGTGATGTTGGTGCGAAGAGACCGTAATCGGTTCATCCGAAAACCACTTCACAGTGGTGTTGTGATGTTGGTCGTGATCGTTTGGGGTTAAAATCCTAATATACATCCAATAGTAGTGGTCTCTTTATTATGAAATATCCAATGCAAGGACTATTCGCTACTAATCCTTCGGATTTCCCGACTGGATGTGGTAGGAAAGTACCTTCGGTTTGTCTTGTTCCTGGACAACTTGTATGGTTGTTTGTCTGACATTGCATTTCTATCGATTACTTGGTTTTTACAAACGTATATTAGTGGTGGCGGAGAAGGCAACTTCTCTTTGCTTAATATCCTCCATGAGACGTATGAGCTTAAGGGTTGTATTTTTGTGGAAGGCAATTAGTAGTCAACGGAAATGGCCATGTGGCATTCTAAGTGATGTGATTATGATTGTGAAAGGTAATCGTTACCTCTTCAGGCCTCATCAATCGGAAATGACCAAAATAGGGTTAGATGCAGCAAGGCTAAGCGGGTCATTTCAAAGTAGGATATGACCATCCTCTTCTAGATATATCTTTGCACGCTATGACGTTGCATATTTGATTGTTGTGGTTTGTATGCTAGAAGACCCTCGGTAAAGGTCGGTAACGACCGGAGGATGATATATTCGGTACCATCTAGTTATAGAGGTGGGCGGGTCTTGTGTTGGTAGAGGATCCTTAGTGATGGTCCTCGGTACATTTTTCTAGAGATGTACTGCTGGAAGGTAGTCCCTTCACCTGGTCATTTGTATGGAAATCCAAACTCCACTACGTACCTGCCATTTTATTTATGGAGCCTAGTATGCTGGAATTTAATAATGGTAACAATTTCGGCTATTTTGAATATTATTTGTATACTAGACACTAGTATATTATCACATGAGTTTGATATAAAATGTTTTAGTTATCGTAAGGTAAAAACATGTCCGTGTTTATGTGTGGACTTGTCTTACGAGATACTTTTGTTTTGATAAAGAAAAAGTTATGGTAACTTAATAAATTCAGTTGAGTGTGTTTCTCACGCTGGTTTACCAGACTAATCCGGGTGTTCTTCCCTTTCAATGCTCGGGTCAGACCGAGTATATTTACAGGTTTAGATTTGGTGCCTTTGGGGCTTCAGCAGGGGAGCTGGAAATCTTCATTTTCGTATACACGTGCTTGTTTTGATTATCCGCTGTGCTTTGTTTGTAGTTGTATATTATCGGCAATTGTGAGGACAGGTTATTATAACTGTTCAAGCTGATAACTATTGATTGATTGTTGAACTCTGATTGATGTGCATATATATACAGTTTCTGTTTTGTAAAGATCATTGATATAATATTATATATTTCCCGCTGTGATGTGAGATTCTGTATTGTTCTATTTGTTTTTATCTTCTCTCTTTCTTCTCTTCTCTTCTTCTCTATTCTTTTCTTTCTCTTGACTTTCCGACAGTTTGTGCTTTTTAGGTCGGATATGTGTGGATTATTGTCGATTCAAAGGGTACGGATTTATGGGTCGTCACAACATCGGTTTTGAATTTAAAGCTTTTAAGCATTTTTACACAGTTTGCTGTTTGAAAAAAAATAAATTTTGGCATTCCAACTACCAGTTTGAAATGCAAAAGTGTTGCCTCATTGTTCAACATGACTAAAATGTTTGTGCCATTGTCAATGCAATAATGATATTTACAGACAATATACCATGCATCTGTTAACTAATGTTGATTTTACACTTTAAATGATTTACTTAATCACTTTTATTATTCTTTGTAAAATATTGTTTACAACCAAATAGGCTCTAAGGCAAACTAGGTGAGGGAAATAATACGGACATCTATGTTTTTTTTTCCTACAACTACATACCTTTTCTCTTCTACTTCCATGTACCAGCATGCCTCTACTACCTAATCCTACAATTTTGTTATTTTTTTGTTTTGCATAATATGACTACTTCATTTTTGAAGTTCAATACTCAGTTTTACTTACCATTTCCAATTTTCGATATTTCGTTCTTCTGTTTGTGGTTCCCCTTTTCATGTAGATGAAAAAATATCTTATTTTATATATTTTTAATTTCAAATCAGTTCAACAGTTTTGAATTTAAAGCTTTTACGCACTTTTAAACACTTGGCAATTTGAAAATTATAAATTTTGGGATTACAAATACCACTTTGAAATGCAAAAGCTTTGCCTCAATGTTCAACCTCATTCAATTTTTGTACCATGGTGGATACAGTAGTCATATTTATACGAAATGCAATTTGTTATCTAGGTTCTAATTTTCTTAACAACATAAATCACAGTTGAAAGCATCAGTTCAGCTGTACTTAATTTTGATTTTTACACACTACTTTAACAGGTTATGATTACGTATTAAAAATCTGCATTACAATTTTTCAATGTTAAAAACCACAAATACAAGATTTAAACTTTTAATATATTTACATTCAACATTCCACGCAAAATTTATTCTTCTGTTTGCGGTTCCCCTTTTGATGCGGATGAAAAAAAATTGATTTTATATATGTTTAACTTCAAACCAGTATAATTCGCACGAATAAAACAGTTTTGATTTTAAAACTTTTACGCAATTTTAGACACTTTGCAATTTGAAAAAATATAAATTTTGGCTTTACAAACACCAGTTTGAAATGCAGAATTTTTTCCGCATTGTTCAAACTCACGCAGTTTTTGTACCATGGTCGATATAGTAGTCATATTTATACAAAACGCAATTTGTTATATGGGTTCTACTTTTCTTAACAACCTACATCAAAGTTTAAAGCATCAGTTCAAATGTATTTAATTTTGATTTTTACATAAGTACTTTAACAGATTATGGTTGCTTATTAAAAATCTGCATTATAATTTTTCAACGATAAAAACCACTAATACAAGATTTAAACTTTTGATATATTTAGGTTCAACATTCGACGCAAAATTATAATTTTATGAAATTATTAAATACAAGGTTAATTTTTGATGATAATAACGTAGAAGTTATCATTTGAAAATATAAAAAATACAAATTGTTTTTCTTTGGATTGTACATTATCTATTGAAACTGATAGGCTAAGCACACTACATCAATACAAGCAACAGTGAATAAATGCCCCACCGCGTTGCATTTTTTTTCCACCTGCCACTTTTTAAACCGACTTCAGCACCGTTTTTAATGCTTTAACCCAAATAAAGATACACCTACCTAGCACATCTACAACTAAAATTTACTTACGGACTTTATAATAATTTAAAAATTAAAGTACAGTAAGTTATAGCCTGTAATATTCATTTGTAAATTTGAAAACTAATTTTAGATCCAATCAAACTTTTGTATATTAAATGACAGCCAGTTTGCAACTATTACAATCAGTTATCAATTTTAAGAGTAAAACTACAAAATACTAAAAGCTACAGTACAGTTTGGTTTAACACTTTAAAGTATTATAATTCGAATTTTACAGATCAACAACTAATGCAATACATAAATAATTTCTTCTTCAACAATTTAATTAAACTATCTCACTGTTCAAAGCATACATCTGCTACCTACTGACGAATTTATTGTGATGCCCCACCTCTATACCCATGCTAACCAAGGACACTACGGGGTAATGCCGTCAACTAGTGCAAAGAATAAGGTTGTTGAGGAGCGATCATTTGTATAATAACTTTGTACGAGTACCGATATGCCAGATAAAAATACAACTTTTCATCACAAGAGGAAATCCGACATACCGATGCAAACTCAAGGCTATTGCACCGTCGCTATAATATCTTCGGAAACAAATATAGAAATAAGCATAACACAAATCACTCACAGAAGATCATATCTCAAAGGCGGAAATAGATATGAATATTACACATAAAAGTGTATATCGGAGTAGTGGTCAAACAAGATCCACTATATCACAAAAGAATAGTTACAAGTGCTACACAAAAGAATAAGTATACATCATGGAGTCTATATCTCAAATGTATACAACAAAATAAACTACTAATCTAAGTAGTTAGCCAAAAGTCAGAATAATAATCCCAGATGAGGAGTCAAGCAGAAACACCTGTAACATCCCGGTCTGACCCGAGTATTATTTAATAAGAAAATAATAAACGGATCAGTCTAACTATAAATATCCGATGAAATGATATAAAATAAGAGATATGACAAAAACGTATAATAACCAAAATGCCATACTGTGATAAGCATGTAATTGAATGTCAATAAGAGATTAATCAATATCACAAGAATCTTCTCAAAGATAAAAAGGATTGTCATGCTCTTTATTTTTATTCATCAGACCATAAATATTGACAATTATATCAATGCCAATCACAAAAGTTAATGACACATAAATTCACCAATGCACAAATATTGATAAAACTTATCAATGTAAATCACGAAAATTGGTGAAAACATAAATTCTAGAAATCATCAATGGAAATTCAGAAATCATGAAAAAGGGGGAGGCCTATCACAAAACGGGAGCATGAAAGCTCACCAACACGTGTATCACAAAATGGAACGCTATTCCATGGTTGCTAACCATTATTTTTGAGCCGAAACTCCACAGAACGGCCCGAAGACCATGGGTCGCTACCCCACCAAATTGAGCAGAAGCTCCACAGAAACGAGGTTTAGTCTCCCTCGTAGACAAAGAGACATCGCACATTGCTAGTCTAAATCACAAAACGATCATCATCGATCATCAAGAAGTGTCAATTACACTAAGCTAGTAAATATATTAGCTTAGCTTCATGTCCCATAACCACTAGCTTAGCTTAAATATTTACGAACAAATTGTAGATCTCCACTAGAAAATTATCACAAGAGATTCAATCGAACAAGTCTAAGAATTAACCGACAAAGTAAACACAAGTGTTTCATACCACTTGTTTTACTAAGTCGTTTAATTAGATTTCTCATACGAGTGAGGTAAAAGTTTGTATATACTAGTAGATTGGAAAACGGTTTAAGAAACGAGCTTTGTAGTAAAATAGTGTTGAAATCATTTTGATGAAAGAGTTTTGATATTTATTACTAGCATTGAAAACCTTTATATTTTTAAAGTGACAAACCATAAAAATGATTGTAGAAACAATCAATCATTAAAATCCACATACGAAGACGTGAATCAAATCCAAAGAAACTGATAAAGAATCCATCGAAATGGATATTCAAAAATCCCAAAAAAGGAGTCATCAAAGTCGTAATAAATGATAACAACAAATAGGATCATCAAGAATCGATTCAAATTGAAAATTCAATCCGAAAAGGCAAAGTGGGTTGAAACAGCAAATTCAGTTGACTGAACAGAGATTTCAGTTGACTGAATCATGTCTGGAAACATTCTGTTTCCAAGTTCAATCGACTGAACAGAGATTTTAGTCGACCGAATCATGCCTGGAAACTTTCGGGTTCCAGATTCATTCGACTGAACAGAGATTTCAGATGACTGAATCATGCCTGGGCTATTTTTCAGCCTACCCAAATGAAGAGCAAACTCTTCCAAAATGCAACCGGACGAACGTTGACTCTAAGGGTTTGATGTAGCATGATCTAAAGGAGTTTCGGGTTTAACCCGTAAGGCGTGCACGACTCAGGTAAAGGAGTCATATGGGAAAGTGGCAACTCTTAACAGCTTAAGTCGTTCGTGCTTGATGAGTCGCACACGACTCAACGGCTCATCCATAAGTCGTTTACGACTTAACATGAAGAAGGATAAAGTTTCAGCAAGTAAAGATCTTGAGTCAGAGGAAGGACACGAGTTACGACTCAATGGGAGTTTAAATAGTTCTGGAGTGATGAGTCGTACACGACCTAACTGCATGGCCATGAGTCGTCCACGACTCATCAAGAAGCAAAAGGGAAGTCCAGTAATTGAAGGCCATAAGGCGGGGACGGGTTACGACCAAGATGAGTCGTTCGGAGTTGACTCGGTTGAAGGGATCTGCCACAAGGAAGCTTGGGAGCTTGAGTCGTTGGAAGTATGTTGAGTCGGGAAAGTCTTGAGTCGGTCATGTATTGAGTCGGTGAAGTCTTGAGTCGGTCTTGTATTGAGTTGCGTACTTTCTTAAGTCGTATCATTTTGGGGTCGTGTATGTATGTGTTGTAATATAAGTCGTGAGTCACTGTCTGTTGCATTTCCTTGAGTCTTAAAGCGTTGGAGTTGAGTCGTTTAAGCCGAGTGTTGGTGAGTCGCCGCTGTCCAGGTTGTGCCTTTAGGAGTTGGGTCGTGCTTGGGAATGAGTCGGTGCCGACTCAATGAGTGGAAAGTCGTGTGACGTACATAGGTATGTTGTGTTGCTAAGTCGTTAACGACTTATGATGAGTCGTCCACGACTTATGGAGACAGTTGTAAAATGTTATAAATAGCCGTGTTGCGTCATTTGTAGGTTGTTGATTTTGAAATAAAAATTTCTTGTTGATTGCTTTGTGCTTTCTTCTCTAATTGGTAGTTGAGTGTAATCTCCTATCTCCACTTACGTCATTCGAGTGCGCTCGAATCCACGTTTGTTGAAGCCGATTCACGGAATCTAGTGCGCTAGATCAACGTGCGAAGAATCGTAGATCTTTGAACACGGTATAGTGCGCTATCAACGTGTTTGAGATAGCTAGAATTCGGTATCTTCGGATCAACGAATTTGGACATTTCGGTATCTTCATTCCATCGATCGCTACTTTCACCGATTGAAGTTTGTTTCGATTTATCCGCTGCGTCAGTTTGGTATCAAAGCCATACTTAGCCAATCATAGCTAAGTTGATTCTTGGAGCCAAGTTTGAAGTTGTTCATCGTGTTCATATTGAAGTTGCAACAAGAGGGAGAACTTTCGATCCATTCCATTTTGGATCAAAGTGTTGAAAGTGTTTGAATTTGAGGTTGAAGGCCGTGTATACTTGTGGGAAGTAGCCGAGCCTTGTGAAGGGTTTTGAAGTTGAAGCCGTGACTTATTGTTGTTTGTTGAAGTGTTTGTGAAGTTTTCCAATCATGCCACCAAGGAGAGCTAATCGTCATCAAAACGTTGAAGCTTTGTATCGAAGAGAAGAAGCCGAGCTTTTGGAACAACGTATTAATGAGAAGTTCGATGAAGGCATTGGAAAATTGGAGAAATTGATGAATGACTTGAATCAAAGGAGGAGATCACTAAACTCGAACCATGGAGGAAACCGAGTTTCGCCATCGGTTATGGAAGCGAGGAGGGTATCACCACATTCTTTTAGAGATAGAAGAGAAACATCAATTTCATCACGACGAGATCATCGTGACTATGCACATGAAGAGAGAAGAAGTCAACATGAATTTGACAATGAAGCCTATAGAGATGAAGAGAGACATAGTCAAAGAAGCATGCATGAACGAAGGGATGATAATGGTCGAGATCGATGTAGGCGTACCTTTGATTTTGTTGAAGAGGGTGATAGAACTAGTATTCATTATCGAGATCGAGACCAAATTCGAAATTCTTATCGGGATGTTGAAGATGATCGACGTTGGGAATCGGGTATGAAGATGGAAATTCCAGAATTTAAAGGAGGGATGGTAGCAGAAGAATTTCTTGATTGGTTATCTAATGTTGAAGAAATCTTTGATTTCAAGGAAGTGCCGGAGAATCGTTGAGTGAAGTTGGTTGCTACTAGATTGAGGGGAAGAGCATTGGCATGGTGGCAGCAAACTAAACTTACACGAGAACGGATGGGGAAGTCGAAGGTTGTTGAGTGGGATAAGATGAAGAAGTTGATGAGATCTACTTTCTTACCTTACAACTATCAATCACTTATGTGCCAGAGGTTGCAGAATCTGAGGCAAGGGACGAAGTCTGTTAGTGATTATGCTGATGAATTTTACCAACTCATTGCCAGAAATGATATTATGGAAACCGAAGAACAGTTAACTGCTAGATTCATTGGGGGATTGAGAATGCAGATCCAGGATATGGTTAATATGTTTGATCCAAGATCTGTAGCAGAGGCATATCAGAAGGCGTTAGCTTGGGAAAAACAAGGAAGGCGTGGAGGTGGTGCGTTTACTAATTCCAATAATCAAGCAAGGGGTGTTGGTGGAAGTTCTAATGTTCCTAAACCTGTTACAAAGCCAGTGGTAAAGGAGGCTGAGAAGGCGAAGGTTAGCAGTGGTTTCAAATGTTATAATTGTCAGGAGTTGGGTCATAAAAGCAATGAATGTCCGAAGCCAAAGAAGAGAGCAATGGTTGCAGAAGTGGAGGAGGATGATGGTGAGGAGGCAGAATGTTCAAATGCACCTTATGTTGAGGAGGAAGAAGAATTGTCTGGAGATGAAGGTTGTAATCTTATGATGAGGAGGTCATGTCTTACACCAAAGCAAGAGGAGGATTGTAGTTGGTTGAGAAGCAATATTTTTCAGTCGACATGCACTATTCTGGGAAAAGTTTGCAAGTTCGTTATTGATGCTGGAAGTTGCGATAATATTATTTCTACAGAAGCAGTAAAGAAGTTGAACTTGAAGACTGAGAAACATCCTAAACCGTACAAGCTAGCATGGTTAAGGAAGGGTGGTGAAGTGAAGGTGTGTTGAAGGGCTTGTGTTAATTTTTCTATTGGGAAGAAGTACAAAGATGAAATTTGGTGTGATGTAGTGGATATGGATGTTTGTCATCTGTTGTTGGGCAGACCATGGCAGTTCGATAGAGCAGTTCAACATGATGGTCGTGCCAATAGTTACAGTTTCATGTTCGAGGGTACTAAAATCACTTTGGTTCCCAAGAAACAACAACAGAAGGAGAGCAAGCTAGAGGAGATCGAGGAATTGAAAACTCTGTTGACTTTGAAAGAGTTTGTCAAGGAAGTTGAAGAAGAACCTGAAATATTTTTGTTGATTGGGAGAGAGAGTAATGAAGAGGTTGAAATTCCAGAAGAAGCAAAGCCAATTTTGAAAGAATTTGAAGATGTCTTTCCAGAGAAGTTGCCTAAGGAGTTACCGCCACTTAGAGACATTCAACATTAGATTGATCTTGTTCCGGGAGCAGTGCTACCACATCGACCACATTACCGAATGAGTCCGAAGGAACATGAGGAGTTACGAAGGCAGGTGGAAGAGTTGTTGGAACAGGGACATGTTCAGGAAAGCTTGAGTCCTTGTGCAGTGCCAGCATTGTTGGTGCCAAAGAAGGATGGAACATGGAGAATGTGCACAGATAGTAGAGCTTTGAACAAGATTACTGTTCGTTATAGATTTCCTATGCCGAGGTTGGATGATTTGTTAGACCAGTTGAGTGGGGCAACTATATTTTCGAAGATTGATTTGAAGAGTGGTTATCACCAGATTCGAATTAGACCGGGAGACGAATGGAAGACAACTTTCAAGACAAGAGAGGGGTTATACGAATGGTTGGTAATGCCATTTGGTTTATCAAATGCACCTAGTACATTCATGCGGGTGATGAATCAAATCTTTAGACCATTCATTGGGAAGTTCGTGGTGGTTTATTTCGATGATATTCTGATATATAGCAGGAGTATGGAGGAGCATGTTCTACATTTGAGGGAAATGTTGATTATTCTTCGTGAGGAACAATTTTATGCAGCCACGAAGAAATGTGTGTTCATGACGAGAAGTGTGTTATTTTTGGGATATGTTGTATCTGAGAAGGGAATCCAAGTGGACCAGAGTAAAGTTGAAGCTATTAGAAATTGGCCACAGCCGAGAACTATCACCGAAGTTAGAAGTTTTCATGGATTGGCATCATTCTACCGAAGGTTCATTCCACACTTCAGTAGCGTGATGGCACCAGTTACCGATTGCATGAAAGGGAAGCAGTTTGTATGGTCAGAGGAAGCGGGAGTTGCTTTTGAACGAATCAAAGAACTATTGACGACAGCACCAATTCTTGTTTTACCGAATTTTCAGTTGTTGTTTGAATTGCACACTGATGCGTCGAAGGTGGGAATTGGAGGAGTCTTGAGTCAGAATGGAAAACCCGTTGCTTATTTCAGTGAGAAGTTGTCAGGGGCGAAGATGAGATACAGCACATATGACGTTGAATTCTATGCTGTGGTGCAAACGATTAAACATTGGAGACATTATCTATTTCAGAAGGAGTTTGTTCTGTACACTGATCATGAGGCGTTGAAGCATTTGCAGGGGCAGGACAAGATTTCAGCGAGACATGCGTCATGGATCGCGTATTTACAGCAGTTTACCTTTGTTGTTAAGCACAAATCTGGGGTGACGAATCGAGTAGCTGATGCTTTGAGTAGGAGGAGTCATTTATTAACAACAATGAAGGTTGAAGTGACAGGGTTTGAAATGTTGCCAGAGATGATTGAAGAAGATCCTTACTTTGTGAAATATGTTGAGAAAGTGAAGGAAGGGAGTACTGATGAATTTATGATGATTGATGGATTTTTGTTTAAAGGAAATCGGTTATGTATTCCTGAGAGCAGTTTGAGAATGAAAATTATCAAGGAGTTGCATGAAGAAGGCCATGTGGGTAGAGATCGTACATTGCAATTGGTTTCTCAATCTTATTTTTGGCCGTCGATGAGAAAAGAAGTTGAAAGATTTGTGGAGAGATGCCATATTTGCCAGGTTTCAAAGGGAACAGCGACGAATGAGGGTTGTATATGCCATTACCCGTACCATCTAAGCCATGGGTTGATATCAGCATGGATTTCGTTTTGGGTTTGCCTAGAACTCAAAGGGGAAATGATTCGACATTTGTTGTAGTGGACAGATTTTCGAAGATGGCACATTTTATTGCCTGCAAGAAGACAGCGGATGCAGTTCGAGTGGCACAATTATTCTTTAAGGAGGTGTATCGATTGCATGGTTTACCAGAATCTATTGTTTCTGATCGGGATACTCGTTTTATGAGTCACTTTTGGTTAAGTTTGTGGAAGATGGTGGGAACAAAGCTGAAGTTTAGTAGCGCTTATCATCCACAAACTGATGGACAGACAGAAGTTGTTAACAGGTCATTGGGGAATTTGTTGCGATGTCTTGTACAGGATAATTTGAGAAGTTGGGACATGAAGCTATGCCAAGCAGAGTTTGCTCATAATCATGCCATGAATCGTAGTACAGGTTACAGTCCATTTCAGATTGTGTATTCAAATTTACCCAGGGGACCGTTAGATTTGGCAGTAGTACCGCAGTCAAAGGGAAGAGCTAAACGAGCTGCTGATTTTGTTGGTGAGCTGACTGAATGTCATAAAATCGTTTAGGAACGATTGGAGAAAGCGAATGAGAAGTATAAGAAGTCTGCAGATTTGAAACGACGAAATGTTGAATTTAACAAAGGCGATTTGGTGTATGCTGTGTTGACAAAGGATCGTTTTCCAGTGGGCGCTTATAATAAGCTGAAAGCCAGAAAAATTGGCCCAGTTGAAGTTTTGAAGAAAATCAATGAGAATGCTTATCGATTAAAGCTACCAGATGATGTTTATACTTCTGATGTTTTTAACGTCAAACATTTAATTCCATATCATGGAGGTGAGATTGTTGTGAAAGAATTTACAAATTCGAGGTCGAATTTTTCTCAACCAGGGGAGGATGATGTAGCACGATTTAAAGGAGTTTCGGGTTTAACCCGTAAGGCGCGCACGACTCAGGTAAAGGAGTCATATGGGAAAGTGGCAACTCTTAACAGCTTAAGTCGTTCGTGCTTGATGAGTCGCACACGACTCAACGGCTCATCCATAAGTCGTTTACGACTTAACATGAAGAAGGATAAAGTTTCAGCAAGTAAAGATCTTGAGTCAGAGGAAGGACACGAGTTACGACTCAATGAGAGTTTAAATAGTTCTGGAGTGATGAGTCGTACACGACCTAACTGCATGGCCATGAGTCGTCCACGACTCATCAAGAAGCAAAAGGGAAGTCCAGTAATTGAAGGCCATAAGGCGGGGACGGGTTAAGACCTAGATGAGTCGTTCGGAGTTGACTCGGTTGAAGGGATCTGCCACAAGGAAGCTTGAGTCGTTGGAAGTATGTTGAGTCGGGAAAGTCTTGAGTCGGTCATGTATTGAGTCGGTGAAGTCTTGAGTCGGTCTTGTATTGAGTCGCGTACTTTCTTAAGTCGTATCATTTTGGGGTCGTGTATGTATGTGTTGTAATATAAGTCGTGAGTCGCTGTCTGTTGCATTTCCTTGAGTCTTAAAGCGTTGGAGTTGAGTCGTTTAAGCCGTGTGTTGGTGAGTCGCCGCTGTCCAGGTTGTGCCTTTAGGAGTTGGGTCGTGCTTGGGAATGAGTCGGTGCCGACTCAATGAGTGGAAAGTCGTGTGACATACATAGGTA
Organism: Allium cepa; assembly: GCA_030765085.1. Taxonomy (NCBI): domain Eukaryota; kingdom Viridiplantae; phylum Streptophyta; class Magnoliopsida; order Asparagales; family Amaryllidaceae; genus Allium; species Allium cepa. Next base: position 758,011,433 of record CM060939.1, on the reverse strand, counting down.
TGTTGTGTTGCTAAGTCGTTAACGACTTATGATGAGTCGTAGGTTATGAGTCGTCCACGACTTATGGAGATAGTTGTAAAACGCTATAAATAGCCGTGTTGCGTCATTTGTAGGTTGTTGATTTTGAAATAAAAATTTCTTGTTGATTGCTTTGTGCTTTCTTCTCTAATTGGTAGTTGAGTGTAATCTCCTATCTCCACTTACGTCATTCGAGTGCGCTCGAATCCACGTTTGTTGAAGCCGATTCACGGAATCTAGTGTGCTAGATCAACGTGCGAAGAATCGTAGATCTTTGAACACGGTATAGTGCGCTATCAACGTGTTTGAGATAGCTAGAATTCGGTATCTTCGGATCAACGAATTTGGGCATTTCGGTATCTTCATTCCATCGAATGCTACTTTCACCGATTGAAGTTTGTTTCGATTTATCCACTGCGTCAGGGTTTATGCCAATCGGCAACCCGACCCTATATGCTCCTCGATGCATTACCAAAAGCATGATCAAACATCCATAAAAGGATTTTCACACAAATTTGACTTAAAAACCCAAAAATTGGAATATTCGCAAAACCAATCCAAATCAAGAGCAAATTCACATGAAGAGGTGTTAGGAATTCATACCTAACAACCAAAGATAATTATAGTCATAGATGTGAGATAAAAATCTCACTTTTAAACCCAAAACAAATGAAAAAGAAGCTATAGAGCAATGGCAAGGACAATCACTCTTCAATTCCATCCCAAAGAGCTTGAATCTAAGCTTAAAAGAGAAACATTTCCTAAATTAGGTTTAGGAATTTCTGAAATTGGTAAGAGAATGAGATGAAGAAGAAGAGGAGGAGGCTTACCAAAGCTTCTTCTATAAATTTGGAGCTAGAACTTGATTTGCAAATGGAAACTAGGGCTTGGAGTTTTAATTTCCCGTTTCTCTCTCCATTGTTGCTAATGCTTGAGTATTAGGAAATAGAAATGAAGTAATGAAGAGAAGAGGGGTGAAGTTAGCGTCTAATGGGCTGAAACAAAACCAAAGCCCTAAGTGAAAAAGTAGCAAAATTCCACTGACTCCAAACATACCAAAGTTTATACTCAAAAAGGTCTCAAACGTCATTTTGAACTCAATGGGGCAGTCTCGAGTCCTAATTCGACTGTTTGCAAAAAGTAGCCTTTCAGACACTAATTCGACTAACGATGAATTATTTTAAATAAAATATTTAAATATTCAATCGTAAAATTGCGGGTTGTTACAGACTCTCCTCCTTAAAGAAATTGCATACTTGCAATCTTAAATAATAAACGAACAAAAAGTAACAACCATAAAAGCATATCAACACAAAAAAAGAAAGTTGGAATAAGAAGTTCACCTCAAAGAGCATGAGAAAGTAAGTCCGGATGTGTTCGCTCGATGAATTCTTTGGATTCCTAAGAACAATCCTTAGGATTTAAGGACCATTGAAACTTCACAAGAGGAACATCTTTATTTCGAAGACGTTTAATCTCCGAAGCAATAATACGAATAGGATGTTGCTCATAAGTTAAATTAGGCGAAACTTCAATTTCTTCCACAATACCGGGCTCAAGAATAGAATCAGAATCTCGAAGGCATTTCCGTAATTGGGAAACATGAAATACGTCATGAATAGCAGAAAATTGAGCCGGTAATAGGAGGCGATAAGCCACGGAACCAATACGTTCGGTGATGTGAAATGGACCAATATATCGAGGTGCTAACTTTCCCGATCGACTGAAATGTACAACACCCTTCATAGGTGAAACACGAACAACAAATTAGAATTTAAGGCAGTTGATTTTTAACAAAAATTTTAGTTTCACCGTTAATCCCCTATTTAAAATTATCTGTTGCATTTAAATCATGAAACTATTTTTATGATCTTCATTATACATTCTCAAACAATTTTCATTCACATATTCAAGGCTAAATATGGATCTAATTGAGAAATTTAGATTTTTGAAAACAAAAGTCACAAATTTTAACAAACATAGAACAAGATATCAACATATACTATCATGCTCAAATATATATATATATATATATATATATATATATATGCAAATCCAGATAAGTTTCGAACTATAGGATTCATTTCAATCCAACACCATCACATGCACTTAAGTTAAAACATGATTAACTATTTTAAAAAATATTTACTCATCAAGCAAGTATAAACAGAGAGCAGAGGACATGTTCTTATTTTTTGGAATTGCATATTTGAGTTTTGCTTTGCTGTTGAAGTCTGGAATCCTTGCATGCCATATCTTTTTCATACGAGGTCTGTTTCACACGAAACGAATTGCGTTGGGTTCATATTAATGAACACTACACGATGGAGCTGGTTTGGAGCCAATTGGAGCTAGTGTGAATTTAGGGTAAAATTAGACGCTCGTTTAATTTTACTCGGAATTAAACACTGCAACTGCTATTCGAAGAAATGTGAGTACAACTCACTCTTTCTGATTCACTGATATTTTTTCATAAGTGAGAATAAATATTATTTATGATGATTGATGATTTTTTGGATGATATATGATATACTTATTGGTATTTGGATATATATACCTGCCTAGTGAAGTAGATGACCCTATACGTTTCCGTGTATGAGCGGATGACCCTTTGTACGCGCGTCTGCCTTAAAGCGGACATTGTACACATATTCTAATAAGTATATTTGTTGCAGATGACAGGTTGGAGGGATCCAACTGGATTCCTCACTAGAATTGATTTATTTACAGATATTGTTATATGTTCTGTTATCATATGATATATGATGTTTGGATGCCGTGATTGTTGTATTTAGTGCTGCTGCAGCATTGGGCCTATTTTTGGAATTTAAAATTGTTGAAGTGATGATATTCAAGTTTTAAAGGATTTTCAAGTGATTTTGAAAATAAACGTTTTGTTAAATTTTGAAGTGTTGAGTAAATAAATTTATTTTGAATAAATAAATATTATAATTTTTATGTTATAAAAATTAAGATATTTGAGAAATAATTGAAATGTGATTTTTTGGAAATATGAAGTTGATATTTTATAAAATAGTTTAAATGGTGATGTTTGAATTTATTATAAAAGGTTTATATATAAGATGTATAAAGGTGATATTTTTATAAATCGATGTAACGGAATTATAAAATGAGTTTTATAAATGTTAAAATGAATTTATAAATGGAATTTATAAGTGAATAAGATTTATAATAGTGAAGTTATAAAATAAATGAATTTTTAAAATAAACGATTTATAAGTAACTAACTTATAAATTGGATTTTGGCATTTAAATGAGATATAAATATAAGTTGTTAATTAAGGGATTTTATAAGTTGAGGTTCTTATAAAATAATAAATGGAATTTGATTTTATAAATGGAATTTATAACGTTGTTTTATAAATGTGAACTCAACTTATTTTGATAAGTTAAATATAGTAATGAATTTGGTAAAGAAGATATATCCACGATTTTGGACTGTGGATTATCCTTTAAAATAAAATGTGTAGAAATAATGAATTTGGGTTAGAGAAGTATATTCACGATTTTGGACAGTGAATAATCTTTTGAAAATAAATGTTTTGGAAAGTGATATTTTAAAATGGAGTTAAATGGTTTGAAGATGTTTTAAAATCTGTTAAGGATCGAAACCATAGATTTCAACATTCATTGTTGAAATATACGTTTTCGAGAAATAAGGAAATGATGGACTATAACACTGTTGTTATAGTAAATGAATTTCGAGAAATAAGGAAATGATGGACTATAACCTCGAAAGAAAATATTTTTGTATAGTATTGGGATTTATATATCTATCTTATTTTCGAATCCCTATACTAATGATTTTGGGTTGTCGTAACGATGTTTTACGCAACATTCGTTTTGATCCAAATAAATGTGTTTAAGAGAATGTTTTCCTTAAAGAATTAAATATATACTTAATCGTGATTTAAGTATATGTAATATTTTCTAAGTGTTGAAAATAAATTGAATTATGAATTACTTATTATTAAATAAGTATTTGGAAATTTTTACTAATATGAAGTGAAATGTTTCGAGAATATATCTTTTTAAAAGATAGATTGAAGTGAATATTTGGTAAGTTATTTAATTTATGGAAGATTAATAAAAAGGCCTAGTGATTGTATATAGTGCTGAATATTTGTTTGTTTGCTTTGATAGTTAAATAACCGACTATCAAATTGGCCAAATATTTTAGTTCCTTAACTTGATGTGGGAACTATTTAGTCGTACACTTAGTAAGTAGCCATCTGTGTAGGCTTGATTATCGTTTGTGTTGAGGATGTTGATTCGTATAGTGCGGAGTATTACTCCAATCTATCGAGTTTCCTTCTTGGCCCGAAGGATAGCAAGTTGAAAGTTGGAGACGTGATAAGTCTACGAGATTTAGTTTCTGTGTAAGGTTGAGAAACGCTTTTGTGATGTTGGTGCGAAGAGACCGTAATCGGTTTATCCGAAAACCACTTCGGACCAACGTATATGCGACGATTGTGCAGGTTGCTTGTGATGATATTGATATTTTGGAGTTTCATAGTGGGGACTGCTTGTGGATCGTTTGGGGTTAAAATCCCAATATACATCTAGTAGCAGTGGTCTCTTTATTATGAAATATCCAATGCAAGGACTATTTGCTACTAATCCTTGGGATTTCCTGACTGGATGTGGTAGGAAAGTACCTTCGGTTTGTCTTGTTCCTGGATAACTTGTATGGATGTTTGTCTGACATTGCATTTCTATCGATTACTTGGTTTTTACAAACGTACATCAGTGATGGTGGAGAAGGCAACTTCTCTTAGCTTAACACCCTCCATGAGATGTATGAGCTTAAGGGTTGTATTTTTGTGGAAGGAAATTAGTAGTCAACGGAAATGGCCATGGGTCATTTCCAAGTAAGATATGACCATCCTCTTCTAGATATATCTTTGCACGCTTTGACGTTGCGTATTTGATTATTGTGGTTTGTATGCTAGAAGGCCCTCGGTAAAGGTCGGTAACGACCGGAGGATGATATATTCGGTACCATCTAGTTATAGAGGTGGGCGGGTCTTGTGTTGGTAGAGGATCCTTAGTGATGGTCCTCAGTACATTTTTCTAGAGATGTACTGCTGGAAGGTAGTCCCTTCACCTGGTCATTTGTATGGAAATCCAAACTCCACTACGTACCTGCCATTTTATTTGTGGAGCCTAGTATGCTGGAATTTAATAATGGTAACAATTTCGGCTATTTTGAATATTATTTGTATACTAGACACTAGTATATTATCACATGAGTTTGATATAAAATGTTTTAGTTATCGTAAGGTAAAAACATGTCTGTGTTTATGTGTGGACTTGTCTTACGAGATACTTTTGTTTTGATAAAGAAGAAGTTATGGTAACTTAATAAATTCAATTGAGTGTGTTTCTCACGCTGGTTTACCAGACTGATCCAGGCGTTCTTCCCTTTCAATGCTCGCGGTAGACCGAGTATATTTACAGGTTTAGATTTGGTGCCTTTGGAGCTTCAACAGGGGAGCTGGAAATCTTCATTTTCGTATACACGTACTTGTTTTGATTATCCGCTGTGCTTTGTTTGTAGTTGTATATTATCGGCAATTGTGAGGATAGGTTATTATAACTGTTCAAGTTGATAACTATTGATTGATTGTTGAACTCTGATTGATGTGCATATATATACAGTTTCTGTTTTGTAAAGATCATTGATATAATATTATATATTTCCCGCTGCGATGTGAGATTCTGTATTGTTCTGTTTGTTTCTATCTTCTCTCTTTCTTCTCTTCTCTCCTTCTCTATTCTTTTCTTTCTCTTGACTTTCCGTCAGTTTGTGCTTTTTGGGTCGGACATGTGTGGATTATTGTCTATTCAAAGGGTACGGATTTGCGGGTCATCACATTTGGTATCAGAGCTTAGATTTTGTATATTCCTAAGCTTTGATGTGTACTCAGTATAGAAAGGGACAGTAGCACCCGAGATTGAGTTAAGTGTATTATATATATGAGCGCATATTTGTTAGTGAATATAGAATATTTTCTATTGTGTTTTCTTATCCATTGAGCTGTTTGTGAATTTTGGTCGGTATGTGGGACGCCATATTATCGATAGGGATTTCCAAACACTTAAACGAGGCAAGTCGACATAATATTATTTTAAATTGGATAAATGAAATAGTCTACCTCTATTATATTTTATGTATAAAAGAAATAATTTTTCAGAATTATTAAAGTGTATATAAATGAATTGTTTGGTTGTTTGAAAATGTAAAAATGTATATAAGTTAATAAAAGCTATTTGAATAATCTAAATAGAAACAACAATTGCAAAAGAATGAATTATATAAGCAAATGAATTATATAGTATGGAATTATAATTAAAATGATATACAATTGTGAAATAGCCTTATATATAAGAAATGAAACTAAACAAGCATATTTTCAAATATGAGTTATAAATAAAAATGAACTTGAACTCGGAATTTGAGAATTTTGAATTAATTTATTTTGAAAGTTGTTTTTCAAAGTTAAAGATATTATACTGTTATAAATCTAAGTAAGATAAATAAATTTGGAATGATCTTATATAAGTAAAGTGAAAATAATGAAATTATATAAGTAAAAGATTTGTAAATGTGATTTATAAATAGAAAGAATTTTTAAAAAGAATATAAAGCAATGAATTCACTATTGTTACTGGGAAATAATAAGGGTGATGACTGCAGCATCATCAGTATCATTTTCTAGTTTCTGTGTGATGGATTTGCTACCAATAATAAATTGAAATTGAAGTTTTGTTGTGATAAACAAATTTGACTTTAAAATCCAAGTTGAAATTGATAAATATAAGTAAAATGAGTTTTAGATTTATAATATGAAGTAAGAATTTACTTTGGTAAACTTAAAATAAAATTTGAGTTAGTAAGTGAATTATATGATTTGAAATTTAACTAAAGGAAAGCTAAATAAATTGAATTGAATTTTAATTGGATTAGATAAGTGATTATATAATATGAATTTGGATGTTTAAATAATAATATTTTGTATAGCTTATAAAATGAGAAAAGGTAAGCAAAGCAAATTGTTAAAATGGTTAAACAATTTTGTTAAGCAAAACAAAATATGATTTTGAATAGTGATATGAATTTGACTTTAGTAAAAGGTTAATGAAATAAATTAGAGAATTAACTTAAGTTGTATAGTGAAAGTGAAGGTAAATGAAATTGAAATGAAATATAGCTTTAGTAATGTTGAATAAAGTTGATTTTGGTATCGAAGTAAATTGATAAAGTGAATTAATTGAATGTGAACTTGAGTTATGTAAAGAAAATTCAACTTTAATGGTTTAATGTATTAGCAGATGAATTTAAATTAATGAATGTTAATCAATCGAATGAAAATGTAGTAGTTAAATGGATTAGAAATTGAATAATTGAATGAAAGTCAATTGAATGTTAAACCAATTGAAATTAAAAGTGTTAAACCAAATTGAATGTAAGCGAAGTAAATAAGTTTGGTTATGATTGGATATGCATTGGTTGATAGATGGTTGTTAGTTGATTGTAAATGGAAATTCACTACGTGTTAATAAAATTGAATTAATAAAATTGAAAGCTAAATAATTGAATTCAGATGGGAAGTTAAGTGAATTTAAATAGAATTGATTTGATTTGAATTGGAAGTGAACAAACTTGAATATAAATTAGTGAATGTAAACTAACTTGAATTTGAATGGATGAATGTTAATAAAACCTAATGTTAATGAATCAAATGTGATTTAATTGGAAACCAATTCAACGAATATTAGTGAAAAGTGAATGTATATTGATTTGGTTATGGAGTTGTTGGATGATAGTTGTTCGATGGTTGGATTTGTTGCTTATCGATGGCATTTGCTATATTGGCATATATAGTTGTTGGTATATGTTGTATATTGATATTATTTTCATATATACATGTTACTCATTTGTTTATTGAGTATTTAGTAGGTGCGGATGGCGCTTGCTTCGCTTTTGGAGCTTGCTTTCGCGCTATATTAGCCGTATATGCTCGCTAATAATATATAAGGTACATATCTCGGATTACATATCGTACTTTTACACTTTTTTTCCCTTCGGGACGCCTCATCCTTGATGATGAGATGTATATTTGTGATATATATATATATATATTATTTTTTTCCGAATCGAACCGTGCAAAGGAGACTATGGTGAATTTTTTTGAAATTTAAGGCGTTAGAATTTTTTTGAGAATTTTGGGAAATTTTTTGATTTTGAGTAAAAAGTTAAACGATATTAGTTGGTTTTGAAAAGATAACTATATATGAATATGAAAACTTAGTAAAGTTTTTGTGAGTTTAACTAATGGATTTTGAAAACGTTAAAGATTTAAATAGATTTGATATCTAATTTGAATGATTGTTTTTGAAAAGTTAGCAGATTTTGTGACTTTTTCTTACTTGGTAATTTCGTTTCTTTTTAAGTATGGGAGAATTTAACGACCCAGAATTTCTGTCATTTGAAATTCATGTATTTAATTGATTTTAAATATGAAAAAGTTAAATTTATAAGCTGAATAGATTTTATTTCGAATATCTAGATTTAATTGGATAATTAAATTGTTAATTTAGTATTTGAAATTGAAAAAATAATTAGAAATTGAATTTAATGTGAATAAAAATAATTTGTAAGGCGATATTAAATCATATTTGAATTAGAATGATGTTAGAGAACTTTTAAATCGAATTAAAAGTTGATTTGTAGAAACTTAATATTTTAATATTTAATTGACGAGAAAAAACAGCCATTTTTCAAACATTCTCGGATTTTGACGAAACCAGTTTCATCGGATCCGTAATGTTATATTATTGTAAGATCTAAAATTTCGTGTCAATCAGATTTACAGTTTTTCCGAAGGAAGCTAAAACGCGAAGAAATCAGTTAAAGTGAATTTTAAATTTTAAATAATTCGATTCGAAAACATATCTTTCAAATACGATCGAATTGGCTCTCGATATATATTCCATTGCGTTCGGAATGGGGTAAAACATTATAAACGCCAGGCAGCATGCTTCGTTTGGAGTTCGGAAAAAAATCGGATGAATTGTGTCGCGTAATTTTCTATATAAGGCCAACATTTCATTCATTTTTCACAAACCCTAGCCATCAAAACCCTAGCCGCTGCTTTGATTTCTACGGCCAGAAAACTCCCTCTTTCTCCCTCGATTTTCTTCCAATCCAGACTCTATCACGAAAAAATTTCAACTGCAAAGTCGTAGATCATGACGAGAACTTTCAATCCAACGGTGATGACCTTAATCAGAGCGACGTGGAGGAAGAAATTGGTGGGCGTTCGTCACCAGTTCACACGCGTTTATCAAGGTCAATAGGTGGCCGAGTGCCACGTGGTTCAAAATGAGGGCGAGCCCATGTAGGCGCTTCAAATGATAGGGGCCGATCATCTTCTCGTCGTCGTTGGAGGGTGCGGCTTGTCAAATCTTCGAACGTGATTTGGGATCGTGCACGTACGTGATGCCTGAGGGAAGAAATAGAAGGCATGGTCCTGATGTCATGAAGCAAAATCAACGACCGTGATAATAAAGGTTAAAAACAAAATAATAATAGGGAATTAATATATATTATAAATTTGTACAATGTTTAAAATACCATATCTTTTTCATACGAGGTCCGTTTCGCACGAAATGAATTGCTTTGTGTTCATATTGATGAACACTACGAGATGGAGCTGGTTTGTGACTGGTTGGAGCTAGTGTGAATTTTGGGTAAAATTAAACGCTCGTTTAATTATATTCGGAATTAAATACTGCAACTGCTATTGATAGCAATGTGAGTACAACTCACTCTTTCCGACTCGCTGATATTTTTATACAAGTGAGAATTAATATTATTTATGATGATTGATGATTGTTTGGATGATATATGATATATTGATTGGTATTTGGATACATGCCTTCCTAGTGGAGCAGAAGACCCTATACGTTCTCGTGTATGAGCGGATGACCCTTTGTACGCGCGTCTGCCTTGAAGCGGACATTCTACACATATTCTAATATGTATATTTGTTGCAGGTGACAGGTTGGAGGGATCCAACTGGATTTCTCACCAGTATTGAATTATTTATAGATATTGTTATATGTTCTGTTATCATATGATATATGATGTTTGGATGTCGTGATTGTTGTATTTAGTGCTGTTGCAGCATTGGGCCTATTTTTGGAATTTAAAAATGTTTAAGTTATGATTTTCAAATTTAAAAGGATTTTCAAGTGATTTTGAAAATAGACGTTTTGTTAAATTTTGAAGTGTTAAGTAAATAAATTTATTTTGAATAAATAAATATTATAATTTTTATGTTATAAAAATTATGATATTTGAGAAATATAATTGAAATGTGATTTTTTGGAAATATGAAGCTGATATTTTATAAAAAAGTTCAAATGGTGATTTTTGAATTTATTATAAAGGTTTATATATAAGATGTATAAAGGTGATATTGTTATAAATCGAAGTAACGGAATTATAAAATGAGTTTTATAAATGTTAAAATGAATTTATAAATGGATTTTATAAGTGAATAAGATTTATAATTGTGAAGTTATAAAATAAAATAATTTGTAAAAAAACGATTTATAAGTAACTAACTTATCAATTGGATGTTGGCATTTAAATGAGATATAAATAAAAGTTGTTAATTAAGGGATTTTATAAGTTGAAGTTCTTATAAAATAATAAATGGAATAATATTTTATAAATGGAATTTATAAACGTTGTTTTATAAATGTGAAATCAACTTATTTTGATAAGTTAAATATAGTAATGAATTTGGTAAAGGAGATATATCCACGATTTTAGACAGTGGATTATCCTTTAAAATAAAATGTGTAGAAATAATGAATTTGGATTAGAGAAGTATATTCACGATTTTGGACAGTGAATAATCTTTTGAAAATAAACAAATATTTTGGAAAGTGATATTTTAAAATGGAGTTAAATGGTTTGAAGATGTTTTAAAATCTGTTAAGAATCGAAACCATAGATTTCAACATTCATTGTTGAAATAGACGTTTTCGAGAAATAAGAAAATGATGGACTATAGCACTGTTGTTATATTAAATGATTTTCGAAAGGAAATATTTTTGTATAGTATTGGGATTTATATATCTGTCTTATTTTCGAATCCCTATACTAGTGATTTTGGGTTGTTGTAACGGTGTTTTACGCAACATTCGTTTTGACCCAAATAAATGTGTTTAAGAGAATGTTTTCCTTAAAGAAAAAAATATATACTTAATCGCGATTTAAGTATATGTAATATTTTCTAAGTGTTGAAAATAAATTGAATTGTGTATTACTTATTATTAAATAAGTATTTGGAAATGTTTTCCAATATGAAGTGAAATGTTTTTAGAATATATCTTTTTAAAAGATAAATTGAAGTGGATATTTGGCAAGTTATTTAATTTATGGAAGATTGATAAAAGGGCGTAGTGATTGTATATAGTGTTGAATATTTGTTTGTTTGCTTTGATAGTTAAATAATCGAATATCAAATTGCACAAAACATTTAGTTCCTCAACTTGATGTGGGAACTATTTAGTCGTACGCTTAGCACGTAGCCTTCTGTGCAGGCTTGATTATCGTTTGTTTTGAGGATGTTGATTCGTATAGCGCGGAGTATTACTCAAATATGTCGAGCTTCCTTCTTGGCCCGAAGGATAGCAAGTTGAAAGTTGGAGACGTGATAAGTCTACGAGACTTAGTTTCTGTGTGAGGTTGAGAAACGCTTTTGCGTTGTTGGTGCGAAGAGACCGGAATCGGTTTATCCGAAAACCACTTCGGACCAGCGTATATGCGACGATTGTGCATGTTGCTTGTGATTATATTGATATTTCGGAGTTTCATAGTGGGGGACTGCTTGTTGATCGTTTGGGGTTAAAGTCCCAATATACATCCAGTAGCAGTGGTCTCTTCATTATGAAAAATCCAATGCAAGGACTATTCGCTACTAATCCTAGGGATTTCCCGACAGGATGTGGTAGGAAAGTACCTTCGGTTTGTCCTGTTCCTGGACAACTTGTATGGATGTTTGTCTGACATTGCATTTCTATCGATTATGTACATTGGTTTTTACAAACGTACATCAGTGGTGGCAGAGAAGGCAACTTCTCTTAGCTTAGTACTCTCCTTGAAACATATGAGCTTAAGGGTTGTATTTTTGTGGAAGGCAATTAGTAGTCAACGGAAATGGCCGTGTGACATTCTAAGTGATGTGATTATGATTGTGAAAGGTAATCGTTACCTCTTCAGGCCTCATCAATCGAAAATGACCAAAATAGGGTTAGATGCAGCAAGGCTAAGCGGGTCATTTCCAAGTAGGATATGACCATCCTCTTCTAGATATATCTTTGCATGCTATGACGTTGCGTATTTGATTGTTATGGTTTGTATGCTAGAAGGCCCTCGGTAAACGTCGGTAACGACCGGAGGATGATATGTTCGGTACCATCTAGTTGTAGAGGTGGGTCGGTCTTGTGTTGGTAGAGGATCCTTAGGGATGGTCCTCGGTACATTTTTCTAGAGATGTACTGCCGAAAGATGGTCCCTTCACCTGGTCATTTGTATGGAAATCCAAACTCCACTACGTACCTGCCATTTGTATGGTAACAATTTCGGCTATTTTGAATATTATTTGTATACTAGAAACTAGTATATTATCACATGAGTTTGATATAAAATGTTTTAGTTATCGTAATGTAAAAACATGTCCGTGTTTATGTGTGGACTTGTCTTACGAGATACTTTTGTTTTGATAAAGAAAAAGTCATGGTAACTTAATAAATTCAGTTGAGTGTGTTTCTCACGCTGGTTTACCAGACTAATCCGGGCGTTCTTCCCTTTCAATGCTCGGGTCAGACCGAGTATATTTACAGGTTTAGATTTGGTGCCTTTGGAGCTTCAGCAGGGGAGCTAGAAATCTTCATTTTCGTATACACGTGCTTGTTTTGATTATCCGCTGTGCTTTGTTTGTAGTTGTATATTATCGGCAATTGTGAGGATAGGTTATTATAGCTGTTCAAGCTAATAACTATTGATTGATTGTTGAACTCTGATTGATGTGCATATATATACAGTTTCTGTTTTGTAAAGATCATTGATATAATATTATATATCTCCCGCTGTGATGTGAGATTCTGTATTGTTCTATTTGTTTCTATCTTCTCTCTTTCTTCTCTTCTCTTCTTCTCTATTCTTTTCTTTCTCTTGACTTTCCGTCAGTTTGTGCTTTTTGGGTCGGATATGTGTGGATTATTGTCGATTCAAAGGGTACGGATTTATGGGTCGTCACAACATCGGTTTTGAATTTAAAGCTTTTAAGCATTTTTACACAGTTTGCTGTTTGAAAAAAAAATAAATTTTGGCATTGCAACTACCAGTTTGAAATGCAAAAGTGTGGCCTCATTGTTCAACGTGACTAAAATGTTTGTGCCATTGTCGATGCAATAATGATATTTACGGACAATATACCATGCATCCGTTAACTAATGTTGATTTTACACTTTAAATGATTTACTTAATCACTTTTATTATTCTTTGTAAAATATTGTTTACAACCAAATTGGCTCTAAGGCAAACTAGGTGAGGGAAATAATACGGACATCTATGTTTTTTTTCCTACAACTACATACCTTTTCTCATCTACTTCCATGTACCAGCATGCCTCTACTACCTAATCCTACAATTTTGTTATTTTTTTGTTTTGCATAATATGACTACTTCATTTTTGAAGTTCAATACTCAGTTTTACTTACCATTTCCAATTTTCGATATTTTGTTATTCTGTTTGTGGTTCCCCTTTTCATGTAGATGAAAAAATATCTTATTTTATATATTTTTAATTTCAAATCAGTTCAACAGTTTTGAATTTAAAGCTTTTACGCACTTTTAAACACTTGGCAATTTGAAAAATATAAATTTTAGGATTACAAATACCACTTTGAAATGCAAAAGCTTTGCCTCAATGTTCAACCTCATTCAATTTTTGTACCATGGTGGATACAGTAGTCATATTTATACGAAACGCAATTTGTTATCTGGGTTCTAATTTTCTTAACAACATAAATCACAGCTGAAAGCATTAGTTCAGCTGTAATTAATTTTGATTTTTACACACTACTTTAACAGATTATGATTACGTATTAAAAATCTGCATTACAATTTTTCAATGTTAAAAACCACAAATACAAGATTTAAACTTTTGATATATTTACGTTCAACATTCCACGCAAAATTTATTCTTCTGTTTGCGGTTCCCCTTTTGATGCGAATGAAAAAAAATTGATTTTATATATGTTTAATTTCAAACCAGTATAATTCGCACGAATAAAACAGTTTTGATTTTAAAACTTTTACGCAATTTTAGACACTTTGCAATTTGAAAAAATATAAATTTTGGCTTTACAAACACCAGTTTGAAATGCAGAATTTTTTCCGCATTGTTCAAACTCACGAGTTTTTGTACCATGGTCGATATAGTAGTCATATTTATACATAACACAATTTGTTATATGGGTTCTAATTTTCTTAACAACCTACATCAAAGTTTAAAGCATCAGTTCAAATGTATTTAATTTTGATTTTTACATAAGTACTTTAATAGATTATGGTTGCTTATTAAAAATCTGCATTATAATTTTTCAACGATAAAAACCACTAATACAAGATTTAAACTTTTGATATATTTAGGTTCAACATTCGACGCAAAATTATAATTTTATGAAATTATTAAATACAAGGTTAATTTTTGATGATAATAACGTAGAAGTTATCATTTGAAAATATAAAAAATACAAATTGTTTTTCTTTGGATTGTACATTATCTATTGAAACTGATAGGCTAAGCACACTACATCAATACAAGCAACAGTGAATAAATGCTCCACTGCGTTGCATTTTTTTCCACATGCCACTTTTTCAACCGACTTCAGCACCGTTTTTAATGCTTTAACCCAAATAAAGATACACCTACCTAGCACATCTACAACTAAAATTTACTTACGGACTTCATAATAATTTAAAAATTAAAGTACAGTAAGTTATAGCCTGTAATATTCATTTGTAAATTTAAAAACTAATTTTATGTCCAATCAAACTTTTGTATATTAAATGACATCCAGTTTGCAACTAATACAATCAGTTTTCAATTTTAAGAGTAAAACTACAAAATATTAAAAGCTACAGTACAGTTTGGTTTAACACTTTAAAATATTATAATTTGAATTTTACAGATCAATAACTAATGCAATACATAAATAATTTCTTCTTCAACAATTTATTTAAACTATCTGACTGTTCAAAGCATACATCCGTTACCTACTGATGAATTTATTGTGACGCCCCACCTCTACACCCATGCTAGCCAAGGACACTACAGGGTAATGCCGTCAACTAGTGTGGAGAATAAGGTTGTTGAGGAGCGACCATCTGTATAATTACTTTGTGCGAGTATCGATATGCCAGATAAAAATACAACTTTTCATCACAAGAGGAAATCCGACATACCGATGCAAACTCAAGGCTACTACATAGTGGCTATAATATCTTCGGAAACAAATATAGAAATAAGCATAACACAAATCACTCACAGAAGATCATATCTCAAAGGCGGAAACAGATATGAATATTACACATAAAAGTGTATATCGGAGTAGTGGTCAAACAAGATCCACTATATCACAAAAGAATAGTTACAAGTGCTACACAAAAGAATAAATATACATCATGGAGTCTATATCTCAAATGTATACAACAAAATAAACTACTAATCTAAGTAGTTAGTCAAAAGTCAGAATAATAATCCTAGATGAGGAGTCAAGCAGAAACACCTATAACATCCCGGTCTGACCCGAGTATTATTTAATAAGAAAATAATAAACGGATCAGTCTAACTATAAATATTCGATGAAATGATATTGAATGAGAGATATGACAAAAACGTATAATAACCAAAATGTCATACTGTGATAAGCATGTAATTGAAAGTCAACAAGAGATTAATCAATATCACAAGAATCTTCTCAAAGATAAAAAGGATTGTCATACTCTTTATTTTTATTCACCAAACCATAAATATTGACAATTATATCAATGCCAATCACAAAAGTTAATGACACATAAATTCACCAATGCACAAATATTGATAAAACTTATCAATGTAAATCACGAAAATTGGTGAAAACATAAATTCTAGAAATCATCAATGGAAATTCAGAAATCATGAAAAAGGGGGAGGCCTATCACAAAACGGGAGCATGAAAGCTCACCAACACGTGTATCACAAAATGGAACGCTATTCCATGGTTGCTAATCATTATTTTTGAGCCGAAGCTCCACAGAATGGCCCGAAGACCATGGGTCGCTACCCCACCAAATTGAGCAGAAGCTCCACAGAAACGGGGTTTAATCTCCCTCAATAGACAAAGAGACATCGCACATTGCTAGTCTAAATCACAAAACGATCATCATCGATCATCAAGAAGTGTCAATTACACTAAGCTAGTAAATATATTAGCTTAGCTTCATGTCCCATAACCACTAGCTTAGCTTAAATATTTACGAACAAATTGTAGATCTCCACTAGAAAATTATCACAAGAGATTCAATCGAACAAGTCTAAGAATTAACCGACAAAGTAAACACAAGTGTTTCATACCACTTGTTTTACTAAGTCGTTTAATTAGATTTCTCATACGAGTGAGGTAAAAGTTTGTATATACTAGTAGATTGGAAAACGGTTTAAGAAACGAGCTTTGTAGTAAAATAGTGTTGAAATCATTTTGATGGAAGAGTTTTGATATTTACTACTAGCATTTGAAACCTTTATATTTTTAAAGTGACAAACCATAAAAATGATTGTAGAAACAATCAATCATTAAAATCCACATACGAAGACGTGAATCAAATCCAAAGAAACCGATAAAGAATCCATCGAAATGGATATTCAAAAATCCCTTAAAAGGAGTCATCAAAGTCGTAATAAATGATAACAACAAATAGGATCATCACGAATCGATTCAAATTGGAAATTCAATCCCAAAAGGCAAAGTGGGTTGAAACAGCAAATTCAGTTGACTGAACAGAGATTTCAGTTGACTGAACAGAGATTTCAGTTGACTGAATCGTGCCTGGAAACATTCTGTTTTCAAGTTCAATCGACTGAACAGAGATTTTAGTCGACCGAATCATGCCTGGAAACTTTCGGGTTCCAGATTCATTCGACTGAACAGTGATTTCAGACGACTGAATCATGCCTGGGCTATTTTTCAGCCTACCCAAATGAAGAGCAAACTCATCCAAAATGCAACCGGGCGAACGTTGGCTCTAAGGGTTTATGCCAATCGGCAACCCGACCCTTTATGCTCCTCGATGCATCACCAAAAGCATGATCAAACATCCATAAAAGGATTTTCACACAAATTTGTCTTAAAAACCCAAAAAATGGAATATTCACAAAACCAATCCAAATCAAGAGCAAATTCACATGAAGAGGTGTTAGTAATTCATTCCTAACAACCAAAGATAATTATAGTCATAGATGTGAGATAAAAATCTCACCTTTAAACCCAAAACAAATGAAAAAGAAGCTATAGAGCAATGGCAAGGACAATCACTCTTCAATTCCGACCCAAAGAGCTTGAATCTAAGCTTAAAAGAGAAACATTTCCTAAATTAGGTTTAGGAATTTCTGAAATTGGTAAGAGAATGAGTTGGAGAAGAAGAAGAGGAGGCTTACCAAAGCTTCTTCTATAAATTTGGAGCTAGAACTTGATTTGCAAATGGAAACTAGGGCTTGGAGTTTTAATTTCCCGTTCCTCTCTCCATTGTTGCTAAAGCTTGAGTATTAGGAAATAGAAATGAAGTAATGAAGAGAAGAGGGGTGAAGTTAGCGTCTAATGGGCTGAAACAAAACCAAAGCCCTAAGTGAAAAAGTAGCAAAATTCCACTGACTCCAAACATATCAAAGTTTATACCCAAAAAGGTCGCAAACGTCATTTTGAACTCAATGGGGGTAGTCTCGAGTCCTAATTCGACTGTTTGCAAAAAGTAGCCTTTCAGATACTAATCCGACTAACGATGAATTAATTTAAATAAAATATTTAAATATTCAATCGTAAAATTGCGGGTTGTTGCAAACTCCCCTCCTTAAAGAAATTGCATCCTTGCAATCTTAAGAAATAAACGAACAAAAAGTAACAACCATAAAAGCATATCAACACAAAAAAAGAAAGTTGGAATAAGAAGTTCACCTCAAAGTGCATGAGAAAGTAAGTCCGGATGTGTTCGCTCGATGAATTCTTTGGATTCCCAAGAACAATCCTTAGGATTTGAGGACCATTGAACCTTCACAAGAGGAACATCTTTATTTCGAAGGCGTTTAATCTCCGAAGCAATAATACGAATAGGATGTTGCTCATAAGTTAAATTAGGCGAAACTTCAATTTCTTCCACAATACCGGGCTCAAGAATAGAATCAGAATCTCGAAGGCATTTCCGTAATTGAGAAACATGAAATACATCATGAATAGCAGAAAATTGAGCCGGTAATAAGAGGCGATAAGCCACGGAACTAATACGTTCGGTGATGTGAAATGGACCAATATATCGAGGTGCTAACTTTCCCGATCGACTGAAACGTACAACACCCTTCATAGGTGAAACATGAACAACAAATTAGAATTTAAGGCAGTTGATTTTTAACAAAAATTTTAGTTTCACTGTTAATCCCCTATTTAAAATTATCTGTTGCATTTAAAAATCATGAAACTATTTTTATGATCTTCATTATACATTCTCAAACAATTTTCATTCACATATTCAAGGCCAAATATGGATCTAATTGAGAGATTTGGATTTTTGAAAACAAAAGTCACAAATTTTAACAAACAGAGAACAAGATATCAACATATACTGTCATGCTCACATATATATATATATATATATATATATATATGCAAATCCAGATAAGTTTCGAACTATAGGATTCAATTCAATCCAACATCATCACATGCACTTAAGTTAAAACAAGATTAGCTATTTTTAAAAATATTTACTCATCAGGCAAGTATAAACAGAGAGCAGAGGACATGTTCTTGTTTTCTGGAATTGCATATTTGAGTTTTGCTTTGCTGTTGAAGTCTGGAATCCTTGCATGCCTTTTCTTTTTACTTAGTTGAGTTACATGTTGAAGTTTGTTGTTTGATCTAGTTGCTTGATCCTCTATTTGTTTGCAGATTTGAATTCCAGGTTTCAGCTTTATTTGCTTTTACTTTATTTTGATTTACATTTTTTCTTCTTTGATTTAGTTAAGAAAATAGAAGAAAGGAAAGAATTTGTACTGATGAAAATGAAAACAAGCATTCTCTAAACATACATTTATTTATAAACTTTAAATTCTAAAAAAATGATGATGCCACTTGTTGATTTATTTAGACAAATGCCCATGCAAATCCATTTAGTTTATAAGTGTTAAAGATGCATTATCTTTGTTTTACAAGTGTTAACTCCATTTAATTAAATCATTTAAATTATATATGTATTCATGAAGTATTTATATGCAATTATGAAATGTTTTTATAATAATAAGCTTTTGAATTTAAATAAATATACAAGTATGAAATCTTTGTAAACATTTATTTTATAAATAACTTATGTTTTAAATCAAATAAATGTATTATATGTTTCCCTATAAATTGTGAAATATGAATTTGTATTTATGTTTATATAAATGTGAATCTAGTAATTTATTTATTTATGTTTGCTAATTATTCTAATTTAAGTGATATTTAAAAAGAAAGCTTATTTAAAACTTTTATATATTTATAACCATTTTAAATTTAGGCACTTTTAAAAGAAAATAAAATAAAACTTTATCTAAATCTTATTTAAACTATCATATTTAAAAATAAATAATTATCTTATACTTTGAAAATAAATTGAACTAATCATAAATTAGCTTTTGAAAAATATTAATTTTAAAACAAAGCTTCTCATTACAATATATTCAAACATATATGAATTATCAATAGATTATATTAAATTTCAAAATAACTTCAAATTATAACATCTACTTATATATATATATATATATTACAATTTCAAAATTCATCTTTTTTATAAGTCTTTTCTTTTGATTAGTTGAAATAAAACTTTGTTTTTGTTGCTTCAACTCTTATTTCTGTCTTCTATACTTAAGTGTCGTAGAGTTTGGATCTCGGTCCCACGTACTCACGAAGTTTTAAACCTTGAGTTCTCTTTATTTGCCAAGTCTGAAAATCATGAGCACGGGTTGTACCGAGAAATCGAGTTGGACTTTGGACATTGTACTACTTCAGCCAGCGGTTAACACTTAAGCTCTGCCCCCAGTTTCGGGAACAAGTTGTAAAGATCGGCTAGCGGTCGTGATTTGTCTCTGTTTTTAACATCGTCATATTAATGTAGAAACAAGCGTAAGTCGAGCGATTGCATTGCATCCGCTTAGCTATGAATAGTCACATCCACACTCTAGGGATCAGCATTTGCATTTCGGCGGTCGATTACATCTATTGAAGTTTTTTTAAGTACATGTCCAAACTTCGGGGACATAAGCTAATTTATGAGTGGCCATCCGCACCTAAGGTATTTTTATATTTTGTCCACACTCTAGGGACTCAGGATAATCCATGATTGATAATCTGGTTCGCACTCTGGAAATCCAAGAGTTATCGACGTTTGTAGCGCAATTCGCACTCCGGGAACTTTGACTCGGTATTTATATTCCAATTCACACTCTGGAAACTTGGAGTTAGCGTTTATACTCCGGTTCGCACTCCAGGAACCTAGAGTTGACGTTTATACACCAATTTGCACTCTAGGAATTTGTAGTTAGTGTTTATACTCCAGTTCGCACTCTGGAAACCTAGAGTTGATGTTTATACTCCAATTCGCACTCCGGGAATTTGGAGTTATTGTTTATACTCTGGTTCGCACTCCGGGAATCTAGAGTTGATGTTTATACTCCAATTCGCACTCCGGGAATTTGGAGTTAGTAGACAGATGGTCAGTCATATCTATTTAGACTTTTTAGGAGGTCATTCACACTCTAGGAACGATAGATTTATCGGGATCGTGGACGGCCGGATCACATCCAACCAAAATTAACAAGCGAGGTCGTTAGATGGACGGGTCCATCCTCCTCTAACTTGGTTAGGACACGGTTGAAGTCGTTAGGCAGAAGATTCTGCCCTCTCCAAAACCGTATTCAGGATTTCTATGCTCCGACTCACACTTTGGGAGTTTAGAGTTGTTTTAAGGATTGTCGTGTATCAATCCTCTTTGATATTAGTGTAGTGACTTGCCCCCGAGCTTGGGTTTCATTTAGTGAGTGACCGGTCATATCACAGTCACTCCCTATTTGAATAAATTCCACCGTTTGATGGAACTTAGCTCTCCGTGCATCGTGATGTCATACGTCATACTCAATAAATCACAGCTCCGGCTCGAAGAGATGGCATTTTATTGATGAAATGAGAAAATATGGCAAAGTCAGTTGCCTTGTTACAGATTCAAATATCGAAATGCGGAAACAAATTTGCAAATAAGAGAATGAATCAAATAAATAAAGCCTGTCATATGTAGTAGTGACGGAGGCTTTCACTATTCCAAGCTCTCGGCAAAGTAAGACCGTCAACGGTCGATAACTTGAACATGCCATCTCCGAGCTTTTGGATGATCACATACGGTCCTTCCCAATTTGGCTTCATGTGTGAAGGAACCGGATAAATTCTTTTCAGAACGAGATCGCCAAGTTCGAAGGTCCGTGGTCGAACCTTGGCATTGTATAATCGGGAGACTCGATTTCGACATGCGACTGCCCTCAAATCAGCCTCTTTACTATTCTCATCCAGTAAGTCCAAAGATTCAGCGAGTAATATGGCATTAGTTTTCAGGTCATAATAAGTCATATGATGAGAAGGTACTTCCATTTCGACTGGAATAACAACTTCTGAGCCGTAAGATAGAGAAATTGGAGTGTGTTCGGTTGCGGACTTGTGGGTCGTCCGGTAAGCCCATAAAGCCATAGGTAGTTCAACAACCCACTTGCTCCCAGCCTTTTCTAGTCGCTTCTTCAGAATAGATTTGATAACCTTATTAATAGCTTCAACTTGGCCATTCGCCTGAGGGTGTGCAACCGTAGAGAATTTCTTTTAGATATGGAATTGTTGGCAGAAATTCTTGAATTCAACACTGTCGAATTAGGCTCTATTATCAGTGATAATGGTATGCAGGAGACCAAATCGACAGATGATATTGTGAACTACAAAGTCGATTACTTTTTTCGTCGTGATTGTCGCCAGGGGTTCAGCTTCAGCCCATTTAGTAAAGTAATCAACTGCGACGATGGCATACTTCGCTCCTCCTCTAGCAAGAGGTAGAGTACCAATGATATCAATGCCCCATACTGCAAACGGCCAGGGACTGACCATTTGGGTTATCTCAGTAGGTGGGGCTCTCAGAATTCGAGCATGTTTCTGGCATTTATCACATTTCCTTGCATAGTCTGACGCGTCACGGTTCATAGTTGCCAGTAATATCCATATTGGAGTACTTTCTTGGCGAGAGCTTGCCCCCCGGTGTGATCACCATATTCTCCCTCATGCACATCATGTAACACTAGTTTGATTTCATCGTGTGCGATACATCGGAGGAGAGGAACGGAATATCCTCTTCTATACTTGACTCCATTCTGAATGGTAAACCGTGAGGCTTTTCGAAGAATCTGTCTTCTTTAACTCCTACTCTCAGGCAGTGTTCCGTGCTCGATATAGTTTCGATATGGGGTCATCCACGACTCCTTATCGGGAGTGATTTCAAATATAAAATCCGTTTCCATCTGATCAATGCTGGGAGAAGATAGAGTTTCATCAGGAACGAGTCCCATCTACTGTGCTTTGCATGTACTTGCTAACTTGGCCAATGAATCAGCCTTCTGTTTGTGCTCACAGGGTATGTAGAAAATGGCATAATAATCGAATTGATCAAGTATTTCCTGGACTCGAGCTAGATAAGCTGCCAGTCTTCGATCCTTGGCTTGGTATTCACCCCGAACCTGGCATACGACTAATTGAGAGTCACAGTAAACTTCAACAGCAATAATTCTCAAATCGCGGGCTAGCTTCAACCCAGCAAGTAAAGCTTCATACTCGGCTTCATTATTGGTCAAACGAAACTCAAATTTTTCACAGCGTAGCATATGGACCGGCCATCGAGGGTTTCAAGTACTACACCAGCACCTGAGCACCTATCGTTGGATGCACCATCGGTATGCAGCTTCCAGATGTATTCGGGAGATTGACTGGTCTCGGGTAAGTCCTCTGGGACGGTGAATTCAGCTATAAAATCCATCAGGACTTGACTTTGAATGGCTCTTCTTGGGGTATAGGTGATATCGAATTGACTCGGTTTGATATTCCACTTAAGCAGTCTACCAGACGTCTCAGGCCGCGTAAGGACCTGTCGTAACGACTGATCAGTGTACACAGTTACAGAATGAGCCTGAAAATATGGACGGAGCTTCCTCGAGGCAATGACTAGGAAATAGGCCAATTTTTCTAGCTTTGGGTAGTTTCTCTCAGCTCCGGTTAGTCGCTTGCTAACATAATAGACCGGTTTCTTTACTCGGTCTTCCTCTCGAACTAGGGCAGCACTGATCGCATTTTCTGATACCTCCAGGTAAATATACAACTGCTCGTGGTCGATAGGCTTTGATAAAATCGACGGTCTGGAAAGATGTTGAACCAGCGCTTGGAATGCGCCCTCGCACTCCGTAGTTTATTCGAAGTTTCGCTTTCCTTTTCGGATCAGATCAAAGAATGGGATGCATTTGTCGGTAGACTTCGATATGAACCTGCTCAACGCCGCTACCTTGCCGTTGAGACTCTGAATTTGCTTTATTGTTCTCGGAGTCTGCAAGTTTCCGATTGCCCAGATCTTTTCTGGATTGGCTTCTATTCCTCGAGCGTTGACAATGAGCCCAAGGAACTTATCGGATGCAGCTCCAAAATGACACTCCACCGGATTGAGCTTCATCCCGTACTTTCAAAGGATGTTGAACATTGACTCCAAATCTTTGACGTGATCAGTGGAGAACCGCGACTTTACCAGCATGTCATCTACATAAACCTCCATGGTCCTCCCGATCTGGTTAGCGAACATCCGATTGACAGACGTTGGTATGTTGCTCCGGCGTTCTTTAGTCCAAAGGGCATAGCTTTTTAGCAGCAGAGTCCCAAGTCGGTTACAAAGCTAGTATGTTCTTGGTCGGGTACATGCATGGGTATCTGGTTGTAGACGGAATAAGCATCCATGAAAGATAATAATTCATGTCCAGCTGTTGAATCTACAAGCTGATCAATCCTGGAAAGTGGAAAACTATCTTTTGAACAAGCCTTATTTAGATCAGATTAATCAACACATGTCCTCCATTTCTAATTCAGCTTTTGGACAAGTACGGGATTGGATACCTACTCCGGGTATAAAGCATCTCGAATAAATCCGTTTGATTTTAGCTAATCGACCTCTTCTTTAAGGGCGGTAGATCTCTCTGTATTCATACCACGCCTTTTCAGTTTGATCGGGATACACCACGGGTCAATATTCAGGGTGTGGCTTGCGATGTCCGACGAGATCCCACACATGTCAGAGTGTGTCCAGGCAAACACGTCGAGATTCGCCCGGAGAAATTCAACAAATTCCTGCTGCGTCTCTTGGCTCAACTGAGACCCAATCTTTAACATTCTCAAATCATCATCACCAATCGGAACATCGATTGTCAGTTCAACCGGAGAAGCTTGACTTTATATAGATTCATCCTTGTTTTCATTGTCTCTAGGGTCAAGATCCCTCTGGAATTGGTTGTGGTGCCCAGGCCGAGGCCTAGGCACCAATTGTCAGTTATCCGCAAAGCGGACGCAGAGAGATTCCACTACGCCCTTTCCTTTCTCTCTTCGCTGCGCCTCGCGCAGCTTAGCAACATAACAATCTCTCCCAACAGCCTGATCTCCTTGAATGACTACAATCCCACGATCGGTGGGGAATTTCAGAGTTAAACACTATGGGGTATTTGCTGCCCTGAATTCAGCGAGGGCCGGTCGGCCTAAAAATGCGTTATAGGGGGATTGAATGTCTAACACAATAAATTGTAACATCCGGACTCTCCAGCACTCGCCAACTTCCAGCTTCATTAGCAGCTTCACTACTCCAGTGGGTATATTGGCACTTCCATCGAAGCCGTGAATTCTAGATTGACAAGGTTTTAAATCCTTGGCTTCCATTTTCATCAGATCGTAAGCTCTCTTAAACAAAATATTTACTGAACTTCCACTATCAATGTGGATCCTCTTCATCCAAGCAGGACCAACCTGGACAGATATGACCAGTGGGTCAATAGTGGGGGCCTCGACCCTGTCAGCTTCCCGACTTCTGAACACGATGTCATCAGTCATTGTTCTCTGCTGTTTAGCCGAAGCCCCTTCATCAAAACTATTGCAACACTCGAAGTCCGCATGCCTGATAGAGCTGGCATATGACTCCATTTCCCTCCAGCTTCGGTCTGCTGGATGGTGATCACCACTAACTATATTTATTACCAATCTCCCGCCCGTACGAGCGGGTTCCTACTGCCTTTCTCGATTCTGCACATGATTTTGGTTCGACAGTCCCGCACCACCAGACTGCGGCCCCCGCACGAACTGGTCTAACTTTCTCTCCCTGATTAACTTCTCAATGAGGTCTTGAAAATGTCTACACTCATTGGTATTGTGGCCATAACTCTCATGGAATCTACAGAATTTTTCCATTTGAATCTGCCTCTCCGACGATGGCTTTGGAGCAGGCTTTTTATACTGCATGGCATTGCAGGTTTGCAGATACACGTTCTCTAGCGATGTATTCAACGGTATGTAGTTATCAAACATTGGAGCCCTACGTCGCGGGCCACGGTTTTGATCCCGCTTCTTATTCTAATTATCATTGTTTCTCGGTTGAGATTGCTTGTTCTGTATATTCAGCTGTACTTTTCCAGAACTCTCACTCGACTATTTAACTGCCATATTGCTTTGAATCCCCTCATTGCTGGGTCCTATGTCCTCCTGCTTCCCAGACTTTTACGCGTCCTCTCGCCTTAAGAATTGGGCGGCTTTGGAGTAGAAACGGTCCAACGACATGGGAGGCTTCCTGGCTAACCAATTTCCAAACTCGGAGTCGGGGTCATTCCCCTTAGTTAGTGCCATCAAGATTGAGTTGTCATTAGGATTACTAATCTTTGTGCGTGCCGCGTGGAATCTCTCTAGATAACGTCTAAGTGTCTCTCCTGGAGCCTGAGTGACACTGGATAACGTGTTAATATCTTTAGGTCTAGCAACATGCATAGAAACCGTTCTACAAACTTCGTGGCCATTTGATCAAAACAAGAAATGGATCGAGGCGGCAATCGCGTGAACCACATAGTGGCAATGCCCCCTAAAGAGATAGGAAAACTACGGCACTTTACCGCGTCATCCGCTCTTGCAGCATTCATCAACCACTCATACCTCAGGATTGCTGGTTTGGGTCTGAATTTCCTTCATAAACCAGTAAAGTAGGCATTCTAAATCGTCGAGGAGGTTCGGCATAGAGCAAGTCATCCGTAAAGGGGATATGACTATGGGAGATTCCCTGGTCGTCGTTGGTAAGACCCTGACTTTGACGGATCATTTGACGTATCATAGCTGGAAGGTCTGGCATTTGAACGTTATGTGCATGTGGAGCCAAGGTGTGGTCGGGTTCCACATTGCGAAGCTAGACCGGGCGCTGTCGACGGTCCACGTCTCGCCTCCTTGGCTCAACGTCTTCTGGGATGTAAGGTTCAACAGTACGTCCATGTTGGTTCCGGGCAACAATCCCTATTTCAACCGCGGCTGTGGTGGCACGGTTATCTGCGGTGTAATGAGGAATAGTTCCTCCCTGGGAAGAGGGTCCAGTATGGAAGCTGGCCGATGCGCCAACTCTTAGCTGCCCAACGGTCAAGGCGGGCTGATGTCCGACGGCCTGTGCATAGCCTTCGTCCGGTCGAGGACGAATGGATCTATGGTTGTAGCCTGACGAGGCAAAACATTCTGTTGAGGAGTGCGAAACTTGGTCTCTTCTAGATCTTCTGCGCTTCTGGCGGTTTAACTGGTTGGTCAGCTCGGCATTTGAACACAACTGTTCTGTTAGCAGTTGACGACTCTATGTCAACTCCTGTAGCAACAACTGGAACTCTTGCCTGGTAACCAGGCCCGACGGATCTTAGGCTCCAGCAGCGTCTTGGTTGGATGGAGGTAGCTGCGTGGAATTTTGTCTATCCCGGCCTTCTTGATCGACAGCATGGGAAGTGGTCCTTGTACTAACCATCTTAAGGATTGAACTCCTTTCCTAGACTTTGTGCAAATCTGAATAGGAAGGAAGGAATTCGGATTAGTGATCTGAATCTTTCTCTTAGATTTATGCAATCCAGTATCGATGATAGATTCAAGGAGCAGTAGAAAACCTGGGTTACTTCTCGGTGAAAGCACCAAAGTGTTTGTACCAAAAATGGACACAACACTCTTCGGAAGTTTTCGAAGAGATAAAGTGAAGAATATAAATTTAAAATGAAGATTATCTAACAAAAACACCAACAAACAATAATATAAATTCACAGACAAGCAATTTAGAGTGGTTCGGCGTGTTGCCTACGTCCACTATGAAGTTTTTATGATTTTGTTGATTCTCTTTGAACGATTACAAGTGATTACAATGAACAACAGTTAAGTATAGCTTGGAATTCGAATTCAACAGCAAGGGTAGGATGCAAATCTCGACCAGGCAGAGTCTGGGTGCTTGAGAATCAAAAAGATCCTTTTTCTGTAGGCTCTGGGGCTCTATTTATAGGTGTAGGAGGCTGATATTTCGCTCAAACTTCGGGAGACTCCTTCTGGCACGTGAGGGAGCCCACGCGATCGATCCCGGAGAGTTTCGACCCGTTTGGTGATCGATACGAACTCAATTCGTATCAATCGAGACTGCGTCCAATGAAGGTGTAACTCAGCGAGAATAATCTTTAGCTTGCATGTAGTCTCCTGTGAAAATTTCATGGCATTTGGATCGGTAGATCTCGAGTTATGATCGATACGAGTTTGAGTGTCTTAGTGGCTGTCTGGTTCGAATCCATGATTTCGAATCGATTCCCTTCGAACCGATGATGCACGTGCCTTTGTAATGACGCGGCGCGCATTCCTTGCATCAATCCACTTTTTGCTCTGAGTTGACCGTTTTGCATCCATGAATCTCGCCTCGTTTTGCATCGATGACCGTTGCGTCAATCCAGGCTCATTTGACTTGATGGACATGAACAAGCCATTGGACGTGGATTCGAACAAGAGCCCCTAATGGGTACAAAGTAGTTATCATCTGATGGATGCGAAGCAACGTCATCTAATGGATATGAAGAGCAGCTGCCTGATGGATTCGAACCAACAGAACCTGAGGGTTCGTGTAATCACTTACTGATGGTTTCGAACTGGATGATTGCAAATGGTTGTGCGCTAACGGATTCGAGACAGATGGATATGAGGGTATTGTACCCCTGATCGATACGAAGACGGTGGATTCGAATAGAGGCTCAACTATGCATACGAGCTGTGTCTAGTTGGATGGATACGAAACGGGATCTAGCCGATCGATACGAAATGTACGCTCTGTCGATGGATACGGACTTGATCGGTACGAACAGAGGATTCTTGATGGATACGAGACTGGTCGGTGCGAAGTTGATGGATTCGAAATATGGCTCACTGATGGATACGAAAACATGGCTTTTCCCTTCAACTTGCACCGATCATAACTTGGGCATGCGAACTAGGATTGACCTGAAATTTGGAACACTGGCTTTCACGGCTTCGCTTGTCGTGTCTTGCTGATTATAGTCTGATTCAGACTTGGAAATAATTCATCGATACCCATAACGAACTAGTGCGTACCCGATATCCAGGACGAATGCCCCTTAGTTCTTAATCTTTTCCTTGATATCTCAGCCTTGCCAAAAGGCGGGATAACACTATGTTTAATTTTGCTGTTTTTGTTTACACTGCCAAAGCAGCAAGCCGACAGGGGATGAAAGAGGAAGTGGAACAACAACAAAAGGATACAATTTCATAAGGGTGGCCTAAAAATGGGCAAGCAGGAGTATACTCATTATGATCGTGGGAAGGGTCTCTTGAAGATTAACTGCAAAGCTAAAGGCAAGAAACGCTACAACCGCAAGAAATTTGGTAACATTCAAAGCGATTGTCCCAAACTGGTGACTTATAGGCATATGGTTTGGCATATACATTGGAATTGTTCTGACTTCGTCGAGAGGACTGAGAGCCTAGCTTACATATGTAGGTCTAGAATTATGGATCTTAAGGCTGATTATACGCTAGAGGAGGGTTGAATAGTGATTTCTCACTTTTTTTTAAATCTTTTTAAATTTCTTTCAAATTTAATAATAAATCATAGATTTTCAACACGGAGATATATCAACAATCAGTCTCAGATATAATCACAGATAAAACTTAAAGCAATAAAGTAAAGTAGAGAGTTAGAGAGATGACACCAAGGATTTTATACTTTTTCAAATTTCTCCTACATCCAGCCCCATATAATTGCTTGTACTCATAAGTCTTCATGTCCATTTCTTGAGTCTTTTACAGTGTACAGTCTTCGATTCAACATATGTATAATATTCTGCACTATGTGCTATATAATTTGGCAAAATATTAGTATCTATATTTTATGTAAATGTATATTTTTGTTATCGAGGCTGTTATCATCAAAATCAAAAGCTGAGGTATTTACAATCTCACCCTTTTTGATGATAACAACCAATAAATATTCATCTATATAAATATGATGTAACCCCCCTCCCCCCAAAATTAAATAACTCCCCCTGAATATATGCATATGTATATTTTATATTCCCTTCCCCCTTTGTCGGCAAATGGAATAAAAAATAAAAACTTCACCTGGCTAAAATACTGAAACTATAAAGTCAAAACCAATAACTATGAACAAAAATAATTGAAGCGCACTAACCATGATTTTATGTGTGATAGATGATTATGAAATGATAATGTAAACTTATAAATAAGATTTTGTTTGTTCAATTCAAACCATACATATCAAATTATCAATTCAAACATAAATAATCAATCTAA
The DNA here is from genome assembly GCA_030765085.1 of Allium cepa. Lineage (NCBI taxonomy): Eukaryota > Viridiplantae > Streptophyta > Magnoliopsida > Asparagales > Amaryllidaceae > Allium > Allium cepa. Next base: position 757,981,112 of record CM060939.1, on the reverse strand, counting down.
AGCAAACGAATCCAATCCAAATGCAAAAACCAAACCAAATCAAATCAAATCCTAAGAGTATTAATATATATATATATGTGTGTGTGTGTGTACATTTACAAATCCAAACTTAATAACTAGACTTTTATGGAACTTCAACCCAACCTTAGGATCCAAAGTTTGGATCTGTTTTGATGACATCCCAATCTTCATTATCTTTGTTAATAGAGCACTATAGTGTTTTGATCATCTTTGATTAAGGAAAAAAATCATCAATCGAATGGCATTGAAGTGATTTTCTTGTTCTTTGATCATCTGCATTTGGCATAACTCTAAATGCCTTTGATTTCTCAAGAAATAAGTAAAATATTCTTGAAAGATTGAAGTGTTTCTTCAAGACTTTCACACAATTTTCGATGCAGAGAAGACATTTTTAATAGAGAAGTTTGACAATGAATGAAAAGAATGAATAATGAATTTTTTAGTAGAAATAGGCATACATAGGAGTGAAAAGTTGTTTAAAAGGATTGAATAGGTGGTGATTATTTTATTTTCAAATTTACAAATTTTGCCCAACGGCTAACATATGTTGACAAATGATATATATGTATATATTTGTGTATATGTGTGTGTGTATATATATTTGTCGACATATATACCTTAAAATGCATTACTAACTATTTGTATTATAGTTTTTGTTTCTATTTGATATTTTTTATACTTTCCAAAGATTTATAAAACTAAATATAATCAACAAGAAATAATTTTCATTACTAGAAATAGAAAAGTGCATGGATCTTGAAAGAAAAACAAAGAAAAACATGATAATAACATGAATTTAAACTAAAAATACACATTATAAGGTATACAAAGCTAGATATCAGAAGTAAATAACTAGATGGGCTAAGAAAGATGTAGATGATGGTGAATTTCTACCAAGCTTGCGAATGATCTTTCCAAAGTATTTATCCACTTTGTTGGAAAGAGAGGTGAACTTCTTATTCAAAGAACATTTAAGATTCTTTTGATTTTTGAGAAGCTTCCCTTGGTTATTTAATAGCTCTTTGTTGGGGGGTCGGATGATTTGTCAAAACTTTCTAAAGAATATGCACTTCTTCCTCCCCTTCCTCTTCCACATCCATCTCATCGCCTTCTTCTTCTTCTTCTTGAATTTCTTATTCCTCTTCGTATGCGACCTATGTTCCTTTCGGGAAGTGTCTCATATCGTTCGAAATAAGGTGGAACGTGCATATAAGAGAAATGTTGGCCTTGTCGAATTTTCTTAAGGAAGAGTTTGTTCTCCTCTTAAATCAACACCAAATTAAATGAAAATTCTAGTAAGATACACACCCTGATAGAGTGTATTCTCATGTCTAGAAATGCTTTTTGAACAAAGTCATCTAAAATGACTTGTGCCCAATTGATGTTGTAGTTTCCGTAAATGGCAAAAACCGCTTTAAAAACATTTTAAGTAGAGTTATAGTAATTACCCCTCCTTTGAGTGATACTTTGTTGTAAAATGAGACATAAATCTCGATTTTGGTTGAAGATTCTTGCGTTTAAAATCAAATCTTCATTAACTTTGAAAATGTCGTGAAATTTTTTCAAATTTTGTTCATTAATTTGAAAAGTGAAGAGGTCGATTCCACTAGATTTGCAACCAAGTATATGATCCAAAAATTCACAATTTAAAATAATTCGAGTGTCAATTACACTCCTCCAAATTTGTCCATCTTTTCCTTGAAAACTTTTTTCATTTAAATTTGCACAAAACATTTTGACCAAATTCAAATAACGAACAAAATCATTTTGAGAAGAATCAATTAAACCAAAAATTCCATTTTAACGTAAGAATATTGAAGACTACAAGAGGAACAATCTTCAAATTTGGAAAATCTTTTGGAAAAAATCTTTTCCACGAGTAGCATACTCTATGCAGTTATCAATGGCTTCTTTTTCATTGAAGAGAAAGCCTTTGGTTTTCTTGTAGAGCCTTATGCTTTTAGGAGTTTAATTTGAGGAGGTCATTTTTGAGATTTTAAGGAGATAAGAGAGTGAAGAGATATTAGAAATTTGAAATAAAGTGAGTGAATGAATGGATAGAGATAGATTGAATTAATAAAGGGCAAAGAGTCATGTTCTCTGGTCAAACGAATGCCTTTTAAGAATATGGAAGTAAGTGCAAAAAGAGAGGAAACTTTGAATTTTGGAATGAAAATTCAATTTTTGAATTTCAGGCGGGTATTTCGACATATGTGCTCTATGTCTGTCGACATATACGCCGTAATTTTCCAAAATAAAACTATATAAAATATTTCTATATATAAACACCTATATTCAGGAACTTTCTAAAAAAATTAGTCATGAAAACAATTTCTTTGGCAATATCATCATTTGAATCATGTTCGTCAGTAGTTGCATTAATAGTGATGGATTTCTTTTCTATTGCCTTGCTTTCTTTTTTGCCCTGCATATGTGCTTCATAGGACATTAAATTTCCTATTAATTCTTTAATTTCTAGATTACTAATAGCATCAGCCTCGTCTATTGCTAGTATCTTTTGAACCCATTTCGAAGACTGTGAATTGAGGATTTTTCTAACTTGGCCCTCTTTAGAAAAGATTTTACCAAATGCTATTAAAGAATGCACTATATTTTGAAATCTACAATGCATTTACAAAATAGACTCATTTAGATTTATTTTAAATAAATCGAAACTAATTAGTTAGCATTGAAATTTTGGTCTGTTTAACTTTACTAGTGCTTCACATGTCTAACTTGTAGTGTTCTCCAAATTTCATATGTAGACTTACAAATAGAGACTCTATTAAATTATTTGTGTATAGTGAACAAAATAAAATATTCATGAATTTAGAATTATTCTGTTCAAATGTCTTTTGGTCAGCAGTCCATTGTGCAAAATTTATCAGGGGTTTAATGTACTCATTTTGTGTAACATTCCAAATATCTGGACCATTAGACAATAAATAAATCTCCATCTTACACAACCCATAAGTCTAATTACTACCAATAAAAAACGAGGGTCTAGCAATAGATTATCCTTCAACCAAAGTATTAACAAATGTACTAACAGTGTTACTAGCCATTAAAACTTTTCAAAAAATTAAATTACGAGTTTTTGAAAACCTAGTGCCCTGATGCCAAATATGGATTATAGAATTATGGATCTTAAGGCTAATTAAAAATCAGAGGTGGTAATAATGTTTTCTAACACTTGTAAATGTTTTAAATTTCTTTCTAGTTTAATATTAAATAAAAAAATTCAACACAGAAATATATCAACAATCAATCACTAATGCAATCACAGATAAAACTAAAAGAAATAAAGTAAAGTAGAGAGCAAAAGAGATGACACCAGAGATTTTATACTAGTTTGGATTTTTCCTACATCTAGTCTCGCACAATTGCTTGTATAGATTTCTTTTCAAATGTCAATCTTTAAATGGAAAGAAGGAAAACCCGATTATAATCTCGAATTCAAGGTTATGTGACACACCTACTTGATTTTCCAAGCTTAGGGTACACCTACTAGACTTGGACTGCTACAAGCATTCCCGCTTAAATTTCCAGGCTACCAAGTGCACCCACTTGATTTGAATAGGATACAAGCAAACCCAAGCAAATACAAATTGAGTTTGATGGTTTTTTCAAAGACAATTTCTTGAACTTTGGATACAATGGATCCTATAGCCTCTTGGAGCACTTTGATTTCTGATTTGAGAGAGAGTTGATTACAAAACAATAAGAAGGTAGTATTGAATCAATACATAAAAGTGTGAATTGAATCTAAGTAATTTGAAGAGAATTTAGTGTATGTTTAATGGAGTTTTCAAGAAACTAAGAAGAGGGAAGAAAATAAGTTAATAACTACAAAAAATTCATTTGAACAACCCTCAATATAGTGTATAATACATATGTCCATTCGCAAAGAGTTGCAACAAATAGACACTTCTTTTCTAATTTGAAAACCATTTGGCGGTTTGTGTGTCGACATATCATCTAGGCATATGTCAACATATGCTTGTAAAATTTAAAAACTTATTTCCCGTTAAAAAATGTTTTGAAAACCCTATATTCTGTAAATTAATTTGATACTTTGTCAAATACATTAAACATAATTTATAAACATTTTGATCATTGAAAAACCTTTATAAAATAATTTTATATATTTTGAAAATTTATTTTGTTTAAAGATATAAAAGATAGAAAATAAGGGATAGAGATCAAAGATTACTACCAAGGACTTTAACAATATCCTATAACTCTATATACTAAATTATAATCTTGAGATTTTCATATGTTGGTCTTTGTATTCATGAGTCCTCATGTCCATTTCCTAAGTCCTCTATACTATGAAGCCTTCGATTCAAAATTTGTATAATATCCTGCACTATGTACTATATAACTTGAACATTAGTATGTATGTTTTATATGAATGTATATTTTTGTTATCTAGGTTGTTATCATTAAAATTAATAACTAAGGTATTAACAGCATAGTCAAGTTACCCAGAAGATAGAGTGCGGGCATAATGTATTCCACATTTCTCATTTGTGAAAGTTTATGCACGGCTCAGGCATGGTAGTAGAACAGAATCAACTTTACGATGTCAATGTTGAACCAGAAGCTTCGATACCTCGTAGATCTATTCATATCATCAGATTTGATCCGAAATAGCTTGAGAGGAAGACAGTGGAGTTGGTGAAGGTTTAATGGGGTGAAAGCTAAAGCGATCATATATGGAAGACCGAGGAGAGCATGAGAACCACTTATTCGGAGCTTTTTACTTGTTAAGATTTTTAGTTTATTGCATTTACTTTCTCTTTCAATGTCATGTAGGATAGCTTAGTATCTCACATGCTAGGATAGACAGAGATATTATTTGCATCTTATAATCACATGGCTACATGTTTGATTTTTAGTATGACTGCTTATGGTTATTAAGCATGCAGGATAAATATTGTTTGACTTAACCTTATAACTAGGGATTTCAGAGGCAACCCACATTTTACATATGACAGGATTGTAAAGTATTATTTTTAAATTCGTATTGGTTCTATGGTTATTCAACTTGGTAAATGTTAGGTAGTAACATTTTTTATCCTTAGAAATTCTATTGGGTGATTTGACTTTAAAATCTTGCAAGACCTACTACTTTTGGTAGGATCTAAATTATAAGTTGGGACCACTATCATTAGAAACATATGATCGTTTATCTTTCCATAGGCTGGTCGCAATAGCTTTTTAGGCTTTTCGTTTAAGAGATATGGTTGTTTAAAGTTTGGATAGTTTCTGCCTGGAGTAGTAAAAAGACCATTAATCCATTTTAGGATTTGTGCCTAGTTGGTGATGCGGGGACAATTCTTATTCACTTTCCAAAACTGATCCAATGCTCCACTAATCCATTTCTTAACCAAAAGCATCATTTTTCCTTGTTTTGATTAGCCTTAACACATCGTTGAGGAGTACATTAGCAAAGGGGATTAAAGAATTAGTTTTTGAACTACCAAGCGATTTGTGCCTTTGCTACCCAACCTCAGATTCACCTTGAAACTCATGTACATTGGTATAAGGTGAGTGGTTTTGTATCCCTCACTATTTATCCTACGTTAGTAAGTATGGTAAAAATGATGCCATAAGGTGTTTTCAAACTAAAAACATTTTCAAACTTAGATCTAACTTTAGTAGCATGTTTAACTTGAGTTTAAAAAGATAGATATGTGTTTTAATTCGTTTTCCACTATTTTGTGAATTACGTGTCATTTTTGTAAATGATTGGATCTAGGTTGAAATATTAGTTGTATTGCATTTAGATTTATTTTATATGATGATTGAACAATATGTGATGATTATATGTGATTGTTTGTGGTTGTTGGATGTATTTGATAGTTGTTTTAGTGTAGTTAGGATGAGGTCGCCTGTAACGACCTGTAATTTCGCTTCTTCGAAAATGAGAGATTTCATTTATTTTAAATTTAAAAAGGTTTAAAACTTAAATGAATAAGTTAAATATAATTGATAATAATAGAAAATTTATTTATTCTTATAGTTGATAATCTAAAATTATAAATTTGGATTTTAGAACAAATCAACAAAAGTTAAGTTTTGTTAAAAATAAATAAATGCTTAAAAAATAGGTTTAAATATTTATTTGAAAAGATAAATCATATTGAAAACATATAATAAAGATAATAAAAGTATATTAAAATATTATAAGTATGTTACTAATCGTTTTACAAAAATAACTGAATTTTACGACATTTTGTCAGTTTTACATACACCGTAAAATTAGAGATTTCGATATTATTTAAATATGATTTTAAAATATAAAGAGACATGTTTTAATTTATTTAAAGAAGTAAAAATTTCATTTTTAAATTTGGTTTACATAAATAAATAGTTTACCTAAAACGTCAAAATGTGGTCGTAAAACATTTTGTCGAAAAACAACGTTTTCTTGATTAAAAGTTGTCGCAACGTCGTCGCACCTTTATTTTCTTATATAGGAATATATATTCAAATAGTATAAGTATTAATTAATTCGCTAATCAAGTTTACTTTTACTAAATAAGGTTAGAAACTTCTACAAAACAATTAAGAAAAAGAAAGCACAAAAAGACAAAAATGTCATTTCAAAGCAAAATGTAAAACATCAAATCAAAGAAACGTAACTATTACTTACTTTACTTAATATCTAAGTGAAAATGATATAAAGTAATGATTTGAAATATGATGTTAAGTGTTGAAAAAAAATAAGATTACTTTAGAAGTAAGGAAGGTTATTTTGGTAATTTGGTAAAGGGATATTTTGGTAATTTACCACTTCATTTCTTTTTCTATAAATACCAATCACTTTTTCACCTTTTTCACACTTTTCATTCTTCTTCTTATTTCTTTTCCAAGCTTTTCTCTATCTCATTAATGGCTTCTTCTTCTCTTCCAAATGCTTACTAACTTTTTCAAAACCATATCAAATCAATGCCAAACACCACCAAACTTTGCCAAAAACCTTAGAATACCATTTAAACATGGTTTAGCATCTAAGAAGTGAAGAAATGATGGAGGAAGGAGTGGAACAGGACATGGCCGAACCTATGGAGGTAGAGGAGCAAGTCGTGAAACTCCGGAGCAAGAAAAAGAGAAGGAAGTGCCGCCGATTTCATTCCAAAGAACTCGGAGCAAATTCAAGTTACTGCGGAAGCTCTGTCGAATTTTTCAAAATTAGTTGAAGTTTAAGTGAAGTGTTGTTAGAAAGAATGTTGGTAGGAAGTTAATCTTTTGGTAAAATGTGAGTACTCTTATTTTCTAATAATTCCATAAATTTGTAAAGATTTGAAAGTTTAAATATGTTGAATGAATGTTTGATAACTTGGTTGCAAATTGGTTGATTATGTGATTGTTTATTTGGTTAATAACTTGTTTGATAAATAATAAGAGAAATGATTAGCAATTAACCATACTTAATTAAATGAGAATTAAATCCATACAAATTTGTGTATGTAAGTTATTTAGCCTCTTAATGATTTCAAATGAGCTAAAATAGTTTAAATATGGTTTAAAACAAATTTGAAGTGTTTCGGACAAGTTCCGAAGCAATTCACAAAATTGGTCAAAATCGAGCTTGTCGCGTAGCGGTAGTTCGTAAATTTCGACTCGTAACTTCAAATTAGTGTGAGAATGATTTATAAGTCAGATTTCTTCGAAATAAAAATTATTAGGTCCACAATGATAATAGTTTTCCAACGAAGAAAGAAAATCAAGATTTCATTAAGTAGATTTTGAAATATGTCCAAAACAATTTTCTAAAAACATCGCGGTTTTGCAGTTCGGAATCCAAAACGGAATTTCTTTATAAATGATGTTTTTAAATGATTAAAAATATGAAATAAATTTGATAAATCTATTAAAATGGGTTAAAAGAGATTTGGAATGAAAAATATGAATTTTCAAATATTAAAAAGTTGTTTAAATCAAATAAGCTTATATAGCATTTTCTACAACACTTTTATGCTGCGAATTCTATAAACTTTTGGAATATGAGTTTAAATGTAACGACGTTTCCCAGAATCAATTGTGAATGTTTTAAAAGGGATAATTAAAAATTTTGAAAGATAATTTGGAATATTTATAAGCAATTCCAAAATAAAGTTGAAAATCTGAGTATGCGGAAACGACTAGTACATTTGTCCCGCCTGTGAGATCTAGAAAGATGAAACAAGGTGTTTAACTAAGGTTAGGGATGGAGTAAACAATGCCCTAAACTTACATGGCCTATGTTTTCTGTTTTTAGGCGAGGGGTGGAATAGATCGAAAGGAAAGCCCGGATGCTCTAAAAGATCATGTTTAAGTTTTTCCAAGTTAAAAGACAAAGATATTCATGATGTAGGATTACTTGCCATTAGTCCCTGGAGGTGAAAATTGTCATTAGTCCTTGGAGTGAAACTTGCCATTAGTCCCTGGAGGTGAAGCTTGCCATTAGTCCCTAGAGGTGAAATTTACCATATCTAATATGGCAGTAGTGCTCTATTATAAAAATATTTGATTTGCCAGAATATGATTTGAAGTCAAGAAATAAATCTTTGATTAAGATTTAATGAATGATTTGGGAACATTTTCCCTAAGTAAAAAGTTATAACTTGAATATAAGAAATCTTTGATTAGGATTTAATGAATGATTTGGAAAGCTTTTCCTAAGTAAAAAAGAAAATTATTTGGAATTATTCCAGGATTTAATGAAGGTTTAATAAATCAAATGATTTGATGAATGAGGCTTAATGATTCCATATACATTTGAAAAGAAAATGGAATAAATTGAAAAGAATATATCTAAGAAAGATATTTGATTTAAATGAAAGATAAAGTAATTGATTGATGATTGATATCCACATATGAACTTAACATCTTTTTAAAAGCGATGATTGGTTTCGAAGGAACCGGAGTCAGATTTGGATGATTCCTTTCCGAAAACCACGTCGAACCAATGTATACGTTCGAAAGTGAAGATATGTTGAAGATGATGATTATTGAAGACCGTGGATCTTTATAGCGTGAAGACTGCTGTTGAACATGCTCTGGTTGGCCCCCATTATAGATTTATTTATAGCAGTGGTCTCCTCGTTGTGGAGATTTTTTTTGGATTGCAAGAGCTTCTCGCCTAGTAATGGCCGAGGAAAGTGCCTCCGGTTTCGTTCAGTCCTAGAACGAACTTGTATGGATGTTTATCTTACATTGTATTCTAAATCACATTTGAGTGGTTTATATAGACGTATATCAGTTGGTGGCAGAGAAGACAACTTCTCTTAGCTTAACACCCTTTCCCGAGACATATGAGCTCAGAAAGTTATACTTCTCTAGAAATTAGTCATGTGACGTGCAATGGCAGTGTGGCATTCAAAGTGGAGCCTGTTATGATCAAAGTGTGGTTTTGTATGAAAAGCGTGGCTTTGAAGAAATTGATCATAGCTTCACGAGCCTCACAACCCGGTTATGATGGGATTCTATGTGGTCAGATGTATGCTCGCATTTCGGATAGTAGTGATTTGGGTTATCAGATGTTCTGAGCCTTAGGTAACAGATACGTCTGGGCCTCAACGCAGGGATACGCGAAGTCCGAGTCCTTGGATGTTATTCGCAAATTGTATCCACTTTAACCCATTTGCGTTGTTTTATAACGGCGTCTGAGTCATGGACGTAAGCCATGGATACAAACTGATCTTTCCACTAGTTTCCTATCATGTTGGAAATCCAATCTCAATACGAGATCTACGGTTTTGATTGTATTCCCAAAATAACTATAATGACTTGAAAACACTTCAGCTACCCCTTTCTGGTATCATATATTCCGTTGGTATATTTCGTTGACCTAGTCCGGATATATTACCTTAGACTTAGTCCAGATATTGATATCTTATTTGAATAAGTTTATTTGAAAAGTGTTTTCAAAAGAATGTCATTAAAAATAACATCAAATGTATTTTGATATGAAGTGTTTTGGTTATCATAAGGTAAAATCCCGTCCGTGTTTATGTGTGGACGCGGTCTTATGAGATACGCTTCTTTTCAAAGGTTTTGATAACATAGTCATTTAAATTTCGAGTATCTCACGCTAGTTTATCAATCCTGATCCGGGTATTTTTAATACTCGGCTCGGATCCGAGTAGTTTCAGGTTGAGTTGAAGATGGTTGGAGTTCCCAAAGGAGAGCTGGAGATCTTCATCATCGTATGGACATATTCTATTATCCGCTGTACTTAGTGTATTTTATTTGATGTTTGTCAGCAATTGTAAGGAAAGATGTTTATAACTGTCCAAGCTGAATTCAGGTTAGACTCTGATATTGTATTTTAAAATTTTAAGTTGTAAAGATATTATTGAAATAATATATGTTATTCCATTCGTGTGAGATTATGTTCTGTCTTTAATTTTGTTTCTACCCTTAATGATCCGCTTATTCGTGCAATTTGAGTTGGACGTGTGTGGTTTATTGTCGATTCAAAGGGTACGGAAAAAAGGGCTATCACATTTGGTATCAGAGCTGAAGGTTAAGCGAGAACCTTGGCTTCGGTTGGGTAAAGACTCATAATAGATAGGGTTAGTAATATCCTAGGATGAGTAACTCATTAGAGATTGGGTTAGTAACACACTAGAATGAGTTTGAGTGTATTATATATGAGCGCGTATTTATTAGTTAGTGACCAATAAATTGTTCTGTGTTGATTTATCTGTTGTGTGATTTATGGATTCTGATCGATGCGCCTGATCACCGTTATCGATGAGGGTTTCTAAACATTTAAACAAAGCGAACCGACGCACTGATTTCGAAAAGATTGGTAAATGAAATAATTTTACCTTGGATTATATTTTGATATAAAGTATATATTTTGAAAAGTTGTATATTTAGAAATCAGGATTAATGAAATTTAAATATGAACATCTTGTGATTAGAATTTCATAGTTTGACGATAAGGTGTTTCATAAAGATAGTCGATAAGTAAGAAATCCGATAAGGTAATTAAGGTCTTTAATACTTATTCCAAAAATAATAAATTAAGAAATGATAATGTTAAGTTACTATCATAAATTGATCAATTTTTTAATTTAAAAGTTTAAGTACAAATACCTTGTGAATTAAGTTTCACGATTTGACTATAATGTATTTAATAATAAGATTTGTTTAAAGAATGAACATATAAGATAAAAATGTATTTAAATAATAGAAAATGATTTTGTAAAAGTTGTATATAAAAGGAGTGAGAATTTAAGTTCGATTAAAACAATTGTGGTAATTTAAATGAAGTTAATTAATATAAGATAAAATGAATTTATAAGATAGGTTTTACAAAGTAATCTCTAAAGGATTTTGAAAATGGTATTATTTCAAATAAAAAGAGATATTTTATGATAACTAATTTATTTGGCTCGAAAATAAACTAAAAATGGGCAAGTGATGTGTACGGATGGTAAACACTTCTCTTAAGTATTACTCTTCTTATTAAGAGGATTTATAATACTATTGGCAGTACCCGGTTCCTTAGATTGTTCTGGAGTTACTCGATCTATATAATTTTCTTAAGTTAAAGAATGTGAATCATTGATTAATAATCTTTATAAAAGTGTTTTAAACTAAAGATAAATTGAGATCGCTAATTGATAAGATAAAGCGGGATTTCCGACGATTTTGGACAGTCGAAAATTTCCGAATCATACCTAACTCGGAGCTAAGGAATTCATGAAAACTAAAAGATTGTGAAATATTCTGAGTAAATGAAATTAGAAAAGCATAATTTTTAAATGTCATTTATTGATAAAAAGGATTTAAAAGCTAAGGATTTAAGTACGGGTTTTGAAATTTGTTTTTCAAAGCTAGAAAATTTATAATAATATTAGATAAGAAATAATTTTATAACTTATGAATTTGAGATAATAGTAAATTACAACAAAGTCAAAACTTGTTAGACGGACGGATTTAAGTAAAACCAATTTGGTATTTTGGATTTGTATGTACTCGTAGAATGTAAAGGTATATCATACAAATGTAGATTTAAAGTCATGAACTATTAAATAAATAATGACTCTTCAAACATGTAATTATAACCTAGGAAATGTTTTATTAATGAATTCTAGCATTAATTAAGAATTGGACTTAAGTCTTTAAAATGTGATTGATTTACATAAGTTATAAGATGTAATAAACTTAAGTAATAGATTTATAAAATGGTACATAAATAATATTAGCATTAAAGGAAATATATTAAGTTGAAGAATCATGAGAAGAAAAATTATAATAAAGACAAATTATCTTTTGAGTGAAAAAAAGGTTTCTTTGGGATATTTTCCTTTATTAAAAATATTTGAAAATAAATAATCAAAGGGATTATATAAAGAACACCTTTATAAAGTGTTTGATTTAAGATAAAGTTTTTATGAAAGTTTTTGTGTGTTAATAAATACATATGTTATATGTAAATCATTTCATCACACAAATTTTGATCTAAGATTTGAGTTCGGAACTTTGAGGTGTTTACATCGATCCAAAAAGGATTTATCACTCGATTCTTGACGACGAATATTGATTAGGGTTTATGGTTGGGTACTTGAGTTTTCTATCATAGTTGAGAGCTATGCAAGGAAAGCAAAAGTTTCTGAGCAAAGAGCCTAATTAAAGTCCGCACTAGAAAATCGGGGGATCGATTCTAGTTCGGAAGTAAAGTTGTGTATTCGAATATGAGATCGAATAAGAAATTTCATATGGATGATTTGTGTATATTATATGGATATAAGTTTAAAGGTAAATGTTTTGGGTAAACTTTTGTTTTGAGTAATTTCGAGGACGAAATTTTTTTAAGTATGGGAGAATGTAACGACCCGTAATTTCGCTACTTCGAAAATGAGAGATTTCATTTGTTTTAAATTTAAAAAGGTTTAAAACTTAAATTAATAAGTTAAATGTAATAGATGATAATAGAAAAATTATTTATTCTTATTGTTGATAATTTAAAAATTATAAATTTGGATTTTAAACAAATCAACAAAAGTTAAGTTTTGTTAAAAATAAATAAATGCTTAAATAAATAGGTTTAAATATTTATTTGAAGAGATAAATCTTATTGAAAACATCTAATATATATAATAAAAATATATTAAAATATTTTTAAGTATGTTAATAATCATTTTACAAAAATAACCGAATTTTATTGCATTTTGTCAGTTTTACATACACCGTAAAATTAGAGATTTTGATATTATTTAAATATGATTTTAAAATATAAAGAGACATGTTATAATTTATTTAAAGAAGTAAAAATTTCATTTTTAAATTTGGTTTACATAAATAAATAGTTTACCTAAAACGTCAAAATGTGACCGTAAAACATTTTGTCGAAAAACAACGTTTTTGTAGGATCTAGATTAACCCTAGAGGGGGGGTGAATAGGGTTATAGCAAATTTTCTCGATTTAAACGCAGAAATAAACTACAGAAATAAATATGCAGTAAAGTAAATCACACACAAAATTTACCCAGCTTCGGCAACCCCTGCCTACTGCTGCATTCACAGATTTCTATTAGAATTAAACAGTATCACGCTTACAAACACTCTACTAGACTCGTAGACATTTGCTCCCGCTCACAAACACTCTACTAGACTCGCACACCCTGCTCGCAAACATTTGCTCCCGCTCACAAACACTCTACTAGACTCGCACACCCTGCTCCCGCCTATAGAGTTTCGTTTACTCGCAAACTTTGCCTCCCGCCTATAGAGCTTCGTTTACTCGCAAACTCTGCTCCCGCCTACAATAGAACTTTGCAAACTCGCACACCCTGCTCACTGAACTAATTCTAACTAGACAATCTGACACGACCTAAACCCTAGGTGGTGATTTACCAGTTTTCGATTTGAAAAGGTTAAAAACAACAATTAAAAAAAAACAGTACTTAAACAACCCTGAACCAAAATTAAAAACCCTTAAATAAAGAAAGCCCCTTTCTTTTCTTTTTTTAAAAACAAGGCCGGTCCACTTTTTCTTTAGCTCGTTTGACTTTGCTCCGTTCCTTTTTGCTGTTGCTTGTGAAATTATGGCCGATCCTCTTTCATTCCTTTTTGCGAATTAGGGTTTCTGCAAATTGCTTTTACTCCTTGCGATTTAAACTAGGGTTGTGCAAAATTGAAGCGCCGCTCGTTCTCGTTCGATAGTAGGCTTCGGTGCTTTTTAATTTGCTTACGGCTCTTCAATTTTGGATCGAATTCGTTCTGCTTTTTCAGTATGTATTTTTCTCCTTTTGCTTTGCTGGTTGATGCTTGAACTCGATGATTTAATTTGCCAGTGATGATTAGGTTATATAGGATTCGAAATCCTATTTTTGCGTTCGTATTCGTTCATTTGAATTTGTCTTCGTTCGTTCGATCTTGTATTGATGCACGAGATTTCACTGACTTGTTCATATTACTTGAATAACACGGTATTGATTTGATTTCGTGGTCAATTTGCTTGGCTATCACGGTGAACACTTGTTTGACTTTGACAATACTGATTTCGTGAATTTTCACTTTGTTGACTTGTTCATCATTGAATTTGCGATTCACTGTCACTTCGGCCTTGATACTGAGTATTTACTTCGGCCATTTGATTTTCTAAACTTCTGGATATTGTGGGATTCCGTCTCCATTTGGTTGTTGCAGTATTCATTGTTGTTGTGTTCCTCACTGATGCATTGTTGTAACTCCATCTTGACTTGGGCTTTTTCACTGTAACAGATGCTACACTTGTTCATGTATATATTACTTTGTTTCACTGGTGGCCTATGTGCATGCTTCACTGTTCTTTGCATTTGTTCATATGAGTGTGCTCACTGTTGTTTGTACCTGTGCATATATGTATACTGAGTTTGCATTTGATCTTGATCATACTTCGGCCTTGGTTTTATTGCTATAGCATGCACTCGACTCTGTAGTTGTAACTGGACATTTGAGTTTGTTGCATTAGGTTGCTGTTGTCTGCACTTGCTTGAGTTTCACTGCCATAAGTCGTGTTGTTGCATTGTACTTGCCTGTTGCACTCTGGTCTGTCCACTGCAGTTTGTGTCTTGCCACTGACTTGCTGTTTCGACATGAGTCCACTGTGCTTGGCCTTGGTTATATTGATTTTGGCCCATATCTGTTCATCTGCACTTGTGTATATTATTGCTGTTGTCTTTGATTTGAATTGTCAAAAATATTTCTCTTTCAATTTTACTGCGTTTGAAAATATTTTTGCAGATTACTCAGATGCTGGATTCAAACCGGAATGCAGTTGAAGACAAAATACGAGTGTGAGTGATATGTAGTGAGGTTAACTGTAAATGTGAAATGTGATGTGATTGTAATCAAAAATGTATATGTATAGTGAGACATTGAAATTGTACTATTCAAAATTGTAATAAATATTTGTTTGAATAAAAATTTCTGTTTGAATTCAAAATCTGTTTAACTTGTTCTGTTTGAATTCAAATTCGAATTCTGTGTAATTTAATTTTATTCAACAAATATTTATTTAATCTATGAAAAAACAAAATAATACATTACCAAATACATACTATTCAAAATTGTAATAAATATTTGTTTGAATAAAATTTCTGTTTGAATTCAAAATCTGTTTAACTTGTTTTGTTTGAATTCAAATTCAAATTCTGTGAAATTTATTTTATTCAACAAATATTTATTTATTCTATAAAAAATAGTACATTAACAAATACATTTAAATGAATGTATATATGTTTATTATCATCAAACAAAAATCATATAGCCGCGCAAAGCGCATATTCAACAATCTCCTCCTTTTGATGATAACAAACATATATTTAAGATTTTGAATATATTAAATGTATTTGATAATTTCATTTGCTCCCCCTATTTGAATGCTTCCTTTTTATGTGATACTCCCCCTACATATATGGCTCCCCCTACATATATGCATACAAATAAAAATATGTAAATGAGCCTATATGCAAAGTGAAAATTATTTGACCTTTGCTTGATTCTATTTGACAAAATCTTAACTTTTCTCTCCCCCTTTTGTTATCAGCAAAAGAATAACAGTGTTATAAAAATAGGGATGAAGTGATAGACATGAATCAAACATTTAACTCAATTAAATATAAATATCAAATTTCAATAAAACTCAAACAAAAATCATAATTACCCTTGTCAAGCGCATATTCCACTTTCAGAAGTGATGGAGATAGAATCATCAAAAATTCATATAGATATGTCTATTTGTGGTATATTTATTTCTGGAAATTTGAATATCTACTAACCATGCATAATCGTTAGGACTTTTAAATGAGATTAGTAGTATTCCAATTTAATTTAAAAAATGAAATCAAGTATCTTCTAACCACGCATGACCGTGAGGACTTTTAAATGGGATTAGAATCAACTTGTCTATTAAATCAATTAAATTTGATATGCGTTCCATACATGCATAACCGTGAGGACTTTTAAATGAGCATGGAAGCACATAATCAAAAATCCAAGTAATTCACCCATGCATAACCGTGAGGAGTTTTAAATGAGTGTGAATACTTTGGATATTTATTTTTATTGCTAAATATAATAAGTTGAAGCACAAATAATTTCCTTCACAAATTTAAAGATATTGAAGAACAAATGATTTCCTTTGTAAACTACCACAAATTTACATACTAAATATGATCTTGATGAGTGATGGTCGATAGAAAGATGATAGAAATAGAAATGGTCATGGAATTATTACCCAACAAAAAGTTTTTATAACTCTTGTTATGAAATTCTAAAGAAATTTTCTAATTATACTTTCTCGAGTTATAATATATGATAAATATCAACACTCATCACTTTTTCAATCACTATTTATCTTTTCGATAATCAAAGGGAGTCAGTTTAGTCAAAATTTGTCATTTAAAATCAAATTAAAAATCATAAAATCAATTTTTCAAAAATGATTAAGCTGTAAATATGGTCAAACATGATTTTCTCGAGGGAGTTCTATAAGAAAATTTTCTGCTATTTGAAAATTATTTCAAGTGAAAAATATGCAGATATTTTCTTTGAAAAAAAACGATGCAGCAAATGAATGTTTCAAAAAAAAATTAATCACGTTCCACTAGTAATTTTTCTATCAACTATATTACCAGTGTAATCTGCATCTGAATTTAAATTTCACTCAATATTCACTCGTTGAATTTGATTGACCAAAACATGAAGTGTGCACCAAGAATTTCAAACTTAACATCAATTTAAATGACATTCTTTTGAATTTGAATTGAAGCCGTGTTAACACTCAAACACATATCATGGTGTTAATTTCAGAAACCATAGGATAAACAAGTTCATGAGTAATCAACAGTCAATCAACATCATAATTATTTCAAAAACAATTTCTTAAGGTTTCAACAATTTTTAAAATCCTTTTTCACATGAATTTGAAATCGTGCAAATTTACAAGCAGTGACCAAAATATATCTACGTGTAGCATGAGTAATCAAATACCATCATTTGACCGAACAAATTTATATGGGTTAGTTCAAAGTTGAAAATCTGATTGGTCATCGATTAAGCACAAATCAATGTCATAAATAAGAACAAGTCAAAAAATCATATCAATTAAATCTGAATCAGTCAACCATCATAATTACTCCAAGTAATTCTATTTAAAGATGGTTAGTCAATCTTTTGAAAAAAAAAATCATAGCATCAAAATCATCATCTTTTGTTTATCTCAATATTGGCTGATTTAATTCAGATTATGGTGCAGATTATCACATTTGATATATCGTTCAAAAATAAATTTACCTGTTTTACCTTTACGATAATTTTTTGTCATTGCCCATTGTGATTCTGTCACCTTTATACTAGGCTAAGGAACTTTGCTTTGTCGCCCGTTGTGTTTCTGGAACAGCCGAAATCCAGAGAACACTGTTGTTGTTCCTTAGCCTGCCACCACACCTACACGATAAAAGATTTATGTGACCTATTTGTTTTCATAGGTCCATTGTTGTTAGTGGCAGAATATGAAAAATATGTTTTTGGTGACCCAAAACTATTTATATATGTTCCTTTTGGCACCCAAACTTGTTTGACTTTCAAAGATTTTATATTTGTGCCTTTTGGAACCCAAATCGGTATAGTTTTTACATGTTTGGGTCTATACCAACAATTATTTTGATTATGTCCAAATTTTCTGCAAATAGAGCACATTAAGTTGACTTGATTAAATTTTGTGTTCCTATGACTATGATGTCCAATTATTTCAGATCGAGCAACACTTTTACCTTTATCATCATCTTGTGATTTTCCAAAACCTAGTCCTTTTCTATTGTTAGAAAAAATTTGATTTCCCAATAACATTTTGAAAGATTTTTCTCCTTTTGAAAAGTTATTCAAGGATTTCTCAAGATTTTGGACTCTGGTTTTTAATGTTGAGTTTTCAGTGACAAGTGAGGTGCATCGATTAATAAAACCTTTCTCCTTGTGTCGATGGTTTCCTTAAGATTCAAGTTTTCATTTTCAAGACTTTCAAAGTTATTCCTCAGTTTTGATAATTCTGAATCTAAAATCTTACATTTTTTACATTCTAGGTTTTGAATATTTTCAAGTTCAGTTTTTAACCTAAAATTTTCACGAGCAAATTCTCTCCTATCAGATTTCAGTTTTTCAATTTTAGATTCAAGAGTATCCACTACCTTAGTAAGATCAGAACACATAAAAACAAGTTCTTTATAAGAAAACTCACCTGCCTTACTAGATTCGTCGGAGGTTGCTTCTGATTCTGATTTTTCCATGCAACACAAGTTAGCCTCCTCTGAGCTGCTATCCAAAGCTTCCTCTCCTTCTTCATCATCCCAAGTCGCTGCAAATACCTTCTTCGCCTTTTTCTTTTCTTTGTTGTTTTTGAGAAGTGGGAATTTTGGTTTGATGTGACCAGGCTTGTTGCAGTTATAACATGTCAGTTCATTATCGGAATTTTCGGAATCTTTTGACCTATTGCCCTTTGTTTTCTTCTTGCGTGGCTTGAATCTAGACCATCTTCTAAGATTATTGACAGCCATTGCAAGCTCTTCAATTGGATCTTCTTCATCGCTTTCTTCTTTGCTCTTTAAGGCAATCGTCTTCTTCTTTGGTTCGGAGTTGTTGCGTTCTTCCTTTGCTTTTAACTCAAGCTCATATGTCATCAAGTTGCCAATCAACTCCTCCATGCTTAGTTTACTCAAATCTTTCGATTCTTGGATTGCTGTGACTTTTGCCTCAAAGTTCATTGGTAAAACTCGTAGTATCTTCCTCACAAGCTCTACCTCAGTGAAGACCTTCCCAAGCGCTCTAGCGTTGTATACCAAGGTTGAAAAACGTCCAAACATGTCTTTTATGCTCTCGCCTTTGTCCATCACAAAGTTCTCGTATTCATTGCTGAATAGGGCTAGACGAGACTCCTTGACTTGAGAAGTTCCTTCGTGTGTCACCTCCAAAGTGTGCCAAATTTCCTGTGCTGTTGTACAATGAGAAATTCTATTAAATTCATTTTTATCAAGAGCACATATCAAAGCATTCATGGCTTTAGCATTTGTCGTTTTCAATTTCTTATCGTTAGCATCCCACCTATCCTTAGGTTTAGGAATCTCAGTATCACCAACGATTATAGTGGGAGGTTTATAGCCAGTTTCAATAATATCCCAAACATCATAATCAACGGAACTAAGATAGATACCCATCCTAACTTTCCAATAAGCATAATCGTTCCCGTTAAACATGGGTGGCCTAGCAATAGATTGCCCCTCAGAAAAAGCATTATTTTGTAAACTCATGACTCTAGAGTTAAATAAAAATATACCGGGCACTGATACCACGTGTAGGATCTAGATTAACCCTAGAGGGGGGGTGAATAGGGTTATAGCAAATTTTCTCGATTTAAACGCAGAAATAAACTACAGAAATAAATATGCAGTAAAGTAAATCACACACAAAATTTACCCAGCTTCGGCAACCCCTGCCTACTGCTACATTCACAGATTTCTATTAGAATTAAACAGTATCACGCTTACAAACACTCTACTAGACTCGCAGACATTTGCTCCCGCTCACAAACACTCTACTAGACTCGCACACCCTGCTCGCAAACATTTGCTCCCGCTCACAAACACTCTACTAGACTCGCACACCCTGCTCCCGCCTATAGAG
The DNA here is from genome assembly GCA_030765085.1 of Allium cepa. Taxonomy (NCBI): domain Eukaryota; kingdom Viridiplantae; phylum Streptophyta; class Magnoliopsida; order Asparagales; family Amaryllidaceae; genus Allium; species Allium cepa. The sequence goes on along the minus strand of CM060939.1, from coordinate 757,960,925 downwards.
TTTCGTTTACTCGCAAACTTTGCCTCCCGCCTATAGAGCTTCGTTTACTCGCAAACTCTGCTCCCGCCTACAATAGAACTTTGCAAACTCGCACACCCTGCTCACTGAACTAATTCTAACTAGACAATCTGACACGACCTAAACCCTAGGTGGTGATTTACCAGTTTTCGATTTGAAAAAGTTAAAAACAACAATTAAAAAAAAACAGTACTTAAACAACCCTGAACCAAAATTAAAAACCCTTAAATAAAGAAAGCCCCTTTTTTAAAAAAAAAAAACAAGGCCGGTCCACTTTTTCTTTAGCTCGTTTGACTTTGCTCCGTTCCTTTTTGCTGTTGCTTGTGAAATTATGGCCGATCCTCTTTCGTTCCTTTTTGCGAATTAGGGTTTCTGCAAATTGCTTTTACTCCTTGCGATTTAAACTAGGGTTGTGCAAAATTGAAGCGCCGCTCGTTCTCGTTCGATAGTAGGCTTCGGTGCTTTTTAATTTGCTTACGGCTCTTCAATTTTGGATCGAATTCGTTCTGCTTTTTCGGTATGTATTTTTCTCCTTTTGCTTTGCTGGTTGATGCTTGAACTCGATGATTTAATTTGCCAGTGATGATTGGGTTATATAGGATTCGAAATCCTATTTTTGCGTTCGTATTCGTTCATTTGAATTTATCTTCGTTCGTTCGATCTTGTATTGATGCACGAGATTTCACTGACTTGTTCATATTACTTGAATAACACGGTATTGATTTGATTTCGTGGTCAATTTGCTTGGCTATCACGGTGAACACTTGTTTGACTTTGACAATACTGATTTCGTGAATTTTCACTTTGTTGACTTGTTCATCATTGAATTTGCGATTCACTGTCACTTCGGCCTTGATACTGAGTATTTACTTCGGCTATTTGATTTTCTAAACTTCTGGATATTGTGGGATTCCGTCTCCATTTGGTTGTTGCAGTATTCATTGTTGTTGTGTTCCTCACTGATGCATTGTTGTAACTCCATCTTGACTTGGGCTTTTTCACTGTAACAGATGCTACACTTGTTCATGTATATATTACTTTGTTTCACTGGTGGCCTATGTGCATGCTTCACTCTTCTTTGCATTTGTTCATATGAGTGTGCTCACTGTTGTTTGTACCTGTGCATATATGTATACTGAGTTTGCATTTGATCTTGATCATACTTCGGCCTTGGTTTTATTGCTATAGCATGCACTCGACTCTGTAGTTGTAACTGGACATTTGAGTTTGTTGCATTAGGTTGCTGTTGTCTGCACTTGCTTGAGTTTCACTGCCATAAGTCATGTTGTTGCATTGTACTTGCCTATTGCACTCTGGTCTGTCCACTGCAGTTTGTGTCTTGCCACTGACTTGCTGTTTCGACATGAGTCCACTGTGCTTGGCCTTGGTTATATTGATTTTGGCCCATATCTGTTCATCTGCACTTGTGTATATTATTGCTGTTGTCTTTGATTTGAATTGTCAAAAATATTTCTCTTTCAATTTTACTGCGTTTGAAAATATTTTTGCAGATTACTCAGATGCTGGATTCAAACCGGAATGCAGTTGAAGACAAAATACGAGTGTGAGTGATATGTAGTGAGGTTAACTGTAAATGTGAAATGTGATGTGATTGTAATCAAAAATGTATATGTATAGTGAGACATTGAAATTGTACTATTCAAAATTGTAATAAATATTTGTTTGAATAAAAATTTCTGTTTGAATTCAAAATCTGTTTAACTTGTTCTGTTTGAATTCAAATTCGAATTCTGTGTAATTTAATTTTATTCAACAAATATTTATTTAATCTATGAAAAAACAAAATAATACATTACCAAATACATACTATTCAAAATTGTAATAAATATTTGTTTGAATAAAATTTCTGTTTGAATTCAAAATCTGTTTAACTTGTTTTGTTTGAATTCAAATTCAAATTCTGTGAAATTTATTTTATTCAACAAATATTTATTTATTCTATAAAAAATAGTACATTAACAAATACATTTAAATGAATGTATATATGTTTATTATCATCAAACAAAAATCATATAGCCGCGCAAAGCGCATATTCAACAGTTTTGTCGATTGAAAGTTGTCGCAACGTCGTCGCACCTTAATTTTCTTATATAGAAACATGTATTCAAATAGTATAAGTATTAATTAGTTCACTAATCAAGTTTACTTTTACTAAATAAGGTTAGAAACTTCTAGAAAACAATTAAGAAAATGAAAGCACAAAAAGACAAAAATGTCATTTCAAAGCAAAACGTAAAACATCAAATCAAAGAAACATAATTATTACTTACTTTACTTAATATCTAAGTAAAAATGATACAAAGTAATGATTTGGAATGTTTTGTTAAGTGTTGAAAAAAATAAGATTACTTTAGAAGTAAGTAAGGTTATTTCGGTAATTTGGCAAAGAGATATTTTGGTAATTTACCACTTCATTTCTTTTTCTATAAATACCAATCACTTTCTCACTTTTTTCACACTTTTCATTCTTCTTCTTTTCCAAGCTTTTCTCTACCTCTTTAATGGCTTCTTCTTCTCTTCCAAATGCTTACTAACTTTTTCAAAACCATATCAAATCAATACCAAACACCACCAAACTTTGCCAACGACCTTAGAATACCATTTAAACATGGTTTAGCATCTAAGAAGTGAAGAAATGATGGAGGAAGGAGTGGAATAGTGCATGGCCGAACCTATGGAGGAAGAGGAGCAAGTCGTGAAGCTCCGAAGCAAGAAAAAGAGAAGGAAGTGTCGCCCATTTCATTCCATAGAGGTAGGAGCAAAATCAAGTTACTGCGGAAGCTCTGTTGAATTTTCCGAAATTAGTTGAAGTTTAAGTGAAGTATTGTTAGAAAGAATGTTGGTAGGAAGTTAATCTTTTGGTAAAAGGCGAGTACTCTTATTTTCTAATAAATCCATAAATTTATAAAGATTTGAAAGTTTAAATATGTTGAATGAATGTTTGATAACTTGGTTGCAAATTGGTTGATTATGTGATTGTTTATTTGGCTAATAACTTCTTTGATAAATGATAAGAGAAATTATTAGGAATTAACCATACTTAATTAAATGAGAATTAAATCCATACAAATATGTGTATGAAAGTTATTTAGCCTCTTAATGATTTTAAATGAGCTAAAATAGTTTAAATATGGTTTAAAACAAATTTGAAGTGTTTCGGACAAGTTCAGAAGCAATTCACAAAATTGGTCAAAATCGAGCTTGTCGCGTAGCGGTAGTTCGTAAATTTCGACCCGTAACTTCAAATTGATGTAGAGAATGATTTATAAGTCAGATTTCTTCGAAATAGAAATTCTTTGGTCCACAATGATAATAGTTTTCCAACGAAGGAAGGAAATCAAGATTTCGTTACGTAGATTTTGAAATATGTCCAAAACAATTTTCTAAAAACATCGCGGTTTTGTAGTTCAGAATCCAAAACGGGATTTCTTTATAAGTGATATTTTTAAATGATTAAAAATATGAAATAAATTTGATAAATCCATTAAAATGGGTTAAAAGAGATTTGGAATGGAAAATATGAATTTTCAAATATTAAAAAGTTGTTTAAATCAAATAAGCTTACATAGCATTTTCTACAGTACTTTTATGCTGCGAATTCTATAAACTTTTGGAATATGACTTTAAATGTAACGAAGTTTTCCAGAATCAATTGTGAATGTTTTAAAAAGGATAATTAAGTGTTTTGAAAGATAATTTGGAATATTTATAAGCAATTCCAAAATAAAGTTGAAAATCTGAGTATGCGGAAACGACTAGTGCATTTGTCATGCCTGTGAAATCTGGGAAGATAAAACAAGGTGTTTAACTAAGGTTAGGGATAGAGCAAACAGTGTCCTGAACTTACCTGGCCTATGTTTTCTCTTTTTAAACGAGGGGTGGAATAGATCGAAAGGAAAGCCCGGATGCTCTAAAAGATCATGTCTAATTTTTTCCAAGTTAAAAGACAAAGATATTCATGATGTACGATTACTTGCCATTAGTCCCTAGGGGTGAAAATTTCCATTAGTCCCTGGAGATGAAACTTGTCATTAGTCCCTGGAGGTGAAACTTGTCATTATTCCCTGGAGGTGAAATTTACCATATCTAATATGGTAGTAGTTCTCTATTATGAAAATCTTTGATTTGCAAGAATATGATTTGAAGTTAAGAAATATATCTTTGATTAAGATTTAATGAATGATTTGGGAATATTTTCTCTAAGTAAAAAGTTATAACTTGAATATAAGAAAACTTTGATTAAGATTTAATGAATGATTTGGAAAGGTTTTCCTAAGTAAAAAAGAAAATTATTTGGAATTATTACAGGATTTAAGAAAGGTTTAATAAATCAAATGATTTGATAAATGAGGCTTAATGATTCCATATACATTTGAAAAGAAAATGGAATAAATTGAAAAGAATATATCTAAGAAAGATATATGATTTAAATGAAAGATGAAGTAATTGATTGATGATTGATATCCACATATGAACTTAACATCTTTTTAAAAGCGATGATTGGTTTCGAAGGAACCGGAGTCGGATTTGGATGATTCCTATCCGGAAACCACTTCAAACCAATGTATACGTTCGAAAGTGAAAACATGTTGAAGATGCTTATTATTGAAGACCGTCGATCTTTGTAGCGTGAAGACTGCTTATTGAACATGCTTTGGTTGGCCTCCATTATAGAGTTATTTATAGCAGTGGTCTCCTCTTTGTGGAGATTTTTTCGGATTGCAAGGGCTTCTCGCCTAGTAATGGCCGAGGAAAGTGCCTTCGGTTTCGTTCAGTCCTAGAACGAACTTGTACGGATGTTTTTCTGACATTGTATTCTAAATCACATTTGAGTGGTTTCTATAGACGTATATCAAATGGTGGCGGAGAAGGCAACTTCTCTTAGCTTAACAACCTTTCTCGAGACGTACGAGCTCAGGAAGTTATACTTTTCTAGAAATTGGTCATGTGACGTGGAATGGTAGTGTGGCATTCAATGTGGAACCTGTTATGATCAAAGTGTGGTTTTGTATGAAAACGTGGTTTTGAAGAAATCGATCGTAGCTTCGCAAGACTCACACCCCGGTTATGATGGGATTCTATGTGGTCAGATGTATGCTTGCATTTCGGATAGTAATGATTTGGGTTATCAGATGTTCTGAGCCCCAGGTGCCAGATATGTCTGGGCCTCATGACTGGGATGTGCGAAGTCCAGTCCTTGGATGTTGTTCACATATTGTATCCACTTTCAGCCATTTGTTTTGTTGTATAATGGCGTTTGAGTCATGGACGTAAGCCATGGACACACATTGATCTTTCCACTAGTTTTCTACATGTTGGAAATCCAATCCCAATACGAGATCTATGGTTTTGATTATATGCCCAAAATAGCTGTAATGACTTGCAAACATTTCAGCTACCCCTTTCTGGTATCATATATTCCGTTGGTATATTCCGTTGACCTAGTCCGGATATATTACCTTAGACTTAGTCCAGATATTTATATCTTATTTGAATAAGTTTAACTGAAAAGTGTTTTCAAAAGAATGTCATTAAAAATAATATCAAATGTATTTTGGTATGAAGTGTTTTGGTTATCATAAGGTAAAAACTCATCTGTGTTTATGTGTGGGCGTGGTCTTATGAGATACCCTTCTTTTCAAAGGTTTTGATAACATGATCATTTAAATTTCGAGTATCTCACGCTGGTTTATCAAGCCTGATTCGGGTATTTTTAATATTCGAGTCAGATCCGAGTAGTTTCAGGTTGAGTTGAAGATGGTTGGAGTTTCCAGAGGAGAGCTGAGATCTTCATCATCGTATGGACATATTCTATTATCCGTTGTACTTAGTGTATATTGTTTGATGTTTGTCATCAATTGTAAGGACAGATGTTCATAATTGTCTCAGCTGAATTTAGGTTAGACTCTGATATTGTATTTTAAAATTTTCCGCTGCAAAGATTATTATTGAAATAATATATGTTATTCCATTCGTGTGAGATTCTGTTCTATCTTTATTTTTCTTTCTACCTTTAATGATCCGCTTATTCGTGCAATTTGAGTTGGACATGTGCGGTTTATTGTCGATTCAAAGGGTATGGAAAAATAAGCCATTACGTCGCCGTTTTGAGCAAAGTGATGTCAAAAACTTTAAAAATGTGATACAACTTAGATATAGTATTCTTGGGGACATGGAGAACCTTCAAAACTGGTCATATGAGATTTAGAGGTATTTTGAGTGTAGAAAATCAGGTCAGTTGTGGTACTAGAATCACGTCGGTAGTAATTCAATCAAACAAGTCGGTGATGGAATTTTTGGAAAGGGCTTCAAGCGAAGGAGGATAAGACTTTGGGCTTTTGATGGGAGAACTTCGAGCCTAGCTAGGTGATGAAGGAGTCCAAGACTTAGGACTTTGAAAATTTTAAAGAAGGCAATCAGGTCAGCATCGGCCTGATTGGCCCGAGATATTTGCGTAATGACTTCAGGCTTTAAGCAAAGGAACTTTAGGCATGTATGAAGACAAAGGAAGGTAGATTGTTGAAACACTTAGCCATTTTGGCTTACTGAATCACGACGGCACTGACATGATGGATAATGACAGCACCGACATAATAGGGGTCAGCCAATTTTGGTTAAATTCACAAGGATATAGGTGGTGACCTTGGGATCATGACGTGCGTATTCATTTGTTCATTAGACATTCAGTTTTGAAAATTGTAGTGCGATGAAGAATGATGGTTGACAATGAGGCGATGACATGATGCTTCGACATAATGATGTTAGAACTTTGAGATAAGGATTCTACGACTTACGGGGGATGTATAGAGGTGTTTCGATTATGGCGACTCATCGATGGGAGGATGAGCCATAAAGATGAGTTTGAAGAGGGAGCTCGTGGATAGAATAATAACGTGAGTAGAACGATGATGGGTTCGAAGATGCTTGTGAAGAGATCGTTGATACTGGAGGTTTTTAAAATGCTTATATAGAAGGGTTGTGGTGGGACGCCCGTAAGGATTACGATAATGTCTAGATCTTGTGATAGTAGATTACCATGGACTCAAGGATCGAGAGTCAGGTTCTAGGCCGTGTGAAAGGCATAGATTCGATCATTGAGAAACAATGACTTTTCATTAGTCTTTGGCTTATGTGGGAGCCATACAAGTCATCTTATATCCAAAGCACTAAGTGAGGTGAGGACTGCCTGATGGATGCAATGATTGCAGGTTTGATTTATCACTTGAAGATCATTACAAGACTTAGGCATTGTTTACCGGGATGCCCTACATTGGATATTGTAGTTGAGTTTATAGTACACCTTAACAATGATGATAGTAGATTAGCATATACTGTATGTGCTAATTCTTTGAATGTATGAGACAAGTCAGGTATGATTTCCCATTCTCTATGTTACACACTATGGGACAAGTCAGGTATGTCATACAATGATGTAGTCGGTTCAAGGTTTTTTTCTTTGCTTCTTATTATCATGGATACTTTTAACTGAGTAGACTAGACAACGTGGTGGGATGGCATGTGGCGTTGTACGGATGGACTAGTAGGAGGCCGCTAACACTTATACATATACTACATCTTTGGAGCTTTTTACTATTTTCGTTGCATGACACTATGGAGTCTTAGTAGTGTTTGACATTTTCTAGAGACAGTTTATCACTTGAGTTTATTTATCGGCTGTATAAACTCTACTTCAATTCTGTATGACTGTATGAACATATGCACTCTGATTTTGCGTTTCATTTAGTTATTACTATCTATCTGTTTCATATCTACGATGATTATTATATTTTTCGATGTGTTGTGAGATCTTTGCAGCTAATGCCCCGCTGCTGCCTCGCTGTTGCCCCGCTGCTGCCCCGCTATATCTCATAGCGGATTTCTACCGCTATGATTTTTCCATATAGCCCCAGGTATGGCCTTTTCGCTTTAAGCCCCGCTATTTACCGTTATTCCCGCTATATTCCGCTATTTCTTCTTTAAAAAAATGAATTGAAAAATGTTATTTATACATTATAAAAATTAGGAAATTAATTTTTTTAATTGAATTTTTAATATATTTTTAGAAATGAAAATACTATAATATTCTACTAAATTCAATTATGTTATATAAGGGCTTTACGTTTATTTACAGTATATTCGCACATGTTTTTATCAAAAATTATTTATGTATTAATTATAATTAAATTGAATGATAAATTTTCATTTAATTAGCATTTATATATTTGTAAAAACATCATGTACGAGTTTTATATTCTATTTTAGAGTCATCCGCCACATCTCCGTGGCATCCCCGTTACGAATTTTTACACCTCCGCCGCATTGAATCTGCCGAGCGCTTTAATTGCATAGTGTGAGATATACGATAAGTTCATGATCATTTTAGCTATTTTACCACTTAACAATTATCATACATCAACTGAGCGCCGCTTTGGTGTATTATATAGATATATTAGATGCAGTAGGCATTCAACATCACCAAAACATACATGATATATGGAATCCTCTAATTTTGTATCGGTTTCCAAGTTATAGTATGCAACTTTCTTGCTTTAATAAAAATAAAAACGTACTAGCGTGTGTATTGGCATATAATTAAGAAAGTAAAACATGAATTTTATCAATGGTTAATATTTGAAATGGGTATGTTTGTTTGGAAAATATTATCCTGATAAATATTAGCCGAGAAACATTTGTTCAGAAAATATCTACCTAGCAAATATTTGCCACTCAAATAATAGCAGATATTGGTCGAACAAATATTTGTCTACCAACTTGCAAATCTTTATATGACAAATATTTGCATTAGATACATTGTAAAATATGCTTTATTTAAATATCTTATATATTTCCTTCTGTTTGATAAAATACTTTAGGATTGTAAATTTATTCTTCCGTCGGTCATCTTCTACCAAGTTTTCTTTTCAACAACTATTTTTTCCACTTTTATTTTTCTTTTGTCATGGTCAGATTTTGTGCTATCTTTTGATACCTGTTAAGGTTCAGACGTTTCTTCTTTTCCTTTGTTTTGATTTCTTTTTATTATCTTCCTTTGCTATTGTCTTTTTTGTAGGATATTCATTTTGAAAGTATGAATCTTCTAGTTTTTCTCTTTTTGTTTCCTTCTTTATTCACTTTGATGGGAAAGAAGGAGAAAATTGTCTTTTATTTCCTCTCTCTTTATTTTCCAGTTTGATTCTATATTCTGTCGCGGATTTTTTTGTATGTTCTCTTTTTCTTAGATGACACTTGATTCATTCCTAACGTTCACTAGATACTAACAAATTGAACATTGGACAATCAATTCCATGTTTTATTTTATTTACTGTTATAATCGTATGATTAGTATATAGCTAATATTTGATGTAAAATCTTATTTTTTTTGATAAATTACCCTTTGTCTTATATGATCTGCCTTCTTTTTATTGTCCATGTGTTGCTTTCTTTTGTAGCAGAAATTATTATTCTTTGTTCTTCTTTCTAGATTTTTATTCAACTTGTTCGATGTTACTAGCATATAAATATCTGCAATATGTTATAATAAATAATTACATTGCATTATGGTATGATCATTGTGCCAAATATTAGATGTATAAATATTTTTTATTTCGGATTTACCCATGGCTTCTATAATTTTTTTGGAATGCTTTCAACATCTTTACTTGAAATTTCAATGTTTTCCCTAGCTTTCACTAGATGTTAGCAATTTGAAAGTTGGATAATTCATGTCAGGTCTTTTTTTAATTGAATCTATGATATAATTATATATTTAGTGAATGACAAATATTTGACATAAAGCCTTATTTTTAATGAAAAATTAGCTTTTTGCTTCAAATACTCGTCCTTTTGTTATTGTTTTTCCTATTCTTTTTCTGCACCAAAACTTTTGTTTTTTCATTTCTTTTGTAGCTTCTTTCCCAACTTTTTCTATGTCAACCTTTTTTTTGTATTTATGATTTGTGATAATAAGAAAACCAATGTTTATACTGGGAATGAGCACACTAGGGTAATTATATTGCATATTTATATGATTATATTTCATGACAACAATTTTTGAATAAACTATTCTTCAAAAAATAGTTACTTAGAGAATATATGTTTGGCAATTAATTTCCAGACTAATATTAGACGCAAAAGTTTTATGAATTTGTATATTGTACCTTTGACTTCCGAGACATAAACTTTGTGCTTGAACTATATCCTTTTCTTCACCAACACAACTTTCTTGAAGCATTGGCAACTTATCTGATTTTTAACGTTTTTATTCTTATAAAGTATTCTTTATTTCTTTTTCTGTCTCTGACTTTTTCCTTCATTTTATATTTACAATAAAAAATTTGGTTTTCAGTGTATATAAGATGGAAATGTATGTTTAGTTAATTGATTTATGTAAAATTTTGAATTGTCAAATATTTAATTTGCAAAGATAGGTTTGTCAAACATATATGTATCAAATATTTGCAGTCCACTTTTTGGTTAGTGAATTCATTTACTAGTAAACATTTACCGTTTTCTGTTTCCTTTTTTTAGTCTGTTCATGTTTCTTTCTTGTCTTCATCCTTGTCTTTCTCTACTCTACGTTTTGATTTTTTCGAATGGCTCTTATTTCATATTGTTGAAGTTTGGGGTCATTATTGTCACTCTTTCATTCAACATGCGTATTTGTTCAGTTCCAGATTTATTCTTGTTTGAACTTCTAATTCTTCTCCAACTTCAATATTTTTTCCCATCCTTGTCTTTTCATTTTTTGATCACTGATATAATGAATTTGTTTATCATTTTTGATATGCTCACTTCCGTCTTTGTTTTCATCATTTTCATCCTCATCATTTTCATCCTTTTTATCAGCCTCATCATTTGTTTCATCTCCATCTCCATCTTTAACTTCATCCTCGTCTTTATTGTTATTATCATCCTTATCATCATCTTCATCGCCTTAATTTTTTATATGCTCATTTCCAACTTCATTGTTATCTTCATATCCATCATCGTCACATTTATCATAAATGTCCTCGTTGTCCTTATTTTAATCTTCTCTTCTTCATTAAATTTTTTATATTTGTCATTATATTCATCTTCTTCATCCCCTTCCTCTGCTTCATCCTCTTATTCTTCATCATCTTCTTTTTGTTGGATTTTCCAAATCTTCACTCTCTTTTTTTAGACACTTATTTTCTTTTTTCAGAGCAGTATTCTCCTTTTCCAGCTTTTGCCTTTGCATTTTAATGTCCTTTATTTGTTTATAGATTCTTCGATTTTTTCATCATCAACTGAAAATTTTCCTTTAGTTCATTTAGCTATGTTGAATTTTAGCTTCTTTTTCTCCCTTTATTTTTATTTTTGTTTGCAAATTAGAACAAATATATTTTACTTTTGTCACAGCTAAAAAACTAAATGAGAAATGTAACAACCGGCCTCTTCGACCCCGAGTTCGATACTCGAACCGACGTTAACACTCGCTAACCGAAATGATAATTCGTTGGGATAAAATATATTATATATGTGATCATATTAAAATATTAGAAATTAAATATAATTCTAAGTAACACTGTACACTTTCAGAGTCCTACAACGGAAGAAAAATAAAATATAATACATAATAAATACCATAGTCGTATCATCATAACATATCTGAAGTGCCAAATACGCATATCTAGATGAATAGAAGTACAATCCAATCCCATGACTGCAGATTCAAATCCAAATGCAATATTGATCTACTCCACATATACATTACATCAATAGATCTCCATCTCTAATACCATCCCATCCCTAAACTCCATCAACCTGGATATATATATATATATATATATATATATATATATATATATATATATATTTGTGTGCGCGCGTGCGTGTACGTGCACGTGCATGAGTGTGTGTCTGCGTCTATGAGTGTGATTATGAGTGTGTGTATGTATATGTACATGTATGAATGAAAGTAGGAGTGAGTCTGACATAAGTCTGGTGAATGAGGCATACTCTACTCTACTCTACATATACCACAAAAATTACACTATAACATGGTATACTATAACATGATATGAGTATGTCCTTCGACCACCGTATATTTGTTAGTACCTTGGGTATTAGTTTAGATGATAACAAGTAGATGACATTATATAAAATATAGATACTAATGTTTTATCAAGATATATACAGTATATAGCGTACGATATTAGATGGGTATTGATCAAGAATATTATATGATATCAAGATGCCAAGAGTAGATTCAAGATGCTGATATAAAGTTTCTAGAGTTCAAGAATGATGGCTCACGAGTATTGAAGAGCTTAAGATTTCAAGATATTCTAGATAAGTTATAGAGTCATAGAATTTATGTTAAAACCTTGATAGTACTTTCCCGGTCTCTCTTACCTTCTCTAATTTTATTTTAAATTGTTTTTCAAATATTTTATTTTTTAAATAATCTTTTTAAAATATTTTCAAAATGATTTTCAAATCTCTTGTACTTATAAAGATATTATTTTAGTGTTTTTAAGTTTATATGTATTGAATTACTGTTTATACTTTAATAATTTATAACTATATTAATTATATATATATATATGTTATTTACATTATATTAATATTCGTATTAAATCTTCCAAATATTTTATAAAGTTTTATTAAGTTTTAATACGTATAAACTATGTTTAAATGTTTGTACAAAGTTTGAAAACATTTTACACAACTTAATATTTTCAAAACAATTTTTATTAAGTAATTTTTCAAAATACAAATGGATATGTTGACATATCCTCTCCAAGTATGTCGACATATTAGCCGTATTTTTCAAAATTCAAATTTGAATGGAAATATCTTTTCTTCATATCTCTTTGTGAATGGACATGATCATGGTTTCTTTATATATACCAGTCTTCCAAATGACTTTTCATCGTCTACTTTCTTATTTTTCTCTCCTCTTTTCACTCTCTTGATTTCTAAAGAAATTTCTATCAAAAATCTACCGAAATTCAACCAGAATCAAATTCAATCATTACTATTTTGATTCTCTCTCATACACTCTCTGATTTCTCTCATCTCTCTCATGATCAAGTGTTATTCAGAGTTACAGGACCAATTGTAATCAAGATTGAAGATCTGAGTTCGTAAACTATATTAAATCATACTCTTATATTCTATGATGTGCTTGGTGTCCCTGAAATCCAAATAGGTATGATTATAGCCTAATTAAATCAATTACACGTACTTATTAACCTATACATCTAGTGGGTGTGCTTATGGCTCTATCCAAAGACCGAGATTCTGGAGGGCGTGTCTCATAGCCTTGAAATCGAGATTGTATTTACATTTACTAGTTGAAAAGAAATATGTACAAGGAATTGTGCGTGACTAAATGTAGGATAACTCCGAACCAGTATAAATTCCTGGTGTATTCTTTCCTTTTTACTTTTACAGCATTTGCTTTTATCTATACTTTGATTCTGTAATTATTTCTATGATTGTTAATTCCATCATTTTAGATAAAATTTTAAAGAACTTGAATAATATTCATACAATCCATTAAACACTATTCAACCCCCTCTAGTGTTAATTTAGCCCTAAGATTCCTATTCCACTGACTCACATTTGGTATTAAAGCATTGGTTTTCAAAATATTCATAATTTGATTTTTGAAAAAGTTTCAATAACAATTTCGATAATATTTTTAACATTATTTTCAGAAAGATAATTTGCAAAATTATTATAATGTTGTTTCATAAATTTTCATACATTCATTATAGAAAATCATGTGATCTTTTGAAAAGGCATGAATTGCAATGAACAGATGTGTTATATGGCTTTTGATGAACAGAAACTTGATGATCGAACTTTGTAGATCAAAAAGGATAAATGAATATTGGATAGTGGATGCCCAAAACACATGACTGGAAATCCAAAGATTTTGAATGATACAGTTCATAAAGATGGTGGATCAGTAAATTTTGAAGACAACTCTAAAGGATATGTGATTAGCATAAGCAATGTCGGTAATTCTAAAAGTCCTGCTATTTCTAATGCTTTGTTAATTAGGAAGTTAAAGCATAATCTGTTGAGTATTAGTCAATTGTGTGATAAGGGTTTCAAAATTAAATTCTTGAAAGATAAATGTCACATTGAAGATAATGAGTCAAACATTATCTTTGAAGCTATTAGGAAATCAAACATCTATATACTAAGTACGAAAATCTAAAATGATAATTTGTGTCTTTTGATCGAATCAAGTGATCCTTGGATTTGGCATAAAAGATTTGGTCATTTGAATTTCAAACTAATATCTAAAATTGCTAAAAATGAACTAGTTAAGGGTCTTCCCAAAATGAATCTTAAGGCCAATAATTTATGCGATGCATGTAAATTAAGAAAACTTAAAAAAAGTTCTTTTAAATCAAAAGATATGATTTCTACCTCTCAACCCTTTGAACTTCTTCACTTAGTCTTTTCGGTCCCTCACAGATACAATCTATGATACACGGTAGATATGTATTTGTAATCATAGATAATTATTTCAGGTTTACTTGGACGATTATCTTTAATTGTCCAGTAAAATTAAAACTATTTGGCGTGATCACGATGAAGGAGTTAAAAATGAAAATTTTGAGAATTTCTGTAATAAGAAATGTATAACTCATAATTTTTCATTTCCAAGAACACCATAACAAAATGGAGTAGTGAACATAAAAATAGGATGATCCAAGAGTGTGTTGGAACTATGCCAAATGATAGTAATTTACCTAAATTTCTTTGGACCAAAGCAATTGGTACTGCATGTTATATATTAAATAGAATTTTAATAAGACCATTAACTAAAAAAATGACATACGAATTATTTTATAGTAAAAAGCCTAAAGTATCGTTGTTTAAAATTTTTGGTGGTAAATGTTTTATATTAAATCCTAAAGATTTAGGTAAGAAATTTGGTATGCCAAATACCAGTGGTAAACCAACTCCTATGGCAACCAATGAAAAATTAAATAAAGAAGAAAATTCAAAATATGCAAATCAAAAATTATATAGAGAAATTATTGGATCACTACTCTATATAACTGCTAATGGACCTGAAATAATGCATAGTGTTTCTCTCTATGCAAGATATCAATCTCAACCTAAAGAAACTCATTTAAAATATGTAAAACAAATTTTGAGATTGTTAATAACATATTAGACTATGGACTCTTTTACCGAAAAGAAGACTCCTTTGAATTTGTTTCATACAATGATGCTGACTATGCTGTTTGCAAATCATATTGAAAACGTACAGGTGCAACTTGTCACTTTTTGGGACATTCTCCAATTTCCTAGTTTAGTAAGAAGTAAAACTCTGTATCTCTGTCTACGACATAAGTAGAATATATTTTAATAGCATTAGCTCATTCATAGGTTATCTATATGCAATTAAAATTAAAAGATTTTGGTTTAAATTTTATTACATCACCAATATAGTATGATAATACAAGTGCGATAGATCTATTTGAAAATCCAACTCGTTATGTTAGAACTAAACATATTGATATAAGATCTCGTTTTCTAAGAGATAGTGTAAACAAACAAATAATATCACTTGAATTTATAAACATTGAAAATCAAATAGCTGATATATTATCAAAACCATTGAATCAAATATTCTTAATTAAGTTAAGAAGAGAGTTAGGAATCTGTTCTCTATCAGAAATATAAAAATAATGAAGTAAAAATTACAAAATATAAAGGAAACAAAATAATCAAAATAATACTATGTATGTCGACAAACCTACCCTCATTGTCGACATATAACGGTATTAATCTTTTTTTTATTTTTCCTCCAAAATTCAAATTGTTGGTTAAATAATAACCAATTTCAATTTTCTTCTTCATTTTTCTATATTTTTCTCTGTTTAAACTTCTAAAACAAACAAACCATGGCTTCCCCCAATCCCAAACGTTCTAGAGAAGAAAATCCGTCATTTTCCTTCCCTTTTCCACCTAATTCCCCTTCCAAAGCACAACTATGGCCAAGATCACTAAAATGGAGGGTGAAATAAAGAATGTACTGCAAATCCTCACTGAAATTCAAGTGGCACAACTTCGTATGACTAAGAACAAGAGAAGTAAAGCAAAATTCTTTGCAATTTGCAAAATATCTATTGGATAATCCTACGAATCCAATAGTGATGGAAGATGAGTCTGCAAATTCAGCTATGTATAATCTCATTCAAGGCAGCGATGATGAGTAAGAAGAGGAAAAAGAAGAGGAGGAGAGGATGAACACATGGAAGAAGACGAGGAAGTTAGATACGTCGGAGAAGTATGTTTCGATCGAGGTGGAAATTTCATCGAATAAAAAGAGAACTTTTGCCTTCATTATCCTCACTATCCTATTCACAAATCCCCGATCATTAGAAATCATGTTAGGATAGTAGTTAATTTCCTTTGATTGATTTAATGTGTGGTATGTATATTTGATTTGATTTGATAGTTTTACTTCGTACATATATGGATAGTTTAAGTTTTGGTTGGATTATGGTTACGTTATATTGTGATATTGAATGAATATATAGTTTGGTATGGTTACTATTAATGATTTGTGTTATCACTCATTATTTCGTATATATCTTCTTATCATTATTACTATAGTATCTTCGTTAGGGTGGTTATAGTTTTAGTTAGTTATATTTGTTGATGGCAAAGGGGAGAAATGTATAAAATCTAGGCATAGATTAAGTGAGAGTTCTGTCACTCAGGAGGAATTACAATATATTATATATACAGTTGTTATCATTAAAAAAGGGAGATTTTTAGTACCTTAGGTATTGGTTTTGATGAGAACAAGTAGAGGACATTATATAAAATATAGATACTATTGTTTTATCAAGATATATGTAGTACATATTGTAGGATATTAGATATGTATTGATTAGGAAGACTGTACGGTATCGAGATGCTGATATAAAGTTTCAAGAGTTTAAGAATAAAGACTCACGAGTATTGAAGAGTTTAAGATTTTAAGATATTATGGATAAGTTATAGAGTCATATAATTTATGTTAAAACCTTGATAGTACTTTCTCAATCTCTCTTACCTTCTCTAATTATGTTTTAAATTGTTTTTAAATATTCTATTTTTAAAAGGGGTTTTTAGACTTAGGGAAAAAGTTGGAGAAAATCTAGTTTCAGGGACAAGAAGTTGCTTTTTAGGATGAAAGACACTTTTTAGTATAAATCACAAATGATAGTTGCAACTATCATTTTCTGTTCACACTAAAAAGTGTCATTCAGACTAAAAAACCAAACTTGTTATCTTTGAGAATAATTTTTTTGCAGCTTCTTTCTCCTTGTGCCTATTTTCCTGTTTTTAAAATAATCTTTTCAAAATATTTCCAAAATCATCTTCAAATCTGTTATATTATAAAGATATTATTTTAATGTTTTTTGGCAAAGCCAACAGGGTTAAAAGGGACGCTACCTTTTATTTATACCAAGTAAAATGAACTACAAGTATAAAAGAAGAATGATAAAGGAGAACGAGAGGGGTGAAGAAAACAGATGGTGTGCTTGCAAAAAAAGAGAAAACCCTAATTGCAGCACTAAAAGTGAACCCAAGCTGAGCAAAAAGAGACTCGAAGTAGAACACCAGGATGAGCATCAAATTACTCGAAGAAGAAATGAATTCACTAAACTGCATCCAAGACTCGAAGCAGGATCCAGAACAACCCAAAGCAGCCATGGTATAATACATGCCTCTACCATCCAACTGAAATACAATGTTCATTTCAGAGTCTCCTAACTAAGGCACAAAAGAGATCATGTTTAGAGGTAGAAATTCCTGAAAACACATGTGCATTTCTTTCGGCCCAAATTAGGTGTATAAACACTTTTAAAATTTTCAGCAGCAACTTCGATTTAGAAGATCTCCATCTGGTTCCTTTAGAAATAGTACATCATTCAATTCTTGAATTCAAATAAGGAGTATACAGCCCATAGTGCCTTAGAATATGCTTTCATATAAAAAAAG
The DNA here is from genome assembly GCA_030765085.1 of Allium cepa. Taxonomy (NCBI): domain Eukaryota; kingdom Viridiplantae; phylum Streptophyta; class Magnoliopsida; order Asparagales; family Amaryllidaceae; genus Allium; species Allium cepa. The sequence continues at coordinate 757,942,895 of CM060939.1, read as the reverse complement.
TATAGTGGCATGTAAAGAAAAGATGCTTTACATTCTCAACAATAAGACCACAGAGGATACAGAGGACTGGTTTATCAACCCTATAGCATATAATTTTTCAGGAGTATAAAGACACCCCTGATTGCTCTCCAGAACAACAAGTTTTGAGTAGGAGAGGAGTTCATTTTCCAGATTCTTGAATACCATGGAAACTTAATCATAATTATTAAGTGTGTCTAGAGCCATATTAACTTTTTTTAATTGAATGAGGACTTTTAATTGAGTGAAGACTTCCATCCCAAGAGGAAGTAATCTCAGAAGATTGGAAGACCTTGTTATCAAGCAAAGCCCAGACATTCCTTTTGATTCATGAGCTAGATTAAGGAAGACTGATCCTCTCATCACATAGATAGTTTTCCACTTTAGCAGCCTCCGGTATTCCAGTAATGGCTCTCAGGTTGTTTGGAATTAGGTTAGTAAGAATCGTACCTTTATTTGCCTAAGGATCAAAAAAAAGATAACGAGTTACAGTTTTTCGTGGAATATTTAAAAAAGGAAGAAGATATTGCCTAAGTTTCATCATAATCCTCCAAGAACTACTACATTCTGGAGGAGATTTCATTGTCCAAAAATGATTATTTTTGAGTAAATTCTTCCTACACCAGAGATTTTGTTCTTTTCTGAATAATTTATCAATGTGAGATAAGTGAGCAGCGGCATTCCATTGCTTAACAATCATAACTCCAAGTCCACCATTTACAAGAGGACAGTAGGCTGATTTGAAAGCATCTGGAATTAGTTTTTCAGAGAAAGGGTTTCCATGCCCTAGAAAGTGGTTCATTGCAGAATTGATCATAGAGATCAATTTATAGGGCATTATGAAGAGTCTGGCATAATATAGGCACGTGGCAGATGCAATAGACTTGATAGTAACCAGTCTCCTAGGAATGGAAAGCTTTGGAATGGGCTATGAAGTTAGTTTGGAAATAAATTTTTCGTACATGGGAGGCAGTGAATGGTTTTGACACTAGATGAAGTTAGTGGAGCTCCTAAATACACTTCATCATTAGAAAATGGAGACAAGGTTGATAAATTAATCAAGGAAGCTTTGATATCTTCAGTCACTCTAGCAATGCATATTTTAGATTTGATAAGTTAACGCTTAAACCAGTCTGGTAGGTGAAAGAGTGAAGCACAGCTAAAATAGTGGATATAGATTTGACATTGGGCTTGGTGAAGAGAATTAAATCATCAGCAAATAAAAGTGTAGATATTAGAGGAAACCTACACATATGGTGATAATCCATCAGTTTGTTATCCAAGGCATTGTTGAAGTGAACTAAAAGAAATTCCATGACATATACGAAGATGTAGGGGGAGAGGGGATCCCCTTGTCTCAGACCTTGAGTACATTTAAAATATCGAAAAACTAAACCATTGAGACACAAGGAGTAATGAACAGTGGAGAGGTATGTTTAACAGGCCCGGCCCTAGGGGTAGGCGAGCTAGGCAGCCGCCTAGGGCAACGGACGGGTAGGGGGCAACGGCGAAGGTGGCGGCGAATATGATTCTCTGAAAATAGTTAAAATTAAATAATATCTATGTATAGCTTGGACAATAATTGTGTTATATCTCAAGTGGTTTACACATTGCTTAATGTGACAAGTGATCGGAGTTCAATGTCTACTATATTAACTATTTTTAAGTATCATTTTTTTTAAATCGGCTAGGGCTACATTCTTGTTCGGGTCGGTCCTGATGTTTAAAGCCATGCCAAGAATGTATGGGGAAAATGCATGAAGTGAAGAATGTAAATTATTGCCTCCCAGTGAATAGTGTCAAATGCCTTTTGAATATCTAATTTCAGCACACATCTTGGAGAAATATACTTCCTACTATATCCCCTTGACAGCATAGTAGAAAGGAGAATGTTGTCTGTGATATCCCTTCCAGGCAAGAAGGTATTTTGGTTTGGAGAAATGACAGTAGATAGTACATGCTTCATCCTAGAAGCTAAAATTTTGGCAATGAATTTGTATATTACATTATAACAACTAATAGTCCTAAATTGAAAGACTAAAGTAGGATGAGTTATCTTAGGAATTAAGGCCACTCTAGTAGCATTAATACCAGAAAGTATCAAATTGTGTTTGAAATTTTTTTTAACTACCTTGATTACATCACTACCAATAATATGCCAACATTATTTGTAAAAGTGAGCATTGAATCCATCTGGAATAGGGGAGCTGTTAGAGTTCATGCCAAATATAGAATTCTTTACCTCATCATCGATAACAAGATCAAATAAGGGTTGATTGACAGAGTCAGATATAGTAGGCAGCTTAGTATTAGCATAATAGTGCAATTGATGATCATCTGTAGAATGAGGGGCCAGCAGATTGGTGTAATATTGGAGAAAAGCATTTTGAATCGTATATGAGGAAGTGCAAATATTTCCAGTCTGATCTTGATTTGGTAGTAATCTGAATAGAGGCATTTTTTATTTTCAAAGTACTATGAAAGAATGTTGTACTTTTATCACCATGGAGATGCCAATTAGATCTAGCCTTTTGTTTTTGCATTAAGTTCTCTTCCACTAAGGCGTTAACAAGCTCACTATGAATTTTATATCCTTCATATAAGAGGGGGATATCCACATGTCTGTTGTGAATAGAAGTTTGAATAGCATGTAACTGTTCTCTTAATGAATCAGACATGCCATAAGTGTTGAAATCCCAGTCTTTAAGTCCGCTTTTAAGAATCCTCAATTTATTATGCAAAATACACATAAGATTACCAAATACTTTGCATTTCCAACTATCATTAACGATAATGAAAAATCCAGTGTGAGAAGTCCAAATATTAAAAAAATGAAAAAGAGGATATTCTGTTCAAAGCTTCATATCCCTAATCAAGAATGATAGGGGAGTGGCCAGAGAGAGTGGGTGGAAGGACATGGTACAGTAGATTTGACCATTGGGTTAAAGAGTTTAAGTTGGAGTAGGCCTTGTCTAGTTTACAAAAAGTTCTCGAGCCTGATCAATTGTTGTTGTTCCATGTATATTTATGGCCATCAAAATGAATGGGAGAGAGGTCTGATGAAAAGAGAGAGTTATCGAGTGGTCTAGTTTGCTGAAAAGAAAGGGGGACACCATCACATTTGTCATGAGGGAACTGCATATAGTACCAATCACCAACTCAAATCCATTGTTCGTTTGGAGGATGAAGGGAAGGAAGTTGGTCAAGAAATAATTATATGGGATTTTTATGGTTTTTAGCATAGATAGAGGTTAGGAAAAAGATTGGTTAGATGGGATATGTTTGAATTTTGAGTATGTAAATTGTCTTTAAATAATGATAGGTTCAACAGAAAAGGTTAGAGGGTTCCAAAGAATCAAAAGTCTACCAAAAGGAGCATGGTCAAGATTGTGAAGAATGACCCATTGATTATTTATTAAAGAGGTAGCAGCAAGAGTAGTGGCATGGTTGAGTTTAGTTTCAGCAAGAATGATCATTTTGAAGGTTTTGGAGATTGTTAAATTATTGGCTTCATGTTGCTTTTCTATTGAATTGGCTCCTCTAATATTTCAGAACCTAATGTTATTCATTTTATGCATCATAGGAAAGGATTTGAGGAACACATGTAGTGTTTTTAAGTTTATATATATTGAATTATTGTTTATACTTTACTAATTTATAACTATATTGATATTATATATATTATTTACATTACATGAAATATTCTTGTTAAATTTTTCAAAATTATTTTATAAAGTTTTATTAAGTTTCAATATGATTAAAATATGTATAAACTATGTTTAAATGTTTGTACAAAGTTTTAAAATATTTTATAAAACTTAATATATTCAAAACAATTTTTGTTAAGTAATTTTTCAAAATATAAAGGGATATGTCGACATATCCTTTGCAAGTATGTCAACATGCTAGCCATATTTTTCAAAATCCAAATTTAAATGGATGTCTCTTTTTATCGTATCTCTTCGCGGATGGTCATGGCTATTGTTTCCTTATATATACCAGTTTTCCAAATGAATTTTCATCCACTATTTTCTTATTTTTCTCTCATTTTTTTACTATTTTTATTTCTAAGCGATTTTTCAATCAGAATCAAACTCAATCATTATTAGTTTGATTCTATTTCATATACTCTCTGATTTCTCTCATATCTCTCTTAAGATCAAGTGCTCTTCAAGAGTTATAAGAACAAATGTAATCAAGATTGAAGATCTGAGTCTGTAGACTCTACAAAATCATACTCTTATACTATGGGGTGATCTTGGTATTCCTGAAATCCAAGTAGGTGTGATTGTAGCCTGATTAAATTAAGTAGGTGCGCTTGAGGCCTAAATATCAAGTGGCTCTAGCTAGAGGCCGAAATTATAGAAGGTGTGCCTCACAGCCTTGAAATTGAGATTGTATTTGCATTTACTAGTTGAAAGAAATCTGTACAGGGAATTGTGCGGGACTAGATGTAGGGTAACTTTGAAACAATATAAAATCCAGGTATTGTCTTTCCGTTTTACTTTTAATGCATTTACTTTTATATATACTTTGATTCAATGATTATTTTTTGACTGTTAATTCCATCATTCCAAGTAAAATATTAAACAATGTAGTAATATTAATTTAACCTTAACATCCCTATTCCACGGACTCGTAATATTTCATCATCGCATCCTACCAAAATGTCATAAACATGTAGTAATATCTCATCATATTTATACAGACTCACGCTCTGGTTCGACCTCGTGACCTATAGAGTTGGCTTTTGCCCACCTTATCTTAATCTCGTATAAGGTTCATGTAATGCCTAGAATTATTTTACATTTCGAATAAGAATATTTATTTTATGTAGATATTCAAATTTGATTCAAATATAATAAATTATAAGAAAACAGTTGTTAATAAAACAGCTTGATTTTATGACTTATTTTAAGAATGATTTTATATGATTTTTTCATAATTTTTAAATTGAAGATTATTTAAATTATTGTTTGAAGCATGTTATGGAAAACGATGGTATTTTGGAGAACTTCATAGAATTACTAAACCAGTGTATTTATATTGTTGCTTTGTGATCGTGTCACATTGTTATGCATGATCGTAATTTTATTCCTGTCGTTCGTGGTTCGTACGCGAACATAGTATTGTGTAGTGAAGTACTGAAAATCATATCATAACATAAAAAAAACCTCCACCCTTCTCTCTTGTGCTTCCTCATTTCCTTTTTCTCCTTTTATTTTCATTTACAGTAAATTAGATATGAGCCACCTCCTTCCTAAAATTAATCTTGATATTACAGCTGATGGAATTGGACGCATTGAATCCATTGAATTCGTAGTGGAGAGAGCTTCAAATCTGAAGGATTTTTCGACTGTGATGATGTTGGGTGGTGTTTACCGTAATGCCAAAACTAGAGTTTCAATTTGTCGTTGATTGTAGGCAAATTAGGCCGAGACAATGGTGAATTCGGGCTTCTTGTATGAAGGGGAGTATATGATTGTCATGTGGCATGGTGTGGCTGCAAGATGGGAAATGTGACATTGGCTTTATTGCACGTGATACTATAGGTCACGATTAACTGGAATCAGCCAAGCTTAAAGTTTATGGGTCAGATGTGAAGCTTATGCAAAGTGGAGTTTGTGGATGGAGGCGACGCATGATTTCGTGGAGTATTGCGTGAGTTATAGGAGGAGATGCATGGCCTGGAAATGTGCACATTTTATGCGTATACAGGGTTTGATTTAGAATTAGGGAAGAAAGGATTACGGGCAATTAATTTTGTTAATTAGTTAATTAACTAAATTAATTAATACAAAATTTTATAAAATCTATAACTTTTGCATACGAGCTCCAAATTGAGTGTAGTATTTTGCACTCTTTGTTTGATTTTTAACCGAGAAAAAACACATAAACATTGACTAGAATTTTGGTGAGTTAACTCACCTTTGAATGAACTCTATTTGATATATGTGTTGACATAAAAAAAATTGTGTGCTTGGATGATTTCTTTGGTCCATTCGGTTGAATTCCCGCTTTGGAAAGCGGAATGACATATAAAATGTAGTATAAGGAACACATGAAATTTTATAGAGGGATCCAGATTCCTCACCACTGTTGACTTTAGTTCCATTTATATACTTATTTTTTAAATTATTGAATGTCAAAGTTTGGTAGATTGGTCGTATTGGATATAACTTTGATATGTTGAAAAATTGAACTCTTTTAGTGCAGATCAATGGTAGCAATGGTTAAGTGCTATGGTAGCTCTAGGCCTCACTATACCATTTTGGAAATACTATTGTTTGTTGTTTTGATTCAAAAATAGTTTTGATTCGGAGAATGATTTTAAATGTGACTTTTGGAATTTTCTATAGCATTTTATTTAGAAATGGTTATTGAACTCCTCTATTTTACTATAACCTTTTTGCTAATCTCTTATAATTTATATGGAAATGTTTTAAAAGTAGTTTGGAAAGTATTTATTTTACATAACAGTTGATATATTAATGGATGTTTATTATAAGAAAAGGAGGTTTATCTTTTATAATAAAGTGATTCTACTTTAAAAGAAGATAGAAATATTTTGGAATAAATAGTTATGAAATGATTTATATAAATATTGTATAGAAAGATAGATTTATAAGTGATATTTTGTAGAAGAAAAATGATAGCATTTTAATAAATTAGAATAATAAATGTGAAATGAGAAATGAATTTAGACTTGATTGAAATGAATTTAGACTTGAATCATTGAGGAACTTCTGAATTGTGAAATGAGAAATGAACCTAAGAGCTAAGTGAAAATATCAATTGAAGTAGAAATCCTTAGAATTAGGAAATTATGAACTTAAAATAAAATTGAAACTGTAAAACTCGCGTAGTATTAAATTTCATTCTATAGCATAGATATAACTTACCAAAATATTTAAGAAGTTCAAAAATGTTATATGAATTGTTAATTGGATAATATACAAGTATAGGTTTGAATAATGAAATACGCATTTAATTAATGGTTGCAAATATAAATAAAATGGTTAGTAAATAATTGGAATTTAAATTAACATTTAAAGGTGATTCACAATTATGTTAATATAAAATGGAAATACTATATGTGAATGTAAATGTGAAATTAAATTATAGTGAAATTTAAGTAATGACTTAAGAATTAATTAATTGAAAATTCAACTTTAAATGAAAAGAAGTTGTATGTTGTTTAACTACATTCTATTTGCATAACTATAACTTACCAAATACTTAAAAGGTTTAAAATGCTAATAAGGACAAGCAGAGAAATAATATACCAGTGTGAGAGTGAATAATAAAATTTGAAGATCTATTGATAGTTGTAAATATAAAAGAAATTTAAGCTGTAAAATGAATAATATATATAAATGAATGAATAAAATTTAAAATTAATGAAATATAAAATTGGTAAATGGAAACTAATTAAATTTGAATATAACTAAATGTCAATAAACTTGGAAGTGTATGAAATTAAAAAATTGACTTGGAAATGTATAATTGATTTCGTGTAGATTCTGGATGGTTGTTAATGTTTGATATGCATTGGTTGTTAGATGGATGAAAATTGATTAAGTAGAATTCATTAGTGTTAATGGAATTGAAAAAACGGAATAAAATAAAATAAAAAAATAAAAAAAAATTAAATTCAAGTTTGAAGCAAAATGAAATTAAATATAATTGAATTCAATTTAAATTGAAGCAAATTGACTTGAATTTAAAATGTGAATGAAACAAACTTGAATAAATCGAAAACAAATTGAATGTAAACCTATTGCATGGATGAATAAGAAAATAAATGACTTTGTGTTTATGATTGTTTTTTTAGAAAATTTGAAGTCTTGATGGTTTGCACTTTGAAAAAATAAAAGCAAATTTTTGGGAAAATCCAAATTTGTCCAATATATGCTGAAACGAAAACAACCATAACTTTTAAATGGCTGAACGGAATTCGACGATCTTGGACTTTTCGAAAAGCTCAGAAACTATAGCACAATTTTTGTTTAGATAACTTGAGAAAATTCCTTCGTTTAATAGGTTAAAAACTTGAAAGTTACTCGCTGTTTTGTGTAAAAATAAGTAAAATCAGTAGTATACACCCTTAGTATTTTCGCCATATCTTTTGACTGGTTTATCATATTTTGATGATCTTGCCCTTTATGGAAAGCTAAGCACTTAAGCTAAAACTTTTGTTTTAAGTGTTTTGTGTTTTGATGTCGTTTAGAAGGTCGGAAATGTGGGTGAACGTCGCGGACCTGCGCAAACACTGCCCAGGCTGAAGCGTATCCCCTAAGTAAAACGGCCATAACTTTTGAACGGATGATCCGAATTCGATGATTTTGGACATTCCGGAAAGCCTGAAATGAATGCAACTACTTTTGTTTAGATTCTATTGTCAAATTTTACCATTTACGTGACCTAAAGCTAAGATTTGTTTGCTGTCCAGAAATTGAAATCTCAGTTTTGAAGCTAAATATGTTATATATATGTTGTGTAGGCTAAGTATAGCGATTTATCTTTATATGCATGGTTCTAACTTAGTTATTGAGCATTTTAGTAGGTAGTAAAGGGGTTGCGCTTCGTTGTGGAGCTCGCTTCTAGGCTAAACGCATAATGTAAGTAAAATGCTAATAAATGCTAAATAAAAGGTACGCTTACGGTTTTATATGATATTGGTGATATTTATATGTTGTTTCCCCACATATGGGATGCCTCATCATTGAGATGAGATGTATATTTGTGATATATATGCTATTATATTTTTTCCGATCGAGCCGCGCAAAGGAGACTCTGCCGAATTTTTCCGTAAATCAGGGTATTAGAAAATTTTTCAAGTTTAAATTTCTTTTATATAACTTGCTTTGATAATTAACTTTTAAGTTTAGAAAGCCGTTCGGAGTAAGTTAGTGGAAGCGTAGTTATGACTTTATAAATGGAATTTCATTGTTTTATAAGTTGGTAACTTTGAATAAAATATATCTAATGTTGAATTCTATACTTAGTTTTTTTTCCCTTCTTTTCCTTTTCGGGGACGAAAAGTTTTGAGTGGGGGAGAGTGCAACGACCCGTAAATTTTCGATAATTAAAATAGCTAATTTAATAAGATTTCGTGATTTAATGTTAGAAAAAAAAAATTGTAATTCATTTGGAATAATAATAACTGGAATGAATTGCAACAATTATCCAAGTAATGAAAAATAAATGCTACTTAGTAAATTCCTTTGCAATCGATAGTTGAATAGGGTGATAAATGTTGAATTCATTTGGTATAAGAAAGTAGTTGATTGATAAGTAAAATCTATTTGAAATCAAATATTGAATATTGAACAAGTAAATTGTTTAAATTAAATATTTAAAACTTATTGAATAATTGAATAACTGTAAAATGAAAATAGGGTTCTAAATTTTGAAATGGTTTTAAAAGTTGAATCTTATAAGTTCAATTTCAATATTTCAAAAGATAATGAATTATTGGATAAGCGAAATTGTCTAAATTAAATATTTGGAATTTATTGGATAAATTAAATAACGGGTTTAATATGATTAAAAATGATTTGTAAAATTTTATTTTATCATATTGAATTTATATTGATGTTATAGAACTTCTAAAACTGAATTTAAAATTTATTTGTGAAAATTGAATATTTTAATATTTAATTTTCGACTGGAAAATAGCCAATTTTTGAACAGTCTCAGAATTGAACAAAACTAGTTTCATTGGATCCGTAATAGTTAGTTATTATCGGATTTCAATTTTCGTAGCAATCGGAGTTGTCGTTTGACCGTGGCAGCTCGAAACGCGTTGAAATTGTTTTAATATTAATTTGGCGAGTTAAAATAGTCATTTTTCAAACGGTCTCGGATTTCGACGAAACTAGTTTCATTGGATCCATAATTTGATATTATTGTAAGGTTTCAAATTTTAAGTCAAACGGATTTACCGTTTGTCCGGGGCAAGCCAAAACGCATAGAAAATCGTTTAATCGGTTTAATTTAAAATTGATCGTTTATTGCCGTAACTCACACATACGATCGAATTAGCTTCCGAAACACATTCCATTGCGTTCGGAACGTGGGGTAAACCTTAGAAACGCCTGCCGGCATGCTTCGTTTGGAGTTCGAAAAATTTTCGGTGAATAGTGTTTTTGCAATTTTCTATAAAAGGACCCATCCTCTTTCATTTGCTCCAAACCCTAACTCTTTTTGACCAGCCGCCACTTTCATTTCAATGGCCTGAAAATTTCGAAACTTCCTCCTCATTTTTCTCTCAATTCATCAACAATTAGCAAAAACTCTCAACTACAAAGTTGTAGAGCACGATGAAAGCTTCAAATCCATACGGAGATGATCGAAAACGGAGCTTCGAATCAACGGGAAATCGAGCAAGAAGGGGCTGCGTTTTTCACGTTTTTCGAGGCCAAAGGGGCAGCCGAGTTTCATGCTATTCTCGGTGTAGGGAAAGTTCGTCGGGGGCTTCGCGATGGAGGTGGCCGATCGTCTTCAAGTCGTGTATTTTGGTCGTGAAAATTCGTTGAAGCTTGACGGCTATGGGTTGTGTTGCGCGTTCGAACACCGGGAAGAAGATAAACGCGTGCAACGGCCTGATCTGCTTGGGCTGGAAATCAACGACTGAGATCGCGTAGGGTTTGAATTTTTTTTTTTAATTTATTTACGTTTTAAATTTGTTCAATCTTTAAAATGCTCTAACTTTTGCATACGAGGTCGGAATTCAAGGAAACGAATTGCGTTGCAATCGTTTTGTCGAGCACTACGCAATGCAACTGGATTGGAATCATTTGGTGCTAGAGAAAATTTTGAGTTAAATCGAACGTCGTTCGATTTGATTTAAAATCGTAAAATCAAGGTGAGTGTTTTATAACACTCACAACGTACTAAATATCTTTATGCTAGTTAAATTGATATTATGAAGTGATATGAATTTTATTTGCCGTTGTTTGATAGAATTTAATTGTCATTTGAATTAACCGTCGAAAAGTAAATTGACAGTTAAATTTGAAATTAAAATTGAAATTGAATTGTGATTTAATTACCTGACCTCGATAACTATGAAATTGCCATGAATTGTATTGCCTATTGGATGGTGTATTTCGATGGATGCTATTGGTTGATATTTGAATGTTTGGATGTTTATTTGCTTATATATATCATGTTATGCATACATATGATACTGTGATTTAATTTAAGTGATATATATTCATCCCTGACATTTAATTGAAATAAATAATTACTTGGCCATAGGATAGAAAATTATATACGGACACCGAATTGGCTAAATTAATAATATATAATAATTTTTAAAATCGTCGATTTGAAATTTATTTAAATGTTTGATGTGAAAGTTATAAATAGAAATCGAATTTATAAAAATCGAATTTATCGAAAATGTGAGTTGGAATGTTGAAATAAATTTCGGTTAAAGGGATTTTGTTAAATAATTTAAGTTGAGACTTTGAGGTTTGAAATTGGATATGATTGGATTTCGAAAATTAATTGTTTGAAGGTTTAACCTTAATTCGGGCTTTGAATATTACTAAGTAAAAGTGATATGAAAATGATATTTTGAAATCGAGCTTGGAATTGAGTCGTATTTGAAATTTGGATTTAAACTTGAATATTGTTGGAAAAGTTTGTCAAGTGTTATAAATCGATATTTTTGAGAAATCAAGCTCCAAATCGATATAAATTGAAATTGAATTAATTAAAGGTGAATGTAGAATTGAATCGATTTGAAGTCAAAGTTGACATTGTTTTGAATTGAAATCGAAATTGAATCGGTAGAATGGAAATTGAAATTGATTTGAATTGGGAAGTTATAATTGAAATGGTTTGGTTTTGAAGCTGTTTTATTTTGTTTTCCAAATTTCTCGGTTATATAAACCATTTTTGAATACTTAAACTATTTAATCTATTTTAAATCTACTTAACCCGATTTAAATTATTTTAAACTAATTTATCTATTTGAAATCCATTTTAAGATTTTAAGTATTTTTAAGTATTTTAATTATTTAAAAATACTTTAAACTACTTAAAACTATTTTCTAAAATTCCAAACTGGTCAATAAGGTGAATGTTTATATTTAAAATCTTAAATCTAAATAGGAATTGGATTAAATGAAATTGTAACCTAAATTGAAATTCGAAATGATCTTGAAAATCGAAATGAGATATTGAGGCGAGAAATGATTTTTTGAAAAGGAACCTTATATTTTGAATAGATACGACAATATTTGAAATGGATTTGATTTATGAAGCGAATATGATATTTTGATATCAATTATGAATCGATTTGAAATGTAAAATAGCCAACGGTGTAATAATACGTAGTTATTAAAGAGACCGGGATCGGATATGGACATACTCTCTGTCGATACCGAAAACCACTTTAATAACTATTATACGCGGAGTGTTGATCCAGAATGAAGTGGATGGTTTGGTGAACGCGTTGACTGAAGAAAGAGAACGATTATTGGATGACCCCTGACATGACTAAAACAGGAGCCGCGCCGGGCCATTGAGGTTCGCCACCTCTAGCGGACACACTTCTTCGATACCATTTCTATTACATTTGTGATGCGATTTGGGTGCACCCCTTGATTTGGGAGTGTTGTTTCGCGGTGTTGGGGTAGCTGCTGGCTATGCCCAACATCAGTCCGGATCACGCAACTACTAGTATCCTAGTTGGTATCGCCTCATGTACCTTGTCATACTGATTATCCTATTTGCGACCACTACGTTTTGATTTGTACCTTGAGTATATGGATTGCCCTCTGGTGACTTCCGGTTTTGGGGAAACTACGGTCTTGTATATGCTTTTGGGAATATAAAATGTGTTAAGGGGGATTATGGTAACGCCTTAACGCTATTTTGATACTTTATATTACTGATAGGCATTATCTACTTAGCGTATATTACTATATAGTAGACAGTTTCACGGATCCTTGAGAGATGGAAAATCCCGTAACATCTCTTAAGTTATTGCACGCACGTTGACACTGGATAGGAGATGTCAAACCCCGTAAACATCTCTGACGCCGTTACACTCATATTTATTTATGATTGATTTAACTTACATGAGGATATTTTAGTCCTGACTCGAGTGTTTTGTCTTTTCATTACGCTCGGGTCAGTCCTGAGTTTTTCAGATTTTTGAAGATCTATTCTGGAGGATGAAGACGAAGATTTGGTATACTATTACTATTATTACCCTTGCATCATGTTATATGCTGCATTATTTAATTGTTCTGTTGTATATGTATAAACTCTTATAAATGTTGTGTAAATAATTGTCAAAGTATAGTAGACAGCTTCATGAACTGTTTATTTGACTATTATATTTTATCGTTCCGCTGCGAGATTCTGTGTTGTTTCTTTTCCTTTATTTCTCTTTCTTTTCTTTTCTTATTTACCCCAATAACCATCTGCCCTTTTCAATGGTTTGGAATCGACATGTGGATTTGATCGTCGGTTTAAACTGTCCAAAAAGGCGGGTTGTTACATGATTTGAGTTTTTCACACTAGTTTACCAAACCGATTCCAGCATTATTTTCTTATAATGCTTGGGTCTGCTCAAGTATATTTCTAGATTTAGTTATGGATGCTTTGGAGCTTCAAGAGATGAGCTAGATGCCCCCCAAGATGTATTTACGTGTTTTATTTTCTGTTGGTATTTATTATTTTGTATTTATTATTATTTGTGAGGACATGCTGTAATAACTGACCAAACTGATGATAAGTTAGTTAACTCTTATTGATGTATGTATATTACGGTTTTCTTTTATAAAGATCATGTGTATATTATATATTACTCAACATGATGTGAGATTCTGCTATGTCTTTTCTTTTCTTTCACCACAACAATCTGTCTTTTGACACTCGGACACTTGGCACACGAATATTCTAGATGTATTAATGTCGACTTTTGATGGTCAAAAAGGTGGGCCATTCCAACTCACTTCCCTTGATTGCCTAAAGCCTACAGGAAAGCCTGTTGTCCTCATGCTACCTAGATGGACTCACGCCCTAGTCTGCCCATCGCCCGTAGGGTCGCTTAACATCTACTTCCTTCCTTGCCCTACCGTAGCATTATTGGGGGGAAAATAATTTCGTGCCTGGATCACCAATAAGTGTCATAGAACCACATTCACATCGCATACATACTTAGGGGTATATATCCAACGTCCCAGACTCATTCCCGATCACATTCAGCATCGCATCACCATATCATAATGCACACACACACACACACACACACATATATATATATATATATTATATTCTCTTTACACAATAACCAAACCATCTTTATATCCATTCATTTTGTAACACCATCATGCCCCTTGTCACGTCTCTAATCACTTTCCAAAATGTACATGAAAGACACAAATCAAATTGTATGTTATTTGTTTATATTGATCCATTAGGCCGAGGTACATTCTTATAGATTTACGTGCACCAGTCTATGGCCACCAGTCCACCGGTGTACATATCTATTTTAGGTTTGAGTCTTAGACCACCACCGCTTCATCTCAGATTATTGAGGACTGTGCCTAGACTCTACCTTTAGGTTCTAAAGTTCAATATATCATCTTTTTCATGGATTTTAGCATAAAACTTTCAGATTTCCAAATTTTACATAAATCTAGTTTCTAAACATTTACATCACCAAATCCCTCTCGAACTTTTTTAATTTTGAATTAAAAGTGTTTATACATTATTATCGACCCTAATATAGTCTACAAATCATCGTACAAGGTGAATATTGCATTATAGGAAGAGGAAAGCATGATCACTCACCAAAAGTCCAAGATTGCTTCCTTCCTTCATTGTTTTACCAATTTTCGACCACAAACTTTTGTTTTTTGCTCCAACTTCTTTTCTAGATTGTAATACTTCTCCAAATGGTCATTTAGATTATTGAATTCCATTAAGAATCAAAGAAGATATGTTGATTTAAAGTTGGACATCGAATTCTGAAAACTGTGTAAGGCAATTCATCACTTTCCTTTGCTATCTGGCTCTGTTGTGCCCCCATGCTCTAGAATTTCACCTCCAAATCACTCCAAATCCGTAGCCTTGTCTAATAGCTCAGTTTTTCCATTGGTTTCACTTAATTCTGTTGAGAAATGAGGGGTATATCATAATTTGGTTTTAGGTATGTTAAGTGGGAAGAAGGTGATAGGAAGAATAAGAAGTTGTTTCTTTTTGGCAACTGTACGTTCTTGAGAATATTAGTAGTTAGAGCTAAAAGAACCTAACAGTCTGTTTATTTCAAAATTCAAATTCAATAGTTCAACGCCTAATTAGCTTTAAAACGTATTTCGCTCGTATCTTCTTTATATGACTTCCAAATGAGATAACTAAATTTACTACACGAATCAGAAAAACTAGATGATTGCAATAGTGCTTGTTTCGCCGTCAAATTCCAATGTTTAAAAATGACCATTTTGCCCCTTCTTATAATTAATAAATTAATTCATCCGTTCATTAATTTCAATTTATTGTTGTATTTATCATATTACTGATATTTAATTAAAATATTTCTCAAATTTTTTGGTGTATTACAAGAAATATTTGTCTTGCAATTATTTACAAAACCAACTATTTAGTTAGCAAAATTTAAACCTAACAAGTGTTTAACGCAATTATTTGACAAGTTAATTTTTTTTTGGCAAAGCCATCCAGCTTTAAAGTGGGTCGTGCCACTATGAATATAGTAAGGAACAGGTGTTCTGCACATGCACGGAATTGCTAAATCTGGTTTTATAGTGGCCAGACCACTGAGAACATGAGCAAAAGGAAAAACACAGGAGCTAGATAAAGGTCTAAACTACACGGAAGGGCACAAGGCCCCCCTATCATTACTAATATCTTCATCAGTATCTGGACTAATAACATGTTGAATTGCAGAAAAGTGCTTAGCCAGTTCAGATTGAAAGATCTCAAGTGAGGAGAGTAGAGATAAATCCAGTCCTATGTAGGATCTAAGAACTACCACTAATTCCAAGCACCATCAATACCACTGGTCGGTATAAAAAGACCATCACTATCAACATGATACACTAACCTTCTAGTCTCATCGGGATCACCTAATAACATATGATAACTATGCATCTATGGGTCATATCTCATTTCCGTTAGTTCATGAATCCAAGAACTCTCTTTTGGTTCCTAAGTAGCCCCATCATCAAAAACGCTAACTGCTAGGGAAATATCTATCTCCACAGCTGGAGTAGGAGAAACAATAGGAATAGGGGCAGGTGGAGCATTAACCTTAGGAACCCATTTCATTGTTGGCCTCAGAAGGGAAATTTTCCCAGAAGGGGATAGAGGAGCTATCCTTGAACATTGACAGGTTAATTTTTGCTTTGTAAATATTTTACTTTTTTATCAAACAAGTTTTTCGATTGTGTGTGTAATAAGGTTATTATTTTAATGTTTATGAGAATGATGTTACATATATAATCAAATGGCATTTTTGGCTAATCATGTGATTTGGTGCACTTAATGGATAATACTACAATATACCATAATTCAACAAATATGTGTGAACAAATTTACTTAAGAAAATAGAGAATCACTACAAAAAATGTTGTCAAATATTGGACAATCAAATATTTGTTTGGAAAATATTTGTAATGTTAAATATTTTCCTGGAAAATATTCGTTAATCAATTTTTATGACATAGTTTTAGAGGTTTTTTTGACATGTTTTACTAATATTATCTTTAGGAAAGGAAGGACCTGATTTTGCTTGAAGTCAATTCATACGGTATCCATTTTGCTAACATTTGAGCATTTTATTTATAACTTTTTTTGTGATATTATTTCTGTCAGGTCACATAACCAATAGTGCATAGAAATGGTAGATATTATTTTTGTTTATAATATAAACTACAAAAGATAAAATGAGTTATTTGAATATACTAGTAAAAAATTTATACAAGCACTTTTTTTTAGATTTTTTCTGACTTGTTCCATTAACTACTTTCCAATTATTATTTTCCTTGAAAATGTTTTCATTTATTCGTTTATAAACATATGGCAATAGAATTAGAGGAAATTTAGAGTTTGCATTAGAAGCAAATAAGTTGATGGCAAATACATTATTATTAATATCACAATATATGTTGTATCTTCTACCTTTTTTATCGTTTAAATCTTTCTTTAAGCTTGATTCTACTTCTTTTGCTACTATGACAACCCGTATTTTACGTATCGGATGATCATAAAATATTTTTATTTATTCAAATGAGGTAATATGATTCTATAATCTTGGGATATGACTCTTAGAGAAATTTTGTACACATTTTTTTCCAAATTTCTATGTGACCATTCTAATCTTGAAAATCTTTTTTGGGATATAACTTTTGATAGAAGTTGAATTAGGATCTCAGAGTAGTTTCACTACTTCAGGATGATGGTTTCCCATTCCGTAGAGTGTTCATAACAAAAAATGGACTTAAGGTTAGAAAGTTATACTTGTTTTAAGTTTTGATAGTTGCTGGCCAGAACTTGTCTATAATTAATTAAGCCCATAAGTAGGTCCATTAGACTACTTCGTAAATAGGGGATGTAGGAGTCAAATTAAAAAATTTCTTCTCACTTCTAAATCAGATCTAAACCTCCATTAACTCTAGAAACATCCAAAATCACCTAAATTACTCTCTAAATCAAACCAAATTGAAGATTAGTGAATATATCATTGATTAGAAGATAAAGATCATCGTTTTGGTTGGTTTAGATTGCTTTTCATTGTTGTGTACTTTGGATCGAGACTCGAATTGATTGAATTTGGTAATTGGTGAGTGGTTTATATTTTCTTACTATTTTATGCATGTCTATATCGTAGAATAATAAGTTTTAATATTATTTTTAACCTTAAATTCCTTTTCTAACTCTAACCACATCTTATGTATGATTGTAACCTAAATTGATGGATTTTAGTATGATTTGTAGTAATGACTTTGTAACTCACCTTGTTCATGTTCGTATGTTCATTGTTGCTTAGATCTAGATTAGAATATGCTTGGTTGCTATAATTCTATGTATTTCTTGTTTGAATAAATGTAATTGCATGTTATTCTATGTTTTTAATTGTGCGTTAAAATGGTTTCCTAGTTTTTTTTTGGATATTTAGGAAGATAGGTTGGTGAATTTGGCATATCTGATGCAAAGTTCGTTGGAATTGGATGAAACTTGGAGGAGAGACTCTAGAGCATGAAGGGAGACTATAGCTCAAGTAACATGTCTAGAATGTTTAAGTACATAACTCAATAGCGAGTCACTTAACTCGGTACCGAGTCATTTTTATGGCTTAGATGATTCAACGATTTTAAGGATCTCTAGGTGTTGGTTAGTGGAGATGGACCAAGGCAAGGTTTAAAGAATTGGTTAAGTGTTGGGTGTTATCCCACGTGGTTTCTAGAACTTGGAGTTAACTGTTTTAGATTGGAATCCGAGTTTTTTTGATGGATGAGGTCGGGATCCGAAGCACTTGGGATTGGGGTTCTAGAAGCACGAAAGGTAACTTAGTCAAAATTGACTAAGTATATGACTCGGTGCTGAGTCATTTTGACTGGGTGCTAAGTTATTTTAATGCATGGTGACTAGATGAGTTTTCTAGAGGGTGGGGTGGAAGCTCTATAGGTTGGACTAGAGGTGTTTGGTTATTCGCATCAGGTTGGATGGCGATGTAACATCATGATTAAATCTATGTATCTTTAGTTTGTGACTCGTGGGGGAGTAGATACTAAGATGGCACCTCAATAAATGAAAGAACTATAGAATAGGGAATGTAGGGGTGTTCCTAGATAATGAAACTGATTGAGCAAGAGATGGACTCAGATCTAAATAGAGCAAAGGAGTGCTCGAATGTATACGTGCTAAGGAATTGTTGATACTCGGAGTATTTTCTTTATACTCAAAGCATGGGTATTGTAAGTGCGGACGCCCATGGATGTAATCCCTAGACCAGTGGCTTTGGGTCTATCGTCTAGCTTTAGGCCACGGGACACATATCAAGCTTTAGTTTGCATGATACGAGAGGATAATGAAAACTAGGATTTTAATTAGTCCTTAGCATGAGGGCCATACAAATTATCATAAATTCAGGGCACATGGATGGGTGATAGTGAGTGTTGCTTGATGGATGCTATGGTTACTTTGGTTTCTTTCTTTATTGGTCTATCACTCATGAATACCATTGGGAGTAGGTGTTGGAGATAGGAATATATACACATCCACCATTCTATGTTGTACAATACCTTTATTATATTTATAGAGTAGCATATTATGTTGCTATATGCTCACTCTTTGGTTGCAAGGACATGTCAGGTATGGTTCGTGTACTATTATTTCTTATGATATCCACTTGTATAGTATTTTGAGACTCATATACCGCTTATACCAGACTGTTGTCTGACCTAAGATTTTATGCTTTGCTTCTTATTATCTTGGATACTCTTAAATGAGCAGACTAGATAACAGGTCTAGGCGATGCAACATCTATGTGGAGGATGAGCGAGATGGAGTTATCTCGTATTATATACATATATGGATTTCTATGCTTTCCACTAGGAAGCACTATGGAGCTTTATCAGTGCTCGCTTATTTCCTTTTTGTTGAGACAGTTAATTGAGTTGATTATGTTGTATATACTCTATGACTATTGATGTATAACTCTATGGATCTTATACTCCGATGATTAGTTCACATTGTTATTACTATTTCTTTTGTTATATTTGTGATATTATATATTGTCCATGTATTATGAGATATACGATAGGTTATATGTTATGTTTGTTTTATTTTCAATCCTGATGATTGTCCTGTATCGACTGGGCATGGCTACAACATGCTATATATAAATTGTTGGTATTGGTGGTATAGGATGGTCATCACATTTAGTATTAGAGCTTAGGTTACACGATTAACCTGAGTTGATACCGCGATCCGGTAAAGATAAGGAATGTGTTATAGCCTTAGACTGGATATATAGTGTATATATACGAGAGAGTTCGTACTTGTTGTATGTTTTGGATTTCAAAACTATATAGTAACATATATTATATAATGTAAGACGCATGCACGTTGAAGTCTATATGGATCGTATGTTATGTATGTGACAAGTAATTATTAAAAATATACGATAAATTAAGATAATGAGATAATGGTAAAATAAAAAGAGCACACCAGAACTTTTATACTGGTTCAGACCTCCCGTCTTACGTCCAGTCCTAAAACTACGCTTCGGAATTTCACTAATCAATAACCCCCGCTTCGCAATAGCCAATACTTTTATTTCCCACTCAATTGTTAAAGAGTTGAGAATTCAAGATACTAAATCAAAATCAATAAATTTAACTCCTAATGCCATAAAATCGTGTTGTATAGTTTGAAATCTTATGTACATGTCAACAATTGACTCATTTTGTTTCATTTTAAAAGATGAAAATTGATTTTGTAAAATTGATATTTTTGTTTTTTTGACCTTGTTTGTATCTTCATGTGTAACTTGTAAAGTACGCCATATATCATAAGCAGTAGTACATAACATAACACGTGAAAATTTATTTTTATCAAGAGAACAAAATAGTACATTCATAGCTTTAGCATTAACAATTTTTTGTGCATCTGTCCACGAGCTAATATTTGTTTCAGGTGCTATGTACTTAATTTGAGTTGCTGACCATATTTCCAAACCATTTTCTTTCATAAAAATTCTCATTCGGGTTGACCAATATACATAATTAGATCCAATGAATAGTGGAGGACGTGCAGCTGATTGACCTTCTTAAAAGATACTTGCCATATTAACAATTTTCAAACACGTGTTAGTGTGATTTGAAATAACCTTGCTCTGATACCAATTGAATGTCTATATCGATCGTATGCTATGTATATGACAAGTAATTATTATATATATACAATAAATTGAGATAATAAGATAATGGTAAAATAAAAAGATCACACCAGAACATCTATACTGGTTTGAACCTCCCGTCCTCTGTCCAGTCCTGAAGCTCCTCTTTAGAATTTTACTAATCAATAACCCTCGCTTCGCACAGAGGAATAGACTTGTTAAGTCTTTCGTCAAGAATGTGCTCTGATTAACACTGATATTGACAATACGTGCATATTTTCCTATAATCTCCACTGGATATGTATAGATATGAATTTGTATGTGCTTTGGAAATATGAAAGAAAATTGAACCAAAGTTAATGACCTTTGGTTGAAATATTAATATAAAAAATGAGTAATCTTGAATTTAAATGCAAAGTAAATATAGAGAATAGAAATCAAAAAATTAGTTACATTGATTGTAAAATCTGTGATGCATTTATAGTTGTGAAAAGATTGGTTTGAAGTGTTGCAACCATTTCTCTTTGTTTCTGGAGATGCTTCTATTTGAATAGAACTGAATTGGAGAAGGGATGCACAAAGTAGCCTTTTAGATTTGAGAGTTGCATTAATTTCCGGAGCCAAATCCAAACATCTGGATTATTATGACCAGACATTCGGTCATGTGTTTTCTAGAAAAATTCCAAAGGCTCAGACCGCACGTCTGGAGTAAAAAACAGATGTCTGGTATATGTTAAATTATTTTCTTTTTGAAAGTATGTACATTTTTCTAGATACAAAATTCAGGGAGATTTTTACATTTTATTTCTAGGATTCGTATACAATGTTTAACTTTCCACTACCGTGATCTATGTTCCATACTTTGATTTGTATCCTTGAGAATTTGCAGAAACTAAGATAGGAGATATATGAATAATTATTATGATGTGGTTCATCATTAAAACTTGTAGATAGGAGTTCCAAACATTCTCCCCCTTTTTGATGATGACAAACTATGTGTATTTTACTCCCCCTATATATATGTATGTTATCCTCTCCCTATGCATGTGCATATTTTCTCCCCCTTTTGACATTATCAATAAGAAAATAGAGGAAAAAAACCTAAAATGTAAAAAATAGAAAGTGGAGTACATAATATCTGAATTAAGAGTACATAAAGTGAAATGATGCAGAAGAAAACATATAGGGAAAAATGAAAACTACTGATAATAGTTAGTTGAGTCGGAGGAACTGCCGTAGGTATTATTATATGATTCCCAAAAAGTTGAAGGATCAGAAGTGTTCTCTGACCATTGGCGTTCATCATTATACTCTTCATTCTCATTAATTGATAATCCTTGAAAAGCCAAATACACCTGCTGATGATGGGAAGGATCATGCATAGGAAATTCCTCACTTTCCACTTCATCTGTGTCCTATAATAGTTCATCTTCCATGGGTTCTTTTCCTCATAACTTTGTTGAAGACCCTGAATTTGACGAGACATATGGAGAAGGTGAAGGAGCTGATGATGAAGACTGGGATGATGATTGACCGTGAACTTTCCTCATTATTTTCCCGAGAGTGGATACAATCTTATCTAGTGTTTTCTCAACATTACCCATTCGAGAAGATATGCTTGAGACAGATTTTTCAAGACGAACAACTTTCTTTCCTAATATTTTTTGATTACGAGATAAAAGTTGTTGATTTTGAATGGATAAGTCACAATATGATTATATTGAGTAGGTTCTCCTTGGGATTCTAAAATTTGTGAGTGATATTTGAAAGGATGTTGTTGGAAAACATATGGACCTGGTTATTGTGGAGGAGGTCGTTGCTGCTGATATTGTCGTTGTTGCTGTAGTGTCCATTGAGGAAATGATATTATTGGTGGTGGTTGGTTTGGTAGATGCGTAACTTTGAAGTATTTGGACCCACTTTCTTTAATTTGTAGTTCTTCAAAATATGATAGATAAGAAGGAATACCTTGTCATTGAAGAATTCGCATTGTATAAGGTGCATAAACAATTGTCTGACGCTTTTGAATCCAGAAATTTTTAATTTCGTCAAAAAGAAATTGAGTCCAATCAACTTTAATACCTCTAAATATAGCATACGTGAACACAGTCCTTAGTAGGAGAATGTCCATATATGGCAAGGATGCATCTCTCCAGAAAGTTTAAATGAGCTCCCTAGCGTCTTTGTTCGTAATACATTTCTCTTTGTAAACCCATCATTTCTTTTTTATAGTAATGGATTTCATCGGCTTTGTTCGAGAGCGAAGATGTATGAAGATTAATACCATGTTTGGCTTTCTTTCCTTTTGGAGAGTAGCCAGTGTGATATGCAGGTGAGGGAAAAATTTGAAGAGATGGAGATGATTTAGGAGTTGTTTTTGCAGGAGATATGTATGTACTACCAGATGATGGAGATGAAAAATCGATGGTAGAGTAAGTGAAGTTGTGATCGGATGGCATTTTTTAGAACTTTGATATTGATTGACAAAGATAGATATTAGAAGAAATTTTTACGGTGATTTGGTTTGTAAAAAATTTGAAATATATATAAGAGTAGAATTTTCTATTTTAATCATTCTTTTTGTTTTAGTAGTTAAACTATTTGTGGTTTGTTGATAAATTTGGCAGAAAAAATTATATAACCTGTGAGCCATAAATATTGAGAGGTAGAGAGAAAAAATCCAAATTTTTATTCTTGTTTGTTACAGTTCAGATAAGAAGCATATTCCTAGTTCTCTTCTAAGTTTTATAAATGATTTTTCACATAAAGGTTTTGTAAAGATGTCTATTATTTGGTGTTCAGTGTTGATGAATTCTAAAGATATTATTCTTTTTTCTATATCTCTAAGAAAATGATGTCTGATATCAATGTGTTTAGTTCGATAATGATTTATAGGATTCTTAGATAGATTAATTGCACTAGTATTATCACAATATATTGGAGAACAAGTTATAGTTTTACCAAAGTCTTGAAGAGTTTGTTGCGTATGTATTGCTTGTGCACAAGCCAGAGCAGCAGAAATGTATTCTGCTTCATAAGTTGAAAGAGAGACACAATTTTGCTCTTTTGCTAAACCATGAAATTAAAGATTGACCGATAAAATGGCAGGTACCACTTGTGCTTTTTCTTTCCGTTTTACAACCTCCGAAGTCTGCATTGCTAAATGATACAAGTTCGAAAATCGTACCTTTAGGATAGAATGAACCGTAATATTTGGTGTTGGCTAAATAACGTAAAATTCATTTGACTTATCTATGATGTGATTCCTTTGGTTGAGATTGAAAATATGCACATAAACAAACATTCATTATTATATAGGGTTGACTAGCTATTAAATATAATAAAGGGCCTATCATACTATAATAAGATTTTTGATCAATGTCTTTTCCATTTTCATCTTTTTCTAAATATAAGGTTGTACCCATAGGAGTTGGTTTGCTAGTAGTATTTTACATTCCGAATCATTTAAGTAAATCCTTGCGATACTTTTCTTGATTTATAAAAATGTCGTTGTCCAATTGGTTTATTTGTAATCCAAGGAAAATATGTAATTCACCCATGTGTGAAATTTCAAACTCATTTTCCATTATTTCAGAAAATTCATTACTCAAACGTTCATTAGTTGACCCAAATATAATGTCATCAACATATATTTGTACAACTAGTATATCGTTATTTTTATGTTTTGTAAATAATGCAATGTCTATTTTTCCAATTTGAAATCCAGATTTTTGAAGATGAGTTTTAGTCGATCGTACCAAGCACGTGGTGCTTGTTTTAAACCATATAAAGCCTTTTTAGTTTAAAAACATGATCTGTATATTTTTCATGAATAAATATGGTGGTTGTTCTAAAAAAAAAATTCTTTAATAAAACAATTTTAGAAGGCACTCTTAACATCCATTTGAAATAATTTAAAGTTATGATGACATGAAAAAGCAAGTAGAGTACGAATTGCTTCGAGATGAGCTACTAGAGCAAACGTCTCTTCCTAATCAATTCCCTCTTCTTGGTGTAGCCTTGAGCCACTAATCTTGCTTTGTTACGTAATATTTCCATTTTCATTTGCTTTGATTTTGAAAACCCATTTTATTCCTATTACAGATTGATCTGATGGTCTAGGAATGAGTTCCCATACATTATTACGTTCAAATTGATTTAATTCTTCTTGCGTTGCTAAGATCCAAGAATCATCTTTTGATGCTTCCTTATAATTTCTAGGTTCTGTATGTGAGATAAACGCAACGTGACTCATTTGATTTAAGTTATTTATAGTGACTCGAGAATTTAAGTCTCCAATTACATTATCCAAAGGATGATTTTTTAACGTTCGTGTGGGTGATCTTAAAACATTTTCATTCTTATCAGAGGATTAATTATTATTTGTATTTTCAGTTTGATTTTGAGTTAAAATTTCATCTTCTTCTTCTTTAATAGTTTGTTGCAAATTTTCATCAAAGGATACATATAAGCTTTCTTCTACATTATTTGTTTGTTTATTATAAATTCTATTGGCTTTACTATGTTCTAAATAACCAATGAAAATTCATTCATCTGCTTTGGGATCAAATTTTCCAAGATTATCTTTAGTATTTAAAATATAACATTTTGACCCAAAAGTTCTGAAATATAAAACTTTAGGTTTCTTTCCATAAAAAATTTCATAACAAGTATTTTTAGTCATGGGTCGAAGTGTGACACGATTTAATACATGATAGGAAGCGGCAACGGCTTCAGTCCATAAATATTTGGGTAGATTACTGCTATTTAGTAATGTTCGTGCACATTCCTATAGAGTTCTATTTTTTTCTTTCAGCTACATCATTTTGTAGTGGTGTTCGTGGAATCGAAAAATTATGACTAATTCCTTTTTTTATAAAAATTAGTAAAATAATCATTTTTTGAATTCTCCTCCATGTTCACTCCGTACATTTTTTATTTTTAAATCCATTAAGTTAGTAATCTACTTTGCAAAGATTTTAAACATTCCAAAAGTATCACTTTTATGTTTTAAAAACAATGCCCGAGTATATCTTGAAAAATCATCTGCAATCACAAAAATATATTTGTTATGATTTACACTACGTACTTGTGTTGGTCCAAATAAATCTAAATAAAGTAATTCTAATGGTTGCTTAGTAGATATTTTATTTTTAGACTTGAAGGAACTTTTCTTTAACTTGCCCATTTGACAAGCATCACATAAATTTTTAATTTTATAATTAATTTTTGGTAGACCTCTAACTAGATCATGTTTTGCTAGTTTGTTGATATATTTAAAATTTATATGACAAAAACATTTGTGCCAAATCCAAGGATCATCATGATTTGTAGATAGACATAAATCTGAATTATTTTAGTGTTCATATTTAGGATATATATATATATATATATATATATATATTATGATTTCTAAATCCTTCAAAGAATAAATTTTTGCTTTGATCGAAAATTTTACATTTATCCTTTTCAAATTTTATTTTAAACCCTTTATCACATAATTGACTTATATTAAGAAGATTATGTTTTAGATTTTCGACTAATAAAACATTCGAAATAATAGGGGTGTTAGAGATACCGATATCGATGGCTTCACCAACATCAATGACGAACCCTTTTGAATTATCGCCAAAAGTTACAGTGCCGCCATTAAACAATAGTTTATTACTTATTTTATTTGTTTGAGATTTTTTCAATATAATCTCAAATTAAATTCCAAAACTTTAAAAATATATTATTAATTTTAATTGATAAGTTTTGGGATGTTACTTTTCATTATTTATAAGATATTAAATATCCAATTTCAAATCCCCAATTATCAATTTACAAATTAATTTACAATTTTATTCAAAAATTTGTTTTAATTATCAATTTAAATTTAACTAAAAATCGGGATCGTTACAGATTCCCCCTTAATAAAAATTTCGTCCTCGAAATTCGCCAGAGAGACAAAAAAGAAAAGTTGAAAGATAGAGAAATATCTTTCCAGATCAAACTGGATATTAGTTCTGTATTTGGCTTACCAAATCAGAATATCAACAATATGAGAACAAACTCATACAATTATTTCACAGGATACTCGTGTCCACCGGTCTACGAATACGCAAGGGCATTA
Organism: Allium cepa; assembly: GCA_030765085.1. Taxonomy (NCBI): domain Eukaryota; kingdom Viridiplantae; phylum Streptophyta; class Magnoliopsida; order Asparagales; family Amaryllidaceae; genus Allium; species Allium cepa. Next base: position 757,915,875 of record CM060939.1, on the reverse strand, counting down.
ATTAGTTCGAAGGGATAACTAATCGTTCATAGAACATATCAGACCCCAAAGAATAGATAGATGGATTTAATCTTCCATAATTCTCAAACATTAGGTATGGATTCCAAATTCAAGTCGAAATATTCCAAAGTTTACACCAACTTGTCCCTCTTCAGACTTCGATCTACACAAGAAATTACAATAGAATTTCAAATTTGGTTTTAACCGATATCGTTTTACTAATGCAATTCAAATTCATCCTTATATTTGTTAACCAATTTTTTTCCAAATAAATTTTCAAATTCATTAAAGTTTGGATCGAAAAGCTGATAAGAAACCGATGAAGATACGAAGTAAGGATTTTTCTACAACGATTCGTAGGGCCACCATCACACCGAAACTTCTTTCTGGAGCTGTCACGAAGATATCGAAAGAATTTGGAATCGAATCAAAGGAGATCGAGAAGAAGAGTTGTTTCCGCTTTTGCAAGGTATTGACCATTTATAGTGGTACTCCCCTATCCCCTATCTCGTCCTCTTCTTGCACTCATACTTACTATCAGTGGATAGTAAGAGAATATACTGAGGCATTCGAACGGATATCTTAAGGATATACTCATTCTAGGGCATACTTCACTCTATCTCTAATGAGTTACTTAATGTGTTATACTCCTGAGCCAAAGTTTCAACCTTCAGCTCTGATACCAAATGAAACGACCCTGACTCGACCTTCGAAAATCGACACCGAATACGACACTCGTATTCAAATGCCGTAGATCCAAACATCGAATTTGGTTCGTCGGAGCTTATAACACATTAAGTACAACATAGTAGAAGAAAAGAATAGTACATTTGATACAATATCCAGGTACAACTGAATGATACAATGAATATCAATACATCAGAGATATGATACAAGAAAATAGCAGCGGAAAGAAAAGATAACACTAGCAGAGGGACAATATCTCCAATATGGTCTTCAAGAGAGAATTCCAGCATCGGTAATCTCCATCTCCAAGGCACCAACCCAGAAGTAGCTCGAACTCCCAATAACGATGCACAAAGATAAGCAAGTGCAGTCCTGTTCCAAAGACTGAACTAGCTCCAGATATTCCACTAAACCTGATTATTTGAAAAACCCAACTCTAGACTTCCCGTGTGGGAAAATTATAGGCTTCCAGAGTTTAGGAAAGGAACAATAAACTCCAGGTCAGTCGTGGGACTGGTGCGAGCAAACAAAACAGTTTATCTTTTAAAACAAACAACAAAAGAATTTAAAATAAATCCACAATGCTTTTTGGAAAATGAAACTACCATAAGGTCTCCCGCCACACACATATGCAAACGCAGAATTGGAGGAGATTTCTCCTTATGATAGTCAAATATGCTTGATACGAGAAAATTTCTTTGATATTTATTACTAGTGCATAGTGTAGAAAAAAACAATTTTGAAAGTATAATATAAATCCTAGCCAGCATAGACATTCCGAACTATGCCTAATATAGCTACCATCTAAACAGTGGTGACCACCATAAGTAAATGACAGGTTCTACAACTAAAACCGTACAAGGCACGTATTGAAGATTGGATTTCCAACAAATGGTCAGGCTAAGGAACTTCCTACTGCCAACACATGGGTACACCTCTGGCGGGACGTCCCGAGAACCTAACCGGATCTCTGCCAACACAAGGCCGGGTTACCTCTGTAACTAGGTAACTACTACTCGAGCATGCCATCCCCCGGTCCTTTTGGGACCTTTATCCGAGGCGCCTCTCAACCGCAAAGCAATCACGAAGGAATAGATTTGCAGTGTCCACATGAGTATGTATCTGGGCTCCATACCATGATACCACACTTTTCCAGAAGGGAATGACACACCCTAAAGGGAGCGACCCTCATAACCTTGCCGCATCTTTCCAGTTTCGACCATTTCCAGGATGTGAGGTCCTGATGCAGTCTCATCCACAAAGCTATGCTTTATACAAAAGTCATGCTTTGATCTACAAATGATACACAGCAGCACTCAGCATGTCACACTACCAAATTGGGAGTATATCACTGATAAATATCAACTACATAACCTCTGAGCTCGTACGTCTCAGAGAAAGGTGTTAAGCTAAGAGAATAAATTCTCCGCCACCAAGCAGAAATGTATTTGATAGAGATCAGTTTATATCTCAAAGTGTAGTGTCAGACATACAACCATACAAGTCTATTCCGGGTTTGAACAGAACCGAAGGCACTTTCGAAGAAGCCCTTGCAATCTGGGTATCCATAATCCCGATCGGACTTCCCATCACTTAGGGAATATCTATACTGTAGCTACTCGGTGCAGAGACAATCGATAGGTCATCCAATAGTTCTCGAAGACACCCGGTCTTCAACACCGGTCTTCAAATGCAATCCATAACGTCGTATCATTATTCGGAATGGGTTATATGACACAAGGTCCTCTCCCGGCTAAACCGAATAATGAGCGCAATATTTTAAAACATATGGATATGGGATTTTCAGTTAAGTCACAACTTAAAAATCAAAAGCTTTTCTTTCAAATGGTTAAACAAATTACCATTTCAAATCTTATACAAAAAGATTTATTTCACAAAGTTCAAATGGTTATACAAATTACCATTTCAAATCTTTTACAAAAAGATTTATTTCACAAAGTTCACCTAGTTTCACAAAGATCAATTCATAGATTTCGAAACGATTTCCATTTCAATTAGGATTAACTCATCCAATCTTTAAATCAAGGATTTATAGCTTTCAAAACACGTTTTCAAAGATTTATTCATAACCATTTTCATTTTAGACTTGAAATCTTTTTAACACAAATTGGAAGTTCATTTCTTATATGAAAGCTTTTATTTTTTGAAAAGAAATAGTTTTCTCTTTGGAAAAAACAGATTTCGTTTGTACAAGTTAAATCTTTGGGTTAAATTTAAATTCCCAAAACTACACTTTTAAAATGGTTTAAAACCCATATAAACTTGTATGACCTTTTAAAATCATAAATAGGATTTCAAATTTTGAATTGAAATTTAAATCAAATTTCAAAACTAAATCAAGTTGTTCAAAAAATAACTTTAGTCTTTGAAATTCCCTTTTCAAAAACTTTTTATTTTAAACTCAATCCATTTCGAAAACCATTTGGATTCAAAAATTCAATTTTAAAACAATTTAAAAAATCTGTGACATAACCCATTTTCACGTGCAATCCATATTTGTGTGTGTATAAGTATGGTCTAGGAGTTTTACACAATAGAAATGCAACATCATCAGTCAGCACAGATTCAAATAAAGCAATATATTTGGTAAGCGGTATAAACTATAATGCTTATATTTGATAAGCGGTATAAACTATAACCCTTATCTTTTATTCACAGATCATAGATATATGTCACAGATAATAAATTACATCAAACATAGCTCAAACCAAAACAGAAAAAACCAAGGGTATCAAACAATTCAATCATCCAATAGAATCCAAACATTCATAAGTGAGATCAATTAATCATTTGATTAACTTAAATTAAATTGGTCACTAATCCTGGTTAATTAACATTAATTGATTGCAAATTATTCCAATTACTTAACCTTTAATAATAAGTTACTTAGCCTCAATAAATCAATTAATCCTTTAGTTATTATTTAATTAACCTTAATTAATAAATCAATTAGCCTTTAATCATTAAATAATTAACCTTTAATTAGTTAATCATTCTTTAATTAATTATCCTTAATTAATTGCATTAATTAATTAACTCTTAATTAATTATTATTTAATTAATTAACCTTAATTAATTACCATAAGTGAATCATTCTTAAGTTAATTACATAATTAATTAACCCTTAATTAATTACCTCAATTAATTATCTTTCAATCAAAAGCTAATTAACCATTAATCATTAATCCTTAATTAATGTAATTATCCTTTTAATTAATTGACTCTTAATTAAATTAATTATCATCCTCAAATTGATTACCTTAATTACTTCCATTTAGTAATTATCCCTAATCAATTACATTAAGTATTAATTTCATCATTTAATCACTTTTGAAAATAATTAGAAATTAACCTATTATAAAGTTACTTTTGAACAAACAATTTTTTTACATTTTAACTTCAACAATTTTAAATTTTGGCAAATCTGTTTAAAAGCTTGTTAATATGAACATTGGTCAATTTGTTTACAATTGCTTTGAAAACTTCATTCATTATATTTGTTTTGAAAAATAATTGATAAAATCTTCTTTTCCTTTAAAATTTTGAAATTTAGTTACTGTAACAAATACAACCCGAGATAAACTAGAGCAAAAATGTCAAAAACTCCAAGCCCAATTCAAAAAAAATCCGAGCCTTGCTTTGATTCTTCCCAAAGTTTCTCCCCAGCACCTCTCTTTTCTTCTTCTTCTTCCTTTTTTTTCTGTCTGTTTTTATTTAAACTTCACAAACTTGATATCCTATTAAATAACTCGAGTATACTTCCAAAATCCCTGAACTAATTTCAAAACGTCCCAAATCAAAAATCAATTTTTCCTGGGCCAAAATCAAACTTGTTTTTCATCTAAAAAAAAAATCAAAACTGTTATGTATTCGCGTACCCACGATAATGCACTCGAGCCACTCTATTGTTTACTCGAAATTAAACCAGTGACCTTCTTCGATACCATCACTCCTTCTTCCCCAATCTTCCAAAACTTGCCTGAAACTCGAGAGTGCACCATGCACGTGCACGACCACTCCGATCACTGGTGATCGTCGCCGAGGCCACTCGCAAGTCAACGTCGACAACCCCGACCGACACAACCACCCAGAAACGTGAACCAAACTCGAGAACGAAATCGAGTCACTCATACCAGAACCTGGAACCAAACCTTCACCAGAAATCTTCCCGTCGTCGACACCACAGACCACCGGACACCTTGTGACCCCAACCCCAACTGCTCCGATGATCCACGAACACTTTCTCCCTAGCCCGATCATTTACAATCCATCATGGTTAACGAAATTGTTATGCAAACCCAATCGAACGAAACTACCCCTAAAACCCTACCTACCCTCATATCGTCATCAATGATGATCAGAAAAACAAAACACCATTTTACTTGTGATCTACTACACACGATCCTCCTCCAAGCTTGATTTCGTTGACCATAACCACGCCGATCGACGGCAATTTACGAAAAAGCAATTTCCGTTCAACTAAAATTTTCCCAACATTCCCAAACTTATAAATCATAATCTTAATACCAAAATTCCTCATTTACACATACAAATCAAATTATGAAGTCCAAACTTGAAATTATAATTGTTGATTTTTATGTTTTGAAAAGCTCTAACTGTTATTTTACAATTCTTAAATGTTTACCAAATATTTCTACTTGAATTTATTTTTAAAAATTAAGACTTTCCTAGTCAAACACCTCTTGCTCATACCCCATGACTTAAAAGAAAATCGGTGAAAAGATTTTAATTTTTGAATATATTTTAGACCTGTAAATTAAAACCAGAAACCTGTTTCCTGTAATCAACCATGCACAGTCACCTTTTCACATATATAAGTCACATGAAGGCATATTAATCTTCTATATAAATACCTTTCACATAACACACAAGCATACATCATAAATAAAAATCAGACACATAAGCAGATTCAAGTTTGAATGGAGGTTTGCTCACCTGAAAATTATGTTGACATAGAACAGGAACAGAGGAAGAACTGCTTTGATTTTGACTGCTTTAGTTTTGAAAGGTCTGGAATTCGTAAACAAAAATCTTTGCTTAATCACTATTGTATTTTTTTATTTATTTCATCAATAACAACAATTTTAATTTTTACTTACAATTTGAATCCTTTTATTATACACAAAGAAGCTTTTTTTTCTGCAGTTGAAACCAGAAATGGTTTTAAATCTTTGAGCTTGATTTCTCCTGCAACTAGTTAATTTAATTTCTTAGATTCTTAGTTTACTACTGATTACCAACATTAAATTCAAATCTTTAAATAAATTTACTTGCCTTTATTTATTTTCAGAGAATCTTGCTCACTTGAATTTGCTTGGACCTTTAATTGCTTCAGGATTTTGTATTTGGATCTGGAACTTGGATCTTGATCTGCCTAGTTGAACTTGATTTTCTTGTTTCAGATTTGGATTTGGTTGTTTTAAATCTGTAATTTTGCTTGATCTTTTGCATGCTTTCAGATTGTAGTTTGATTCCTTTCAGTTTTCCATTTTCAGATATTTTATTCCTTTCTACTTTATTTTTTTCCTTGGGTGTTGAGATATGAAATGCCCAAATCTCTTATTACTGTTTTTTCTTCTTTTTCAGATTTGCCGAGTTGTTTTATGATTGAACATGGGGAGATGAAAAGTTTTTGTAATTTTTAATTTTGTTATTTTATTCAAGCAATCAAGTGAATGCCATTTGTAGAAAAAAATCATGAGATCTCAATGTTTGTTGATTTCTTCACTCCATCCCTTTGTATATGTTTAACATTTATAATTTTCAAAGACAAAATAGCTTTTTTATTTTTATTTTTAAATAAATTTTTTATCATATTTACTTTATAAATGAATACACCTCATTATTCATTTGTATGTGTATATATACAACATTAAAAGAATTGTTTTTAACCAATATTTACATTATATAAATTTCACCTTAATGAATTTAAAAGCCAAATTTTTATTTACAAAACATTCATTTTAAATGTAGATTCAAATTCCCAATTCACTTGAGTTAAAATCCACCTATGTCCATGTGATATCCCGGATTTACTTAAATTGATATTAAGTTAGATTTTAAATTGAATTTGAATTTAGATTTAAATTTCAATCTAAATGAATATATATATCTTAAAAACATTTTGATTTAAAAATATATGATAAGTTTTATATTTACATTTAAAATGAACCAAATATATTATATATGATTTAATTTAAATTATAAATTGGTTTATATTCTATTTTTCTTTAAAGCTTTTATTTATATATAATTTAGTTTCAACACATATTCATTGGAATTTTTAATATAAGAGAATATATTTAATAAGGATTTAAATTGATAAACATATACATAGATATAAACTAAATATAATTTGGCATAAAACTATGTAAAATACATTTTTATCATACAAAGTACAAATGTAAATTTTATAACACACATATATAAACATAAAAATATGATTCATAACTTAAAATGAGGTAGGGGTTTAAAACATAATTTACAAATTAGATGTAACGACTCAGAATTTTTGTCATTTGAAATTCAGATATTTAATTGATTTTAAATATCAACAAGTAAGATTTGTAGGTCGAGTAATTTATTTTTCGAATATTTGGATTTAATTCGATAATTAAATCGATAATTTAATAATTGAAATAGCGTAAATAATTGGAAATTGGGTTTAATGTGATTAAAAATGATTTATAAAGTTATATTAAATCATATTGAAGTTAGAAAGATGTTTGTGAACTTTTAAAATTGAATTAAAAGTTAATTTGTGAAAATTGAATATTTTAATAATTAATCGACTAGTGAAAATAGTCATTTTTCAAACAGTCTCGGATTTCGACGAAACTAGTTACATCGGATCCGTAATGTTAAATTATTACATGGTTTCAAATTTCGTGTCAATCGGATTTACGGTTTGTCCAGGGCAAGCAAAACGCATAGAAATTTGTTTAATCGATTTAAATTAAATTTGATCGTTTATTTCCGTAACTCGCACAAATGATCAAATTAGCTTCCGAAACCTATTCCATTGTGTCCGGAATGCGGGGTAAACCGTAGAAACTCCAGTCACCGCGTGAGATTTGGAGTTCGGAAAATTTTGGATGAATAGTAATTCGGTAAATTTTCTATAAAAAGGCCCCTTATTCACAAATTTTGCTCAAACCCTAATTCTCTTCAGTCGGCCGCCATTATCTTTATGAATGGCTGAAATTCATCTATCTTCTTTCCTCTATTACTTCCAATCCACAAACAATTACAGAAAACTTTCAACATGAAAAACGTAGAGCTTGAGTGATCTTCGAATCCATACGAAGATGATGGATTTTAGAGAAACGTAGTGGAAGTTGTGGGCCCACGTTCGTGCTCGACTTCACGCGTTTTTATGAGCCAAGGAGGAGGCTGAGCTCTGCCTTGTTCAGGCCGAAGGTGGAGGTGGCCGAGGCGCTTCAAATGGTGGTAGTCGATCGTGGTGGAAGTGCGTGAATTGGTGGAGGCTATTGGGGTTTGATGGACGGCAAAAATGGGTTATGTGATTTCGCATTTTTCTAGTTGGGGAAGAAGATCATAGCGCACGGCCTGGATTGCATCAAGCAGGGATCTATGGACCAGAGTTGTTAGGTTATAAAAAATTAAAAGAATTTGTAAATTAATTATATTATAAATCGTGTAATGTTTAAAATAGCGTAACTCTTTCATACGAGGTCGAAAAATTACGAAACAAGTTGGGTTGGAATCGTATGGACGAATACTACGCGATGAAGCTGGATTGGCGTCGTCTGGAGCTAGTGAAAATTTCGGGTAAAATTAAACGCACATTTAATTTTATTCGAAATAAAGCGCTACAACTATTATCGGAAACTCAAGGTGAGAACTTCTCACTCAATCGAATTGTTTCGATTTAAATTTTAAATAGTTAAATTTAAAATTGCTTGATTGTGTGATTGGATGATAATTTGTTATCTATTGTGTTAAATAGACCCTATACACCGTATATTAAGCGGATGTTATTTATTAAAAACATATACCGCGATAATTCCAACTTGTATGGAATTGGTATTATATATGTACTTGTAGTTGATTTTCCCGCATTATATAGCGAATGAGACCCTATTGCGCCGCATAATAGCGGATAGTATTTTATAAATCCCGTATACCGCGATATTTCGTCTTGAAGCAAAATTGGTATTATGCTAATATCTTTGGATGCAGGGAAACAGGTTGGAGGGATCAAACTGGATTCCTCAAATATTTGAATTGGTTTCAATGTTGTATGTTGATCTATTTATTGATCTATTTATAATCTGCGTGATTATCTTTGTGATTGAAATGGTTAAAGGCTAAAATTAGCCGAATATATTTTGGTATCGTTAGATGCCGAAAATAAATAAAATTAGATTTCTGAAAATTTAAGTTGAGAATTCATAATAAAATTTAATTTTGAAATTGATTCATTTTAAATGAATAAACGTTGAAATTTTTATGTTACAAAAATTATGATTTTTGTGAAATATAACCGAAATGTGATTTTTGAAATAAGTAGCTGATTAATTTATAAATTGGTTTAAATTGGGATTTTTGAAGTATTATAAATGATTTATATAAAAGATTTATGAAATTGATATTTATAAACTAAAATATTGGAATTATAAAACGAGTTTTATAGATGTTAAAATGAAGTGTAAATTGAATTCATAAGTGAATGAAATCTATAGATTTATAAATTGTGAAGCTATAAAATGCATAGATTTTTGTAAAATTAAAGATTTATAAGGAATTAACTTATAAACTGGATTTTGGCGTATAACTGGAATATGGATAGAATCTGTTAATAAAGTAATTTTTATAGGTTGAAGTTGTTATAAAATATAAATAGAATTTATAAACATTGTTTATAAATTCGAAATCGACTTGTTTTAATAAGTATAATTATTATAACTTATTAGAGGAGATATATCCACGATTTTGGGACAGTGGATAATCCTTTAAATAAAATATGTAGAAATTGAATTTGGTTAATGAAGTATATTCACGATTTTGGACGGTGAATAATATATTAAAGAAATATTTTGGGAAAGTGATATTTTAAATAGAATTAAACGATTTAAAGATGTTTTAAATTGTATTAAGTGTCGAAACCCTAGATTTCAACATTCATTGTTGAAATAGACGTTTTCGAGAAATAGAAGGAAATGATGGACTATAACACTGTTGTTATAGTAAATGATTTCCGAAAGGAAAAGTTTTGTATAGTATTGGGATTTATATATCTATCTTAGTTTCGAATCCCCATACTAGTGATTTTGGGTTGTCGTAACGATGTTTTACGCAGCATTCGTTTTGACCCAAATAAATGTGTTTAAGAGGAGTTTTCCTTAATAAAATGTATATACTTAATTTGGATTTAAGTATATTGAATATTTTCCAATGTTGAAAATAAATGGATTTGTGAATTACTTATTATTGAATAATCATGGAAATGTTTTTCAATATGAAGTGAATGTTTTGAGTATATCTTTTAAAGATAAATTGAAAGTGAATAATTGAAATCGATTTGTAAAATCGTATAAAAAGTGAATATTTGGAAATGTAAATTCACAATGGAATTTATAGGGGAAATTTGTTTTAAAAAATAAACATTGATTTATTTTTTAAAAAGTGTGGAAATAAATTTACAAATTTGAAACGTAAATTTAAGTAAATCGGTAAGGATTTATTTAATTGGTTTAAATAAACCATTTTGAAATGAAAGTTGTAAGGGTGTAAATTGATTTGAAATTTGTTTTCAAATGGTTGAAGTGTGGAATATATATCTTGTAAAGATATATTTGGAAAAAAAAGAATTTGGGAAATTATTTGAATTCGGGTTATGTTGTGAATATTGATTGATAGTTAAATAACCGACTATCAATATTGACCCTTAAATGACTATTTGTTGTGAATTGGTTGAAATTGAATGCTACACTTATTTTTAAATTATTGCGCTCGTTATTCGGACTACCCATTCCGAATAGTGATACGACATAATGGATAGCATTGAAGACCGGTGGTGAAGACCGGGTATTTGTGAAAACGATAAGATGACCTATCGATTGTCTCTACACCGTTAGCTACGGTATGGAGATTTCCTTTGTGATGGGAAACTCGATCGGGATTGTGAATACCCAGATTGCAAGGGCTTCTTTTGAAGTGCCTTCGGTTCTGTTCGAGCCCGGAACAGACTTGTACGGTTACATGTCTGACATTACATTTTGAGATATAAAGCAGATTTCTTTCAAATACATTTCTGTTGGTGGCGGAGAATCTATTCTCTTAGCTTAACACCCTTCTTTGAGACGTACGAGCTCAGAGGTTCTGTAGTTAAAGGTTATTAGCGATATATTCTCAATTTGGCAATGTGGCATGTTGAGTGTTGCTATGTGATGATTATTTATTGATCATTTGTTGATCAAAGCGTGGATTTGTGAAAAAGCGTAGCTTTATGGATGAGACTTCGTCAGACCTCACACCCCGGAAATGGTCAAAACAGGAATATGCGGCAAGGTTATGAGGGTCGCGCCCTTTAGGGTATGTCATTCCCTTCTGGAAAAGGGTGGTGTCAGGTATGGAGCCCTGATGCTTAACCTATGTGGTTGCTCCAATCTCATTTTTCTGTGTGGTTGTTGCTTGGTGATAGAGGGCCCTCAGATAAAGGTCCCAAAGGACCGGGAGTGGCATATTCGTGTAGTAGTTACCTAGTTGCAAAGGTAACCCGGCCTTGTGTTGGCAGAGAGCTGGTTAAGTTCTCGGGATGTCCTGCCAGAGGCGATCCCATGTGGCAGTAGGAATTTCCTTAGCCTGACCATTTGTTGGAAATCCAAACAAAACAATATGAGCCTTGTACGGTTTTAGTTGTAGAACCTGCCATTTAATATGATAGCTATAGCAGGCATAATATAATAGTACCTATGCTGGCTAAGATTTATATTCTATTTTCGAAATGCTTTCTACACTATGCACTAATAATAATATCAAAAAATGATTTGTTTTGCGTAGTAAGCATTTTTGACTATCATAAGGAGAAATCTCCTCCAATTCTGCGTTTGCATTGTGTATGTGCGGGGAGGACTTATGGTAGTTTCATTTTCCAAAAGCATTGCGGATATTTTCCACTTCTATTGTTGTTGTTGTTTTAAAAGATAAATAACTATTTTGAGTTCTCACACCAGTCCCATGACTGACCTGGAGTTTATTGTTCTCTTCCTAAACTCTGGGTGCCCATAATTTTCCACACGGGCGGTCTAAAGTCATGTTGTCGGGTCATTCTGGATTCAGAAGTGCTATGTAGCTCAAGTGGCGAGCTGGATGGCGAGACGTATTACTTGTATATGATATTATCTCTTCCGTTGTAAATTTCACTTGTAAGGACATGTTTGTATAGCTGCCCGTTCTTGTATTGTGTTGTATATTATTTTTGTATACTCTGATGTAATGTAATGTAATAACTGATATAGTTCTTTGTTTTAAAGATTATTCATTTATCTATTATATGTTGCTCCACTACGACTGTGAGATTCAGATATTGTTTCTGTTCTGTTTTCTTATTTCTTCTATCTTTTTCTTCTACCTCTTCTTTTTAACCTAACAATTCGGTTTTCTGGCATTCGATTATGCGGCATTTGATACAGTGGACGTAAGAATGCCGACCTTCGGATCACGGTAAAACCGCCATTTGTTACATTTGGTATCAGAGCATTTGGTTAAGTGACAACCTTGACTCTGTTGGGGATTACTCATTAGAGATAGAGTCAGCTGTACTCTAGAATGAGTTAAGTGTAATAATAGATATGAGTGCGAATTTGTTAGTGAATATGAAATTGTTTTGTATTGTGTTGACTTATCGGTTGATTGTTTATAGATTCCGGTCGGTGCAGTCTGGCCAACTGTTTCGATAGGGGCTTCTAAACTCTTAAATAAGATAAACTGACACGGTATTGTTTTAAAATAGGGTAGATGAAATAATTTTTACCCAAAGCTATTTTTGTATATAAAGGAAATGATTTTCTGTAAATATTTATAATATATGATTGCTTGGTTGTTTGAAAGTAATGATATTGGAGTATTATCATTATTATATAGGAATTGAAATAATAACCAAAGGAATGAATTTATATACAAATGAAATTTGAGTATGAAAAATTAAATGTGTGATTTAAATTTAGAATTAAATTCATTAATGGAATGAAATTGGTAATGAGAATGTATAAATGAGTTTTATAAATTGAAATTAGATTTGATTGGGATTAAGTTGAATAAAAATCCAAACTTGGAAAAAATAAAAATAGAATGGATTGAAGCCAAGTAAATTAATATGATAACTAATTAATTCATGATATAGAAAAGGTTGAATTAGTTAAATTAAAACTTGAGTTATATAAATAAAATTCAACTTTATATTGTTAAAGGAATTAGCAATTGAATTAATTAATGGATTGAATGTTAATCAATTGAATGTAAAATAAATTGATACGAAATAATGAATGTAAGTGTAAACTCATTAGAAGCTAATGAAGTTGAGAAATTGAATAAATTGAATGGAAGTCAATTTAATATGAACCTATTGGAATTAAAAATGTTAAACCAAATTGAAGGTAAACAAAGTAAATATGAATGTTGAATGTAAAGTGAATAAATTTGGTTGTATTGGATATACATGGTTGTTAGATTATTGTTAATTGGTTGAATAGAAGTTCATATGCAATTGAATGAATAAAATAGAAAGCTAAAGCAATTGAATTCAAATTGGAAGTTAAGTAAATTTTAATTGAGTGAAAAATTGATTTGAATTGGAAGTGAACCAATGTGAATGCAAACTAGTGAATGCAAACTAATTGGAAATGAATAAATGAATGTCGTTATATATAAATTGGTTGTAAACAATTACAAGTAATGTTGAAATCATTTAAGTTGCTTATAAACCTTGTTTAGTATGCATTTCTTTTAATATGCATGTGTTGTAGTTGTTTAAAAGAGTAAAATGTTAATAACTTCTTATATATGTCACTTACGTGTTTATATTGAGTAAGTACAGGTACCGAGGCTACCGTTAGCGGGATTTGGGTTGCGCAAAATGCTAAATTAATAACCGCTTTGCTTAAAAATGCTAAAAAGGTACGCCTACGCAATAAAAATAGGAAATATGAACTGTTTTTCTGTTTTTCGACCGTGTGGGTCGATGTATATATATTTATCTCTATTGTGATATTGTAAAAGCTCCTCCGTACAAAGGAGGTTATGGCGAAATTTTTTGAAAATTTAAGCGTTAGAAAATTTTTGGAAAATTTTGGAATTTTTTTATGAAAACTAAGTTTTGATTTGAGTAAAAGGTTAAACGATATAGTTGATTTTGAAAAGATAACTAAGTTGGATTTGAAAACTTAGTAAATATTTTGTAAGAAGTTTAACTATGCATTTTGGAAAAGTTAAACACTTAAGAGATTTGTAAATCAAATTTGAACGGTTTGTTTTGAAAAGTTAATGGATTTCAAAATTCTTTCTTACTTGGCAATTTCGAGGACGAAATTCTTTTAAGGGGGGAAGTTTGTAACGACCCAGAATTTCTGTCATTTGAAATTCAGATATTTAATTGATTTTAAATATCAACAAGTAGGATTTGTAGGTCGAATAATTTATTTTTCGAATATTTGGATTTAATTGGATAATTAAATCGATAATTTAATAATTGAAATTGCGTAAATAATTGGAAATTGGGTTTAATGTGATTAAAAATGATTTATAAAGTTATATTAAATCATATTGAAGTTAGAAAGATGTTTGTGAACTTTTAAAATTGAACTAAAAGTTAATTTGTGAAAATTGAATATTTTAATAATTAATCGACTAGTGAAAATAGCCATTTTTCAAACAGTCTCGGATTTTGTCGAAACTAGTTTCATCGGATCCATAATGTTAAATTATTGTATGGTTTCAAATTTCGTGTCAATCGGATTTACGGTTTGTCCGGGGTAAGCCAAAATGCATAGAAATTGGTTTAATCGATTTAAATTAAATTTGATCGTTTATTTTCGTAACTCGCACAAATGATCAAATTAGCTTCCGAAACCTATTCCATTGTGTCCGGATAGCGGGGTAAACCCTAGAAACGTCGATCACCGCGTGAGATTTGGAGTTCGAAATTTTTTAGATGAATAGTAATTCGGTAAATTTTCTATAAAAAGGCCCCTTATTCACATATTTTGCTCGAACCCTAATTCTCTTCAGCCGGCCGCCATTATCTTTATGAATGGCCGAAATTCATCTATCTTCTTCCCTCAATTACTTCCAATCCACAAACAATTACAGAAAACTTTCAACATGAAAAACGTAGAGCTTGGAGTGATCTTCGAATCCAGACGGAGATGATGGATTTTAGAGCAACGTAGCGGAAGTTGTGGGCCCACGTTCATGCTCGACTTCGCAAGTTTTTCTGAGCCAAGGAGGAGGCCGAGCTCTGCCGTGTTCAGGCCGAAGGTGGAGGTGGCCGAGGTGCTTCAAATGGTGGTAGTCGATCGTAGTGGAAGTGCGTGAATTGGGGGAGGCTATTTGGGTTTGATGGACGGCAAAAATGGGTTACGTGATTTCGCAATTTTTTGCTTGGGGAAGAAGATCATAGCGCACGGCCTGGATTGCATCAAGCAGGGATCTATGGTCCAGAGTTGTTAGGTTATAAAAAATTAAAAGAATTTGTAAATTAATTATATTATAAATCGTGTAATGTTTAAAATAGCATAACTCTTTCACACGATGTCGAAAAATTACGAAACAAGTTGCGTTGGAATCGTATGGACGAATACTACGCGATGAAGCTAGATTGGAGTCATTTGGAGCTAATGAAAATTTTGGGTAAAATTAAACGCACGTTTAATTTTATTCGAAATAAAACGCTACAACTATTATCGGAAACTCATGGTGAGAACTTCTCACTCAATCGAATTGTTTCGATTTAAATTTTAAATAGTTAAATTTAAAATTGCTTGATTGTGTGATTGGATGATAATTTGTTATCTATTGTGTCAAATAGACTCTATATGCCGTAAATTAAGCGGATGTTATTTATTAAAAACATATACCGCGATAATTCCAACTTGTATGGAATTGGTATTATATATGTACTTGGAGTTGATTTTCCCGCATTATATAGCGGACGAGACCCTATTGTGCCGCATAATAGCGGATAGTATTTTATAAATCCCGTATACCGCGATATTTCGTCTTGAAGCGAAATTGGTATTGTGCTAATATCTTTGGATGCAGGGAAACAGGTTGGAGGGATCCAACTGGATTCCTCAAATATTTGAATTGGTTTCAATGTTGTGTGTTGATTTATTTATAATCTGCGTGATTATCTTTGTGATTGAAATGGTTAAAGGCTAAAATTTAGCCGAACATATTTTGGTATCGTTAGATGCCGAAAATAAATAAATTGGATTTCTGAAAATTTAAGTTGAGAATTCATAATAAAATTTAATTTTGGAATCGATTCATTTTAAATGAATAAACGTTGAAATTTTTATGTTACAAAAATTATGATTTTTGTGAAATAACCGAAATGTGATTTTTGAAATAAGTAGCTGATTAATTTATAAATTGGTTTAAATTGGGATTTTTGAAGTATTATAAATGATTTATATAAAAGATTTATGAAATTGATATTTATAAACTAAAATATTGGAATTATAAAACGAGTTTTGTAAGTGTTAAAATGAAGTGTAAATGGATTTCATAAGTGAATGAAATCTATAGATTTATAAATTGTGAAGCTATAAAATGCATAGATTTTTGTAAAATAAAAGATTTATAAGGAATTAACTTATAAACTGGATTTTGGCGTATAAATGGAATATGGATAGAATCTGTTAATAAAGTAATTTTTATAGGTTGAAGTTGTTATAAAATATAAATAGAATTTATGAACATTGTTTATAAATTCGAAATCTACTTGTTTTAATATGTTTAATTATTATAACTTATTAAAGGAGATATATCCACGATTTTGGGACAGTGGATAATCCTTTAAATAAAATATGTAGAAATTGAATTTGGTTAATGAAGTATATTCACGATTTTCGACGGTGAATAATATATTAAAGAAATATTTTGGGAAAGTGATATTTTAAATAGAATTAAACGATTTAAAGATGTTATAAATTGTATTAAGTGTCGAAACCCTAGATTTCAACATCCATTGTTGAAATAGACGTTTTCGAGAAATAGAAGGAAATGGTGGACTACAACACTGTTGTTATAGTAAATGATTTCCGAAAGGAAAAGTTTTGTATTGTATTGGGATTTATATATCTATCTTAATTTCGAATCCCCATACTAGTAATTTTGGTTGTCGTAACGATGTTTTACGCAACATTCGTTTTGACCCAAATAAATGTGTTTAAGAGGAGTTTTCCTTAAAGAATAAAATATATATACTTAATTTGGATTTAAATATATTGAATATTTTCCAAATGTTGAAAATAAATGGATTTGTGAATTACTTATTATTAAATAAGTATGGAAATGTTTTCCAATATGAAGTGAATGTTTTGAGATTATATCTTTTAAAGATAAATTGAAAGTGAATAATTGAAATCAATTTGTAAAATTGTATAAAAAGTGGATATTTGAAAATGTAAATTCACAATGGAATTTATAGGGGAATTTTTTTTTAAAAAATAAACATTGGTTTATTTTTTAAAAAGCGTGGAAATAAATTTACCAATTTGAAACGTAAATTTAAATAAATCAGTAAGGATTTATTTAATTGGTTTAAATAAACCATTTTGAAATGAAAGTTGTAAGGGTGTAAATTGATTTGAAATTTGTTTTCAAATGGTTGAAGTGTGGAATATATATCTTGTAAAGATATATTTGGAAAATAAATAATTTGGGAAATTATTTGAATTTGGGTTATGTTGTGAATATTTATTGATAGTTAAATAACCGACTATCAATATTGACCCTTAAATGACTATTTTTTGTGAATTGGTTGAAATTGAATGCTACACTTATTTTTAAATCATTGCGCTCGTTATTCGGACTACCCATTCCGAATAGTGATACGACGTAATAAATAGCATTGAAGACCGGTGGTGAAGACCGGGTATTTGTGAAAACGATAAGATGACCTATCGATTGTCTCTGCACCGTTAGCTACGGTATGGAGATTTCCTTTGTGATGGAAAATTCGATCGGGATTGTGAATACTCGGATTGCAAGGGCTTCTTTTGAAGTTCCTTCGATTCTGTTCGAGCCCGGAAAAGACTTGTATGGTTACGTGTCTAACATTACATTTTGAGATATAAAGCAGATTTCTTTCAAATACATTTCTGTTGGTGGCGGAGAATTTATTCTCTTAGCTTAACACCCTTCTTTGAGATGTACGAGCTCAGAGGTTCTGTAGTTGAAGGTTATCAGCGATATATTCTCAATTTGGTAATGTGGCATGTTGAGTGTTGCTATGTGATGATTATTTATTGATCATTTGTTGATCAAAGCGTGGCTTTGTGAAAAAGCGTAGCTTTGTGGACGAGACTTCGTCAGACCTCACACCCCGGAAATGGTCAAAACAGGAATATGCGGCAAGGTTATGAGGGTCGCGCCCTTTAGGATATGTCATTGCCTTCTGGAAAAGGGTGGTGTCAGGTATGGAGGTCTGATACTTAACCTATGTGGTTGCTCCAATCTCATTTTTCTATGTGGTTGTTGCTTGGTGATAGAGGGCCCTCGGATAAAGGTCCCAAAGGACCGGGGGGTGGCATATTCGTGTAGTAGTTATCTAGTTACAAAGGTAACCCGGCCTTGTGTTGGCAAAGAGCTGGTTAAGTTCTCGGGACGTCCTGCCAGAGGCGATCCCATGTGGCAGTAGGAATTTCCTTAGCCTGACCATTTGTTGGAAATCCAAACAAAACAATACGAGCCTTGTACGGTTTTAGTTGTAGAACCTGCCATTTAATATGGTAGCTATAGCAGGCATAATATAATGGTACCTATGCTGGATAAGATTTATATTCTATTTTCGAAATGCTTTCTACACTATGCACTAATAATAATATCAAAAAATGATTTGTTTTGCGTAGTAAGCATCTTTGACTATCATGAGGAGAAATCTCCTCCAATTCTGCGTTTGCATTGTGTATGTGCGGGGAGGCCTTATGGTAGTTTCATTTTCCAAAAGCATTGCGGATATTTTCCACTTCTATTGTTGTTATTGTTTTAAAAGATAAATAACTGTTTTGAGTTCTCACGCCAGTCCCATGACTGACCTGGAGTTTATTGTTCTCTTCCTAAACTCTGGGTGCCCATAATTTTCCACACGGTCAGTCTAAAGTCAGGTTATCGGGTCATTCTGGATTCAGAAGTGCTATAGAGCTCAAGTGGCGAGCTGGATGGCGAGACGTATTACTTGTATATGATATTATCTCTTCCGCTGTAAATTTCACTTGTAAGGACATGTTTGTATAGCTGCCCATTCTTATATTGTGTGGTATATTGTTGTTGTATACTCTGATGTAATGTAATGTAATAACTGATATAGTTCTTTGTTTTAAAGATTATTCATTTATCTATTATATGTTGTTCCGCTGCGAATGTGAAATTCTGATATTATTTTTGTTCTATTTTCTTATTTCCTCTATCTTTTTCTTCTACCTCTTCTTTTTAACCTAACAATTCGATTTTCTGGCATTCGATTATGCGGCATTTGATACAGTGGACGTAAGAAAGCCGACCTTCGGATCCCGGCAAAACCGCCATTTGTTGCATTAGATATAAAAATAGGACAAGGATTTAGACATAAAAATACAAACTTATGACAAATGTTTAATATGTAAAATTTAGATTACAAGTGTATGCTAAAGGAAATAGGTAATAAACAAGTGTAGCTAGTATTAAAAAAAATACATTTCTCTCAAATTTTCTCATCTCTTTCTCTGATCTCCATTTTTCAAACGTGAAAAAAAAATAAACAAAAATCTGTTTCAAATTCAAAACCAGAGATATTAAACCTAGAAATTTAAAACCAGGAAATCATAATCCTGTAAACTAGAGGGGATCAGGTTCTAGCAAAGGTAGACTCGAATCAGAATATATCAAGCAAACTAACAAGTTCGAAGATTAAACATTTACAGCATCAAATCATCTCAAACCCAAAAACAACCCAGATTTCAAAAGTAAAATAATCGAGCCTGTTCTCTGTTTAAGCAAATTACAGGTGAGTAAATTTTAGTTTTAAATCAGTATTAAATCTAGTGCCTGTGAAAATTCTTAAAGTAAGAATGTGTTAAATGTTTGCATAATTGATTGCATGGCTATTTAAGGTAAATACATGAAAATATGTATATAGACATGTGTATGCATGTCTGTATTTCAACATTTTTTCTCTGATTTTTCATTTCCAGGATACCAACAGAATTTAAAAAAAAAAAAAACTTACTGCTCTACTTCTGATTTTCTTTGGACTTCAATTTATAAACAAATTTGCCTATTATAACAGTATATAAATTTTAAGATCAGATTTAGCTGTTTCCGGATGAACAATCCTCTCTGCTTCAATATTTGTAAGTAAACAAAAAACCTTTAGAATTTTAAATAAGGTTGCAAGTTTAGATGCATAATAATAGCAGTGAGGTTTACATAAGTACTGGAATATGAATGTATGAATATACTTATGATTGTTGCGTAATGCCTTTGCATGTTTAAGTATAGACCTGTTCTGTAAATTTCAGGTACAAAATCCTTAAAGATTTATATTTTTCCCAAACATTCAAATTTAAGCTATGCTTTTTATATAAAGTATGATCATTTCAAAGTACTGTAAACTTTATAGAATACAGTTTAGGGTGTTTTAACTTAGGAATTAATTCCAGAATATGAAATGTCAGTGAAAATCGATTATAATTTAAAAACCAATACTTATAATTCTGTAATTTGCTCCCATAAACAGATTAGCATTATGAGAAGACGATTTTTAATACAAATTTCATGATTTTTAATATTGAATATGTTGAGAATTTTGGAATTTGTCGATTTCGCAAATTTTGTCAATTACCGATGATCGGTATGCTATTGATGGTTGTGTTTTGGACTGGATATGACTCGTGTGTCATAGATGTTGGGAAAATTGGTGAGGGAAATTCTAGATGATCGAGGTGGAAGGATGAGGCACATTCAGGGTTTGGAATCGTGTTCTGGTCGAACTGTTTCATTGGGAACTGTGACATCAATAGAAAACTGGACTCGATCGGACATTGGGATATCGAAGTGAGGAGCCGAGACGAAGGATTGGCCGGAATTTTGAGACCACCGGTGGTCAGCAGTGGCAGTACGAGTGGATTTCGTGGTTCTGTTTTTTCTGATGGGTGCGAGATCGCTCGACTTGAATTTCAGGGATGATCGAAGGTTTTGGGTGGTGGGACACTTGGAGCAGGTCATAGGCGACTTGCGAGTACACTCGGCGATGACCAGAGATGGTCGGCATGGTTGTGCATGTGCACGGTTTACATACATTTTTGTGGTCATTTGTGTAAGTGAGGAAGAAGCAGGAAGGTGAGTTTCAATTTGCAAGTTAGTTCATGGTTTGAGATTTTGATCGGAGTATTGATCATTGGTGAGTGGAGGTTTAATTTGATTCTTGGAATAGCTAGAAGATGGTGGATTGAGTGGACTTGAGAAGGATGCCTGGTGGAAGGGAGGAGGTTAGAAGAAGATAGAGCATTTTATTTTATTCGTGTTTGATGTTTGGGATTTCGGGTTTGTTCCGATATGTGCTCGTTTGGGACTTCGGTCCATTTTATTTTCGTTTGGCCTGAGCATAGTTAAGTGCTAGTTGTTTTGTTGGGTCATGGGCTTCGGTCCAATAAGCTTTGTTTTAATTGAAAGCTGGATTTTGTTAATAAAAGAAATTTTGGATTGTATTGATTTTTAATTTTAAATTTAAAATGGAATTTGAAAGTAAATTGATTAATTAAGATTTAAGTTAATTAATTAAAGGAATCAATTACTCAAGGTAATTAGTTAAAATTAATGTGATTATTTAAGTTGATTAATTGGTTAATCAATTTAAATAATCATTGGTTGTGGGGTTAAATAAAATTACTTAGTGTAATTTATAAGTACTAATTACTTAGTAAAGTAACTAGTGAATAATTATAGGATGTAATTAATTGGAGATTTGAAAGTAATTTTGTGTTCGAATTTTGACCCACATCAATTTACTTTCCAAAGTTTTAACGAGCATATTGTTTTTTTAGGAATTTGAAGAAATAAATAAAATTTGATTTATTAATATGACTAATTAACTAAGGTAATTAATTTAGAAGAGATTAAATTTTTTAAAGATTAATTACTTAGAGATTATAATAAAAGTAATTACTTAACGTCATTAATTCAGAAGAGTAAATTAACGGGTAATTAGCTGATGTGATTTAATAAATATGAATAATTATAAGATAATTATTCAAGGATCAATGTATTTAATGTGGATGGGTAAAGGTGAATTAATTTGTGTGACTAATTAAGAGTTAATTACTTATTGTAATTAAAGAATAAGTAATCAAGGGTGATTAATTAGATATGGAAGATTGATAGGTAATTAATCAATTTGTTTGTAATTAATTATTAATAAGTGAGCAAGATTTAAAGGTGATTAAAGTAATTAATTTAATTTATATAAATTAATTAGAAATGGTATGATTAACTAATCTTGTTTCTGTATGATTAAATGACGTTAAATGACTTGAATTGGATGATATCTCTGATAAGAAATGATTTGCGATATGATATTTGGGTGGACATTAATAATGTAGATATCTATCAATGATGAGTTACTGTGCAAAAGTGGCATCCTGTGTTTGGAAATGGAATTGTATTTCACTTGAATAACTTGGGTTAGGATGACATTGGATTCGAAGAGACTGGGTTGGGTATTAGCAAATGCCCGAAACCACTTCGATTTTTTATAAATTGATATGTGAAATCAATAAGCTGGAATGGAATGATTTAAGTAAATTGGACCATTTAATATAAGTTTTGGTACTTAGATGTTGAAGTGTGAAATTTAGAGATGTCTATAGCAAATTGTGAATTTGTAAATTGATACAAGATGCCACGGGTTTTAAATAAATTTAGGCTTTGGTATTTCATGTTAGATGGGTTTACTCACGCTGGTTTCCAGCCTGACCCGGGTTTTACTTTGATGTAATGCTCGGGTCAGACCGAGTATTACAGATTTTCACGTAAGGTCGTTCTGGAGCTCAGGAGGCAAGCTGGATGGCAGGATCGTATGGAGTGTTTTAGCTTTGTTATATAGTTGTATATCTAGGACATGTTGTTTTAAACTGTCTAATGTTGTGTAAAAGTTGTTACTCTGATATATTAAAGTGTAATTTGACTAGTACAGTTTTCCTTTGTATAATTGCTATTTATTCGATATTATATTTTGATCCGCTGCGAATGTGACAATCTGTGTTTTGGTGTTTCTGTTTTCTTCTTTTCTTCTATCTCTTTCTTCTTTTTCATAACTATCTGGAGTTTTCAGGATCAAAAATTCGGGGCCGTTACATTTGGTATCAGAGCAGAAGGTTAAGCAAGAACCTTGGCTCTGGTGGGATTACTCATTAAGGATAGGGTAAATGGTACCCTAGAATGAGTTGACTTTATGTATATATATATGAGAGCGTACTTGTTATTTTCTTGTATAAAGATTTTAAATGATTTTATAAGAATATATTTTGATATATATATAGCAATATTTCTTTTAAATAAATATTGGTTGTTAAATTATTGGAATTAAATTAAGTGGTAATAGAAATACAACCAAATTGAAATTAAATTAAAGATAAGTTGAGATGGATTCAAACTGAAATTAAATCTTGAAGTTGGGAAAGAATTTCAAAATAAGATTAATTAAAATTGGTTTCATACCAGAGAAATAGAATGATTATTGTGTTTAATAATGAGGTGATTGTTTTCCAATAAACAATAAAATGTGTTAAGGAAGTGACCATTTAAAAGAGTAACTTGTAAATTTGAAAAGATGTAGATTAAAGAGGGTTTCAAAAAGTGAAGTAGGTTATAAATTTAAGTGGGAAGGATATTAATCTGAAGTTTAAAATTTGAATGGGAATTCAAATTTTGTAAATTTGAATGGATTAAGTAAATTTAATTTAACTTGGAAGAAGTTAAATTAGTTTGAATGAACAGCCTGATTTAGAAATTTCAAGATGAAACTGGGATTTAACTTGTGAAGTTAAATGGTTAATTCGAATTGGGAGTTTGTGTGATCTCAAATTGGGTTTGAGATCTTGAAATTGGAAATTGGATTTGTTTAAATAAATGAGAAATGAAGTGTGGTAATATATCCGTTATTAAGATAAAATGGAATCATTTTGGACTTAAGATTTGAATGTTTAAGATAAAACTTCAAAAGTTTGGTTTCAAAATTGAAATTTGGTGATAAATTGAATTTTCATAGATTTAGTTGTTTAAAAAGGATTTGAATAATTATTTAAACATTGAAATTGGTTCAAATTGAATTTGATTTAAATTAATTGGATTTGTGATTAAAGATGTATAAGTTTAAAATTCAAATGGAAATTTTGAATTGGATTGATTTGAAATGAAATGGAAGTTGAATAAAGTTAAATTTGGAAAGAAACTGAGGTTAATTCAACTTGAATTGGGGTTGAATCAATTTCAATGGAAATTGAAGTTATTTAAAATTGGAATTGGGTCAAATTAAATGGAAGTGGAAATTTAAATTGAATTGATGAGAATGGAAATTGGGAAATGAGCAGTTTTGACTCTGGACTATTTTTAATATAAATTGTTTTAATATAAACCTATTTTTCCAAGCTATTCATTATATATACAACCTTTCTTTTAAAAGCCAAACTATCTTATACTTGTTTTACAATTATTTTTGAAACCGTTTAACGATTTTCCAACTGTTTTATAAACTAATTACTATATTCCAACTATTTTACAAAACTAATTATTATCTTACTATTATTTTGCAATTATCTAAAATTTCTATAATTATTTTAACTATTTTCTAGCTACTTTACACCTATTTTACAAACTAGTAATTATTTTCCAACTACTTATCTATTTTTAAAATTTTCAAGCTATTTTCTAAATAAACCGGTCAGAGTTCAAACTGTTATTGGTTAAATACCCAATCGAGATAAGAATAGAGGTGATAATCCAAATGGATTGAAGCAATTGTGAGTAAGTGAATGAAAATCAAAGTGAATGTGAATAGAAATGGAATTGATTTGGCTAATAACTAATAATGATAAATACGTAGGGTGTACGTATGTTATCCTATTCGCATAATGATTTGATCCAGATTCGAGCACAGAATTTCGAGATAGTATGTCGATCCGAGTTGGGGATTTTTCACTCGATTTTCGACGGCGAACCTGGATATGGATTGTTGATTGGTTCTGGATATTCTCTATCATAGTTATGACTATGCAAGGAGGATGACGGTTTCTGATCAAGAAACCAGATCTGTGTCCGCACTAGGAAGTCGGGTGGACGATACTAGTTCGAAAGTGAAATTGTGTGGTCGAGTGAGCGATCAGATTGGTATAGCGTACGGATGATATGTGTACATCGTACGGATTTGAATGGAAATGATATTGAGTAATCAAAATTTGAATATTTGATTTTGAGTAAACAAAGTTAAATATCTTTGTTTTATAAAATGAAACTCCTCTTGTTGAATCTTTTGCCAGAAGGAAAGGGTTTTTGAAATGTTTGAAGTATAAAAGGAGTGTTTTACAAGTTTGAAAATGATCCAAAGTTTAAAAATTATATATATCTATGTATATATATATATATATATATATATATATATAAAGGATCTTATGAGGGTCTTAGAAAAGGTTTTGGGAACCTTTGGATTTGGATAGGCTTTTGATTTTTTGGTAAAATCAATGAGAATTTGGAAAGCCTAGTTTGAGAATTATCGATTTTGGAATAATCAATTTTGTGTAAAGGAGCTTTGTATGAGATCATACTAGGTGTATGATTTGAAGATACTATATGTGTATAGTATAAAATGTTTTGATGATGACTCTGGGGAAAAAGGCACTCCCTTGAAATGAACTTCTCAGGAGTGCCACCGGGTGGTGCTGCCTTGAGCCCCAAGGGGGGGTTCTAAAGTTGATCCTGTGAGCAGTCCGGACAAAACTAGTTCCTGGGGATTATGAGTAGAGTATACCATAGAGAAAGTCATGTGTGCTGCTGAGAGCCAACAGTCTGCGTTTGATTTTATATCGGTAGACTACGGCCTATGGTAACATAGCGAAAGTCGTGTGTGCCGCCGAGAGCCAACAGTCTGCGTTTTATTTTATATCGGTAGACTGCGACCTATGGTAACATAGCGAAAGTCGTGTGTGCCGCTGAGAGCCAACAGTCTGCGTTTGATTTTATATCGGTAGACTACGACATATGTAAGAGTGGAGAACTTTCATTTCGACAGCGAAAATCAGAGGCCGCAGAGAGCCAGCAGTTACATGGACTTTTGTTGTGACGGCAACGTAACCCTGGAATGTAACTGCGATTTGTCGTGGGTTCCATGGTGTAATCGAGAGGCCGCGTAGAGCCTGCAGTTACATGGACTTTTGCTGCGATGGCAACGTAACCCTGGAATGTAACTGCGACCGTGAATGGGGGTGATGATTTCCAGAGCATTCTCACCAAAGATTATCCTCTATTTTCAAAAATGTTTTCTATATTTTTCATTAAAATTATTTTTCAAGTATTTTCACTGGGTGTTGAAAACGGGTTTACCAAGTACTTGTAGATTTTCAGTCCTACGCCTGATCAACGTATGACCGAATTTCTGTAAGAACGAGGATGGACTTGTTGAAACATCGAGTTATAAAAAAAATTATAAAACTATTTTGGTAATATTATATAGATTTTAAAATGCTTTAAAAGGTTCAAAGAGGAATTTATCTGAATATTGAATTAATTCTGGCTTCGTCCCTTTTCGAGGACGAAAAGATTTAAAGGGGGGAGATATGT
Organism: Allium cepa; assembly: GCA_030765085.1. Classification (NCBI taxonomy): domain Eukaryota; kingdom Viridiplantae; phylum Streptophyta; class Magnoliopsida; order Asparagales; family Amaryllidaceae; genus Allium; species Allium cepa. Next base: position 757,889,091 of record CM060939.1, on the reverse strand, counting down.
GATATCCCGGATTTATTTAAATTGGTATTAAGTTAGATTTTGAATTGAATTTGAATTTAGATTTAAATTTCAATCTAAATGAATATATATATCTTTAAAACATTTTGATTTAAAAATATATGAATAAGTTTTATATTTACATTTAAAATGAATCAAATATATTATATATGATTTAATTTAAATTATAAATTGGTTTATATTCTATTTTTCTTTAAAGCTTTTATTTATATATAATTTAGTTTCAACACATATTCATTGGAATTTTTAATATAAGAGAATATATTTAATAAGGATTTAAATTGATAAACATATACATAGATATAAACTAAATATAATTTGACATAAAACTATGTAAAAGACATTTTTATCATAAAAAGTACAAATGTAAATTTGATAACACACATATATATAAACATAAAAATACGATTCATAAATTAAAATGAGGTAGGGGTTTAAAACATAATTTACAAATTAGAAATAAAAATAGGACAAGGATTTAGACATAAAAAACAAACTTATGACAAATGTTTAATAAGTAAAATTTAGATTACAAGTGTATGCTAAAGGAAATAGGTAATAAACAAGTGTAGCTAGTATTAAAAAAATATACATTTCTCTCAGATTTTCTCATCTCTTTCTCTGATCTCCATTTTTCAAACCTGAAAAAAAAACAAAAATCAGTTTCAAAATCAAAACCAGAGATATTAAACCTAGAAATTTAAAACCAGAATATCATATTCCTGTAAACTAGAGGAGGTCAGGTTCTAGCAAAGGTAGACTCGAATCAGAATATATCAAGCAACTAACAAGTTCGAAGATTAAACATTTACAACATCAGATCATCTCAAACCCAAAAGCAACCCAGATTTCAAAAGTAAAATAATCGAGCCTGTTCTCTGTTTAAGCAAATTACAGGTGAGTAAATTTTAGTTTTAAATCTAATGCCTGTGAAAATTCTTGAAGTAAAAATGTGTTAAATGTTTGCATAATTGATTGCATGGCTGTTTAAGGTAAATGCATGAAAATATGTATATAGACATGTATGTGCATGTCTGTATTTCAACATTTTTTCTCTGATTTTTCATTTCCAGGATACCAACAGAATTTAAAAAAATAATATAAAAAAAACTTACTTCTCTGCTTCTGATTTTCTTTAGACTTCAATTATAAACAAATTTGCCTGTTATAATAGTATATAAATTTTAAAAATAGTTTTAAGATTAGATTTAGCTGTTCTAGAATGAACAATCCTCTCTGCTTCAATATTTGTGAGTAAACAAAAAAAACTTTAGAATTTTAAATAAGGTTGTAAGTTTAGATGCATAATTATAGCAGTGAGGTTTACATAAGTACTGGAATATGAATGTATGAATATACTTATGATTGTTGCGTAATGCCTGTGCATGTTTAAGTATAGACCTGTTCTGTAAATTTCAGGCACAAAATCCTTAAAGATTTATATTTTTCCCAAACATTCAAATTTAAGCTATGCTTTTTATATAAAGTATGATCATTTCAAAGTACTGTAAACTCTATAGAATACAGTTTAGGGTGTTTTAACTTAGGAGTTAATTCCAGAATATGAAATGTCAGTGAAAATCGATTATAATTTAAAAACCAATATTTATAATTCTGTAATTTGCTCCCATGAATAGATTAGCGTTATGAGAAGACGATTTTTAATACAAATTTCATGATTTTTAATATTGAATATGTTGAGAATTTTGGAATTTGTCGATTTCGCAAATTTTGTCAATTATCGATGATCGGTATGATGTTGATGGTCGTGTGTTGGACTGGAGATGACTCGTGTGTCATAGATGTTGGGAAAATTGGTGAGGGAAATTCTAGATGATCGGGGTGGAACGATGAGGCACATTTAGGGTTTGGAATCGTGTTCTGGTCGAAATGTTTCATTGGGAACTGTGACATCAATAGGAAAATGGACTCGATCGGACATTGGGGTATCGAGGTGAGGAGCTGAGACGAAGGATTGGCTGGAATTTTGTGACCGCCGATGGTCTGCGGTGGCAGTACGAGTGGATTTCGTGGTTCTGTTTTTTTTATGGGTGCGAGATCGCTCGATTTGAATTTCAGAGTTGATCGAAGGTTTTGGGTGGTGGAACACTTGGAGAAGGTCATAGGCGACTTGCGCGTACACTCGGCGATGACCAGAGATGGTCGGCATGGTTGTGCATGTGCACAGTGTACATACATTTTTGTGGTCATTTTTGTAAGTGAGGAAGAAGCAGGAGGTGACTTTCGATTTGCAAGTTAGTTCGTGGTTTGAGATTTTGATCGGAGTATTGATCATTGGTGAGTGGAGCTTTAATTCGATTCTTGGAATAACTGGAAGATGGTGGATTGAGTGGACTTGAGAAGGATGCCTGGTGGAAGGGAGGGGGTTAGAAGAAGACGGAGCATTTTATTTTGTTCATGTTTGATGTTTAGGATTTTGGGTTTGTTTCGGTATGTGCTCGTTTGGGACTTCGGTCCATTTTGTTTTCGTTTGGCCTGAGCATAGTTAAGTGCTGGTTGTTTTGTTGGGTCATGGACTTCGGTCCAATAAGCTTTGTTTTAATTGAAAGCTGGATTTTTTTAATAAAAGAAATTTTGGATTGTATTGATTTTAATTTTCAAATTTAAAATAGAATTTGAAAGTAAATTGATTAATTAAGATTTAAGTTAATTAATTAAAGGAATCAATTACTCAAGGTAATTAGTTAAAATTAATGTGATTATTTAAGTTGATTAATTGTTTTAATCAATTTAAATAATCATTGGTTGTGGGGTTCAATAAAATTACTTAGTGTAATTTATAAGTACTAATTACTTAGTAAAGTAATTAGTGAATAATTATAGGATGTAATTAATTGGAGATTTGAAAGTAATTTTGTGTTTGAATTTTGACCCACATCAATTTACTTTCCAAAGTTTTAACGAGCATATTGTTTTTTTAGGAATTTGAAGAAAAGAATAAAACTTGATTTATTAATATGACTAATTAACTAAGGTAATTAATTTAGAAGAGACTAATTTTTTTGAAGATTAATTACTTAGAGATTATAATAAAAGTAATTACTTAATGTCATTAATTCAGAAGAGTAAATTAACGGGTAATTACCTGATGTGATTTAATCAATATGAATAATTATAAGATAATTATTTAAGGATCAATGTATTTAATGTGGATGGGTAAAGGTGAATTAATTTGTGTGATTAATTAAGAGTTAATTACTTATTGTAATTAAAGAATAATTAATGAAGGGTGATTAATTAGATATGGAAGATTAATGTATAATTAATCAATTTGTTTGTAATTAATTATTGATAAGTGAGCAAGATTTAAAGGTGATTAAAGTAATTAATTTAATTATATAAATTAATTAGAAATGGTGTGATTAACTAATCTTGTTTCTGTATGATTGAATGATGTTAAATGCCTTGAATTGGATGATATCTCTGATAAGAAATGATTTACGATATGATATTTGGGTGGATATTAATAATGTAGATATCTATCAATGATGAGTTACTGCGTAAAAGTGACATCCTGTGTTTGGAAATGGAATTGTATTTCACTTGAATAACTTGGGTTAGGATGGCATTGGATTCGAAGAGACCGGGGTCGGGTATTAGCAAATGCCCAAAACCACTTCGATTCTTTATAAATTGATATATGAAATCAATAAGCTGGAACGGAATGATTTAACTAATTGGACCATTTAATATAAATTTTGGTACTTAGATGTTGAAGTGTGAAATTAGAGATGTCTATAGCAAATTGTGAATTTGTAAATTGATACAAGATGCCCCGGGTTTTAAATAAATTTAGCCTTTGGTATTTCATGTTAGATGGGTTTACTCACGCTGGTTTCCAGCCTGATCCGGGTGTTACTTTGATGTAATGCTCGGGTCAGACCGAGTATTACAGATTTTCAGGTAAGGTCGTTCTGGAGCTCAAGAGGCGAGCTGGATAGCAGGATCGTATGGAGTGTTTCAGCTTTGCTATATAGTTTTATATCTAGGACATGTTGTTTTAAACTATCCAATGTTGTGTAAAAGTTGTAACTCTGATATATTAAAGTGTAATTTGACCAGTACAGTTTTCCTTTGTATAACTGCTATTTATTCGATATTATATTTTGATCCGCTGCGAATGTGAGAATCTGTGTTTTGGTGTTTATGTTTCTTCTTTTCTTCTATCTCTTTCTTCTATTTCATATCTATCTGGAGTTTTCGGGATCGAAAATTCCGGGTCGTTACAGTCCATTTGTATATATATTCATACATACACTTGCGTAATTTAAATTCAACTTCAATATGTGTTCAATCTTACTCATATGTGCAATATACATACATGTATATAATTTTACATTCAATTGACTTTTTTTAAAACATTCATTATTTCAGAATTTTAAACTCAAAATAAATTGGAATTTATTTATGTATACTTTATTACTTATTTTATTTGTTTGGCATTTTTTCAATATAATCTCAAATTAAATTCCAAAAGTTCAAAAATATATTATTAATTTTAATTGATAAGTTTTGGGATGTTACTTTTCATTATTTATAAGATATTAACTATCCAATTTCAAAGCCCCAATTATCAATTTGCAAATTAATTTACAATTTTGTTTAAAAAATTATTTTAATTATCAATTTAAATTTAATTAAAAATCGAGATCGTTACACCATTTCTCTTTATTTTTGTATTTGGATACCTGCAAAAAATAAAAATATTTAAATTGGTACCCATTTTATTTTTGGGTCCTAAATGTTAGTTTGTGAAGGTAACCATACCCAAGATGGTTTGGTTCCTTTACAAATGTAATTATCACTGTGAATCACTTCATTCATATAATTACCTATACATTTTTGTTTAATTAGGTTGTTATTTGTTTTAGGAACCCAAATTTTAATCATTTTTAAATTTGTGATTAATTTTCTGTTTTTGGAAGAAGGTTTTATCTTAGTATAAATCTTACTATGCTTTGTAATTTTTGCTTTATTCTCAAATCATATTCCATTTTGATTTTTAATGGTTTGGAAATTTTAATTAAATTCTCCAAGTCTTGTTTTCATTTTTTAAATTTTATAACATTATTTGTAATTTTATCCATCTTGTTTTTAAGATCAGTATTTTCATATCTTGAGATTTCTAGATTATCTTTTAAGATAATGTGCCATTATTAATTTTATTATTTTCTGTTTAATATTTCCAAATTCACAAGATAAAACATTATTTTCAATAGAAAGATTCTTACATATTTCTTGAGCATTTTCTAATTCTTCTTCTAAAATAGATTTTTCATCTTTTAGTAACCCAATTCCAAGTTCTAATCGATTTATTTTAGCAACATAATCCTTATTTAATTTTTTAGTTTCTCTATATTTGTCATCGAGTTCCATATTTATTTCTAAAGTTTCTTCATAAGTCAAATTGGAACTTACTTCCTTAGTGTGTGCCAAGAAACATACATTTGCTTGCTCTATATCACTTTCACTGTCACTATCGGATGAAAGGGAAGAATCAAAGTCATCCCATGTGACTTGGAATGCTTTTCTCTTTTTCTTAAATTTCTCAAACTTATTTTTCTTTTTTTGGTTGTTGAGTTTTGGGCAGTCTTATTTCATATGTCTGAACTGATCACATTCAAAACACTTGATCGAAATTTGATTTGATGAATTTGATTTTCCATTATTTTGGAATCTTGTCATTTTCTTGAATTTCTTAAATTTATTGTAGTTCTTGGCAATAAATACAATTTCATCTTCGTCCAATTCATAATCTTCATTGCTTGCTTGAAATGCAATGTTCTTCTTTTCGTGGTTTTGTTCCTTTCTAGCCTGCAAATTAGCTTTATATGACATTAAATATTCAATCAACTCTTTAACTTTGATTATAGAAAGATCATTAGCTTCTTCGATAGCCAATACTTTTCTTTCCCACTCAATTGTTAAAGAGTTGAGATTTCGAGGTGCTAAATCAAAATCAGTAAATTTAACTCCTAATGCCATAAGATCGTGTTGTATAGTTTGAAATCTTGTGTACATGTAAATAATTGACTCATTTTATTTCATTTTAAAAGATGAAAATTGATTTTGTAAAACTGATATTCACTTGTATAGTATTTTGAAACTCATATACAGCTCACACCAGACTGTTGTCTGACCTAAGATTTTATGTTTTGCTTCTTGTTATCTTGGAACTCTTAAATGAGAAGACTACATAACAGGTCTAGGCGACACAGTAGCTATGTGGAGGATGAGCGAGATGGAGCTATCTCGTATTATATACATATATGAATTTATATGCTTTCCACCGGGCAGCACTTTGGAGCTTTATCAGCGCTCGCTTATTTCCTTTTTGTTGAGACAGTTAATTGAGTTGATTCTGTTGTATATACTCTATGACTATTGACGTATAACTCAATGGATCTTATACTCTGATGATTAGTTCACTTTGTTATTACCGTTTCTTTTGTTATATTTGTGATATTATATATTGTCCATGCACCATGAGATATACGATGGGTTATATGTTATGTTTGTTTTATTTTCAATCCTAATGATCGTCCTATATCGACTGGGCATGGCTACAACATGCTATATAGAAATTGTTGGTATTAGTGGCATAGGACAATCGTCACATTGGTATTAGAGCTTAGGTTACATGATTAACCTGAGTTGATACCGTGATCTAGTAAAGGTAAGGAATGTGTTATCGTCTTAGATTCGATATATAGTGTATATATACGAGAATGTTCGTACTTGTTGTATGTTTTGGTTTTCAAAACTATATAGTAACATATATTATATAGTGCAAGTCACATGCACGTTGAAAGTCTATATGTATCATATTCTATGTATATGGCAAGTAATTATTATATATATACAATAAATTAAGATAATGAGATAATGGTAAAACAAAAAGATCACACCAGAACTTTTATACTGGTTCGAACCTCCCGTCTTACGTCCAGTCCTAAAGCTACTCTTTGGAATTTCACTAATCAATAACCCTCACTTCGCAATAGCCAATAATTTTGTTTCCCACTCAATTGTTAAAGAGTTGAGAATTCAAGATTTTAAATCAAAATCGGTAAATTTAACTCCTAATGCCATAAGATCGTACTGTATAGTTTGAAATCTTGTGTACATGTCAACAATTGATTCATTTTGTTTCATTTTAAAAGAATGAAAATTGATTTTATAAAATTGATATTTTTGTTTGTTTGACCTTATTTATACCTTCGTGTAACTTGTAAAGTATGCCATAATCATAAGCAGTAGTACATTACATAACACGTGAAAATTTATTTTTATCAAGAGAACAAAATAGTACATTCATAGTTTTAGAATTAGCAGTTTTTTGCGCATCTGTCCATGTGCTAATATTTGTTTCAGGTGCTACATACTTAATTTGAGTTGCTGACCATATTTCCAAACCATTTGCTTTCATAAACATTCTCACTCGGGTTGACCGATATGCATAATTAGATCCGGTGAATAGTGGAGGACGTGCAGTTGATTGACCTTCTTGAAGGATACATGCCATATTACAATTTTCAGACACGTGTTACTATGATTTGAAGTAACATTGCTATGATACCAATTGAAAGTCTATATGGATCATATGTTATGTATATGACAAGTAATTATTATATATATACGACAAATTGAGATAACAAGATAATGCTAAAATAAATGGATCACAACAGAACATCTATGCTGGTTCGAACCTCCCGTCCTATGTCCAGTCTTGAAGCTCCTCTTTGGAATTTCACTAATCAATAACCCTCGCTTCGCCCGGAGGAATAGGCTTGTTACAATAGAATTCTCTCGTCAAGCATGTGCTCTAATTAACACTGATATTGACAATACGTGCAAATCTTCCTATAATCTCCACTGGATATGTATAGATATGAATTTGTGTGTGCTTTGGAAATATTGGTAGTAAAAATGAGTAATCTTGAATTTAAATGCAAAGTAAATATAGAGAATAGAAATCAAAAATTAGTTACATTGATTGTAAAATCAGTGATGTATTTATAGTTGTGAAAAGGTTGGTTTGAAATATTTTTACCATTTCTCTTCATTTCTGGAGATGCTTCTGTTTGAATAGAACTAAATTGGAGAAGGGATGCATAGAGTAGCCTTTTAGATTTTGACAGTTGCATTTTAAAAAAAAAAAATATCGGAGCCAAATCCAAACGTCTGGATTATTATGACTAGATGCCTGGTCATATGTTTTCTGGAAAAATTCCAAAGGCTCAGATCACACGTCTGGAGTAATAAACCAAACGTCTGGTATATGTTAAATTATTTTCTTTTTGAAAGTATATACATTTTAATAGGTACAAAATCTAGGGAGATTTTTACATTCTATTTATAGGATATGTATACAATGTTTAACTTTCTACTGCCGTGATTTATATTCCATACTTTGATTTGTATCCTTGAGAATCTGTAGAAACTAAGATACGAGATATATGAATAATTATTATAATGTTGTTTGTCATCACAAACCTTGTAGACAGGAGTTCCTAACACACGCGAGCACCATAAACATTGTTTTCTTTATGAGTGACCAATCGTTCTTATTACAGATATGAATAAGTCGTCACACAAGGAATACTATGAGGAATTTTGCTTCCAGAGTTGAAAATAGGGGAGGATCATGAGCCGCTACACTTGATTTTTAAGCTATGTTTAATGCTATGATGTGAATATAATGAGGAATTCTCCTAGAATGGCTGTTGGGAGAGGTGCTCTAGTGCAAGCTTTTAAAGTTGATTTCGCCAAGTTGAGCAAAGATTATTCTACTCTAGGAGAAAAAAATACTCCATGTAACAAATCGGATATAAAAGTGCAAGATTAGATTGATACATGTGAATGCATCTTTAATGATATGGATGTGGATGATGCTATAGAGAGAAAGTAGGCTTCTAGACAGCTTCAAAGATGAGCCATGAACTAGCGAAACGCTAGTATCATTGCTATCCCTGCAGATCGGTTTACTTAAGATAGGTTTAGGGCAAGGTTTAAAAAGAAGTTCATTCCGGCTGCTAAGAAGTCAGTGTTGTTTAAGAGTTTGCTAATATTAGGCAAAGAGAAATGTCAGTTTCTGAGTATGTTGCAGAATTTGATGCATTGTCAAAATATGGGATGTCATTCATCGACACTTCATTTAGAAAAAATGAGAAGTTCATCATTGGTCCGGATGATTATCTTGGACAGAAGCTAGATGATCCATTTTAGAATCTAGTTGAGAAAGCACTTCATCATGAGAATCTATATCTGAAGGCTACGATAACTATGGTTGTCTCCACTAAGAATGAAGAGACAAAACCACAACAAAACGATGGAGACAAGAAGAATGGAACAGAGAGAGGAAGCTGTCTCAAGGAAAGAATGGTCGGAAAAAGTTTAAATGGAACCTGCTTGCTATGTGTGCCAGGGGACGGTTCATTTAATTAAAGACTGCAAAGTGAGCGACAAAATAAAGTGCTATAATTGTGATAAGCCTAGGAATTTCCAGAAGGATTGCCTCGAGCCGATGAAGGATAAGCAAGTTGTGAAAGAATATGCTTTAGATGCAACCCTGACTTCATCGAGTGCTCTCTGGGTGAAGGAGAAGGGAAAGTGAGTCGTAATTCAAGGTATGCTTTCTATTGATGATGTTCCTTTTCCATTTTTGTTTGATACCGGGGCTTCACATACATTTATATGCAGCAACCTAGTAGATAGATTGGGATTGAGACCTAAGATAGTAGGCCGACCCCTGATTGTGATGAAACCTATTAGAGGCTCTACTAACCTTTGCGTGGTTTGTCGTGACCTAGTATTATTGAGTTACGGATGCTCTTTTGCTTGTGATTGCTTTATCTTGAATATTGTTGGGTTCAGGATTATCTTGGGAATGAACTGGCTTAAGAAGTGTGTGGTGATAGTGGATTGCGAGAAGTTGTTGGTGATAATTAAAGATGTAGAAGGGAGATCGATAGTGATTAGCTACCTACTAAAGGATAGGATGATTGTTAGCTTTTTATACTCGCTAGAGGTTCCACAATAGGGGTCATCATCTATGCTTATCACTAGAGAGTATCCAGACGTATTTCAGGAAGTGACTGGACTGCCACTGCATACGGGATTGAATTTTGTATAGACTTAGTGAAGGAAGCTAGACCTATAGTCATGCCTTTGAGGCGTACGACACCTAGAGAGCAGAAGGAATTAGAGGTACAAGTGAATGACCTATTAAGGAGAGGGTTCATTCGAAGAAGTATATCTTAATGGGGTACATCCGTAGTATTCGTGACTAAAGCGGATGGCTCTTTGAGGTTGTGTATGGATTATCGTGAGCTGAATAAAGTTATAAAGAAGAACAAGTATCCACTCCCACACATTGATGACTTGTTTAATCAACTTCACGGTGCAAAAGGTGTTCTCTTAAATGGATTTGGAAATGGGTGAAATCGAGTAGCGAAGGTGAGTGTGCTTATTACCGTGTTCCGTACGCCATTGGGTTTTTTATGAATGGTTGGTGATGCTGTTCGGGTTGACCAATGCTTCAACATATAGGATCTCATGAATCGAGTTTTCGTAGGCTAGCTGAATAAGTTAGTGCTTACATTCATGGATGATATTTTGATTTATTTTGAAACTAAAAGGGAGCACAAGATGCACTTAAGGATTGTGCTAGAGATATCGAGGTAACATAAATTAAGAGAGAAGTTCTCTAAGTGTAACTTCTGGAGAGAATAAGTGAGATTCTTAGGTCATGTACTTTCATGATCAGGTATAGCAGTGGATCCTACAAAGGTGGCATGGATTCAAGATTGGAACTAGCCCAAGAATGCTACAGATGTGACAAGTTTTGTAGGATTGGTGGGACACATAAATGCTTCATCAAGAAATTCTCAAAGATAGCGACACTGTTGACCAATTTGACAAAGAAGAATTAGGCTTTTATTTGGAATGCAAAGTGTAAACATGCATTTGTGATTCTAAAGGAGTGGTTGACAAGTGCAGCAGTGCTGACCATTCCAAGTGGAAATGAAGGGTTGAAAGTATACGCTTATGCCCGTGGTGCTGGATTGGGTGCGGTATAGATGCAGAAGGTAAAAGTTTTTCCTATGCTAATCGACAGCTAAAACCGCACGAAATGAATTATCCGATTCAAGATTTAGAATTGGTGGCGATAGTTTTTTCTTGAAAGATGTGGAGGCATTATCTGCTAAGAGAAAGATTTGAGCTATTTATGGACCACAAATCCTTGAAGTACCTTTTCTCTTAGAAGGATCTCAACCTTTATCAGCAACGTTGGTAAAGTTCTTCGCATTCTATGATTTTAGCATTTCTTCTACACCATTAAAAGGGAATGCAGCCGCCGATGCATTAAGTAGAAGATATGCTAATTTGAAGGCAATGTTCTTGGAATGGAAGCAAATTACGTATATTGTTGGTTATGATTTCAGACCTCATTGCGAGCTGGAACCAGAAATGTTGGCAAGTTTGTTGATCAGACGTACTCTAATTGGAATGATCGGTGCTAATCAAATAAGATGCTAGGCTAGCGGAGATCATAGCAAGGATATAAGAAGGATTATAATCTGAAGACACGAAGCAATACGAACTCAACTAAGAAGCTTGGCTTCATAATGATGGAAGATTATTTATTTCCGATGTTGATGGATTAAGAGATAGTGTTATGAGAATGTCATCATTCTAAGTTGACTAATCATCCTGGTGAACACAAAAGTACTGAGATATGAAGCGAACTAATTATTAGGAAGGTATGAAGAGGGATGTTAGGGCATTCATCACGAAGTATATGAACTACCAATTGGTAAAGGAAGAGCAGAAGAAACCTAGTAGACTGTTGTAACTGCTACTATTTCTGAATGGAAAAGGGAGCAGGTATCGATGGATTTTATTCATGGACCACCAGTGACTCAAGCAGGATACGGTTGCATTTGGGTCATGGTGGATTCATTGACCAAGAGTGCAAGATTTAAACCCATAAAGTCAAGTAGAATAGCTTCCAAGTTGGTATAGTTGTATGTAAAATGGATAGTGTGATTTAACGGTGTGCCAAAGAGCATTGTGAGCGATCGAGACCCACTGTTCATTAATGGGTTTTGGTAGAGCTTACAAGAGGTGTTAAGGACTAAGCTGTATCTCAGAATGGCTTATCACCCGAAAATGGATAGCCGAAATGAAAGAGTAAATCATATATTGGAAAATCTCTTGCAAGCATACATTATAGATTTTAGAGGACCACGAGATGGTTATCTACGTTTGGGTGGAGTTTGCATACGACAATGGTTATCAGTCAAGTGTTGGTATGGTTCCTTATGAAGCATTGTATAGCTGACCATGTAATGCTACTTCATGTTGGTAGGAAACAGACAAGAATCTGATACATGAACTAGATATGATAAGAGAAATTTCAGAAAAGATTGAGATCATTCAATAATGAATGAACAAGATCGACAAAAAAGCTACGCTGATAAGTGGCGAAGAGATTTAGAGTTTTCTATGGAGATATGATATTCGTGAAGGTTGCTCCTTTGAAGAATGTAGTTCGATTCGGTAGAAAGGGGAAGTTGGCATTGAGATTCATAGGTCCGATAGTTAAGAGGATTGGAAAGCCATCATATAGGGTTGACTTACCTCAGAAAATGGCGGGTGCGCACAACATTTTTCATGTCTTTTATCTAATGAAGTTTATGCATGAATCAGGTGTAATGATTACACCATATCAACTAGAAAATGTTAAGGTCGAACCAGAAGGTTCTAGATCTTGTAGGCCGCTTCATATTGTTGGGAATGATACGAAACAGCTTAGGAGAAAATTGATGAAGCTAGTGAAAGTACAATGAGCGAAAGTGATGACGATTGCACATGGGAACCTGAGAAGAGCATGAGAATTATGTGCCCGAGATCTTTAAATGGTAAGATCCATCATTTATTATATCTACTTTCACCATTGTATATCATATTTGATAGATTGGTATTCTACATGCTAGGGTAGGTTCACATATACTACTGATTAAATGGCCACTTGTTTAAGATGTTTGATGATTGCTTATGATTGGTTGGCATGTGAGATAACCATTGTTTCTTATATTTTGGCTTGTTTAGAGATTTTGGGTACGAAATTCCTAAAGGGGGAATAATGCAACATTCTGTATTTTACGTATCGGAGGATCGTAAAATATTTTTAGTTTATTCAAATGAGGTCAATTTTAGGATATGACTCTTAGGCATATTTTACATACTTATGACTTTTTTTTCTGAATTTCAATGCGATAATTTTGACCCTCAAAATATTATTTGGGCTATAAATTTTGATAGAGGTTGAATTAGGTTCTCAAAATAGTTCCTTTACTTCAGGACGATGGTTTTCCATTCCGCAGATTGGTCAAAATAGTAAAATGAACTTACGATTAGAAAGATATGCTTGTTTTAAGTTTAGATAGTAGCTGGCCAAAATTAATGTGTAATTAATTAAGCCCATAAGTAGGCCATTGGTCTAATTCGAAGTACCATAAATAGGGGTTGTAGGAGTCAAATTAAAAGATTTTCCCTCTCTTCCAAATCAGATCCAAACCCCCATTAATCCTAAAAACATCAAAAATCATCCAAATTACTCTCTAAATCAAACCAAATTGAAGATCGGTGAATTGAATATTAATTAGAAGATAAATATCATCATTTTTGTTGATTCGGATTGCTTTTCATTGCTGTCCACTTTGAATCGAGACTCAAATCGATTAAATTTGGTAATTGGTGAGTGGTTTATGCTTTCTCACCATCATATGCATGTTTATATGGTAGAATTATAGGTTTTAATATGAATTTTAACCTTAAAATCCTTTTCTAACTTTAATCACATGTTAGTATATTATTATGACCTAAATTAAGGAAATTTAATAGATTTGTAGTAATGGCTTTGTAATTCATCTTGCTCATGTTTATATGTTCATCAATTGCTTAGATTTGGATTAGAATATGCTTGATTGCTATAACTATATGTATTGCCTGTTTTAATAGATGTAATTGTATGTTATTCTATGTTTGAATGTTGTGCTTTGATGCGGTTTGCTAGTGTTTTGGATGTTTAAAAAGATAAGTTGGTGAATTTGGCAAATCAGAGGCAAAGTTGGCCAAAATTGGACGAAACTTAGAGGAGAGATTCTGAAGCATGGAGGAAGCCTGTAGTTCAAGTCGCATGTCCAAAATGGTTAAGTACATAACTCGGTACCAAGTTATTTCTATGGCTCAGATGGTTCGGCAATTTTAGGGATCTCTAAGTATTGGCTAGTGGAGATGGACCAAGGCAAGTTTCGGAGAATTTTTTAAGTTTTGGATGTTATGTCATGTGGTTTCTAGAACTTGGAGTTGATTGTTTTAGATTGCAGGTCGAGTTGTTTTGACTCAGTCAAAATTGGCATTCTAAAAGCATGGAAGTAACTTAGTCAAAATTAACTAAGCATATGACTCGGTGTTGAGTCATTTTGACTTAGTACCGATTATTTTTATGCTTGTGACAAGATGAGTTTTCTAGGGGATGGAGTGGAAGCTTTGTAGATCGTGCTGGAAGTATTGGCTCGTTTGCATCAAGTTGGATGGCGATGTTACAACATAATGAAAGCTATGTATCTACGGTTTATGACTTAGAAAGAAGCCACCATTGTTTGAACTCCACCTAGAAAGAAGCCACCATTGTTTTTGCCCATACTGCAATAACTTCTTCATACTAACTCGTAATTGGGCGAAACTATGACTGATAAACTTCCACCTAAATTATGGACAACATAAAACACTCGGATACTTCAGCTTATGAACGTATACCATAGTACTCCATGGTCACTAATAGGTGTACTTTGAAAATAACAGACTACATCCCCGCTTCAATGCTCACTGTAGTTCTCCATGGTGACTAACAGTTGTACTTAGAAATTAACAGGACGCGTCCTCATGTTTGAACTCCGCCTAGGAAGAAGCTGCTATTTTTTCTTTAGACTGCAATAACTTCTTCTTACTACTCGGAATCAGGCAAAACTTCATTCGATGAACTCCCATCGAAATTACGGACAATATGGTACGCTCGGACACTTAATCTAGTGAACGTATATCGTAGTTCTCTATGGTGATTAACAGTTGTATTTAGAAAATAATAGGCTACATCCTTATATTTGAACTCCGCCTAGGCAAAAGCCGCTATTTTTTTGTTCATACTGCAATAACTTCTTCACACTAAATCGAAATCGGCGAAAGTACGACCAATGAACTTCCACCTAAATTACGGATAATATAGAACTCTTGGATACTTCAGCTTATGAACGTATACCATAGTTCTCCTTGGTGATTCGCATTTGTACATAGAAAATAACATGCTATATCTCCACTTCAGTGCAAATAACATGCTATATCTCCACTTCAATGCTTAGTGTAGTTCTCCATGGCGACTAATGGTTGTACTCAGAAAATGATAGGCTACATCCTCATATTTGAACTCCACCTAAGCAGAAGCCGCTATTTTTTTCTTCAAACTACAACAACTTCTTCATATTAACTCGAAATCAAGCAAAACTTCGACCAATGAAATCCTGCCTATATTACAGACAATATGCTACACTTGGATACTTCATCTTGTGAATGCACACTGTAGTTCTCCATGGCGACTAGCAGTTGTACTTAGAAAATAACAGACTACATCTCCGTATTTGAACTCCACCCAG
The DNA here is from genome assembly GCA_030765085.1 of Allium cepa. NCBI lineage: Eukaryota > Viridiplantae > Streptophyta > Magnoliopsida > Asparagales > Amaryllidaceae > Allium > Allium cepa. The sequence continues at coordinate 757,873,333 of CM060939.1, read as the reverse complement.
GCAGAAGCTACTTTTTTTGTTCACACTGCAATAACTTCTTCATACTAACTCGAAATCGAACGAAACTTCAACCAATGAACTCCCACCTAAATTACGGACAATATGATAGACTCGGATACTTCGTCTTGTGAACACATTCCGTAGTTCTCCATGGTGACTAACAGTTGTACTTAGAAAATAATAGGCTATATCCCCACTTCAATGCTTACTGTAGTTCTCCATGGCGACTAATAGTTGTACCTAGAAAATAACAGGCTACATCCTCATATTTGAACTCCACCTGGGAAGAAGCTGCTATTTTTTCTTCTTCAGACTGCAATCACTTCTTCATACTAACTCGGAATCAAGCAAAACTTCGAATAGTGAACTCCCACCTAAATTATGAACAATATGGTACAATTGGATACTTCATCTTATGAACGCACACTATAGTTCTTTATGAGGACTGACAAGTTACTTAGAAAATAACATGCTACCGCATCCCCATATTTGAACTCCACCTAGTGCAGAAGCCGTTAAATTTTTATTCAGACTGCAATAACATTTTCATATTAAGTCGGAATATGGCGAGACTTCAATCAATTAACTCCTACCTAAATTACGAACAATGTGGTAGACTCGGATGCTTCACTTTGTGAACGCGCATTGTAGTTCCCCATAAGGACTAACAGTTGTACTTAGAAAATAACAGGTTATATCCCCACTTCAACGCTCACCGTAGTTCTCCATGGTGACTAATAGTTGTACTTAAAAAATAACAGGCTGCATCCTCATATTTGAACTCCACCTAAGAAGAAGCCGCTATTTTTTTCTTCAAACTCTAATAAATTCTTCGCATTAACTCGGAATCAGGCAAAACTTCGACCGATGAACTCCCACATAAATCACTGACAATATGGTACACTCGGATACTTCATCTTGTGAACGCACACAGTAGTTCTGTGGAGGACTGACATTTACTTAAAAAATAATATGCTACCACATCCGCATATTTGAACTCCTCCTAGTGTAGAAGCCGTAAATTTTTTTATTCAGACTGCAATAACTTCTTCATACTAATTTAGAATCAAGCAAGACTTTGGCCGATTAACTCCCATCTAAATTACAGACAATATGGAACACTTGGATACTTCATCTTGTGAATGTACATTGTAGTTCTCCATGGAGGCTGTCAGTTGTACTTAGAAAATAATAGGCAACCCCATCCCTATATTTGAACTCCACCTAGTGTAGAAGCCGCTATTTTTTTCAGTCTGCAATGACTTCTTCATGCTAACTCGGAATCAGGTGATACTTCAACCGATGAAATCCCATCTAAATTACGAACAATACGCTACACTCGAATACTTCATCTTGTGTACGCACACTTAGTTCTCTGTAACAACCCTGAATTTTGTGATTTATTTTAATTTTTTTTTATTTGATTATTTTATTTGAAAACTTTATTATATTTATTAAAATGAAATTTTTTGTTATTTTAAAGTATATTTTGATCTTTGTGTGAATTATAATTTCAAACCTGAATAAATAGGATATTTCCAAAAAAAGTGCATTTTTGGCCAATCTGAATAAAATTTCAAGCATACTACTTTTCGTTTCGTTGAAATTCGATTTATATTGTGAAAGTTATGTATTTTACAGTATTGGTAGTAAATTATTTTATTTAACAATATTCTTTATTTTAATCTATATAAATAATATTTTATTTTTCATATCTTATTATAATTTTTATTACATGTTATGTTACATGTATTTTTGTCTTTTAAACATTTTAAAGTGATAATAAACTTTTTCCAAAGTTCATTGAACTGTTTTCAATTTTTAAAGACTAGTTTGTATTTTTAAGCTATTTTCTTTATTTAAATTTTATTTAATTAAAATTTATTTATTTATTTTTGTGAATTCATTTTTATTTTATGTTATTATCTTTGTTTTTAAATATTTTCCAAGTCCATATAAATTTTCCAGTTGATTCTGTTTATTTTCAAATTTTCTAGACTAGTTTGCATTTTCTGTGCTATTTTGTTATTTTAATCATATATAATTATTATTTATTTATGTATATTTTATATTTTTGTTACATTTTATAATTTAAACTGAATTTATAATCATTTTCAGTTATTTAAATTTGTTAAAAGAAATATGAGAAATTTGAAAAGGTTTGTGACTTTTTGTTTCTTAAGGCCTTTGGTATTCACACCTTTTCACATTTCAACCATATCTTTTCATTCAATTGGCCATAACTCCTCATTCCTTCAGCCACCTACCTCATTTCTCATTCACGTACACTTTTTCTCATCTCATTTCTGAAAGAAAAATTCGGCCATTGCCTTGGAGAGAAATTGGTAAACTTTAAATTCTTTTTTTCCATTGTTTTATGCTTGAATTCTTTGATCTTTGCACTTGTTCTTCTTCATTATAGGATCGGCCTTGCTCCTCCTCCTGCCCTGCCGCCTCGACCACCAACTGGAACCCATCTCCACCACCTTCTCTACAACCCCAGCCAGGCCATGCACCACCCTTGGTGGTAGATCCATCACCAAATGCTCCAAACTCCAACAATACCCCCTAGTCGAGCACTACAATGCAATCCACCACTTCATCACCCCTTAGCCGCCACCTACTCCACCTCCACCACCTCCAGCCTCACCTGAACCCTCTACCACATCATCCCCTTCATCCCACCAGAGACGGCCGTGCCCATATGGCCTTGACCGTGACCTATTTGAGCCTTGCTTTGCATTGAAAACCATGTATGTTGTTGTTTAGTGTTGTTTCATGCATGCTCACCTTTGCACCATCTCCATCCATGTTTGGCCGACCCTTAGGAAACCAAAACCTGATCCAAACCCTTGCTTTAGCCTTTTATTTCATTTGTGACTTAACCTAATGAAAGTTGGAAGCAAGTGCAAAGCATTTCAGCTTTGTTTTATGCAGTTATTTCTAGCATAGTTTAATCGTTTTGAGTTGAAAGCTTATGTGTATTGTATTGTTTTTGTTTGATTTGTTTCCAAGGGAATTGATACTTTGGCTCTCTCACTCGTATATTGTCGTGCTATCGTGCTTGTGTGGATCTCTTTTGTGTATTCGTAGTTGTCATCTCCAGCTAAACCAGTGAGTTATTCTCACCAGACATCGTATACTTATATAACTAGTAAATTGATCACTTTTGAATCTGTAAAATGCGTAACCATATTATATCTGCTATGCTATGATTATATGATGTTCACCCATGCTTAAACACATGTTATATCATATATTATTGTTATATTATGCTGTTCTGTTGTTTATATCAGTTTATCACACTGCAAGTTCCCTTTAGATTAGAATCACTATGAGTTGAAATGATACATACCCGAACGGACTTTAGAATAAGGGAAAATCATTATGGGCTGAAATGATAGGCCTGAACGATTTTCAAATTTTTTCATTTACTTGGGATTGCGGGTTTGAAATGATAAAACCTGGATTTTCTTTGTAAATTACGGGTTGAAATGATATATTACCCATATCACTTTACCTAGGCTAGAAAATGAAATACAGACCCGTAGTTAAAATATGTTTTTCTAAAAAATTTAAAATATTTTAGAAATTTAAATATTATAATATTTTGATTTAAATTTTATCAAAATACATTTTTGGAAAGTATTATTGATTTTCTGAAAATTTATAAGTTAAATAAATTATTGAGGTTAGAGAATTTGAAATGTAAGTTATTTTGGAAAATTTTAATTTGGTGGTAATTGGAATTTAAATTAAATATGAAATATGATAAATTCATGATAATTTGGAGTAAAATGAATTTAAAATGATATAATGATTTTTTTGGAATAAAGTTAAAATGTGAAATGAATGAATATTTAAGTTGAAATTTGGAAATATAACTAAAATTGGAAATTTGTGAATTTGGCTTAAATGTGAATTTTTAGTTCAGTAAATAAAAATGAAATTAAGTTATATTTGAAATTTAAAACTTAAGTTTAAGTTAAAATTTAATCTAATGAATTTCAATTGAATGCTGGAATTAAATAAGTGTATTATTATTAAATATTGATTTTTGAATGGAAATTTAACTTTATAAAATCATGTATATAAGGGTATTTGAATGATTGTTTTAAAAGTGAAAATATATGATTTTATAAGTTTGAAATGATTTAAATAAAATTATAATTGTTTGTGAAATTATATTGAATACCTGAAGTTAATTAACTACATCTTTTGAAATGCTATTATTTATAATGTAAATGATTTTACAGCATTTGTAAATGCTATAGTTGATAATAATGAACTAAATGGCTAAATTTAATTAAAGGCTATTATAGCATTTTTGTAAGTGCTATAATTGTTGAATTTAACTAAGTTTCTTTAAAACTAATGTAACCTATTACAGCATCCTTAAATGCAGTCTTTTGTTAAATTGAACTGTTTTGAATGTGAATTTCCATAGCATTTTCCAAATACTACGAAAGGTGAATTTTCACTGTTTTGATAAACTTAAGTGGATGAATGAACTTTGGAAGATTAAAATTTTGGAAATTTAATAATTTAATTATTAAATATAATAACTTCAATTTTATGATATAAAAATAAAGTAATTTGTTTTGAAATACAAACCATTTGAAATGTGTGTTGAAATGGTATTTTAAATAAATGAATGTGGTTGGAAGATATGATATTTGATATTTTGAAATGGATTTTTGAATGATATTGAATTTTGAAATGATATTTGACTCCGAAGTATAAAATACCACTTTGAAATTTTAACCACGGGGGGTATTTAATTTATAGTTTAACTGATTCTTAAAGGATGGGCGATTGCAAGCATCCTTTAAGTTATTGTGCATTTCTACTGCAGTTCACTTGAGTTGGTTTACATTATATAAGTATATATGTCCTGACTCGAGTGTTTTGTGTTTTACGCTCGGGTCAGCCTGAGTATTCACAGCTTTGGATTCTCTTTCTGGAGCTGGTCTTTGCTGGAGTTTCTGCGTATCTACATTTATATCTACTTTCTGTTTCAGCTATTCTAGTTTATCTCATGTATTAGTGAACTTCTATGTATTTGGGATTTCTATTATATTGTTTTCAGACTGTATTATGTATTTGATTTGAGACTCTGCCGTAGTAGCGTCATGAACTACTATGTATTTTATATTCCGCTGCGAGGTATTCTGTTTGTTCTGTGTCTGTGATTCTGTGATTTGTATTTCATTTGCTCCAAATTTATCTACAATGCGGTATTTTAAGCAATTCAAGTCCGACATGTGCAGCTGCGAATGGTTGAAAATATCGGGTTGTTACATTTGGTATCAGAGCTTTGGTTTTAGGCAAACCATAGCCTGTGGAGCAAAAAATCATTAGAGATAGGGTAGAAATACCCTAGAATGAGTGAAATCAATCTTAGAATCCTTTCTTGTGAGAGAACGTATTTTCGAAGTATAAAATAATTTCCAAATGATTTTTAAAGGATTTTCAAAGATTATTTTGGTATAAAATTTTTCTTATTTTGAAACCAAGATTTTCAAAACTTCATCCCTTCAGTATCCATCTTGTTAGAAATCTCTTGGTTAGGATTCTTATCGATTAAGATTCCTTGAACTTTGGAACGCTCCCACTTGTTCTGAAATCCAGTCTTGTCTTTCCTATTCTATCCATTTTGATTTTGGGGCATTTCATAACTCCACTTTGGAATGACCTCTATAAAGATCGGTGATTCCGCAAGTCTTTGAATGATTTGTAAAGGGGTGATAATCCTTTATAATTGGCATTGATTCACCGGAGATTCCTGTATCCTCAATTTTCGATGCTATCTATCTCCTACTCTACCCGGATTCTATCTCTGGCGATCGAATGTCGATTTGCCTTAGATTTCCGAATTGATTATAATACCTGAACTCACGGTTGACCGGTTAAGGTCGCCCGCAATTTATATAGGCTTATCATCTTCTATTTGGTAATAAAATTATCTTATCTTCGTTCGAGCTTATCTTCGAAACAGAATTCTATTTGATTAGAGTTCCTCTAAATTCGAATCTCCGTATTGCTTGAAATCTAACCTTGAATCATTCTTTGGAAATTTGTGTTTGATTGTATTTTGAATTTGTGCACACATCGAAATTATTATTTTGACAAGGATGACCCTATTTTGTATGTAAAAGTGAAATGTTTTCAATAAGGATTTTTACCTTTGGAAAATGAAAATTTGAAGCATTGAAAGGATTTGAAATTTTGGAAATTTATAAGAAAATGTGATTTATATAAAAATGATTTATGAATGAAGGGTTTTGAATTTGAATTTCGAGGAATCGAACTCCGGTGTTTTGAAATGGGTTTTTAAGATTTTGGAAAATATATAATAATAATATGATTTAAAGATATTTTTCCAAATAAGAAATGTTTCAAATGTATTCGAATTAATTACAATGATTTCGAAGAGATTTCAAAGAAGTTTCAAGAAATAAAAGTCCAGAACCCACTTATGTCGCTGAAAAATAATTTCGGTGATGAATACATGCATCATCGGCATTGATTTTTGAGTTTCTAAGTGGGGGGAGGCCACTCTAGTAGCTTTGCTATGCGAGTGATTTTATGAAACCAAATTTTGATTTCCAAAGTATGGTTTGATATTCGAAAGATGTATATATATATATATAAATGAAATGATTTAAAATAAGCCGGTGATCAGTCCTCGAGATTCAGATTTGTTTTGGTATAACCTTGCCTATTGGAATTGATTTACTAATTTGTTGGTGATTTCCAACTCTTGGATTGAAATTATGATTTCTTCGACTATTTTGAAGGTTCGAGCACTTCCAAATCAAGGTTAACTTTTCAAAGCTAAATTTTTTTGAATGGTATAAGGTATTTGATAAAGTATAAGTTTAGTTTGGTATGATTAATGTATAAAGTAATATGATTTATATAAGTTTGAAACTGTTGTGGAGTGAAATAAATAAGACTATTTTGAATTATACTGTATGAAATATAGTTTTGAAAAGATATTCGAAGTAAAATGTTGAGTTTTGTTAAATTTATAAGTTAAGAAACGCGGTGAATTTTGACTTAACAAATGAAAGTGAGTTTTAAATTGAATATTTGATATAAAATTTTGTTGTGATAAATCATATGTCAAAAATGATTTAAATGTGAAATTTTAAAGTCTAGAAATATGATTTATATTTAAAATTTGCTAAAATTGAAGTTGTATTGTTTTTGAAAAGTTATATTAAAATTTGGAATTTTATTAATAGCATTTCTAAAATGTTATAGTTTTATGACAACACTTTAAATTGCTATTGTTTTTGAATTTAACTTTGTTTCAATTAACTAAATATCTTTTATGGCATATGATAAATGCCGTTATTCTTGAACTAAACTATTTTGAAAACTATAAGTTACGATAGCACTTTTAAATGCTGTCATTGTTATAATTTGACAATGTTTCGTAATGTTATAGATTTTAACACTGTTGAGTTATGTTTTACAAAGTTAAATGACTTAATTTTGGAATTGATTATTTGTGAAATTTAAGGAGTTTTGAATATAATTTAATATATAATTTGAATATTAAGGAATTTAAATTGAATTTGAATTTAAATAAGGTTTACTTGGTTATGTGTTAAATGGAATGAAATGTAATAGGATAAATGAATTTTTGAATGGAATTTTGAAATGTATTTTGTAATGATATTTGAAATAATAATTGAATGACATATTTGATTTTTTTAAATGATATTTAATTTAAATATTTGAAAATGAATTCAAATAATGATTTGATAATGAGGCTTTGAATGATATAATCTTTATTTTGATAAAGAATGTGAATTTGAAATGATAATTGATTTTGATAAATGAATATTTGAAGTTTATATTTGTATAAAAGGATATTGGGTTTACTTGTAATTTGAGTTATTTAAAAATGATGTATTTATGAAATGAATATTTAAAAACTAAGTAATTATGAAATTAGATTTGAGATATATGAAATTATAAAATTTAGTTTTTGGAATATGGTATATTTAAGCTTTGAAATATATTAAAGATTGAATAGTTTATTTTGTGGATCAAATCTTTATTTGAAATTTGATAATATTTGAAATGGTTTTGTTGGAAAACTAAATTGAATTGAAACTGATGGTTTGAATTGAATTAAAATTGGAAATTTTAGATTTGAGTTTAATTGAATATTTGTGAAATGTAAAGAATTAAAGGAATGTTTTATGATTTCAAATGTATGGTTTCGAAATGTTATGATTTTCAAAGTGTAATGATTTCAAGTATTTTAGCTTCGAAAGATTTATAACTTTGGAAGTATTATGATTTTGAAGTGAATATATGTTTGAAATGGAAATGAATTTGTTTGACCTAAATTTTGTTGATTTGGAAATTTGGATTATTTTCTAAATCTACTGTTTTAAGAAACTTTGAAACTGAATATATGTAATTTGGAAGAAATGATTAGGCGAAATCATATATGATTTTGAAATTGAAATGTTATTGAAACGAATTAAAACTATGAACCTTGATTTACTAAATACTTGACTTGGAAGTTATCGAACTTATATAAAAGGATTTGCATAAGTATGAAGTTGATTTGAAACTATCTTTTTGGAAAGGTACTAAATTTGTAAAGTGAAATCTTATAAAATCAAAGTCTATATAAGTGTGATTTGATATACTATTGATTTTGGAAAGTATTCGATTTGAAAATGAAATCTTATATATAATGGAATTTATATAAGTGCGATATTTGAAGATATGATTTTGAAGGGATACTATATATGGTATATTATATTTTGATGTAAGAGGTATGGAAAGTACCCTCCGGAAGAAGTATAGTGATATGCTTCGACCCAGATGGACTTGGGGAATCCAGGAATGGATTCGATCGATAAACCCTAATGGACTTGGGTGAATTCAGAAATGGATTCGAACTGATATGGTTGTCCGGACTTAAACTCATGAGTTCCTCGATTTCTTTTCAGGGTAGATGGTTCTTTAGTTTACCCAATGGAGGCGCTTTCGATCCTGGGATCTGTTGTTTATGGATCTTCCAGGAAGGAAGTGCATCCATTGCGTAAATCATTGAATCAGCAGCGTACCACTGCAGCAGGGGTCGATGGTCCCTTGTTTACGAACTGGCTACGATATTTTTCTGGAATTCAGAAGGTAGAAGGATCTTCTAGAAAATTTTGTGTCCATTACGTAAATATTGGATCAGCAGCGGGCCACTGCTATCGTATTATCATCTTTTGACATTGGATTTTGAGCGGAACTTCTCATACCTATGTTTTATAGTATTTTCACTAGGTGTTGAGACAGGTCTACTAAGTACTTGGAGAATTCTATCTTTGCGCCTGATCAACGCATAGCCAGAGTCTGCAGGAACGAAAGTAAACTTGTTAAGACATCGAGTTATAAAAGTATTTTGATAAAGAATTATATAAAGGATATTTTGATCATTTATTATTACTTTTTTTTCTTCTTCTTTTCTAGATAATTTAAAATGTTATAAATATTGTTTACTTCGAAATAACAAATTTGAATCAAATGACCATTCATCATATTATAAAATGTTTAAAATGTTGTAAATATAAAATTTAAATTGAGATGCATAATGGTCCATCCTTGTGTTCCATCCTATTTTCCTCCTAATTTTCCTACCGTCCTCTTCTTTAAGGGTTCTTTCTGCATTATGGAAAGAGTTGGTTCTTTGGCTTATCATTTAGATCTACCCAAAAACTTTCTAGAGTGCATGATGTATTCCATGTCTTGCACCTTCGTCGTCATCTTCATGATCCTTCTCTTATTGCCCAGCCTTCTGCTATGGATAGTTTGGATATTTAGCCTAATCTGACTGTCGAGAGGAAGCCACTTCGTATTGTCGACAGAGGTACGAAGCAGCTCAAAAGGAAATCTGTTAATCTCAATCGAGATTGTACCTGGGACATGGAGGAGAGTATTCTTGCTTCGAATACGGAATTGTTCTTTTCAGGTAGTATTTTTTTTCTATCTTGTTTCTCTTTATTTTTCCTTTCCCGTTCTTTTCGAGGACGAAAAGATTTGAGTGGGGGAGAGTGTAACAACCATGAATTTTGTGATTTATTTTAAAATTTTTTTTTATTTTGATTATTTTATTTGAAAACTTTATTATATTTATTAAAATGAAATTTTTTGTTATTTTAAAGTATATTTTGATCTTTGTGTGAATTATAATTTCAAACCTGAATAAATAGGATATTTCCAGAAAAAGTGCATTTTTGGCCAATCTGAATAAAATTTCAAGCATACTACTTTTCGTTTCGTTGAAATTCGATTTATATTGTGAAAGTTATGTTTTTTACAGTATTGGTAGTAAATTATTTTATTTAACAATATTCTTTATTTTAATCTATATAAATAATATTTTATTTTTCATATCTTATTATAATTTTTATTACATGTTATGTTACATATATTTTTGTCTTTTAAACATTTTAAAGTGATAATAAACTTTTTCCAAAGTTCATTGAACTGTTTTCAATTTTTAAAGACTAGTTTGTATTTTTAAGCTATTTTCTTTATTTAAATTTTATTTAATTAAAATTTATTTATTTATTTTTGTGAATTCATTTTTATTTTATGTTATTATCTTTGTTTTTAAATATTTTCCAAGTCCATATAAATTTTCCAGTTGATTCTGTTTATTTTCAAATTTTCTAGACTAGTTTGCATTTTCTGTGCTATTTTGTTATTTTAATCATATATAATTATTATTTATTTATGTATATTTTATATTTTTGTTACATTTTATAATTTAAACTGAATTTATAATCATTTTCAGTTATTTAAATTTGTTAAAAGAAATATGAGAAATTTGAAAAGGTTTGTGACTTTTTGTTTCTTAAGGCCTTTGGTATTCACACCTTTTCACATTTCAACCATATCTTTTCATTCAATTGGCCATAACTCCTCATTCCTTCAGCCACCTACCTCATTTCTCATTCACGTACACTTATTCTCATCTCATTTCTGAAAGAAAAATTCGGCCATTGCCTTGGAGAGAAATTGGTAAACTTTAAATTCTTTTTTTCCATTGTTTTATGCTTGAATTCTTTGATCTTTGCACTTGTTCTTCTTCATTATAGGATCGGCCTTGCTCCTCCTCCTGCCCTGCCGCCTCGACCACCAACTGGAACCCATCTCCACCACCTTCTCTACAACCCCAGCCAGGCCATGCACCACCCTTGGTGGTAGATCCATCACCAAATGCTCCAAACTCCAACAATACCCCCTAGTCGAGCACTACAATGCAATCCACCACTTCATCACCCCTTAGCCGCCACCTACTCCACCTCCACCACCTCCAACCTCACCTGAACCCTCTACCACATCATCCCCTTCATCCCACCAGAGACGGCCGTGCCCATATGGCCTTGACCGTGACCTATTTGAGCCTTGCTTTGCATTGAAAACCATGTATGTTGTTGTTTAGTGTTGTTTCATGCATGCTCACCTTTGCACCATCTCCATCCATGTTTGGCCGACCCTTAGGAAACCAAAACCTGATCCAAACCCTTGCTTTAGCCTTTTATTTCATTTGTGGCTTAACCTAATGAAAGTTGGAAGCAAGTGCAAAGCATTTCAGCTTTGTTTTATGCAGTTATTTCTAGCATAGTTTAATCGTTTTGAGTTGAAAGCTTATGTGTATTGTATTGTTTTTGTTTGATTTGTTTCCAAGGGAATTGATACTTTGGCTCTCTCACTCGTATATTGTCGTGCTATCGTGCTTGTGTGGATCTCTTTTGTGTATTCGTAGTTGTCATCTCCAGCTAAACCAGTGAGTTATTCTCACCAGACATCGTATACTTATATAGCTAGTAAATTGATCACTTTTGAATCTGTAAAATGCGTAACCATATTATATCTGCTATGCTATGATTATATGATGTTCACCCATGCTTAAACACATGTTATATCATATATTATTGTTATATTATGCTGTTCTGTTGTTTATATCAGTTTATCACACTGCAAGTTCTCTTTAGATTAGAATCACTATGAGTTGAAATGATACATACCCGAACGGACTTTAGAATAAGGGAAAATCATTATGGGCTGAAATGATAGGCCTGAACGATTTTCAAATTTTTTCATTTACTTGGGATTGCGGGTTTGAAATGATAAAACCTGGATTTTCTTTGTAAATTACGGGTTGAAATGATATATTACCCATATCACTTTACCTAGGCTAGAAAATGAAATACAGACCCGTAGTTAAAATATGTTTTTCTAAAAAAATTAAAATATTTTAGAAATTTAAATATTATAATATTTTGATTTAAATTTTATTAAAATACTTTTTTGGAAAGTATTATTGATTTTCTGAAAATTTATAAGTTAAATAAATTATTGAGGTTAGAGAATTTGAAATGTAAGTTATTTTGGAAAATTTTAATTTGGTGGTAATTGGAATTTAAATTAAATATGAAATATGATAAATTCATGATAATTTGGATTAAAATGAATTTAAAATGATATAATGATTTTTTTTGAATAAAGTTAAAATGTGAAATGAATGAATATTTAAGTTGAAATTTGGAAATATAACTAAAATTGGAAATTTGTGAATTTGGCTTAAATGTGAATTTTTAGTTCAGTAAATAAAAATGAAATTAAGTTATATTTGAAATTTAAAACTTAAGTTTAAGTTAAAATTTAATCTAATGAATTTCAATTGAATGCTGGAATTAAATAAGTGTATTATTATTAAATATTGATTTTTGAATGGAAATTTAACTTTATAAAATCATGTATATAAGGGTATTTGAATGATTGTTTTAAAAGTGAAAATATATGATTTCTAAGTTTGAAATGATTTAAATAAAATTATAATTGTTTGTGAAATTATATTGAATACCTGAAGTTAATTAACTACATCTTTTGAAATGCTATTATTTATAATGTAAATGATTTTACAGCATTTGTAAATGCTATAGTTGATAATAATGAACTAAATGGCTAAATTTAATTAAAGGCTATTATAGCATTTTTGTAAGTGCTATAATTGTTGAATTTAACTAAATTTCTTTAAAACTAATGTAACCTATTACAGCATCCTTAAATGCTGTCTTTTGTTAAATTGAACTGTTTTGAATGTGAATTTCCATAGCATTTTCCAAATACTACGAAAGGTGAATTTTCACTGTTTTGATAAACTTAAGTGGATGAATGAACTTTGGAAGATTAAAATTTTGAAAATTTAATAATTTAATAATTTAATATAATAACTTCAATTTTATGATTTAAAAATGAAGTAATTTGTTTTGAAATATAAACCATTTGAAATGTGTGTTGAAATGGTATTTTAAATAAATGAATGTGGTTGGAAGATATGATATTTGATATTTTGAAATGGATTTTTGAATGATATTGAATTTTGAAATGATATTTGACTCCGAAGTATAAAATACCACTTTGAAATTTTAACCACTGGGTGTATTTAATTTATAGTTTAACTGATTCTTAAAGGATGGGCGATTGCAAGCATCCTTTAAGTTATTGTGCATTTCTACTGCAGTTCACTTGAGTTGGTTTACATTATATAAGTATATATGTCCTGACTCGAGTGTTTTGTGTTTTACGCTCGGGTCAGCCTGAGTATTCACAGCTTTGGATTCTCTTTCTGGAGCTGGTCTTTGTTGGAGTTTCTGCGTATCTACATTTATATCTACTTTCTGTTTCAGCTATTCTAGTTTATCTCATGTATTAGTGAACTTCTATGTATTTGGGATTTCTATTATATTGTTTTCAGACTGTATTATGTATTTGATTTGAGACTTTGCCGTAGTAGCGTCATGAACTACTATGTATTTTATATTCCGCTGCGAGGTATTCTGTTTGTTCTGTGTCTGTGATTCTGTGATTTGTATTTCATTTGCTCCAAATTTATCTGCAATGCGGTATTCTAAACAATTCAAGTCCGACATATGCAGCTGCGAATGGTTGAAAATATCGGGTTGTTACATTCTCCATGGTGAATAACAGTTGTACTTAGAAAATAACAGGCTATATCCCCCTTTAATGCTCAGTATAGTTCTCCATGGTGGCTAATAGTGAAAATAACATGCTACATCCTCATATTTGAATTCCTCCTAGGAAGAAGCCGCTATTTTTTCTTCAGACAACAATAACTAATTCATACTAACTCGGAATCAGGCAAAACTTCGGCCGTTGAACTCCTACCTAAATTACGGCAATATGGTACACTCGGATACTTCATCCTGTGAACGCACACTATAGTTCTCCATGGGGAGTGACAGTTAGAAAATAATATGCTACCACATCCCCATATTTGAACTTCGCCTAGTGTGAAAGCCGCTATTTTTTTGTTCAGACTGCAATAACTTCTTCATACTAATTTGAAATCCGGCAAGACTTCGACTGATTAACTCCCACCTAAATTACAGCCAATATGGAACACTTGGATACTTCATCTTGTGAACACATACTATAGTTCTCCATGGGAATTGAAAATTGTACTTAGAAAATAACAGGCTATACATCCCCATATTTGAACTCGGCCTAGTGCATAAGCCGCTATTTTTATGTTCAAATTGCAATAACTTCTTCATACTAACTTAGAATCAGGCAAAACTTCGACCAATGAACTCCCATCTAAATTACTGACAATACGGTACACTCGGATACTTCATCCTGTGAATGCACAATGTAGTTCTCCATGGTGACTAATAGTTGTACTTAGAAAATAACATGCTATATCCCTATATTTGAAAACTATTTCTCTATAAGATGTAAAAGGGTATATTTGGAATTTTAAAAAGACATCGAGTAAATCTGTTCAACGAATTCGCTTTATTAGTAGTAAAAATAAAGATAAGAGGATTGAGATTTGAAGAAATAATTAAAGGTCATGCTTAATTATCTAAATGGGCTTATAAATGGCTTATATGTTAATTAATTAAAACAAGGGTAATAGGGTAATTTCCACCTATATTTCTATTACCGTCATATTCTTGTTTCATTTCCCATTCACGTTCATTTTCATTTCACAAAAATGTAAATCAAAAAGAAAATAGCCGGCCATTATTAAAGAGTAAGAGAAAAGGGGAAAATCAATCAGAAGCTAAGGAATTCAAGCTAGGGAAAATTAATGTCAATCGTATCTCAAACTCCTTATCCTAACCAAGGCGAACAATAATCAAAACCATCTCTATTTTTGTTTTTATGATTATTAGATTTTTCAGTTTAATTTTAAATCCATTATGATAATTTTGATAATGATACGCTTGGATTTTATAACATGTTTGATTCAAACAAGATTGTTTGATAATTATACATGGTTTTAAGGGTAAAATCGTTTAAATTAAATTTGGAATGCCATGAATTTTTTTAAATGATATGTAAAACATGATTTTGCAGATGGGATTCAATCTTTATAATTTTTCAAACCGTGGAAAATTTATTATGAATTTTCAAAGGAAAATATAAATAATTGAGTTTATAAATTAATTTCTGTTATTTTATAAAGAATTTGGGTCTGAAATTTTTATATTTTAGATAATATATTGAAAGTGAATTTTTGTAATTTTTGGGGATTTTTTCTAAATGATTTACTATGAAAATAAATTATTTTAGAAGAAGGACTTAAATGATTTTTTTTGCTTAATGGAAGGGATTATTTATTAAATTAGTCATTGTTTAGATCTGAATTATGCGGCAGTTATTTTGGTAAAGAATTTAAAGAGTTATGGCAATCAATTAAATGTTTACAAATAGGCAGGTTAGTTATAAAGTATTTACTTTAAATGGATTTAAATCAGTTTTACATAGAAAAGTGGTTTTCGCCTCTTTTAGAAGCCACATTTCGACCTTATGCTTCCACCTTCAACCGAGCCAAAACCTACTAGGCCAAAATCAATTAAGCTGAAACCAATACACAAGGTATCACAATGTTGGTATGTAGTGGATTGGAGAAGGGCGGAAAGCATGGTGCCGAAACACAGCTTTCGATGGAGTCGAAACCTTTGTTTTACTTTCCGCAAAAATGCACTTGCCTGTTTACTGAAAGCTTTTGAAGGAGTCAAAACAAATGCTTTTGAAAGGGTGTTCTAAAATAGCTTTTGATGGGGGTTCCCACCTTTATGTTTAAGTGTAGCTTTTGAAAAAATTGCCTTGTTTTCAAATCAAAGCTTTCGAAAAGGTAGTTTTAACCCAATTGAAACCCTACCACCGACCTTATTCCATTCAACTGGAATTAAGTCATTAGCTAGATCAAAAGGTAGATTTTGTTCTATAAATATAAGCCACTTCTTAAAGCTTTCGAACGAATTAATGGTTATAAAGGCAATGGCTTCAAAAGGGACGTAGAAGCTAATCTTCAAATGTTTTACTTGAATGATTTGAGCTTTCGAAAGGATGGTCTAAAGCCATCAATTTTTCCCTAAACTCTTTTTAATGGTTTCGAAAGGAGTACTTTCGTTTGTATTCACTTAGACTCAATAAGATATGTTTTAAGTTAAAATTAATGGTTTCAAAAGGGGTACTTTCAAATGGTTTCAATGCTATGCTTCTATAATTGAATGATAATATTTTAATACATTCAAAAGGTTTTGAAAGAAAGATTTTAAAGTGTTTTAAAGGGCAGGTGCCTAGTGTTTTGAAAATAAGATTTGAATTCTTTCGAAGGGAATTTTCTAATGGTTTCGAAAGTAAAGATTTAAGGTTTCGAAAACATTAGTTTTCAAAACAAAGAACCTAATCTCAATTTTTAAAGACAAAAGCCATGGCATTGTAAAAGAGCTTTTAAATGCTTTTAGTTTGAAGTTTTTGAAGAAGCTTTCCTTGATAAAATACTAGGTTAAAGGGATAAGCCATGGTATTGTTATGTTAATATGTTTGCTTCTTCTAATATATATATATATATATATATATATATATATATATATATTCACGTTATAATGGATCCATAACTGCATTTTGGGGAGAAATGGCAGAATAACCAGCTAGGTAGATCCGGTAGTGAATATAAATTGAATTAAATTTTGAATGAGTAAATTGCATCCAGTAGGTCAGATTGACCAGAATGTAGGATGCCTAAACATTGAAGCTGTCACATATGTAGTTTCATAATAAACCGATGAAAATTTTGACTAGAAAGAGTTATTGGCAGAGGTCAACTGGTTTGTAGCGAACACATAAAAATTATATTCGAATTAAGTTATTGACAAAAGTAAATAGATTCCTAGTTAATCCATGAAAAATAGGATAAAAAGGAAGTTATTGGAGATACCAATAGGTTCAGGAAAAACCCATGAAACAATAAAGTTATTGGTAAGGGCCAATAGGTTCTTAGTGATCCTATGGAAACTAATGAAACTGGACAAGGAGTCCATAAGTTACAGATTATTAGTAAGCCCATGAAAACTAACAGGTTAATAGTGATTCTAGAAACAATAACTAAGACAGATAGTCAAAATGAATGGAAATGGGAAATCTAGAATTGATTTACTTGTTTTCATATCATCATAATATTTTAAATTGTTATGTTTTAACCATTGTGGATGTAGGAGCACAGTATATAGTTTTATAAAGTTTTGAATAAGATACTAGTAAGGGGAAAACCAGTTCCATTAAATGGCATGTCTCACTAGATATTTAAATGGTTTGAGGTAGAAGATTATTATTGATACCAGGCTTTATATTTGACTCGAAGTTTATGTTTTTCCCTTAAATGCTTGGGTACTTAATTAATTTTTAGTAGTTTGAGATTTGAGATTTTCAGGTACCTTGTTAGACGAATAAGCTTTCGGAGATGTGCAGAAGGCAAGCT
This sequence comes from Allium cepa, assembly GCA_030765085.1. NCBI lineage: Eukaryota > Viridiplantae > Streptophyta > Magnoliopsida > Asparagales > Amaryllidaceae > Allium > Allium cepa. Next base: position 757,855,503 of record CM060939.1, on the reverse strand, counting down.
AGTTAATAGGAGTTCTTTCCTATTTTGGTTCCATTGTGTTTTGTTGTAAAGGCAAAGTTGTTTAATTGCCCAGTATATCTTATCATCCAAGGCGGCATCTTCGTATGCCGTTCTTGGCGTACGTTGTAATAATTATATTTTCTCTAAGCGTGGTTCTCGAGTATGAGGTTATGTAATGAATGCTGAAATGATTTTGAAATGGAATGAGGAATTTGTTTAATTTTTTTTCATATCCATGTGTTTCTGTTGCATCAATGAATCTCACATTACCGTATTTGGTCACCGATGATTAATAACTATAGATGACTACAACATCTGTAGCCGTTAGTTTTGGGCCTCTAAGTGGGGATGTTACAAGTTGGTATCAGAGCATAAGTTTATTAAACTTAAAAGAAATTTAAACCTAAAAGGTTTTTCAAAACATAATCCAATGAATTAGAAAATAAGATTGGGGTTTAGGTTAACGTTATAGTAACATACTTGTATATGAATATGTATATATATAAGTAGTATTTCTCTCTCTCTCTCTTAGACCGTTCTTTTGGATCTTACTAAGGATCGTATGCAGATTTAGGAAAAAGACGATATGGAGGCAAGAAACGGAAGAGGAAATCTCAGTGGAGGAAGCACTACAACCAACAGAAATGTTCGACCCACCAGCAGAAACCCAAGTCGGCAGGCTAATGCTAACCAAAATGCAAATGCCAAGGTGTGTGCTGGAATCCACTAGTGGACATGGGGGCAATGTATCAGTTATTCGTCAATCTGGTGCAATCCAGAGCAGCTGCTGGTGTGGCTGGAAATATTGGAGGAGCTAATCCCGAGGCTCCAATTAGGAATAACTATGCTACTTTAAGCAAAGACTACACTAGTCTTGGTGCGAAGCGTTTATGGGAACGGAGGATGCCATAAAAGTTGAGAATTGGCCATTGCATTGTGAAAGTATCTTTGCTGATTTGGATTTGGATGATGAGCGGAGGCTGGTCTCTAGGAAGTTGCAAGGGGCAGCACTTCATTGGTGGAATAGTGTTATTGCCGGGGTTTCAGAGGAGGAGTTAACCTGGGAAGATTTTAGAAGGAGAATTAAACAAAGGTTTTTGTATGAAGTTGCTAAGTCAGCATTGTTGAGAAAGTTTATGGATTTGGTGCAGGGAGAGATGTCGGCAATCGAGTATGCTGCTAAGTTTGATGAGTTGTCTTGATATGGCTATGCCACAATAGACATCGATACCAAGAGGAATGAGAAATTCATTCGGAGTTTGAGGCCCGATATTGCTAGGGTAACCCTAACACATATCCATGATCCTTGTAATGTAGTTGTGGAGACGGCAATCAGATATGAGGAGATGCTTGCCATTTGTGCCAAAGAAAAGTGGGTTGAGAGTCAGGATTCTCAAGGAAAAAAGAGAAAGTTCTTTAGGCAAAGGCTGATTTATTTTACTTCAAATGTGACAAGAAAGGTCATTATGCTCATGAGTGTCAGTCAGGCAAGGGGAAGAAGGCTGCATAAAAGAAAAATGTGAAGTGTTTCAACTGTGACCAGGTTGGACATTATGAGAACCAGTGTCTAGAGCCAGTTATGGCGGATAAGGGAAAGGTTTTTGCTGTTGGACATCATCTGCTAGGCCAACTACAACTGTAAAAGAAAGACTGTGATGGAAAGTATACTTTTGATTAAGAATATACCAGTCAGGGTATTATTTGATATCGGTGCATCATATTCAATTATATCTCAGAATTTGGTTAATAGTTTGCGTTTAGAATCCACATGCCTTGTTACATCCTTAAAGGTTGCAAGTCCAATAGGAGGGTATGCAACTCTAGGGATGCGATGTGACCAATTAGAACTTGATTTGTTAGGTCATAAGTTTGCATGCAGTCTACATGTTTTTGATTTCGTAAATTTTGGAATCATTTTGGGTATGGACTGGTCAGGTAAGTATGAGGCTAAGATATTTTGCCCGGATAAGGAGCAATCACAAAGACACCCTGATAGTCATAAAAATATCATATTCTCAGTAGAGAATTCTGACCGGAGTAGTTATGCTTTGTTAAGTGCGATGGAAGTAGGAGATGATTTAAGTCAGGTTCGAGTAGCAAGAGATTTTGCAGATGTCTTTGAGCCAGTTACAAGACTACCACCGAAACGAGCTATTGAGTTTCAGATAGATCATGTACCAAGAGCTAAACCTGTAAGTAGACCACCTAGCAGGATGACACCGACCAAGATGAAGGAATTGAAGGTGCAACTAGTGGATCTAGAAGGAAGAAATTTTATTAGACCAAGCAGTTCACTTTGGGGAGCAGCCGCGGTATTCGTGAAGAATACCAAATGGGTCGTGAAGGATGTGTATCACTATCGTAAGTTAAACTAAAGGACGACTAAGAATAAGTATTCTTTGCTGAGAATTTATGATCTACTTGATAAGTTGTGTGGAGCCAGAGTGTTTTCCCAGTTGGACTTGGCGACAGGTTTTCCATTAGTTAAGAATGGCAGAGAACAGTGTTCCATTGACAGCATTTCGAACTAGGTATGGTTCATACGAGTGGTTAGTTATTCCATTTGAGTTAATGAATGCACCAACTTTCATTGTGGATTTGATGAACCGAGTCTTCTGATAGTACTTGGATAGATTCATGTTGGTGTTTATAGATGAAATTTTAGTACACTCTAAGAATGAAAGAGAGCATGAGGATCATCTTAAGTAGTGCTTGAGACGCTGAGGCAGCATCAGTTGAAGACGAAGTTTCTAAAGTGCCATTTTTGAAAGAAAGAAGTCAAGTTTCTTGGTAACGTGGTTTCAGAGAAAGGCTTGTCAATCGATCCAGATTAGATCGAAGCTGTTAATAATTGGAAGAGACCAGAGATAAAGAGTTTTCTTGGACTAGTTTGCCATTACTGGAAATTCATCAAGAATTTCTTGTGAATAGCGGTGCTTTTGACTAAGTTAACCATGAAAGATGTGAAATATGTCTAGTCCAACAAATGTGATGAAGCATTCCTTAATTTAAAGCATTTATTGACCAACGCACTTGTGTTAGTAGTTCCAGACGGAAATCAAAGTTGGTGGTGTATACCGACTAGATTAGGAGCTATGTTGATGTAGAAGGGTAAAGTGGTTGCCTACGCCTCACGACAGCTTAAACCACATGAAGTGAGATACCCTACTCATGATTTGGAGTTGGCTGCGATAATCTTCACATTGAAGATTTGAAGACATTATCTCTTAGGGGAGAGATTTGAGCTATACACAGATCATAAGCCTTTAAGGTACTTATTCTCTCAGAAGGAGTTGAATATGAGACGGCAGAGGCGGCTGGAGTTTTTAGCTGCTCATGATTTTGGTCTAGAGTATACACCTAGGAAAGGAAATAAGATAGCGAATGCTCTTAGCAAAAGACGTTAGAATATGGTGTTAGCTATGGTGGCAGAATGGAAGGATTTAGAAGCTTTGACTACTTGTGGCGTGCAGTTAAGATCGACTGCTAGTTCTAGTCAAATATCGCCATGTTATCCGGTTTAGAAGTTCTACCCATATTGGTCAAAAAGATCGCTTCTAAGTGATAGAGGATCCGGTACTATACGAGAAGATTAAAAGGCTTGAGGTTGGAGCCAAGATCGATGATCTAAAGGATTTTAGTCATGACTAAAGAGAATGGTTGAGAAAGAAGGGACGATTGTGAGTGCGCCATATGTTGAGGACTTAAGGAAATAAGTTACCGAGGAATGTCATCGGTTCAAATTTATGATTCATCCTAGTGGGAAAAGGACGTATCAAGACATGAAGAGGAGCTTCTATTGGGAAGGTATGAAGAGGGATGTTAGTTTGTGGGTTAGGCAGTGTGCAAACTATCAACAAGTAAAGGATGAACATTAGAAGCCCAGTGGGTTGCTTTAACCTTTAGAGATTCTAGTTTGGGAATGGGATTCGATATCCATGGATTTTATAGACGGGTTTGCCAAGGTCAAATAAAGCAAATGAAAGTATATGAGCCATAGTGGACAGGTTGACCAAGAATGCCCATTTCATTCCAGTTAAGTCTACCAGGGCGGCACATGTTCTAGCTAAATTATTCATGAAGAACATAGTTAAACTACATGAGATTCCTAGTAGTATAATCAGTAGCAGGGATACTTTGTTAACTAGTGAGTTCTGGAAGAGTCTACAGGATGTGTTAGGCACTAAGCTCAAGATAAGTACATCATATCACCTTCAGGCGGATGGGCAGACAAAGAGAGTCAATAAGGTAATCGAGAATTTATTGAGAGCTTGTGCATTGGACTTTGGTGGATCTTGGGAAGATCACCTACATTTGGTTGAGTTTTACTATAATAATAGTTATCAGATCAGTATAGGAATAATGCTTTTTAAAGATTTGTATGGAAGACCATGCAAATCACCAGTATGTTGGTTAGAGACTGGGGACAGATTAGTCTTAGATCCGGGTCTGGTTAGAAAGGTGACAAAAAATTGAGTTAATCCGAGAAATGATGAAGGAAGCTTAGCTCGGATAGAAGAGTAACGTAGATAAGAGGCGTAAAGGCCTAGAATTCTCAATTGGAGATAAGGTTTTCATTAAGGTATCACCACCGAAGGGTGTGGTATGATTTGGAAATTCAAAGAAACTAGCATCGGGATATGTTGGTACATTCCAAATTATAGAGAGGATTGGAAAGCTCGCATACAGAATAGAGTTGACGGGTAGTATGGTAGGTATCCAAAATGTATTTCATGTGTATCATCTTCTCAAGTATGTGCATGATCCAGAGACTTTATTCCTTTGACTGGATTGGAAGATTTGATAGTAGAACCAAATTTGGCTTTTATCGGACAACCAGTTCGGGTTGTATCAAGAGATGAGAAGAGCTTAAGGAACAAGACAATCAAGTTGATGAATGTTCAGTGGAACGACAACTAGAAGGACTGTACTTGGGAGATAAAAGACAAGATTAGAGATACTTATCCTGATATGCTTTGAGGGTATGTCTATATTAGCTTTATATAGATAGTTGCAAGTTAGATATGCTAGTATGGTTGTTAGGAGTGGTTATAGATGATTGCTATGTTTAGTATTTAATCCTTACTGAATTTTGAGGATGAAATTCTTTAACGAGGGAAGCGTATAACACCCCTAATTTTTAATAACATTATTCAGGATATTTAATTAGATAAATTAAATAGAATAATGTAAACATTAGAGTGATAAGGGAATTGAGATTTGAATTAATAATTAAAGGTCGTGCTTAATTATCTAAATGGGCTTATAAATGGCTTATATGTTAATTGATTAAAATAAGAGTATTTGGGTAATTGCCGCCTACATTTCTGTTACCCTTATATTTACGTTCATTTTCATTTCACAAAAAAGTAAATCAAAAGAGAAATAGCCGACCATTATTAAAGATATGAAAAAAGGGGAAATCAATCAAAAGTTAAGGGATTCAAGCTAAGGAATATTATTCTCAATCAAATCTCAAAATCCTTATCCAAATCAAGGTGAATAATAATCAAAATCATCTTTTTTTATGATCATTATATTATTGGGTTTAAGTTTAAATCCATTATGATGATTTTGATGATGATATGCTTGGATTTTATAACATGTTTGATTCAAACAAGATTGTTTGATAAGTGTTTATACACGGTTTTGAGGGTAAAATTGTTTAAATTGAATTCAGAATGCCATGAGGAATTTATATGTTATGTAAAACATGATTTCGGAAATGGTTTCAATTTTTATAATTTTCCAAGCTAGGGAAAATTTTATTATGAATTTTAAAAGGAAAATATGAATAATTGGATTTAGAAATTAATTTTAGTTATTTATGAAGAATTTGGGTCTGGACTTTTTATATGTTAGATAACATATTGAAAGTGAATTTCTGTAATATTTGGGGATTTTTTCTAAGTGATTTGCTATGAAAATTAAATTATTTTAGTAGGAGGACTTAAATTATTTATTTATTTTGCTTAATGGAAGGGCTTATTTGTTAAATTAATCCTTGTTTAGATCTAAAATTATGCAGTAGTTATTTTGGTAAAGAATTTGAAAAGTTATGGCAGCCAATTAAGTGTTTACAATAGGCAAGTTAGTTATAAAGTATTTACTTTAAACGGCTTTAAATCAGTTTTACACAGAAAAGTAGGTTCTGCCTCTTTTAGAAGCAACCTGTCGACCCTATGTTTCCTCCTTCAATCAAGTCGAAACCCACCAGGTCGAAACTAATTAAGTCAAAACCAATACACAAGGTATTGCAATGTTGGTACGTGGTGGATTGGAGAAGGGCGGAAGGCATGGTGCTGAAACACAACTTTTGATGGGGTTGAAACCTTTGTTTTACTTTCCAAAGAAATGCACTTGCATGTTTACTAAAACTTTCGAAGGAGTCGAAACAAATGCTTTCGAAAGGGTTTTCTAAAAATAGCTTTCGATGGGGATTTCCACCTCTATGTTTAAGTGTAGCTTTCGAATAAATTGGCTTGTTTTTAAATCAAAGCTTTCGAAAGGGTAGTTTTAACCCAGTCGAAACCCTGTTGCTGACTTTATGCTTTTCAACTGGACTAAAGTCATCAACTAGGTCGAAAGGTAGCTTTTGTTCTATAAATATAAGCCACTTCCTAACGCTTTTGAAAGGGTTAATGGTTTCAAAGGCAATGGATTCGAAAGGGGCGTCGAAACTAATCTTTAAATGTTTTACTTGAATGATTTGAGCTTTTGAAAGGATGGTCCTGAAGCCATTAATTTTTCCCCAAACTCTTTTTAATGGTTTCGAAAGAGGTACTTTCGCTTGTATTCACTTAGGCACAATAAGATATGTTTTAAGTTAAACCTAATGGTTTCGAATGAGGTGCTTTCAAATGGTTTCGAAGCTATGCTTCTATAATTGAACGGTAGCTTTAATATATTCGAAATGTTTCGAAAGAAAGGTTTTAAAGTGTGTTGAAAGGCAGGTGCCTAGTGTTTTGAAAAGAATATTTAAATGCTTTCGATGGGAGGTTTTCCAATGGTTTCGATAGTAAAGATTTAAGATTTCGAAAGCATTAGTTTTCAAAACAAAGAACCTAATCTCAAATTTTAAAGGCAAAACCCATGCCATTATAAACGAGCTTTTAAATGATTTTAAATTGGAGTTTTTGAAGAAGCTTTCAATGATAAAATACTAGGTTAAAGGGATTAACCATGTTTTATATAAAATTGATTTCGAGGATATTAAACCACAGATGTTGGTACTGTTATGTTAATACGTTTGCTTCTTCTAATACACAAACATATTATAATGGACCCATAACTGCATTTTGGGGAGAAAGGGTAGAATAACCAACTAGGTTGACCCAGTAGTGAATATAAATTGAATTAATTCCTAAAAGAGTAAAATTGCATCAAAGAGGTCAGATAGACCAAAATGTAGGATGCCTAAACATTGAAGTTGTCAGATAGATATGTTCATAGTAAACCAGAAAACTATAATAAGAAAGAGTTACTGACATGGGCCAATATGTTTGTAGTGAACCCATGAAAACTATATCCGAATTAAGTTATTGACATATGTCAATAGCTTCCTAGTCAACCTATGAAAGCTAGGATAAGAAGGAAATTATTAGAGATATAATAAGTTCAGGGAGAACCAGTGAAACAATAAAGTTATTGGCAGGGCCAATAAGCTCTTAGTGATCCTATGAAAACTAATGAAACCAGACAGGAAGTCCATAAGTTTTAAACAGGTTATTAGTAAGCGCATGAAAACTAACAAGTTAATAGCGACTCTAGAAACTATAACTGAAACATATAATCAAAATGAATGGGGTTAGGCAATCAAGAATTGGTTTACTTGTTTGCATATCATCATAATATTATAAATTGCTACGTTTTAACCATTGTGGATGCAGGAGCATAGTATATGGTTTTATAAAATTTTGAATAAGATACCAGTGAGGGGAAAACCCATTCCGTTAAGCGGCATGGTCTCACTAGATATCTAAATGTTTGAGGTGGAAGATTATTATTCATATCAGGCTTTACGTCTGACTCGAAGTTTATGTTTTCCCTTAAACTATCGGGTAATCAGTTGATTTTGAGTAGTTTGAGAATTGAGGTTTTCATGTATCTCGTTAGATGAATAAGCTTTCGGAGACATGCATAAGGCAAGCTAGTTAATAGGAGTCCTTTCCTATTTTGATTTCGATGTGTTTTGTTGTAAAAGCAAAGTTTTTTAATTGCCTAGTATATATACTCTGATCTTTCAAGGGGGCATCTTCATACGTCGCTCTTGGCATATGTTGTAATAACTATATATTCTTTGAATGTGGTTCTCAAGTATAGGATCATGTAATGAATGCTGAAATAAGTTTGAAATGGAATGAGGAATTTGTTTAAATTGTTTTAAATTTTCTTCATATCCATGTGTTTCTGTTGTATCAATGATTCTAACATCACCGTATTTGATCGCCGAGGATAAATAACTATGGATGGCTGCAGCAATCGTAACCGTTAGTTTTGGGCCTCCAAGTAGGGGATGTTACAATGTGGTTCAAGAGTACAATGGAAACCGAGATTTCCGTTAGTCTTTGGTATGAGGGTTATACGAGTCAACGTATATTCATGTCACATGGATGAGTGATAGTGAGTATTTCTTGATGGATGCTATGGTTGCTTTATTTAGTGGACTACAATCATGGATATCATTGGGAGTAGGTATTGGAGATATGGATATTTGAGCATCCACCATTCTATGTTGTACAATACCTTTATGATATTTATAAAGTCACATACCATGCTGTCATGTGCTAACTTTTTGATTGCAGGGACACGTCAAGTATGCTTTGTGTACTGTTGTTCCTTACCATATCTACTTGCATAGTATTCTGAGACTCATTTATCGTACACACCGGACTGTTGTTTGACCTAAAGTTTTATATTTTGCTTCTTATTATCCTAAGTCTTAAATGAGTAGACTAGATAACAAGTCTAGGTGATGCAGTTGTTGTGCAAAGGACGAGCTGGATGAAGCTATTCGTATTATATACATATATGGATTTCTATGCTTTCCGCTGGGCATCATTGTGGGGTATTAACAGTGCTCGCTTTGTTGAGGAAGTTATTTGAGTTGATTTTGTTGTATATACTTTACGACTATTGATGTATAACTATGTGGACCATATACTCTGATGATTAGTTCACATTCTTATCACTATCTCTTTTGATATATCTTTGGTATTATATATTCGTCATACTCTATGAGCTATACGACAGGTGATATGTTATGTTTGTTTCATTTCAACCTTGATGTTTGCTTCATATCGACCGGGCATGACTACAACGCACTAATAAAATTATTGATGTCGGTGGTATAGGACGGCATCACCGCTACAATCACTTTCAGTTCACAAAATTATTTTCGTTTGAATCTCTTAATTTCAGGGTTCACGTCTACTCTCTTTAAATGAGATGATGTGTTGATTATTATTTCTGCATTTTTCCATCCAAAAATTGATGCGATATCACTTACTTTCAAAATTTCTTCCGTTTCTCCAAAATGAAAACAATTATCTTTTATTGAAAATGCATCTATGATCAAAGCTATTGAAGGCGATTCTTTTGTTATGTCTTCGTATGTAATAGTTCCTTACGAATGATTGGTCAAGTTGAAGAATGCAGTAAACTTTAACCATGTTATGTGTTTTTCTAAGAGTAGCTTCTCTTTTGTTAAATTATGTATCAGTGCATGTAGAGACTTTGAGATGGTTTCTAGCTTTCTCTAGTGTGCTTTTACGCCCCTTTCTTTTATTTTTTGCTAGCTATTTGTTTAGCGCAAGTGGCTGTTTTCTTTTACGGCTAAAATAAAAATAAATTGTTCACTTTCTTCATCGGATTTTATAAACTCATATGATTCACCTGCTAAAGCTTTGGTTTCCTCTTCTATTTCAACTGTAGATTGTATTTTGAGTTGTATGTTTTTTTATTCTATTTCTGGTGTGGATGTACCATGACCAGATTCTGCATCTTTTTTGATTGTTCCTTATCGGCAAGAGTAGGTTTGTGTGCTAACCTTTTGCATTTTAGTTACCATACTTTATATCATTTTCTATTGCAATATTGCGAACTTTGTGATATACATGAATGACAAATATTTTTGTGGCAAACATTGTCATGTCATATTTTCCTTGTATGTTTGCCAAATAAATATCTTTATGGTACATTTTAACCGTTAAGAATCTAATAATAAAATTAATGCTAGCAAAATTTTGTATTGCAAATTGGTAAAAATTTGATATATTCAGTTTTTCCATATGTTGTATACTGTAGTTTAATCCAATCAATAACTAAAATTATTCAATGCAAATATATGTTACTCGTTTTTTCATGTATATATTTTTAATATTTGACATTTTCAGTTTTTACAATAAATGTTTTCTAGCTTATCAAACAATCATTAACCAAAATTATCTATGGAAAATATTTGATTAGTTTTACCATAAACGTATCATAGTTTTAAGCCAATCATTATCCAAAATTATTTACGATAAATATTTGTTATTCTCGGTTTTTTTATATAAATGTGTACTACAACTTCAACTTATCATCAATCAAAACCATGTATGATAAATCTTTGATATTTTCAGTATTTGCAGCAAAAAATTTCTAAAATATCAAACATTCATTATCCAAAATCATTTATGACAAACATTTGTCATTCTCGGTTTTTATGTAATCATTTCCTATAGTTTCAATCTATCTTCAACCGAAGCCATGTTGACAAATATTTGACATTTTCCATCTTTACTATAAAAAGTTTTCTAATATATCGAGCAATCATTAACCAAATTTGCTTTTGGCAAACATTTGCCATTCTCCATTTTCTATGTAAATGCATGCACTAAATTCGACTTATTATTTTGCATAATTATGTCTGACAAATATTTTAATATGAACTTTAACAAAAATAACAACGAATAATTGAAATTTTCAATTCATTTACCTTTTCTTCCTTGGTGTAGGGTTTTTTCTTGAATACCCGAGTATTCTTTGCATTATCGTCAATGATTGAATTTCTAGAGCACCGAACTTCTCCTTTTATAAATTTGCAAATGTTTTACATTCTTGCTTGCATTTTAGTTTTTTAGTTTCGAGATGGAGTCGATGGTGATTGCTTAGATGAGTCGGCTCCGAAGTTGAGTCGAAGGTTAGTCACAAATCCATAGTAGATCCAACAGAAGTTTTGGAGATTTTTTTTTTAATTTCACGTTGTTATATGTGAAGACGACGAAGAGTTTTTGTGCAAAACAATCGCAGTACTTACGGCTACAATTAATTATCATTGGTATTAAATGTGGATCAAAATTTTCCATTGGTATTAAATATGAAATATTAATTAAATAACTTTTTGTTAATTAATTATTAACAATTAATAATTACCAAATAAAAAATAAACACCCAACCTCTAATCAAAATTTTTGTTCTCCAATGCCACAACCTCTAACCTAGTTCAGCAATGAATCCAAATAAAAGACTGCTACCGTACACATTATTAAATGATGCTGTAAATGATGCTGGAATTGTTGGTGTGAGCATGGCTTTCAAGTAACAACAAATTCAATGACTTTATCCACATTTTTGAAATTGAAAGTACACGTAAACCCCTATCATTCAATTCGTTACAATTTCAATTCACCACACGGTCAGCGGACGCAATACTATGCTTACAATCAATTATCATTTCCATCTCCCCATATATCTTTAAGCAAACACAACGAAACCCAACCAAAAAAATCATACATTCTTCCCTCTAATTTTATATTCTAATTATTTCATACAATTTCGATGAAGATATCTTGTACTACTCTGATTCTTCTAGCAGCTTTCTCTTCATTTTTTGCTGCTTCCACTTATTCTGCCAAGGCACACATTCGATTCTGTCGTTTCAGTTTCAAAGATATCTGCTGTGCAGCCAGTACTAACTTAGTTCATTATTTGCGCCTGTGTACAGCTTGGATCGACATGTATAATAGATCGCAACTGCGACGCAGGTCTTCATTGCGAGACCTGCATCGCCGACGGTAATGTACGGCCACGGTGCACTAGGATTCGGCCCACTGATCCTAAATCTAAGGTTGGAGACTGATTTTATCTTCCTCTTCTTTCGATTTTTTTTTCTTTGAGAAATTGCAGTTGGTGGTGAAGTGAATCTGTGTAAATATGAATTTGTCAGGGGACGAATTTGCCGTTTAATCGATATTCATGGCTGACGACGCATAATTCTTTTGCGAAACTGGGGCAGAATACTCAAACGGGGACGCCAATAGTTGCTCCGATGAACCAGCAGGATACTGTCACCGACCAACTCAACGTAAGCTTACACTCACCGCCATTTTTACCATATCAAGTTTTTTGGTTTACATAATTTTTGGAATTCGTTGGGGTGCGATCACCGCTTGTACTGCACAAATATTGATATTTTGTTGTCGCGTGGAGATTGGCGGATGTTTCGGCGCTTGGGCTTTTTAGGTAGATAAAGTGTTTTGGCGTACGTTAGATAAGCAGTGTTGCAAATGCTAACCTGGTGTTGTGTTAAGAAATTTGTGAATGACGTTAATATAAGCTGTATGCACTACTACGTAGTAATAATAAAATGTATTAAATGCCGTAACCACGCGTGCTAATTTAGTTATTGGACATGGCCTAATGTTCTCTTATAGACCTATGCAAAATGCCGCAACAACTACATTGGTAGATTTAATAAATAATACAAGAAACGACACTTTTTTGATGTTGTTATAAGAAAAGTCTCTGTAGATATAAATATGTAAATTTAGTCCCTATTTTCTGAAAAATATAAAACACATGGTGCTTTGCACTTTTCTAACAGAAAATGCAAGTTAATTTGCAACTTTTAGACTTTGATTTTTTTTTTTTAAATTTCGAAAATTTTAAAACTTATGAAATTTTTGAAAAGCGCAAATTAACCCGCGCTTTCTATCAAGAAAGTGTAAGCTAGTTTGCGCTTTTATTTTGAATTTTTTTGAAATGTTTGAAAATTTTAAATTTTTTGAAAAATGCAAGTTCAACTTACTTTGTGCGTTTTGATTTTTAAATTTTCAAAAATTTTGAAATTTTTGAAAAACGCAAGTTAACTTGCACTTTTTATTATCATTTTGAATTTTTTTTTGAAAATTTTGAAAATTTAAATTTTTTTTTTTTTAAAAAGCGCAAGTTCACTTGCACTTTTTATAAGAAAAATGCAAGATATTTTGCGCTTTCTGATTTTAAAAAAAATAGGGACTTAATTTACATACTCATTATCATAGGGACTTTTCTTACAACAACATCAAAAATAGGGATCTTTGGTGCAAAGCCTCTAAATAATATATCTTATTGAGAAAGTACTACAACCATGTAACAACGAGAACAGAACCGACTATTTGGTTGTATTATTTTGAATTTTTTTCTTCAATTTTTGACTAGTTTTAATTAAATATAAGATGCTAATATATCGGTTAAAAAGAAGAAAAAAATTAAAATTTTAAATTTTGGCTCACATTCCTCTTGAAAAAAAAACCACACATCTTTTCGAATTCAACATTATAAATTTATAGTGCTGAATTCAAATAGGGAAAACTTATATTAATTTTGGTAAGTACAAACAATTGAATGTTGATAAATGCAACATATACAGAATTGGCTAAATTCAAATTCTAATGATTCAGCTTAAAAGTCAACCATACCATTAGTTCAACAGAAAATCACCTTAACACCGTCGAAGATTATAAACATCAGTCATGCTTTAAAGAAAAATAATCATGCAATAAATCTATTAAATATGTTCCAACTTAATTTGAATTTTTACTATTGTAGAAATACATAAATTCTCAGACACACCGATGAAGAAGACTAAACTCTGCTCATTATATATTTGGTTGGCATGTAACTAAAGGGATCTATTTTGTTATCATATGCTAGCAACGAACACACACGCACGTGAGCTAGAATCAATAACTCCATTTATTTAGCACTATTTTGTAGCCCCATGATATCAACCATATGTATTTATAGGATCTTCAATCAATCTCGACCAGTGAATTAGCTTCCGAATGATCCAAGAGTTCAAATATAAAGACAGCGAACAAAAAACCAAAATTTCTCTTGCAAATTACTTAAGAATCTGGGTGAAATTACTCATATTCGCTTGTGCCAATCGAATGATCTCAGTTTTCCAGTCGATTGGCATGTATCTCGATTGACTGGGGTTGAAAGTCCAATTAACCAAGATACCTCTAGCATTGTGGGGGCTCAACCTCCACATGCCACTTTCGTTTTGCTTCAACAAGAAGGGTCAGTCGACTGCACTTACTCCGTCCGTCGTTATGATTGTGATGAAATTTTCTTCAACTTAAATATATTGTATCACATAGTCCAACATCCTTAACTTATATAGTTTATCAGCGAACATGCAAATTGATTTTATTTAAATCTCAATCAACATTATAAGGAGTTCTGGATATCACAAGCCTTCCAATGGCCAATACATGTGTTTAGTTTTATGTTTTATTTTGTGTTTCAATAGCTTATTGCGCACATACCAAGTGCTAATATAACAAGCAAGAAATTCAAGAGATCTGGAATTTAACTTCCGTATTAATGTCAACTCTTTGTTTTGCAGAGTTGGAATAATGACTTTTGTTGTGATTATACATCGTAGCAAGTAGCACTAAACCAGTGGACCACTAGCATAGTGATAAGGCATGTTGAGTAACAAAGAAAATGTCTTGGATCTGACCCGGACATTGATTACCAATTTTCCAAAGTAAAAATAGTAATGAACGAGACAAAATCTTATGGTTCCAATTTTGTTATATGTCAAATGAACCTTGATCCTTGACTAGTACTAAATTTGAGTAATGAAAACAATAGTAAGCAACTGATGGATGGTTGAGATTCATGGAACACATGGGAACATGGAGAAACGAAACCAAAGGATTTGAAGTGGTAATAAACCACTGAAGAGAAGATAATAGACTTAATAAATTTCACATTTGGGGCTAAACAATATCAGGAGTTTAAGGGTTTGTGTTTCTTTACATCATTGCAGAACGGTGTGAGAGGCTTGATGTTGGATGTGTACGATTTTCAAAATGACATCTGGCTGTGTCACTCTTTTGGTGGAAACTGCTACAACTTCACTGCCTTTGTAAGCATTTCTATTAGTGTAGCCATTATATTCTTTTTAGAAAACCAACAATCGTCTTCACTGATTTTCAGCAATCAGCTATAGACGTTCTAAAAGAAATCCAGGCTTTTCTTGAAGCAAATCCTTCCGAAGTCATCACAATATTTCTTGAAGATTATGTAAAATCACCCAATGGGCTTACTAAGATTTTCAATGCTGCTGGTCTTAGAAAATATTGGTTTCCTGTATCTCGAATGCCTAAAAATGGTGGTAACTGGCCATTGCTTAGTGATATGATCAGTAAAAACCAAAGGCTTCTTGTATTCACTTCCAAATCAGCAAAGGAGGCATCAGAAGGAATTGCATATGAGTGGGCATATGTGATAGAGAATCAGTGTACACAATCTTAACTTATATTTCAATCATGTTTTTACTTTTATGTTTCAAAGCAGCAGCGAAAACAACAGATTTCTGTATAGGAAACCTGTAAATGTGTATACTCATTTGCATTGATAAGATTTCTTTTTTCGGATGCTTTAGCTTCACTATACTCTGCCCATAAAGAAAGTTGTTCAAAATTTGGACAAAATTTTCAAGCGACCCAATTTCTATGAAAATAACAATCACCAATTTTACTTTTGACATAGTTTCAGATTAATATAAATCAAACATTCTAAGCATCATATGTTGAAAACAATGTTGATCTTCGGCTGAATCGTGGACTACGTCACTCTTTTGAAGACGTTTCGGCGATCTGCTGTACAGTGCAAATCAGTTCGGATCAATCGCCGCCGCCTCTAGGATAAAACAGTCTCTCAATTATTCTGCGGTACTGATTTGTTTGCATGTACGTAACAATTCTATTTACACTCAAAAAATGTCACTCAAATTTGTAGATTTTGTAAGAAAATGAATTTTAACGAGATGTAGTTCTTTCTGTTTCGTCTTCTTATCAGTTAAGAAGGCGAAATAGCAAAAGATCATTACTGGTTGTGCGAGACGTGGACGGATCTTAGAAAATAACGGGTCAAAACGGACGAACGTTACATAACGTTCTCTAATACAGGTCTGGTCTGATCGTTACAACCCGGTCTAAAACAGTTAAGAAATTTTGTATCAGAAATATAAGTGATATACCACTACAAGCCCGAACCCGAGTCCGGATCGAGTCGGTCGGTCGATGCGAGTGCGTGTGTGGTGGTCAAGCATGGTCTCGCTCTTCACAAAAGAGCATCATTGGACGCCCAAAGGGTCCAACTTAGCTTCTAAGAATCAAATATCTACAATGTGGGACTATTCACATATATGAGCCACTAATTCACACTTAGTCAATTTTTTAATAATTCACTTATTATTTAAAATATTTTCCAACAATCCCCCATTTGAATTTTTTTTAAAAATTCGAGCAATTTCTGAAAACGTAAGATTGTGCATGAACAAATGTGTCTTTCGACTTGAACATTTGCATAGTGGATAAGATTCAGTTTTTACTTGAGTGACACGTAGTCTTGAACTACTCCTGACATCAGACCACACACAATCTTTCTAAAGTGCAATCAAATAAGCCCGTGCATTTATGGCTATGCACGTCTATCCCAGTTTAGCGAATGCTTAGGAGTTTTGCCCAAAACTCTATAGGAAACGGTCAAATTTCTAGATTCACACGGGTGAGTCTGTCAAGAGTACTCTTGAAGGTAGGCACTCCACTCCAAATGGAGTATAGATCTCACTAAGAGTTTCTATTAACTCATTCCCTAATCACTTTAGAAATACATGCTTCTATATATATGAAAAATGGCATGTTCAACTCATATCACTTCACAACTTGTTCTTACCCATTGAACGTAGTTCTTGAGATCTCCAGTCATTAGGTCGGGTTACCATTGTACGTGATTCAACAATTTAAGGGCAGTAGTCCCATTTTTCTAGAAGTTGTAAGGACTTTCTCTCTGCTCAGTTCTTTCGTCAAGGGATCTGTCAAATTCTCGTAATTGCATATGTGATCCACTCTATCAGCTTCTGAAGAGAGTAGCTCTCTAACAGTGCCGTGCTTACGATGTATCTGTCGTCTCTTACCGTTATAATATCGGTTCTGTACTTTTGCAATAGCCGCGGTACTATCGCAATGGATTAACTCAGCTGGTAACGGTTTTTTCCAGGGAATTTCAGCTAGCAGATTTCTTAAATACTCTGCTTCTTCACTAGCTGTGCCTAGTGCTATCATCTCAGACTCCATAGTGGACTGAGCCAAAATAGTCTGTTTCTTGGAATTTCAACAAACAGCTTCTCCAGCAATGCCACTGGTTGTTTTTAAATCATCAGATAAAGTATTCCAGTCTGCATCGGTGTAACCTTCAAGGACAGATGGAAACTTTTCATAATGTAATCCAAAGTTTATGGCTCGTTTTAGGTATCTCATGACCCTCTTCACTAGTTGTGGCTAGTGCTATCATCTCAGACTCCATAGTAGATTGAGTCAAAATAGTCTATTTCTTGGATTTTCAAGAAACAGCTCCTCCAGCAATGCTAAAGATATAGCCACCGGTTGTTTTTGAATCATCCGATAAAGTATTCCAGTCTGCTTCGGTGTAACCTTCAAGGACAGCTGGAAACTTTTTATAACGTAATCCAAGGTTCATGGTTCGTTTTAGGTATCTCATGACCCTCTCAATAGCGTGTCAATGTTCTATACTAGGTCTACTAGTAAACCTGCATAATAATCCCTTGACATAGACAATGTCGGGTCTAATACAATCAGTGGCATATCGAAGGCTGCCAATGATGCTTGCATAATCAGACTGTCTTATACCTTTACCAGTGTTCTTGAATAGCTTTACACTATGATCATATGGTGCACATGTAGGTTCACAGTAAGTAATTGTATTTCTTTAAGATCTTCTCAATATAATGAGATTGGTCCAAAGAAAGTCCTTTTTCAAACCTACTAATCTTAATACCAAGGATTACACTCGCTTCACCTAGATCTTTCATATCAAGATTGACACCTAACAAAGATTTAACAGTGTTTATGGCATGAATGTTTGATCCAAAAATAAGTAGATCGTCTACATACAAACATATTATAGTGCAAATATCATTCTCAGATTTATAATAAATGGATTTGTCACTTTCATTAACTTTGAAATCATTTGAGATTATTAAGTTATCAAAATTTTCATGCCATTGTTTAGGTGCTTGTTTTAAACCATATAATGATTTATCTAATTTGCAAACTTTATGTTCTTGACCATGAATTACAAAGCCTTCAGGTTGGTCCATATAAATTTCCTTTTATGCTAATAAAATTAGTACTCGAATGGATGTAGATTCTAGTTGCGGGTGAAAAAGTATCAAAAAGTTCTACATTTTCTGTTTGTCTAAAATATTTAGCTACCAAACGGACTTTATATTTTTCAACCGTGCCATCGGGTTTCAATTTCTTTTTAAGTACTCATTTAGAGTCTATAGACTTACAAGCAGGTGGTAAATCTACTAAGTGTCAGGTCTTATTGGATACCAAGGAATCCATATAGCTTCTTGCCAAAAATCGACATCTAATGAAGATAAGGATTTTTGGAGGTTTGTGAGATCCTCCTCTATGGTAAAAGTGCAAAAATCAGAGCCAAAATCTTTATCAACTCTTTCTCTTTTACGTCTTCTAGGTTCGATTTTAGAAGATTTATTAAGTTCTGTTCCAATAGGCACGGTGTTATTTGAAGTGCCCCCACTATTCCTCAATTTAAAAGAAAATTTAGCTTCATAAAAATCAGCATCATTAGGTTCTACTATATTATGTGTATTAAGGTCATAAAATCTATATGTTTTGCCATTAATAGCATAGCTAATAAATACACATTTGTATGCTCCACTTGCTAATTTTATTCTTTTAGGGTCAGATATACGAACATATGCCAAACATCTTCAAGTTCTAAAGTAAGATACATTCGGTTTATAATTTCTTAAAATTTCAAAAGGTGGAATCTTACCTTTTGATTTAGGAATTCTATTCAATACATAGCATACGGTCAATATAATATCCCCCACCAATGTTTTTGCTGCACCTGAATTTAATAAAATAGTTACAACTAATTCGGTAAAGGTCTTATTCTTTCTTTCAGCTTTACCGTTCATTTCAGGTGAATAAGGTGCAGTTCTCTCATGAATTATACCATGCAATTTTTAAAAATCAAGAAATGGACTAGACTGATATTATGTTCCTCTATCACTACGAAGTCTCTTAATTTTTTTATTAGATTGATTCTCGATTTCAATTTTAAATAATTTAAACATAGCAAATGCATCGCCTTTATTTTTCATAAGATATACATAAGTGAAATCAGATCCATCATCGATGCAAGTGATAAAGTAACGGTGTCCATGTTTAGTCAAAGTGCCATCAAGCTCACATATGTCAGAATGAATTAATTCTAAAGGTTCAGAAATTCTATCAACTGATTTATGAATTTTTTAGTGATTTTTGCTTGACTACAGAATTCACGTTTATCAAAGTTGATTTGTGATATTTTGGGAATTAAATCTAAGGTGCTCATGTTATGAATAACACGTTTATTTACATGACATAATCTAGAGCGTCGGATATTAAATCACACAACATATAAGCATAACTGGTTATTTCATTAGATTCAACGTTAAGTCTAAACATACCCTCACAAGTGTAACCATTCCCTACAAACATCCCCTTATAAGTCAAAGTATACAAATCAGGCCCTATAAGTTGAGTAAAACCAGCCTTATTAAGGAGAAATTCATAAACCAGATTCTTTCTCATCTCTGTAGTGTGCATCACATTTTTCAAACAAACTGTCTTTCCAGAGGTAAACTTTATTTCCACATTTTCAATGCCAGCAACTATAATGGTGTGAGAATCTCTCAGCAGCACTTTTTTATCATCAGCAACCGTGTATGTATTGAACATAGCACGATCGTAGCAGACATGGCGGGATACACCAGTATCTACCCACCAACCCTCTGATCTACCAACTAGATGAATCTCAGAAATCATAGCCGCAAGAGGCTCCTCAGCGTGGTTAGCCTGCGGTGCAGGGCCTGGTCTGTTCCTACACTTCGTGCCATATTATCTGATTTTCCACAATTGTAACACAAACAGCTGTCCAGAATCATTCTTCTAGGTCGGTTTCTGCTGTCCCTTTTGGTTCCCTTGTGGGTTTCAATTCTATTTATTGCGGTTGCGGTTCTGGTTCTTAAAGTTTCGGATTCGGCTTCAGAACCGCGGGCTTGGACTTTTTAGTATTGTTGTTGGTGACAACAATCTTCTTTCTGGTCCTGCTTACGAGCCTCCTCCTTAATACGGAGGCAGGTGATCAACCTCTCTAAGGAGAATTTCTTAGTCTTGTGTCTAAACACATTCTTAAAATCTTTCCAACCTGAGACAGTTTATCAATAATATCAGCAATCTGAAATAGTCCGTCCAAACTCATACCTTCGGAGATGATCTTATGAGCAATTTTCTGAAGCTTATGAGACTTCATCTCTACTGACCTGCCATCTGTTATCTGTTATTTCAGGTAGCGGCTGATTTTATATTTCTTCGCTCCAGTCTTTTCCGTATCATACTTCTTTGCAGCGCTTTTCAGATTTCTTTGGCTGTCTTGTCGGAATTGTAGTAGTCGTAGAGGTCATCACTGAGGCCGTTGAGTATGAAGTTTCTGCATAGGTAGTCTTGCTCTATTCAGTTCTGCAGCTCCTTTAATTTTTCTGTCTAGACTCGCATCAGATCCGCGTCTGCTTAGTTTGGTCTATCTGGTAGCTGCGATTTGTCGGTTGTCAACATAACCACCACCTTTCTCATGGTTAGGAAGAATTTCATCTTCTGTTTCCAGCGTTTGAAGTGTAGACCCTCGAATTTGAAAGGCGTAGAGACCATCGGGACCTGAAAGAGTGAAGCGGGAGCAGCGACATCTAGATCTGCAGCGGAAGGCATCATCGGTGGCGTTGTCTTCAACTTGTTGAAAACAATGTTGATTTTCGGCTGAGTCGTGGACTTACGTCACTCTCTTGAAGACGTTTCGGCGATCTGCCGTACAGTGCAAAGCAGTTCGGATCAATCGCCGCCTCTAGGATAAACAGCCTCTCAATTATTCTGCGGTATCGATTCATTTGCACGTACGAGACGATTCTGTTTGCACTCAAAAAATGTCGCTTGAATTTGTGGATTTTTGTAAGAACATGAATTTTTAACGAGATGTAGTTTTTTTTGTTTCGTCTCCTTATTAGTTAAGAAGGCGGAATAACAAAAGAACGTTACTGGTTGTGGAAGATGTGATCTGTAAAAATGGATCTGAGAAAATAACGGGTTAAAAAGAATGAATGTTCTCTAATACGGGTCTGGTCTGACCGTTACAGCCCGGTCTAAAACAGTTAAAAAAATTTGTACAAAAAATATAAGTGATACACCACTACAAGTCCGAACCCGAACCCAGTCCCAGGCGTCGCGCGCGCGTGTGATGGTCAAGCATAGTCTCCCTCCTCACAAAAGAGCATCATTGGGTGTCCAAAGGGTCCAACTTATCTTATAAGAATACTTGATTCTTTTATCTAATCCTACAATGTGGGACTATTCACATATATGAGCCACTAATTCACACTTAGTCAATTTTTTAATAATTCACTTATTATTTAAAATAGTTTCCAACATCATATATTTTAAATCAAAATTTAATCCAAAACATCATTTTATATGGAAAGGAGGTAATATGACTGCATTGATCTTTACCGTTTTCTCAATTCATGATATTTATAACTAAATTTGCAGATGGGAATGGAGGAATGATAGATGGTTTGTGTCCTAATCGTGCAGAATCAGCTTTAATGAACACCACATCAAAGTCATTAGTGTTAATGAATTATTTTCATGATGCACCTGATTTTGTTACTGCTTGTAAAGACAATTCTGCTCCTCTTGAGAAGATGATGAATACTTGCCAACACGCATCTGCTAACAGATGGCCCAACTTCATAGCTGTAGACTTTTACAAGGTAATTCAATGGATAACGAATTGACCTATATTTAAATGGAAATTGTATCACCCTAATATGTACATTTATAATAGGCGTGCTAACTGAAATTCTTATTGTCCCTCAGAAGGACTGAAACTACTATTAGAACCAATTCAGTCCAAATAAAGTCGTAACATGTTTGTGAATTTCATTTGATTGAGCTTTAAGAAGACCCATGCCATGCATATGCAAATTGCTAGCTAATTACAAATGCTTGTTATGATAATGAATACTCTTATGCAGAGAAGTGATGGTGGAGGGGCTTCAGATGCTATAGATGTGGCGAATGGGCGTCTCATCTGTGGCTGTAATAATATTGCCAACTGCAAGGTTTGGTTACCAATTCCTACTGGCAAAGAGAACTTGTTTGATTCATATCTTGATAATTTGAGTTAATTAGTACAGTATTACTGTTTTATGGTCGGAAAGATCATACTTCCAAGAAAAACGTACTTCTATATAGATATATACGTATTCCTAGAAATATTTAGAAGAAAGGGAAATTTAGTTGAAAAGCCATTTCTTTAGCAAAGTAAGTTTCTACGGGAAATTCAAAAGATTTTCTTTTGGGCAAACAAATAAGAATATCTTGGAATAATTTAAGTTCCATCAAATTTGAAGGACCTTTTACTGTTTATTGCAATTATAGCTCTAAAAACATAATCTAACTTCGAACCATAATCCCGAAAGTGCCGCATTTAAGAGATAACCATCTAGATGTACATTGTGTTAGAAATTAATAATTCAGAACATTAATAAACAGAAAAGGAATAAATAATTAAGGACTGAAAGTAGCCTTTAAATTAACAAAAGTGGTACAAACATATCTGACACAAAATTAATAAAATTTTTGAGGCTTAATTTGTGAAATAACCCAACAATCTCCCACATGTTTCAAAATTAAAATAGATACAGTAAATAAGCTGATGTCTTTAGGACTTGAATCAGCAAAACAAACATTTGAGAGTTCCGCATTTAGTACAATGCATTTACAGGCCTAGCACATAACCCTGCATCACTGGTGTTCTAGTGAGTTTGCCCACAACTCATCTAGTTAGGCAGCCTTATACCTAGACACTAGTTTAGGTGACTCATCAAGTGTGTGTTGTTGCACACCCCCATACAGGAATGAGTTCATTAAGAGATAAAATATCTCAACCTTCCATCCAACAACATTATAGGACTATTATTTGACATCAGATTACAATCATATCTTTGTTTGACCTTATTGAACCTGAATTCACAATTTGTTTGAATTCTTGGTTAGGTATCCAGAATGATTCCAATCTGAAAGAGGCTTTAGTCCCATTTCCTTCGCTGTGTCCAGGACCATTCGTCCACACAGTCCTTTCGTCAGGGGGTCGGCCAAGTTCCGCCCTGATCTTACAAACTCCAATGATATCACACCTGTTTCAATCAGGCTGCGTATCATCTTATGTCGCATACGTATATGCCTTTTCTTTCCATTATACACTGCATTCATTGCAACTGCAATCGCAGCTTGAGAATCACATCTCATGGAGATAGAAGGACATGGTCTTCCTACCATCGGGATGTCAGCTAGAAGGTTTCTTAACCAATCAGCTTCTTGTCCTGCTAACTCAACAGCAATCAATTCAGATTCCATGGTGGAACGAGCAATGCAAGTCTGTTTAGTAGACTTCCATGCTACTGCTGCTCCACCTAAAGTAAACAAAAACCCACTTGTAGAATTTATTTCATCATTATCTGACACCCAATTAGCATCACAGTATGCTTCAAGTATGCATGGAGAACCAGAGTAACATAGACTCCAATCAACAGTTCCTTTCAGATAATGCATCAATCGAGCTAGTGCTGACCAATGATTAGAATCAGGATTATGAGTATATCTACTCAGCCTACTAACAGCGTAAGCTATATCCGGTCGCGTACCATTCATCAAATACATTACACTCCCCATAATCTTTGCATAATCAGATTGTTTTACAGCAGCTCCTCTATTCTTACATAAATGCACAGAGGAATCATATGGAGACTTCACATTAGGTTCATTCCAAAATCCAAATTTTTTAAGAATCTTTTCAATATAGTGAGATTGATTCACTAAATAGCTAGAACCTGACTTTCTTACTTTCATTCCAAGAATAACATCGACCTCATCAAGATCCTTCATGTCAAACTTAGTATTCAAAAAAACCTTAGTTTCACAAACAATGTCAAGTGAAGTTCCTAGAATGAGCATGTCATCTACATATAAACATATAATGACATATCCAAGTTCATGTATCTTAGAATATACACAAGTATCTCCAAAATTAGAAACAAAGCCATTGTCATGCAAAGTATCATCAAATTTCTTAAACCATTGCTTAGGAGCTTGCTTAAGGCCATATAGAGATTTAATCAATTTACATACCTTTTGTTCCTGACCAGGCACAACAAAACCTTCAGGTTGCATCATATAAATCTCTTCATGCAAGTCACCGTTCAAAAATGCTGTTTTCACATCCATTTGATGCACAACTAATTTATGAATAGAAGCAAGTGCAAGTAATATTCGAATAGTAGCAATTTTAGTAACAGGAGCGCAAGTATCAAAATAATCAACTCCTTGTTTTTGAGAAAATCCTTGCGCCACCAGCCTTGCTTTGAATTTGTCTATTGAACCATCAGCTTTGAGCTTTTTCTTCAGGATCCACTTGCATTTGATTGTATTGCAGCCTCTAGGAAGATCAACAAGTTCCCACGTATGGTTAGACATAATAGAGTCGATCTCATTATTAACAGCTTCTTTCCAAAAAATGGCATCTACTGATTTCATCGCTTTAGAGAAGCTTTTAGGATCTTCTTCTATCAAAAAGGCATGCATGAATTCTTCATTAATCTCATCATATTCAGCCAGAAATGCAGTAATAAAATCAGGACCAAAATCAGTTTCTGTCCTAATTCTCTTACTCCTACGTGGTTCTTCAAGAATTTGATCAGAAGTTCTTTTACCTATTGCATCGCTAGTTAAACCAAATTTAGCTTTTCTATTAAAAGGAAACACATTCTCAAAGAATTCAACGTCTCTAGATTCAATCATGCTATCAAATTGCAAAGAATCGGATTTAAACGTCAAACATCGATAAGCCGCACTATTATGAGCATAACCAACAAACACAGCATCAACGGTCTTAGGTCCAATGTTAGTCCTTTTAAAGGCAGGTAAACCAACTTTAGCAAGACAACCCCATACTCTCATGTAGCTTAAATTAGGAGAATAACCTTTCCAGAGTTCATAAGGAGTGACAAAATTGCCTTTATGTGGTACTCGATTCAATATATAACATGCTGAAAGAATTGCTTCCCCCCACATTTGGTCAGGTAAACCTGAACTGAGTAGCATGGCATTCATCATATTTTTCAAAGTACGATTTTTCCTTTTAGCAATTCCGTTTTGTTGAGGAGTATAAGGTGCTGTTTTTTCATGTATGATGCCCTCTTTTAAACATAAAGATTTCAGAAAATCAGATTCATATTCTCCCCCTCTGTCTGATCTAAGTCTCTTAATTTTTCTATCAAGTTGTTTTTCAACTTCAGCTTTGTATTGCATAAATACATCAGAAGCCTCATCCTTAGATTTCAACAAATAAACTTTAGTATATTTAGAAAAATCATCAACAAAAGTAATGTAATAGTGTTTTCCACCTCTACTAACAGTATTTTTGAAATCGGCTAAATCAGAATGTACAAGCTCAAGCAATTCTGATTTTCTATTGACAGGGACAGAAAAAGGTTTTCTAGCATGCTTTGCTTCTACACAGATTTCACATTTAGAAACATTCTTTTCCAAATTATCAGGAATTAAATTAGCATGTCTTAAGCGTTTAATAGAATTGAAATTCAAATGTCCTAATCTACCATGCCATTTATCCAGAGCACACACATTATAAGCAGAAGCACTAGCATTCACTTCATTTATAATGTCAAGTACAAAAAGATTCCCATTGCAATAAGCCTTAGCAATATATGCCCCATTCTTAGTGATTACTAATTTTCCAGCATCAAATGTTTGCTTAAATCCAGCATTCATCAGCAAGGCACTAGAAATTAAATTCCTACGCATATTTGGAACAAACAAGACCTTAGTCAAGGTTAAAATTCTTCCGGAAGACAGTTTCAAAGCAACATCACCAATTCCAGCTACTTGTAGGGCTCTAGCATCTCCTAAGTACACATTATCATGTAGAGACTCATTGAGAGTTTTAAACAAAGACTTTTGACAGCAGATGTGACGTGTGGATCCAGAGTCAACGATCCAGTCCGCCACATCAACTGCAGCATTTACCTCAGTTGTAACAGCAACTAGATCTTCAGTAAGGTTGCTTTGGGATTTGTTTGTTTCTTTCAGCTGAGGGGGAAGTCGACAATCTTGTTTCTTGTGACCAATCTTGTTGCAATTCCAGCATTTCAACTTCTTCTTGAATTCAGCAGAGGGCTTTGTTGTAGCATGACTCTTTCCTTTGTTTTTGTGAGATTTAAACCTGTTCTTACCACCACTAGAACCTTCTACTACATTAGCATCATTAGGTAAAGAATAAGAAGTAGTATTTTTACCTAAATATTTAATGTTTGCATCCTCAATCATCAAATCAGCAATTAGCTCATCAAGGGACATTTTTCTTTTGTCATGCTTTAGCTTAGAACGATAGTTGTTCCATGAAGGTGGCAGTTTGTCTATGAGCACAAGTGCAGCCAAGTGCTCATCCATTGGAATACCTTCAGCCTGGATCTTGGAGACAATGGCTTCATATTCATGGAGCTGATCCAAGATAAGTTGATCATCCTTCATCTGGAATGAAGTCCATCTGGATGTGACGTACTGTTTCTTTCCTTCATCTTCACCCCCGTACCTCTTCTTCAAACTGTCCCAAATTTCTTTTGCTGAGTCGAAATTGACGTAGATGTCAAATAGCTTCTCAGAAAGGTGACGAATGATATGACCACGACAAGTGCGATTGTGATCTTCAAAACTTCCTTCGGGTTTCGGTTTACCCATAAGCGAGGAGCCACCACTCAAAAATTCCAATTGAGAGCTGACTTGTTTGTCTCTGTCTAGACTAGGAGGAGTAGTCTGAGGCGGCGGTGGAGTTTCCAAAGCAGCATTGAAACTGGTAGTTACAGAAGGAGCCATAGATGGCTTGCCTTCAAAGAGTACATAGTGCAGACCAAGTTCCTGGAAGAAGAACATCAGCTCCTCAGACCAACGACGATAATTTGACCCGGTCAGGGGCTGGAGCTTTGACAGATCGGGAACTGCGAAATTCTTCGGCATTAATTTCAACAACAGAATTATTAATTATTATTTTTATTTTTCGCTCAAGAATGTTAGAAATTAATAATTCAGAACATTAATAAACAGAAAAGGAATAAATAATTAAGGACTGAAAGTAGCCTTTAAATTAACAAAAGTGGTACAAACATACCTGACACAAAATTAATAAATTTTTTGAGGCTTAATTTGTGAAATAACCCAACACATTGAACCGTACTTGTCTATTTTTCACCCTTTTTGTATACATATTTGTGTATATTTGGTAAAAAACCATGTATTAAGTTGTAAATTAAACCCATATTCAGCTAAAACATCGACCTATAATGTAACATGAAATGAATCTTTAACATCTGTTCATAATAATAGAATATTATGTAGAACATATTATTAATAATAGGTTAATTTATTTGGCCGTAATTTATTTGGTCATATTAACATTAGGGTCAATTTCTAACCATCTATTTGTGATTGTTTTATGTGATATATTTCTCTCTGAGCTTGAATTCAAAAATGATGTAATTTTGAAAATAATTCTATGATACGATTTTATAAAAAATATACATATATAACGTTGGATTTGTAGAGGAAAAAATGGAACAAAATAAAAAACCTCAATCAATGGCAGAATTTCTTTAACTCGAAAGTTAAGCCTACTTGTTTGTTTGAATGACACAAATAATTATGTTATGTCAAACAAAATGATCCAAATATATCTTTATTGTGTTTTGATTGAAGTTTGGTAGGAAAACATTTCTCATTTGTTGAAGCAAGTTTACATAAATTTTTATGCAACCATATCACCACTCACACGCTTAAAAAAAAAGAAGGATCGGGCTATAGTTGGCTAGCATGTAAATCTCGTAGTTAAAATGTTAAGTGATCCTAAGGTTGAGAGTTTGAGTCTCCCACCTTTTTCTTCTTTGCAATTTTAAATTTAATCCACATATACCGAACATTTTGCGCTTATATTACTTAACTATATATACAGAGGTTTTTTACAGTTGGCTAGTGTGTAGGTTCATAGCTAAAATGTTAATGATCATGACTTATGAGGTTAATAATTTTAGCCTTTCTCACCTTGCTATTTTATACAATGTTTTCTCTCCACGTATACATATGCATATCTAGACTCTCATTGACGATGAGTTCAAAAGTTGGAGCCTCTCTCGCCCGGTTCTTTTTCCCAATTTCCAGCCTGTTTGGATTGATTTAAATAAACTACTTTTTTTGTTTTTGAATGCCAAAATAATTTATTCAAAAAGCAAAAAAAATAGCTTATTTAAATCCATCCAAACGGGCCGAGGCATATACACAACACTTCTTACACTTTTAAGTTTATCTTTATTAATAATTGAAATAGAAGCATAAATTTTTGGTCCGACCGTGTTCCAAAAATGCCTGTATACATATATTTTTATTAATAGCTGTAATACATTTGACGTTATATTTTTTTAGTGTCAGCGTAAAATATCAAAAATGTCTCTCTGCAAATATTATAAAATTTTAGTTTCACTTAAAAATAGGATCTGACAATTAAGCTTGTTTTACAAATTCAAAATTTTCTCTACAAATATTTATCAAGTCTTAATATAACTTAAAAATATGATCTAATAAATAAATCACTTTACAAATTCGTTTTTTATTAATTAATAATATAAATAAAAATTTAAACTAACAAAAAATTAGATACTTCAACTGAGAATAAAAATTTCAAATTATGTATGATTCAACATAGAAATATGGTTAAATTTGTGCAAATCATTTTTTCTTTTGAACATGTTAAACAAATATGATTTGTAGAAAAATAATTTAGGTGCTTTTAACATACGCGAAGTGCGTGCCGTAACGCTTGTTGTAACAATAATTTGTTGATTTAGTCGTATGTCATTCTTCTAACCCCACATTGCTCTCATATATACTTCAAGTACACATTACCTCTCAAAATCAATCGATAGCTCATCGATTTGCGAACTCCACGATCGATACCCTTTTAATAATTATCAGTTGAAACAATATATTTTGTTTAAGATTAAAAAGTGAGATCTACAAAAAAGAATATTTTCTGTAATTATGCAATATAAGATGATAAAATTAGAGTAGGATAAATAATACGGTACTTTGATTTGGTTTTGTCGCAACATATGCCTCCATAGGCTTCAAGTAGGTAAATTTTAATTACCGTTTTTATTAGTATATTTTTATGTTTAATTATATTGTATTTTAAAACATAATTCCTGATTTCTTATTGAGCATCTATTTTTTTATTTTTTTTATTTGGCCAAGACGGTCATACATCTTATTGGAAAAGATATATTTCATATCTGTTCAATCAATAAAGAAAAACGATAAGTAAATTTTGTGAATATATTTTAGTAATTTTACAAAGTATATTATTTTTGTTTAACTAGCTTTGGTGTATTATAAGTAAAAAAAATTGAATACATACGTAGTAGTTTTGGGTGGGGGGGAGCAATGCATCTCTTGTGGCGTCTTGTGTAAAATTTCAGGAATATTTCCATCTTTGTGCATCGCAAGTAATTATTGAAAATAAGTGTTGTGAAAATGAAACGCGATCTCATTCAAATGACATGATTGTTGCCAAATTATTAAACTGCAAGCTGGTACCATTGCTAAACATCTTTGAGTTTGGTTGAATTATGATATGACGAAACAAGAATGTTAAAAATAATGTACCATATTTGAGCAATAGGGGTGGTGGCGCAGTTGGCTAGCGCGTAGGTCTCATAGCTAATTATTGAGTAATCCTGAGGTCGAGAGTTCGAGCCTCTCTCACCCCATACCAACGGTTTTACAGCATGATGCCTGCCACTTCTTACCCAACTTTTGCTTGGGTTGCTTCTGCTGTACATTTTGATTTGGATTAGTCGTGATGTTGTACTATCAGTTTATTTGTTTGGTATGAACTTCTTTTCAGAAGTTGCATTGTTTTGTTATAAATATACATCTACTAGCTGTAATTCAAATCTACATCTTAATCCTCTGTTTTCTTCACGTTACACACACAGAGAAAAGGGTGAACATATGATTATTGATGAAAATTAACTCTTAATTCTAACTTTCTGTACAACAAACTTCACAGTTGTAGTTTGGATTCATAGGGTAGAAGTAACAGGAACAAAGAAACTTACTTTATGATCTTTGAACTTCTCTACTGTAAGCTAAATTCACTTTATCAGTCAATTCATTGTCAAGAATCGGCTCTCGTTGAATTAAGTGTCATGGAAAGTTTGGCATTACAAATTTACAACGAGGCCTGAGGTCCTCAGTCTAACGTTTATATTTAATATCTAATGCCCTTATGCATGTCATAACAAAGACTTATATATCACACAAAAGTTTGTACAACATAAGTCACATGTTTTGATCTTTAATGAACTCACTCTTTGCTATTTTGTCTGCATTTTCATGTTATTTTAGTTTTTAGCTCTAAAATATATTAAGTATAATCATCAATTATCAATATCTATGATATAATTTGCTATTGACTTCGATGTCATGATATTTTGTATGTGATGCGAGTTATATCTAGAATATCACTGCTAACACTGAAAATAAGTATAACAATTATACTTTTTTTCTGGGTCATAAAGTTGCATCCATTAGATGTTAACTGTAAAAGTAAATCTTAATAGTCCATTTTTAATTCTTTTACATATGGCATATATCTTGTATCTTTGAATGAAAGAAAACACCCATGATTCAATGGTGAATATAAATTTCAAATTCCAATTGGCAACCGTTGGAGTAAATTCTTTGAAAGACAACAAAGAATTGAAAACGGTTGGAGCATGATTGACAAATTTATTCCTAAATATACAAATGTTACAATTTGATAACGAAAAGCAGCTATTTTATATAACAAATGTCCATTACAACCATTCAACTTAGAGCTATTTTCTTTCTCGGTTAAAAGATAAGAAATTTATAGCACAAATTAACTTAGGTATACAGTAGTGGTTATTCAGAATTAAAACATGTCCACTAGAAAAAGTTGTGTACCAGTACCACACTACTTTATACTACAACACCATTTGCAATGTAAAGATCTACCCAGGCCCGGCCCAAAGAGGGGGCGAGCAAGACTTTCGTCTAGGGCAACACCACCGAAGATGACGAAAGGGCAACAAAATTTCTAGCTGCAGTTAAATAGAATTGATTTGTTAAAGTAGCAGGGAAAAGAAATTAAGAAATGGAAGTGTAGAGCAATGGTTTCTTTTTGGTCCGTGCTCATTTCGCCCAGGTTCAGCTCATTGCAAATTTTACTTTCTCTTTTAATTTTTTAAACTTCAACTAGGGCAATGTATGCTATTGGGCCGGTACTCGGTCTACCTTTTTTTATTGAACATCTTCTATTTATTGGATCCCACAATCAGTTACATTTTCTATTCAAAGCCAACATCTAGTATCGAAGGAAACCAATTTTCTATGAACCAAAAACCTTTGAAAAAAAGAGTTGAAAATTTTCCCCTCCACCAGAGACCAACTCTCCTGGGCATTCCTTTTTCAATGTCCCATCTTGGATCAATGAAAATATACCCACATCTTGATTTCCACCATCTTAACACTCCTCTTTTTCTGTGACGAAACGAATTTTCGAAGCTCGAAAACTGACATCAATACGTCCACTGTATCAGCTGCCGAACAATCGAAGGTTGGAAAACCGTACCGTTACGGTTAAAGAAGAGGTAGAAGATAGAAGAAGAGAGAAAAAGATAGAACATAATAGAAATAACAGAACAATATCAGAATCTTACAATCGCAGCGGAACATATAATAGATAAATTAATAATCTTTAAACAAAGAATTATATCAGTTATTACATTACATCACATTACATTACATCATCAGAGTGTACAACGACAAACAACAACAAACAGCGGAAAAGAAATACTATATATTAGTGAATACGTCATGCCATCCAGCTTGCCTCCAGATTTCTCCAGCAACTCCCGAAGTCCAGAATATCCTGATAACCTAACTCTAGACTGCCCGTGTGGAAATTGGTGGGCACGCAGAGTTTAGGAAGGAAACAATAAACTCCAGGTCAGTCATGAGACTGGTGTGAGAACTAAAATAGTTATTTTCACAAAGAAAATCAAAAGAATTTTGCTATGCTTTTGAAAAATGAAACTACCATAAGGACTCCCGCCACACACACAATGCAAACGCAGAATTGGAGGAGATTTCTCCTTATGATAGTCAAATATGCTTACTACGCAGAATCCTTTGATTTTTATTATTTTTAGTGCATAGTGTAGAAAACATTTCGAAAGTATAATATAAATCTTAGCCAACATACGATCATTATCGTATGCCTACTATAGCTATCATGTTCAATAGCAGGTTACCGCCACATTCCATGGCAGGTTATACAACTAAAACCGTACAGGGTTCGTATTGTTTCTTTGGATTTCCAACAAATGGTCAGGTAAATAAACTTCCTACACCGAAATGGGTACGTCTCTGGAAAGACGCCCCGAGAACCCAACCGGATGTCTGCTGACACAAGGCCGAGTTACCACACGCTTCTGGGTGCAGTGAAGCTGTAACTTGATAACTCCCACAAAAAGTATGTCATCCCCCGGTCGTTACCGACCTTTATCCGAGGATCCTTAATACCAACAACCACAAAGTAATAAATTTGCAGCAACCACATAGGTTAAATATCTGGGCTCCATACCATGATACAACCTCTATCCAGAAGAAAATGGACATACCTTAAGGTCGTGACCCCTAAAAAAAACCTTGCTGCAACATTCCTGTTTCGACCATTTCCGGGTTGTGAGGCTCGACGAAGTCTCGTTCACAAAGCTACGCTTTATACAAAAGCTGTGCTTTAATTCAACAAATGCTCAACAGCACTTTGTATGCCACACTACCAATTTGGGAATGTATCACTAGTAACCATCAACTACATAACCTCTAAGGGTGTTAAGCTAAGAGAATAAATTTTCCGCCACCAACGGAAATATATTTGATAGAAACCAGCTTTACATCTCAAACTGTAACGCCAGACACACATCCATACAAGTCCGTTCCGTAATCGAACGGAACCGAAGACACTTACAAAGAAGTCCTTGCAATCCGGATATTCACTAATCACGACCGGATTTCCCACCACAAAGGGAAATAAATTTCTATATCGGAGATCAGCCGATGCAGAAACATTCGACGGTAATCCTTCCGTTTTCATAAATATCCGGTCTTCAACACCGGTCATCAAATGCAATTCATAACGACGTATCACATATTTGGAATGGGTTATACGATCCCAAGGTCCTTTCCCGGTTAACCCGAATAGTGAGCGCTTATTTAAAAATAAGTGTGGCATTCAAATTCAAGCAAATCACAACAAATACCTATTTAAAGGTAAATATTAATAGTCGGATTATTTAACTATCAATAGGCGTGTTCAACATCACCAAATTCCAAATAATTTACCAAATTATTTACTTTTCAAAATATCTTTACTATATATATAATTTCCACACTTCAACCATTTGAAAACAAATTTTCAAATCACTTTTCGCCTTTACCACCTTTGAAAACAAATTTCAATCATTTTCCTTACGCGAAAATACTTTAATTTCAAAATGGTTCATTTAAACCAATTAAATAAATCCTTACCGATTTATTTTATATTTACGTTCCAAATCCGTAAATTTATTCCCACACTTAAAAAATAAATCAACGTTTATTTTTAAACAAATTTCCCTTTCTTTTATAAATTCCATAGTGAATTTACAATTCCAAAATATCTATGAATATACGATTTCCAAATCGATTTCTAATATTCATTTTCAATTTATCTTTAAAAGATAAAATCTCAAAATATTCACTTCATTTTGGAAAACATTTCCATACTTATTTAAAAATAAGTAATTCACAAATCTTTTATTTTCTACACTTGGAAAATATTCAATATACTTAAATCGAAATTAAGTATATATTTCATTCTTTAAGAAATCATTCTCTTAAACACATTTGTTTGGGCCAAAACGGATGTTGCGTAAAACATCGTTACGACAACCCAAAATCATTAGTATAGGGATTCGAAATTTAGATAGATATATAAATCCCAATACTATATAAAATATTTCCCTTCGGAAATCATTTACTATAACAACAGTGTTATAGTCCACCATTTCCTTCTATTTCTCGAAAACGTATATTTCAACAATGAATGTTGAAATCTATGGTTTCGATAGTCAATACCTTTTTAAACATCTTTAAAACCATTAACTCCATTTTATAATATCACTTTCCCAAAAACATATCTATTTTCTTTAATAATATATTCACTGTCCAAAATCGCGAATATACTTCACTAACCCAATTTCAATATTTACTACACGTTTTATTTCAAGAATTTATTCGCTATCCAAAATCGTGAATATATTTCCTTTTTATAAACTTTTATATTCAATTTATCAAATTCAATTGATTTCGAATTTATAAACGTTGTCTATAAATTCCATTTCTATTTATAAACTTCGATTTATAAATCTCCTTTATTAATCCAATTCAATTTATATATCTCAAATATATACCGAAAGTCCATATTATAAGTTAAATACTTATAA
Organism: Allium cepa; assembly: GCA_030765085.1. Lineage (NCBI taxonomy): Eukaryota > Viridiplantae > Streptophyta > Magnoliopsida > Asparagales > Amaryllidaceae > Allium > Allium cepa. The sequence continues at coordinate 757,820,399 of CM060939.1, read as the reverse complement.
TTCATTTATTTTACAAAATCTATTCATTTTATAACTTCACAATTTATACAACTGTGAATTTATTCACTTATGAAATCCTTCAATACTTCATTTAAACATTTATAAAACTCATTTTATTATTCCAATATTTTAAACTTATAAATATCAAATTTTATAAATCTTTTATATACATCGTTTTTAATAATTCAAAAATCCCAATTTAAACCATTTTATAAATTACTTAACTGTTTATTTTAAAAATCACCTTTTGGTTATATTTCACAAAGATCTTAATTTTTATAACATAAAAATTTATAACGTTTTAATTATTTAAAATGAATCAATTCAAAAATTTAATAAAACGTATACTTCGAAAAAAACATTTTTTTAAAATCTTTTTAAAATCAAAATCGTTATTTTTAACTTTAAAAATGGATCTGATGATGCAACAACATCCAATAGTCAATCACGACAACAAACATCATATATCATCATATGATAATCAACAAACATCAAAATATCTGTAATCGAATAAATACTGGTGAGGAATTCAGTTGGATCCCTCCAAACTGTTTCCCTGCATCCACAAACATTAGCACAATACCAGTTCCGTTCAAAGCGGAATATCGCGGTATATGGGATTTATAAAAGTATTATCCGATTAATAAACGGCGCAATAGGGTCTCGTCCGCTATATAATGCGGAAAAATCAACTCCAAGTACATATATAATACCAATTCCAATCAAGATGGAATTATCGCAGTATATGTTTTTAATAAATAACATCCGCTTACTAACGACGCATAATGTCTATTTTAACGATCAATAGATAATAATTTATCATCCATGCATACAATCAACAATTTCAAATCTACCTATTTAAAATTTAAATCGAAACAATTCGATTGAGTGAGAAGTTCTCACCTTGCTTTCAATTCAGTTTCAGCGTTTTATTTCGAATAAAATTAAACATGCTTTTAATTTTACTCGAAATTTTCACTAGCTCCAAACGACTCCAATCCAGCTCCATAGCGTAGTGTTCGTCCATACGAACCCGACGCAACTTGTTTCGTAATTTTTCGACCTCGTATGAATAAGATATGAATTTTTAAACATTGAACGAATTGTAATATACATTAATTAACAAATCCCTTTTATTTTCTTAACCTAATTCAATCTCTAGCGCACGTCCCAGGCAAAGCAATCACGGCCGCTATCTCCTATTTCTTCATCACGCACAACATCAGGTAATTCGAACGCAATTCTAACCCATAGCCGCCATTAGGGTTTAAAATTTTGCACCTCCTACATCTACTTTGACAACGATCAACTACTTCCACATGAATGCCAACCACACGAGCTACCTTCGGCCAAGAAATGACGAGGCTCGGTCGTGCTTTGGCTTGTGAAAAACGTGCGTGACTGGTAGCGAACGCGAGCAGATAACTCCTCTAATAACGCTCGAAATTCCATCATCACCGTATGGATGAGAAGCTCTCGTCACGCTCTTCAACATTGTAGTTGGAAGTTTTAGCTAATTGTTTACGGATTGAAAGAAATTTGAGGAAGAACGAGATTGAATTTCGGCCATTGAATATAAGTTAGTGGCGGCTGAAACATTTCTTCTAGGGTTTTGCAAAATGAAGAGAGTGAAGGCCTTTTATAGAAAATTTCCAAATTACTATTCACCCAAAATTTTCCGAACTCCAAATCTCGCGCGGTGACTGGCGTTTCTAAGGTTTACCCCGCGTTCCGAACACAATGGAACGTGTTTTCGGAGGATAATTCGATCATATGTGCGAGTTACGGCAATAAATGATCGATTTGAAATTAAACCGATTAAACGAATTTTCTATGCGTTTTGGCTTGTCCCGGACAAACGGTAAATCCGATTGACACGAAATTTGAAACCATACAATAATATCACATTACGGATCCGACGAAACTAGTTTCATCGAAATCCAAGACTGTTTGAAAAATGGCTATTTTAACTCGTCAATTAAATATTAAAATATTCAATTTTCACAATTTAACTTTTAATTCAATTTTAAAAGTTCTAAAATATCGTTCTAACTCCAATATGATATAATAAAATTTTACAAATCATTTTCAATCATATTTAACTCGATTTCCAATTATTTCTGTATTTTCAAATATTAAATAATCGATTTAATTATCCAATTAAATCCAATTATTCGAAATTAAATTTATTCGACTTATAAATTTTACTTATTAATATTTAAAATCAATTAAATATACAAATTTTAATTGACAGAAATTCTGGGTCGTTACATTTTCTGCATTATCCTTTTCTTCTTTGTGGTTTTACTCATTGAAGAATTTTCTTTCATAAGCATGATTGTGCCAACTCTCTTCATTTATCATATTATCATGGTCTTGAGGATACCCAACAAAAATTGATAATCACAAATCTAGAATAACAAACTTTATTGATTGTATATTCTTATTTCTTTTGTAACTTCTAATGATATTTCATTTTTGTTAACCTCTAATGATACCCAACAAATATTGATAATCACAAATCAAGAGTAACAAACTTTATTGATCGTATATTCTTATTTCTTTTGTAACTTCTAATGATATTTCATTTTTGTTAACCTCTAATGATACCCAACAAATATTGATAATCACAAATCAAGAGTAACAAACTTTATTGATCGTATATTCTTATTTCTTTTGTAACTTCTAATGATATTTCATTTTGTTAACCTTTAATCATCTTTATGACCTTGGGATTTCTAACAAGTCATAAAATCCATTAGTTACTCAATATCAATTATTTTACAGTTACATGAATGCCCACTATATATATGCACTGAAGATGCCCTACAACGTACACACTCTTTTCAATCTAGTGCTGAGCAAAGTATCACTAACTTACACAATCTAGTGCTGAGCAAAGCATTGTATATTCCTTTCACTGCCTTATTCGTGAACAATGGAGGGCAACATTTTATGTTTTTCTAAAAAAACATTCATCTTACAGTTTGATCTGTAGATGATATCAGTGAAAGGAATTTTATTAGTTGTATGAGTGCAGAGTGCTAGGCAACTTAATTTTTAGGGATCAGTGGTTGTCGCACATAAAACATGTGTTCTTTTGTCTACTTACCACACAAACTATTTTTTACTTCTAAAAAACTTTGAGACAATAATTTGAATATGTAAACAATCATTTTAACCTTTTTGTACAGTATGGTAAAGCTGATGATGCATTTGTTGGTATCACACAAAAGTTGTTATGGTGAGTTTAGGGTCACAACAAAAGTTTGATGTCTAAATCATAAATCTCTATACCTAATGTATACTTTATGTTACAACAAGAGCTCATATCACACATAAGTTTGGTCAGTAGTTTTGATTTTTAAATGCATGTCTTTCTTATTTTGTCTATATTATATTAATTCATTGTTAAAAAATACAAGAAAAATTGTTCTTTGTAAATTCTTTAAGCTCATCTATATTCATGATTATAATGCTTTTGATTTTGGTGCTTAACTATTTTTAACGTAAAATGAGTGATGTTCAGCGCTGAAAATGAAAATAATAATATAAATGTTAGATATGCTGGTTTTTCTGGTTTTGAAAACAAGATTAAACATATGATTTGGCATAGAATGAAAGGATGCATTTATGAAATTGGATTCATAAGGGAGAATGCATTAAACAGCTAATCATAAAAAGTTGAAATTATGCAGTTTTCTTATGAAAACATGATGGATGAGGAAAATGCACTACATAACTTCTTATTATCACAAAACTAGTTGATTTACATGAAGGACGATCTCTTACCTTTTATATGAGATCTGTTATATGAATTGTCCAATATGGAACTATTCTAAAATGAGTTACAAGCGTATACCCTAAGAGCGCATGTTGAGCTTAGTATTATTACCCAAATACCCCTGTGAATTTCACTTTTTTTTTTTTTTGAAAATATGAACGTAATTTTTAAAAGAAAATGGAAAGGAATCTAATGCTAATTTTTTATATTCATAAGGGTCTATATAAATACTACTTTTCGCATCACTAGTTAATTTTATGATGATAATATGAGTTTCTCTAATAAAATGTTCCCGGTCTTTATCATCTGCTGATGGTCTGTTTATTTACTTGCTATTAAACCAACACACGAGAAATAATTGTAGCTTGCTAAAAAAGACTACCAACCCATATATTTTTAATCCATAATTTTCATATATAGCATTTATTTATTACTTCTTTTGAGCAGGTGAATGGTACATTTGGTGCATGCGATGGGACACCTAAAGCTATGAACACTTCAAATGCTCCTCCTCCACAGTATGTGGAAGAACAGCAGATAGAAAATTCAGGCACAACTATAGTTAACGTTACAGGCTTGATTCTGAAAATGGTGTTTATGTCCATGTCTTTACTGTTGTGTAAATTGTAAATTTCATGTAGCTTAATGTAGCTGTTTCTTGTACAGATATGCCTATTTATTTTTATGCGTGTTTAGTCCTAAATAATGATGTTTTCTGTTCTCTCAAAATCTGGAGCTAATATTTTGAGCTGAAAATTTAGCCAGAGTCCCAAATGTTCTTTCAATAACAATGGGGTGTGAGGGGAAATATTTAGAATTTGATTACCCTCAAACACTGCAGAAGCCTGGTAGGATGGACTATAGACGTGATATGAACAAACTAAGGCAAAACTATTAAACTCAATTTCAAACAATTCATGGTCAAACCTAGGCAGTCCAAATAAATAATCAACAGGAAATGAAGTGGATACACAAATTCATGATGTTTCCACCATTGATACGATTGTCTACATCCGTTTTGAGGAAGAAGACTTTTATTAATATTTTGGAGAGAGTTTACAAAAAGATTGATAATAGATGATAAAGGACAATAAATTCAACTGCTGAAATCTTAAGGAAGTCAAATTATTCACAATCGTTTCGGATGAGATTTGGAAGATCCAATGGTCGAGATGTAAAAAACCGAAGAACTTGGACTAAAATGCCACTCTTTATGTTGAGTTTCTGAAGTCCCTACGGTTGAACGTAGTGTGCCCAGCGGTCATCCCTTGGGATCCAGAAATTAATTTAGAGCCCTAGCTTCTCCGACGTTTGACCGTTGAAGTGCTGAAGCACCAATGTATCAAACTTCAAACCTTCGCATCATCCAAATCTCTACTCCAAGCGATGGTCTTTGCCGTTGTTATCGTGATGGAATTGTCTTCCAGTTTGACGTGTTGTATCGTATATTTCAACAATTCACCTTAATACAATATATATCCCAGTCTAAGCCTACTCCAAACTCCACCTCAAACGAATATCATCATGTTCAAGATAAAATGAACAAAAAATATTTTTCCAGTAAGCTCCAATAAATTCATCGGCTATTGTATTTCACCGTGAGCTTCGATAAGATCGCCGTCCGTTGGTAAAGTACTGAAAGTCACAATCCAAAGGTAGAACTAACCAATCTCACATATAAGAAGAACTCAGACATCTCCTGCAAACTTTAACTAAGATCCCCTTTATTTGCACATCAAACGGCAAAACATGTCCAATTTAATGAGAAATAGAAAGAAATCTAAAAAGAACAAAGAACAGAACTTTTATAGTGGTTTGATAAATTTTATAGCCTATGTCCACTTTATCTTTCCTTATTAGTTTGATTTAGCTATTACAACCGAATTACAGTGCAATATAAACAACTAGACCCTTTAGAAGTTGTAGCATTCATCAAATGATGTTGCTAGGTTGCTAGCTAGAGGAGAATCAAGGAGGTTTTTTAGTATGCTTGGTAGTTTGAATTGCATGCATTGGACATGGAAAATCCGTCCGACCAACTGGAAAGGGATGTTAACTAAACATAAAACGGTGCCAACAATGATTTTAGAAGATGTAACATCCGATGATTTATGGATTTAACATGCATTTTTTAAAGTACCGAGTTCGTTAAATGGTATCAATGTTTTAAAGCAATCATACTTATTTTTGGAACTGGTTAATGGATTGTCAACAGATGTCGAATACAAATTTGATAATATCATGAATCGAACGTGATACTACCTTGTAGATGAAATATATCCGAAGTGGATACCATTAATGCAAGGGTATAGGGTCCCAAGCAACGATAAAGAGATTTATTTTATAAAGAAATTGGAAAGCTATAGAAAGGACGTTAAACACACATTTAGTATTTTGCAAGCAAGATTTCAGATTTCATGAAACTCTACCCGATTTCATAATGCAAAGGTTCTTTCTGAAATTATGTATACATATACCATAACATGATTATGGAGTGTAATGAATCGTCTTTCTTACATTGAAAGACGAGCCATTAAGGGTAGAAAAAAAGAAAGATAAGAAAAACTCAACAATCACAAGATCACGTAACACAACAGATCAATATATAATAGATAAGATAAAGTTATAAATAGTCATTTTCATAATAATAATACATCGGAGTCATTACATTACAACCGACCTGGATAGTTATAACTATCTGCCTATATGAAATACATAGATCATACATAAACATAACGGAAATAGAAATAATTAGCTAATGGTGAAGCCACCGGCTTCGACTCCTCAAAAATACTTCCTTGAGAAATCTAGATCACATGCCACTCATGTAAATTTGAGCATCCAAGTGTTTAGGGAAAAGAAAATAAACTCCGGGTCAGACATGAGTCTGGTGTGAGTAAACTCAAAATAACTTAATTTTTACTTTTATACAACACTTTGAAAATCCAAGGTATCTCGTAAAACCACGCTGCACATGAACACAGACGGGTTTTTACCTTACGACAATCAAAACACATTTATAACACTTTCAGTGATATTATCATAATGTCTCGGTTTTTTAAGTTAAATAAAATATAGCTGGAATGCTTGCATCTCACATTTCAACATATTTGGGTAGAACTAAGTCCATATGGTACGTATTGGAGAATAAATTCCATACAGTGACTGGGCTACTGGGGTACCGTCCGTCACAGTACACCTTTAGATTTGTGTACCGAGATTGAACCTATAGACTCCTATCAATACAAGACCGGCCTACCACTTTCTTGATAGTACCGAATATGATCACCCCTCCATTGGGATCAGCCAACGTACTAAAGCATGCATGAGTAAATATTTAGATGGGAGTGATCATACCCTAATGGGAGTGACCCATCTAGCCTTGCTGCATCTTCCATGTTTTAGTCATTCCTGACTGATGAGGCCTGAGGCTACGTCTTTACCTTTTTACATATAGCACTTCCCTCTTGGAATGTTAACATTGTCCTCCAAATGTTAACACAATGTCAGCATTCATCCATACAACTCATTCGGGAGATGAACGAACCAAAGGAACTATTTCCACTACATCAATTTTGAAATCACCCTCAGGGTTAGTAACAAATAGCCCTTTCACTTCAAAGTATTCATCTTAGACCTTGACTTAAGTATTTCCAATTTGAATGCTTATGTTAGTTCGAAATGGTTTTCAAATAAAAACTAATATCTGATTCCGGTCTCTCCGAACCAACTTTTGATAATTTAAAGGGTCAAGTTGTTTATAGCGGACCATTCCACCATCAAGGTGTAAAGATTTACATATGAACATACATTCTATATGCTTAAATTTAAATGCTCTTATCATTGAGCAATCTCAAGCTGCAGTGAATCCTTTGATTGTATCAAACCAAACTGGTCCATCTCATGATGTGCATAGAATTGCATATTCACAAGCAACCCTACCCCCAATGTTACATAATTCATTTCCTCCCCTATTGCAAACCCCTATAATTGCATGGATCCTTACATGCACATGTCTGTGCATGTCAACACCAAAGCAGCTAATTCAATTGCCATCAATTTTAAATCTCATCCTTCCTCTCCTTCTCAACCTAATCCAAATCTTACCTTTCTTTGAAACTTTCTGATCCCTTGACCATTCAATCATTCAATCAAACAACCTCATCTCCTTCCAGCCTAAATACCACTTTTGCTTCCAAATTATCAAAGGTTCCTAGAACCAAAGGAAATACAAAAACCAAAATCAGTTCAGGGACTCAAATCATAGAAGCCGGTTATGATCAAGGCGTTGACTACAACATTGAGCAAATCTCAATCTTTCAATCTGAAAAACCAAAAGATTCACCTTGTGTGAAAACGAGGAAGTTTGCTAACAAAAACCAAGTTCTCCTATAATGGACATAATTTGCTTGTGGAATGTGAGAGGTGCAAATAATCTTGCACGACAACTTGAAATCAAACACCTCATCTCTGAAAATGAAATTCAACTCATTAACATTTGTGAAACTAAACTAAATCATGTTAACAGTCTTCTTGCTGCAAAATTTATTGCTCCTAATTGGTTATATCTACACAATCTTGCTCAAGCTCCATATGGTCGTATCCTTCTATTGTATAACCCTAACATCTTCCTGTTTCTCCAATAGCTTTCATAGGCAGTTCACATGCTCTAACATTAGTCACATGCCATCTCCAACAATTCAATCTAACATGTATATATTTTGATAATTCTCTGAACTCAAGGAAAATCATGCTTGACTCTATTCCCATCTATCAAACCTCTTTAATCCCCTGGATATGTATGAGGTATTGGAACTGTATGCAATACTCTAATGACAAACTAGATGGAATTCCTCTTTCTTTCAAAGCAACCATCCCTCTGAACAATTCCATATGCTCAGCTAACTTATATCCTATTCCTTCTTCGGGATTTAAGTTTACCTGGAATAACAAAAGCAGATCTGGGAACCTAACTCTCTGTAAGCTTGATAGAGCTTACTATAACATTTCTGCAGTCTTTAATGGCCTAATTATTTCAATACCATTTTCCTTCCAAAATTATCCGACCACTCTCCTTTCATAATCAACTGGGATATGGGCCCCAGATAAAGGTTTCCTCCTTCACATTTTTTAGTGAATGGACTGAAAATGCAATATTTAATCATATCTTAATAAATTCTTGGAGCACTAATTTTTTGGTAATCCTATGTTTGTTTTGCAGGGAAAACTAAAGCTTCTTAAGTCTAATTTGAAAGCTTGGTCCAAATGCAAATTTGGTAGAGGAAATAAATTATCAACTGGGTTAAGAGACAAACTTCATGATGTTCAAAATGCAACGATAAATTTCTCTTTTCCTCATTTAGTTGAAGAATCCAATGAGTTAACTAAACAACTTGAACATGCCACCATCAGTGAATTAAATATGCTGAAAAAAAGCTTCAAAAATTGTCAGATGCTCATGGTGATAAAAATACTTCTGTTTTTCATGCATCTCTGAATTTAAAGAAAGCTAAATCTAACATCCACTCAATTAAAGATTATGAAGGTAACATGTGTACAAATAGCACTGAGATTCAGCAAGGTTTTTTGAGTTACTTCACGTCTATTCTTGCAAACCCTAATCCAATGCAACCTGACCTCACTTCAATTATTAACCTCCCTCTCCAAAAAATCTCTAAGCACCAAGAAAAATCTTATAATTAAAGAACTCTCTAAAGAAGAAATTGGGGATGTTATCTTTGGAACTCATCTAGTGCTCCTGGTCTTGATGGTTGTAATACCCATATTTTCAAGCACTCTTGGGAGATAATTAAATCCAATTTCATCAAAGCTATTATTATTATTTTTCCAAAAATAATGTGATGGCTTTAGGTGCTAATGCAACTAGGGTAGCCTTGATACCTAAGACTGAAAACCTCGAGGATGTTACTCAATTTAGACTTATTGCATGTTGCAATGTCACGTACAAATGCATCGCAAAAATCATTGCTTGTAGAATGCAAACATCACTGTTGGGGATGCGGATTAAGGATCTTAAGGCAGAAATAACACTAGAGGGGGGGGGGTGAATAGTGTTTTAAAGAATATATGAACTATATGACTAAATTAAAACTTTCAACACAAATCTAAACAGAATTCTAACACAGAATGATCACAGAACATATAACAAATGCAAATAGTAAAATAAAGCAAGTAAAAGGAAAGAACACACCGGATTTTATACTGGTTCGGAATCCTCCTACATCCAGTCCTGCACCAAGGCAATATCCTTGTACAGATTTTTATAAGCCAATATCCAAATTACAACCCTCAATTTCTAAGGCCTTGAGGAACCCTCCTATCTCCGAGTCTGGGGTAAACTCTCTTGATTTACGGGACACAAGATCACCCTAATACTTTCTAATAACAATCCTTTTGAATGGATAGACTCTATGGACTTTTTAAATACAAATTAATCCTATAACTCTGAATAGCACTTTGATCTTTAGTAGAATGATGGAGAATCAAATAGAGAGAGTATCTAAATGATTCCCTATTGAGAATTTGGCAGAATGATGGCACGATCTTGAAAATATGAAGTTTTATGGATATGGAATGGTGGAGAATAAAGAGTGAAGAAAAATAAGAAAGTAGTTGTTAAAAAATTCGTTTTGGAAGCCTTTATATAGATGCTCAACAGTCATAACCATTGGCGAAAGGTTTTTGAACGAATGGACACTTCTTTTGAAATTTGAATTTTGAATCCAACTGTCACCATGTCGACATGGGGTATCCCCATATGTCGACATCCATCAGTTCAAAATTTTAGAGATGTTGTTTTGTAAAAGCATTTGAATTAAAACAAGTTGAAACTTCTCTGAAGCAAAATAAAGTGTTTAAACAATATTTTGAGATAGAGAATGAATATAAAACATTATTTTAAATATATATATATATAATTGATATAGACCGTCAATTATATAAGTAATATTTAAATTCAGGATAACTTTTGATGTTTTAAAAATAGAAGTTTTTAAAATCAGAATGGAGGAATATTTCAAGGCTAAAACAAAGTTTGAAAACATTTTTGAAAACATGATTTTGAAAGCTAAAACATTTTGATAAACAGATTTAAAAACATTTTGAAAAATCTATTCAAACTGAAATTGCAAGAACCTTCCTACAGAGCTCCTCCATAGGACTCGAGAACTTGTACAAAGTAGTTTAAATGATTTTGATTTTCGTGGGTTTGTAAGCCACTTGTCGTAGGTTTGTAAGCTACTTGTCGTGGGTTTGTAAGCCACTGGTTTCAATAGAAATTGGGTTCCATCCCAAAAGAAAATTGGAAGAAAGATGAGAGTGCTATTATTAAATTTTAACAAAATACTAGACACTTATCTTGAGATCTTGAAATCTTGATTCTCTAGAGTCTTGAATCTTGAATCTTTAATCTTCATCTTGATGCTTGAGTCTTTATACTGATCAGTCTTCGATAATACCTGCATATACTTCCTAACACACACACACACACACATATATCTATATGAAAATGTTAGTATATATTTTATAAAGTAAAGTATAATAACTATATAAGGTTGTTGTCATCAAAACATCATCAACTCAGTTCCTAACAATCTCCCCCTTTTTGATGATGACAACCTTTATTTATAAAATATTCTTACCATACCATAACTCCCTATAACTCCCCCTTACTCCGTGACTTCTTCTTAAAACTACAACTTCCATTTACTCCATGACTCCCCCTTACACCAAGCACATATATTTTTATAACTTTCTCCCCCTTTGTCATCAACAAAAACTATTAACTACTTAAGAATTCAAGAATGATTAGTATGAACAAATAATATGTATAGAGCAAGCATGAAACAATGAGTATAAGTGAACACATTTTTGTTATTACGACATATATAAGAACATACATAAACACGAACAAACAGAACAATGTAAAACGAAGAATAAAAAAGAAAGTACGCTTTAATGGCGATCCTTAACTATAGGAGACTTATGAATCGAACAATTGGGGTAGTGGAGACAAAAGTTTCCACGTTGTTCAATTATGTTTCCATTAGTATCAACAAGGATCTCACCAATGCAAATAACGCTCTCGTCCTCATTTATAGGGACTTCGGGTTGAGGAAAAGGTTGATCTTCCTCTTGGTCTTCTTGTGGCTCTTCCATAGGTTCTTCTTCCTCTGATTCCGTGGCTTGTGAAGAGTCTTCAATATTAATAGGATTTGTACGGTTATCCATAAGGAATTTTTGTACATTCCTAATAATATTCCCTTGCCTTTGTTGTTCTCTAGCCATCCTAAGTTGACTTACTTGAATTTCAGTCAACAATTGAAGGATATCTTTCATCTTCTCTTGTAATTTGATCACTCGAGCGTGCGTAGATCGTTGAAATGGACCAGAATGAGGAGATGTGGGTGAAGTGGGTTCATTAGTAGAAGAGGAGGCCATTATTTTATTGTTTCAGAAGTTATTTACAGAGAAAATAGTGAAGAAAGAGGAGAGAAAACGAAACAAATAGATAAATAACCAAATAACTAACTTTGGAGGGAAATTCTATTTTCAAATTTTTGTTGGGTATGTCGACATCAGGGGATGGGGCATGTCGACATGTCTTTTAGAAAAAGTGTAATTTTTATTTTGAATTTTTATTGATTATTATATTATATTATTTTATATTTCAGATTTTGAACAAATACCTAATTCTCTTCTAAATTTAGTAAAATTCTGCTCGGTTAACGGTTTAGTTAATATATCAGCAATTTGTTTTTCAGTATTTATACAATCTAGAGTTATTATTTCTTTAGTTATATTATCTCTAAGAAAATGATGTCTTATATCAATATGTTTAGTTCTAGCATGATGAGTTGGATTTTTAGATAGATTTATTGCACTAGTATTATCACAATATACTGGTGATTTACTTATGTTAATTCCAAAATCTTTTAAAGTTTGTTGCATATATATGACTTGTGAACAGGCCAGAGCAGCAGATATATACTCTGCTTCAGTTGCTGACAAGGAAACAGTATTTTGTTTCTTGCTGAACCAGGAAACCAGTGAATGTCCTAGAAAGTGACAAGTTCCACTTGTACTCTTTCGGTCTGATTTACAACCAGCATAATCAGCATCACAATATGATATTAAATCAAAAGTATTATTTTTAGGATAAAATAAACCATAATCTAAAGTGTATTTTACATATCTTAAAATTCTTTTAACAGCTTTTAAGTGAGTTTCTTTAGGTTGTGATTGGTATTTTGCACAGAGACAAACACTATGCATAATATCAGGACGGCTCGCTGTTATATAAAGTAGCGAACCAATCATACCCCTATATAAAGTTTGATCAATATCTTTTGATTTATCTTCTTTACTTAAACCTACATTTGTTGACATTGGAGTTGGTTTCCCACTAGAGGTACTTAAACCAAATTTATTGATTAAGTCTTTAGCATATTTTTCTTGACTTATGAAGATTCCATTTTCTAGCTGTTTAATTTGAAGCCCTAAGAAGAAACTTAATTCTCCCATGTGACTCATTTCAAATTCTTTAGTCATTATATATGAAAATCTTTATTCATTATGTTATTAGTTGATCCAAAGATTATATCATCTACATATATTTGAACCAGTTGAATATCTTGATCATTTCTTTTAATATAAAGTGTTGTGTCTACTTTACCAATTTCAAAACCAGATTGAAGTAAATAAGATCTTAGTCTTTCATACCAGGCTCTAGGAGCTTGCTTTAGACCATATAGAGCTTTCTTTAACTTGTATACATGGTTTGGAAATTTATTATCTTCAAAAAGTGGAGGTTGTTCAACATAAACATCTTCTTTTACAAAACCATTTAGAAAAGCTCTTTTAACATCCATTTGATATAATTTGAAATTATTATAATTAGCGAAAGCAAGTAGAATTCTTATAGCTTCTAATCTTGCTATGGGGGCAAAGGTTTCATCATAGTCAATTCCTTCTTCTTGATAATAACCTTGCGCGACTAAACGAGCTTTATTTCTTACGACCTCACCGTGTTCATTCATTTTATTTTTATAAACCCATTTAGTTCCAATTATACTTTTATCCACAGGTTTAGGAACAAGTTCCCATACATCATTTCTGGTAAATTGATTCAATTCTTCTTGCATAGCAAGAATCCATGAATCATCAGACGATGCTTCCTTTGGATTTTTAGGTTCAATTGTTGATATAAAGGCTACATTACTCATACTACTTAATTGATTTCTAGTTCTTACTACAAATTCAATATTTCCTAAAACATTTTCTATAGGATGATCTTTTGATATTTTAAATCTCTTATTAGGTTGATTTATTTCACTAATAGTTTCATTAGATTGATTTAAATTTATAAAATCTTCTTCATCGTCTATTTGTAGAATATCTTTAAGATTTTCATCAAAAGATACATGCATAGTTTCTTCAATAGTATTAGTTTTTTAATTAAAAACTCTAAATGCTTTGCTTCTATTAGAATAACCAATAAAGAATCCTTTATCAGCTTTTGGTTCAAATTTATCTAAATTATCTTTTGTATTAAGTATAAAACATTTACTCCCAAATACTTTGAAATAAGCAACTATAGGTTTCTTATTATAAAGTAATTCATATGGAGTTTTATTTGTTAATGGGCTAACTAAAATTCTATTTAATATATAACAAGCTGTAGCAACTGCTTCAGCCCAAAAATATTTAGGTAAATTACTATCAGAAAGCATTGTACGAGCACACTCTTGAATCGTTCTATTCTTACGTTCTACTACTCTGTTTTGTTGTGGAGTTCTTGGAAATGAAAAGTTGTGAGTAATTCCCTTTTGAGTACAGAAATTCTCAAAATTTTCATTTTCAAATTCACCACCGTGATCACTTCGAATAGTTTTAATTTTGAAAGAATGTTTTTTTTGAATTCTTTTAGAAAAGTTTTTAAATATTTCAAAAGCATCACTTTTATGTTTTAAAAAGATTATCCAAGTATATCTTGAATAATCATCTACTATAACAAAAACATATTTACTATGGTTAATTGATTGAACTTGAGATGGACCAAATAAATCTAAATGAAGTAATTCTAGAGGACTAGAGGTAGAAATAACATCTTTTAATTTAAATGAACTTTTCTTAAGTTTTCCTAATTGACAAGCATCACAAATACTGTCTATTTTAAAGTTTAACTTGAGTAGACCTCTAACTAAGTCAAGTTTTGATAGCCTAGATAATAATTTGAAATTCAAATGCCCAAATCTTTTATACCAAATCCAAGGGTCACTTGTATTAGCCAAAAGACATAGGTTATCATTTGAAATTTTCATACTAAGGATATAAATATTTTTCTTCCTAATACCTTTAAAAATTATATTAGACTTGTCATCTTCAATGTGACATTTATCTTTCTCAAATTTAATTTTTAAACCTTTATCGCAAAGTTGACTTATACTAAGCAGATTATGTTTTAAGTTCCTAACTAATAAAACATCAGAAATAAGTAAAGTTTTAGAGTTACCGACATTGCCGATGCCAACCACATATCCTTTAGAGTTGTCACCGAAATTGACTAATCCACCATCTTGATAAGTAATGTCCTTGAGTATCTCGGGATTTCCATTCATGTGCCTTGAATAGCCACTATCAAGTATCCATTTGTCTTTCTCAATTTGCACAGTTTGTCCGTTGGGTGTTGATTCGTCAAAAGCCATATAACATGTCTGTTCCTGCATAACACACCAATTCAGTAGATAACTTGATTTTTCAAAATAACTATATGCAGACTTATGAAACTTTGATGAAATGCATATATTCAAAACAATTTTAAAACAATTTTCCAAAAATGCCATTTTTATATTTTTCAAGTTTCAGATTATGAAAACAATGAAAACCAATGCTCTGATACCAATTGTTGGGGATGCGGATTAAGGATCTTAAGGCAGAAATAACACTAGAGGGGGGGTGGATAGTGTTTTAAAGAATATATGAACTATATGACTAAACTAAAACTTTCAACACAAATCTAAACAGAATTCTAACACAGAATGATCACAGAACATATAACAAATGCAAATAGTAAAATAAAGCAAGTAAAAGGAAAGAACACACCGGATTTTATACTGGTTCGGAATCCTCCTACATCCAGTCCTGCACCAAGGCAATATCCTTGTACAGATTTTTATAAGCCAATATCCAAATTACAACCCTCAATTTCTAAGGCCTTGAGGAACCCTCCTATCTCCGAGTCTGGGGTAAACTCTCTTGATTTACGGGACACAAGATCACCCTAATACTTTCTAATAACAATCCTTTTGAATGGATAGACTCTATGGACTTTTTGAATACAAATTAATCCTATAACTCTGAATAGCACTTTGATCTTTAGTAGAATGATGGAGAATCAAATAGAGAGAGTATCTAAATGATTCCCTATTGAGAATTTGGCAGAATGATGGCACGATCTTGAAAATATGAAGTTTTATGGATATGGAATGGTGGAGAAGAAAGAGGGAAGAAAAATAAGAAAGTAGTTGTTAAAAAATTCGTTTTGGAAGCCTTTATATAGATGCTCAACAATCATAACAATTGGCGAAAGGTTTTTGAACGAATGGACACTTCTTTTGAAATTTGAATTTTGAATCCAACTGTCACCATGTCGACATGGGGTATCCCCATATGTCGACATCCATCAGTTCAAAATTGTAGAGATGTTGTTTTGTAAAAGCATTGAATTTAAAACAAGTTGAAACTTCTCTAAAGCAAAATAAAGTGTTTAAACAATATTTTGAGATAGAGAATGAATATAAAACATTATTTTAAATATATATATATATAATTGATATAGACCGTTAATTATATAAGTAATATTTAAAATCAGAATAAGTTTTGATGTTTTAAAAATAGAAGTTTTTAAAATCAGAATGGAGGAATATTTCAAGGCTAAAACAAAGTTTTAAAACATTTTTGAAAACATGATTTTGAAAGCTAAAACATTTTGAAAAACAGATTTAAAAACATTTTGAAAAATCTATTCAAACTGAAATTGCAAGAACCTTCCTACAGAGCTCCTCCATAGGACTCGAGAACTTGTACAAAGTAGTTTAAATGATTTTGATTTTCATGGGTTTGTAAGTCACTTGTCGTAGGTTTGTAAGCTACTTGTCGTGGGTTTGTAAGCCACTGGTTTCGATAGAAATTGGGTTCCATCCCAAAAGAAAATTGGAAGAAAGATGAGAGTGCTATTATGAAGTTTTAACAAAATACTAGACACTTATCTTGAGATCTTGAAATCTTGATTCTCTAGAGTCTTGAATCTTGAATCTTTAATCTTCATCTTGATGCTTGAGTCTTTATACTGATCAGTCTTCGATAATACCTGCATATACTTCCTATACATATACATACATATATATATATATGAATATGTTAGTATATATTTTATAAAGTAAAGTATAATAACTATATAAGGTTGTTGTCATCAAAACATCATCAACTCAGTTCCTAACAATCACTCCCTTCTATCATCTCTTTAAATCAAGCAACTTTCCTCCCTGATAGACTGATCTCTGATAATATAGTTGTAGCTTAGGACCCAACGAAGGGATATGGTAGGAATACTATTTCGCATAGATGTGCTCTGAAGTTAGACATTCAAAAAGCATTTGATACTATTCAATGGTCTTCTATCATATATATTCTTCACAAAATGAATTTTCCATTCCTTTAGTTGCTCAGATCCACTCTTGCATCACTACTCCTTGCTTCTCTTTGAGTCTAAATGGTGATTCCTTTGGATATTTCAAGGCAACTCAAGGCATTAGACAAGGTGACCCGATTTCACCTTACCCCTTCATTGCCATCATGGAAAGCCTTACTTTACAGCTTGTGGAAGGTGTTGCTATCAACCTTATTGACCGTCACACTAGATGCAAAACCCATAACGTCATTTCCCTAATGTTCGCTGATGATCTCCTAATTTTTACTAAACCTAACTCTAAGTCCATTTCTGGTATTCCCAAATTCCTTTGTAATTTCCATCATCAAATTGACCTCAAAGTGAACTTGAAAAAATCAAACATAATGATAGCAGGCTTATCTTCCCAATATGTTGCTGCAATGGCCAATCTTGTTGGCCTTTACATTGCTAATGGTGTTGTATCCTACTTAGGGTTTCCTATCATCTCTAAAAAGATCTCCTATCAGGTAGGATTTCATCTTCCCACTTCGTTCATCTTTCATTATCCTTGTTATCCATTCTCATTTATTTTCCTATTCTTTATTCTTTTTTTATTCTTTTTTCTTTGTTCTTTTTTTAATTTCTTAACTCGATGTCGAGTTGAGAACCATAAATCTTTACCGATTTTTCCACATGTTTTTACTAAAGTAACATTTTGTTACTTACCCATTTCACTTATGTTTTTCACTTGCTTACTTCACTCGCGAATCGAAGCCTTCATCCTTTGCGATTTTCAAACCAAGCTTCAATCTACTAGCGCTACCACCCTATCGCTCTACCGTCGATTTAGGCAATTTAGCGCTTCCAACTCACCAAAATTTGCTATATATTCAATTGATTTTGGTTTCATCTTTGTGACTCTACATCATCTTTTGCTCTAACCTCAGTCTAAGGTAGATGGCGTTGATTTGTTGTCGCATGTGCCTGACAATGGCCATCGATTATATCCCGATGTAGCGGTGAACTCCATCTTCCTCCTTGCATTTGGCCATGGTCATATGAAGCTTTGCTTTAGGTGTCACTAGGATTACTCAAAGCTGGCTCTAAGAAACGTGGGTTGAAATCGAGATTTCTTGCAATTTCAAGTGCCTAGGGGCTTGCTTCGGGTTTTCCAAGGGTTGGACCTGAGTTTTTCATATGGTTAAGGAGTTTCAATATTTTGGACAAGTTTTTTTTTCAAATCGAAGGAGAAGATAACTATTTTTTAACATTTCTTGGTCGAGTGTGGATCGATGGTTGAGTTTTGGAGAATGGTCACATCAAACATGCTTCAGCATCCAATGAAGTCATTCATTATTGCTTTGGGTCAAACACTACACTTTTATGTCCCTGTAAAAGTAAGTTTTGTATCCGTCCAAATGGCAGCTCCGTTATCGTGAATTACACAATAACAAGTAAAATATCCGACTACGTGTCCATAGTGTGGCGGAGCTCGTTTTCCAGCACAAACGAGCTATCTACAGAAAGTGTTCGCGTTCACTATCCTTTGGACACAGGACATACACACTACAAATATTGTATTGCAACTACCCTATCAATGTATGAGATTTGGTTGGTCAACACACATTGGCATCCATTAGGTCTTATACATCGGCTACATAAGAGTTAAATCGTACCATACCATACTCATCTATCGAGTTTTCAATAGCTATAAACTATAGATGCTCATCACGTCTCTCTACCATAGGTGCAGGTCCATCCACTTTAGAGTTCATCCCACCCAAAACAGTTTCGACTTCTGCCTCTGCATCTACTTCATCGTTTCCTCAGCCTAGACCAACCCGTTATTAGGCTAAACGGTCCCTGCAAGTAGTTCCCTTCACAATAGAAGATGAATTTTATCCGGTGCAATGCACATTGACATCCATTGGGTCTTATACATCGATTACATAGAGGTTAATTATAACATGAGGATCTGAGTTAAATCTTACCAGACCATACTCACCTATCGATTTTTTTAGTAGTTATAAACTATAGACGCTCATCACATCTCTCTACCATAGGTGTAGGTCCATCCACTTTAGAGTTCATCACACCCACAATATGCCTCGACATCTACTTTATCATTTTCTCGGCCTCAACTATCCTTTGCTAGGCTAAACAGTCTCTATAAGTAGTTCCCTTTGCAATGGAATGTGAATCTTATATAGGCATTGCACCAGATATTAATCTCGATGATACTATGATCCTCAATAACCCTCCAGATTCTTTTGCATCTTCTTTGACCGAGGTAGATGTTAGTAGAATTTGTGATCTCCAGGACATTCCTGTTGAAGATGTTTTAACTCCAGCTCCTTTTCAACGGGCCTATGATCCACCTAAAGGCTACAAAACCTATAGTCATTATTTGTACCTCTCTAGTAGAGTCCCTCCATTCAATTATTTAATTCGACATGTCTTCCAATTTACGAAGCTTGCCCTTGCTCAGTTTCAACAAAATGGTTATGCTTTATGCAAATGCATTTACATTATTTTTCTTCAACATTTGGGAATGGTGTCTACGTTGAAGGAGATTAGATATTTATTTAGTCTCAAGAAGCGGCAAGATGGTCCTTCTTTGACCTATCTTGACATATCCAAAGCATGTCATGTTATTATTAGTCTTTGGAATAGGCTTGGCTATTTTAAAGATGAATATTTCTTTGTGCATTGTTCAGCCGGCTTCGCTCAGGAATGACTGTTAGGATGTATTTTCTATCATTATTCGGTAACTTAGCAGAGTTCGTTCCGTTCAAATCATTAATTTTGTCATTTCCCAAATCTGCAAATATTCCAAAGAGATCTGGTAGCATAGCTCTAGCATACACATTCCAAGCTTTACAAAATGTTTCCGTCGAAGAACGAAAAATGATATTTATTTTAACGGAGCCTAGGATATGATAATTCCACCTTGTAATTAATGATCACCATCTTAATATTATTCCTGTCACTCATAGGGGTGCCCAGCCTACTTAAGAGGCTGAGGCTGAACCACCAGCTGCCAAGGACCAAGAGGTCCCATCTTTAACATATGATCCTACCATCGATCAAATGGAAGATGAGGGTGGTGATGACAGTGAAGATGACGATGAGGATGGGGAGATGATGAAGACGTAAACCTTGATATGAGTCTACAAGAGAAATAAGTGAAACTAAATGAGCATTGGCTCCTGGTCTTCATCTAAGGATAAATATATTATTGTCACATCCTTTTCCACAATCACAGCAAATTAGGAAGAAAACTATAATTTCCTAAAAGGATGATATTTTTTATTCTCTTAGGAGTATCCCTGGTCGTATATCTTTATACGACATTGCTAATTTTAGTCTTTCAGACCTGGTTATCCTATCCACGCGGCTGTGTGCATAGCTACAACTACTTCAGGGGAGATCAATCCCCTCAACCAACTGCATGAGTATGGTCCGTAGGGTCAATAGGGCACATTGACACTTCAAACAACACTCAAAGTCACAAAACGTTTATACTACACATGTTATTCCTTGAATTCCAAACCTTAACTTAGCCGTATTTCCTTTTCAAGAACAATGGGTTGCCCCAATATTTATGATGACTTGCAAATCTAATCTATTGGTAATCACAAGCACCGATATTCACACCAACATCATGAATTGTTTTATGAATCTAAGTCAGCAAGGCATCAAAGGAAAGAGCAGGAAAGGCAAAGTGAGGAGGAATATTGAGTCGTGATGATTTTGAGAGGGAGTAGTGAGATTACTCTAGATCAAGCAAGATATCTCCCTCTTAAAATCATGCTCATTCCCCTTTTCCAAAAGAGCAAGACCCATACTCTTCAAGTCTTGATCCTTTCCCCTCTTCCAAAGGCACCAACGGTAACAACCCGCCCTGAAATGGACCTAATTTCGACCAAACAAAAGCCTGTTGAACCTTAGACCCATCTCAAGGCGAGTTGTTTAGTTGATAAAACTTAATAATACACAGTATATAAAGCTATCTATCTATACTTTTAGAATCTCACAGCGGAATGGATAAAACATAATATCAGAAACAAGAATCCATTTCATAAAGAAAATAATTTTAGAAATATAACATGTTAAATACTACGACATGTTTACATAAAGCCTCTATAGTACAATATTCAAAATAACATAACTGTCTGAACTAGGCACAATAAAAATATTCTAAATGTATAAATATAAAGATAAGTGCCGTAAGTCTCCATCTCCATCTTTGTCTTCTCAATCAGCATTGTCTTCTCTAACCAATGTGTTGTAATGAGGAGTGGGTCGAAACAACAAATGTCCGGCGAACAAAAAATCTCATGCTTTACATAATTGTACTTGGGCAGTATTATTTAGATAAGAAATATGTCTTATGTATTTAAAACTATATCATACTAATACCTTTAACTGTAAGGCCAAAGGTCTTTCTCGTCCAATTCCAAAACCAAATGCAATTAACATCAATAATGCAAGAGAAGGCACTAAACCAATAAAAACCATTTATTGGAGATTAGGCAAACTCTAACCATTTAATACCTATAAAATAGGTAGGTCCCCATCATTTAATACGTGACCTATTCTAAATTCTAATGCGACTATCGTTAATGATGCGAGAGCGAGAACCTCCAAACCACATAATACCTCTTTCCTGGAAAGTTAGGTAGACTCTGACCATTTAAGACCTATAAAATAGGCAGGTCCCGATCATTTAAGATCTAACTCAAGGTGGGTCCCTACATGGTTCTCACTAACTAAAATTGTAAGAAGTCCCACCGGGTCACTTATTATTTCTCCTAAGAAAGAGACGGACTCTACCATAGGCACTTAATACTTTTAACCTAAAGCGGACCCCTCTTAAAAATTTCTCTTATCATATCAATAGCATAACTTATGACCGATAATCCAATCGTGAAATCCTAGATTAATCCGACTATTCGTAGGTACTGGTTGCTAGATTAACCGGGCAGATTTACACTACAGAATTAGGACTAACCACACATCCACTATGGTTATTTATTATAGGTAATGTCACACATCAGTCCGCAAAGCACACCATTGGTAGCCAGATTTAACTTGGCAAACTTCCATGTAACTTTGGACTGATCTCGCATCTCTATAAATTAGTCATACTTTATATGTATATTTATTATATATATTCCAACCTATATGATTAATAATTGAGCCATATAAGGTAACGCCTTATTACACCTATAATTAGGGATTCATTCCCTAATTTACGTTAACTATCTTTCTAAGAAATTAATGTTATTTAGTACTCTATTTATTTTAATCAATATGTTCAATACGATATAATTACTATGTTATTATTACTTTAATAATCATTATGTTAATAATATATACACACATACATGCGCAAGATTCGAATCAAAAATTTCCATTCACACGCAAAGAAAATGCTTATTAATTTAAATGTCAAACTCATATAAGTCCCAAACTCTAAACAAAAGAATAAGTAATACCCTTAACCAACAACTTGACTTTTAAACAAAAGGGAATAATACCAAACTTATCAAATATTAATGTGGTAGAATTAACTCCTATATTCAAGGAACAAACTTTACAATTTAAACCTTTTATATTCTATCCAACTTTTGCAATTACCACATTGAAGTGAAAAAGGGATTCATACTTATTTTAATTTACTGAAATAAATGGTGCATACTATAAATAATCAAAAATCATACTTCCCGCATCATTTCTAACTTTACTTATATTTAGAATCATTTAACAGTACAAAAGAAATAAAAAAAGATGAAGTGGGATAGATTATAAATTGCTTAAATCTTAACATAGATCCGATTCTACTATATTAATACAAAACAATTGAAATTCCAACATATTCAAAGATTAACATTCATTTAGGAAAATTCTAGGCTTTTAGATGTTACGTTTTCGTTTATCAAAATTTTCCAAGGCATGCATCAAATTCAAATAAATACTATTCAGTTACAAAATGTGAAAAACTTGATATTTCCACTCACAGAGAATTGTTTGCTTCCTAACTAATTTTGATTCCACCATGCCTAATTCCCTCTCAAGCCTCCCTCTTCTGGAATATACAAAAAAGTGAATTGTATATAGAATTTAGATTTAGAATCAGATATTATAGAGGAATAGAATTAGAAATCAAAAGAGTTAAAATTCTAAACCTCTTACTTGAAAATCATAACTGATTCTGGAATCTTAGAAATCAAAAGAGTTAAACATCTAAACCTCTTACCTTAAAATCCTAACCGATTCTGGAATTTAAGGAGGAAGAAGAAGAAGATGGAATTCGATTTATACCACTCCTAATTCTATGTTAGATATTCCCCCTTTTGAATATATAAAAAATAGATTGTATACGTATTTGATTTCAGAAATTAGAAGATAAAGAGGGGAAAGATTGGGAAATTTAATTTACATTAGAGATTGGAGATTCGAATTACTTACCAAAAATTTTACTGTTTCTAAAAAGTTACGGGGAAAGAATTTGACAGAGCTTCACCGTTGCTACTAAATTTTATGAAGGAATAGCGGGGGTCTAGGGGTCTATTTATAGAGGTGAGAAGGAACCTGTAGCGACTTAGAAATTCGAACACTTCGTCTTCGGATATCGATACGTTTTGGGTAATAGTTAAATGTCATAGATATGATTTTATAACCTTGTTAAGCATCATTAATTAATTGAAAATGATAAGAAACTTGATTTTGAAATTTTTTACGAAAATACATTCTTTGAAAAATATCGATAATGTGACCAAAAATCATTTTATCGATAAACAGCTTTTAACGTTAAGTTGTTCGGATTTTTTTTGTTTTACATACGCTTTTTGCTTAGGAAATCAATTGAATGGAATAAAAACTTTTTGCCATTTACAGAAATAAACTTTACGGATGATGTCATGCATGAGCTAAGGGAAGATGTTAAGAAATGAGCAAATATTGAAATGCTTAATTGCTATGCATATGGTAAAGGAGAAGTGATGTTTTTAATTAATGCTAGTAGGGTGTTGAGGGGTTTTTGGTCTTTTATCATCATCATTCCTAAGCCTATATACGAAGGGGTGAACCCTTAAAAAATATATCACAAATATTTCAAAGCTTTGAGCTAAAATTTCAATGTCATCATCTTCTTCTTCATCTTAAATTCCTAAAGCAAATCATTTGCAAATCAATTCCAAGTCACTTAAAATTTGGAGTGAGACCTTACCACCACATAAAAACCTTCTACCTAGTTAGAATTTGAAAAATCAAAGCCAGACTCCCCTACTTACCTTAGGCGGCGGGCATTTATTGGGCTTGGGTGGCTAAAGAAGCAAGCATAAGCAAGAGAGGAAGGGAAGAAAAGGAGGCTGTTGGCTTGGGTTTGAACTTGAGTGCTTAAGCTTAGTTGTTTGTTGGGTTTAGGGTGAGCTAATCACCACTTGGATTGATAATATAACTCATATATGATTATATTTTGTTGTGTTAAAGTTGTTTGAATTAACTTGGACGTATGTTGAAAACATTAATTTGATTTTTGTTTTGAAAACAAGTGGCACATAGTATCCATATATAGACTTGAATGGACTTGTATAATATATGACTAGACCTTGGAACAAATCACATAGGTCGTTGTTAAAGATGGGTTGGAATATGACATGGATTTAGAGGTGCACTTATAGCGATAGTCGCTATGGATGCAGTTCGGAATTGCCTTGTTTTTGGCAATTGCTATGGAACTTTGTAAAGAGATCCAAAGGGATTTATCACCATATTTTGATTGTTATATATGTATGTTTGTTGCTATTAAAGGCTTGAATAGTAAAAAGTTAAGTAACATCTAAAAAATGGGAAAAATATCACTAGTGCAAAATTGCCCCGTTTAACCTTTATTTTTGGACTTCAAATGTTTCAAAAAGGACTATAAGTTTGAGTGATTTGTTTCATTCTTTGTAAAAGTATTGCCTAACTCATATTAGAGTATTTTAAAAGTAGCTTAAGATTAATATGAACGTTTAAGAATTAGTTATGAATCTATATAAAAAGAGTGTTTTATGAAAACGCAGTTTTCTATGTTTTAAAGTAAATTTCAAAATGATTATTTGTAAGTAATATTTTTTGTATAAATGTTTCAAAACCTATTATAAGTATTTTCAAGCATTTTAAATGTATATAAAAAAGGTTTAAGAAGGGGTTAGAATTTATAAATGGCCAAATGGTTGATGGTTTAATTACTTTATTAGAAAAGTAATTAACTATGCTTAAGACTAATAAGCTAAAGAAGTAATCTTATCTATTTGTTAGAGTTAAGATTTATGTCGAGTAGGGATAGAGAAATAGAGCTCTAATCTACCGGGCTTCCCTCTTAACCGAGGGATAGATAAGTGAGAAATGTCAGAAACGTATTAATCGTGTTGATTTCTTACTTATTTATGGAAATCAATACTACTATACTTAACACTAAAAGCCGACGAGGTAGAACTATCTATTTGTGAGATTCAAAAACGATGTGTCTAGGCAAGGCTTGGAGCAACCAGTGCCCAAAATTACCTGGCTTCACTCTTGGACGAGGAATAGTTAAGTTGGAATGTCAGAAGCGAGTTAAGCATACGAATATTGGTTTGTATGAACAAGTATTTTGACTGGATAGTCGGTTAGTCGACTATCGAGCTTGTCTAAGATTAACTTAGGAAGTAATCGAAAGGCTTCACGATTTCATACCAATATAAACTCTAGAGGAGGAGTATTGGTATGAAACGTCTCTAGCTTTCACTTACTTTTGAAAGAACTGAAATTAAGTTAACCTAAAATTCATCGATTGGTTTTGAAGTGTCCGAGATCGGTTAGTGTTCTACTTACCGAATACCACTTCAGAAATAGTATACAAGTTCTATGCTTTGAAAACTATTAAAGAAAAAGATATATATCGAGATTTGAGATCTGTTCAAGATGCTCGAATCTATATAATGATTCGTGATCTGTTCGAGAAATGGGTATCCATTTGGGGATTCATGTTCTATTCGATTAATGAAGACTCGAGTGAAAGATGCCGAACATAACCTCGACATTGAAAATGACAGAAAACATAGTATGATGCATAGCCCAGGGTTTTACTGACCCACGATGGGGTATATCAACTCCATTAACTAGATTATGCTTATCGATGTTGCGTGTGGGAGTTGATGGTACTTGGTTCCACGTGGTTCTATAGGTTTGTGCATGGACTAGTTGTGATTACCTTAGTGGTATATTTTATCTAGAGATATACGACGCTCAGAAAGTACTTTATGACCCTTTTAAGGAGGCTAGCCTCAGTTTATCTGGGGATGTCTTCAATGGAAATCCAATATGCGAACGTACCTTAGTGGTTTTAAATATAACCTAAATATGTTGTGGTGTGACCAATGTAAAAACCATAGCTATTTGATATGATTATATACTACACCTAGACATTATCTATAATATCATTATATTAAACTTAATAAATGGTTGGTTTCTTTCAAGGGAAAAACTGTTAGGGGAATCCATATGGTCTCAACAGTTGCTGTCACATGTTGCATGTAACTCAAGTATTCTCATACCAGACTTTTGTCTAACGCTTGGTTTTGTTTTCCCTAAATTCCTCGTGTACTCATTCAAGTAGGCTGAGTATCAGGTTTTACCTTGGATGCTTCAGAGTTCAGAAGATAGTTGGAGGCTTCTATTATCTATCTATTTCACTTCCATTGTTTTGTTTAAGCTATGTACATATATCAATGTTGTGAGATAAGTAGTGATAACTCTCCAAGTTGATAATATTGCCTAGGTTTGTTACTCTGAAATCCTGTATTCAGAGTAACCCTTTGTACTATTCTTTTGATATTATAAATTATCATCCTACCGTGAGATTTAGAAGTTGTCTTCTTCTTTTCTTGTTAAGTTCCTCTTATTCTATTTTACCTTAACTTTCTTCCTTTCCAGCACTTGGATGCTCAACACACAAATATCATGGATGTATTAGCGTCAACTTCGAGGATTGAAAAATCGGGTCGTTGCAGAACTAGAACCGTTGGATTTAAATAATTAAATATAGAACGTTAAAATAGCCAAAACCCTTGCTGCCTTCACCACTTACCAGTTGACTACTGGCCACTAGCAGTTGACCGCTTGCCTGTGGGAGGACGACCGGTCTCTGTTTATGACTGTGAATCTTTTTCTTTTCGTTTTATTATATTATTACATAATTAATACGTAAGTTATTTTTAACTCTGATGCTTAATTAAATGTTAAGTATCCCTTAACTTCAATTATTTAAATTAAAATTTTAAACTTTTCAAAATTCAAATATTTAAATTTTCAAATTAAACTCGTTTGAATTATTTCAAATTTAAAAACATCAAACGTCCATAACTTATCCATTTGAATTCCGATTTTAACATATTATACATGAAAATTGATTAGAAAATTGTCATGGAGGCAATGGTGGAACTTCCATGGTAAAATTACAATATTTACAAAATTTCTATTTTTAATCTTATTTTAATTACTTGATTTTTATTAAATTCTACGGGGTGCTACATTCTCCCACCCTTAAAAAGGATTTCGCGCCCTAAATCACAAAGGGAAGATACTGTAACGCGCACTCAACAACCATGTTATACTACTAATTTATCTAAAATAACCTACACAACCATCTACTCAATCAAAAATGCAATGTGATTATATATACAAACATATTTTAGGTGAGCTCAATCCTAGCATGAATGGAAGGCCATGACATATAGGCATGTATGAAAGCATCCTAAATATACATGAAATTCTATACAAGTGCAAAAAATATTAAAAAGTATGGCAAGCATCTCCTACCATCCAATCTAGCAACCACGATGCAACTAAATACATATATTTTTGGATAGCAAAGTTTATCGAAGAAAAGCTCGAGATGAGAAACATTAATCCTTTCTTCGGTTTTTCATGTGCTTTCCACTGGGTTATTTCCATATTGAACTCAAACTAACCTAATACCTTTGTTATGAAGCCTCTTAATATCATTCTCACAATATGCGTAGTGGCATGGGAGGGTGAGGGCGATGGGCTCCGTTTCAACATCAATAAACTGATTAGGCTCTACTATAGAGGTAATGTCATGTAGATATTTTCTTAAGTGTGGAACATGAAAGATGCCATGGACTCCCGCTAACTGGTCCGGAAACTCCACCTAATAAGCATTTCCCTCACCCTTTCTAAAATCGCCCAACGAACCTTGGCACTAATTTCCTGGATGTACCAAACCTCATAACCTTTTCAAGAGGGGAAACCTTAAGGAATACCATGTCCTTAACTAAAAATTTTAATCCTTTTCTTTGCCTATCAGCACAGGACTCCTAACGGTCTTGTGCAGCCTTCATTTGCTGCCTAAACACTTTTATTTTCTCCAGGGTCCTCCAAAATCCATGACGTAAGTTTTAAAAAAATCTTCTAAAATTCTTGTTCACCCTTTCTGTTTAACCGTTGGTTTGCGGGTGGTAAGTGGTGCTAAGATCCAAAGTCGTTTCCACAGTCGATTGTAAACTCCTTCACAATTCGCTAGTGAATACGGAGTCTCTATCGCAAGAATGCCCACTAGAACTCCATATAGTCGCACCACATTCTTGTCATAAACCTATGCCAGAGATGTTGCAATCCTATTACTTCCAAAAAAAGTAAATGTGATAATATACTATAACCTAAATAGCTTCATTGCCTCTAGGCAACCCATCTATAAAGTCTATCGATGTATCCAATGGTAATAACAACCCTCTGGTTTTCCTTGCTCAGTCTTAGTCCTTTGGCACATCAAACGTCTGGAAACAAATTCTTCATCCTTGACCAATTAGATAATTCTCTCCATATTAATATACACCTTATCACATTCGGGATGAATGGCGGCACTCCACAAGTTTTGGGTTTGAAACATTCTAACATAATTTCCTTACTAGCTCCCAGTCTTATTCTCGGTTTATCGCTAGTTAAATGTCCTTATGAACTTTCTTATTTACGATGTTACTCAACATATATATTTATTTAATGGTCTAGTTCCATTCATAAAATCAACACAGCGATAAAACGAGAATATGCCTTATGCCATATCAAACACTTTTCCTAAAGGAGACTACTAGCATCTTCAACCAAAAATTGTAAAAGAAAACTTTGCTCGAAGCTGTCCTTAATCATTAACTGTTGTTAATTATGTTAAGATTCTAATGCTTCTTACCAATTTAAGATGGACATTCCTAGAATGTAATTCCACCATTACTCAACTTCCTTAATTTTCCTTCTCAGTTCTAACAAATATTCGTTACCCATAATACTGGTCATTAATGTCAAAATTGACGGTCTCTAATCAGTCCTTATTTAATCCATTTCAATCTATTATTAGTTTCAAAATTCACCTATAATGTGTATTCAATTCCTCCATAAATACCATATTAGCTTCCTTAATCAGTCCCTTATCTAGTTTCATTTTTGTCCTCTATTAGTTACAAATTTATTGCCTATTAAATATGTAATTAATGTCCAAAAATCCTAGTCTTATAGTTACTATGCTATTTATAATTAATACAGATACCATTGTAAATTACGCTATTTATATGTTTCTTATTTCTATTTATTAATTTCTAAACAATAACATTCGTTTCCATGTTTTATTTTATCCGAGCCATCCTTCTAAATTGGATTACCGTTAGAAATTTCCATAAATTAACCACAAGTGATATTTTTGCTTTGTTTGAAATTACAAAGGATCATTGTTTTCTTTTATTGGAATAGATAGTGTAAACTACGAAAATGAGTATCCATATCTTACACATCTCTTTTACTTTTTGATATATTCCTGTCAACAAATGCTGCATTTTTATGCATTTTAAGGAATTACGTGTAGGATTACTGTTAGAAATTTCCATAAATTAACCACAAGTGATATTTTTGCTTTGTTTGAAATTAACCACAAATGGTATTTTTGCTTTGTTTGAAATTATGAAGGATCATTGTTTTCTTTTATTGGAATAGATAGTGTAAACTACGGAAATGAGTATCCATATCTTACACATCTCTTTTACTTTTTGATATATCCCCCGTCAACAAATGCCGCACTTTTATGCTTTTTAAGGAATTACGTAATTTATGTAAATTACACGGAGCATGCTCCCAATAAATCAAAATATGAAAATTCACATTCCAAGGGAAACCTAACTTACAACTTTATTATAGATCTAGAATACCTTTACAATATTTCTAACATTGTACAAACAAATGCCTATGACTGATTTCAAATTTCCAAATCAGGTCGTACATACTATTCTTATTTTATTCATATCCTAAAACTCTTTCTACTCTATAAAATATAAACTTAGAAACCCACATTATGTTAGCATGCGGCATATAAAATTCAAACTTGCAAAATAATTTCCACATCTCGAAAGAAAACCTTTAAGTATACTTCCCAAAAGAACTTCCACCTTGTAAAAATAGTTTGGGGAATTGAATTCCCAAAAGCAACTAATCATCATATTTTTTTTGTTCCATTCCATTTTTATTAAACATTTGGACAAACCTTCCAAAAATATTTGAACCTAACTTTTCACAATTTTCGAAACATTTACTGCTTTATTCTTAACCCAAATTAAAGGTCTAAAATTGCTTAGTAAAATAATTTCCCTTCGTAAATGCTTTTACCTCAAAGACTTTTTTAAGGTAGGGTCTTTAACCCAAAACATTGAAAAACTTAATTATTAAACCAAACTATCAAAATTTCAAAAAGGTTTGCTTAGTCCCAAAAAGAAGCAAAATAATTTATTTTTTTCTTAAAATGTTCTACAACAAAGATTTATTCCTTTAAAAATTAGTCTTTTAGTTCAAAACTTTCAAAAACATCTTTTATAACTTTAAATAATGAAAAGTTGAATAGTCAAGGTAAACTCTTAACCCATCATTTTTTTTCCTATCCCATTCTCATCACTTCTCTCCTACATCATATGTAACTAAATTACTAATCTTATTTTATATGTTCCTAACGCTATTCCTATCCAACTCTCCTAATATTGCCTCTATTTAGATTTCCCTACTTAAATGGCCTCTACATCAATTTTAATCAAGTTCCATTTCTATTTTAAAAAGAAGAATTTTGAAGAATTTCCAAATATATGAAATAGAAAAAATCATCATGTCCAACCTAAGCTCTAATTT
Source organism: Allium cepa (assembly GCA_030765085.1). Lineage (NCBI taxonomy): Eukaryota > Viridiplantae > Streptophyta > Magnoliopsida > Asparagales > Amaryllidaceae > Allium > Allium cepa. The sequence goes on along the minus strand of CM060939.1, from coordinate 757,788,717 downwards.
ACATTTACTTCAAAAGAAAATCACTTTATTGAAAATCTTTAAACCGAAATTTTTTCGACCCAACCAAAATTTTTGAACTAAAAGTTTTAAAAATATTTTTTTTATCAAAAACCTCTTAATCGGCACTTTTAACTCCACAATTTCTTTTTAAGTTCCGATTTTCCAAGTTTTCTAACTTTTTCAGAACAACAATTTCTAGTACATCTTTTGAAAAATCCATTCAAAACATTTCAAAGAAGTTTCCAAAGGAAATATTTTTATCAAATTATTTTATATGGGATTGGGTTTTAGAAATTGACTTTTGTCCTCTTTATTGAATTTTCTTCTTCAATCATCCCTTACATCTGGATGTTTGCAACTTTACTATTTTGTAATATTTAATTACTACCTAACATGCTTATTTACTACTTCTATAAATGTTTATTGTCCATAATAAATAATTATTGCTCTAACGGCATAATTTCTAAAGACATTTATTTATTCATCCCACTTTTCCTATTAAAACTCCTTTATCTCTCCATAATTACCCTGATAATCTATTTAATTAGTCCGTTTACGTCCTTATTAAATTATTATAACTCCCTCTTTTTCATGTTTATTGTGCATTAATTTTAGAGTTATGGTCTTTTCCATTTACATTCCTTATGATACGACCTTTGTCGGATATTCCTTAATTTATTTTTCCAACCCATAGTCACCTCGTCCATCCTTTCAGAATAAGGTCGCGACCTTTTGTATAGTTGGAATTTAGAGTAAATTCAAATTAAGTATATATATAGTAGATTTTTGAAAATTTACTTTCAAAAATAAAAAGTACATCATTCATACATATACCTATCCACATTGATCGGGTAATCTAAGCTATGATATCAAATATAACAATTTGCCCCGAAACGGACCTAGTTTCGATGAAAAAAAGCCTATCGAACTTTAGGACCATCTCAAGACGAGTTGTTAAGTCAATAAAACTTAACAATACATATAGCTATCTATCTATACTTTTAGAATCTCACAGTGGAATAGATAAAATATAATACCAAAAACAAATATCCATTTCATAAAGGAAACCATTTCAAAAACATAACATGTTAAATACTACAACATGTTTACATAAAGCCTCTGTAGTACAAGATACAAAATAATATAATTGTCTAAATTGGGTATAATAAAAATATTTTAAAAGCATAAATAGATAGATAACCACCACAAGTCTACATCTCCACCTTTGTCTTCTAAATCATCATTGTCTCTTTTAACCTTGTGTTGTAATGAGAAGTGGGTCAAAACAACAAATGTCCGATGAACTAAAAATCTCGAGCTTTACTACAACTGTATTTAGGCAGTACTATTTAGATAAGAAATATGTCTTACGTATATAAAATTATACCATAGTAATAACTTTGATTGTGTTATCCACATAATTTCCAAAGGATAGGAGCAAAGACAATTATATCGAAATTGAAGAGTAATAAGGTAATTGATAATGCTGAAGATTAGCATGCCGTGAATTGACGATATGGAGAACAAGCACCATACAAGCTAACAAGGTAATTGTAACATAGAAAGGCTGCAATGTCGAAGGCTACGATAAGGAACTATGCCACCCTTAAGAATGTGAGGATAACAGGTAATGTTGCAGGTCATCAATATAGCCGATAAACCGGATGACATCAATGTTGCATACCGCTTATAAGGTTGGACGAATGATATAGTGCCAAAGAAACTGGAAACAATGGCGCATATTAGTAAGGGAGTGACGACATTGGAAACCTCTATGCCAAAATCCATCAATATTACAATAGCATGATATAGCATTGATGCCGCATCACACTAGTGTCGTATTCCATTAATGGAGCACTTCTTCCATATGGCCGGAAGAATCAATGCTGCTCTGGATTAATACTGCATCTCTCCAATGTTGCCTTTTTCTTATGTCACCCTTCAAAGTAATGTTGTCTCCTATCAATACCGCTTGTGACCAATGTCGCCACTTATTAATATCGCTTATCATCGATGCCGCATATTATCAATGTCCCTTGTTATCAATTCCACTTGTTATTAATGTTGCTTGTTATCAATGCCGTCTGCTATTAATGCCTCCTATTATCATTGTCGCTTGTTATCAATGTCGTCTACTATCAAAACCACTTGTTATCAGTGCCAATTATTGCCAATATCGCCACTTATCAATGTTGCCACTTATTGATGTCATACTTTAGTAATGCCGCACTTCATCAACCTCCAAAGGAGGCTGCCTATCCTCAGTACAATGTTGACATTGAACGTCAACAATGAAGACCATTAAGGCAGTATAGATCCTAAGCGCTGACGTTCACCAATGATTGAGTAGATGCTGAAATATGACATCATATGCCATCAACATATATAATGCTGGGGGTTAAGCAAGTCGCATGGACATATAGTAGTCACGCCGCATCCCTCAACTCCTATAAATATAGACCAAGGGGCATGAAGGCAATCATTTCTTTACTCTATTTTCAAATTGAACTCTTGTAACCTTAAATTGATTTGTGAAAAACTCTGATTTGATTGTAATCATATTCGATTTATATGAATAGGGATTTAGACAATCCTATTACCTTGATTGTGCACTTTGGACAGTATCAGATTTGAATATGCATAAAATGAAGCACTTTGGACCGAAAGCAATTGCGATACAATTAGAATTACATGAATTTCGGTCTAAATAAGTATTTATATGCATAGTCTTCATCCTGCCTAATACATATGGACATTGGACTATGAACATAAGGGCCGTCCGCCTTGTCATTAACATGCTTAATGGACTAGTATGCACATTTATGGCCTATTTTTCCTATCATTTGATCATGTATCATGGGATTTTGAATACCTAATTCCAAAAGAATATATAGGCTTTCGAATATCTTATTCCAAAAGACCATACGGGCTTTCGAATTCCTTGTTTCAAATGCCCATGGGCATCATGGAATCATTCCTTGATAATATCATCTCATATTTAACCTTGAATACTAAGTTTATTCTTGATTTTTTAGCATCATTTGGTCAACATCAACTTTTTCATGCTTAGTCAGTCATCAAAAGTGTCGAAAATCAGGTTCCGACTTATTATTCTTGGCACTATGGGTGCTATACCAATTTTTGGTCTAACATTTTTGAAACTAGAAGGAGGGCTCGAACCTCCATTTTCCTATAACTCTCTCTAAACTAATTATATGAAATTTCTTTTGTTCCAAAAAAATGAGGACATTAAGGCGAGTTAATGCTCCAAATGAAGAAGTCATATAAATGGCGACATTAGAAGAAAATATTGTTCATAACTTCAACTTATTAAACATAGAGCTTGGGCAGCTGTTAAAACCAACAATGCCTTAGCACATCAAATGGAAATGATGCAAGATTTTTAGAGAAGAAACTTGCACATGAATCTTGTAAAACTTCCAAGTTCACTAATGGGGTCGAAGTTAAATCAGCGAGAAGAATCTGGATGCTTCTTTGCTTAAAAGCAAAAGCGAACTCGTTATAAATCCATAAAAGAGAAAAGTCACCAGCAAGCTAAAGTAACCGAGTTTTCTCCAAAATCATTGGCAGATAAGAAAGTCAAGGTAAATTATCAATGTATATTGGAGGAAAGATCCAAGGAGCAATCTGGAAGTTCAACCTTCAAAGGATACAAAACTGTTAGAAGCAATTATCGTAGTGACGAAGCTTATCTAAGAGATATAGCTAAGAAAATGAAAAAAGACATGTTTAATTTTAAAGGAAAAAGAGCTCATGATTAGAGGGTCAACAATAACCACCGAGAAGCTTCCTTTATAGAAGAGATCGTGTCCATCAGGATCTCATACTATATCAAAATTTCATCCTTAAGATACAATGGAACTACCGACCCCAATGATCATTTAATGGCGAAAGTCAGATGGACCTTTACAACGCATCCGATGCAGTGCATTGTAGACTTTTCTCTACTACCTTCCAAGGCACAGAAGCCGATTGGAATTGACATTATCGTGAATGGGCCATCTACCCTTGGAAATAAATTTGCTATGAATTCTCGGTACAATTTTGTATTTGCAAAGATCCTACAATTGAATACAACATACTAGTTAATATCAAGCAAAAAATAGCAGAGTTACTGGCAAATTGATGGTAGTACGCTAAAGCGCTAAAGGCAGAGGATATGAACGATAGAGACAAATTGATGGCAATAGCTCAGGGCTGATTTAGTTGACACCCTTCTAGCGAGGGCTTAACCTTCATGGATGCGGAGATCTCTAGGATTTCCATTTTTAAGTTGATAAGTTCATCCACATGGATGAAATGGTCCATGCCAGGAAAAAGTCCTATGCGAAGAAAGAAATAGGAAGATTTGGCAATAAGAAACCAAGATGGGAGGAGATTCCAAAGTCCAATTATGTTCCTTTAAATTAACTAATATCCTACATCTTTGTTATGGAAAAAGAAAGTAGTGACCTTTGAGTCCTCTACAAAGCCAAGAATTTCCCTGAACCAAAAGGAGAGGGAGAGTACCGTGCTTATCATAAAGCAAATGGGCATAAAATGAACGAGTGTCGAGTAGTCGCAGGAATATTCCAGAACATGATTCACTCAGGACATTTGAAAGAGGTTATCAAAAAGGATCAAAAAACCGCACGTTCTAATGAAAGTAATCAAAGACTCCCAAATAATGTTGAAAACTTGGTAGAAGGTGATATTCAACTCGATTTCATTCCACCCTTTACCAGGATTGATGTTATCCTTAGAGGCCCACATTTAGCTGGAAGCAACAACGAATAGAAATAGCCACATTAGAGAAGCAAAAGATGGGGTTTTCTCTATTCAAGAGGAGCCATCGCTTAAGAATTCTAGGTAATTCAAATGCACAACTTGACCATCACCCCATAGTAACAAAGAGAATTTCGTTATTCCCACAACGATCCACTTATGATCACAGCATAAATTGGGCTCTTCGTGGTTACCAAAATTCTTGTCGATACTGGAAGTGAGGTAAATGTTTATCTTTAAGCATTCCTTTGATCAAAAGGGAATTCCAAAAGAAAAGCTAGAACCGAGATTTGAGCCCATCTCGAGTTCAACAACAAAGGATCAACCCCTACATGATAGATAAATCTTCTAGTGCAGATGGGAATTCCACCGCACTCCAGGACCTTCAAAACTCTCTTTGTCATTATGGATCAACTTCCTACTATAATGATTTCTTTGGAAGACCAACTTAAAATGAAGTTGATGCTTTTGTTTCACTAAAATACTTTACGGTGAAGTTTTTAACCAAAAGCAGTTGGGAAACCATAGGAGGATGTAGGATCGATTTCACCCTAGAGGGGGGGTGAATAGGGTGATGATATTAATTATAAAAATTAATTTCGGAAGCTTTTAAAATAATTTCAAAACAGATCACAGAACAATAGCAGCACAAATAATAGCAGAATAATAAATGCAGAAATAGAACAACACAGAATTTACCCAGCTTCGGCAAAACCCTGCCTACGTGCTGCCTCCAAGGTTTCTACTAGAAATTAGATATTCAGACGCTTACACACGTAAACTCGCGACACCCGCTATCGACTAAACCTAACTCTACGCTCAAAACCCTGCCACAACTCAGCCACTGAGTTGCGAATTCTCAAACTACGCCACGTAGTTTGTCCCCTAGTCACACGACTAGAAATTTCAACGGTTTAAAAACAAAAATACAATTTAAAAACAATTTTAAAATTAAAATTAAACCCTAATTAAAAAATTAAGGCCTTATATTAAAAAAGGAAAAGCCCTTGTAATTAATAGAAGCCGGCCCCTTTTATAATTTGGCCCGTTCCTTTTTTTCTTTTTATTTGCTCCGTTCCTTTTTGAGATAGTGGTGGCTTCGTCCTTCGATCCAAATTAGGGCTTTCGTCCTTGATCCAAATTAGGGTTTTGGAAGCACCTGCTCTATGTTGATCGATCGCGTGGATAATTCACGAATAGCTTTGATCGATCTTTTCTCGTTGCTCACTTTGGCTGCTTCGTTGATCGAGTTCTATCTTTGCTTCGGTATGTAATTTATGCTTTTGTGCTTTAATGTTTTCGTACTTGAACTCGATGGATATTGTCGATGATGATTATTGCAATTTATAAAGATTGAATCCCAGTATTTGCATTCGTCTGGAGTTATTTTAGTTTGTCAATTGATGTAGCTCAGCCGTTCGATATTGATTGAATGTTGACTATGATTTCTGACTTTGTCAATTCGTATATTTTTGGTTACTTGATATTCCCGGCTTTGATTTTGGACTTGCGATATATTTGGTCAAAACAAAATTTTGATTTCTTTTCGTGATGACCACGACTTCGACTCCGTTCCTTTTTTTGTTGACTTGTTTGATTAAAAACACGGCTTTGACTTGGTTACACACGGCTATGTACATGAATTTTTGTATCACTGTAACCTGTACTGTTGCCTGACCTTTGTTGCCTCTGTTCATTGTTTAGCTCGGCTAGATCACTTGTTGGCATTTGGTTGTAGTTGGTCTAACCTTAACTTTACTTGAGCATCAACTGGTCTCTGATCTTTTGTTCAGTGTAGTCATTGTATACACGATGGATATTTACTTGGTTGAAACTGGTCACTCATGTTGTAAGTGATTTGTGCATTTGGTTTGAGTCACTGATTTATGCATTGAGTTGCATCACTGGTCTTTGCATTGTGTAGTTGCCATATCTTGTGGTCGAGCTCTTTGCACACTGATGCATTCTGGAGTTGGTCTTGTTGCAGTTTGGCTTTGTGTACATGCATATAGTTGTGTAGCTTCACTTGCATTTGTATTCTGATTCATTTGTTCTTCTGTACAGCACTTTTTCTTTGTTTTTCATTAAGGTCTGCATCTCTGATTTGGAAGCTTCACTATTTCATCTGATAGTTGAGTTTGTGCATTTTCTTTGTGGTTACTTTGGTTACTGGTTCATATCTTGTAATTGTAGACTAGCTTGCACACTTTGATCTACTTCATACCAGTAGCATTCATTAGCTAATGTGTTTCCATTGTTTACGTATTTGTGATACTCTGGTTTTGTATCACTTGATTTAAAGTGCATTGTTGCTTGTGTATACTTGTGTGGTGGTGCACTTGCTTTGTGATTCTGTTGGACCTAATTGTCCTATCTGCAGTGCACTGTCCATTGTTCTATATGTTTGCTTCATGCTTCATTGATATCTGGTAGCTCTCGAGTCTGTTGGCACTAGTTCGTGTATATGAGCAGTTTTACTTTGTTTTGGTTTATTTAATTTTGGTCGAGGCTTTGCATTTGAGTTGTTGTTTGGTGCCTTCTTGAATTTGTGTAGACTATGCATTACACTTGAGTTGAATCCAGTTTTATAACTCGGGTTTGACCTTGTGCTGAAGTCGAAATTTTATTTATGTTGCACCTAAGTTGAATCCGTCTTTTTATTTGGGTTTGACCTTGTGCTCACCTGTCCCATAGCATTATCAAGTGTATATTGGTGTGCAAGGCCTAGTGGCATATATAGTCATACACCGTGTATGTCACAAGTTGTTCGTGTATAATGGATTCAAAATTAAATGATGACGAACAACCCAAATAACCGAGGCAAATATCATTTTCAAAGTTCACATTTTATTTTATATTACAAAAATATTTCTTTTTCAATTTTACTGCGTTGGTGAATATTTTTGCAGATTGCTCAGATGCTGGATTCTAACTGGAATGAAGTTGAAGATGAACTACGAGTGTGAGTGATATGTAGTGAGGAATTTATGTAAGTTAGATTGTGATGTAATTAGAATCAAAATTGTATATGTATAGTGAGAGCTTGAATTTGTACTATTCAAAATTGTAATAAATATTTGTTTGAATAAAATTTCTGTTTGAATTCAAATTCTGTGTTATTTAATTTTATTCAGCAAATATTTATTTAATCTATGAAAAATAAAATAGTACATTAACAAATACATTTAAACGAATGTACATATGTTTATTATCATCAAACAAAAATCATATAAGCGCATATTCAACAATCTCCCCCTTTTGATGATAACAAACATATATTTAAGATTTTGAATATGTTAAATGTATTTGATCATTCATATGCTCTAATTGCTCCCCCTATTTAAATGCTTCCTCTCTACACAAAGCTCCCCCTACATATATGCATACAAATAAAAATATGCAAATGGGCCTATATGCAAATAGAAAATATTTGACCTTTGCTTGATTTTATTTGTCAAAATCTTAACTTTTCTCTCCCCCTTTTGTTATCAGCAAAAGAATAATAGTATTAGAGAAAATAGAGATAAAGTGATCGATATTAATTCAACATTAAAACTCAATTGAATATAAATATTAAATTTCAATAAAAAATCAAACAAAAATCATAAATATTTTGTTAGGCGCATATTCCACTTTTAGAATGATGGGAATGATGTCATCATATAAAACCATACAATTGTGTCTATTTGTGGTATATTTATATCAGGAATTTGAATATCTACTAACCATGCATAACCGTTAGGACTTTTAAATAAGATTAGTAGTATTCCAATTTTATTTAAAAAAAATGAATTCAAGTATCTTCTAACCATGCATAACCGTGAGGACTTTTAAATGGGATTAGAATCAACTTGTTTATTTTAAAAATCAACTTTTGATATGCGTTCCATACATGCATGACCGTGAGGACTTTTAAATGAGCATGGAAGCACATAACAACTTCCAAGTAATTCACCCATGCATAACCGTGAGGACTTTTAAATGAGAGTGAATACTTTGGTATTTTTTTTACTATATAAATTTTTTCTATTATTTTAAAAATGTAAAAATGAAAAACGAACGATTCCTTTTTAAAGTACCACTTATCGACAAACTATATTGAATTTTGATGAGTGATGGTCGTTAGAAATATGATAGAAATAAAGATGGTCATGGAATTTTTACCAACAAAAGTTTTATAACTCTTGTTTAAATTTCTAAAGAAATTTACTAATTATACCGTCTCGAGTCACAATATATAATAAATATCAACACTCATCACTTTTTCAATCACTATTCATTTTTTCGATAATCATTAGGGAGTCAGATTAGTCAAAATAGTCATTTAAAATCAAATTCAAAAATAACTATGAAATCAATTTTTCAAAATGACTAATCTGAAAATATGGTCAAAAATGATTTTCTCGAGGGGGTTTTATAAGAAACTTTTCTGCTATTTGAAAATCATTTGAAATGAAAAATATGCAGATATTTTCTTTGAAAAAACGATGCAGTTACTAAATGTCTCAAAAATCATGTTCAACTAGTAATTTTTCTATCAACTAGATTACTAGTGTAATCTGCATCAGAATTTCTCTTTCACTCAAAATTATCATTAATTGAATTTGATTGACCAAACCATGAAGTGTGCCCCAAAAAACTCAATTTTAACAGCAATTTAAATGACATTCTCTTGAATTTGAAATGAAGCCTTGTTAATAATCAAAAACCGTGAATATAGGGTTAGCCGAATTATAACCAAATGTATTATTATCCAACAAAAACACTATTTTTAATCCAAACTGATATATATGAAGTAATTCAAAGAATCTAGAGAATTTTATAGTGTTTTGGCATAAGAATATGATTTGGCCAACTATGTTGAATAAGTCAGAATCATCATCTTTTCAACATCTCATTATTGGCTATTTAATTCAGAATACGGTGCACATTATCACATTTAATATATCGTTCAAATAAATATACCATTACCTGTTTTACCTTTATGATATTTTTCGTTGTTGTCCATTGTGATTCCGTCACCTTTATACTAGGCTAAGGAACTTTGCTTTGTCGCCCGTTGTGTTTCTGGAACAGCCAAAAATCCAGAGAACACTGTTGTTGTTCCTTAGCCTGCCACCACACCTACACGATGAAAGATTTTTGTGACCTATTTGTTTTTATAGGTCCATGATTGTTAGTGGCAGAAAATTTTGAAAAATAATTTTGTGAAGACCCAAAACTATTTATAATTGTTTCCTTTGGCACCCAAATTTGTTTAACTTTGAGAGTTTTTATATTTGTGCCTTTTGGAACCCAAATCGGTATAGTTTTCATATGTTTGGGTCTATACCAACAACTATTTTGAGCGTGTCCATATTTTCTACAAATCGTGCACATAGAATTAACTCGATTAATATTTCTTTCAACATTTTTAGAATGATTATATCCAAGTCCTTGTCTTACCGCATTAACAGTTTGCTTTCCTAATAGCATATTCAACGATTTTTCACTTTTTGAAAATTTATCTAAAGTCGTTGACAATTGTTGGACTTGTGTTTGGAGAGACTCATTTTCGTTTAACAATTGTGTGCACTTTTTACTGGAATTCTCTCTTCTAGTATTTTGATTCTCTTTTAAAATCAAAATTTCATTTTCAAGCGATTTCATTTTAATTTCTTATTTTTTAATTTCTTCATCAAATGTTGGACACTTATCACACTTAGGGATCCTACTTTGATAGGTTTTAACTAATTGGTCAAGTAGTTTATTTAATTCTATCAAAGTGTCATTTTATGATTCAAGTTTAGCGTATTTTTCCCTAAGTCGTTCAAAACAGCCATTTACTTCGTGGAAATAAATAAGTAATTCAGAATGAGTAAGTTTTGATACCTCGCTTGGCTCATCATCATCACTGTCAGTTATATCACCTCGAAGGCACAAATCTGCTTTTTCGCTCTTACTGCCAGTGCTTTTATCATCCTCATCCATTTCATCCCAAGTGGCTGCAAAACTTTTCTTTTTCTGTTTCTTTCCAAAGTCACGTCAATTTCGAGGAAAATTGGGCTTGATGTGTCCGGGTTGGTTGCACTTATGACAGATGATCTCCTGTTCTTCTAAGTAGTCAAATGCTTTGCCTATTCTGCTTTTTAATTCCTGATTTCGAGCTGGATTTCCATATTTGCGATTCCACCTTATGAATTTCTTTATTAGTAGTGCCAGCTCTGCTGCTTCATCATCATCATCATTATCATCATCACTTTCGGTAGTTCCTTTGAGTGCTATTGATTTCTTTCGAGTATCTCCTCCTTCACGTTCTTCCTTGAATTTCATTTCTAGCTCATAAGTGGTGATTTCCGATGAGTTCTTCAACTTTCATTTGTTTTAAGTCTTTTGATTCTTGAATGGCAGTCACTTTCTCTTCAAATTTTCGTGGAAGGACTCTGAGGATTTTTCGGACTATCTCCAACTCTGTGTATGATTTTCCAAGAGCTTTTGATTTATATACGATATTGGAAAGTCGTCCATGCATCTCTTTAACATTTTCTTCCTTCGCCATTGTGAAGTTCTCGTATTCGCTGCTTAGCATGGCAAAGCGAGATTCTTTGACTTGAGATGTTCCTTCGTGAGTCACTTCTAGTGTGTGCCATATTTCCTGTGCAGTTAGACAATGTGAGATACGATTAAACTTAAATTGATCCAATGAACAGATAATAGAATTCATAGCTTTAGCATTAGTATTTTGTAATTTATTTTCTAGTTCTGTCCATTGTTCCTTTGGTTTATCTACTTCTTGATTATCTACAGCTATAGTCGCTGTTCTATAACCTGTCTCAACAATATTCCAAGCGTCAATGGTTTTTAGAAAGATTTCCATCCTATTTTTCCAATAAGCATATTCACCATTGAACATTGGTGGTCTAACTATGGACTGACCCTCAGCAAAAGTAGTATTAAAAGAAGCCATTTAAAAAAAAAATTAAAAAAATTGATTTTTGAAACACGAATTTTTAAAATAAATTTGACTTCTATTCCTAGCTCCGATACCACTTGTAGGATCGATTTCACCCTAGAGGGGGGTGAATAGGGTGATGACATTAATTATAAAAATCAATTGCGGAAGCTTTTAAAATAATTTCAACACAGATCACAGAACAATAGCAGCACAGATAATAGCAGAATTATAAATGCAGAAATAGAACGACACAGAATTTACCCAGCTTCGGCAAAACCCTGCCTACGTGCTGCCCCCAAGGTTTCTACTAGAAATTAGATAGTCAGAAGCTTACACACATAAACTCGCGACACCCTCTATCGACTAAACCTAACTCTATGCTCAAAACCCTGCCACAACTCAGCCACTGAGTTGCGAATTCTCAAACTACGCCACGTAGTTTGTCCCTTAGTCACACGACTAGAAATTTCAACGGTTTAAAAACAAAAATAAAATTTAAAAGCAATTTTAAAATTAAAATTAAACCCTAATTAAAAAAATTAAAGACCTTATAATTAAAAAAGAAAAAGCCCTTGTAATTTATAGAAGCCGGCCCCTTTTATAATTTGGCCCTTTACTTTTTTCTCTTTTTATTTGCTCCATTCCTTTTTGAGATAGTGGTGGCTTCGTCCTTCGATCCAAATTAGGGCTTTCGTCCTTGATCCAAATTAGGGTTTTTGAAGCGCCTGCTCTATGTTGATCGATCGCGTGGATAATTTACGAATAGCTTTGATCGATCTTTTCTTGTTGCTCACTTTGGCTGCTTCGTTGATCGAGTTCTATCTTTTCTTCGGTATGTAATTTATGCTTTTGTGCTTTAATGTTTCCGTACTTGAACTCGATAGATATTGCTGATGATGATTATTACAATTTATAGAGATTGAATCCCTGTATTTGCGTTCGTCTGGAGTTAGTTGAATTTGTCAATTGATATAGCTCGGCCGTTCGATATTGATTGAATGTTGATGATGATTTTTGACTTTGTCAATTCGTATATTTTTGGTTACCTGATATTCACGGCTTTGATTTTGAAATTGCGATATATTTGGTCAAAATGAAATTTTGATTTCTTTTCGTAATGACCATGGCTTCGACTCCGTTCCTTTTCTATTGACTTGTTTGATTAAAAACACGGCTTTGACTTGGTTACACACGGCTATGTACATGAATTTTTGTATCACTGTAACATGTACTGTTGCCCGACCTTTGTTGCCTGTGTTCATTGTTTAGCTCGGCTAGATCACTTGTTGGCATTTGGTTGTAGTTGGTCTGACCTTAACTTTACTTGAGCATCAACTGGTCTCTGATCTTTTGTTCAGTGTAGTCATTGTATACACTATGGATATTTACTTGGTTGAAACCGGTCACTCATGTTGTAAGTGATTTGTGCATTTGGTTTGAGTCACTAATTTATGCATTGAGTTGCATCACTGGTCTTTGCATTGTGTAGTTGCCATATCTTGTGCTCGAGCTCTTTGCACACTGATGCATTCTGGAGTTGGTCTTGTTACGGTTTGGCTTTGTGTACATGTATATAGTTGTGTAGCTTCACTTGCATTTGTATTCTGATTCATTTGTTCTTCTGTATAGCACCTTTTCTTTGTTTTTCATTAAGGTATGCATCTCTGATCTGGAAGCTTCACTATTTCATCTGATAGTTGAGTTTGTGCATTTTCTTCGTGGTTACTTTGGTTACTGGTTCATATGTTGTAATTGTAGACTAGCTTGCACACTTTGATCTACTTCATACCAGTAGCATTCATTAGCTCATGTGTTTCCATTGTTTATGTTTGTGATACTTTGGTTTTGTATCACTTGATTTACAGTGCATTGTTGCTTGTGTATACTTGTGTGGTGGTGCACTTGCTTTGTGATTCTGTTGGACCTAGTTGTCCTATCTGCAGTGCACTGTCCACTGTTCTATATGTTTGCTTCATGCTTCATTGATATCTGGTAACTCTCGAGTCTGTTGGCACTAGTTCATGTATATGAGCAGTTTTACTTTGTTTTGGTTTATTTTGATTTTGGTCGAGGCTTTGCATTTGAGTTGTTGTTTGGTGCCTTCTTGAATTTGTGTAGACTGTGCATTACACTTGAGTTGAATCCAGTTTCACAACTCGGGTTTGACCTTGTGCTGAAGTTGAGATTTTATATATGTTACACCTAAGGTGAATCCGTCTTTTTATTTGGGTTTGACCTTGTGCTCACCTGTCCTGTTGCATTATCAATTGTATATTGGCGTGCACTGCCTTGTGGCATATACCGCGATACACTGTGTATGTCACAAGTTGTTCGTGTATAATGGATTCAAAATTAAATGATGACGAACAACCCAAATAACTGAGGCAAATAACATTTTCAAAATTCACATTTTATTTTATATTTCAAAAATATTTCTTTTTCAATTTTACTGCGTTAGTGAATATTTTTGCAGATTGCTCAGACGCTGGATTCTAACTGGAATAAAGTTGAAGATGAACTACGAGTGTGAGTGATATGTAGTGAGGAATTTATGTAAGTTAGATTGTGATGTAATTAGAATCAAAATTGTATATGTATAGTGAGAGCTTGAATTTGTACTATTCAAAATCGTAATAAATATTTGTTTGAATAAAATTTCTGTTTGAATTCAAATTCTGTGTTATTTAATTTTATTCAGCAAATATTTATTTAATCTATGAAAAATAAAATAGTACATTAACAAATACATTTAAATGAATGTATATATGTTTATTATCATCAAACAAAAATCATACAAGCGCATATTCAACAGAGGAGAACAATTTATCTCTCATGAAATGTAATTTGCCACTCTTGAGCATTATAAATTAGAAAGTCTTTCTTGCTATGACTCGAGGAAAATGAAATAATTAAAGATGATATCGAAAAGCCTTTGGATGAGGTTTTTTCAAGCCAATCATCTGAAGAAAAACAAAATCTATTGAGAAAACTAAGCATGCATTAAGAAAATTCAATTTCTTTGAAAATAAAAGGAAGGGAAAAGAAACAAACCTAGTGGAGAACGAAGTAGATGGCGAGGAGATCATCATTGAATTAGACTGCAGAGGTTGAACAGGAAGAATGAAGCCCACAGAGGACCTTTGAGGAGATATATTTGGATATTGTTGATCCAACATAGACTATTTTTTTTTGGAAAAGAGTTGGATAACAAACTTAGAGGAGAACTAATTCAATTTCTGCAATCCAGCAAAGATGTGTTTGCATGGACCCTTTTAGATTTTGTTGGAATAGATCTGACCGTTATGTATCATGCTTTGAATATAGACCAAAGTATCACACCTTTTTGACAGAAGAAAAAACATTTTGATACAGTTCGATCTAATGACTTGAAAGAAGACGTCAAAATTTGCTCAAAATGGATTCATTAGAGAAGTACTCTACCCGAAATGGTTTGCCAATCCAGTACTGGTCAAAAAATATAATGGGAAGTGGAGGACGTGTGTCAATTATACTGATTTGAATAAGGCATGCTTGAAGGACTGCTACCCCTTCTAAGAATAGACCGATTAGTCGATGCAACAAGTGGACACCAACTTTTATCTTTCATGGATGCTTATTCTGCATACAATTAAATTCCAATGTTCAAAACATATGAGGAAAACATTAGTTTCATAATAGATTAGAGAACATACTGTTACAAAGTAATGCTTTTTGGGTTGAAGAATGCCAGAGCAACATACCAAAGATTGTTTAACAGAATGTTTAGAGAACAAATTGGTCGAAATATGGTGGTATATGTGGACGATATGCTAGTTAAACCTGAAAAGGAAAGCAAACATTTGAAGAATTTTGAGGAAATGTTTGGGGTACTATGGAAATATTGGATGAAGCTCAACCGGCAGAAATGTTCTTTTGAATTTCAGTTTGGAAATTTGTTGGGATATATAATCAATGCCAAGGGAATCGAAGCCAACCCTAACCAAATTTTAGCTATCAAGAATATGGTAGAACCCAAAACAAGAAAATATGCAAAAAGCTTAAATGGAGGGTTGCAGCGTTGAATAGATTTATCTCTAAGGCTATCGACAAATGCATTCCATTCTTCGATGTGATTAAGAAGAAGAAAAATTTGAATGGGAGGAAGTTTTTCAGGAAGCCTTCAAGGAATTGAAAGACCACCTTGAGAAGCCAACAATCTTGTCTAATCCCATGGCCGGGGAGAACCTTTACCATTATATGGTAGTTTTCGAACATGCCGTTAGTTTTTTTCTGGTAAGAGAAGACAAAGGAACTCAACTTCCAGTATATTATACAAGTAAGAGGCTCAAAAATGTAAAAACTAGATATCCTAGTATAGAGAAATTAGCATACTGCTTGTCACTTCACAAAAACTAAGAGCCTACTTTCAAGCACATGTGATCAAGGACATAACCAACTCTCCGCTCAAGCGGTTTTTAACAAACCCGAAACTTCAGGAAGACTGGTAAAGTGGGGGATAGAACTCAGCCAATATGATATTGAATTTCTACCCCGAGTGACAATCAAAGGACAAGCCCTAGCTGATTTTGTTAATGAATGTAAGGGCTTCACTAAAGAACAATCAAAAAAGGAGAAGGATCTAAAGCCTAACTAGAAATTGTTCATGGATGGAGCTTCAAACGAATAAGGTGATGGAGCAGCATGTATGATTATAACCACCGATGAACATCGTTTACACTATGGAATGAAGTTGGGATTTCAAGCCACTTATAATGTAGCAGAATATAAATTAATAGTGGCAGGGCTCATCCTGGCCCTACAATTAATAATCCCTAGAATTGAAATTTTTTTGATTCCCAACTAATGGTAAATCAATTAAATCAAACATATCAAACAAAGGATGCCAAATAAGTCCTGTGTGTTGAAAAGGTGTTAAAAATGTTAACCCAATTTGAAGATTTCTCCATACACCAAGACCAAGAGGAAAGAATTTTCAAGCTGATTCTTTGGCTAAATTAGCTAGCTCACGAGGAGCACTAGATACACGAACTGTATCGGTAAGCTACCAACCAAACCACAGTATAGAAGAGAAGGCACTCGAATCAAGAAATGAATCCATGATATTGACCGGTTCTCAAGTCTTAACGCATGTAGAAGAGGAGTCAAACATGGAAGTGAAACCCTCCAAGAGAAATTTTCTCATCCAGAGACGAATGGCCAATATAAGAACAATTCAGTGATGCCATTATGGAATACCTAATAAATAGGAAATTTCCAATAGAGAAAAATAAAGCAAGAAGAATAAAATGCCAAGATCAAGCTTTCGTCATAATGAATGAAAAACTCTATAAGAAAGGATATTCAATCTCTTACTTAAGATGCGTCGATCTGGAAATGGAAGCGAAATTGCTAAGAGAATCCCATGAAGGGTTCTTTTGAGACCATTCTAATGACGTAAGGTTAGCCAAGAAGGTTATGAGATAAGGCTTCTATTGGCCTCAGATGACTTGTCATGACATCGATTATGTGAAAAGATGTGAAAAGTGCCAAAAGTTCTCTAAGATCTCATATTGGCCACCTAGCGAATTGGCTTCGATCTCAAGCTTATGGCCTTTCGATGTATGGGGAATTGACCTAATCAAACTACTACTTATATCCAAGAGAGGAGCTAAATATGCAGTGGTAGCCAGGGACTATTTCACAAAATCGGTAGAAGCAGAACCACTTTCGGATATCACGTTAAGGAAAGTTCTCAAGTTTGTAACCAAAAATTTCATTATCAGATTTGGAATTCCGCACAAGATAATATTTGATAATGGAAATCAATTAAAGAGCGAGGAATTTACATAATTCTGTACTGGAAATGGAATCATCAAGAGGTTTCATCTGTAGCACACCCCAAAGCTAATGGAGCCGTTGAAGCTGCTAATTAGACTATAAAGACCATTATCAAGAAACGATTAAACAAGGCTAAAGGAAATTGGGTAGAAGAACTACCTCTTATACTTTAGGCATATTAAACTTCCACTAAAACTGCAATAAGACATATGCCATATTCCTTAATGTATAGATGTGAAGCCATGCTCCCGATTAGGGTTGATGTACCTTCTCATCAAAGGATTACGTATGCATTGATCCAAATCAAGCATTAAAGAAAGAATCCTTGGACTTAATCAATGAGTTACGAGAGGAAGCAGCCATATGGACGGCTAAATATCAACAAAGAATATCCAAATAATACAACTCTAAGGTAAGAGAG
Organism: Allium cepa; assembly: GCA_030765085.1. Taxonomy (NCBI): domain Eukaryota; kingdom Viridiplantae; phylum Streptophyta; class Magnoliopsida; order Asparagales; family Amaryllidaceae; genus Allium; species Allium cepa. The sequence continues at coordinate 757,770,760 of CM060939.1, read as the reverse complement.
AGGTCATTTCAAAAAGAGGATTTTTGAAGAGTTATGGCAAATACTAAGAATCCAATGGACGGATCACTTAGGCTAAATTGGGAAGGACTCCTAATCATACACGAAGTAATCCCACCTGGGACCTATAGAGTATGTCGACTGGATGGCAATGTAATAGCAAGAACATGGAATATCGGACATTTGCAACCATATTTCCTGATAATGGATGAATTAAGAGCTTAAAAAATATCTAACGGGTTAATTATGGAAAGGAGTAAGAATCTCCTGAAATATAAAAAATCTAAACCATCACTCAAGACAGCAATAAGAGATTTGGTCCAAACTTAGATCAGTGCAATCTTCTAGAGAAAGATCTATCAAAAATTAGCCGTTAGCTCTTACAATCTTCAAAAAGGAAGATCTGTTACAATCTTCTAGAGGAAGATCTGTCAAAAATTAGCTGTTAGCACTTACAATCTTCAAAAGGAAGATTTGTTACAATATTCTAGAGGACGATCTGTCAAAAATTAGCCATTAGCGCTCACAATCTTCTAAAGGAAGATCTATCACAATCTTCTAAAGGAAGTTTTGTAATAGACCCTTATTCCCACTTGAAAACAGCCTGTTTAAGGAACATCCTAGAGGAAGGAAGAAGTACGCCTTTGGTCCTGCCTTAAATTTAGCCAAAACACCGACCAGCCTTCAGTATCGCCTATAAGGCCTGACTGAAGCACCTCCTAAAGGGAGGATAGAGTAGGACTTCAGTCCTACTTAAAAAGGCCTAGCCAAAGCATTAATCAGCCTTTAACCCTGCCTATAAGGCCTGACTGAAGCCCCTCCTAGAGGGAGGTTGGATAAGTGTTTAGTTCTACCTGAAATAGCTAACCAAACGTACTAGACAAAATCAATCGAGTCAATTGCATTCTCTCCAAAAGAATGGGTCAAAGAAATCTTCTAAAGGAAGATCTATCAAAAATGAGCCATCATTGCTCCCAAGCAAAAATAACCTTCTAGAGGAAAATCGATCAAACATAAGCTATTATGCTTTAAAGCGAAGATAAAGCAATCTCCAATTACCAAATAAATTTCTAGTCCCAGATGAATTTTCTGGTCTTCTATTATTGTTGTCAGATAGGTTTTTTGGTCTTCTATTATTGTAGATGGTTTTTGGTCTTCTATTATTTTTGCTAGACGGTTTTCTAGTCTTCTATTATTTCCAGATGGCTTTCTGGTCTTCTATTCACAAATTATTATTGCCGGACGGATTTTATGATCTTCTATTCAAATGGTTTTTCGGTCATCTATTCACGATATTGCTAGAAGAGTTTTCGATCCTCCCTCCTATGATATTTCGAGATGGTTTCTACACTTCTACTTAGGAAATTATAATCCATAAATAACTTTCTGGTTTCCTATTCATGAAATCATTATTTGCATATAGTTTCTAATCCTGGTTCTACGAGATTCTATTTAAGTAAAATTGCTGCCAAATAGATTTTTGGCCTCATTAAGTAAATCTATGAATTCCAAAAATAATGCTAAATTACGAACATTCTTTATGATCCTGTCGAAATCCTGAAAGGTTTGCCCGAAACCAAATTTAAAAAGTTAATAATGAAAATCATGGCTTGTTTTTATGTTTTGCAGAAAAATAGGATTATAAAGAAAACCTTATAAGGAGCCGGCGGTACAAAGAAATTCTTCGTTTTACACTAAAGTGTGAAAAATGTCTTTTATACAAGGAGGGGTAAATGTTATCCATATAATTTTCAAAGGATAGGAGAAAAGACAGTCATGTTGAAATTAAAGAGTAATAAGGTAATTGATAGTGCCAGATAACAGCATGTTGTGTATCGACTATATGACAACAAGCACCATATAAGCTAACAAGGTAAGAGTAACGTCGAAAGGCTACAATGTCAAAGGCTACAATAAGGAACTATGCCGCCCTTAAGAATTAGAGGATAATTGGCAATGTCACAGGTCATCAATGAAGCCAGCAATACCATATGACATCAACGCCGCATAGCTATTATAAGGTTGGATGAATGATATAATGCCAAAGAAACTGGAAACAATGCCGCAAGTTAGTGAGGAAATGACGACATTGGAAAGGTCTATACCAAATTCCATCAATGTTATAAAGCATGATATAGTATTAATGTCGCATCATATCAATGCCGTATTCTATCAATGCACTTCTTCCATATAGTTGGAAGAATCAATGTTGCTCCGGATTAATACCCATACTCCAGTGTCGCCTTATTCTAATGTCACCCTTCAAAGTAATGTCAACTCCTATTAATATCGCCTGTCACCAATGTCGTCTCTTATTAGTGCCACATGTTATCAATGCCTCATGTTATTCTGTTATTAATGCTGCCTGTTATCAATGTTGCTTGCTATGAATGTCGCCTGTTATCAATGCCAATATTATCAATGTCGATGTTATCAATGCCGTCTGCTATCGAAGCTGCTTGTTATGAATGCCAATCATTGCCAATATCACCACTTATCATTTTTTCCGCTTATAGATGTCGTGCCATAGTAATTTTGCACTTCATCAACCTTCAAAGGAGGTCGCATATTCTCAATACAATGTTAACATTGAACGTTAATAATCACTATCAAGGTGTGATGGATCCTAAGCACCAGAGTTCATCATTGAGTGAGTGGATGCTGAAGTGTGACGTCATGCGCCATCAACATGGATAATGTCGGGGGTCAAACATTCCACATGGACACATTGCAGCCATGCCGCATCCCACGGCTCCTATAAATATGGACCAAGGCGCATGAAGAAAGGGCAATCATTTCTTTTCTCTATTCTCAAATTAAACTCTTGTAACAACCTTAGGTTGATTTGGGGAAAACTCTTATTTGATTGTAACCATATTCAATTTATATGAATAAGGACTTGTGCTAGCCTGTAACCTTGATTGTGCACTTGGACATTATTAGATATAAACATGCATATAATGGAGCTCATTGAACCTAAAGCAATCGCGATACAATTAGAATCACATGAACTTCAGTCTAAACTAGTGTTTATATGCATAGTCTTCATCTTGCCTAATACATATGGACATTAGACTATGAACATAAGGACCACCGGCCTAGTTTATTAACATGCATAATGGACTACTATGCATATTTATGGCCTATTCTTCCTATCCTTTGATCATGTACCGTGGGCTTTCGAATACCTAATTCCAAAAGAACATATAGGTTATCGAATATCATATTCCAAAAGACTATATGGGCTTTTGAATTCCATGTTCCAAAAGCCCATGGGTACCATGGAATTATTTCTCGATAACATCTTGTACTTAGCGTTACTAAGTTCGTTCTTGATTCTTTAGCACCATTTGGTCAATGGTGTTGGAAATCAGGTTCTTACTTATTATACCTGGCATTATGGATGTTATACCAATTTTTGATTTAACAAACTGTAAGCCCAAAGGCCTTACCGATCCAATTCCAAAACTCCATGCAACTAACATCATTGATGCAAGAGAAGTTATCCAAACCAATAAATACCCTTTATTGGAGATTAGGCAATGCTAACCATTTAATACCAATAAGACAGATAGGTCCCCGTCACTTGATTCCCAACCCATTTCCAAATTCTAACGCAACTATCATTAACGAAGCAAGAGCGAGAAGCTTCAAACCACTTAATACCTCTTTTCTAAAACTTGGGCTGATTTTGAACATTTAAGACCTATAAAATAGGCAGGTCCCTATCATTTAAGACCCACTCGTTCATCATTCTAATCTCTGCACCTATAACGGTTGTTATTCACACTGAGACCCACTCGTTCATCGTCACCAAAGCTCCTAGCCTTGCATCATTTCCTATCTCCAAGAAATGGAATTTTAGATGTCTATCTGTGGACATCCATCCTTAATCCTACATATCCTTGTGCATTTATCAAAGCATATTCATTAACCTTCATTACTTATCATCGGCCAGGGGTGTCTCATCGTGCTGTGGGTGTGGTTATGCCTATAAAAGGCTCAATTATATACCATTTCCTATCCCTAGGACCCGATGTTTTAGATGCCCATCTCCAGACATTGACCTTAGACTTTGCCTATCTTCGGGCATTGGTCAAAGATCATATATGTAGGGCAAATTGTAGAATCGATCCTAATATGATTATGCTTTGATGGCACGAGCAGGGGTCAAAGGAGTTCATTGGCGCTTATCTCCGGGCACCAAGCTTAGACCATGCCTATCTTCAGGCATCAGTCAAAGATCGAATGCATAGGGGTGAATCATCTGATTGACCTGGTTCGTTTATACTCCAATGACCTGATCATGGATCAAAGGAGCTTATCGATGCCTATCTCTGGGTATCTAGATATTAATGTTTTCAAAACATGGGATGTCTAGTTCTATCGTTCTCCGCATGGCATAAAGTCAGGCTTTTAGGAATACAGTTCCATTAATTCCCAAAGCCAACTCTACTTATAAACATAAAAATAATACACTTTGCATTATTACAATAGAGTCTAGTCAACAATTTATTGAAAAAAGTTTAAGTGGAGTAACATCACACATGCTCGTTATTCCCCACTCTTGGAATTGAGATTCCATCAACAGTCACCGGCTTGAAAATTCAATTTCCAAGCTTTTGTCAAATCTCATCAACAAAGTCAAGGGACTTAAGCAAGAGTTCCTGATTCTTCCTAGAATCACAATGAATGGGTATAGCCGTTCGTGAATTTGTGGGTCCTTTGGTAAGCCTATAGTGCTAGTAGTAGTTCATCAACCAAGTTGCCCTTGGCTTTCGTTAATTGCTTCTTCAAGATGGATTTGATGATCTTGTTCACCGCCTACATGTCTATTCCCTTAAGGGTGTGCTATTGCTACGAATTTATCCTTAATTTGGTACAGATTACAGAAATTCTTGAATTCAACACTTTAAAATTGGGTTCCATTCGATAGTAATCTTATGTGGAATCTTAAATCAACAAATAATGATTTTCACCATAAAGTTTATCACTTTCTTCATAATGATCGTGGCTATTAGTTCCGCTTCGGTCCACTTTGTAAAATAATCCACATCTATGAGGACATATTTGCTTTACCTTTCGACATAGGCTGCACCCTAATAATGTCAAGTTCCTATACTACAAATAGTCACTGTCTAACCATCTTCATAAATGTGGATGGGCTCTCGAGATCTTCGCAGACCTTTAGCACCTATAGTACTTTCTAGTTTAATCAACCACGTCCCAATTGATCATTGGCCAAAAGTACCCATAGCAAAGAACCTTTCGTGCCAAAGTTTGCCCTCGGTTTGTTCATTGCAGCTTCCCTCATGCACATAAGCAAGTATTTTCTTAGCTTCCTCTTTGGTAACACATTGTAGTAGGGGAGCAGATAATCCTCTTGTATATAACACTTCTTCCAGAATGATAAACCATGGTACTTCGCGCAAGAGTATTCGTCGTTCATTTCTTTCATTTGAAAGACTTTCCTTCTACAAATACTCTTCAATTAGAGTCATCCACAACTCCCTCTCCACCTCAGCCTCCAAGATCCAATTGACCTCCATACGGTCGATGCTCAGAGATGATATTAGCTCCATTGGAACAAGTCCCATAACTTGCACATCCCAAACCTTGCTAATTTGGCCAGTAAATCAGCTCTCGTTTTCTCTTCTCTAGGAATGTGCATTATCGTGTAATATTTAATATCATTCATGGGTTCCATAACCTTCTCAAGTAAGGACCACAAATTAATAGTCATTTAATATATGCAATGTTTTGGCTCCTGGTTCTTTTACTATTTTGAGTCCGACGATCAACGCTTTGTATTCAGCTTTGCTATTTATTGCTCGAAATTCTAGCTTCAAGGTGTAGCATGTCATACATTTCTCTGGGGTTACCGAGATTACTCCTACCCTGGAGCTATGTTCATTAGATGCTTCGTTTATATATCATTTCCACTGAGCAAGCCGGAACACATCTTCCTCCAATTCTCCATCCTGAAAGGTGCACTCGACATTGAAATCAGCCAATGCCTGCCCCCGTATCACCCTCCTAAGATAGTAGGTTATATCATATTGGATCAGCTTAATATTCCACTTTAGTAATCTCCTCGAAGTCTCGGTTGATGTAGCACTAGCCTTAAAGGATGATCATTCAACATTTATTGAGTCAGTCTAGAAGTATGGCTGCATCTTCCTCGACGCGATCAACTAGTGGTATGCCGGCTTCTTTAACTTTGGATAATTATCCTCCGGTCCAGTGAACCGCTTGCTGATGTAATACACAAGCATCTGGATTTTGGACTCTTTAAGCACCTAGGTTGCACTTAGAGCGTGAGCAAACACGGCCAAGTGAACAAATCGATCTTTTCCTTCCAATGGTTCAACAAGATTAGTGTTACTACTATGATCGTCATCGAAGGAGTTTAGGGTGTTACTTGATCACAACGGTAAGCAAGTGCCAAAACAATAGTGTCGATGCCAATGAGGAACATTATCACTATCGATAACCTCAAAGACAGGCAATCTAAAGAACTGAAGACGTCGCACATTATCAATGTCTCTTCGCACTTAACTAGTGCTACCTTCTATTGACTCTGGAGACATACAAGAAGAGAGACACGGAGGTGACATCGCCTTTTATGATAAGTGTTGAAGAAGTAGGGTATCGTGCTTCATCAATAATAGTATATATACAATGCCGTGTATGGTCAAGGAAGCAAAGAGGCTAAATACAATCCACTTTATATGCCATCAATGAGTGTCGAAGTGACTACAGCGTATTTCATTGATGCGGAGTTCTATTGACATTGCCTTTCGTAGCAAGGAGCTGCACTTCATCCATGTCATCTTCATTACCGAAGACATACCACCATCAATGCATTAATAGCACTGCCGCTCACTTAACGTGATCAAAGTAGGCTCGTTGATATTAAATTTGAAGGTTTTGAACACTGCATTCAAAGCGGTGCCGCACTTTGTAGTACTTTAAAGGTGTCATTCCACAATGACGCCGAGGATCATCAACATTAAGCAACACTACCAATACTCACTGCAACCATCAGTGCACTATTCATCAGTGTTGTCGTTACTCTTTGATTCTCACAAAATTCATTAATGACACCGATAGTATAAGGAATAGGGATGCCTTTTATTAATGCTATACAATGAAGAGACTAATGCCAGGATGACAATCGAAGTCAAGCATGCCAAAGACGAGCCTGTCGAAGGCAATGAAAGGCGAAGTGGAGCCGCTTACTCTTATAAATATGGATCTAGGGTACCATTTTAGGGCACGAATTCTCTTGTCTCATTTCTCACCTTTTCAATTTGTAAACCCTAAATCGATTTGGGTATTTTTAGATCCTATTGTATCATTTAAACCTTGTACACATAAGGATTTGGAAATCAAACAATTGAATAGCATAGCATAGCATATTTATTTGATTCGAACTTGTGACTTGTGTGACCATTTGACTTCAAATACTGATTTACATGGTTGCTTGCATTACATACTTGACTTCGAAGTGGTACTTGCATAGCATACTTGACTTCGAATTGGTACTAGCATACTTGACTTCGAACTTGGACTTTAATAGCATATCTGACTTCGACTTTAAACTTACATAAGCTCATATGACCTTTACTTAGATGGCTACACTAAGGATTGTTATGGAAACCCTCTTCAACTTGATGACTTTGACTGGCCTCAATATAGCCTCTCTTTGAATTCACACTGTTTTACTACACTTTTGGGGTTAGCAAATTTACTCATTGATATTTTTTATGCTAGAAAGTGGGCTTGAACCTTCGACTTCATTAAAATCCCAAGTGAAAGCACCATGGCTTGCATTGAACTACCCTAACCTTGCACATTTAGGGAGTAAAGAACTTTCCACACCAAGCATATCCATTCCAAGCTAACCCTCCTTAAGCCCTAACACTATGCCAAATAACCGTGTTAAGATATTGGAAAAAGGGTCATCTAAACCTAAAACAACCAGGCTCACTTATCAAGTCTTTAATGATCCTAGGCTTTATGAGGAACAACTGCTAAGAATCAAGGCAATGTAGATAATGGAAAATAAAAGAAGATAAGCAGTGTTTTATAACCCAGATAAATGGTGCTTGAATCCATTTCATCCAGGGTCATCCCCCATTTTTGCTCTAGGAAAGCAATGTTACAAAGATGATGTCTTCTCAAGAATAAGAAGGGAAATTCAACTTCAAGCTAGAGGAACCATTTTTGGAAAAGAAATGACAAAGGACTTCAAATGATTAACTAGAAGGTGGGAATGTATTCTTATCCACTCCCATGAACAGAATGAAATTCAAGACTCATTAAAAAGAAAACTTACGGTGAAAGCTAAGGAACCCATCGCAAATAAAAGAGTGAAATGCCATCCAAGAAGATCACTCCCAAAAATATCTCGACTTTCCAAAAACTATTCCCTTACTACCTCCTATGAGAACATTTACTTCCTAACCAAAGATGAACTTGACTATTGACCCTCATAGAAGAAACATCCAAAGAATGAAAAGAATCTTGGAGGACTATACAGCTACCGTCATTAAGTTAATAGACATGGTACAAATCACTATCGAAGCTTGGATAGCATGATCAATAACTTCTTAGGGAAAAGAAATTTGAATGGATTTGTATGAAGATGTTAAGTCAATCATCAATAAAGTTATATTTTTGAACAAGACAAGTGAATCTACATGATTGAGGAGTAAGACTTCTCTAAATAATGGAAAAGCCTAAATCACTACTTAAGACGGTAATATAGGGCTAAAGCCTTTTATCTCCAGCTAACATGGCCTAGACAAACAACCTCCTAGGGGGTGGATGGAGTAAGCCTTTAGTTTGTCTGAAAAAGGCTTGACCAAAGCACCGACTAAGCCTTTGGTCCAGCCATTGTGGCCTAACCGGAGTGTAAGCCTTTAACCCCGTCATCAAGGCCTGGCTAAGGTGCCTCCTAGAAGGAGGCTAGAGAAATCTTTAGGCCCGTCTGGAAACATGCATTTTCAAAGTTTCTACAGGCCTTTTACCCCTACCTACGTGGCCTGGTTAGAGTATCCCCTAGAGGAAGGACGGGTAAGCCTTCGGCATGTCCAAAGCACTGAATGGGCCTTTAGTGCCATCATCAAACGTCTCATGGAAGTGCCTCTTAGAGTGAGGTTGGTAAGTCTTTGGTCCTGCTTAAGGTAGCTAACCAAATGCATCGGAAAATAAACCTAAATCATCACCTAAGATGGTGGTAAGGTGTTTGAGCTAAAGTAGTGCTCCTAATCAATCAATCTTCTAATGGAAGATGTATCAGAATCCAAGTCAAGCAGTGCTTTAAATCAATCAAATCTTCTAGATGAAGGTCCATCAAATATGAACTCTTTATGCTCCACAAAAACGCGACGTTGACAAAGATTTCTGGTCTTATTCTTTATTGCTAGAAATGGATTTATGGTCCTTTTCTATTATTGCTTTGATATGGATTTCTAGTCTTCTTTTATTATTGCCAAATATGGATTTCTAGTCTTCTTTTATTATTGCCAGATATGGATTTCTAGTCTTCTTCTACTTCTTTCTGGACATGGATTTTTGGTCTTATTGCCAGTATGGATTTCTAGTCTTCTATTATGATTACCATACATTGATTTCTTGTCTTCTATTATTATTGCCAGATTTGGATTACTAGTCTTCTTATAATATTATCAGATATGAAAATCTAAACTTTTTCTATCATAAAGATTTGGTTTCCTGTTATTAACTGGTGAACGGTTTTTTATGAGAAAGAAAATTCTAATATGAAATATTCAATTATCTTGCAATCGGAATATTGATCTAGGCATTAAAAGCTCAGAGTACAAAACCAAGATAATCAGACAATTCAATTCAAAGCCTCAAACTTTACGTTTGTGGTAGCTTCATTCTAAATACAATTTCATTTATAACTAACGTATTATGTACAAAGTCATAGGTACAAAAATCAGACGGAAAAGAAAATCTATTTAAGGGCAGATCATTGTTAAAGCTCAGGGCTTCGTGTTAACTTTTCCAAGTCTTGGTAAGTATAGGATTGGTAATGTGGCAAATGGCCATATCCAAAATCCCTTTAAGTTTCTTTTCCTTCTTTTGAATGATATTTTCGTCATCAATTGAAGAGGTCTGAGTTTTTAAAGAGCATTGGAGAGTCTTATTGGCATCTTACAAAGTACAAACCATACTCATTAACTCTTCAATCTTCTAGTTAAGATCATATTTCTCATGCTCGAGTTTTTGGACTTTGCTTTCATATTCACTAATATGTTGAGGTACTTTCTCATCCCATTTCTTGATAAAGTATTGGATGTATTCAAATTCAACCTTTCTACCCCAGCTTGAAATCGTTTCATCACTAAAGTCTAGAGGAGGGTTTACTAAAGCTAGGAATTCCTGGCTCGCCAAAGACCGAGATATAGTCGTTCTACCAGAAGAAGGGGTAGGAAGGCCGAATTCTCCTTCACTCATAATAAGCTCTAACAATTGGCAATAAATTTGGCTCTTTATTAGATCAACTTTAAGATCATTTATTCTCTGGTGTAGTTTATATATCTCATCATCAGCTTCGATTGAAAAACTCGATCCTTAAACCATGTCAGATCTCTTTTTCAATGCCTGAAGTCCATTTCCTTTTTCTTTAAGCTGCTTTTCCATGTGAGCAGTCATTTCTTTGTAAGTCCTAAATATTAATTTCAAGATGAAGTAGTTCCTATGCCACTCATGTGCCTCAGAATTATCTGGGAATCGCAAAGTTGAGTCATCTTGGGATGATCTTTTCTCTTCTGCATAGGCAAGCAGCCTATCTATAATCTTAATAACTCATTGAAGCTTCTAGAGAATCATATGTATGTGCTAACCGAGTCTCCTATTAAGGATAAGGGATAAAAGAATTAATATATGAGAGACACATTTTTTATTGATAATAAGCAGAGTTTACAAGTAATATAAAAATTAAGGTTACATCCCAATTCTATTTTGAAAAACATTTAATTAACTTTCAAAGTTTTAGGACTACGGTTTAACCTTTTCAAATGACTTAGTAGGCAAAACAAGTATAGAATCAAAGGAAGTCTTAATTCCTTACAGAGTATAAACAAGAGGGAACTGGCGGTAATCCCATTCCCCAATTGGAGGGCTATCATGGACACATATTATTTTGGTGTGATAAGATCAGATTCCATTGAGCCACTTATCCTTTTCATCACCTAGGAAGTCAAAGCAGAATAGAGCGTAACACATGGAGACTTCTTGTAAATCTCTAAGGAAGCAATGACTTGCCAAATTGATGTTTTGATAATTGAAGATTTTTCATTGAAATTTTTTCTTAGCTTGATAAATTTACTCAAGTGATCCTTAGAGACCGGATTGCTTAAGAGATCTTTATTCTATACAACATATTGAAAATATACTGAGGATAAAAAAAAAAGCGATAAAATCTGTAAGTAGACCAAGTTATTTATTACAAATATTCGGGTTCATACAAGATTGATTTCTTATACATTTGAAAAATAAACCTCTTCCTATTGTACTTGAGTTTTTCGAGGGAAAGAGTGCTAGAAGAAAGTGGAATAGAGGCCACTCTGGGAAGGTTTCAACACACACTGCAGGGTATGAATCAGACATATACTCGTCATTATATCTATGATGAAAGCATCTGACCAAACCTTTATGGTTGTCACCTAAGTATAAGATATCGACCAATTTACCCTTGCAGTAGGCTTTGTACAGAAACTCCATCAGGGCATTTCTGCATTCAATTAACATCCAAAAGAGGGTCATCAGTTTGGAATTCTCTTTCATGGGTATTTCTTGGTGATGACGAGCTTTCTTCATACAAGAAGTGACTTCTCTTTCTTTGAAATATCTTAACTTTGGCGCACTTTAGAAAGCTTCTTGTACTTCTCAGACGATTTGTTATACTCTTTCAGTTGTTTGTCCAATTCTTTATTTTGACGATCTATATCCATTTGTTTCTTTTCAAGCATCACGTCATAACAATATTTTGGTTTTCTCCTTAACTAAAAAAATTAATGCATTAAATAAAAATTATTTGATAAACTTGAGTCATTTGGATAAAGAGATCTATACCTGAGAGAGCGTAACTGAAGATGATGAGATCTTTCCATTGTCTTCGGACCGTTAGCCTTGGAAAGTCTTCCCTTATTAGAAGAATCTTTCTTTAAAGGGTCTTGCATGTCAGCAGTATCTGTATCTTGAATAGCTGAGTCTAAGTTAGTGTTGTTAAATCTATCCCTTTCATCTAGTTGACTAGAAAGATCCATTCCATCACCTCCCCTATCATCATCATTGTTGTCATCGTGGCCATTGCCTAGGTCATCACTATGATCATCGTCATTATTATCATCGTCATCGTCGTATTTTTCTTCATCAAGATTTGACTCTTCATCAATAGGAGTGTCGTCAAAAGATAGCCACTTTTCAGCATCGGTTTCCTCCCTTATGAGGAATTCTTCCTCAAGAGCCTTTTTGTCCTTTTTCATCCTGAGACTAAACTTTCTCTTACATTTTTCATTCAAGGCCGGTAAAGATGGAAAGTTCAGATTTGCACATTTTTGAATGTTGTTGTCATATATAATGCATCTACATAGCACTTTTTAGTGATTTTGGGAAGAGCAACATCGAGAAAGAAAGTAACCTTTTTCTTGGTGTCACTAATAATGTTGTTTGAATAATCCAAGAGGTTAGACTTCCTTTGTAATTGGTCTTCGAGTGATTTGTTCTTCTTAACTAGCTTAGAATTTTCCTTTGCGAGCTCAGTGTTTTCCTTGGTTCCCTCTCTTTATTTTCTTTAAGTCTGTTAGATGACTCAAGGCCGACATCAAAAAATTTCATTTTTTCTTCTAACAGCTGTTCGGCCTTCTTTTCTTCCTTGAAGAAGGAAACAAGTTTGCCTTTCTTGAGGATCACCTCATGTCCCTCCATGGTAATGTCAATCATACTACTTTGAAGTGAGAAGTTTTTTTCATTAAGCTCGACTGCCTCATTGGATAGTCCTTAAGAGGCATCTTAGAGAAGAAGCATGTGTTTTCCCACCTAGAATACATAACTTGTCTAAGTTAAAACGAAATCTACAAAGTTAAAACTAATCAAATGAATAGAAAAACATACCGATAAAAGTTGTTTGAGGATCAGGTTAAGGTGGTCATTATAATAACTCGGGGGTTGCAATGATCTGAGAGAAGTGATTGAGGGAGATTTAATGACCAATTGGGCAAGTTCCTTAAAATTCAATGATGAAATTCGAATCTAATTCCTAGAGGGAAGAGGATCATCTGGAGAGAGAATAAGACCAAGTTCGGCACACATGTGGCTGATGGACCTTGGGGAAGTAGGAAATGTAATAATAAGAAGGGGGTTGGGAGTTTGAGACTCCTTGGGTGTCTCGATCTAAGCTACTTTGGGCTTCTCTGGAGCTTTGTCCAAATCTACTACTACAGGACTTAGATCAATATTTACATACTGTGACGACCTGGAATTTTGGAGCATTTAATATTGGATTATTTAATTGATTTTACATATTTAAAGGTTAATTTTTAACGTGAATTCAGATATCACTATTTATTTGATAATTAAATTATTGAATTAAATAATTTGAAGTTGAGTAAAATGTTGTATCTGGAATTCTAAGCCTGTTAAAATATAATTTGAAGGCTTATAAAATTTATATTGATAGTGCTGAGAATAATAGAAGTTTTAAAATTGAATTTAACAGTGATTTGTTCGGTTTTGAAATTTTATCGTTTAAATCGAATTTAAAAATAGCCTTCCGAGGCACAGTCTCGGAATTTGACAAAATCAGTCCATTGGATCCGTAATATTATATTATTATCGGATTTCAATTTTCGCAGTGTTTGGAGTTACCGTTTGATCGTACAACCCGTAAATGCATAGAAGAATTAATTAACTTTAATTTTCTTAGTCAAACCTTTTCATGGAAGCCACTCTTCTAGCTTCTAACGCAAGCTTCTTTTCCTCTCTCTTCAGATTCATTTCCACTTAAACAAATTGGTCGAAGCCTCATCCTTTAAAAATCGAAACCCTCGGTTAAAAAAAAGGGCCGAGCTTTTCAAAATCGATTTTGCATCTTTTATTAAAAAAATGGAATCGCGAATAGTGTTCACGAGAGAGAGAGAGAGAGAGAGAGAGAGAGGGGAAAGCCACCGCAACTCGAAGTCGCGATACGAGAGATCATCTCTCAATCGATCGAGAGGGTGAAGCACGAGCCGCGTAGTTCAAGGAGAGCAGTTAGGGTTTAGTCGCGGTGTGGGTTTGGTCGCACAATGGAAATGGGTGGATGCGCAAGCGTAGGCGGTTGGGAAGGGGATGTGGGGTTTACGCGCATGAGCGAGGAGTGGTGATGATGGCTTTGCGTTGCAGTTAGGGTAGAGAGAGTCGCGTTCGAAGTCGAATGCTTTTCGTTCGAGCTGGGCTATTCGGAGATGGTGATGGAAGTGCACAGAGAGATGGTGGTGGCGTGCAGTCTTTATTGTGGCCAGAGTCGGTCTGGGTGTTCGTTTCTCGAAGGGGCGGTAAGGTATATTTGCCTTGTTATAATTTAATTTAGTTTCAATATACTTATAGGCGTTAGAAAATAAATTACAGTAGGGTAGGATTTTATTTTGTTATTTATTGAAATAAAAAAATATAAAATATAATATATATATTCATATACATGTAAAACAGAAACATATTTCAAATCAGAGGAAAAATATATGTTACAATAAAGTTTAAACATTTCTGTTTTAGTGTCAATTTAAGGTTAATGATAGATTAAGCAGTGTTGTTTGAATTTAATTTGATTTATACATAGGTTAAAAATAGATAAATAATTAGTTAAGTAAAATTATCAAAGGAAAAATTGATCTAAATAAATTATTAGTTAATTAAATTAAATTACCAAATGGAAATCAATTATTCAAATGGTTCGAATATTAATAAAATCATCTAATATTTATTTAAGGTTAAAATCAAAAGGGGAACAAGTCGAGGTTGGATCGGATTGCAACTTCAAAGATCAAAGGTGAGTTAATCTCATCAATTAAATTTAAATTTAAATGATTAAATTTAAATAATTGTCTGAATGGTTGAATTGATTGATGTGCTATAGTATGGTATATTTTGGAATTGGCCTTTTATATTGTGCTAATGTCTGTGGATGCAGGGAAAACAGGTTGGAGGGAACATTTATTTAAATTATTTAATACCCTCTGTTGTGATTATTTGATATTCTATGATGAATTATATTGGAATATTGAATGCTATGGTTTGATTGGATATAAATGGGTATGATGAATTACCAAAAATATATAAATTGGACTTTGGAAAGATAATAAAAGAAGTGAAATTATAAGTAATATAATTATAGAAATTTGAATATATTTAAAAATGAATTGGAAAAGAAATAAAGTGACTTTAAAATTCTAATAAATAAATCTTGAGTATAGAAAGGAAATTTGAATAAACAGAAAGTTAATGAATTTTAATCTTCAGTGATATTATTTAAAAGAACAAAATATTTATTTTAAATTTAAGGTTTAAATTATTGAAAAGAATAAAGAAGAAATTGTGAAAAGCTGAAATTCGTGTATTTCAGTTAAAAAGGTTTAAAATCAAATGGAAAATAATAATAATAATAATAAAGTCCATAATTAATGAATTTTGAAATGAACCGAGTAAGTAAAGAAATTTATTTCAAAGGGAGTAAATTGGAAATCAATTTGGGAAATTGATTTAAGTGATTGAAGTTGGAATTTTTCTCTGGATAACCAAGTACGTTTTTAAAGTAAATTTTTAAATATAAGTTAAAATTTTTAAAGTTGTTTAAAAAAAACAAGTTTTGGAAAATTTATTATTTATAAATATTTATATTCTAAAGTAACTGTTTTCTTTGATCTATTATAGCAGTAATTATTTAAAGAGTGGCTTAGTATTTTGTTTTTAAAAAGTGAAAATCTAGTTTTATATTTTATTAAGTAACCTTATTTTCAAATATTCATATAGCATGTATTTTTAACAAATTATTGAAGTAGTTTAACTTAAATGTTTTAAAGTATATTTCAAAGTAAAGTGTTTTAAATTATTTTAAAAATCTAGTTTTGTGCTTGGTGATTTCAGTGGAGATAGAAAATGTTTGGGAAAGTTTATTCTGGAAAAGAAAGTATGGTTTGAAAATGTTTTCAAAGGGTTGAAAATAGAAATATATATTGTGAAGATATTTTGAGATAAATAAATAATTTGAGAAATTATTTATTGTGTGATGGATATTGTGAATATTAATTGATAGTTAAATCACCGACTATCAATATTGGACAAATGCGCTGATCGTTTCGAAGAGACCGGGATTGAGATTTATTTCTCGAAAACCACTTCGATCCGGTTTGTACGTTTCGTGGAAAACGAGTTTGGATTCGAAGATGGAGCAGTGAAGTGCAAGGGCTAGTCGCTACTAATCCTGAGGATATTTCCCAAATGGATGTAGTAGGAATAGTGCCTTCGGTTCCGTTCGAACCCGGGACGGACTTGTATGGATGAATGCTTCGGGACATCGTCAGGTGGACGATGGGCATTCTAAGGGATATGTTCTAAAAAGGTAACGCTTAGCCTCAAGCCTCATCAACTGGGAATGAATGGAAATCAAGGGTTATGCAGCAAGGCTAGGTGGGTACCACCCAAGCAGGGTGAGGTCATTCCTGTCTAGATGTCCCTTTTTATTTCGGCTTAGTGGGCGGTTGCTGATCCCAACCGTGGGGTGATCTCACTCGTGATTATCCAGTAAGGGGTAGTCCCGGTCTTGTGTTGTAGGGGAGCGGGCGTACTCCTCGGTACTGTGATCTAGGACACGTTCTGTGATAGGTAGTACCCCGGTGCCTAGTCATTAGTTGGAAATCCATTCTCCCTACGAGCCTTGTACTAGTTTTGTTTGTATTACCCATTCTGTGGCTAGTAGCTCGAATTTAATTATGTAACAATTTCATCTATTTTATAAGTATTTGTATATAGACCCTATTATAATATCAGAGGATTTCTATAAAAAGTGTTTTAGCTATCGTAAGGTAAAAAGGCGACATGTTTATTTGTGGCATGGTCCTACGAGATGCTTTTGTTTTCAAAGAATTTTTGAAACTTTAATAATCAATTGAGTGTGATTTTCTCACGCTAGTATTCCAGACTGACTCGGGTGTTATTTAACTATAATGCTCGGGTCAGACCGAATATTATAGGATAAAGGATATGATGCTGTGGAGCTCAGGAGACGAGCTGGATGATGATACGTACTTCCGTACTTGTTTATATATGTATTCCGCTGTATTGAGTTGCTGTGTATCCATTTGTATGTTATTGATGTCGAGCTATGATTGATGTACTCTGATGATGTAATATATAAACAGATATGTTTGATCTTTGAGTAAAGATAATTTATTATCTATTATATTTTATTCCGCTGCGATGGTTAGATTCTGTTGTTGTTTTCTATTTTCTTCTTCTACCTCTTCTTCTTTAACCCAAATGGTTCGTATTTATGTACAACTTGAGTTGATTTAGGTAGAATAGTGTTAACTCAAGGGGTACGGATTTACGGGTCGTTACACATGCCTTATCTCATCTATGACAATGGGGGTAAATTCATTTACAAGTTTGGGTCTTTTATCTTGAGAAGGAGTAGGAACATCAATAAGAGTGTCATTGCCCATTTCTTCTTCATCTAATTCTTCAACGGCTTGGGCAATTGAATCTTTAAGGAAACATGTTTAGTTGGTTGAGTTGGGGCTGAAACTACATTTTGCTTTTTATCTTTTCAGAAAGATTGTCATTAACTCTTGTTTCCTTAGGGGAAAACGACAAGAGCAGATGAGCCTAAAACAAAGGGGAAGTCAATAAACCAGTAGTATCAAGAATTCCATTCTATCGTATTAAAACTTACCAAAAGAATCCAGCTGAATCAGAGAATTAGAGGTGAAGACATTTGATTTGCCCATTACTAACAAGCTTTTTCCATGAGAATTGTGTTTAACCATTTGTGGTTCTCCTAGAATCTTGTGGTGGTCTAAGATGATAGAATATTGGAGGAGCTTCGATGGAGTTACCATGATTTGAACTTCGGATTTTAGACACTTGGAAGCAGGATTTGAAAAAAACACCCATCAGTAAAGAATAATAATCAAACAGGGATAACCAAAGATAAGAGACTTACTAATGGCGAAAAATGTCCCTCTAATGTTAGGGAAGCATCTGAAAAAGAAAAATTAAATCTCTCATACTCCCGCTTTACTTATGCTCTTGGAGATCAAGCTTTTTGGTGGGGATGAATTCGATACAGTTGATGGCATGGTTGTTCACCCACCTTAGCAGGACTGGCTATTAATGAAGAATGTTAGCACTGAGAGATGGGAATCCAGCTTCTCGAGCAAAGACCTCCAAACAAGTCAGGTATGTATAAGCATTAGGAAAGAACTGGATTGGTGCTATATTTAGGTGCTTCAGGTATCTTAAGAGGAAGCCTAGAAAAGGAAGATGGGCAGTGTGCCAGATATGAATAGTAAAAAAAGCAAAGTATCCCTCTGGTGGGTTGCACCTATTATTTGTAGGTCCAGCTGGAATGACTTCGATCCTAGTAATTTCGAATTGTTGAAGAATTGAGTCCACTTCAACTTGGGTGGCAATGAACGATTGATTTAGAATAATGTCTCCATTCTTATTAGCTGAAGGAGAAGATTTGGTCTCTTTACAAGTTTTCTTTGTATGCTTATTGTCGAATTGTTGGCCTTCCATTTTCCTATTAGGTGATATTATTCTAAACTTAAGAAATTATCCTAATTCATATCATGTAAAAATTTGAATATATGTTAATGCTAAATCTAAAATTGTTGCTTAAGTAATATACTTACTACCTGGGTGATAAGGTATATATTAATCACAAAACAATGGTGAATGCTATAAGTTAGTTGGCGAATGCACCTGAGAGTTTAAGGGAAAAACATAAACTTCGAGTCAGATATAAATCCTGGTATGAATAATAACCTACCATCTCAAACCATTTAGATATCTAATGAGACCATGTCGCTTAGCGGTATAGGTTTTCTCCTTAATAGTATCTTAACCAAAAATTTATAATAACCATATACTGTGCTCCTACGTCCACAATGGTTAAAACATAACAGTTCAAAATATTATGATGATATACAAACAAGTAAGTCATTCTGAATTTTCCGTCCCCATTCATTTTAACTATTTGTCTCAATTATAGTTTTTAGGGTCACT
Source organism: Allium cepa (assembly GCA_030765085.1). NCBI lineage: Eukaryota > Viridiplantae > Streptophyta > Magnoliopsida > Asparagales > Amaryllidaceae > Allium > Allium cepa. The sequence continues at coordinate 757,751,461 of CM060939.1, read as the reverse complement.
ATTAACCTATTTGTTTTCATGGGCCGATTAATAACCTGCTTAAAGCTTATGGACTCCCTATCCCGTCTCATAGTTTTCATGAAATCACTAAGAACCTATTGGCCCCTACCAATAACTTCATTATTCATGAGTTCTCCATGAACCTATTGGTATCTCCAATAACTTCCCTCTTATCATAGTTTACATGGGTTGACTATAATGCCCAACTTGGTTGCTGTTAAAGCACTTCATGCTCTTCTTTTCTACAACCTTCTTTCCCTTGCCTGTCCAGCATTCATGAGCAGAATGACCCTTCTTATCACACTTAAAGAAAACTAAATCGGCCTTTGTCTTCTTGGTAGCCTCTCCCTTCTGGGTTCCCTTCTTCTTAAAGTACTTCCTCTTCTTCCCTTGAGAAACCTGGGTTTCAACTGACCTTTCCTTCCCATAAATAACAAGCATTTCTCATGTCAGATTTCCATCTCCATAATAACATTACAAGGATCACAGTGATGTGGCAGGGTTGCCCTAGCAATCTCGAGTCTCAATCTCGAATAAGCTTCTCATTCCTCTTGATGATGGTATCAATGTAGCATACACATATCTAGACAGCTCATCAAACTTAGTAGCATACTCAACCACCGACATCTCTCCCTATACCAAATATGTAAACTTTCTCAACAATGCCGACTTAGCAACTTCAGACAAAATCTCAGCTCGAATCTTCTTCGAAATTCTGCCCAAGTTAACTCTTCCTCAGGAACTCCGACAGTAACATTATTCCACCAACGAAGCGCTGCTCCCTGCAACTGCCTCGAGGCTAGTCTCCTCTTCTTCTCATCATTTAATCCCAAATCAGTGAAGATTCTCTCATAATGCAACAGCCAATTCTCAACTTCAATGGCATTCTCCGTTCCCACAAATGGCTTTCCACCAAGACTGATGTAACCTCTGCTCAACTTAGCATAATTATTCCCAATTGGAGCCACATGATTAGCTCCTCCAACATTCTCGGCTACTCCAAGAGCTGCCCCAGCTTGCATCAGATTGACAAAGAATTGATACATCTCCCCATATCTACTGGTGTATTTTCAACACCTACATTCGCATCTGCATTTTAATTAGTATCACTACGCCATAGATGACCTTCTGCAACATTTTTGCAAGGTGTTGCTAACTAAAATGTTGCGACAGCTATAAAATTTTGGTCCTACTGCAACGTTGTATTTTTGGTGTTACCTTAGCCATAAAAATGTGTTGCTCTAGCTAAACAAGTGTAACACGATGCAACATTTTTATATAGTGTTGCCATAGATATATTCTAATTAAAAAAATTTAAATTTTTTTTACACCTCAGCGATCCACACCACCATTTAAAACAAAATCTCAACCGTCGATTCACACCATCGATCCACACCTTACCAATTTCCATTTCCCACTTTACTTTTCTTTCTCATTCCTCTCTCTGTGAAAATTAGGGCACGCGATTTTTCTTTCTCGTTCCTCTCTGTGAAAACTAGGGCACGCGATTCCAGTTGCTTTGATGCTCTGATTGATCGAATCTAGTGTAAGAAACGTTCCTGGTAGCTTGCTCCTTCATTCTCCTTGATTGATTGCTCGAATTGCTTTGACTTCGTCGTCGGGTGCGATGTGATATTATTTGGTATGTTTTCTGCCTTCTGGTGTACTTGATTATTCTCAATTTTGGTTACACTCGCACACTTTTGCCGATGATGAATTGGGATTTATTTATAGGCTTTATTTCCTATAATCTCGAGTTTAATCTTTCTGTTGGACTTTGAGAAATCTGGTATGTTGGATTGCGATGATGTATTGGTATGTTGGATTTTGGTCCACTGGCTTGATTTTGCTTTGCCGATGATGAATTGCGATGTGATATTATTTGGTATGTTGGATTTTGGTTCACTAGCTTGTTTTTGATTTCTGATCTGAGCTTGTTAGCTCCTTCTGCTGCATTTGTTAAACCAGAACTTGAACCTTTGTTAAACTTGTTCACATACCTTTGTACCTTGCTGCATTTGTTAAACCAAAATTTGAAGTATTTGTATTCTGCTGTCCTCTTGAAAACTGCTTCACTTGAAAACTTCTGCATTTTTGAAAATCAGAACTTTGAAAGTGATCTTTGGTTTTATTAAACTGTTGACTAATCTGAACATTGAGTTTTGGTTTCCACGATATATACAAACATATGTGTGTTGAGCTTTGTTGGTTTTGCTTGGTCTGGACTGAACTAGTACCATGCTAACCTTGTTCTTTAACATGAACTAATGCTCCAAGTCCTCTGTATATCATATTACTGCCTATGTTTCTCTTGTACATGCCTGATGCATTCACTGTTTTTGCTTGATGGGTTGCCTATGTGTACTGCTGTGTTTCTTGCACTAGATTGTCTACATTTTGCTGAACCTGGTTCTTGTTTATTTTGTTGGTTGCTTGGCCCTGAGTTGAATCCAGTCGATGACTCGGGTTTGACCTTGTGCCGTGTCCATTTTTTTTGGCTTGTCTACATATCTGGCTGCACTTGAGTATGAACTTGCACTTGAGTAGTTGCACTTGAGTAGTTTCTTGTACCAAGCCTTATGATGCATGTATGTTCATCCATGTACATGCATTTCTTGGTCATGTTATGTTGCTTGCTGTGTTAAGTACTACTTTGTGCACTTGGCTTCTCCTTTGTGCATTTTTGCCTGAACTGTTGCTTGCTGTCTTCCATACTGTCTTGTATCCATGTGTTGCATTCATGTTTGGCTTATGCACTTGTGAACAGCTGACTTGTGCATTCATAGGTTGTCCGTTTGCAAATATTTGGTCCCTGTCAGAAAAAAATATGAAAAGAAACAACCCAAATACCTGAGGCAAATAATATAACAAAAATATTTTCATTTTCTGTTCGAGTTAAATATTATTTTCCAGATTACTGCTTTTGAATTATATGTGACAGGTATTGAAGACTGGACAGCTGGATACAAGCTTGAAGACAGAGTCAAATCAAATGTGCTTGAGCTTGAAGACTGGACCCGCTACTCGGCTCGCCTTCGGCTCGGCACTCGGCTCGTCATATATTTGTCAGTGTCGGTGTCTGTATAAATTGAAACTGCATATGTAATGAGTGAACTGAGTGATGTAGTGAGGAATATCTCTATATGTGAATATCAGTGTTATATATCATTGAATTGTAAAATAGTGAAGTCAGGAATTTGTACTATTTCAAATGTTGAAATAAAATATTTATTTAAATAAATTACTTTTTGAATATCAAATTCTGTGCAATAGCATTTTATTAAATAAATATTTATTTCTATTAAAAAATCAAATATGCTCTACATTGTGGGCCCCACAAATTCAGAAAGTTAATATCTATAGCAACATTTTGGAATGTTGTTACAGACACATATGGATGTTGCTATAGACCCAAATAGGGTTCTATTGCAACAATATTACTTATGTTGCCTTAGATAGTCAAAATGTTGCCTTTGAGGTCTAAGGCAACGAAATTGCATCACCCGAAAAGTGTTGCCATAGACCTATGGCAATATTTTTTGGGCCTGACCCAACATTTTTTTTGTGTTGCAGAAGGCCATTTATGGCGTAGTGTATTTTCCTGTTGAACCGGGTTCCTTCTGGTGGGTCGAACATTTCCATTTCTTGTGGTGCTTCCTCCACCGAGATTTCCTCTTCTGTTTCCTGCCTCCATATCTCCTTTCTCGTAAATCTACATATGAGTCTTAGTAAGATATAGAAAAATGGTCTAAGAGAGAGGGGGATACGTACTTGTATATATACATCAAATACAAGTATGTTACTATAGTGTTAGACTAAACCCTGATCTTATTTTCTGATTCATTGGATTATGTTATTGAAAAATATTTTTAGGTTTAAATTTCTTTTAATTTTTCATATACCTATGCTCTGATGCCAACTTGTAACATCCCCTACTTGGAGGCCCAAAACTAACGGCTACAGATGCTACAGTCATCCTTAGTTATTAATCCTCAGTGACCAAATACGATAATGTTAGATACATTGATATAATAGAAATATATGGATATGGAAAAAAAATTAAAATCATTAAACAACTTTCAGGTCCATTTCAAATCATTTCAAATTCATTACATAATCCCAGATTCAAGAACCACGTTCAGAGAAAATATGATTATTACAATATACGCCAAGAGCGACATATGAAGATGCCCCTTGGATGATCAGAGTCTATATATCTAGGCAATCAAACCACTTTACCTTTACAAAAAAAACACAGCAGAATCAAAATAGAAAAGAACTTCTACTAGCTAGCTTGCCTCCTACACGTCTTCAGAAGCTTATCCATCTAATGAGATACTTGAAAATCTCAACTCTCAAACTGCTTAAAGTTAATTGAGCACCCGAGAGTTTGAAGGGGAAACATAAACTTTGAGTCAGACATAAAGCCTGGTATGAATAATAACCTACCATCTCAAACCATTTATATATCTAGTGAGACCACGTTGCTTAGCGAAACGGGTTTTCCCCTCACTAGTATCTTAACCAAAACTTTATAATAACCACATCTGTGCTCCGACATCCACAATGGTTAAAACATAAAAATTCAAAATATTATGATGTTATCAAAACAAGTAAATCATTCTGGATTTCCCTTCCCCATTCATCCTGACTATCTGTCTCAGTTACAGTTTATAAGGTTACTATTAACCTATTAGTTTTCATGGGCTGACTAATAACCTATTTAAAGCTTATGGACTCCCTCTCCGATCTCATAGTTTCATGGAATCACTAAGAAACTATTAGCTCCTGCCAATAACTTCATTATTCATAGGTTCTCCCTGAACCTATTAGTATCTCCAATAACTTCCCTCTTATCATAGTTTCCATGGGTTGACTATGAATCTATTGACTTCCGTCAATAACTTTATCTGGATATAGTTTTCATAGGTTCATTACAAACCTATTGGCCCCTGCCAATAAATCTTTCTAATGTATTCATGGGTTTACTATGAATCTGTCTATCTGACAACTTCTTTAATCAGTATTTAGGAATCCTATATTCTGGTCTATCTGACCTCTTGGATGCAATTCTACTCATATAAGAATTAACTCAATTTATATTCACTACCGGGTCAACCTAGCTGGTTATTCTGCCCTTTCTCCCCAAAATACAGTTATGGGTCCATTTTATAGTAAGTATGTATATTAGAAGAAGCAAACATTATAACGTAATAACACCAACATCTATGGTTTAATATCCTTGAAATCATTTTTATATGAAACATGGTTAATCCCATTAACCGATTATTTTATCAAGGAAAGCTTCTTCAAAAACCCCATACTTAAAAGTCATTTTAAAACTCCTTTATTTCGGCCATGGTTTTTCCTTTAAAAATGAGATTAGGTTCTTTGTTTTGAAAAGTAAGGCTTTTGAAACCTTAAACCTTTGCTTCTGAAACCATTGGATAACCTCCTTCGAAAGCATTCAAATCTTGTTTTCAAAACACTAAGCATATACCTTTCGAAGCACTTTAAATCATCTCTTTCGAAACCATCAAATCATACCTTTCGAAAGTATTAAAGTACCACTTATTAACTCAAAGAAGCATAGTTTCGAAACCATTTGGAAGTAACCCTTTCGAAACCATTGACTTTATCTTTAAAAATATCTTTTGGGTCAAAGTGAATATAAACGAAAGTACCCCTTTCGAAACCATTAACCTTCAAATAAATGAGTTTGGAGAAAACTGATGGCTTCGGAACCATCCTTTCGAAAGCATTAATCATTTAAACAAAACATTTGTAAGGATAGCTTCGAAACCCCTTTTGAAGCATTGCCTTCAAAACCATTAAATCCTTTTGAAAGATTTAGGAAGTAGATTATTATATTTACAAAACAAAAGCTACTTTAGATCTAGTTGATGACTTCAATCCATTTGAAAGGCATAAGGTCCGCAGCAGGGTTTCGACTGGGTTGAAATTACCCTTTTCGAAAGCATTGAATTAAAACAAGGCAACTCAATCGAAAGCATTCTTTTCGAAACAAAAAAGGCGGCAACATTTTCAAAAGCTATTTAAATGGGTTTCGTCCCTTTTGAAATCATCCTTTTGAAAACAAGGCAAGCACATATCTTTGGATAGTAAAACTAAGGCTTCGACCCCTTCGAAAGCTGGTTTCCACATCGTACCTTCCGTTTTTCTCCAATTCACTACGTACTAATTTATTGATAACTTGTGTATTGGTTTCGACTTGTTTTGAGGCAGAAGTACATGGTCGAAAGGTAGCCTATGAAAGAGGCAAAACATAATTTCTGGGTAAAGATCATTTTAATGCCTTTTTAAGTAATTCTTTTAACTAACCTGCCTATTTGTAAACATTTAATTGGTTTCCATAAACTTTTCAAATTCTTTCTCAAATAAAATTGCCGTGTTAATTTCAGATCTAAATAAAATAATTTTGCAAATAAGCCATTCTTTAAGCAATAGAATTAAAACATTTAAGTCCTTCACATAAAATAATTTATTTTCCAGTAAATTGCGTAGGAAAATCCCCAAAAATCATAGAAATTCACTTTTATATGTTATCAAACATATTTATATTTTAGACCCAAATTCTTCATAATATAGCCGAAATTAATTTTTAAACCCAATTGCTCATATTTTCCTATGAAAATTCATAATAAATTTTCCGTAGGTTGGAAAACTATAAAAATTAAAACCCATCTCCAAAATAATATTTTACATAACATATAAATTCCTTATGTCATTCGAACCATAATATAAATGATTTTAGTCTTAAAACTATGTATAACATTTATCAAACAAACTTGTTTGAATATAACATATCATGAAATCCAAGCACATCATCATTAAAAATCATCTTAATGGATTTGAACTTAAACCCAAAATCAAATGATCATTAAAAACAAAAATAGAGATAGTTTTGATTATTATTCACCTTGATTAGGATAAGGAACTTAAGATTTGAACTTTACTTAATTCCCCTTGCTTGATTGCTTAGCTTTAATTTGATTTTTTCCCCTTTTTCTTCCCTAGGTAATGGTCGGCTTGCTTTTCTTCTTTGATTTACATTTTTGGTATTACGAAAATGGTCGTGCAAAATAAAGGAAATGAGATATTTAAGGGTAGTGGGATTATGGTGCGGCAATTACCCATTAAGCCCTTGCATTAATTGTTTTCTTGTTAATTAACATATGAAACCATTCTTTGTATTTAATTAAACATGACCTTTAATTTAAATTTTCAAATCTCAATTTCCTTATCACTCTAATATTTACTTTATTTCATTTAATTTATCTAATTAAATATCCTGGATAATGTTATTAAAAATTAGGGGTGTTACACTTATTGATTTTAAAGACATACAAGAAGAGAGACGCAGAGGTGATATCGTCTTTCATCGTTAATGTCGAAAAAGTTAGGTATCGCGCTTTATCAATAATAGTATATATACAATGTCGCATATGACCAAGAAAGTGAAGAGGCCAAATACGATCCACTTCATAAGCCATCAATGAGTGGCAAAGTGACTACAACGCATTTCATTGATGCAAAGATCTATTGACACCGCCTTTCATGGCAAGGAGCCGCACTTCGTCTATGTCATCATCTCATCGAAGACATACTACTATCAATGAATTAGTAGCGCCACTGCTCACTTAACATGACCAAAGAAGGCTCGTCGACAATAAATCCAAAGGCTATCAAAATTGCATTCAAACCATAGCTGCACTTTGTATCGCTTCGAAGGTGTCATTCTACAATAATGCCTAGGATCGTCAGCATTAAGCAACACTACCAATACTAAGGGCAACCATCAGTGCCGTTATTCGTTAGCGTGTCGTTACTCATTAATTATCACCGAAGCCATCATTGACATCGACAATATAAGGAATAGAGCCGCCTTTTATTGATGCTATACAATGAAGAGACTAATGCCAGGATGACACTGTCAAAGTCAAGCATGTCGAAGACGAGCCTATCGAAGGCAATGAAAGGTGAAGTGGAGCCACTCACTCCTATAAATATAGACCTAGGGGTATCATTTTGGGGGATGAATTCTCTTATCTTATTTCTTACCTTTTCAACTTTGTATACCCTAAATTTGTTTGGAGATTTTTAGAGCCTATTGTATCATTTAAACCTTGTACACATAAGGATTTGGAAATCAAACAATTGCATAGCATAGTTATTGTTTTGATTCAAACTTATGACTTGTTACTTGTGTGACCATTTGACTTTGCATGGATTTGGTACTTACATTGCATACTTAACTTTGAACTGTACTTGTATAGCATACTTAACTTGGAACTATTACTTGCATAGCATACTTGACTTCGAACTTGTACTTGCATAGCATACTTGACTTCGAACTCGAAATCTAATAGCATATCTGACTTAGACTTCAAACTTACATAAGCTCATACGACTTAAACTTTGATGTCTACACTAAGGAATGTTATGGAAACTCTATTCGACTTGATGACTTCGACTGGCCTCAATAGAGCTTCTCATTGAATTCACATTATCACACTTTTTGGGTTTGGCAAATTTATTCATTAACAACCAGTAGTCTCTCCATGTGATCAAGTAGGTCCTTGATAGCTTTCTGACATTCCTCCATCTAGAAAACTTTTCCTTATCTTTCTTGACGGCATCAAAGAATGATACAAATTTATCTAGCGCCATTGAGATAAATCGACTCGATGAGGCAACCTACCGATTCACGCTGTGCATTCCAACCTTGTCTTGGGGTGGTAGCTTCTTTCATTGTTTTTATCTACCCTAGATTCACTTCATTATCCCTTGAGTTTACTACGAAACCCAAAAACTTTCCTGATGCTGCTTCGAAAGAGCATTTCAATAGGTTAAGCTTCATCCATTACTTTCGAAGCAACTCAATTATCTCTGAGAGGTCACACGTGTGGTTCATCAATCATTATGACCTCATTACCATATCATCCACATAGACCTCCATCATTCGCTCGATCTAATCTTTAAACATCAAGTTTACCAAATGCTGGTAAGTAGCTTCAGTGTTCTTTAAACCAAATGGCATGATTTGATAATATGTCCCAAATCCACGATGAAACTGGTGACATGCATTACTATTTAATTGTAGTTGGAGTATGCATCCATAAAGAATAATAGTTAATGTTCAGCAGTTCCATCAATGAGGTGGTCAATTCTGGGTAGCGGGAAGCTACTTTTTGCACACATCTTATTCAGACCTGAATAATCATAACATGTCCGCCACTTTCTGTTAGGCTACTAGACCGATACAGGATTTGACGTCCATTTAGTGTATATAGAATTATGGACAAATCCATTTGCCTTCAGCTTAACCACTTCTTTCTTTAACATGTCGGATAGCTCAAGAACCAAGCTATGCCTCTTGTGCTTCATAGGAGGTTATCATAGGCCTACACTCAATATATAGCATGCTATCTTTGGTGATATTTCGTATATATCAGAATGTGTCCAAGCAAACACATCTAGGTTTTTCCTAAGAAACCCTACTAACTACTTTTTCATCTTCACATCAAGCTGAGGCTAATTCTTTAGGACTCGAGTGGGGTTATTCTCATCAATTGGGATGTTGATTGTCAGCTCTACCGGTGCTACCCTCGTATCCTCTGGATCTTTAAATGGGTCATAGATTTATTAAATTTACTATGGTGACCGAGCTAAGGCTTAGGCGATGGTTGTTATATGTCAACTGTCTAGATGTAGAGACTCTTAACATTTACAACCAATATTACAGCCTCTCTGGATAGCTCCTACCCTTTTCTCTGTGGGGAATTTCATCATCAGGCACCATAGGGAAAGGGCTAATGTAAAAAAACTAAGGGCTACCCAAAAACTAGCAAGCGCCGATCGGCCCAAAAAGACATTGTAAGCTAAGTACGTGTTAATCACAACAAATGTCTACACTCACACCAACTTGCAGTCTCCCTCATCAAGCTTAACTAACAAATTAATACAACCGACATGCTCCTTAGTCTCTTCAGAAAATCCATGAATACTGGATTTACATGACTTTAGGTATGGCATACTTATCCTTATGTAGTTAAAAAATATTTAAATGAAATATTAACCGAGCTTCCATATTCTATCAAGACCTGGTGCATAGTCGTCTGCCTAATCGCAACCGTAATGACCATGAGGTCAAGCGTTGGTACCTTAACCTCGTCAGCATCTTTACCTCTAAACACAATACCGCCACACATCGTCTTTTGTTGTCTCTCGAAGTTCCATCTTCCACTGTGAAACAAGTTTCCTGAACTACATGTTTCAAATAACTACCATACCTCTCCATTTTATTCCAGCCTTCTTAGCTGGATGAGGTCCTCCAGTAATAGTATTTATCATAATTCTCTTTTCAAACTGCCTAGGACCATCACCACTAGGTTCAGCTTGATTTCGTTAGGCACCTGCCATTGGGGTCAGCTATCAATCTACCCGCTTGCCTGTGGGTCTCTCACATACTATTGTAGTTATTTTCCTAATCAGGTTCTCGATTATATATCTCAAATGACATAACTCGTTGGTATTGTGCCCATATATCTCTTGGAAGCGATAATACTACCATGAACGTCATTCCTGTTTAGTTGCCTCCCTTCAAGGCGGCTTGTTATAATTTTCAATTCCTTGCATAACAAAATGAATATTTTCAATAGATTCATTTAATGTGGTATAATCCTCGCATTTCATACATCTCGGGCGCTTCTTAAAGTCTGGCTTCTTTCTACCAGTACCTTGGTTCTACTTTTCCAATTGTTATTATTATTGCCAACATTGACTACAACGTTCCCGGCACTCTCACGGTTTTTTTACTAGCGGCGTTGCTTCACACAACTTCTTTCAACGATCTACCACTTTTGTATGTCTGACAACCAAATCTGCCTCTTCCAAGCATATAAACTAGGATGCCTTCTAGTCGAATTCTTCTATGGTAGGTGGCTATTTTTTGTATAGCCATATACCAAACTTCGTATCTGGGTGTTCCGGTCAATATCATCAACACAATATCCTCCTTTGGATTACTCACCTTGATTACAGCAATATTAAATCGAATTAATTTTTTTCCAAGTTTCTTCAGGACCATAATAGATGCTTAATATGGGCATCACATCCTTTGATTAAACTGTATGAAATCTAAACTTCTCCATAAACTTTCTTGCTAGTTGATCAAATGAAGATATGGATTTCTGTGCGAGCCGAGTAAACCACATCATAGTCACCCTTTCAATGAATATGAGAAAATCTATCTATATCTTACTATGTCAGTAGCTCTAGCACCATCCATGTGCCATTAATATTTCAGAAGATGTTATCTCAAATTTTTCGTTCCTTTGTAAGATAGCATCGTCAGCATAACAAATCTCCTTTGATAACTTTGCTACAATATATTATTAGTAAATGCATTATGTTGGATGACAAACCCCAATCGTCATTATTTTTATGTTTATTCTCATTAAGAAGCCTTCTCATTATGTCAACTATACATTCTAGGCTAGTCTGATTGATAGGATGACGATCGTCAAGGACAGTCCTAAGTGTTTAACTCTAGAAATTCTCATGGTTAGTTCCATGATGTCTGAGCTCCCATAATTTTGGGACAGCCGTTAGTCTAGTCCTTCATTTTCCATGTTTTTTCCTAGATGGATTGGTGGCATTTACTCGAACACTGCAACTCTGCCACCAGCAACTTGTTCAACACTAGCATCACCTCCTTTTCAAGTGCATCTTAAGACTCATCAATCACAACTCTCCCTGACAACTCGTACCAAGTCATGATGGTTCGGTACCAAATTGTAACTTATCAACTAGGGCTTTTCTAAGTCCCATCTTTGATATCCCTATTTCTCCACTTTCGATCTTGTGCTTTCCATTTCTCTTATTCTAGTCTGAAGAGGAAGAACTTTCTTCTTTCAAGTCAAAAGATGATGACTCTCTATGGCACTTCTTTCGCCTTTAGGGTTGATGAGTCATCATGGCAATACTTCTCTCCATCCCTTTCAAGATAGCATTTTGAATTTCTAACTCCTTTTTTGCATTTCTTACATCATCCACCTAACTCCACCCTTGTCACTGCCTCTGGTTCACTTGAGATTTCAGTAGGAGTAGGTTGATTCATTTCCTCTCCATGTCGAGAGTCTTTATTCTCAACTTCATTAAGGGTCTTTAGGTGGTTAACTTCTCTTTGTCCTTTATAGGTGCCATGACTCTTCTAGATCAATTGATAGACTTCTTCCAAATATAAATAGTCAAGGATCTTCTAGTAAGAACTTCCTAGATCTATCTTGTGGATAGTTTAAATCCAAAGTTTCAAGATAGATCTACAAGTAAGAACCTCAAATCCTCTTAGTGAAAACATCAAAACGTTTGCACCAAATGTAGAAAAAACAACCAATTGATTAATGAGTCATTTTTAGAAGGTTTGGAAGAATAAAATAGATAAGAACGTATAAGATTTATAGTGGTTCAACCAAAATCAATAGAGTGCATCCACTATCAACAATGGTATTGATTCTTTCTATCTTTTACAAGTATGATCTTACAACTTGGTTGCCTACAACTTGAGTAAGGTTCCAATAGAGTTCCGTGGTAAAACCAAATAATCAAAAGAGTAAAGAAAAGATTCAAAACAATCCCTTTGATTTGCACTTCTCCTCCTAGTTATAGATGAAGACCATTAAAATAAGCTTGGAAATATGCTTCCCACATTCTCCACGTCTGGCATAAAGCTCTTGGTGACGATTATGGCCGGTACCGAGTTGTGTTCACTACTCAGTACTGAGTTACAGAGTTCTTGTCATCGTCAGCCTTGAACTTACTCTATCTTCCACTCTTGGCTTGCTGTTCGTTTACTCATGGTTTGACTACATAACTAGGTGTCGAGTTGTGTTTGTGTTGTTATCCTTTACTTCTTTCTGCTTGACTTGTTTGGAAAAATATTTAGTACTTCTCTATGGCAGGCAATGATCAACACCGATTCTTGAGACTTCATCTGAATTCTAACACCATATTTCCTTTCGACTTCCAGTTTATTTCACGACCATTCAATAGCTCTGATTTTTCAAGATGTTGCTTGGTTCAAACGAAGGATAACAACCATGCACATTTAAATTTTAAAATTTAAAGCCCATTAATATTTTATCTTTCAAATATATGAATAGACTTAAATACATACACTTATTTTAAATGAAAAATATTTCTTTTTCCAAATAAAATAATAATAAAATTTAATGTAATTTAAACTATATTGATAAATATTTTTAAACATATATGTATAATATCTCATACTATATATATATATATATATATATTTCTAAAATACATATGTTAGCGATAAGTGAAAAAGTTATTTATTTATATATATTTAAATTTATTATTTATAAATGCATACATATATATACATTTGAACTAAATTTTTAAAGTTATGGTTATAAATATAAACAAGTTATACTTATACATAACCATGTTCTATACGAAATGAAGGTTACCATTAAATCCGAGCAATTGTTGACATGTTGCATTGCTGACCTTTCCTTTCAAAGCTTGGCTCCTTCCTTCTAGCATGGTGTGCACATTCCAAATATTGGCTCTAACTAGTTTTTAGTAGGGGATAGCATTTTATTTACAAGCCTCAAGAATGAGAGAAGGCGAGGCTATTGTAGCTACAAGATATCACAAATGCGTCCGCCATTTACTCCATTTTAAACCTAAATCGGTTCTAGGTCAAGAGAATCATACAAACTCCTATTATTAATACCCCAAGTATAATTTTAATGATAACAACCACACAAATATTATTATTAACTTTCCTTTAAGTTGTGTGCGATACTTCCAAATATACTATGGAGATATTTTATGGAGATATGCAAGAAACTCAATGAATGAAAGTAAGCAAATGAGTTATAAATATGAAAATTGATGAATATAAATAAAATAATAGTTAAAATAAGGCCAATGGAACACAACTGCAACAAAGATAGTTGAAGAGCTCTGTAACTCTACCAAGTCCTAGAATTTTTTTAATGTTCCCATAGCAAATATCCTTGAAATTCATTATTCATTTAACTCCATTTTTAACCTTTACAACTTCATATAAATAAACATTCTAAGTTTTAAAATATAGAAGCCAAATTAGAATTTTTGAAAAAGGAAAACATTTTATACTAGAGTGTGTCGACAAATGCTTACGGGATATGTTGAAATAGATGTAGTTATTCAGTTTTTCCAAATTCAAATGAATGAATTTTAATGTCATCACTTCACCAATGAACACTTCCTTTTACCCTCTATATAAAGCGGTTTGGAAAATGAATTTTAATCAATAATTTCCCAATTCCTTTTTACTCCTATACTTCAATATTTTTGTGATAAAAACTCATTTATATACTTCCACTCTCTTTGCAATTTGATACTCTTTCACTCAAACTTTTCAAGGAATTGCAAACCACTCAAGATAAGGAGTTTGTAATAAATTTATCAATCTTTATCTATGTGGTATCATCCTATTCCTCTTTGAATTGAAAGATATATTACTATTAGAGGTCCACTGGATCAATGTACCAAAATTGCAAAAATCTATATTGCAGATACAACTATTTACCCATACTTCATTTTTGTTTGTAAAGAGAAAAGTGTTCTTGCCACCCATGGATAGTCAAGACGTATGGTGTATTTTACCATTATGGAATTATAAGACTACAAAAGTGTTCTTGCCAAGTGGAAAGCAAGAAAGCGGTAGTGAATTAGTATACGGGAATTCAGGATTAGAAGTAGGATTGGATGTCCAAACCAATATAAAAATCTTATTGTCTTTTACTCATATTTCATTTAACTTATTTTATATTTACTATCTAACTACCGTCTATGTTTGTGATTTTGTTGCTGATTCCAATAGATAACTTATAAATTTACATGATAATTTTTAAATAGTTAATACACAATATTCACCCCTTCTCTAGTGTATTGGTTATCATAAGATTCATTTTACATCAGTTTTTTGGGTATCCCACATCCCATATTTGGTATCAGAGCAAAGTTTTCAAAAAAGTCATAATCTGAGTGTTGGAAATAATAACTGACAAGTAATACTAGTCGTACACTTTTTAATACTTTTGTAGAGGGTCAACCTACTATTAGACCACCACTTTTTAATGCAAGTAATTACACTTATTGGTCTTATAGGATGAAAATTTATTTACTGTCAAATGGATTAGATATTTGGAATGTTATAAAAACCGATTACACTGGGACCTAAATAGATTATGCACAATAGACCAACGAAGTAAAGATATAAGCATACAATAATTCAAATTCTATGAATATTTTAATTTGCCTATGATAAAAATGATTTTAATACAACATAGGTATGTAAAAGTGCATGTGAAATTTAGAGGACTGTTCAAGTCACACTAAAGGCGGTAAGGTTAAACAGACTAACATCCATGTTAACCAATCAATTTTAACTTCTTAAAATGAAATAAAATGAATCTATATATGACATGTATTCTATATTCAAGGTATTTTACATGTACTAGTATCATTAGGAAATAATTTTTCTAAAGAGAACCAAGTCACAAAGGTCTCAAATTCACTCTGCAATGAATGCAATCTGAAGGCATCGACCCTCGGAGAAGTAAATTATACTAGTATCATGAAAATAGAATAACTAGTAGGAAATCTTATGTCCTGTAAAGTACAGTTTCATGCTAGAAAGGAAAATCGAGCAAATGAGAAGAAGTCACTAGCATTCAATGCTAGAAACGATAATCGTGGTTTAAACGACGATGATGAAAAAGTCGATAAGGTAATTGCTTTCATGAACATGAATTTCAAGAAATTCTTGAACTACAAGAAAATGAATAAACTTTAAAAAATCGACAACTGTATAGATGTTGTTAAGTGTTTTGAATGTGATAAAACTGGTCATTTGATAACAAATTATCCAAATATGAAGAAATCAAAGTACTCTTCGAATATTAACACATTCAACAAGAGGAGGAAATAGGCTTTCAATGCAATAAAGGATGATTCAGGTATATCGTCAAGTGACAATGAGGTAGAGATAGAAAATGACAACATATTCTTCATGGCAGATAATGATTAGATTTGGTATTTTAATGAAAAATTATGAATATTTTAAATAATATATACAAAGGCTATAAAATGCTTCGAAAGGAGTATAAAAACATTTTAGTAGCGATAGATATATTAAAATATTTAATGAAAGGCTAACAGACGAAAATAATGCCTTAAAGATGAGATTAAAAGACTCGATAGAATTAATGATGAAATGGATTTGAAACTAGAAAGTTTTTAAAAAGTAGAAAGTGAAAATGAATCCTTGAAAATAAAGAATCTTTCAATGAAGTTATAGATCATTACTTTGAATGGAAAAAATTACCACTCTAGACTATGTTAATCTTAGATGTAATAAGAATATTGATACGATAAACACTGACATTGATAAATTTAACTGAAGTAGTAAATTTGTTAAGGCTACCCGGTTCAAACTAAAACCTTCAAAAATTATGATTAAGCCCCTCAAATAAATTTATAAATATACGTTTATAGGAATTTGAATAATTTTAAGAAGGAAATATATTGATAATATTGTTGATAAAGTGTATTTATCAGATAACAATATATTGTTAAAGTGTATACAAACTCTTCATGGGTTTGGCTACACAAAACTTAAAATCATAGACATCAAAAGTAAAATAAAACACACCAACGTTCATATTCTTTATTTTCTGCATACCTCCTAATCTTCGGATAAATATAAAAGGAGAAATTGATATTGGACAACAGATTTATAGGAACTGGGCCAGACGAAAGCGGGTTGAATGGGTGAATTTCAATTTTTTTTCTATTTTAATATCTTTTATAAGTCAATGAAGCCTAAATGAGTATTAAATCTAAACTAAAATATTTTAAATAAAATGTTTTATTTAATTTGTTTAAAATGGTTTGAATTTAAATTTAAATTTAATTGAGTGTATCAACTACACTCATGTGCGTAACAGTTACTCTTTTAAGTTAATTTAGAGAATGAAACCTTTCGCTTCTCTTCAAAACATAAGTAACCAATTGAGTAAAGGTTTGAATTAATTAGAGAGAGTGAAACATTTCATTTCCCTCCGTTTCATTAAATTGATTATAAAATGTCATTAATGAGCAATTTATACATAGCACATATTATCAGTATATCTAATAAACTTTAGTCTACATAGTGTGAGTGCAACATAAAAGGATGTACATAGTTAATGTGACTGTATGTTGCTGTTGGGATTTACACCGCAACCAACCTTTTCCAGTTTACATATGCCACCATTGTCTAAACTTTGAATTTAAAATTATATATATGTATAATATAAATGTATAGGAGTGTGTGTGTGTATTGAAGACATATTAGATAATCTTATATGATTGGAAATCAAAAACTACCAATAGTGAATTTGGTTTCAATTAAAGAAATTATGTTTGATATAAAATATGGAATTTAATACACAAGATTCGTCTTCTGATTTCAAATTAGAGCAACACATGTATGTAACGTATAGGTATATATATTCAAATATATATATATATATATATATATATATATATATTGTTAATCCATCCGTGATGCCATATTAAACCAATAAACTAGTTTAACACCTTTTATATTATTTAAAATGGAGTCATTGGATAGGTTCATCAAGGTGTTATTAAACTAAAGATTAGCTTATCATCTATGACTTAGCACAAGATGAAGTTATTTTAAAGGATCCATGCTGCCAATGGATTATTGGACGAATTATAAATTTTCCCAAGAGTGTACATCATATGTTCACCGAAAATTACGTAAAGGTGCAATAGTCTATTGAACATTAGTTAATGGAAAAAAGATAATGTGTAAACCATGATCCATTGTTCATGTGAAGATAGGAAAGATGATTAGTATGCAAAATAACGTTAATTGATCATGCGCTTAAGTAGCCTTTTTTAAGAATAGAGCCAAAATCTCAAGTCTGAGAATTAGTCATATGCATTTCCATGTTTAATAATAATCAAATTCGCTTGATCAAGATAATAGGCTATATAAGTCCATTGGTCCAAGTCCTTGTTCATAAGTTTCAAGATTTACAAATCAAATCTTTATTTTGCCCCAATTCAATTTCGGGTTGCAACTTTTCAAATTTAAGATGGAGGGAAAGAAAATGATTCACCCCTTCTTCATTGCCATGAGGTTTGTATTTATAGGTGTGGAATTGGGCAGCTCGGCTGCCACATGGCTCTCGGGATTGTTGCTTTCTGCCAACTTTCACTGTGTTATTGACATGCGACAATAGTCTTCACATTGATGACTCACATCAGCCCTGTTCACATTAATGATTTACGATATTACTTTAAGCATTGATTACCCACAATATCCTTTTCTAGATTGTTGATTTACGGCAACCTTCTTTACATTGACAATTTACGACATCCTTGTGAATATTGATGATTTACGACATCTCCCTGAACATTGATGTTTTGCAGCAACACTCTATTCATTGTTGATGTGCGGCAACCTACCATGTCTCACTAAGTTTGAAATCCTTCAAAACTGTTAGCGTTCTAAATCTGTTTTTCCATACCCCACGTCTATCGTATTCGATATCAACCATACCCCTTTAAAGTTCGACACCTTCCCGTTGCTTCATGCTCTACAACACTAAGTTGTAAAGGCTTGATGTCACTTGAATTTTTCGAGATATGATATTCTTCTTAATATTAAGATGCTCTACGACATCTTCTTTTATTATTGTAGCTAATATCCTTCCTTGTGTTGACGAACTTCGATACCCTTCTTAATATTGTGGATTTACAACATTATCGGCAACTGCAGATATTCGATATCCTTTGCCACAACGGTTATTACTGTAACTACCGATGTTTAGATGATCGACATCTTTACCAATACCAAATCACTCTTTGACTGTCTTTAGGTTTGATATGCTCTACATTATAGCTTTTCTGCACTTGTTGCCACTTGATAACACTTAAGGTTGGCACATCTCCTCCCTTCCATGCATTCGGCAACCCTTAAAGTTATTGAGGAATTCAATTAACTCTTAGTAATGCTTGGAGTGCGATATCCCCAGAAGAATATGACATTTCCTAACCTTCACATTTTCGGCAAACCCCCGAGGTTATTGAAGTTCGACATCTTCTTAAAATGTTTGAAAGATGACATCCTTTGTTGAGTATTTCATTGCTTTTTCTTTAACACCTTTATATAGAGTTTGACATCTTTTTGGGAGTTTCTTGAAGTTCAATATCCCTTTTCGTCCTTAATTCCGACATTCCATATGGTATGGAATCCTCTAGTTAAAGTAACGATACCTTCCCTTGCTTCCATGTTTATTCCTCTTAGAAAATATGTGGATAACATTTTCCCCCCTCCTTGTATAAAAGAAGCCTTTTACACTTTAGTGTAAAACCAAGGACTTCTCACTTTTTCAAACTTTTTATAAATTTTTCACTTTATTCTTGTTTTTCCTCAAAAACATAAAATGAATGATGATAATTTCACTATTAACTTTATATTGAATTTTAAAAATCCCTTTCGAACTTAATAAAGATTAGTTTATCCTCTTCTTCATAAAGAGGTTTTTGTATTTCAATGTAAAGCCAAGTTTAATTAAGAAGACTAGAGATTTGCTTGCTAGAAGGACTATAAATCCACTTGAGCAAAAATTTAGTTTGAATAGGGAAGCAGAAATTCATCTAGCACAAATATCATTATCTTATGTAAATAGAAGTCCAATAACCTTGTGAATAGTGAACCATACAGTAATAATCTCTTTCCGAATAGAAGACCAGAAATCAATTTGTTAATGATACCATAATTTTCTATATAAAAGACCATAATTCATTTTGGTAATAATATTTCTTGAATAGAAGACTAGAAAGTCATTTGGTAATGATGTCTGATTAAAGAACCAAAAAATCATATGTTAATAATATCTGAGTAGAAGACCAAAATCTCATCTGCTAATAATATGTAAATAGAAGACCAGAAACTCATCATGTAATAATATCTGAATAGAAGACAAGAAAATCATCAAGTAATAAATTATTTTTGACCTTTCTTTGAAGGTTACCTTATTTTTCCTTGATGTGAAATTGAATATGTTTGACTGTTCTTCCTCTAGAAGATTGCTTTGACCCATATTTAGGGTAGATTTGAACTTGCTCGATTGATTTCTTTTGCTCTTTACCACTCTTTGGGTGGTAATTTAAGATTTAATTCTTTTGGCCGCATATCACTCTTTAGGTGATGATTTAGTCTTTAATTCTATTTACCCCTTACTACCATTTGGGTAGTGGTTTAGGCTTGAGCCCCTTATTATCTTATAGGTAATGATTTAGGTCGGTCGGTGCATTTGGTTAGCTATATTAAGCAAAACCAAAGTCTTACCCATCCTCCCTCTAGGAGGCGCTCCAGTTAGGCCTTATAGGTAGAACTAAAGGCTGGTTCATTGCTTTGGCCAGGCCACCTTAGGCGGGACCAAAGGCTTAATCCGTCCTCCCTCTAGGAGGCGCTTCGGCTAGGCCACGTAGGAAAGACCGAAGGCTTGCAGTACTTTGCTCAGGTTATCTTAGGTGAGACCAAAGGCTTACTCTAACCTTCCTCTATGAGGTTCTTTGACCTAGCCCTTACAATAGGATCAAAGGCTTTCTTTTGCCCCTTACTACCATCTTAGGTAGTGATTTAGCTTTTTATTAGTTCTTTTCTCTCATTTGACTATCCATTCCGTAGATATGTTTACCTCAATTTTCTTTGTTCGTCCACTGTTAGAAAGTAGGGCCTTAAATATTAGGCATTCCAAGTTCTTGCTATTACACTGCCATCAGATTGACTTAATTGATAAGTCCCTAGTGGAATAACTTCATGAATAATAAAAGGACCTTCCCAATTTGTTTTAAGCAGATCGTTTGATGGATTTTTGGTATTTACCATGATTTTCCAAAGTACTAAATCTCCTTTCGGAATGATCTTCCTTTAACTTTGGAGTTATAATACATCGATATCCTTTGTTGATACTCGACCATTCGTATAGCCGCTTCATCCCTTAGCTCATTGATCAAATCTAAGGATTCTTTCCTCAATTGTTAATTGGGATCAAATGCATATGCAGTTCTTTGAAGAGATGGAATGTTAACTTCAATTGGACGCATTGCTTCACATCCATATATTAAAGAAAAAGGGGCATGTCCCTTTATAGTCTTAGTAGAAGTTCTATATGCCCAAAGTACAGGTGGTAGTTCTTCATCCCAATTTCCTTTTTTTTATTAAGTCGCTTCTTAAGAATTGTTTTAATGGTTTTATTAGCCGCTTTAACAGCTCCATTAGCCTTTGGATTAGATACAAATGAAATCTTTTGATTATGCCATTCTTATCGCAAAATCTGGTGAGTTCTTCACTTTCAAATTGAGTTCCATCATTGGATATTATCTTATATGGTATTCCAAACTGTGTAACTATGTTTTTAATCACAAACTTTAATACTTTTCCCGGTGTTATGTTTGGTAACAAATCTGTTTCTACCCATTTGGTAAAGGGGGAATTAATTTAAAGGACAAAAATTTCTATATTTTTTGCCTCAAGGACATGACCTCAATATTTTTACCACAAGGACAAACGTTCTTCTAAAAATTATTCAAAAGGACAAACATTTTTAAAAATTATTCATAAGGACAACAAAACTGATACCTAGCTAAAAACTGATACCTAAAAACTGCTACCGATAACTACAAACTGATACCTAAAAACTGCTATCAATAATTAAAAACTGATACCTACAGAAAGTTGTCCTTCAGGATAAAATATTGAAGGTCTGTCCTTGAGGCTTAAAAGCTGTGAAATTTTGTCCTTGACAATAATTTCCTGTTTGGTAAAATAATCAATCGCTGCTACCACAAACTTAGCTCCACCTTTGGACGGCCAAAGTAAATTGATTCCCCATACATCAAAAGGCCATGGACTTGAAATTGGGGTCAATTCATTTGGGGACATATATGGAATTGTAGAAAATTTCTGACACTTCCCACACTTCTTTACATGATTCACTGCGTCACTACTAATTTGGGGCCAATAAAAACCTTGCCTCGTGTTCTTTTTTACTAATTTTGTTCCATTAGAATGATCTTCTTAAAATCCCTCATGTGCTTCACTTGACAGTCTTAAGCCATTTTCTGGACTAACACACCTTAGGTAAGGGAGTGAATATCCTTTTTTCTAAAGGATTCTGCTCATTATGGTAAAGTTGGGGCCTGGCGCCCTATCTTTCTACCTTCTCTCAGTCCTTTGATAGTTTTCCTTCCACTAAGTACTTAACAATGGGTGCATACAGTTGTTATCGAATTGAATATTAATTTTTACATGAGTGGTTCCTTTTTGGTTTTCTTTATTGTCATTCTTTGGTTAATTCCATTAATCTACTTGTATAAGGGCTTGAGATCTAGTCAATACCATGATTTCACTTTTAGATTCAAGGGTCTTTCCCCCGACACTGGGATTTTCTTGAAAATCTACAGGCACAATTCGAATTTCTTGTTCTCCTCGTGAGCTAGCTAGTTTTGCTCAAGAATTGGCTTGAGAATTTTTTCCTCTAAGAACTTGGTGTATAGAGAAG
Source organism: Allium cepa (assembly GCA_030765085.1). Lineage (NCBI taxonomy): Eukaryota > Viridiplantae > Streptophyta > Magnoliopsida > Asparagales > Amaryllidaceae > Allium > Allium cepa. The sequence continues at coordinate 757,728,776 of CM060939.1, read as the reverse complement.
TCCTCAAATTGAGCTAACATCTTTAGTATCTTCCTGACATCAATGATTAGTTTGGTGTCTTTCATATGATATGTATGACTTCATCAAGGTGTTATTAAACCAAATATTGGCTTACCATCTAAGACTTAGCACAAGATGGAGTTATTTTAAATTGATCCATGTTGCCAATGGATTCTTGGACGAATTATAAATTTGCCCAAGAGTGTACATCATATGTTCAAGGGAAAATTGTATAAAGGTGTAATATTCTATTGAACATTAGTTAATGGACAAAATAGACAATGTGTAAACCATAATCCACTATTCATGTGAAGATAGGAAAGATGGTTTTATGCAAAATAATGTTAATCCCATCATGGATTAAGTAGCCTTGTTTAAGAATAGAGCCCAAACGTTAAGTCCAAGAATTAGTCATATGCATTTCCATGTTAAATGATAATCACATGACCAAGGTAATAGGGTATGCAAATCCATCGGTCCAAGTCCTTATTCATAAATTTCAAGATTTATAAATCAAATCTTGATTTTGCCCCAATTCAATTTAGGGTTACAACTTTTCAAATTTAAGATGGAGGGAAAGAAAATGATTCGCCCCTTCTTCATTGCTATGCGGTCTGTATTTATATGGGTGGAATTGGGTGGCATGGCTGCCATATGACTCTTGGCAACGTTGCTTTCCAGCATCCTTCATTGTGCTATTGACATGCGGCAATAGTTTTCACATTGAAGACTCACGATAGCCCTCTCCACATTAAAGATTTAGATATTACTTTAAGCACTGATGAATCACGACATCCTTTTCTAGATTGATCATTTACTGCAACCTTCTTTGCATTGATGGTTTATGCCATCCTTGTGAATATTGACAATTTACAACATCTTTCTAAACATTGATGTTTTACATCAACCTTCTATTCATAGTTGATATGCGACAACCTACATTTTCTCATGAAGTTTGAAATCCTTCAAAGTGTTAGCCTTCGGCCTCATTTTTCCATACATGACATGTAATGATCTACCTTTCTTACACTTAAAGATGACAGTTAATACACCCTCGGTACTCGTGTGTCGATCATATAAGTGTCTGTAAGATAGGTCATTAGGGATGAAGACAGAAAGAGGAAGAACAGAATCTAACATCGTGATGAGCAATATATAATATATACAAAACCATTACACAAGGAATCATCTTTATTATATACACAGCACCAGAGTACACTAACCTATTATCAGCCTGAACAGTTATAACAGCCCATTCTTATAATTGCTAATATATATACAACAAACAAACATCAGTGACAACTAACATCGGAAGAATATAAGATACGTGAGTACGTTTTGGAGAATCCAACTCGTCTCTTGAAAACTCTAAAGTGTACAGCTAAATCTGGAAAAACATACACGGGCTAAATCCAGCATTATAAGAAAAGTAACGCCTGGATCAGTCTTGTAAAACCTGAGTAAGAAACTCAAATCATAAGGAATTTATTTATTTAACTTGTAAAACCTTTAAATCAAAGGTATCTCATAAGACCACGCCGCACATGAACTCGGACGGGTTTTTACCTTACAATAACCAAAACACTTTCTATAGAAAATCCATTTATATTATAATAATGACTAAGATACAAATACATATTAATATAGCCAAAATGCTTGCATCTCACATTTCAGTAGTTAGGCACAACTAAGTCCATAAAGGCACATATTGAAAAATGGATTCCATCAATGACAGGGCACGGTACAACAAAATCGAAGATGACTGTGTCATATAACTCACATGTTTCTCCTAGATATTTTCGAAGTTATTTTTTGGTCCAGATTTGATAGTTGGTTATTTAACTATCAAAGAAAAACAACAAGCAACAATTCAGAGATTTAATTACCCATAGAAACCACTAAGCCTCAAACTAAATCTTTCATTTATTAAAACTCTTTTCAAAAGTGTTTAACAAAAACAATCATATACTTATCTCACTGACAAAAGTATATTCACAAAATATTTGTGAAAGATTTCTCGTTTCTAAATCATATCAAAGGATCAAAACAAAATACGAACGCCCATACCACCAGAACAAAGAAGGTCAGTTGAAGGAAATCCAATCTCAAATTCTTTTATAAATTTCATTCTATAAATTCTCTTAATGAATCTCTTTTATTTATGATTCTCCTTTTCTTAAATTCCAAATGCAATTACAACTCTTTACAAATCACCAAGTTAAATTTACAAAACTCTTTTAAAATTATTAAAACCATTTATATATCTCTTTATAAGTCTCCAAAATTATTTATAAAACTTCCTTTATAAATGTCCAAAATCATTTATAAGACTTTCTTATAAATATTCCTTATTTAAAACAAAAATCCTTTAATAAACTCATTTAACAAAGTCCTTTTGATAGACAAAACGATTATTAAGACCTTTACTGAAATCGTCACTTCACTTGAAACCATTATTAAATGTCTGATTAACCTTAAAAATCAGAAAGAAGCTTAGCGACCACAATGGTTCTCATTTAACTGAGTTTACATTTCAAGTTATAACATGTTATTTACATAACAAGCAGATATGTATAAGGGAATTGGCCAATAACAAATAAATCAACATAATGGTAAGATGTCCAAGTTACCAGAACAACAGACGTGGATTTGTTCTGCTAAACACATGTCTATGTTAATATAATGGTAGCATGAGGTTTTATTTTGCCTAATAGATGTCAACCTAATCTACTCGGTGAAGTATGGTAGAACGGTGATATATTCTACCAAACGGATGTCAAATACAAGTTAATTAGCGAAATGATGATTTATTATGCTGAACAGATGTCAACTACAATTTAATTAGCAAAATTGTGACTAATTTTGCTCAATGGATGTCATTGGGTTTCATATTCAAATGGATTACTTAAAGGTAGTTGACAAAGAATCCCTTGGATTAAAATCTTCTTTTTAAAGAAAGTTGCTTTTAAAACAAAATGATCTTTAGAAATAAAATGGTTTTAAACTTTAAAATTTTATTTACTAATTAAATAACCTTTAAACTCTTTATCTATTGATAATTAAATATTTAATTAGTTTGGTTTGAAACTTTATTTACTAATTGAATAACCTTTAAACTCTTTATCTATTAATAATTAAATATTTAATTAATAGTTAAACATTAAATAACTATTAAATAAATAATAAAATAATAATCGTCTTTTAAATAAATAATTAAACCATAATTAATCTTTAATTAATTATTACATAATAATTTAAAATTTCATTATAATCGTAGTCAAGCCTTAATTAATCTTATTTAATTAGTAATTAATTAAATATTTAATCCCTTTTAGAAATAAATAAATAAATAATAATTGATCATCAATAAATAATTAAATAATTAATCCCTGATTATTAATTAAATAATAATTAACTTAATTTAATTAACAAATTAACTTAATTTAATTAACAAATTATAATTAACTTAATTGATTAACGCTTTAAGTATTAATGACCTTTATTAACTAATGATTAAATACCGATTATCTTAATTAATTAATTAAGCATTTAAATAAATAATTAAATAATTACTTTTCAATTACTTAATTAAAGTTTTGAAAACACTTTTTAGAAATATACTCAAGTAAAAACACTTTCAATTTGCAAAAAGAGTTCGTTTTATGAAATGTATTTATGGCGACTATCGCAATATGATCCGTAATTTCAAAGCTCGTTTAATATATCAAAAGGCTTTAAAATACTTAGCTTTCATATACTTACTACTTTCATAACTTAATGTAAGATTTGAAACAAAAGTAAGGTTTTGGGAACTAAATCAAAGTTTTAAAACTTATAACTTTTCGAAAACAATTCTTAAGTAAAACTAGTTTTCAAAACAAAGGATTCCTATGTCGCTATCGTACAAATTCAACTGTTAACTTTTCTTAATATACAACATCGTAAGCAAGTGTACCAACATATATCCATGACATAATAAACATACAAAAGCAAAGGCATTAACTTGGTATTAATTAACAAACTTTCAATTTTAAGTTTACTACACCACATTCACGCACATACATATGCATACATAAGAAAAACAACTACAACATTGTCTGAACCAAACATCCAACATACTTAACAACCAAATAATAGTATTTATTATCAAAGTAAGCATCATCTTTAAAGTTAGAGCTTTTAAATGAATTCGTGAGCTATACTCACCCAAAAGCTACCAAACCACTACGAACTTCCACTAGAACTTGTCTATGACTGAGCTCCATGCTATATTTTTTTTAAATGAAGATTTGGTGGCTTTATGGTTTGGTCAAGGTATGGTGTACATGTCCCAAAGGTGTTGGGACACAGCCTTGAAAGATGGAGAGACTTCGGGTTATCATTGATTTCATAAAAATCGAACCCGAAAAGGGGTCATCTTGCAACTGATTTTTGGACAAGATAATCGTAAATTTTGAAAAAGTTATCAAAGGAAAAGTTCTTGAAAATTCTTTTCTCTACAATTTTAAAAATATAATCACTTAATTTGGATTTTTTAGGAATATATGGCCAAAAGAAAACGAGGTATTTTCAGACTTGAAAATATGTGTCCAAAAATGGGTCCGAAAGAAATAAGATTTGGACATAGCTAAGCAAAAAATTTGAAGAAGTGGTACATATAAAAGTTGTAGCCACTGAAATTTTACATGGTTTGAACAAAATATAACCTCTATTTGAGTAAGATATGAGAAAGATATGGTGGAAGGAAGAGAGAGCGAAATGAAAGGGGTATTTATAAGCAAGAACAAAGTAAATTACCTAAACACCCCTGGTCCTTTATCTTCCACCTCCTCCTGCCACATCACCATGCCACCTCACCTTCATGTACCACTACCCACAAATTTGTCCCTCCTTCCCTTTGCTTAGTCAACATGTTTTAATGCCAAATGCACTTATGTCTAAACATGTTTCCTAAGACATCTTTATATTTTATTCTAGTTTCTTAAAATGTCACAACCTATATTTCTAAACTTAAGTACAAACATATGCATATATTTTATAAATGTGTTAACTTGTTTATAAATTTTTATATTTACACTAAAGAGTTCATAACATTACCGTCAATTTTTAGCCGACGAAAAATCAAAAATTTGGAAAACGAATTCCGGTCACATTTTCGATTTTTCTTCTAACTATATATTTTTGTAGACACATTTGGAAACAAATTCACTACCATTAATTATTATTTAAAAGAGTTTTGTTTTAACTATAAAACCTATTATGTGAATACTTAGAATTAATTAAATATTTAAGAATCCAAGCGGTGAAATTCCAAGTTGTTACACTCTCTCCTCTTAAAAGAATTTCGACCCCGAAATTTTATCACAACCTAACCCAGAACACAAAACAACCAGGAATACTATACAATAGTATGTACGATGTACAAAGGTCATTCTTGTGCCAAAAATCTGATTTGATCACTCACTTGAATACATAGCTTTACTTTCGAACTATATCTGATTTGATCACTCACTCGAATACATAGCTTTACTTCCGAACTAGTATCGTTCACCCGACTATCTAGTGCGGACTTCGATCAGGCTTCTCGATTAGAAACATATGTTCTTCTTACATAGTCATACACTATGATAGAAAATTTTGGTTTAAGATTAAGAACCCTCATCAAGTGTTCACCGTCAAAAATTAAGTGATACATCCTTTTTCAAAATGGTGTGAAACGCCGTAAGTCATGTACTCGAATCTTGGATCAAGAATTATGTGGAAAAGAATAATGATCTACGTACAACCTACGTACTAATCTAAAGGTTCTTATCTACCCAATTACTTTTTACCTTTCCAATAATATTTATGAAAACGATTCATAACAATTTCTACTTAGGTTCAAGCAATTTAAAATGTCACAACTTATTTATAAAACCTTTTTCATAAAATCATTTTAATTCATTAAGTTTGTATGATATTCTTCTGAATCCTAAGAGTATATACAAAACATCATAATTTTAAATCTTTTTTACCTCATCCTATGTAAATGTAGGCCCAAAATAATTTTAGGTCTTAAAACTAAGTCAATCAATCCAACCTCTTTACCCTTTCGGTCTGCTAAGTAGTTAAGAAGAGTAGGATGCTGGCATCCTAACTCCATCCTAGAATCTACTTTTTCTTTGACACCTCCAAGGTAAAGATGTTTATTAGCCGGTCCAATAACATCAAATAATTTTTGTACTTCTAGATGTTGAAATCAAAAGAATTTTTTTAATTAAACCAAGTTTATTAAACTTTCTTATTAAATTAGCTCAAATTTAGAACTTCATTCATTAATCCATTCTTTAACCAAAATATCTTTTCATTTTGAAAAGCTTAGGAGCCAAATACTCGGATTTTATATTTTAAAATGATACATTATATTCAACCATTAGAAAATGTACATATATCTCCAAAATGAAGTCAAGGAACTGGGTATTGCAAATAGTTTTATATATTCCATTTCCAAGAAGGGTAATACTTATAACAACCTAGAATTTCACTGCTTTGACAAGTGAATATTTATTTAATTTTAAATATTCAATATGTAGGTATTATAAAGAAAATAGACTCATTTTAATTAATTAATAATTATGCTAAAATCATTTTTAAAATTTGTACTAAATTAAATTGTTCGTAGAAAAACAGAAAATGTGACCGAAAAACGTTTTTCAAAATTTTGACCTTTCGACACTGGAAAGTTGTCGGGAACGTTGTTCGTCTTTGTGCACCATATATACATATATATAAGAGTTAATTAACTAGATAATAACACACTTAGAAATAAATTATCTTATGTTAATTTGGATTAGTAAGTGATGTGACAAGACATAGTTTTAAAATTAATAAACATTATATATATTTATATATATTAAGTATTGTCACATCTTAGATTTTGCAATCATTAACTCTCATTATCTCTTGTCACATCTTAGTTTTAATTAATAATTATATATATAAGAAAGTGAAATGACTAAACATGATTATATATATCTTATATATATATATATATAAGAGTGATGTGATTAAACACAATAATTATGTATATAAGAGTGACGTGACTTGACAAAATGATGAAGTGTGAAATTCTTGCTTATAAATTGCCCATATATTTCTCTATTTTTTATCCTCTTTCCACCAACCTTTTCTTTCTCATTTAAAACTCAAATGGAGTTTTCGTTTTTTGAAACCATATGAAATTTTAATAGCTACAACATTTTAGTTGATCACGTTTTCAAATTTCTAGCATACCTATGTCAAAACACCAATTCTTTACAAAGCAATTTTTCACCTAGAATTTCAAGTCCGAAAATTACCTTTCTTCTTTTGATCATAACTTCTTCAAAAAAAATCAAAAATAAGTGATACATTTGCTAAAATGATAAAGGAAAGAAATTCCTACAGCTTTTCTTTTGACTACCTTTTCAAATTCCTTGAGTTGATAGTCCAAAAATCAGTGGGAAAATGACCTGATTTTGGGTTCATTTTTGACAAATCGATGATAATCCGAAGATCCTCTACCATCAAGCTACTACCTCACATCCACCTCCACACTTCTGGCTGAGCCTACAGACACTTGGGCCAAGCCCATTTTGAGGGTTGATAGCACTTAAAGCTTTTATCCTTCAAAGCTAGGGAGTTGTTGGCAAGTTTGGCTTAAGTTCGGATAGCTTTTGCGGAAGTTTGGTGAGTAAACTACTCGTTTTTTTAATGAAAATGCTAACTTTATTTATGTCAATATATATAGTGACTATATAGTATAGAAGTTGAATGATAATCACGTGGTTTTATTATGATTTGGATGGTTGATTTTAGTTTGATTTGATTATCTAAATCGATGTTGTATTATAAAGTTAGTAAGCATGTACATATGGAAGTACACTTGCAATCTATGATGAAGATGCTTGGTGTTCGTAATATGTTGATTGTAAAACATGAGCTATGGCATGAGGTTGGTAAATAAAGTTAATTACTTTGTGTAATTGCGACGGTTATGAGATCTGGTTGGAATCGAAGTTCGTTTTCGAAGTTTAAAGTTTTGAAATGGATTAAAGTTTTTTACTTTAGTTCCAAAGTTTTTTTTAAAAAAACTCTAAATTATGTTCCAAATCATGAAAAAATAGGATTTTTTGAAGTGGTTTGCTAAGAATATGTTAGAGCAAACTACGCCCATAGCGATAGTCGCTATGGGCGAAGTTCGGCAAAGGTATGAATTTCTATTTCAAATTCGTTTTATTTTGAAATTAGTTTAATAAGTTTTTTTAAAACTTAATTAGTAGTATTAAATAGTAATTAAGTCTTATTATAATTATTTAATTAATTAATTAGTTATTTAATTAAAAGGCAATTAGCACCTAATTGGTAATTAAGAAGGTGATAGCTGTTAATCATCACTTAAGTTTAGTTAATGAATATTAATTGATTTATAAAGTTTTAATTAGTGATTAATGGCATTTAGAAGTAATTAAGTGATAAATAATAATTTAACTAAGATTAATGGTTATTTATTTATTTAATATTTAATTAATTAGGGTTTAACTCTTAGACAATTTGGTTTAACCTTAACCAAGTTGCATTAGGAAGCTAATTAGTACTTAATCAAGTTCATTAAGCCTAATTAGAGTTTAATTATGATTTAATCTTGATTTAAATTGGATTAATTAAGGTTTAGTTTAGGTTTAAGCTAATTAATTATACTATTAACTTTTCAAAGGTCATTTTAAACTAAATTGAATGTGTTCTAATCAATTTTCTTTTTCAAAGTAACTCGATTCCATATCAAATGATCTCTTGTCCGGACCCTTAGTAACCCATATGATTAGGAGAATTAAATGACATTTGTTAGCAGAATAAAACATTATTCCGCTATAATGCAAGTGATTTGATTGTGTGAATATGTGTTAAGCAGAATAAATCCCCGTTCTGCGATAAATTGATTGAATTGTTTGGACATCTATTTAGCGGAATAAATCACCATCCCGTTGTTATATTATTTGGACTTATATATGCCAACTAGTTATATTGACGTGTTATTCCCTGATTGGATATGAACTATATTTATATATATGGTAGCTTATGTTAATAATTATTAAGCGGCTTGGGAATCGAACTGAAATTGAATGGTAACTTAAACTAGTATTATTGGGATTACTAAGCCTCTTTTTGAATTTGTAAAGTGTGTTTTGAATTTACTTAAATTCTTTAATCAATTTAGAGTTTAAAGTTTATAAATGATTTCCATATGCTATAATGTTGTAATGCTTCCAAAATTGTTTCGAATTTCACTTTAGGTTATAACTTCATTCTACCTAAATATAAGATTTAAATATAAACATTTCACCCTTGACCAGTTTGAATTTTAAGAAAACAGTCTGAATAGTTTAAAATAATTTAAAACATTAAAATAGTTTGAGCATTAAAAATGGTTTATATAGCAAAATAGTTTGGAAAATCAAAGTAATTTAAACATCTAAAAGATAGGTTTTTAATTAGTTTATATACTTAAACAAGTTATTTAAAAACAGTTTCAAAGTCAAACGGATTCAATTCCAAACTTTCCAATACAAATCAAATTCAATTTCCATTTGATTTAATCAATTCAATTCTGATTTCAAGCCGAGTTTTATTTCGATTCCAATTTCAATTCAAATAAATTCGATTTCGATTTCAGATGAATTTGATTTCACTTCCAATTTCAATTGATTTCAATTTCAATTCCAGCTTGAATAAATTTCAATCCAATCCCAATTTACTTCCAAATCCAATTCTAGATTAATTTCAATTACAAATATCTAATTCAATGATTTAATTTCAACTCAAATCCCAAATTTAAACTATTTCAATTTATATCAATTTCAAGTTCGATTTTTTTAAAATATCGATTCAAATTACTTAAATCAAATTAACTACCAATATTCAATCTAAAATCCAAATCTTTAAATATAAGTCAATTCCAAGCTCAATTTAGAAATATCATTTTATATTATTTTTACTTAGTAATACACAAAGTTCGAATAGAAGTCCAATCTTTGAAACAAATTAATTCTGAATTTCAAAACATATTTCGATTATAATTTCAAAATCTCAACATCGATTATTTAAACAATTCCTATTATCAAATTTAAATTGCAACAATTCGAGCTCAAGTTCGAAAATAATTCGATTTTCATAAATTCAATTTTTATTTCTTTAAATTAAATCATTTAAATAACTTCAAATCAAAAAATTTAAAATCATTTAATTTAACCAATCCGGTGTCCGTATATATTTTTAATTTTAATTTCAAATCAATTTTTTTAAAATCATTTAATTTAAATCTATCCTATGGCCAAGTGTATTGGTTATTTCAATTTTAATTCAGAGATGGATATATATCATTGCAGTTTAAAAAAAAGTCATAGGTCTATATCATTTCAACCTATTTCTTAATTTATTTAAAATAATCAGATTTATAGTTTTATATGTCGTAAATAATATACAAGATGATAGCATAATAAATATAAAAATAAATAATCATCCAACCATCCAAATATCAACCAATTTGTATCCATCACAATCAATCATCAAAACAGTCACAATATCACAACAATTAACTGGATATCAATAATCGATAGTTTACTAGTAATTTAATTCAAATTCAATTTAACTATCAATTTAAATTTCTATTAGTTAATTCAGATGTAAAATTAAATGTCAATTAAATCTTTCAAAAAACAATCAATAAATTCAAATCACTTTATAATTTCAAATTTGACTAACATAAAAATAATGTTGTACTTCATGAGCGATATAAACACTCACCTTTTATTTGAAATTGAAAATATTTCAGCTTTAAATAAATGCCACTTTGATTCTACGCCAAAACCTTTCGTCGATACGATTCCAACGCCGCTTGTTTCGTCTCAATCGGACCTCGTATGTGAAAGATATAAAATTTAGAAGATTAACGATTTTCAAAACAATATAAAATTTAATTTTTATTAAACCTCATGTTAATCTCCACCGTTCGTTCTGGTTGAAGGAATCTATCCCGTCCATCTCCTTTCCTTCTTATTCGCTCCTTAGGCCGAAATAGACCCAAAGTCGACCACACTTTGATCGCCTGCCATGCCTCCACCTGACCACTTGTACCCCATTAGAGATGTCACTTGAAACCTCTGCCTTCGTCGCACCTCTGGCCAGAGCCACGATGAACTCGGCCCCACCTTTCACGCGCAACCCTGGCACGAATGGCCAGTAAAAACGAGTAGATCTCGTCTCGATCGTGATGCCATACGATGAATCCTCCATTGGATTTATAGATCTTGTAGTGCTCTACCAATCCCTGACTAAAAGATTTTGTTATTAGTTGACGGATTAAGAGAGAACATAAGGAAAAGGATGGAATATTTCTGGCCATCGATACATAGTGGTGGTGGCATGAATAATATTAGGGTTAGGGTTGAATGCACACGTATATATATACACGTGACAATATATTATTGTAATATTATTTCGATTATTCACATGAAATTTGGGACGAACTCCAATCGAGGCATGCCGTTTGGAGTTTATATTTTTTCAACCCCATTCCGAACGTAATGGAACTAGTCTCGATGTCTAATTCGATCATATGCAGAAGATAACTTTTCAAATCGAATTATTTTAATTAGATTCTGAAATAAATTTCTATGCATTTCAAGCTTGCTCAACCAAATGACAAGTCAAATCGCTACGAAACTTGAGATCGCATAATAATTCGCTATTACAGATCCGATGAAACTGGTTTCATTGAAATCCGAGACAGTGACCAAAATGGCTGTAACGACCCGCCGCTCTGACCGCCTCTAGTCGGTAATTAAACCAACTCGAAACGTTCAAAATGACGGATTGTTAGTCAGTTTATAGAGTTTAAACAGAAACAGCCACAGAATCACAGAATAATCATAATATTATTCATAAATGAATTTTTCTTACATACATATATCAGAGTTTGTACAATGCATTAAATTTTTATACAGCGGAATAATCTTTTATTCTTAAGTACAAGAAAATTTTTTCTAGAAAAACTTTAGTGAAGTGCTTTCCCCTCTCTCTAACTTCGCTGCCTGAAAATCTTCAAGCTGTAAAAATACTCGGTCTGACCCGAGCGTTTATTGCAAAACACAAAAACACTCGAGTCAGGATTAATCTTTATTCAAGTAATTAAATTTGTAATGAACTGAATAAAATGGTAATAGAGATGACGAATCACATGAATCAATTTAAATCTATTATGGATTTTCTTATTAACAACTTCTACAATTTTTAAAATCCGTCAATCCAGTGTGGCTGCAGTACACACGGATATTTACATACATGTGCACTGCCTCGCCAACACGTGTGCATCAAGCATGAAGCATACAACCTCAAATAACCACTGCAAAAATACTTTAAAATGGAGGCAGAACAACAATGAAAAAGCAAATGCACATCTAAACCAATATTGCAAGAGGCAACAAGAATGGCCAGAACAGTGAATGGAAACATACACTTGCAATAGAAAGTTTCGAAAAGGAGAACTAGAAGTGCAAGTGTGTAAGCACCACTTCACAACAACAAGGCAATGCACTATGCAGTGGACAACATCACCAAAGTGCAAAATCTCAAGTGACCAAGAGCACCAAAACCAACTACACTACTCAAAGTACACAGTGGCCAGAAACATGAAAAAGGATACAACTCAAGGTTTACATAGTGCAGACCAAAATGAGCACAACTCATTTAGCTCATAACAACAAAGAAATATACCATAAGAAATGCATTAGTGAATCAACATATATGAGCAAGTGAACTAGTCAACATGCATATATCTCAAAACAAAGGGACTGCACTATTTCAAATGAGACAGCAAATTCAAACTCAAGTGAACAGTATAGCAAAACACATGGTCAACAAAGATCAGGCTACAAAAGCATATGGTGGTGCAGACTACAAATGAGTGCAACAACATAAACTAAATGCAACAGGGTATTAGAGGAATAATTAAAGCACAGAATTGAACCTCACACTTCCATTTTTTTTTCTTTCCAAAAGAATTGAAGGATAGGGATTTTGAATCATTACTGTAACAAAAAAAGTTACAGGCAGGGGAAACAACTGATACAAGCTACAAATAAGCAGAGACCATATGGTCAGTGCACAAGAACAAGGCCCAACAAAATCACAAACCAAGTGCAACTGGAAATAATAAACTCAGATGGATGTATGGGAACTTACACAGGGACTTGGCAAATGCAAGACAACAACACAAAATGACAACAGCAGAAGTGATCAAGGCAAAACACAAGTGTGCAGCATCAAGTAGGACATACGAGCACACAGCAAAGCATGGACAAAGTTCCAAGTAAGAAATTACTAACAAGCATCTTTTTTCAACAGGTTTAAGCATAACATCAATTTTATAAGGAGGATTTAAATTTCAAAGAAAAATAGGTTTAGCCTATACTGTTTAAACAGAGGCATATACACAGATATACAAACATTCAAAAACATGTATGCGCTGATACATTTAACATTCAGGCATATTTAACAACATTCCAGATCATCCTTTAAGCATATATATCAAATCAAAGAGTATAGGCACATGAAAGTGGGTTTGCTCACTTGCAAAACTTGATGAACAGAGATGCTTACATACTTATTCATAGACATGTATACAACAGATTTTATACCTTTCAAATTATTTTAAAGTAGTGTTACTCACAGTGATTTGCAATGGACAGAGCTTTTTAATTAAACAGGCTTTGATTTTTTTTTCTTTTAAACTTAGAAATATTTTCAAATTTTGGTTTAACTTAACAAACATATTTTGTTTAAGAATCATAGCCAAACAAGGATCAAACCAAAAGAAAATGAATTTTCTTTCTCTACCTGTACTCTGCGCATTTTCAAAACAGAGAGACATTTTGATATTTCATTCACATGCAAGCAGATTTTAAACAAGTATACTTAGTTCAACAACATGCAAACATATTTATCATCGAGCTTCAAGTCGTGCAACCAGATTCCAGTGAAACAAGTTAGACTTTACTCACAGTATTATAATTTTTCTAGTGAAAACAAGTTAGACTTTACTCATAACAGAGGTGGCATATATATACATATACACGAGCATGCATCCATCACATGCAGCAACACAAAGCAAGTCAAGTTTTAATAGCATCTGTTCTCATCAGATTTTTTTTTTAAAAACAAAATTTATAGCATCTGTTTTCATCAGTTAAAAAAACAAATTATATAGTATTTGTTCTTAACAATTTAAAACAATATCATATAGCATCTGTTCTTAACAGTTTAAAAACAAATATCAAATAGCATTTGTTCTCATCAATTTAAAACAAATTACAAATAGCATCTGTTCTTAACAGTTTAAAAACAAATTTTATAGCATCTGTCCTCATCAGTTTAAAAAAAAAATTCAAATAACATCTATTCTCCTCAGTTAAAAAACAAAATTTATAGCATCTGTTTTCATCAGTTAAAAAAACAATATCATAAAGCATCTGTTCTTATCAATTTAAAAACAAAATTATAGTATCTGTTTTCAACAGTTTAAAAACAAATTTTATAGCTTCTGTTTTCAACAGTTTAAACGCAATTCAAATAGCATCTGTTTTCATCAGTTAAAATCGAATTATCAGAGCAATTGATAGCAAATATCACCCAAAACATAGCATGCAACCAAGCATTCAATTCAAACAAATATAAACACTTGAATCAAAATCAATCGTGAGCAAAGAACTCACCTTTCACCGAATCGAAATGGCCGAAGAGTAATGAGCCAAGTTGACCGAAAATTGAAGTTGAAGCCCTAATTGTTGAAGCACGGAATCGAAGAGACGACGAGGAACGAGGACGGCCGCCATTAATTTTTTTTTTCTTTCGTTTGATTACTGAAGGGTTTCGATTGAATGGGGTATCGAATAAAAAGGGAAAGGGAACGTGTTTTTGCAGAGAGGCACGATTTAGGGCGTGGGTTTTGGCGTGGGGGAAGGCATATGTGACGGCGTAGATTATGATGATAAGGTAAGGCAACATACTCTTTCTCTTTTTTTTTTTTTTTTTTTTTATTATATATATTATTTTTTTCTTATTTCTTTATTTTAAATCCAATTTGTTTTGTAAAAATTATTTTCTTTTACTTTGTTTTTGTTTAATTTTTTTTGTTGTTAAAACTTTAACTAAGTGTATTTATTTATTTATTTTGTATGATTAAAATTTTATTCCATTTTTATTTAAGTTAAGAAAAATGTTATTTATAACTAAACATCGATTTATAAATTTACATAAATAATAATTCTCAAAATCCAAATTATTATTCCTAGTCATTCGTTCAAATTTTAAATACCAATTCAATATTCAATTTCAAAGCTAAATTCAAATTCTATTCAACTTTTCACTAGATTAAATTCTAAAATTTAATCGCCAATTTATTCTGATAATTTGAAATTCAAGTCAAATCATCATTTAAATATTTAAAATAATTTAAATATTCACAAATTAAAGTGTTTAAAATTCAGGATCGTTACAATCTCCCCTACTTAAAAGAATTTCGTCCCGAAAGTATAAGTTAGGAAAAACGATTGCTAAAATCTCACCGATATTTATATCCTACACAATTTTACCAAGTTTCAAACTCATAGATAAATATAGGATTCATTCCATTTATTTTATTTCAGCAGTTTTGTTCATCGATTTCAATAATCAAGACACAAAAGTCTTTTACCAAATTTTTGACTTACAAAACTCAAATTTTTGAACTTGAAATTCTTTCATGCTAAATATTTGCATATTACATCTTTTCCAAAGCTGTGTGCTTTCAAGGTATTTTAAAAATTTTCTTCCTTAATTCATTAAGTTAGAATTATGTAATTCTAATTTCAGATTATTGATTTTCTATTTAAAGTTTGAAAATACTTGATAACTCGAAGTTTAACAAGTCCATCGTCGTTCTCACAGACTTTAGGCATACGCTGGCCAGGCGCAAGACTAAAAATCTCCAAGTACTAAATATACTTACTTCAACTCCCAGTGAAAATACTTTTTAAAAATTCTTTTAAAAATGGATATGGAAAGCACGTTCCCCCATGGATCACAGTTTACCCGGCGGTTACGCTACTATCCCAGTAGAATCGCTTGTAACCTTAGATTTCTCATCTCTCTTGAATTTCGCCATGGTTGTCGCCTTAGATCGCGGTCCACACGGCGGTTACGCTACTATCCCAGTAGAATCGCTCGTGGCCGTAGGCATCACGCCCCTCGAATTACGCTTCGGTTTCTAGATCGCAGTTTACACAGCGGTTGCGCCACTATCCCAGTGAAATCGCTTGTAACTGTAGGCATCACGCCCCACGAATTACGCTAGCATCAATTCACCTAATCCCAAACACGATGATCCATCGTGGGGGATCCCAGTCAGTCCCAATGGACATTCCACTAATGGAAATTCTACGTAGCTACGATTTCCAATGGACACTCCACCGAGTTCCAATCACCTTCACAAATAATAAATGGAAGGTACATTTCCATATCCTCAGTTTTTAGAAAACATATGTCATATACATATAGTACTTCATTTCACATTTCGTACATATCATACCTATGTAAACCTACACAGGACTTTTCATAATAATGACTTTCCAAACTGATGGTTTTCGATTTATTATATTCACATATATAAGTTACGAAAACTCAATTCACATTCGTAACAAATAGAGGATTCCAAATTTTCCATCACGTTTAAAATTTTCCTCTAAATCGATTTGAAAATTTAAGGTTATCTCAAACCTAATTCACATTCATAATCCAATTCATTATCGACTTCACATTCGATTTGGATTTCACGTTACATCGTCAATTCTCAACACATAATTGATGTCTACCGATATATAACCTCTAAGCTCGTATGTCTCAGAGAAGGGTGTTAAGCTAAAAGAATAAATTCTCCGCCACCACAGATATATATTTAATAGAGATCAAATGCTATGTCATCAATTCACAATGTTAGACATACAATCCCAATCGACTATCCAAAATTCAAAGCTCAACTTATATTGTTTTTGGTGTCAAAGTTAAGCTCAATTTAACTCAAGATTCTATCTTTTTGGAAAATATTCAAGTTGAACTGATCATTCAAATTTCCCAAAAATAATATCTTTACAAGATATATATAATTTTCCAACTTAACCATTTGAAACCAATTTCAAATATTCATTTCTCAATTTATCTTTAAAAGATAAATTTTCAAACCTTTCATTTCATATTGGAAAACATTTCCATACTTATTAAATAATAAGTAATTCACAAGTTCATTTATTTTCAACTCTCGGAAAATATTCAATATACTTGAATCAAAATTAAGTATATATTCCATTCTTTAAGGAAATCATTCTTTTAAACACATTTATTTGAGTCAAAACGAATGTTACGTAAAACATCGTTACGACAACTCAAAAATCACTAGTATAGGGATTCGAATTTAAGATAGATATATAAATCCCAATACTATGAACAACATTTCCTTTCGGAAACCATTTACTATAACAACAATGTTATAGTCCACCATTTCCTTATTTCTCGAAAACGCCTATTTCAACAATGAATGTTGAAATTTATGTATTCGATACTTAATGCATTTTAAAACATCTTTAAAACCATTAACTTTTTCAACTTCAACTTCAACTTAATTCATAGTTTGAATTCCTCATACTTTCCATAATATTAGTTTTAAAACAATTTCAAATATATCAATATTAAGTTTTTCACTTAATTTAAATTTTCCACACGTTTAAATTCTAATTCATCACTGAATTTATTAAACCTATAATGGATTATCATGTTGACAACTTCAAATTTGAAATCTAAATTTCATTTGAACTTTGCATTTGCTTTCTATTTCAAAAATAATCAACTAGTTCTTTAGTAAGCCATTTATCGACTTAGTTCCATTAAATTCATTTTTCCACATTAACCACATTTCATAATATCACTTCCCTAAAACATATCCGTTTTAGTCAATAATATATTCACTGTCCAAAATCGTGAATAAAATTCCCAACCAACATTTACTATCACAATATTTAACTTAAAGGATAATTCGCTGTCCAAAATCACGAATATATCTCCTTTAATAAGCTACAACAATTTACTTATCAAATTCAATTGATTTCGAATTTATAAACAATCTTAACAAATTCCATTTCTAGTTATAAAACTTCGATTTATAAATCTTCTTATTAATTCAATTCAATTCAATTTATATAACTCAGTTATATACCAAAAGTTCATATATAAGTTAAGTACTTATAATCCATTTATTTACTAAATCGTTCTTCAAAACATTTGAAATCAATTTTCAAAAGAATTCAGAATCAAATTCCCAAGTTATAGTTTAATTATCCTCTTGGTTATAACTAAATTGAAATATCATTTTATTTCACAATTATTATTTTGTAGATATTCAAAATATTTGATTCAAACCAATTCATTAATTCACTTAACTTTGATTTTATTTTTCATAAGTCTCAATAATTCGATAATGGATTTCGAATGAGAAACTATCGCAATCCTAAATTTAGAGAGGGGAATTTTCGAAAAAGATTTGAATTTTCAAAATACCTTTTGTTTTTCAAAGAAAACAATTTTATACTTCTTTAGATTTGAAAACACTTTATTTAAAGTGGTTCTAGTAACTATTCATATTAAACATCATAAACTGAGCTTTGAGTAAACCAAAGCTCTGATACCACTTTTGTAACGACCCGCCGCTCTGACCGCCTCTAGTCGGTAATTAAACCAACTCGAAACGTTCAAAATGACGGATTGTTAGTCATTTTATAGAGTTTAAACAGAAACTGCCACAGAATCACAGAATAATCATAACATTATTCATAAATGAATTTTTCTTACATACATATATCAGAGTTTGTACAATGCATTAAATTTTTATACAGCGGAATAATCTTTTATTCTTAAGTACAAGAAAAAATTTTCTAGAAAAACTTTAGTGAAGTGCTTTCCCCTCTCTCTAACTTCGCTGCCTGAAAATCTTCAAGCTGTAAAAATACTCGGTCTGACCCGAGCGTTTATTGCAAAACACAAAAACACTCGAGTCAGGATTAATCTTTATTCAAGTAATTAAATTTGTAATGAACTGAATAAAATGGTAACAGAGATGACGAATCACATGAATCAATTTAAATCTATTATGGATTTTCTTATTAACAACTTCTACAATTTCTAAAATCCGTCAATCCAGTGTGGCTGCAGTACACACGGATATTTACATACATGTGCACTGCCTCGCCAACACGTGTGCATCAAGCATGAAGCATACAACCTCAAATAACCACTGTAAAAACACTTTAAAATGGAGGCAGAACAACAATGAAAAAGCAAATGCACATCTAAACCAATATTGCAAGAGGCAACAAGAATGGCCAGAACAGTGAATGGAAACATACACTTGCAATAGAAAGTTTCGAAAAGGAGAACCAGAAGTGCAAGTGTGTAAGCACCACTTCACAACAACAAGGCAATGCACTATGCAGTGGACAACAGCACCAAAGTGCAAAATCTCAAGTGACCAAGAGCACCAAAACCAACTACACTACTCAAAGTACACAGTGGCCAGAAACATGAAAAAGGATACAACTCAAGGTTTACAGAGTGCGGACCAAAATGAGCACAACTCATTTAGCTCATAACAACAAAGAAATAGACCATAAGAAATGCATCAGTGAATCAACATATATGAGCAAGTGAACTAGTCAACATGCATATATCTCAAAACAAAGGGACTGCACTATTTCAAATGAGACAGCAAATTCAAACTCAAGTGAACAGTATAGCAAAACACATGGTCAACAAAGATCAGGCTACAAAAGCATATGGTGGTGCAGACTACAAATGAGTGCAACAACATAAACTAAATGCAACAGGGTATTAGAGGAATAATTAAAGCACAGAATTGAACCTCACACTTCCATTTTTTTTTTCTTTCCAAAAGAATTGAAGGATAGGGATTTTGAATCATTACTGTAACAAAAAAAGTTACAGGCAGGGGAAACAACTGATACAAGCTACAAATAAGCAGAGACCATATGGTCAGTGCACAAGAACAAGGCCCAACAAAATCACAAACCAAGTGCAACTGGAAATAATAAACTCAGATGGATGTATGGGAACTTACACAGGGACTTGGCAAATGCAAGACAACAACACAAAATGACAACAGCAGAAGTGATCAAGGCAAAACACAAGTGTGCAGCATCAAGTAGGACATACGATCACACAGCAAAGCATGGACAAAGTTCCAAGTAAGAAATTACTAACAAGCATCTTTTTTCAACAGGTTTAAGCATAACATCAATTTTATAAGGAGGATTTAAATTTCAAAGAAAAATAGGTTTAGCCTATACTGTTTAAACAGAGGCATATACACAGATATACAAACATTCAAAAACATGTATGCGCTGATACATTTAACATTCAGGCATATTTAACAACATTCCAGATCATCCTTTAAGCATATATATCAAATCAAAGAGTATAGGCACATGAAAGTGGGTTTGCTCACTTGCAAAACTTGATGAACAGAGATGCTTACATACTTATTCATAGACATGTATACAACAGATTTTATACCTTTCAAATTATTTTAAAGTAGTGTTACTCACAGTGATTTGCAATGGACAGAGCTTTTTAATTAAACAGGCTTTGATTTTTTTTTCTTTTAAACTTAGAAATATTTTCAAATTTTGGTTTAACTTAACAAACATATTTTGTTTAAGAATTATAGCCAAACAAGGATCAAACCAAAAGAAAATGAATTTTCTTTCTCTACCTGTACTCTGCACATTTTCAAAACAGAGAGACATTTTGATATTTCATTCACATGCAAGCAGATTTTAAACAAGTATACTTAGTTCAACAACATGCAAACATATTTATCATCGAGCTTCAAGTCATGCAACCAGATTCCAGTGAAACAAGTTAGACTTTACTCACAGTAATATAATTTTTCTAGTGAAAACAAGTTAGACTTTACTCATAACAGAGGTGGCATATATATACATATACACGAGCATGCATCCATCACATGCAGCAACACAAAGCAAGTCAAGTTTTAATAGCATCTGTTCTCATCAGATTTTTTTTTTTAAAACAAAATTTATAGCATCTGTTTTCATCAGTTAAAAAAAACAAATTATATAGTATCAGTTCTTAACAATTTAAAACAATATCATATAGCATCTGTTCTTAACAGTTTAAAAACAAATATCAAATAGCATTTGTTCTCATCAATTTAAAACAAATTACAAATAGCATCTGTTCTTAACAGTTTAAAAACAAATTTTATAGCATCTGTCCTCATCAGTTTGAAAAAACAAATTCAAATAGCATCTATTCTCCTCAGTTAAAAAACAAAATTTATAGCATCTGTTTTCATTAGTTAAAAAAACAATATCATATAGCATCTGTTCTTATCAATTTAAAAACAAAATTATAGTATCTGTTTTCAACAGTTTAAAAACAAATTTTATAGCATCTGTTTTCAACAGTTTAAACGCAATTCAAATAGCATCTGTTTTCATCAGTTAAAATCGAATTATCAGAGCAATTGATAGCAAATATCACCTAAAACATAGCATGCAACCAAGCATTCAATTCAAAAAATATAAACACTTGAATCAAAATCAATCGTGAGCAAAGAACTCACCTTTCACCGAATCGAAATGGCCGAAGAGTAATGAGCCAAGTTGAACGAAGATTGAAGCTAAAGCCTTAATTATTGAAGCACGGAATCGAAGAGACGACGAGGAACGAGGACGGCCGCCATTAAATTTTTTTTTCTTTCGTTTGATAACTGAAGGGTTTCGATTGAATGGGGTATCGAATAAAAAGGGAAAGGGAACGTGTTTTTGCAGACAGGCACGATTTAGGGCGTGGGTTTTGGCGTGGGGGAAGGCATATGTGACGGCGTAGATTATGGTGATAAGGTAAGGCAACATACTCTTTCTCTTTTTTTTATTATTTATTTATTTTATTTTTTTATTATATATATTATTTTTTTCTTATTTCTTTATTTTAAATCCAATTTGTTTTGTAAAAATTATTTTCTTTTACTTTGTTTTTGTTTAATTTTTTTTGTTGTTAAAACTTTAACTAAGTGTATTTATTTATTTATTTATTTTGTATGATTAAAATTTTATTCCATTTTTATTTAAGTTAAGAAAAATGTTATTTATAACTAAACATCGATTTATAAATTTACGTAAATAATAATTCTCAAAATCCAAATTATTATTCCTAGTCATTCGTTCAAATTTAAAATACCAATTCAATATTCAATTTCAAAGCTAAATTCAAATTCTATTCAACTTTTCACTAGATTAAATTCTAAAATTTAATCGCCAATTTATTCTGATAATTTGAAATTCAAGTCAAATCATCATTTAAAAATTTAAAATAATTTAAATATTCACAAATTAAATTGTTTAAAATTCAGGATCGTTACAATGGCTATTTTACGCATCAGTTAAAACAAGTAATTTCCAAAAATTTATTTAATCACTTAAATTGGATTTTTAAGTATGAACAATCTTAAATGTTGTCTAAATCAAATTTAAATCAACTTCCAATACCATTTTCATTCGTATTAATTCAAGATTCAATTATCTAAATAATTCCATGTGAGAAATGCGGATTACGGATCTTAAGGCTGGAATAACGTTGTGGGGGTGAATAGTGTTTTATGGATTTTCTAAATCTTTCTGAAACTTATGTAATTTAATCAACAACAAATGAAATTCACAGGCACAGATATAATCATAGAATCAGACACGGACGCAAATACTGAATAAAAGCAGCAAAGGAAAGAACATACCAGGATTTTATACTGATTCGGAGTTACCCTACATCCAGTCCCGTACAATTGTATGGATTTCTAATCAAAATAATCTCTCAGATTACACCCTTAGTTCAAGGCTATGAGGTACACCCTCATGTATTGGAGTCCAGGGCAAACTCTCTTTATTTAACCAGGCTATAAGACCACCTAATTGATTTCTGGGGCTACAATCACACCCAATTGATTTCAAGGCTCAGTCGCACTTGTTACTCAATAGTTTGATTTACAAAAGATTCTATAACTCTGAATAGCACTGAGATCTTATGAAGAGAGTGACAGAGAATCAAACAAGAGATAATCAAGTTTGATTCACTTGGTATTTTGGCAGAGTATAGTTTAGGATACTTTAGATTAAATATGGATGATGAAGAGGAGAGAAAATAAATGAAATCTAGTAAAAAAATTCGTTTAGTACTTACTGGTATTTATAGTAGAGCAACAGCCATATCTTTTCGTGAAAGGATATGATGAATAGACACTTCTTTTGAAAATTGAAATTTGAAAATAAAAGGACACCATGTCGACGTGGGGGAGGGTTGAGAGATGTCGACATGCTCAAGGCAAAATTGATGTTTTGATTTTCTTGTTAAAATTGGTTTCTATAATTTGTCAAAACAATTTCTAAACTTTGTAAATATATTTGAATAGAGTTTAAACATATAAAAGAGTTTAGAAAGTAATCTTTAATATTTATAATCTTAATCTATAAAGTGATTTAAAATATAAGTATATAAATATTTTAAAGCTAAATATTTAAAACAAGAGATGGTTCAAAAACAAGGATAATTTTGAAATCAAAATATTAAAGATGATAAAAATAGTTTTGAGGCTAAAATATTTAAAACCAAGAGAGATGTCTTTTTGAAAAGAAAGTTTTGAAAACATTTTTTAAAAACAAGAAATATATTTTTGAAAAGCATTTTTATAAAATTAGTGGATATAAAAATAGGACCACTATATGTTTCACTAGATATTGTCGTGAGTTCCATCCCACTCGGGTTCCATCCCTTTAACAGGATCGAAGTGGATTTCATTCCATGAATAAATTTCAAATAAAGATGTAAGTGCTTTCAAGAATTTTTAACATAATTCTAGACTCAAGACTTATCTTGTACTATTGAAATCTTGAACTCTTGATATCTTGATACTCATGAGTCTTCAATCTTGATATCTTCTGTTTTGAATCTCTATACTGTACAGTCTTCATTCTTAATATCTACATGTTTATATCCTGCATATACATATATATCTAAACTATATTGTTAGTATTTATATTTTATAACAAGTCCTAAGGTTGTTGTCATCAAAACCGTCATCTCAAGGACTAACAATCTCTCCCTTTCTGATGATGACAACCTATGTTTATAAAATATACTTCTCCTTCACAATAACTCCCCCTAAACCTAATAACTCCCCCTTAATCTAAGCCTAACTACTCTAATTACTCTCTTTAATCTAGGTCTAACTACTCTATTTTATATTTCTCCCCTTTGTATCAACAAAAATACTAACATAACTGCCCCTTAGTCTTATACTGGAGTACCTGTGACAGATTATGATGGAGTGTGTTTGTGTGTATATATATAAATAACACGAGTTAATAATAAATACATGATAAATATGAAAGTTTAAACCCAATAAATATATACTATGCTTCATATAATGTTATACAATCCATTCAAACCAAAATCAACTCTAACCAAATCAAAGCAAATCAAATCAAATCAAATCAAATCACACAATTCAAAAATAAGCAATTCAAACCATAAGGAGATCAAATATATTTAGGAACTTCAATCCATCCTTCTTCTCCAAAGATTGGATCCTTTTTAATAAATTCCCAATCTTCATTATCCTGAATCAAAATTCCTATAGAATTTGTATCGAGATCATCTTTGTTGAGGGCAGAAATCATCCAACGGAGGGCATCGAAATACTTCTCTTGTTCTTTTATCATCTGCATTTAACTTAGTTCTAAGTTCCTTTGATTGCGAAGAATAAAAGTAAGTATATTCTTGAATGAATTGAAAGTTTCTTCAAGATTATGACTTAGAGTTTGAGAAGAGGAAGCCATTTTTGATAAGTAATGAAGATATGCAAATAGAGATAAGTAGAAATGAAAAGATTACAAATTTTGGAAGCAACAGGTGTTTAAATAGGTAGAAATTCATTTAAAATGAATAGACACAAGTTAGTTATTTTAATTTCAAAATTTAAAAAATAACCAAATCTGACAGTTATATGTCGACATAGGGGGGTAGAGGCATGTTGATATGGGACTGTTAATTTATATGTCTTATTTATTTTATGAATAAGTATGCATATATATAAACTTCTATACTATACTAACATTTATTCCAGAGACAAGATAAGGTAGAAAAACATAAGATGGATGATTTTTATAAATAGATGAGATGATGCATAAGATACTACATAATAAGTTAAAAGAACAATACAAGCTCACACAAAACAAATAATACATCACAACCTAGTTCTTAGAATGTGCTAGAGGATGAGGAGGATGATCATAAGCCAAGTTTCCGACCAACTTTAGCAAAGAATTTGTTCATATTAGTGGACATTTTATCCAATTTCTTACTAACGGATCTTTTGAGAATTTGTTGGTTTTCCACTATAATCTTTTGATTTTTGAGGAGAGTTTTTTTGGAAGGATTATTAATATTGGTAGGATATTTAATACTTTCCAAGGAGGTTTCTTCATTATCTTCTTCAATTTCCATTTCCTCCCCTTCTTCTTCTTCTTCATCATCTTCTTCCTCCATATCTTCATGTGCCAATCTTTCATCCTTTTCGATAAGAGATTCACATCGTTGAAATATGAAAGGAATTTTCATGAGAGAAATGTTGGCAAGATTAAACACTTTTCTTGAAACAAATTCTTCCCTTTTGTAACAACGCCAAAATAATTAAAAATCCGAGTGACATCGATTCCATCATACAAGGTATTCTCACCCATTTCCAAATTCTTAGGACGAAGTTCATCCATAATCGCTTATGCCCAATTAATGTCATAATGATCAAAGATAGTGAAGAGAGCTTTACAAACTTTTAAATTAGGGTTATTGAAATTCCCCGATCTAGGAGTGATAGTATGTTGCAAAAGAAGATTGACAATACGTGCTTTTGTACGAAAGTTAGGATTTTCAAATTCAAAGTTGCCATCTCCTTCGAAAATGTGATGAAAGGTCTCACATTTATGTTCATCAGTATTAGAAGTAGAAGATCTATTCTCGAATTCTTGAAATTGAGAATGTTGCCCAAAATTTCACAATTTAAAACAATTTTAGTGCCTTTAACACTACTCCAAATTTCATCTTCGTTTCTTTCATAAAAACCGCGATTCAAATTCGCATAAAACATTTTAACAAGAATTGGGTAACAAACAAAATCATTTTGATAATTGTAAAAAAGATTAGGGATATGATTCTCTTCAAGAAGAGTATTGATTTCATAGGTAGAGAAATCGCTAAAGATAGCAAACTTTCCTATATGAAATTTTCCGAAATTAGCATAGCTTATATAAGCCTTGATTGCTTCCGGATCATTGTAGAGATACTCTTTAATGGTTTTGGACAGCCTCATTATGGATGAAGTGCTTGAAGAAGCCATTTTTGAAGAGAGTAGAAAGTTTGAAAGAGTGAAAGAGAGTTGGAATTTTAAAATGAAAGTGAAAAGGTATGATAAGATAATGGAAATAAATAGATATTCAATAAACATGTTCTCTGGTCAAGAGGTGCCTTTCCAGAACATTGGATTTGGTGAAAAGGTGGAGGAAAATTCAAAGATTTGAATTCAAATTCAAATTTCAAATTTCTGACCGGGATGTCGACATCATGGGTAAGGCCATGTCGACACAAGTCAGAGAATTCATGTGACTTATATTTTCCTATATACTTTAATATCTGTATACATATATTATTTTTAATGTCTATATATTTTTTGGAGTAATATTAAA
The DNA here is from genome assembly GCA_030765085.1 of Allium cepa. Lineage (NCBI taxonomy): Eukaryota > Viridiplantae > Streptophyta > Magnoliopsida > Asparagales > Amaryllidaceae > Allium > Allium cepa. The sequence continues at coordinate 757,701,849 of CM060939.1, read as the reverse complement.
TATAATAATACTCTTTTAATAAAAAATATTATAATATTAAAAATAAAAATAAACACAATAATAAAAAAACTAAAATTCAAACGACACATAATTTCAAAAAACAATCAAACAATTTTAAGCAAACAATTTCAACCAATATATTGTAAACATGTATCTTTTTCTAGATTCGTATCTCCGAGACATCGGAATCATGAATAGCCATAAGCATTTATTTGGATTTTCCATCTTCTCATCATCATCATCATCGCTTGAGGATGAGTCTGAGTCTAAATCGTCTAGTGTAGCGGTATATGCTCTTTTTCTTTTCTTTGTATAATTATTGCTTGCAGGAAACTTTTGCTTATCAGGATGCGGGCAGTCTCTTTTGAGATGGCCTGGTTCGTCACAGTTGAAACATTTGACGGTTTTGGTACTTCATTATGATTTCCAGAATTCCTGTGATCATTCTTTTTGAAGTTGTTCGTCTTTTTGTATTTTAGAAACTTTCGAAAATTCTTTGTCATGAAAGCTATTTCTTCATCATCATCACTTCTCGAGTTTGATCAACCTGTTAATGCATTGAATGCAATTGACTTCTTTTCGAATGCCTTTCTATCTCTTCTCCCTTGCCATTGTACTTCGAATGACATTAGATTTCCAATCAATTCTTCAATCTTTAAAGTATTGATATCATTTTCTTCTTCGATTGCAAGAGTTTTCTGATCCCATTTTGGAGTAAGAGAATTTAGAATTTTTCTGACTTGATCTTCTTCGAAAAAAGCTTTTCCCAATGAAATTAGAGAATGCACAATATCCTGAAATCTACTATATATATCTGAAATGGACTTATTAGAATTCATTTTGAATAATTGAAACTGATTTGTGAGTATGGATATTTTGGTTTGTTTGACTTTGCTTGTTCCTTCATGAGTAACTTGCAAAGTTTTCCATATATCATGTGCAGACATACAAACAGATACTTTATTGAATTCATTCCTATCAAGTGAACAAAATAAAATATTTGTGGCTTCAGAATTATTTTGTGCAATAATCTCTTGCTCAGCAGTCCACTGTGCAAAACTAGTTGTGGGTTCAGAATATTCAGTTTGTGTGATATTCCAAGTGCCTAACCCTATTGACTGTAAATATATTTTCATTCTACATGCCCAATATGCATAGTTACTATCATTAAAAAGTGGTGTTCGGGCAGTAGACTGACACTCTACAAATGAACTAGTGATAGTGCTAACAGAACAAGTGTTGTACCCATTTTTTAAAATTTTTCAAAATTCAGATTATGAAAACTTTGAAAACCATTGCTCTGATACCAAGTGTGAGAAATGCAGATTACGGATCTTAAGGCTAGAATAACACTAGTGGTGAATATTGTTTTATGGATTTTCTAGATCTTTTTAAAACTTATGTAATTTAATCACCAACAAATGCAATTCACAGACATAGATATAATCATAGAATCAGACATAGATGCAAATACTAAATAAAAGCAGCAAAGGAAAGAACACACTAGGATTTTATATTTGTTCAGAGTATCCAGTCCTATATAATCGTACGGACTTCTTATCAAAATAATCTCCCAGATTACACCCTCGGTTTCAAGGCTACGAGGCACGCCCTCCTGTAACTTTAAGTCCAGGGCAAACTCTCTTGATTTAACTAGGCTACAAGATCACCTAATTGATTTCCGGGGACACAATCACACCCAATTGATTCCAAGGCTAAACCGCACCTTTTACTCAACAATTTGATTAACAAAAGATAATATAACTCTGAATAGCACTGAGATCTTATGGAGAGAGTGGCAGAGAATCAAACAAACGTAATCAAGTTTGATTCACTTGGTATTTCGGCAGAGTATAGTTTAGTATTCTTTAGAATAAATGTGGAAGATGAAGAGGAGAGAAAATAAATGAAATGTGGTAAAAAAATTCGTTTAGAACTTAACGGTATTTATAGTAGAGCAATAGCCATATCTATTTATGAAAGCATACGACGGATAGACACTTCTTTTGAAAATTGAAATTTGAAAATAATGAAAACCATGTCGACATGAGGGGGTTAAGAGATGTCAACATGGTCAAGGCAAAATTGATGTTTTGATTTTCTTATTAAAATTGGTTTCTATAATTTGTCAAAATAATTTCTAAACTTTGTAAACATATTTGAATATAGATTAAACATATATAAGAGTTTGGAAAGTATTTTTTAATATATATAATCTTAATCTATTAAGTGATTTAAAATCTGAGTCTATAAATATTTTAAAGTAGAATATTTAAGGTAAGAGATGGTTTAAAAACAAGGACAATTTTGAAACCAAAATATTGAAAATGATAAAAATAGTTTTGAGGCTAAAATATTTAAAACCAAGAGAGAAGTCTTTTTGAAATGAAAGTTTTGAAAACATTTTTTAAAAACAAGAGATATATTTTTGAAAAGAATTTTTATAAAATTAGTGGATATCAAAATAGGACCACTATATGTTTCACTACATATTGTTGTGGGTTCCATCCCACTAGGGTTCCATCCCTTTAACAGGCTCGAAGTGGATTCCATTCCACGAATAAATTTCGAATAAAGATGTAATTGCTTTCAATAATTTTTAACATAATTCTAGACTCAATACTTATCTTGTACTTTTGAAATCTTGAACTCTTGATGCCCATGAGTCTTCATTCTTGATATCTTCAGTCTAGAATCTCTATACTGTACAGCCATCATTCTTGGTACCTACATGTTTATATCATGAATATACATATATATCTAAATTATAATGTTAGTATTTACATTTTATAACAAGTACTAAGGTTGTTGTCATCAAAACCATCATCTCAAGGACTAATATTCCAATATTAAATTTTAAATAATTTAATTATCCATTAAATACCCATATTTCAAATGTAAGTTATTTAAATTATAAAACGAATTTAGAAAATAAACAACTACTTTCATTTTACCGCCATTCAATATTTATTGTTTAACTACAACTACTGATTCTAAACACGTTCAATGTATAGAATTTCATTTTAATATTTGTTATCGCCAAAATCTTCAGAATTATTTATCTCAAAATTTTAATATGTTCAATAAACTACAATAACAAACCATTAAATTTTTACTTCTATCCATTTTTATCCTATAATCACATTAGATTTTATAATTTAAAATAGCTAAAAGTATGGGTCGTTACATTCTCTCCTGCTCAAAACATTTTATCCTCGAAAAGGGAGTAAGTATGGAATTTAACACTTGATATATATTATTCATAAGCATCAACTTATAGAACTTTAAAATATTATTTATAAAACCATTACTACATTTCTGCTACGTCGCTCCGATCAGCTTACGAAAAATATAACTTATGTTTGAGAACAAGTTATAATTTTTTTTAGACTTCAAAATATTTCTAACATCCAGATTTATGGATAATTTCAACAGCGTCTACTATGCGCGGCTCGATCGAAATTTTTTATAATACAATATATAACCCAAGTATATCAAATATACATCCCATCTCAATGATAATGTATCCTGTAGGAAATTTTTTATAAAAGTGCGGTATGTAATCCGAGATGTGTACCATATTATTATTAAAAAGAGTAAGTTCGCTCATATTAAGCAAACAAAAGCATATAAATCTGCATACACGTCCAAACGATCTTTGTATATACCTATCTCAACTTAATTTAGAATATTAGTCACTTGTAATAAGATATGGAACATGTATGAGTTAAATAGAATCACATAGCATGAATTTTGAATCAATTCATAAGCACAAACATAAATACCCAGCATACAATCATACGCAATCAAAACATTTATAACGATATTCATCCAATTTATCCAATTAACTCATAGTTATGTTAATTTAAATTTTCCAGTGTCCATAACTAACTTATACACTTCATATTTATTAACATTCAATTTTTTATTAACATTTAATTGGCTCATTTCAATTTATTTGTATTCAACCAACTTGCATTCAATTTAATTGATTTTCATTCAGAATATTTACTTTCAAGTAATTGACATGCACTTATCAACATTAATGAATTCACATTCTATTAATTTACATTCGATTTATTTAATCCATTAAATTCCAATTGTTTCATTTTTTGTTTAGTGTAATTCATATAAATTCGTTTATGAACCATTTTATAAAATTCATTTCATATAAATCTTATTCCAATTGTTTTTTTCCACCTAGTATATTTTCTTTTTAATACTAACATCATTTATAAGTCATTTATGTTTATTATAAATATTTTATACAATGCAACCCATGTTTATTATTATTACTTCATATCTTAAGTTATTATTAAATCATTTATTCATTTCATCTATTCAAATGCATATTATAATTTACTTAATGTGACGACCCGACATTTTTAACAATTTAAAATGGAATATTTAATCGATTTTAAATATTTGAAAAGTTGATTTTAACTTGAATTTCAAATATTAATATTTATTTGGTCATTAAATCATTGAATAAAAAAAATTGTCTTCCGAGGCACAGTCTCGGAATTAGACGAAACCAGTTCCATTGGATCCGTAATAGTTAGTTATTATCGAATTTCAATTTTCGTAGCAATCAGAGTTGTCGTTTGACTCCGGCAACTTAAAACGCTTAGAAACTATTTTAATTAATTTAATTTATATTTGATCGTTTACTTCCGTAACCCGCGCATACGATCAAATTAGCCTCTGTAACACGTTCCATTGTGTTCGGAACGCGGGTAAAACCTTATTAACGCCTGCTGGCATGTCCGGTTCGGAGTTCGAGATTTCCCTATATATATAATACGAGATATTTTGAATATTAAAAAAAATAAAAAAAATCAAACCCTATTACATCCCATCAGCCATCCTAAACCGACACGCAAAAGAAATTTTGTACGCTAACATTATTTTGTCTCCCCTCTTGCTTCTTTTGAAAAGAAAGAAAATCAAAAGGGACGAGTCTTCTTCCTCAAGCTAAAATCAGTTTGTTTATAAAAAAAAGGCTGCAGTTTCTTTTCAGATGGAAGCCAAATCCCGAGCTCGTTCAAAATAAATGGCGTGTTCTCCCAATTTCCCTCTTCCCCTTTTTGTTTAGAAATCAACCATCTCGACCCGGATTTAAAAAAAAAGAAAGAAAAAGAAAAAGGGAATGGCCGAAGCCCTTAGAGAAGCAGAGAGAAATATATGGCGACGCGAATCTTACTCGAGCTCGAACTCGACGATGGGGGAGGGTATCTGCTTGCGACTGAGTCGCGACTGGGCAACAGGAAAAGCGGCGGCTCGAATAGGAAGTTGAGCTAGGGTTTCGATTGTGGGTAGTGGGGCTTTCGATTCAAGCACGGCGACGTGTAGAGGAATCGCGAAGGCAAGAGTCTCGGTCCAACTAGGGTTCACTCGCGATGGAGGGTGCAGTGTCGGCATCATGTATTCCGTTGGGGGATTGGGATTGGTGCAAGACGTGCACTGGCTTGGATAGCTGTAAGTTCAAGGTAAAGGATTAGTTTAAAAATTTTCTTTCATTAAGTTAAGTGTCAGTAAATTTAATTACAATTGAAACTGAAATCGATAACTTATATATATATATTTCAAATTTTCTTATACAAAGTTAAAATCGAATTGGAATGGATTTATATATGATAAGGTTGTTGTGTCAACTTTATTAATCAGAAAAATATAAGGGTTTTAGACATTGAACTATCTATATAAAGTTAGTTTAAAAATTTAATTTTTGATAAATTAAAATTTTAGTTTACATTAGATAAATAAATGGAAATTATTTTCTGATTTTTTGGAATCTAAATAAACTGTAAATGGTCATACAAGGTTTAAAATCAAGAGAACAAGCCAGTTGGAATGGATTGCAAACAGTAAAGGCAAGGTGAGTAAACCTCACGTTTCTAGATTTTTATTTAAATTTTAGTGGTTGAATTTAAATGATTGGCTGAATGGTTGAAATTGAATTGATGTGATATATATAGTATATGCTGGAATGATTGATATTCTATGGTGAATATATTTGGTAATTGGACTGCTTAATCCTGTGGTTTGCTTGAATATTTCGGTACCCTGAGTATCGAAATATATAAATTGGATTTTGGAAGAAATATAAGGGAGTTTAAAATGGATGATCAATTAATTCAATTAATCAATGATTTGGGATGATTAATTTAGTGATTAAGGCTTGAAATTAATTAATGAAGGTTTAAGTTAATTAATGAAGTTAATTTATTTAAAATATTCAATGGGTGGTTTGCTAGATAATTACTTAATGTAATTAATATAATATAATTGCTTGTGAAATTAATCAAGAGATTAATTAAGATGGTTAATTAAGGAGCAATTGATTTATTTAATGAACTAAATTAAAGAGTTAGTTAATTACGGATTGGGATTAATTGGAAATGATTAAGACGGTGTTTTAATTAATGTAATTAAATTTTGATTAGGATAAATGAATATAAAATAGGAAATCCTTAATTCATATAATTGATGATGTAATTAGCGATTGATTAATTAATCAGTAATAAGTGATTTATGAGAAGTAAATGAATATAAGTAATTATGGATTAATGCAATTAAAAATAGTTAATTAACTCATGAAGATATTGGGATTACTTGTTGATCTGGTTAAGAAGAATTAACATCGTGAAATTGATTAAAGTTAATTACTGGAACAAAATTTGAAGGATAATTAATAATGAAGGGATGATTGGTAATTTATTGGAAATTAATTAATATTGAATGAGGGAAACTAAGTGAATGTGGTAAAAAAATTCAATTAGAATCAATTAAATTAATTTGATTGTGATTAAGCTTTGCTTATGGATGATTAGTGGTATTGGATGTTGAATGAGTTGATATTTCTTATATGAAATGTGTGTATTTCATTTGAATAACTTGGGTTAAGAAAATATGAGTTTCGAAGAGACCGGGGTCGGATATTTGGAAATACCCGAAACCACTTCGAATTTCTTTTATAAATTGTTTTGTGAAATCAATAGGCTGGAATGAAATGAGTTAGGTGAATTGGATTATTTTATCTAAGTTTGGTACTTAGAAATTGATATGTGAAATAAGTGTTGTCTATAGTAAATTGTGAATTGATTAAATTGACATATGTTACCCAGGTTTATATAAGTTGTTGTTTGGGTATTCCATGATTAGTTGGGTTTACTCACGCTGGTTTCCAGCCTGACCCGGGTGTTACTTTGGTGTAATGCTCGGGTCAGACCGAGTATTACAGATTTTCAAGTGGGTACGTTCTGGAGCTCAGGAGGCGAGCTGGATGGAAATAGCGTATAGAGTATTTCTGCTGTAGTATATTATTGTGTATCTGTGACTTGATTTGTATACGTCCAGTGTCTGTATATACGTGTAACTCTAATGTATATTAAATGTAATCAACGGATATAGTACTCTTATGTAAACTGATTATTTATTATTATATTTTATCCGCTGCGAATGTGAGTTGTTGATGTTTCTACTCTTCTTCTTCTTCTTCTTTCTCTTTCTTCTTTTTCATAACGATCTGGAATTTTCGGCTTCGAAAATTCCGGGTCGTTACATTTGGTATCAGAGCTGGAAGGTTAAGCAAGAACCTTGGCTCTGGTGGGGATTACTCATTAAATAGAGTCAGTGGTACTCTAAAATGAGTTGAATGTATATTTATATGAGCGCGTACTTGTTATTTTCTTATATAAAGGTTTTAAATGATTTTATATATATAAAAAAAATATTTTTCTATATATAAAGTAATATTTTCTTCAAATTAATATAAAGGTGATTGGTTGTTAAATTATTGGAATTAAAATTTAGAAGTCATATAATACAACCAGATTGAAGTCTTGAATTAGAATTAAATGAAGTAAAAACGAAAATACAACCAAATCGAAATTTAATTAATTGAAGTTTAAATTCTAAATTTAGAATTCAGGAATTAAATTATAAAAAAAGCTTTATATAAATGTAAGTTTGAAATGGGATTCAAACTGAGATTTAATCTTGAATTTATAGAAATAAGAATAATATAAAAAGGAAATTGGACTTGTTGAAACAATGGGTTGTTTGAAATTGATTAGAATTTAAAACCAAAGGTGGTTTAAATTTTAAAATATGGCTGGAGGGTCAAGAAATAAATATTTATATATGTATGGATATACATGATAATTTAGAATAAACTCTAAGAGGTTGAGTTTTGATTTTTCCCCTGAAATGTGATGTGAAAACCCAATGTGATATAAGTTTTGAACTTATACGAAGGAAAGAATTTTAAAGTTGGAAGTAGAAATTCAAATTGAGTAAGGTTGATTGGATTAAGTAAATTGTAATTTAACTTGGAAAGTTAAATGGTTGATTTGAATTGGGAATTTGTGTGATCTCAAACGGGTTTGAGATTTAAAATTTAAAATGGATGGACGTTTAAAATAAATTGGATGATATCATCCTATTGTTAATAAAAATCTTTAAATTGAGAATGGTATTGTACAAATAAAATGAATTTGAATAATTAAATTGTAAATTAAACTGTTTAAGAACTGGCTTCAAACTGGAAGATAAATTTGAATAATAAATTAAATTTTGAAAACAAATAAAATTTGCATTGAACTCTTATTTGAACCTTGAAATACATAAGTAAAAATAATATAAAATGGAATTTTGAGAATTGAACTCAGAAATTAAATTGATTAATTTTTTTTAATAAAGGTTAATTTGGTTTAAATGGTTAAACCAACCTTTGAGAATGTAACTCGAATTTACATAATTCGAGATAGTTTAAATTCAAGATTTGAAAATGAATTCAGTTTGAATTAAGTGGATTGGTGATGGAAGATGTATAAGTTTAAAATTTAAATGGCAAATTAAATTGGATAATATTGAAATGATTTGAATATGAAATGGGTTCAATTGATAATAATTTAAATCGATTGGAATAATAAGAAATTAAAATTAAAATCGAACAGGATTAAAATCAACTAGAATTTGTTTAAATTGGGAAAGGAATCAAGATTGATTCAACTTGAATTGGGAATAAATCAAGTCTAATGGAATTTGGATTTATTTAAATCGAAATTGGGTTAATTAAATAGAAGTGGAAAGTCCAGTTGAATTGTGGGGAAGTGAACAGTTTGACTCTTGGCTATTTTCAATATAAATTGTTTTCATATAAATTTATTTTCTTTCTTCAAGCCAAATTATGTTATATTTGTTTTACAATTATTTTTGAAGCTATTTAACTATTTTTCAACTGTTTTATAAACTAATTACTATTTTTCAACTATTTTACAAATAAATTACTATTTTTCAATAACCTCAAATTTCTGGAACTATTTAACTATTTTCAATTATTTTACAATTAGTTAACTATTTTATAGCTATTTTGCAAACTAATAATTATTTTCAACTACTTATCTATTTTAAAATTTTCAAGCTATTTACTAAAACTGGTCGGAGTTCAAACTGTTAATTGGTTTAAATACCCAACTGAGGTAAGAATTGAAGTGACAATTCAATGGGAATTAAAGGAAATGTGAATAGAAAGGAAATTGATCTTGGAGAAAAAGTAATCAAATTTGAATATTTGATTTTGAACAAACAAGGTTATATATCTTTGTTATATAAGATAAATCTTCCATTATTGAATCTATTGCTGGAAGAAAAGGATTTTTGAACATGTTTGAAGTATAAAAGGATTTATACAAGCTGGAAATGATCCTAAGTTTAAAAAAATTATATATATATATATATATAAAGGATCTTATGAGGATTTTGAAAAAGGTTTTGGAAACCTTTGGATTTGGAAAGGCTTTTGATCTTTGGGTAAAATCAATATCAATATTGAATTTGGAAAGCCTATTTTGAGAATTATCGATTTTGGGATAATCGATTTTGTGTAAAGGAGCTTTGATAAAATTCATACTAGGTGTATGATTTGAAAGATACTATATGTGTATAGTATAAAGTGTTTTGATGATGGCTCTGGGGAAAAAGGCGCTCCCTTGAAATGGACTTCTCAGGAGTGCCACCGGGTGGTGCTGCCTTGAGCCCAAAGGGGGGGTTCTAACGTTGATCCTGTAAGGAGTCCGGACAAAACTAGTTCCTGAGGATTATGAGTTGAGTATAACATAGCGAAAGTCGTGTGTGCCGTTGAGAGCCAACAGTCTGTGGTTGATTTTATATCGGCAGACTGCGACCTATGTAGGAGTGGAGAAGTTTCATTTCGACAGCGAAATCAGAGGCCGCGAAGAGCCTGCAGTTACATGGACTTTTTCCGCGACGGCAACGTAGCCCTGGATGTAACTGTGATCTGTTGTGTGGAATCCATGGCGTAATCAAGAGGCCGCGGAGAGCCTGCAGTTACATGTACTTTTGCTGCGACGGCAACGTAACCCTGGGATGTAACTGTGACCATGGATGGGGGTGATGATTTTCAGAGTATTGTCACCAAAGATATTTCCTCTATTTTCAAAAACTGTTTTCTATATTTTTAATAAAATTATTATTCAAATATTTTCACTGGATGTTGAAAACTAGTTTACCAAGTACTTAAAGATTTTCAGTCCTACGCTTGATCAACGTATGACTGAATTTCAATGAGAACAAGGATGGACTGGTTGAGACATTGAGTTATAAGAAATATTTTATAAAAGCTATTTTAATAATATTATGATATTTTAAAGGCATTTCTAAAATTTTAAAATTAAAGAGTTGGGATTTGGGAAATAAAAGGGAAACTCCAAACTGGAATTATAAAAAAATAAATTTGAACTCAGGAAAAATTTAATGAAGTAATTTTCTTTGTAATAAAAGTTGGAAGTAAGCTAATAAATAATTATTTGATAAAGTATGTTAAAAAAATTTAACCTTGGTAAATAAATGGATTGTAAATGAATAATGGAGTTTGGAAATGAATTAGAATTGTAAATAGAATTCGAGTTAGATTTGATAATGAATTAAATAAGAGGGGATGTTGTAAAATAAAAAAATAAATAAAATAGAGTTGGATTGGAAAAAAAAATGTAGTGGTTTGAATTACAAATAAAATTCAAAGGTGATTGAATAATAGTTAATGGAAGTTGCAAGTAAATTGGATATATGAGAAATGTTGTCGAATGAAATGAAAGTGATTTATAATAGAAATGGTTTGAATTGCAAAAAAACAGAATCCAAGTGAATAGAAATAAATTGGGAATAGCCTTGTATTAATAAAATAAATTCAATAACGAATTAAGTAAGCAAATTAAAAATTAAAATGAAAATGGATGGGCTTACTGAATTTAATGGAATTTGATTAAATGAGAATCAAATAAAAGTAAACTTAAGTTTGGTGTTGGGATAAATTAAAGTAAATCAACTTAAGTTTAAAATTTATGAAGCTTGGCTTCGAATAAGCGTAAACGCCCATTAAATAAAAATTTGGATTAAATTATTTTGGGAAATAGTTAATAATTTATAAGAATGGAATGTGCCAAGCTTAATAAATTGTTTTGCATGAAATCTAATGCGGAAATAAATTGAATGGTTGATTAATAAATTACTAATGAAATGGAATTGAATACTGAATAAGTTGAAATTAATTTAAGTAATTATAAACTACATGGATACTCTATTAAACGTATATCGTCGAAATTGTATAAAATGGTTGTCATTCGGCGTAAATAAAAGTAACTAAAATTCTATGAGTTGATAAAGATTAAATAAAATTGATTCTGGATCATTTGGAGTGAATATGAGCTTGTTTGGATTAAAAATCAATGGAATGTAAGAAATTTGGGTTGCAAACCATTAAAATTGAATGTAATGGCATATAAATTTGGTTGGAAGCAATTGGATTATCTTTAAATTATATAAATCGCTTATGGTAAGCGTTTGGTGTTTGTTGGTTTTGAAATGCTTGTGTTTAGCCATTAAAAGTAAGTGAAATGCTAATAAATATTCTATATATGACACTTACATATTTAAATTAAGTAAGTACAGGTACAGGAAAGCCGTTTGGCTGGATTTGGATTGCACTAATTGCTAAAATTAATAAGCTGCTTACTTAAATGCTAAATAAAGGTACGCCCACGCAATAAAATTAGGAAATATGAACTGTTTTTGCTTTTTTTCCGACCCTGTGGGTCGATGTATATATATTTATATCTATTGTCAAATTGCAAAAGATCCTCCGTACAAAGGAGACTCTGCCAAAAAATTTTGAAAATTTTGGGAGTTAGAACATTTTTGGAAATTTTTGGTTAACGACAAAACAATTTCAGATTAGAAATTAAAATAAACTAGTAAATGAAACTAATATGAATCAGTTTAAATGAAAGATAAAACTCAATATTCAAATTGAAAATAAATTGAATTCATATGAAAACGGAGAAACTAATTTGAATAGAAGTTGGTATGAAGCTTATGTAAGGAAATGTATACAATGATTTGAAAGGTTACGATTGGATATTGTTGCTAAGTGAGATATGCAGGTATTAAAGGGAAAGAAAATTGGATGTGATTCCAAAAGATAAATGTGAATTGCCCGACAAAAGGTATGTATTTAATTTCTATATGAAATTGGATTGGGTTTTTGATGTAGCCACTTGGCTTTTGTTTTCTTTGGAATTTGGGAGCCCGTAGAGGCCTCTTGTAGTAGTACCGAGCTAGCCGCGCAAAGGAGACGCTGGCAAAAATTTTCGGAAATTTAGAGAGTTAAAAAAAATTTGAGAAAATTTTGATAATTCAAAATTTGGTTTTAAAATGAAATTTAAAGGATTAGACAAAAGGGTATTGCTTGAAAACTATAGAAGGTTTTGGGAAGTTGGTTAAGGTGATAGTGGATCTTTAATAATATATAGTTGGTAGGATGTTGACTTGGGAGTTTTGGGAAAAGGTAAACGGGTTTGGAACCATTCTTCCTAACTAGTAATTTCGGGGACGAAATTCTTTTAAGGGAGGAGGACTGTGACGACCCGACATTTTTAACAATTTAAAATGGAATATTTAATTGATTTTAAATATTCGAAAAGTTGATTTTAACTTGAATTTCAAACATTAATATTTATTTGGTCATTAAATCATTGAATAAAAAAAATTGTCTTCCGAGGCATAGTCTCGGAATTAGACGAAACCAGTTCCATTGGATCCGTAATAGTTAGTTATTACCGGATTTCAATTTTCGTAGCAATCAGAGTTGTCATTTGACTTCGGCAACTTAAAACGCTTAGAAACTATTTTAATTAATTTATATTTGATCTTTTACTTCCCTAACCCGTGCATACGATCAAATTAGCCTCCGTAACACGTTCCATTGTGTTCGGAACGCGGGTAAAACCTTATTAACGCCTGCCGGCATGTCCGGTTTGGAGTTCGAGATTTCCCTATATATATAATACGAGATATTTTGAATATTAAAAATAAAAATAAAAAATTCAAACCCTATTACATCCCATCAGCCATCCTAAGCCGACACGCAAAAGAAATTTTGTACGCTAACATTATTTTGTCTCCCCTCTTGCTTCTTTTGAAAAGAAAGAAAATCAAAAGGGACGAGTCTTCTTCCTCAAGCTAAAATCTGTTTGTTTATAAAAAAAAGGCCGCAATTTCTTTTCAGATGGAAGCCAAATCCCGAGCTCGTTCAAAATAAATGGCGTGTTCTCCCAATTTCCCTCTTCCCCTTTTTGTTTAGAAATCAACCATCTCGACCCGGATTTTTTTTTAAAAAAAAGGGAATGGCCGAAGCCCTCAGAGAAGAAGAGAGAAATATATGGCGACGCGAATCTTACTCGAGCTCGAACTCGACAGTGGGGGAGGGTATCTGCTTGCGACTGAGTCGCGACTGGGCAACAGGAAGAGCGGCGGCTCGAATAGGAAGTTGAGCTAGGGTTTCGATTGTGGGTAGTGGGGCTTTCGATTCAAGCACGGCGACGTGTAGAGGAATCACGAAGGCATGAGTCTCGGTCCAACTAGGGTTCACTCGCGATGGAGGGTGCAGTGCCGCATCATGTATTCCGTTGGGAGATTGGGATTGGTGCAAGACGTGCATTGGCTTGGATAGCTGTAAGTTCAAGGTGAAGGATTAGTTTAAAAAATTTCTTTCATTAAGTTAAGTGTCAGTAAATTTAATTACAATTGAAACTGAAATCGATAACTTATATACATATTTCAAATTTTCTTATACAAAGTTAAAATCGAATTGGAATGGATTTATATAAGATAAGGTTGTTGTGTCAAGTTTATTAATCAGAAAAATATAAGGGTTTTAGACATTGAACTATCTATATAAAGTTAGTTTAAAAAATTAATTTTTGATAAATTAAAATTTTAGCTTACATTAGATAAATAAATGGAAATTATTTTCTGATTTTTTTGGAATCTAAATAAACTGTAAATGGTCATACAAGGTTTAAAATCAAGAGAACAAGCAAGTTGGAATGGATTGCAAACAGTAAAGGCAAGGTGAGTAAACCTCACGTTTTTGGATTTTTATTCAAATTTTAGTGGTTGAATTTAAATGATTGGCTGAATGGTTGAAATTGAATTGATGTGCTATATATAGTATATGCTAGAACGATTGATATTCTATGGTGAATATATTTGGTAATTGGACTGCTTAATGTTGTGGTTTGCTTGAATATTTCGGTACCCTGAGTATCGAAATATGTAAATTGGATTTTGGAAGAAATATAAGGGAGATTAAAATGGATGATCAATTAATTCAATTAATTAATGATTTGGGATGATTAATTTAGTAATTCAGGGTTGAAATTAATTAATGAAGGTTTAAGTTAATTAATGAAGTTAATTTATTTGAAATAATCAATGGGTGGTTTGCTAGATAATTACTTAATGTAATTAATATAATATAATTGATTGTGAAATTAATCAAGAGATTAATTAAGATGGTTAATAAAGGAGCAATTGATTTATTTGATGAAGTAAATTAAAGAGTTAGTTAATTACGGATTGCGATTAATTGGAAATGATTAAGACGGTGTTTTAATTAATGTAATTAAATTTTGATTAGGATAAATGAATATAAAATAGGAAATCCTTAATTTATATAATTGATGATGTAATTAGCGATTGATTAATTAATCAGTAATAAGTGATTTATGAGAAGTAAATGAATATAAGTAATTATGGATTAATGCGATTAAAAATAGTTAATTAACTCATGAAGAAATTGGGATTACTTGTTGATCTGGTTAAGAAGAATTAACATCGTGAAATTGATTAAAGTTAATTACTGGAACAAAATTTGAAGGATAATTAATAATGAAGGGATGATAGGTAATTTATTGGAAATTAATTAATATTGAATGAGGGAAACTAAGTGAATGTGGTAAAAAAATTCAATTAGAATCAATTGAATTAATTTGATTGTGATTAAGCTTTACTTATGGATGATCAGTGGTATTGGATGTTGAATGAGTTGATATTTCTGATATGAAATGTGTGTATTTCATTTGAATAACTTGAGGTTAAGAAAATATGAGTTTCAAAGAGACCGGGGTCGGATATTAGGAAATACCCGAAACCACTTCGAATTTCTTTTATAAATTGTTTTGTGAAATCAATAGGCTGGAATGAAATGAGTTGGATGAATTTGATTATTTTATCTAAGTTTGGTACTTAGAAATTGATATGTGAAATAAGTGTTGTCTATAGTAAATTGTGAATTGATTAAATTGACATATGTTACCCGGGTTTATATAAGTTGTTTTTTGGGTATTCCATGATTAGTTGGGTTTACTCACGCTGGTTTCCAGCCTGACCCGGGTGTTACTTTGGTGTAATGCTCGGGTCAGACCGAGTATTACAGATTTTCAGGTGGGTACGTTCTGGAGCTCAGGAGGCGAGCTGGATGGAAATAGCGTATAGAGTATTTCTGCTGTAGTATATTATTGTGTATCTGAGACTTGATTTGTATACGTCCAGTGTCTGTATATACGTGTAACTCTAATGTATATTAAATGTAATCAACGGATATAGTACTCTTCTGTAAACTGATTATTTATTATTATATTTTATCCGCTGCGAATGTGAGTTGTTGATGTTTCTACTCTTCTTCTTCTTCTTTCTCTTTCTTCTTTTTCATAACTATCTGAAATTTTCGGCTTCGAAAATTCCGGGTCGTTACACTTAAGTTCATTTTTCATCACTCAATTCATAATGATAATTTTCTTTTTCTCACCATCATTTTGATTCAACTTCTCTTAAGTTAACTACTATTTATACTTTATTCTATTAACTTATTCTGTATCATATTTGTTAACATTCAATTTTATTAAAACTCATTTTATTTGCATTTAATTTATTTACATCCAATTTAAATTCAATTCAATTACTTATATTAATTCCACTTACACTCATTTATTTTTATTCAATTTCTTTCATAACTTAAACTACATTTCATTTTACAATTCAAATTCTTATTCATTTTATTAATTCATTTTATAGTTTAAGTGGAATTAATTCACTTTACCAATTTATCTAGTTTCATTTAGATCCGGTTCAATTTTTTTAATATTAAGTTAAATTTCATTTCATTTTAATGTACATATTTATTTAATTTTATTCAAGTTAAATTTTCTTATCATTCACATTTAAAAAAATTAGAATTTTGTTTTTAGCTTCATATTCTCAAATCTATAAATTATACAATATGTTCATTTTATTATTTTATCTAATTCATTTCAAATATATTTCATTTATTTAAGCTTCATGAGTTGGCCTTCATTTCATTTACTTAATTTCACTAACTCCGTTTAATTAAAATCTCTTAAGTTAATTATTTTATTTCATATCTGAAATTTAAATTTTCTTTTTGTTTACTTAACAAAAATATTCAACAATTTTAAATTTTAATTTTAGTTTCCTGTTCAATCTATAAATTATAACTTATTTTTATCTATACTATTTTAAATTATAAGTTCAAAAATATTTTCATATATTTTTCAAATCATACTTAGAATCTCTTTCACAACAAAACTTGTTTTAATCGAAAATAGATTCCTTTTGGTAGTGATTCTTACTCAGAAACTCGAAATTGAATACTAGCAATGCTACAGTCATCTCTAGAACTATTTCCCAGTGACTAAAGCGAGTTCAGTGCTTTTTTCTTTCAAAATCATTTCAAAATATATTTCTAGTCAAGACACTTTCAAATGATATTATTATTAATTTTGAATTCTTTGAAAACAATTTTGAAAACAACAGGTTTTAAATTCAAAAATTCTCGACATTTAATTCTTTCTATTTATAAACTATATCATAAATATACTTATACAAATTCCAATACCTTATTGCCAAAACATTATTTTAAACAATTCTTATTGCAATTAGATTTCAATTCAATTTAATTATCGAACACTTGGTACAATAGAATTCATAAAGTATTCGTTTTATTTTAATTCAACCAATAATCGACAATAGCTAAATATTATCACCTCCTAACAAACAATATTCATTAATAATCATTTTATATATAATATAATTTAGGTAAAATTATTTCATTTACCCGATTTTTAAACAATATCATGTTGACTTGTCTCGTTTAAGTGTTTAGAAACTCATATCGATAACTGGCGTCCCACGCATCAACTAGAATTCATAAACAACTCGACGGATAAGTAAACACAATATAAAACATTTTATAACACTAACAAGTATGCACTCTCGTATATATACACTCAAACAACTCATTCTAGGGTATTACTACCCTATCTCTAATGAGTCAGACCCCACGAAGCTAAGGTTATCGCTAAACCAAAGCTCCGATAACAACTGTGACGACCCATATTTCGAAAGGTTTAAATTGACAATAATCCATGCATGTCTAACTTAAACAATCCGAAATATAGATAATCAATGGGGTTAATTAAGAAAAATAAGGAAAGAAGAAGAAAACAAACGCAGAATCTCACAGCGGAACGATAAAATGTAATAATCAAATAAATAGTTCATTAAGTTGTTTATATTATACGTTTGATTGTAATTTATACAACATTTATCAGAGTTATATATACAACAGAGATAAATAAAATCAATGCAGCAGCAACGTGATGCAGAAATACTAGTAGTAATAGTATACCAAATCTTTGTCTTCATCCTACAGAGAATAATCTTCAATGCACTGAAAAACAGGACTGACCCGAGCGTAATGGAAAGTCAAAACACTCGAGTCAGAACTAAAATATTCTTATGCGAGTCAAATCGATATCACGAATAACATGAGTGTTATGGCGTCAGAGATGTTTACAGGATTTCACATCTCCTATCTAGTGTATTACATGCATGCAATAACTCAAGAGATGTTCGGGATTTTTCATCTCTTAAAGATCCATCAAAATATTATATGTAGTAGAATACGCTACATATATAATGTCTAATTGGTAAAATAAATATTTTTCTTAGCGTTTAGGATTTACATTGATCTCCCTTAACGCGTTTTTAAGAAGTGTCGTACATTTTGAATATAAACACTAGTAAACCGTCAGCGGATAGGGATGCGCCATGGTACGACAACACGAAATCAAAATCGTAATGGTCTCGAATAAGGATAAAAGTATGATAAAGGCAATGATCAAGGTAGACTATTACTAGCTTACCCTTCCTAGTTGGTGGTAACCCCTAACGGCCCATCGCGTCTGACACTCCCAAAATCTGAGGGTGTGCACTAATCAATAAAAATGTCATGATGGTAATACGAAGAAGTGTGTCCGCTAGAGGTAGCTAACCTCATTGGCCGATACGGCTCCTATTTTAGTCATTTCATATTGACATAAGTGTCAAGCTAATCGATCGTTGTTCTCTTTCGTCAAATCCAGCAAATGTTGCCAAATCCAACCACTTCATTCTGGAGTCTCCTCCATATACATAGTTGTTAAAGTGGTTTCAATATTGACTGAGAGTATGCCAATAAGAGGCTCTGGTCTCTTTAAAAAGCAAACATTGTTTGACGCACCGGTTGGTACTTTGATATTTCAAAAACAATTCGTACTTAATATCAAAATCAAATTCATTTCGAAATCATCATATTTACTCAAAATATACCATATCATTTTTTTCCTTAATATCATGATTTAGCTTCCAAAATTATTTCGAATTTCAGTTTAGGTTATAACTTCATTTTAACCTTATTCGTACCTAAATCCAAGATTTAAATATAAACATTTCATCCTTGACCAGTTTGAATTTTAAAAAAATAGTTTGAATAGTTTAAAATAATTAAAAAGTTAAAATATTTTGATATATAATGTTTGAGCCTTAAAAATGGTTTATATAGTAAAGTAGTATGGAAAATCAAAGTAATTTAAACTAAAAGGTAGGTTTTTAAACAGTTTATATAATAAAACAAGTTAATTAAAAACAGTTCAAAGTCAAACTGATTTAATTTCAAACTTTCCAACTCAAATCAAATTCAATTTCCATTTTGATTCAATCGATTTAATTCTAATTTCAAGTCGAGTTCTACTTCGATTCCAATTTTAATTCACACACATCTGATTTCAAATTCGGATTAATTAAATTTCGCTTCCAATTTCAATTAATTTCAATTTCAATTCCAACTTGAATAAATTTCAATTCCAACTTGAATAAATTTCAATCCAATACCAATTTAATTCCATTTCCAATTTTAAATTAATTTTAATTTCAATTCCAAATATTTGATTCAATGACTTAATTTCTACTCAGACCTCAAATTTAAACTATTTCAATTATATCAATTTCGAGTTTGATTTTTTTAAATAGCGGTTCAAATCACTTAAATCAAACTAACTTCCAATATTCAATCTAAAATCTAAATCTTCAAATATAATTCAATTTAGACCTCAATTTTGAATTATCGTTTTATATTACTTTTACTTAGCAATACTCAAAGTTCGAATAGAAGTCCAATCTTTGAAAAAAAAATACTTTTTGAAATTTAGATCATATTTCAATTATAATTTCAAAATCTTAACTTCGATTATTTAAGCATTTCCAGTTATCGAATTTAAATTTCAACATTCCGAGCTTAAGTTCGAAAATCATTCGATTTCCATAAATTCGATTTTTATTTCTTTAAATCAAATCATTTAAATATTCAAATCAAAAATTTTAAAATCGTTTAATTTAACAATCCGGTGTCCATATATAATTCTCTATCCTATGGCCAAGTGAATCAGTTATTTCAATTTTAATTCAGGCATGGACATATATCATTTCATCCAAAGCAAATGTCAAAGGTCAATATCATTTCAACATATTTCTTAATTTATTTGAAATAACTCAATTTACAGTTTTATACACCATAAATAATATACAAGATGATAGCAAGGTATATATAAAATAAATAATTGTCCAGTCATCCAAATATCAACCAATTTGCATCCATCACAATCAATCATCCAAATAGTCACAATATCACAACAATTAACTGGATATCAATAATTAGGAGTTTACTGGTAATTTAATTCAAATTCAGTTTAACTGTGGATTTAAATTTCTATCAGTTAATTTAGATGTCAAATTAAATGTCAATTAAATTTATCAAACAACAAGCAATAAATTCAAATCACTTCATAATTTTAAATTTAACTAACAAAAAAAATAATCTAGTAATTCTTAAGCGATATAAACACTCACCTTTTATTTGAAAATGAAAATATTTCGGCTTCAAATAAATTCCACTTCCATTTCATGCCAAACCCTTCGTCGATACGATTCCAACGCTGCATGTAGCATCTCAATCGAACCTCGTATGTGAAAGATATACAATTTAGAAGATTAGTGATTTTTAAAACAATATAAAATTTCAATTTCTTTCTTTTTTTTATTAAACTTCGGGTTAATCTCCACCGTTCATTCTGGTTGAAGGATTCTGGCCCGTCAATCTCCTTTCCTTCTTCTTCGCTCCTTGGGCCGAAACAAACCCAAACTCAACAATACTTTGACCGCCTACCACGCCTCCACCTGACCACTTGCACCCCATCAAAGAAGGCACCTGAAACCTCTACCTCCGCCGCGCCTCTGGCCAGAGCCATGATGAACTCGGCCCCACCTTTCACATGAAACACTAGTTCGAATGGCCAGTAAAAATGAGTAGATCTCGTCTCGATCGTCATGCCATACGACGAATCCTCCATTGGATTTATAGATCTTGAAGTGCTCTACCAATCTCTAATTGAAAGATTTTGTTATTAGTTGATGTATTAAGCGATGATAGGAGGGGAAAGGCTGGAATGTTTCTGGC
The DNA here is from genome assembly GCA_030765085.1 of Allium cepa. Classification (NCBI taxonomy): domain Eukaryota; kingdom Viridiplantae; phylum Streptophyta; class Magnoliopsida; order Asparagales; family Amaryllidaceae; genus Allium; species Allium cepa. The sequence continues at coordinate 757,680,635 of CM060939.1, read as the reverse complement.
AATCAATACGTGAGGGTAGTGGAAAGAATAATACTAGGGTTAGGGTTGAGTGCACGCGTATATATACACGTGACAATATATTATTTTAATATTATTTCGATTACTCATGCGAAATTTTGGACGAACTTCAATCGAGGCGTACCGCCTGGCGTTTATTATTTTTTACCCCTATTCTGAACGCAATGGAACTAGTCTTGAGGTCTAATTCGATCATATGCAGAAGATAGCTTTTCAAATCGAATTATTTTAACTAAATTCTGAAATGAATTTCTACGAATTTCAAACTCACACGGCCAAACGACAAGTCAGATCACTACGAAATTTGAAATCGCACAATAATTTACTGTTACGGATCCAATGAAACCGCTTTTGTCGAAATCCGTGATAGTGGCCAAAATGACTATTTTTACTCGTCAATTAAAACAAGTAATTCCCAAGAATTTATTTAATCACTTAAATCAATTTTTATGTATAACAATCTTCATTGTTGTTTAAATAAAATTTAAATCGACTTCTGATACCATTTTATTTCACATTAATTCAAGATTTAATTATCTAAATAGTTCCAATATTAAAATTTAAATAATTTAATTATCCACTAAATCACCATATTTCAAATATAAGTTATTTAACTTATAAAACGAATTCAAATAATAAACAACTATTTTCATTTTACGGTCATTCAATATTTATTGTTTAATTACAACTATTGATTCTAAACATGTTCAATATATAGAATTTCATTTTAATATTTGTTATCGCAAAAACCTTCGGAATTGTTTATCTCAAAATTTTAATATATTCAATAAACTACAATAATAAATCATTAAATTTTTACTTCTACCAATTTTTATCCTATAATTGCATTAAATTTTATAATTTAAAATAGCTAAAATTATGGGTCATTACATTCTCCCCCACTCAAAATTTTCCATCCTCGAAAAGGGATTAAGTACGGGATTTAACACTTGATATATATTATTCAAAACTATCAACTAATAGAACTTTAAGATCATATTTATAAAATCATTACTACGTTTCTAGTACGTTGCTTCGATTGGCTTATGGAATGAAAAAGAAGTTACAAAAAAATTTAAAACTTCAAAAATTTTCTAATACCCGGATTTATGAAAAATTTCGGCAGCGTCTCCTTTGCATGGCTCGATCGAAAATTTTTATAGTACTACATATAACCCAAATATATATCAAATATACATCCCAACTCAATAATGAGGCATCCCTTAGGGAAAAATATAAAAGTGCGGAATGTAATCCGATATGTGTACCTTATTATTATTAATACGAGCGAGTTCGCTCGTATTAAGCAAGCAAAAGCATATAAGTCCGCATATACATCCAAACGGTCTTCGTATGTGCCTATCTCAATTCAGTTTAGAATATTAGTCACTTATAATAAAATATGGAACATGTATGAGTTAAATAGAATCACATAGCATGAATTTTGAATCCAATTCATAAGCATAAGCACAAATACCGTACATACAACAATCATATGTAATCAAAACAGTTGTAACGACAATTTACAATAAAAGAAACCATTCAGTTATTAATATTCATCCAATTTATCCAATTAACTCATAGTTATATTAATTTACATTTCCAATCTCCAAAGCTAATTTACGCACTTCATTTTAATTAACATTCAATTTTTTATTAACATTTAATTGGCTCATTTCAATTTATTTGTATTCAACCAACTTACATTCAATTTAATTCACATTCAATTGATTTTCATTCAGTTAATTTACTTTTAAGTGATTGACATGCACTTATCAACATTACTGAATTCAGATTCTATTAATTTGCATTCGATTTATTCAATTTAATCTGTCAAATTCCAATTGTTTCACTTTTCGTATAGCATATTTCATATAAATTCATTTATGAACCATTTTATAAGATTCATTTCATTTAAATCTTATTCCAATTGTTAATTTTTTTATTTACACCTAGTATATTTTCTTTTTAATACTAACATAATTTAGAAGTCATTTAAGTTTATTATAAATATTTTATACAACACAACTCATGTTTATTATTATTACTTCATATCTTAAGTTATTATTAATTCATTTGTTCACTTCACTTATTCATTTCATTTATTCAAATCCATATTATAATTCACTTAAGTAAATTTTTCATAACTCAATTCATATTGATAATTTTCTTTTTATCACCATCAATTTGATTCAACTTCTCTTAAGTTAACTTTAATTTATAATGTCTCTATTAACTTATTCCGTATTATATTAGTTAACATTCAATTTTATTAAAACTCATTCTGTTTGCATTTAATTTATTTGTATCCAATTTAAATTAAATTAAATTACTCATATTAATTCCACTTACACTCATTTATTTTTGTTCAATTTCTTTCACAACTTAAACTACATTTCATTTTGTAATTCAAGTTCGTATTCATTTTATTAATTCATTTTATAGTTTAAGTGGAATTAATTCACTTTACTAATTTATCTAGTTTCATTCGGATCCAGTTCAATTTATTTAATATTAAGTTAAATTTCATTTCATTTTAATCCATTACTTAGTTTACTTAATTTTATTCAAGTTAAATTTTCTTATCATTCACATTTAACAGATTTATAATTTTGCTTTTAGCTTCATATTCTCAAATCTATAAATTATACAATCAATTCATTTAAAATTTCATTTTATTATTTTATCTAATTCATTTCAAATACATTTCATTTTATTTAAGCTTTCTTGAGTTAGCCTTCATTTCATTTAATTAATTTCACTAATTATATTAAATTAAATATCTTAAGTTAATTATTTTATTTCATATCTCAAATTCAAATTTTCTTTTTGTTTGCTTAACAAAAATATTCAATGGTTTTAAATTTTAATTTTTCTTTCCTGTTCAATCTATAAATTATAACTTACTTTTATCCATACTATTTTTAATTATAAGTTCAAAACTATTTTCATATATTTATCAAATCATACTTAGAATCTCTTTTAGAACAAAACTTGTTTTAATCGAAAATTGATTCCTTTTGGTAGCAATTCTTACTCAGAAATTCGAAAATGAATACTGGCGATGCTACAGTCATCTCCAGAACTATTTCACAGCTACTAAAGCGAGTTCAATGCTTTGTTTCTTTCAAAAATCATTTCAAAATATATTTCTAGTCAGGACACTTTCAAATAATATTATTATTAATGTTGAATGCTTTGAAAACAATTTTGAAAATAACAGGTTTTAAATTCAAAAATTCTCGACTTCTTCCTTTTTATGAACAATAAATATATTTATTCAAATTCCATTACATGATTGCCAAAACATTATTTTAAACAATTCTTGTTGCAATTAGATATCAATTTAATTTAATTATCGAACACTTCGTAAAATAGAATTCATGAAGTATTCGTTTTATTTTAATTCAACCAATAATCAATGATAACAAAATATTATCACCACCTAACAAACAATATTCATTAATAATCATTTTATATATAATATAATTTAGTTAAAATTATTTCATTTACCCAATTTTAAAACAATATCATGTCGACTTGCCTCGTTTAAGTGTTTAGAAACCCCTATCGATAACATGGCATCACACGCATCGACCAGAATTCATGAACAACTCAATAGATAAGTAAACACAATATAAAATATTTTATAACACTAATAAGTATGCGCTCTTATATATATACACTCAAACAACTCATTCTAGGGTATTACTATTCTATCTCTATTGAGTCAAGCCCCACAGAGCTAAGGTTATTGCTAAACCACAGCTCCGATACCAACTGCGATGACCCACATTTTGAAAGGCTTAAATTGACAATAATCCACATATGTCCAACTTAAACAATCTGTAATATAGATAATCAATGGGGTTAATCAATAAAAATAAGGAAAAAAGAAGAAAACTAACACAGAATCTCGCAGTAGAACGATAAAATATAATAATCATAGAAACAGTTCATGAAGCTGTTTATATTATACATTTGATTATAATTTATACAACATTTATCAAAATTATATATACAACATGGATATATAAAATCCATGCAACAGACAACGTGATGCATAAATACTAATAGTAATAATATACCAAATCTTCGTCTCCGTTCTCCAGAGAATATTCTTCAATGTGCTGAAAAACAGGGATGACCCGAGCGTAATGAAAAGACAAAACACTCGAGTCAGGACTAAAATATTCTTATGCGAGTCAAATCGGTATCGCATATAACATGAGTGATGTGGCGTCAAAGATGTTTATGGGGTTTCACATCTTCTGTCCAGTGTATAATGTGCATGCAATAACTCAAGAGATGTTCAGGATTTTTCATCCCTTAAGGATCCATCAAAATATTATATGTAGTAGAATACGCTACATATAAATGTCTAATCGGTAAAATAAATATTTTTCTTAGCGTTTAGGCTTTACATTGATCCCCTTAATGCGATTTTAAGCATTGTCGTACAGTTTTCATATAAAACACTAGTAAACCGTCGGTGGATAGGGATGCGCCGTGATACGACAACACTAAATCAAAATCGTAGTGGTTTCGAATAAGGATAAAAGTATGACAAGGCACATGAGGCAATGCCCAAGTTAGGATACTACCAGTTTACCCTTTGCTATTGGTGGTAACTCCTAACGGCCCACCACGTCCAACTCTCCCAAAATCCAAGGGCGCACACCAATCAATAACATTGTCATGATAGTAATACGAAGAAGTGTGTCCGCCAGTGGTAGCTAACCTCATTGGCGGTACGGCTCCTTTTTTAGTCATTTCAAATTGAAATAAGTGTCAGGCTAATCCATCATTGTTCTCTTTCTTCAAATCCTACAAATGTTGCCAAATCCAACCTGTGATGACCCGTTATTTCGTACCATTCAAATTGACAGTAATCCACACATGTCGGACTTGAATGATGCAAAATAACATATTATAAATAAATTAGGAGCAAATGAAATCAAATACGTAGAATCACAGACACAGAACAATCAGAATAACTCGCAACGGAATATAAAATAACACAGTAGTTCATGAAGCTACTATAACAAAGTCTCAAAAAAAAAAACATAATATCAGTCTGAAAACAACATAATAGAAATCCCAAATACATAGAAGTTCACTAATACATGAGATAAACTAGAATAGCTGAAACTGAAATAGATATAAATATAGATAGGCAGAATCTCCAGCAAAGACCGGCTCCAGAAAGAGAATCGAAAGCTGTGAATACTCAGGCTGACCCGAGCGTAAAGAAAAACACAAAACACTCGAGTCAGGACATATATACTTATATAATGCAAACCAACTCAAGTGAACCATAATAAAGATATAAGTAACTTAAAGGATGCCTGGGATCGCCCATTCTCTAAGGATCCGTTAAACTATTTACTATATAGTAATATGTCGCTATTATAATAATGTCTACAGTAAAATAAACTTACTTTAAAATAGAGTTAAGGAGTGACCCAATATTCCCTTTAACACATAATAGTCCCAGTAGTCCATTCAGTATCAGCGTATCTCCAGATCGAAAGACTACCCTAAATACTCCACGGCTATGGGAGAAAAACAAACTCGTAATAAAGGCTCGGTATGGTAGGTGACACGACACACAAGGCGATGTCAGGGTAGATATACCAATTACGCACACGGGCTGGCGGTGACGTAGCAGCCACTACGACCACCCCGAACAACATTCCAAAATCAAGGGGTGCACCCAATCAATCACAACAGTAATAGAATGGTATCGAAGAAGTGTGTCCGACCAGAGGAGCTACCCCTTTTGGCCCGAGATTGCTCATGTTTTAGCCACCTTAAGCCAACTCACGGGAGTCGGGTCCATATAATGTACCTTAAGAACGTCGTCAACATCCTACTTCATTCTGGAATCTCCACCGCGTACACAGTTGTTAAAGTGGTTTTCGGTATCAATAGAGAATATGTCCATATCCGATCCCGGTCTCTTTAACAACCAATCTTTATTATAACCCGTAGTTATAATTTAAAAATGGTATTTATAATTCAAAAAACAAATATCATTTCAAAAATTCAATATCCTTCAAATCCATTTCAAAATAATCAAAAGATCATATCTTTTCAAAACCACATTCATTTTATATAAATTTAAAATACCATTCCAATCACATTTCAAAATAGTTTATATTTCAAAACAAATTACTTCATTTAAATCAATGAAGTAATTATATTTAAAAATTAAATATTATATTTCCAAAATTTTAATCTTTTCAAAGTTCATTTATTCATTCAAGTTTATCAAAACAGTGAAAATTCCACTTTCGCAGCACTTAGAAATTGCTACAGAAAGTTATGTTTTAAAACAGTTCAATAAACAAAAGACAGCATTAAAAATGATGTAATAGGGTTACTTTAGTTTTAAATAAAACTTAGTTAAATTCAACAATTACAGCACTTACAAAGTGCTATAATAGCCCTTAGTTCAATTTAGCCATTTATCTATCAACTACAGCATTTACAAATGCTGTAATATCATTTACATTAGAAATAATAGCATTTCAAAAATGCTGTCAATTAAATTCCAAACATTCAATAAAATTTCATAACAATTAAACTTTTATTTAAATCATTTTAAACTTATAAAATCATATATTTCACTTTTAAAACAATCATTTAAATACCCTTATATTTATGATCTTATAAAGTTAAATTTTCATTCAATAATCAAAATTTAATAATAGTTTACTTAAAAAAAAAATTCAAGCATTAAATTTCAATTCTTTAAAACTAAATTTTTAACTTAACACTTAAGTTTAAATTTTCAAATATAACTTAATTTTCATTTCATTTACTTAACTTAAAATTCACTTTTAAACAAAATTCATAAATTTTCAATCTAAGTTATATTTCAAAATTCAATGTAAATATTCATTTATTTCACATTTTAACTTATTAAAAAATCATTAATACTTTATAAAAATCATTTTAAATTCATTTTAATTCAAATTTTTAATCCCATATTCTAAAGTTTGTTCGGGTATGTATCATTTCAACCATAGTGATTCAAATCTACAGGGAACTTGCAGTGTGATAAACTGATATAAATGACAGAATAGCATTATATAACAGTAACATATGTTATAAAAGGTGTATAATCATGGGTGAACATCATATGATCATAGAATAGCAGATATAGCATGGTGATATGGTTTTACAGATTCAATTGTGATCAGTTTACTAGTCATATAAGTATAAATTTGTCTGGTGAGAATTATTCACTTGTATAAGCTAGAGATGACAACCAATTACACAAACAAAGATATTCAAAGGCACGATAGCATGACTATGATTTGAATGTGGGAGAGCCAAAGCTAATTGCCTTGTAATATAGCAAACAAAACAAATACAAACATGAATTTTCAAACCAAATTATTTTTAAACAATGCTAGAAATAAATGCACAACACAAAGCCAAAGCTTTTGCAATTGCATTCAACAACTTATGCTTCAGCCATAGGTTGGAAATGCACCGCTATGGTATGGATTTGGATTAGGTTAAGGGTACAAAGGTCGACCATAACAATATATGAAGGAGTATGAGGATATGTGTGCATGTACACACAACTACAAGGCACAAAAGTGGATTTCCATGCCATAAATAGCTTCGGCCAAGGCATGATCATGCAAGATCAGATCTGGTGAGTCAAGTACAGGTGTGGTAGAGGTATCAGGTTCAGGTTTGGCTGGTGGTGGTGGTGTATGGGTCGGCCAAGGTGGTGGTTGGAGTGGTGGAAGAAGTGGAGAGCTCGACTATGACATAAATGTGGAGTTTTCTTCATTTTCTTTGGTGGATCATCAATTAATAGGCCACGACTTTTGAAGGGCAGTGGGAAGGAGGAGATGGTGGCTGGTTGTGGTGGTGGTGGAGGCGGCAGAGGTGGTGGAGGCGGCAGAGTTGCTGGAGTCGGGAGGGCCGAACTACATAGATTGAATGCAAGTACAAAATCAATACAAAACAATGGAAAAAGTGAAAAAGAATAGAAATTTTTACCTAAATTTACTCTTGGATGATGGCCGATTGTTTTTTTAGGGTTTGAGATATTTTTCACATGAGAAACAACGAGATGGTTGGCTGAAGAAAGTGTATAAGGCAGCAAATTGGTGTGGTGTGTGATTGGTAATGAAAAGGTTGTAGAATGTGAAAAGACAATGCACATAAAAGGTCGAAAACCTTTCAAATTTCCGTAATTTATTTTGCAATTTTAAATACATGTAAAATACATATAAATAAAGATAAAAACACAAAAATATAATGATTGCATAAAAATAAATTTTAAATAAATATAATTAAATTAAGAAAATAACAAAAAAATGGAAACTAGGCTTTAAAATTTGAAAATAAATTCAATAAACTTTGGAAAAAAATTATCATCACTTTAAAAATATTTAAAAAATGAAATCTTGCAATAAAAACAATTCAAAATAATTTCAAAATAAAATAAAGTCAAATTTAAAATTGTATTCAAAAACTAGGGTTGTTACACTCTCCCAGACTCAAATCTTTTTGTCCTCGAAAAGAACGGGCAAGGAAAATAAAGAGAAACAATATAGAAAACAAAATAGTACCTGAAACAAACAATTCCGAAATCGAAGCACGAATGCTCTCCTCCTTTCCCAGGTACAATCTCGATCGTCAGTACTCTACTATACTTTGACCATATTAACGGATTTCCTTCTGAGCTGCTTCGTACCTCTGTCGACAATACGAAGTGGCTTCCTCTCGACAGTCAGATTTGGCTCAATATCCAAACTATCAAGAGCAGAAGGCTGGACCATAAGAGATGGATCATGAAGATATCGGCGAAGATGCGAGACATGGAATACATCATGCACTCCAGAAAGCTTCTTGGGCAAAACCAGACGATAAGCCAAAGAACCAACTCTTTCCACAATGCGGAAAGGATCAATGAACCTAGGAGAAAGCTTCCTTCTACGACCAAAGCGAATGACATTTCTCAAGGGAGAAACCTTAAGGAACACCAGATCACCAACAGCAAATTTCGAATTCCGCCTACGCCTATCAGCATACTTCTTCTACCTATCCTGAGCAGCTCTCAACCTCTTCTTAATCTACTCAACTCTCTCAGAAGCTTCCAAAATCACATCAGGACCAAGAACCAAACGATTATCGGATTCAATCCAGCAAGATGGGGATCTACAAGTCCGTCCGTATAGAACAGCAAATGGAGACATTTTGAGACTGGCCTGAATGTAAAGATGAAATGAGACGATAAAAAGATTAAGAATATACTGAAAAACAGAACATAAGATGGAGATGATCTTCCCAAGATCCTCTATAATCAAGCACACAAGCACGAAGAAGATCCTCCAGAATCTGATTCACTCTTTCCGTTTGACCGACGGTCTGTGGATAGTAAGCAGTGCTCTGATTCAGACGAGTACCCAAAGATTCCTGAAAATCTTTCCAAAACTGATTGGAAAAGATAGGGTCACGATCACAAACAATATTGAGAGGAACATCATGTAGACGAACGATCTCTCTCATGTTGATCTCAGATAAGCTAGAAGCGGAACGAGTAGACTTGACCAGATAAAATGAGCGGACTTGGTCAGTCCAATAACAATAACCCAGATACTCTCATTACCCCTCCGAGTCCTCGCTAAACCATTGATGAAATCCATGGAAACATGTTCTCACTTCCAATTGAGAATCTCAAGGGGCTGCAACAAACTTGGGGTGTTTTGGTGATCGGCTTTGACTTGCTGACATGTCGCACACCGACTAACAAAGATAGAGATATTCCTCTTCATCCCCCTCCACCAATAAAGCCTCTTCATATCCTGATACATCTTCAATACACCAGGATGAATAGAAAGCCTGGATCGGTGATTCTCCTGAAGCAACTCCTCCCTCAAACCATCAACATTCAGGACGCAAATCCCGCCATTAATCCTCAAAATCCCTCTATCATCGATCTGAGCTCCACTACCACTACTACTACCACCAACCCTGCTACGAACACTCTCCTTCATCAATCTAAGCATCTCATCCTCATCCTGCTTAGCCATGATACGATCCAGAAGAGGAAAAGAAGAGAAAACAAGCTGACACAACATGGCCTTCTTCTGACTCAAAGCATCGGCCACAACATTAACTTTACTGGGAGTATAGCTAATATCGAGGTCGTAAGAAGCCAGAAACTCAAGCCAATGAACTTTCATCTGATTCAAATCCTTCTAGGCGAGGATATACCTTAGAGGCTGATGATCGGTGAAAAGCTCAAACTTGGATCCAAGAAGATGATGCCTCCAAAGCTTCAAAGCAAAGACAACAGCAAGCAACTCTAAATCATGAGAAGCATAATTTGCCTCGTAGGTTTTCAACCGACGGCTGGCATAGGCAATGACCTTACCATCCTGCATGAGAACAGCACCCAATCCCTCACGACTAGCATCAGTGTATACCGTCAATCTCTCATTTCCATTCGGAACGGTAAGAACTGGTGCGGAAGTTAGCTTGCTCTTTAACTTAGTGAATGCAGCCTTACACTGATCACTCCAGACAAACTTGGCATTCTTACGAGTCAAAGCAGTGAAAGGTGCAGCAATCCGAGCAAAATTCTCAATGAATCTCTGGTAGTAACCGGCAAGACCCAAAAAACTGTGAATATCAGATGGAGTCTCCCAATTCAGAAACAGAATAGAGAGAAAATAAGGACAACCAAAAAGATAGAATTATTAAATGATAAAGAAAAGAGAAGAAAGAAAGACTTACATTGAACGCAGTGATCTTGATTGGATCAACAGAAACTCCATTACTAGAAACAATATGCCTGAGATATCAGACTTCATCCTTCCAGAAATGGCATTTAGAAAATTTAGCCTTCAACTGATGATTTCTTAGAGTCTCCAAAATAGATTTCAAATGTGACTCATGCTCTTCCTTGGTCTTAGAGAAGATAAGGATATCATCAACAAAGACTAGAACAATTTATTAAGCACATCACGAAAGACACGATTCATCAAATCAACAAAGAAAGCAGGAGCATTAGTCAAACCGAAAGGCATGACTAACAATTCATAAAAACCTTTCTCAGTGCGGAAACCAGTCTTGGGAATGCTATCCTCAGCAACCCTGAGCTGATGAAAACCTATGGCAAGATCAAGCTGAGAGAAAACAATGGCACCATAAAGCTGATCAAACATATTATTGATACGAGGCATTGGATATTTGTTTTTCATAGTGAGCTTGTTCAGCTCCCTATAATCAGCACACATCCTCAGAGAACCATCAGACTTGGCGACAAAACCCACTGTGGCTCCCAATTTAGAAAAACTAGGCATAATCAGACCTTTGGACAAGTCCTCAATTTGCTTTCCCATCTCAACCTTATCGCGGGGTGTCATTCTTCTAGGAGGAAGAACAACAGGTCGAGCACCAGGAATAACATCAATTCGAAAATCAATTTCCCGCTTCGGAGGCAAAGAAGTGACTTCACCAAATACATCGGGATATAGTCTAACCACAGGAGTCAAATCAAGGTCACTAGGAGAAGAATCCAGAGAATAAATAAAATTGCCAGCAAAATCCAGAGGCATGCGGCACTGAATAATCAAGGAATTTCTTGATCATCAACAAGGTGAACAGACCAGGCTTTACATGAGATATGAGCATCATGATTCCCTAATCAATCCTGATCAAGCAATAAATCAAAAGCATCGAAGCCCAAAACATAAAAATCACCACTAAAGCGATGATCAGAATAGAGAAGCTTCACTTGCTTACAAATCAAATTAAGGTTAGCAGGGCCCCCAATAGGATTTGAAACACATAATGGAACAGAAGTATACCCAGGAGAAAGGAGATGTTCAAACTTATCACACAAATCAACAGAAATAAAACTGTCTGAAGCTCCAGTATCAAATAAAACTCGAACTGGATGATGAAATAAAGTAAATGTACCCTGGAGAGTACCTTGTTCATCACTAGGAGCAGGAGCAGGTGGAGGAACTAGAGATGATGCAGAAGTGACAGCAAATATACCAAAAGGCATACCCTTCTGCTGAGTAGGGCAATCTTTCCAAAAATGACCAGGCTGGAGACATATATGGCAGAGATCACGCCTAACCAACTTAGCAGGTGGAGGAACAGCAGCACCAGCTAATGTAGGACAGCTATTGGCATAGTGTCCCTTCTGATCACACCTAAAGCAAGTGATAAAGGAGAGATCAACTGGTTGCCTCTGAGCAGGAGCAGATGATGAAGATACCAAACCAGGACGCTTTTGCCAATTCTTCTTCTGTTGATGATAATTAGGCTTATGCTTCTTAGAATTAGCAGAGGAGGACTGAGCACGAGAAAAGCAGGACCTTTAGATGTGGGGTTCTCATAGCGAATAGTCGTATCCATAAGCTGGGTGAAAGTGCCATGAACATGAGAAATGAGGCGACTATAGTACTCTGGACGAGCACCAGCAATAAATTTCTCATTCTTCTTGAGAGGAGTGTCAATTAGGCTAGGACCGAACTTGGAAAGTTCATTGAACTTCCTCTCATACTCAGCAAAAGACATGCTACCCTTCTTAAGATCCATAAATTCACGATAAAGCTGAGATTTCCCGGCTTCTGGCATCCATTTTGCCACAAAAGTCTCCCTGGAAAAGAGATACATAACAAGCTTAAGATAGATTCAAAGGAAAAGGAGAATAGGAACAAAATTCAAGATAACACAAAGGATACCTAAACTGCTCCCAAGTAATATCAGCTTCGACAGTGTTAGCCGTAACGGACTCCCACCAATATAAAGCAGAATCCTGCAACTGCCAAGCTGCTAACTGACGCTTCTGGCATCAGTAATCTCAAGATCAGTAAATATCCTTTCTAGACTCCACAACCACTGCTGAGCCTCAATGATGCTCTCTCAACATGTGAATGTGGTTCCACCAAGTTGAGTGAATTCCTTACAGAGAACGGTGAATCTAACAGGAGCAACAGGCTGAGGAGCTGAGGCAATACTACGACCCCTACCTCTGGCATTTCCTCAATTCATCCTGAAAAAATCAAGAATGAATTTAGGACAAGGATAAAGAAAAGCCAAAGATAAATAAGATAAATTCACTTGGATGAATATCGTAAAGAAAGAAAAAAAATCTAACAAGGTGATACGAAAGAAAGGAAATTAGAAAACATTTGAAAATCCTTTGAAACAAGAAAATTTTATATATTAAAATAATCTTTGAAAATCTTTTGAAAACATTTTGAAAAATCATTTTATACTTTGAAAATACGTTCTCTCACGAAGATATGATTCTGAAATTGATTTCGCTCATTCTAAGGTATTTCTACCCTATCTCTAATGAGTTTTTACTCCGCATGCAATGGTTTGCCAAAAACCAAAGCTCTGATACCAAATGCGATGAACCGCTATTTCATACTATTCAAATCGACAATAATCCACACATGTCGGACTTGAATGATGCAAAACAACAAGTTGTAAATAAATTTGAAGCAAATGAAATCAAATACACAGAATCACAGACACAGAACAATCAGAATAACTCACAGCGGAATATAAAATAACATAGTAGTTCATGAAGCTACTATAACAAAGTCTCAAAACAAATACATAATATCAGTCTGAAAACAACATAATAGAAATCCCAAATACATAGAAGTTCACTAATTTATGAGATAAACTAGAATAGTTGAAACTGAAATAGATATAAATATAGATAGGAAGAATCTCCAGCAAAGACCAGCTTCAGAAAGAGAATCCAAAGCTGTGAATACTCAGGCTGACCCGATCATAAATCAAAACACAAAACACTCGAGTCAGGACATATATACTTATATAATGTAAACCAACTAAAGTGAACTGTAATAAAAATACAAGTAACTTAAGGATGCCTGGGACCGCCCATCCTATAAGGTCCTTTAAACTATTTACTACATAGTAATATTTACCTATTATAATAATGTCTACAGTAAAATAAACTTACTTTAAAATAGCATTAAGGAGTGACCCAATATTCCCCTTAACACATAATAGTCCCAGTAGTCCATCCAGTATCAACATATCTCCAGATCGGGAGACTGCCCTAAATATTGCACGGGCTACGGGAGAAAAGCAAACTCGTAGTAAAGGCTCGGTATGGTAGGTGACACGGCACACAAGGCAATGCCAGAGTAAATATACTAACTACGCACATGGGCTGGCGGTAACGTAGCAGCCACTACGCCCACCCCGAACAACACACCAAAATCAAGGGGTGCACCCAATCAATCACAACAGTAATAGAATGGTATCGAAGAAGTGTGTCCGACCAAAGGAGCTACCCCTTTTGGCTTGAGATCGCTCCTGTTTTAGCCACCTTAAGCCAACTCACGGGAGTCGGGTCCACGTAATGTACCTCAAGAACGTCGCCACCATCCTACTTTATTTTGGAATCTCCACCGCGTACACAGTTGTTAAAGTGGTTTTCGGTATCGACAGAGAGTATGTTAATATCCGATCCCGGTCTGTTTAACAACCAATCGTTATTATAACCCTTAATTATAACTTAAAAATGGTATTTATACTTCAAAAATGAAATATCATTTCAAAAATTCAATATCCTTCAAATCCATTTCAAAATAATCAAAATATCATATCTTTTCAAAACCACATTCATTTTATATAAATTTAAAATACCATTCCAATTCACATTTCAAAATAGTTTATATTTCAAAACAAATTACTTCATTTAAATCAATGATGTAATTATATTTAATAATTAAATATTAAATTTCCAAAATTTTAATCCTTTCAAAGTTCATTTATTCATTCAAGTTTATCAAAACAGTGAAAATTCCACTTTCGCAGCACTTAGAAAATGCTACAGAAAATTACGTTTTAAAACAGTTCAATTAACAAAAGACAGCATTAAAAATGCTGTAATAGGGTTACTTTAGTTTCAAATAAAACTTAGTTAAATTTCAACAATTACAGCACTTACAAAGTGCTATAATAACCCTTAATTCAATTTAGCCATTTATTTCATTTCTATCAACTACAAAATTTACAAATGCGGTAATATCATTTACATTAGAAATAATAGCATTTCAAAAATGCTGTCAATTAAATTCCAAACATTCAATAAAATTTCATAACAATTAAACTTATATTTAAATCATTTTAAACTTATAAAATCATATATTTCACTTTTGAAACAATCATTTAAATACCCTTATATTTATGATCTTATAAAGTTAAATTTTCATTCAAAAATCAAAATTTAATAATAATTTACTTATAAAAAAATTCAAGCATTAAATTTCAATTCTTTAAAATTAAAATTTTAACTTAACACTTAAGTTTAAATTTTCAACTATAACTTATTTTTCATTTTATTTACTTAACTTAAAATTCGCTTTTAAACAAAATTCACAAATTTCCAATCTAAGTTATATTTCAAAATTCAACTTAAATATTCATTTATTTCACATTTTAACTTATTCAAAAATCATTAATACTTTATAAAAATCATTTTATATCAAATTTTAATCTATTTATCATATTTTCCTACTTAATTTAAATTTCATTTATAACCAAATCATAGTTTCCAAAATAACTATATTTCAAATTTCTAACTTTACCATTAATTTAATTCACTTATAAATTTTTAGAAAATCAATAATACTTTATAAAAATAATTTTCAATTAAGTTTAAATCAAAATATTATAATATTTACATTTCTAAAATAATTTAAAAAATTTAGAATAATATATATTAACCACGGGTCGGTATAAAATTTTCTAGCTTAGGTAAAGTGATACGGATAATATATCATTTCAATCCGTAATTTACAAAGAAAACCCGGGTTTTATCATTTCAAACCCGCATCCCAAGTAAAATGAAATAATTAAAAATCATTCAGGCCTATCATTTCAGCCTATAACGATTTTCCCATATTCTAAAGTTTGTTCGGGTATGTATCATTTCAACCATAGTGATTCAAATCTACAGGGAACTTGCAGTGTGATAAACTGATATAAATGACAGAATAGCATTATATAACAGTAACATATGTTATAACAGGTGTATAAGCATGGGTGAACATCATATGATCATAGCATAGTAGATATAGCATGGTGATATGGTTTTACGGATTCAATTGTGATCAGTTTACTAGTCATATAAGTATAAATTTGTCTGGTGAGAATTACTCACTTGTATAAGCTGGAGATGACAACCAATTACACAAACAAAGATCTTCAAAGGCACGATAGCATGACTATGATTTTAGAGTGGGAGAGCCAAAGCTAATTGCCTTATCACATAGCAAACAAAACAAATACAAACATGACTTTTCAAACCAAACTATTTTTAAACAATGCTAGAAATTAGTGCACAACACAAAGCCAAAGCTTTTGCACTTGCATTCAACAACGTATGCTTCAGCCATAGGTTGGAAATGCACTGCTATAGGATGGATTTGGATTAGGTTAAGGGTTTAAAGGTTGGTCATAACAATGTATGAAGGAGTATGAGGATATGTGTGCATGTACACATAACTACAAGGCACAAAAGCGGATTTCCATGCCATAAATAGCTTCGACCAAGGCATGATCATGCAAGACCAGATCTGATGAGTCAAGTACAGGTGTGGCAGAGGTCTCGGGTTCAGGTTTGGCTAGTGGTGGTGGTGTATGGGTCAGCTAAGGTGGTGGTTGGAGTGGTGGAACAAGTGGAGAGCTCGGCTATCACATAAAGGTGGAGTTTTCTTCGTTTTCTTTGGTGGATCATCAACTAATAGGCCACGACTATGGAAGGGCAGTGGGAAGGAGGAGATGGTTGAAAATTCGCTATGCTCTGATACCAATTGAAAATTCGCTATGCTCTGATACCAAATGAAAGTGCGGTGTGTATACAATTATATGTGCTAATATAGTACACACGGATCGTGTAATATGGACTACAATATAAATGCGGAAATAGAGATAATAGCATAGTAAATAAAAAATAGAAAAATCACACCAGAGATTTTTATACTGGTTCGGAGCACCGTCCTACGTCCAGTCCCAGACTCCTATCTGGATTTTCACTATTAACTACCTCGCTTCACCCGGAGGAACAGGTTTACAATACCCGAACAGCCGAACGGGATTTCACGCCTCTAATACACTGAGGACTTCAACACTTGCCTCTTACAACACCGAGGACTTCAACACTTGCCTCTTACAACACGAGGACTTCAACAAAAACAAATACAATTGTTGTTGACAACTTGTGTTCTTGAAAACACGGATTTGTCACTAGTAGTACACCCTTCCTATAATCTTATCCTCAAAGAATATGAATGATGTTTTGTAAAGATTAAAGAAGGTATTTACTTATTGAATCAAAAGATATGAAATAGTTTCAAAGATTCAATAAGCTAAATTAATTTTTAGAATGCAGGAGTGTTAGAGATTAGATTAGAGAGCATATATGATCGTGTAAAAACTTGTTGTTTTAATCAATGATATTGATGTGTATTTATAGAGAGAAAATAGTTATAACCCTTGGTGAAAAGTTGCAGTCAAAAGTTATGATCATTGATGAAGAAGAAGAGACGCAACCATTGAAGAAGGATGTGTCTTTTGGAAGAAGTTGCTCTCTGTTTAAAAACGGTCGACAGGTCAAAAACTAACCGGTAGACAGGTTTTTAAAAATATAGTCGTTATGTGCATGTGTGCACGTTTATTGTGCACATCCAACAGGAACGGTCGACCGCCTATATTTGGACCGGTCGACCGGTCTCTGTTAAATTGCACAATAAAGTGCACAACCTATATAAATGTGTATATATATATATATATTATATTTTGTGCATGATTATTTGAGGATAGATTTTGACAATTTTATTACTATTATAACATCAAATAATCAACCTATAATCTAGAGTACCATATGTAGGTCTTGATTTGTCGATCGCTTTAATATTGTTGTCAGCAATCAAAATCTTCATAGAAGCTGTGACTCAACATTCTCCCCCTTTTTGATTGATGACAACATATATCTGAAGTTCTGAATCTCCCCCTGAATATGTGATCTCCCCCTGAGATTTTGTCTTATATATATATATTCCTGCAAATAATTGTTAGCACTTTCTCCCCCTTTGTCATCGACAAAAAGGAGTTGTTAAATGGAAGATGTAAAACAGATTATAGGCAACATAAAACCATAGGCAACATAAAACCACTATCACAGATCAAAAGTAACATTCACACAAGTGCCAAATAATGTCTTTAAAGCTCCACCTAAGTATAACATCTCCACCTAAGTATAACATCTCCCCCTATTTATATGCATATGAATTTCTCCCCCTTTGTCATTATCAAAAAGAATGGGGAAATATATAAAATTATATAAAATATCTTGTATATAACGAGATAAACTCATTATTAATTATGAAGGAAAAGTAAAATAAATTTTACCATATTTACCGAAGTCCATATTTTATTGTAAGCACGTAATTCTATTAAACATATGGAACATTCTTTGAAATTCCAAAATCTATCATTTTCCTTTTGTTTCTCTGAGTACCTGCAAAAAGTAATAATAATTTTTGGTACCCACTTACTATGTTAGGGTCCGGGGGGTTAGGTCTTTGGAAACCATACCCATTGGGGTGTGGTTGAACCTTTATAAATATAATTTTCATTACAAATTACATTCTTATAATAGTTGCTAATATAAAGTTGTTTATCATGATCAATCATATTAGCTGGAATCCATATCTTAATACTATTAGTTATTAGCTTAGTACTTGAAGAATAATTTCTATCATTTCTAAACAAAGTACTATTATGACTATAACTGGTTTTAAAACTATCTTGATTACTAGTACTAGCACTAAAGTTAGTATACATGAATGCATATCTAGTACTATTTTTACTTTTAGCTTGTTTATAGCCTACACCACTTCTATCATTGTGAGCTTTTGAATTCTTAACATAACCTAATCCCTTCTTATTTGAAGCAGGTTGAGAATTTTCAATAATCCTGGATAAATTTTCTCTTCCTTTATTAAAATTGGAAATATTTTTAGTAATGTCATCAAGCTTAGTTTTGAGACTAGTGTTATCTAACTCAACAATTTTAATTTTTGTTTTTAACTCATGATTTTCAGAAGCTAGAGCATTATTCTTTTCTTTTTGAGCTTCTATTTCTTGACTTAATAGAGCGAGTTGAGAATTGTCTGAATCTTGAATTTTCTCAAGTTCTTCTTCTAATATTCTCTTCTCGTCTTTAAGCATATCTCTTTCGAATTCTGCTTTCTTCTGATTTTCCAGAGCTTCCTTATATTTTCTTTTGAGACTTTTTAAAGTGTCTAGAAGTTCTGAATTTATTTCTATCATATCATCAAAAGTTAGATCACTAACCTCGTTATCTTTTGCCATGAAGCATTTGTTTGTTTGCTCCTTTGATTGTTCTTTATTGCTCTTCCTCTTCTTATTGCCTTGACTAGATCTCTTTGTAGCCATTTATTCTAGGATGTTGTTACGATCTCTAGAAAACCAGGCTCCGATACCAAT
Source organism: Allium cepa (assembly GCA_030765085.1). NCBI lineage: Eukaryota > Viridiplantae > Streptophyta > Magnoliopsida > Asparagales > Amaryllidaceae > Allium > Allium cepa. The sequence goes on along the minus strand of CM060939.1, from coordinate 757,661,063 downwards.
TGAAAATTCGCTATGCTCTGATACCAATTGAAAATTCGCTATGCTCTGATACCAAATGAAAGTGCGGTGTGTATACAATTATATGTGCTAATATAGTACACACGGATCGTGTAATATGGACTACAATATAAATGCGGAAATAGAGATAATAGCATAGTAAATAAAAAATAGAAAAATCACACCAGAGATCTTTATACTGGTTCGGAGCACCGTCCTACGTCCAGTCCCAGACTCCTATCTGGATTTTCACTATTAACTACCTCGCTTCACCCGGAGGAACAGGTTTACAATACCCGAACAGCCGAACGGGATTTCACGCCTCTAATACACTGAGGACTTCAACACTTGCCTCTTACAACACCGAGGACTTCAACACTTGCCTCTTACAACACGAGGACTTCAACAAAAACAAATACAATTGTTGTTGACAACTTGTGTTCTTGAAAACACGGATTTGTCACTAGTAGTACACCCTTCCTATAATCTTATCCTCAAAGAATATGAATGATGTTTTGTAAAGATTAAAGAAGGTATTTACTTATTGAATCAAAAGATATGAAATAGTTTCAAAGATTCAATAAGCTAAATTAATTTTTAGAATGCAGGAGTGTTAGAGATTAGATTAGAGAGCATATATGATCGTGTAAAAACTTGTTGTTTTAATCAATGATATTGATGTGTATTTATAGAGAGAAAATAGTTATAACCCTTGGTGAAAAGTTGCAGTCAAAAGTTATGATCATTGATGAAGAAGAAGAGACGCAACCATTGAAGAAGGATGTGTCTTTTGGAAGAAGTTGCTCTCTGTTTAAAAACGGTCGACAGGTCAAAAACTAACCGGTAGACAGGTTTTTAAAAATATAGTCGTTATGTGCATGTGTGCACGTTTATTGTGCACATCCAACAGGAACGGTCGACCGCCTATATTTGGACCGGTCGACCGGTCTCTGTTAAATTGCACAATAAAGTGCACAACCTATATAAATGTGTATATATATATATTATATTTTGTGCATGATTATTTGAGGATAGATTTTGACAATTTTATTACTATTATAACATCAAATAATCAACCTATAATCTAGAGTACCATATGTAGGTCTTGATTTGTCGATCGCTTTAATATTGTTGTCAGCAATCAAAATCTTCATAGAAGCTGTGACTCAACAATGGTGGCTGGTTGTGGTAGTGGTGGAGGCGGCCAAGGTGCTGGAGTAGGGAGGGTCGAACTACATAGATTGAATGCAAGTACAAAATCATTACAAAACAGTGGAAAAGTGAAAAAGAATAGAAATTTTCACCAAAATTTTCTCTTGGATGATGGCTGATTGTTTTTTTTAGGGTTTGAGATATTGTTCACATGAGAAACAATGAGATGGTCGGATGAAGAAAGTGTATAAGGCAGCAAATTGAAGTGGTGTGTTGATTGGTAATGAAAAGGTAGTAGAACGTGAAAAGACAGTGCACATAAAAGGTCACAAACCTTACAAATTTCCATAATTTCTTTTGCAATTTTAAATCAGGTAAAATACATATAAATAAAGATAAAAACCCAAAAATATAATAAATTCATAAAAATAAATAAATAAATTTTAAATAAATATAATTAAACTAAGAAAATAGCAAAAAAAATGGAAACTAGGCTTTAAAATTTGAAAATAAATTCAATAAACTTTGAAAAAAATCATCAATTTAAAAATATTTAAAAAATGAAATTGCAATAAAAACAAATTTAAAATAATTTCAAAATAAAATAAAGTCAAGTTTAAAATTATATTCAAAAACTAGGGTTGCTACACAACCACTTCATTCTGGAGTCTACTCAGTATACACAGTTGTTAAAGTGGTTTCAGTATTAACAGAGAGTATGCCAATAAGAGTCTCCAGTCTCTTTGACAACCAAACATCATTTTACACACCGGTTGGTACTTTTATATTTCAAAAACAATTCATACTTGATATCTAAATATCATATTCGCACCAAAATCAAATTCATTTCGAAATCACCATATTTACTCAAAATATACCATATCAATTTTTGCCTTAATATCTCGATTTCGTTTCCAAAATTGTTTCGAATTTCAATTTTGGTTACAACTTCATTGTAACCTCATTCGAACCTAAATCCAAGATTTAAACATAAACATTTCACCCTTGACCAGTTTTTATTTTAAGAAAATAGTTTGAATAGTTTAAAATAATTTAAAAAGTAAAAATAATTTGAGCATTAAAAATGGTTTATACAGTAAAATAGTTTGGAAAATCAAAGTAATTCAAACATCTAAAAGATGGGTATTTAAACAGTTTATATAATCAAACAAGTTATTTAAAAACAGTTTCAAAGTCAAACTGATTCAATTCCAAACTTTCCAATTCAAATCAAATTCAATTTCCACTTTGATTCAATCGACTCAATTCTAATTTCAAGTCGAGTTTTACTTCGATTCCAATTTCAATTCAAATAAATTCGATTCCAATTTCAATTTCGCTTTCAATTTCAGTTGATTTTAATTTCCACCTGAATAAATTTCAATCCAATCCCAATTTAATTCCAATTCCAAATTAATTTCAATTTCGATTCCAACTATCTGATTCAATGATTTAATTTCAACTCAAATCTCAAATTTAAACTATTTCAATTTATACCAATTTCGAGTTCAATTTTCTTTAAATATCGATTCAAATCGCTTAAATCTAATAACTTCCAATATTCAATCTAAAATCCAAATCATCAAATATAATTCAATTCCAAGCTCAATTTTGAAATATCATTTTATACTACTTTTACTAAGCAATACTCAAAGTTCGAATTGAAGTCCAATCTTTAAAACAAATCAATTTCTGAAATTTAAATCATATTTCGATTATAATTTCAAAATCTCAACTTCGATTATTTAAACGATTCTTGTTATCAAATTTAAATTTCAACACTCCGAGCTCAAGTTTGAAAATAATTCCATTTCCATAAATTCGATTTTTTTCTTTAAATCAAATCATTTAAATATTCAAATCAAAATTTTTATAATCATTTAATTTAACCAATCTGTTGTCCGTATATAATTCTCCATCCTATCGCAACTGAATCGGTTATTTCAATTTTAATTTAGCGATGGATATATATCATTTCAATCCCAAACAAATGTCACAGGTCTATATCATTTCAACTTATATCTTAATTTATTCGAAATAATTCGATTTACAATTTTATATACCATAAATAATATACAGTGTCACGATCCAAATTTCAGCGTTCGAAAATCGACACCTGTACTTTACTTGTACTCGAGCGCCGCAGATTCAATCGTTGAAATATGACTCGTGCTGGAGCTTATAACACATCAAGTATAACAACACAGCGGAAGAAAATGAACAATATCATTGATATACAACAGTTGATACAATAGATAGATACAATCGAATATCAAATACAATCAGAGATACAAGATACAGCGGAAATAACACAAGTATATGGTCTAGGCTTTGCGACCATCGACGACAGAAAGATAATTCCAATAGAATACCAAGTGAGAAGGCGAGAATCCAATATCTAGCTACTCCAGTGCGAAGGCTCCAAAGCTAGAAAGACTCCAAACAAGAAAGTGAAAATCACCATCTATGCTGAAGTGAAACTACCCGATCCAAATAGCATGTTACCGCCACATTCCATGGCAGGTTATACAACTAAAACCGTACAAGGCACATATTGTTTCTTTGGATTTCCAACAAATGGTTAGGCTAAGGAACTTCCTATTGCCATATGGAAACGCCTCTAGAGGGACACCCCGAGAACCTACCCGGCTCTCTGCCAACACAAGGCCGGTTTACCCCCTTCCTGGGAGTAACACCTAAAGATATGACATCCCCGATCGTAACCAACCTTTATACGAGCGCTCGACACCAACAACCACAAAGTAATGTGTTTGTAGTAACCACATAGGTTAAATATATGGGCTCCATACCATGATACCACCTCTACCCAGAAGAGATGGACACACCCTAGGGGCGCGACCCCTGAAAAACTTGTCGCAACATTCGTGTTTCGACCATTTCCAGGTTGTGAGGCTCGATGAAGTCTCGTCCACAAAGCTACACTTTTTACCAAAGCCATGCTTAGATCAACAAATGATCAGCAGCACTTCGTATGCCACATTACCAAATTGGGAATGTATCACTAGTAACCATCAATTACATAACCTCTGAGCTCGTACGTCTCAGAAAAGGGTGTTAAGCTAAGAGAATAAATTCTCTTCCACCAAACAGAAATGTATTTGAAAGAAACCGGCTTTACATCTCAAAGTATAATGCCAGATACATCCATACAAGTCCATTCCGGGTTCGAACAGAACCGAAGGAACTTCCAAAGAAGCCCTTCCAAATCCGGATAATCCCTAACCACCTTTGGATTTCCCATCACAAAGGGTGATCAAATCTCTATACCGGGGATTAGCCGGTGCAGATACATTCGATGAGTTATCCTTTCATTTTCGAAAATATCCAGTTTTCACCGCCGTTCTTCAAATGCTATCGATAATGTCATATCATTATTCGGAATGGGTTATATGACACAAAGTCCTCTCCCGCTAAACCGAATAATGAGCGCAATATTTTTAAAACATACGGATATTGGGATCTCAGTTAAGTCACAACTTATTGCCCAAAACTTTTCTTTCAAATGATTTAAACAAATTACCATTTCATATCTTTAAACAAAAAGATTCACTTCACAAAGTTCACCAATATTTCACAAAGATTCATTCACAGCTTCTCAAAACAATTTCCTTTTCAAATTGGATTATCTCATCCAATTATTAAACCAAAGACTCAATTTATAGCTTTCAAAACTATTTCAATTCCATTTCAAACTCGAAATCTTTCAACACAAATTGGAAATCCTCTCTTTATATGAAAGCTATTATTATTTGAAAACAAATAGTTTTCGTATAGAAAAAATCCGATCACATTTGCACAAGCTATAACTTTTAAAGTATAAAACTTGGGTTAAATATAAATTCCCAAAACAATACTTTTATAATGGTTTTAAAACCCATATAAACACATTTATAACTTGTATAACCTTTTTAAACCAAAACTCTCAACATAGAATTCATTTTCAAATCTTGAATTTAAATTCAAATCAAACTATTTAAATTTCAAAACCTTATCAAGTTATTCAAAATAACTTTTATCTTCAAAACTTATTTTCAAAATTTCATATCTATCCCAAACTATTTGAATTCAAAATTCAACTTTAAAACCATTTCAAAAATATGTAACTTAACCATTTTCCTCGTGCAATACATATTTGTGTGTGTATGGTGTAGTCCAGGGGTTTTACCCAATGGTGCAACAACATCAACCATCACAGTAATATCGATAAGCGGTATAATCCTATAACGCTTATCTTCATTCACAGATTCACAGATAAATAATGTACATTTGTCACAGATCAATTAAATTACATTCATCACAGCTTGAATAAAAAAAATGCATATCACAAAGCATTACACATCAGAGATATCAACAGTTCAAAGCGTTCAATGCAATTCAAACATCCGTAAGTAAGATTAATTACTCATCTGATTAATTTAAATTAGATTTATCGCTTATGAATAAATTATTAATCTTGGTTAATTAATACTAACTAATTACAAACCATCTTAATTAATTAACCTTTAAGAATAAATAAATCAACTTCTAATTATTAATTAATCAACCTTTAATCATTAGATAATTAACCTTTAATTATTTAATTATCCTTTAAATTATTTACCTCAATTAATTAATAAATAAATAAATTAACCCTTATTTAATTAAATTAATTGTCCTTAATCAATTGTAATAATTAATTAACCTTAAGTTAATTACAAAATTAATTAGTCCTTAATTAATTATCATTTAATTAATAAAATTATAATAAGTGATTATCCTTAATCACTTTCATTAATTAATTAATCATCCTCGATTACTTTTATTAAGTACTTATCTTTAAATAATTAAATACCCTTAATTAATTACCTTTAGTTAATTATTCTTAATTAATTACAATGAGTGATTCTTCTATTTAATTTCACTAATTTATTAACCTCAAATTTATTACCTTAATTAATTAACCACAAAAAATTAATTACCCTTTAATTAATTATCTTTAGTTAGTTGATTAATCAAACTTAAATCATTAATTAATTAACCTTAATTACTTTCATTTAGTAATTATCTTTAAGTTAATTAGTAATCGAAACATTATTTAAGATAAACCATTTATCTTAAGTAATTACTTAATTTCATCATTTGAATCTATTTAATTTAAATACTTGAAATCATTTCTATACAAGAACATTGATTGATTAAAGTTTAATACCACATCATTTCAAAACATTTGTTAGTTAGTTAACTAAATATCAAAACCCTTTATATTTAAAAAACATTTAACTTTAAATATCTAAAAGTTGAACTCGTTTGAAATCTTGTTTAACATTTTCTTTACTATTCATATGCATTTAAAAAAAACTTCACAAACCTGGTTCATATTTCTGTTAGAACTTTAAAACTGGAATCAAATTTACTTTTCAAAATTAAAAACCGGTACTCAATCTAACACAACGCAAACTCAACCGAAGTTTACTCGAGCAACTGCATGAGCTAGTGCCTATCTTTCCACGAACCATCTTCGAGGCCATCACCTCTTCTCTTGAACCCAAATCCCCTGACACAAACGTCCACATGTGCATGTGCATAGTTGCACGGCAATGCTCCAGCCATCGCGGTGATCACCCACTAGTCGCCGATCACCTTTTCTGACGACACGAACCTCCATTATCATCGAATTGTTTGAAATTCGAAAACGAGCAAATCAACCAAAAACTGGACCAAATTCTCCTTGACCCAATTGTCTCGTACCATCGTTCCCGATCATCAGAACCATCGACACCTCTTCCATAACTTCGCCATTACGTCTCGCTCCTGTCCCCCTCAGTCCAGTGCAAATCGATGCAATGGCGACGACAAAAATCATCATTTCCTTCATATCGAACAAAACTGGACTAAAACCCTATATCAGCGTCGTTTGCCAACCACGGCGCTCTAAAAATCCATCAATGATTTTTCCCACGATCCCCAATGCTCCAACTTCTTCCAACATCAATCATGACCTCCATAGCTTCGTCGATCAACGGTAGTCGACTAAAAACCCTTATTTGAACAACCTAGAAATTCTCGATATACATACACTCAAAATTTATGAAATCACTTTCAAAAATCATTATTTACATATATGAATCTGTTCCTATAAACAAATTTTGAAATTAAAGACATTAAATTTTCAGATTGGAAAAGATACTAGTGTGCTCTCTTATTTTCTGAATATTTACTAAATATTCTTATTTGATATTATTTTTAAAATTAATATTTCATTCATATACACATTTTGTCTTCAAATATCTTAGCCCAAAATTTGAATGTGTGAAGAGGATTTGAATTTATTAATATAGATTTAGCCTGTAACTAAAAAAACAGAGATATATATGAATTCCGACATGCATAACTTTATATCTGCACATCTATTAACATGCAAACAAAATTCACTCAATCATTCAAGAACACCTTATATCATACTTCAGAGAACAAGATATATAGGATTAGGACAAGGGGAGTTTGTTCACCTGATTTTCCTTTAAACAGAGGACTCAAGCCTGGAAGATTGAATTTGAAACTGGCTTGAATTCAAGGTGCTTCAGATTTGCATGTTTGCCCCGATTTGATTTGTTTTCCTTTTTGTTTCCAAGTTTGCTAAAAAAACTTCCAAGTTTTGATTTTTTTTTTTTGCTTTGCTTGATCCCGGGCTTAATTGCTTTGAAACAGCAACCAGGTTTTGAACTTTTTGATTTTGAAGACTGGAATATGAATTTGTTTGAGTTGTTGATTTTCTAGGTTTAGAAAGTCTTTGAATTTGCTTCAGATTAAAAATGCATGAGGTTGTTTGATTGTTATTTGTTCTTCTTTGATACTGATCTTTGAATTGCTTAAATTTCCTGAGTCGATCATCACAGACTGAAACTTGATCCATTGCTTTGTAGTTTCTAGTTTGTTTTTCAGATTTGTTTGTTTTACTGGTTTTAAATCTTCTGGTCTAAGTTTTCTCAAGTTTGGTTTTGATTTTGAATGCGACAAAGAATAAGAAGAAAGGAGATACATGCATATAAGTATACTTTGTTTCATTTTTTTAGAAATTAAGCAACTTGTTAACTAAGCTAACACTTGTCATTTGTTTGTATTAATATTTTAACAAATGTATTTTGCATGTCTTTATATATTTACAAATGTCTTAATTTGTATTTTTTATGTTAAAACCCTTATTAAACTTTAATTTAATTTGTGAGTTAACTTATCTCTAATGTTCTTATAAATTAATAAATGTGGAAATTAGACACAAGGGCCTCTTTAGCAAGTGCGATTAGTTTCTAGGACACACAACTAAAATAATTATTTCTAAGGCCTAAAAACCTATGAAGTTATGTCCTTGAAAGTAATTAGACTGCTGACTTTGTCCTTAAAAATAATTATTCTTCTGACTTTGGCCTTAAAATTAATTTCTGTGGATGTGTGTCCTAGAAATTAATTGGACTGTAAAGTTTGTCCTTCTAGTGAAATGCCCCTTAATAAATTATATCTTATATTTACATAAGTTTGTATTTTTAAATCGTTATGTATATACAAACTATTTGTTAGGCCTTTCTATACTTACATTTTCAAAAGATATATTCATACCAAAGCTTTATATTTATTTACACATATACTACTATATTTATACTTTTATATATTTACAAACTACAATTTTAAAAGAAAATTTTCTAACCTTTATAACAAATACTATTTTAAACTTAATTTATTATATTTTAAAAGTATATATACATATATACAAATTACATTTAGTTATGTAAAATTTAAAATTAAACTTAAGTTATTATACTTAAATTTACATAAATAATACTGTATTGAAAATATTCAAACTTAACTTTTAGAAAATTATTATATAAGTTTTAAAAATAAAATTCCCAAATAAATATATATATATTAAAATTAGAAAACAAATTTTTATAAATTTTAAACATAGTATTTTCAAATACAATTTATTTGTAATTAAATTCCCAAATTAAATGCAAATTTAAAATCAATCTATCTAAATATATTTATCCAAATTTTCAATTTAATCAACAATTAAATTTATAATTAATATATTATTCAAAATATTTATTTCTGAATTTTCAATTAGAAATTCTATTTTAAAATCATATTTATATATATTTATATTAATAAACAAACAAATATCTATTAAATTTGGAAAATACCTAATTAATTCACTATTTAATTTCAAAAAATAAATTAATCATCAAATTAAATCTAGCTAAAAACCGGGACTATTACATACAAGATCATAATAGGATATATATATATATATATATAAATAAATAATTATCTAATCTTCTAAATGTCAACCAATTTGCATCCATCACAATCAATCATCTAAATAGTCACAATATCACAACAATTAACTGGATATCAATAATCGAGAGTTTACTAGTAATTTAATTCAAATTCAATTTAACTGTCAATTTAAATTTCTATCAGTTAATTCATATGTCAAATTAAATGTCAATTAAATTTATCAAACAACAACCAATAAATTCAAATCACTTTATAATTTCAAATTTAACTAACGTAAAATAATCTAGTACTTCGTGAGCGATATAAACACTCAACTTTTATTTTAAAATGAAAATATTTCAGCTTCAAATAAATGCCACTTCATTTCCATGCCAAAGCCTTCGTCGATATGATTCCAACGTCGATTGTTTCATCTCAATCAGACCTCGTATGTGAAAGATATACAATTTAGAAGATTAAAGATTTTTAAAACAATATAACATTTCAATTTCTTTTTTTATTAACCTTAGGTTAATCTCCACCATTCGTTCTGGTTGAAGGATTCTAGCTCGTCTGTCTCCTTTGCTTCTTCTTCACTCCTCGGGCCGAAACAAACCCAAACTCGACCACATTTTGGCCGGCTACCACGCCTCCATCTGATCACTTGCACCCATTAAAGACGCAACCAGAAACCTCTACCTCTCTCATGCCTCTAGGCAGAGCTACGATTAATTCGACCCCACCTTTCACGCGTAACCCCAGTTCAAACGACCAGTAAAAACGAGTAGATCTCGTCTCGATCGTTACGCCATATGACGAATCCTCTATTGGATCTATAGATCTTGAAGTGCTCTACCAATCTCTAGTTGAAAGATTTTGTTATTAGTTGACGGATTAAGAGGGATCGAAGGGGAAAGGCAGGAATGTTTCTTGCCATCGATACGTAATGGCATCGACAAGAATAATATTAGGGTTAGGGTTATCCGCACGCATATATATACACATGACAATATATTATTTTAATATTATTTCGATTATTCACGTGAAATATTGGAAAAACTCAAATCGAGGCGTGCACGCAAACAACATGGTAGTATAAGGCCTTGGTGTTATGGGAGTGAGGTAATCCGGTCTTCCATGTTAAAGGGGAAGCAGACTCTGTGTTAGCATTAGTGCATTCTCTAAAGGAGTGTCGTCGGAAGGTAGTCCCTTACCTTGCCATTGTTGGGATCCAATCTTCAATACATGCCTTATAGTTTTGATTGTAGAGCCTAGTATATTGGAATGTGAGATGCAAGAAATTCAGTTATTTTATCTATTTACTCTAAACCTGGACACTATGATAATATCATTGGATTTTGATATAAAATGTTTTGGTTATCGTAAGGTAAAACCCATCCGTCTTTACGTGCGGTGTGGTCATACAAGATGCCCTTTGTTTGAAAGACTTCCAAATGTAGAAATCAGCTTGGTTGTTTCTTATTATCGAGTTTTACTCACACTGGTTTACCATACTAACCCGGGCATTATTCCATGTAATACTCGGGTCAAACTGAGCTTGTTTTCCTAGGTTTAGTTGGATACTTTGGGTTGGATGGTCAAGACGTATTCACGTATATTTTTCTTCCGCTGTATTATAGAGTATGTTTGTCAATATAAGGACATATTTCTATAACTTCCCAAATTTAGGACAAGTCTTGTGTACTCTGATGTTATATGAATAGAGAAGCTTCCATTTTGTAAAAATCATTATTGTATTATATATTGTTCGCTGTGTTGTAAGATTCTGTGTTGTTTAGTTTTCTTCTATCTTCTACCTTCTTCTTTCACCCTAAAAAATCGGTATTTTCGGCACTTGAATGTTGGCATGTGATACATAAGATGTATTAGTATCGATTTTTGAGGGTCAAAAATCTGGTTCGTTACAATACTCAAGAGAATTGTTTACCATCTAAACACACCCTTTACCATTTTTAGTCACTTTCGAGTCACTCGAACTAGTTAATTATGAAAGACTTCTTTTCAAATCCCCTTTTGAAACCATACTATATATTTTCAAATAAATAGTTTTAACAAAAATATTTATCATCTACTTCCTTTGGATTCATTCAGATTCAAACTTATTTCGAGCGTACAAACAAAGAGAATAGTTTACTAAGTGCACTATCACATTTGCCTAAGAAAACATCTGATTGTCACTTAGAAGATTATTTAGATCATCACAAAACAGATCGAGATTCATTTCCCAAACCAAACCAAAGAAAACGCATCTTTCTATAAAAGATTCTTTTCAAAATATTTATACTTTAAAGTATTTTTTAAGTAAAATTACTACTATTTTTCCAAAATCATTTGAAAACTTCATTAAAGTCGCTGGGATTTAAATTCTTTGAAAGTCCATCTTATTTCCAAAAATACATTTTATAATTTTGATTTATAAATCATAGTATATAAAATCTTTTTAATAACCACCTTATATTAAAATCCAATTTTAACCCAACATATCATTTAATGCCTTATAGTCAAAACTGTGAAACTTAATTCATAAGGTATTCATTTCAATGTTTCCATAAATTCTTTCTACCCATCCTATGATAGGAAAAGGAGAACTACCAAAAATCATACAATAGTAAATGCTCAAAATTGGACAAGTATGACAAATCAAACCCTATATGATAATAATTAAATATTATCAACTCCTAATAATAATTACATCATATATAAATATACTATATTTTTGAAAATTATTTCTTTATATAAATAAAATATATTCCTAGGTAAAATTATTGCCTTTACCAGATTTTAAACATTACTATGTCGATTTTCTTAATTTAAGTGTTTAGAAAACCCTATCGACACCGTGGCGCCCCACGTTTTGACCAGAATTCATAAATCACTCAATCAATAAATCAACACAATATAAAACATTTTTTAAAACATTAACAAATATGCACTCAATATATAAACTCAAACTCATCCTAGGGTCTCCCTTACCCTATCTCAAATGAGTTTACCCCTACCAAAGCCTAGGTGTTCGCTCGACCTAAGCTCTGATATTACACTGTAATGGTCTGCCTTTCTTACACCTAAAGACGACACTTAATACATCCTCGTTATTCGTATGTCGATCGTTTAAGTGTTCGAAGGACGGGTCATTAGAGGTGAAGAAAGAAAGAGGCGGAACATAATATAACATCATGATGAGAAATATATAATATACACAAAACCTTTACAAAAGGAATCATCTTTATTATATACACAACACTAGCGTACACTAACTTATTATCAGCTTGGACAGTTATAACAGCATGTCCTTACAATTGTTGTTATATATACAACAAACAAACATCAATGACAACTAACGGTGGAAGAATATGAGATAAGTGAGTACGTCTTGGAGAATCCAGCTCGACTTCTGAAAGCTCCAAAGTGTCTAGCTAAACCTGGTAAAATATGCTCGGGCTGACCCGAGCATTATAAGAAAAATAATGCCCAGATCAGTCTGGTAAAACAGGAGTGAGAAACTTAAATCACAAGAAATTTATTTTTTTTAACTTATAAAACCTTTAAAATCAGAAGTAACTTATAAGACCATGCCACACATAAACACAGATGGATTTTTACCTTTCAATAACTAAAATACTTTCTATAGAAAATCCAGCGATATTATAATAATGTCTAAGATACAAATACATATTAATATAGCTAAAATGTTTGCATCTCACATTTTAGTAATTGGGAAAAACTAAGTTCATAAAGGCACGTATTGGAAAATGGATTCCATCATGATAAGGCATCGGGGTACTGCCTATCACAGTGCATCTCTAAATAAAACAAACCAAGATCCTTGCATGGACTCCCTACGTGTCAAGACTAGCCCTACCTCTTACCGGATAGCATCGAATATGTCATCACCTTGGCTGGGATCAACAACCTAAATGGGCCCCGAGCATACATGACTTATAATATCAATGTAGATTGGATGATGACCATAGCCTAATGGTAGTGAACCACATAGCCATGAAGCATATCCCTTGATTTTAGTCATTTCTGGGTAGATGAGGCTTGAGGCTACAATTACCTTTAATATAGCGAACCATCTTGGAATGCTAATACTACCCTTCAGGCAGAAATGCAATGCCGGATTCATTCATACACGTTCGTTTTGGATCTAAACGAAACTGAAGACACTGCCTCTACTACATTCATTTCGGAATCACCCTCGGGATTAGTGGCAAGTAGCCCTTGCATTTCAAGACCTCCATCTTTAATTACCTTCAAGATGTCTTTAGCTCGAAATGATTAAGTCGGATCGAAGTGGTTTTCAGATAATTTATACTTATCTTATCCCTGTCTCTTCGAAACAACAGTCGATAGTTCTGGTAAACTCGACCCCAGTTCTTTTTGAAATAGTGAGACAATACATACGAGTAGGGATCACCCCACCCCTAACCGTTTAAGTGGACGGATCTCCCTATCATTTGTCTTAGGAGAATAAAACGAGATTTATATGCACAGCAACATCATCGAAGATGATTGTGCTATATAACTTACGTGTTTCTCCTAGATATTTCCGGAGTTGTATTTTGGTCTAGATTTGATAGTGGGTTATTTAACTGTAAAAGAAACCACATGAAATAATTCAGAGATTTAATTATTCATAGCAACCACTAAGCCTCAAACTAAATCTTTCGTTTATTAAAACTCTTTTCAAAAGTGTTTACCAAAAACATTTGTATACTTATCTCATTGACATAAGCATATTCATAAAATATTTGTAAAACATTTCTCATTTGTAAATCAATCAAAGGATAAAAAAAATTATTTAAATTATTGACAAAGGTAGCCTCACACAATATTCCTTCGGTGTTAAGTGTGGAGCGGATGTCCATACCTGTGACGGCCCAGATTTTCAAATCAGTTAAAATCGCAAAAAAAAATCCGTCTGTTCTAAGACTATTAATGAAAACTACTAACTAAATACACCATATTTGATAATTATTCAACATTGCTAAATGTATAGGATAAAATTTCAATTTTACAAGTTATCAGAGTAATCAACAATCTACTAGGTGTGCTTATATACAAACCAAATACAAATAAATCTAATGTTGCACAACTCTAATAAGAGAGACAGCAATAGCCATTCCTACTAACTCAATAAACATGTCAAATGCGGAATAAAATAGTAAGCAAGAAAAATATAATAACATGAGATAAACAACAACCATTAACCGATAAACATGAAAAGGTTATATCATTTTAGGGGCTGCATCACCACCACTTATGACTGCCTACATATCCCTATCTAATTGGGTACCCAATTAGATACAGGATCAAGCCAACGTAGTTCTCCTACCACAAATAGGACTCATGAAGCCTACGATGCAACAAACAAATATGCAATTCCCAAAACTACCCACTTAGGCTTAATCTTTAAATTTAGATTTTCAAATCTAATCATCTTTACGGAATTATCTCTTTGGACTTTATTCTCGAATTCTTATTTCAAAACTTTTGAAATATATATATATATATACACATATATATATATACATCCTTTATATTCAAATTATACTTTACTTCGGGATCTTAAATCAAATCACTTTTGCAAAGTTTATTTGGAAATCCCAAATACTGTAATAAAACATATCAAACCATATGCAACCAGATTGGGAGGTTTCTCCCAATAACAAGGAAACTGGGTCCCAGCCTTAATATAATCAATAAATAAGTATATCCCTCTATTCTAAGGGCGGACTATACCAAAAACAGATGCCCACCTTTTTAGTTACGGGTTACCCGAATCATTGGTAACATAACAAATCATCTTATATCCCGAAGCGATAAATCATTTCACACTAATACTCACAAGTACTTTCAAATCTATAATAATTTTCATTTCCCAAATCTGTTAAAAAATTATTTTAAAACCATCGGGTTTGGTCCTCGAAATTCTTTCTGTTTTATAAAACACTTTTATCAAACAATTCATTATATAAATCATTTTTATATAATATAACTTCAAAATATTCATTACCAAACATTTCTATTTCTTTTAAAGGGAAAACATTTCATAACAATTCCATTTGAAAATCAATTTTCAAAACAATTCATTAAATTGAAGTGAACCAAATATTACCGCTAAACACCTTATAGTCAAATTTTGAAATAAATCACAAGCTATTAGCCTACAATTATTTTCTACCCAGCCCATGCATATGGATAATAAATTGCTCATAAACTGGTTGAGCAAAGTCAACAATTAATAATAATAATCAGTGCTCATAAACTGGTCGAGCAAAGTCAATAATCAATAAATAATAATCAGTGCTCATAAACTGGTCGAGCCTAATTCAAACAATCAATCAATGAAATAAACGCAATAATTAATGATAAACAATGCTTCATTCTATCAAATATTTATAACACTTTGACGGTTTGATATTTATTTTGGAGCATCTGCGCTTTCCCTTGGACATGTTTCGTCCCTCGCCCAAGTCTCCTTGAATCTCACAGTCGAAACACATGTACTAGTTGTTTCCGCATACCCCATTAAGTATTTAACTTCTAAGTTTTAAATTACTTAATTAACCATCCAAACATGATATCAAGTAATGAAATCAAACCATTGTTCTAGGAAACAAAGTAGACAAGCATTTAACAAGGGTTTTCAAACAACTTAACACTTAAAGTTCTTTCAACTTAGCAGTGGTTTTAATGAACTTAAAATAAGAAATAATTTACTTTGGATTCCACTCCGTCAAACTTTAAGGCAAGGAACTTAAGATCTCACGCATACTTCCCACCATGCTTCGGAACCAAATGAATATAAGTTCGAATTCCTCCTTCTTAGTGCTTGGCTAAGGCTTGAGAAGGAAGTTGGCCGAAAGTATAAAGAAGAAGTGGTGGAGCTTTGAACTTGAATTCTCAAAATTAGACCCGAAAAATAGGTCATATTCTCTCTTGTTTTTGACTCTTTTACTCACAAGATTTGAAAAACTTGTTAACATAAAAGTTGTTGCAAATTATTTTCTCTTGAATTTACAAAAAATAATCACTTGATTTTGGTTAATTTTGAGGAAGATATGGTCGAAAGAAAAAGAGCTATTCTTGGATTCACAAAAATAAAGCCCAAAAATGCACTTCAAAGAATTGATTTTCAGGTATAGCAAACCTCAAAACTAGAAAAAGTGATCAACATAAAAGTTGTAGCCACTGAAATTCTATATAGTTTAATAAAAAGAATTACTTAATTCGAATCTGTTATAATCAAGTTATGATCAAAACAAAATAGCTTATTCTCTGGATTAAAAACTGGGCCAGAAAATACACTTGAAAGAAGTGGATTTTTGACATGATTATCTTCGTAATGAGGCAAAGTGGTAAACATGAAAGTTGTAGCCACTGGAAAAATACATGATTTAAAAAATAAATTTACAATTCGAGTCGGTTTTGAAGAAGTTATGGTTGAGAGAAGAAGAAGTAAAATGTGTAGAAAAGAGGAGTTTGATTTGAAGAGAATAAACATTGATTTCTTTTAAATATTTTATAAATATTTTGACATTATTTCTTTCTAATTTTTTATATGGCTTGGAAACCATTAAAGAGAATAGGAAGAAGATGAAAAAGCTTGAGAAAATAAGAAGAAGAATTGTGTATGAAAGTGAAGAAGGATGTGGATATTTATAGAAAAAGAAAGAAAGTGGTAATTTACCAAAATAACCTCTTACCAAATTACCAAACTAACCTTACTTCAACTTAGAGCAATCTCCACTTTTTCAATACTTAACATCCCCTTTTACATCATTACTTTATGTCTTAGTCACTCAAAGATCAAGTAAAGAATATCATAATTATGTTGGTTTTGATTTGATATTGATTTGATGTTTACTTTTTCTTACTTACTTTTATTAATTCTTACTTACTTTTATTAATTCTTACTTACTTTTAGTTATGACTTCTAGAACTTTTCTAATTTTATTTAGTAAAAGTAAACATGTTTAGTGAATTAGTTAATACTTTCACTATTTGAATATATGTTCCTATATTAGAAAATAAAGGTGCGGCGACGTTGCGATAACTTTTAATCGACAAAACGTCGTTTTTCGACAAAATATTGTTTTTCGACAAAATGTTTTACGATCACATGTTAGCGTTTTAGTTAAACTATTTATTTATGTAAACCAAATTTAAAAATAAATTTGTATAATGCTATTTAAAAATATAAAAACTCATAAATTAATTAAGATAATTTATTTAACCATTAAAACATACTTTTCAGAAATCAGCATTTTGTCACGTTTGTCGATATAGGCAAATGTTATTATTTTTATGTTTGTTTCTACTTCCAAATCCTATCGAATATTATTTAAATCATAAAACCTTTTATATTTTATATTTAAAATCACTCTAAATAATATATTTTAAAGCGGTCAAATTCTGGGTCGTTGCAATACCACTAGAATAAAGAAGGTCGGTTAAAGGAAATTCAATCTTAAATTCTTTTATAAATTTCCTTCATATTTTAATAATCTATTTTATTAATAAATCTCCTTTACTTAGATTCTAAACCCATTTATAAAAATATTTTTAAATTTACAAAACTCTTTTATAAATATTAAAACCATTTATATCTCTTTATAAATCTCCAAAATTATTTATGAAACTTCCTTTATAAATATCTAAAATCATTTATAAGACTTTCTTATAAATATTCCTTTTTTAAAACAAAACCTCTTTAATAAACTCATTTGATAAAGTCCTTTTGATAAACAAAACGATTATTTTTAACATCTTTACTAAAATCATTACTTCACTTGAAACCATTATCAAAAGTATCTTTGACCTAAAAAATCAGAAAGAAGCTTATTGACCACAATGGTTCTCATTTAATTGAGTTTACTTTTCAAGTTATAACATGGGTATTTACATAACAAGTATATATGTATAAGGGAATCGGCCACTAACAAACAAATCAACATGTAGGTAAGATGTCCAAGTTACTAAAACAGCAGACGGGGATTTGTTCTGCTAAACACGTATCCAAGTTAACATAATGGCAAAATGAG
Source organism: Allium cepa (assembly GCA_030765085.1). Lineage (NCBI taxonomy): Eukaryota > Viridiplantae > Streptophyta > Magnoliopsida > Asparagales > Amaryllidaceae > Allium > Allium cepa. The sequence continues at coordinate 757,642,572 of CM060939.1, read as the reverse complement.
ATTTTATTTTTCCCAATAGATGTCAACCTAATCTACTCGGTGAACTATGGTGGAATGGTGATTATTCTACCTAACAGATGTCAAATTCAAGTTAATTTGCAAAACGATGCTTTATTCTACTAAATAGATGTCAACTATAATTTAATTAGTAGAATGGTGATTAATTCTGCTTAATAAGTGTCATTGGATTTCATATTCAATTGGGTTACTTAAAAGTTGTCGACAAAGAATCCCTTGGATTAAAATCTTCTTTTTAAAAAGAGTTTCTTTTAAAACAAACTGATCTTAAGAAATAAAGTGGTTTAAACCTATAAAACTTTTGTTTACTAATTAAATAAACTTTAAACTCTTCACCTATTAATAATTAAATATTTAATTAGTAATTAAAGAATAATTAACTATTAAATAGATATTTAAATAACCGTAATTTCAAAACTTGTTTAATATATAAAAAGGCATTAAAATACTTAGCTATCAAAAGGCATTAAAACACTTAACTTTCATAACTTAATCTAAGATTTGAAACAAAAGTAAGGTTTTGGGAATTAAATCAAAGATTTAATACTTGTAACTTTTCAAAAACAATTCTTAAGTAAAACTAGTTTTCAAAACAAAGTATTCCTATGTCGCTTTCTTACAAATTCAATTGTTAACTTTTTTTTAATATACAACATCTTAACCAAGTGTACCAATATATATCCATGACATAATCAACATACAAAAGCAAAGGCATTAACTTTCCATTTTTTAACTAACTTTCATTTTCAAGTTTACTCCATCACATCCAAGCACATACATATGCATAGATAAGAAAATCAACTGCAACACTATCTAAACCATACATCAGATTACATACTTAACAACCAAATAACAATATTTATTATTAAAGTAAGCATCATCTTTAAAGTTAGAACTTTTAAATGAATTCGTGAGTTATACTCACCCAAAAGCTACAAAACCATTTCGAACTTCCACTAGAACTTGTCTATGACCTAACTTACTATTATATGCTTTAAAAATGAAGATTTGATAGCCTTATGGTGGCTGTATGGTTCAACCAAGGTATGGTGTATATGGCTCAAAGGTGGTGGAATGCGGGCTTGAAAGGTGGAGGGACTTCGGATTATTATTGAGTTTATGAAAATGGAACACGAAAATGGGTCATCTTCCAACTGACTTTTGGACAAGATATTCACGAATTTCGAAAAGGTTATCAAAGAGAAAGTTCTTGAAAATTCTATTCTCTACAATCTGATAAAAACATTCACTCAATTTATATTTGTTTTGAGGAAGATATGGTCAAAAGAAGAAAAAGTATTTTCGGACTTGAATACACGGGTCCGAAATGTGCCTGAAATAAATGAGATTTGAACATAGCTAAGCTCAAAATTTGAAGAAGTGGTACACAAGAAAGTGGTATTCACTGGAATTTTACACAGTTTGAAAAGATGGAAACCTCCATTTGAGTAAGATATAAGTAAGATATGGTAGAAGGAAGAGAAAGCAAAATTGAAGAAATGAAAGGGGTATTTGTAAGCAAGAACAAAGTAAATTACCTAAAAAATCTTGATCCTTTACCCTCCATCTCCTTTTTCCATATCATCATGCCACCTTACCTTCATGTTCCTCAACCCACAAACTTGTCCCTCCATCCCTTTGCTCAGCCAACATGTTTTTAATGCCAAATGTACTTATGTCTAAACATGTTTCCTAAGGCATCTTTATATTTTATTTTAATTTCACAATGTCATAACCTATATTTATAAACTTAAGTATAAACATATACATATATTTTCTAAATTTGTTAATATATTTATAATGTGTATATTAGCGCTAAAAATTTCATAACATTACTGACAACTTTTATCTGACGAAAAGTTGAAATCTCGAAAAACGGATTCCAATCACATTTTTGATTTTTCTTCTAACTATATATTTTTATAAACACGTGTGGAAAAAAATTCATCGTCATTAATTATTATCTAAAAGAGTTTTATTTTAATTATAAAACCTATTATTTGAATATTTAAAATTAATTAAATATTCACAAATCAAAACGATAAAATTACGGGTCGTTATATAACATCTATCATATTCAATATTGACCATACTCCTTTAACTTTCGGTATCTTCTCTTTGCGTCATGCTCTACAACATTAAGTTGTAGAGGCTTGATGTCTCTTAAATTGTTTGAGATCTGGTATCTTCTTCTCTTATCGATAGCCAATATACTTCCATGTATTGATAAACTTCGACATCCCTCTTAACACTGGTGATTTACGACATTATCGACAGCTGGAGGTGTTCGATATCCTTTGCCACAATGGTTATATCTATAAAGGATTCATGTTTAGATGTTTGACATCTTTACCAATACCAAATCACTCTTTGATTATCATTAGGGTTGACATGCTCTGCATTACAGCCTTTCGGTACCTGTTGCCACTTGATAACACATAAGGTTGGCACAACATCTCCTCCCTTCCATGCTTTTGGCCACCCCTAAAGTTGTTGAGGATTTCAATCTTCTCTTAGTAATGCTTGAAGTGCGACATCCCTAGAAGCTGTCTTAAGATACGACATCGCCTAACCTTCACATTTTCTGCAACCACCCGAGGTTATTGAAGTTCAACATCTTCTTAAAATGTTTAAAAGACGACATTCTATATTGAATGTTTCGTTTCTTTTCCTTCAATGACTTTATATAGAACTTACACTTCTTTTTTGGAGTTGCTTGAAGTTCGATGCCCCTTTTTGTCCTTAATTTTGACATTCCTTTTGGGATGGCATCGCTTAAAGTATCATTACCTTCCCTTGCTTCCATGTTTATTCCTCTTAGAAAATATGTGGATAACATATATATATATATATATATATATATAACAAATTGGTTGGATTTAATGACCACTTAACGGAAAAGATAAAATAGAGACAAAATATGACTATGGTGTAAAGCTCAAAAGATATTAGACAGTGCAAGATTAGACAACTGCTTATTAATATAGCTCTGTTAACTGGAAAACAACATGGGCATAACCATTTATTTTCCAAAGCACACGTACTTCCCACTTCTCTCGTAACGATCTAATTCACCACTTCCACTAGCACACATACCTTATCTTCTCCATAAAATCTTCCCATTCACTTCTCCAGGAAACCACAACACTATATTTATGGTCTGCTAATCTTTCCCCTTTCACCAACATCGATTTGGTTTCTCGAGTAATAGTATATTCTCAATATATTTTTAGTTCATCATCATGTCCAAAGTTTTGATGCATAATGCATTCTCCTCAAATTGTTTCTTTTCTTCTATCTGTTAATGGTTGTTGGTTTCAGATTTAAGGATTTAAATTCACCATCAATTACGCATTTATTTTTGTGTATAGTCTTCTAGCTTTTGTTTTGCTTCAATTACTATGTTCGCACATGAACTGTTTAATTAAATTTGTAAAAGAGGTTCTTGAACTGCCTGTGTAACTAAAGGTTTATCTTCTTTTCATTTCTATAGAATCAACAATATCAACATGACACATTTACGTTTATGTTTACTAGCCTTCCTATGACATGGCCATAAACTACTATCTCATCGTTGATATTTAAAAATTGAAAAATAGAACAATAGTCTAGAGGAAAGAAACATTGAAGAGCAAGGATATCCTTTATTGCAATAAAGGAAATAAGAGTATCAAAATGGAAGTAGATGATGCATTTACATTGTCAAATAGAGGAAGGGTGGACGAAATAAAGTATGTATGTTTGCTCCTTTACCCACACAAAAAGTCATGGAACAATTAAGAAGTCCGACAACCAAGAATAACGTACACATACAACATCCACGATGACTCAAATGATGAATTTGGGACTGCATTGGTAATGTACAATGATTTTATACAACCATTGTCCTACTTAGTTATTCCATTATTACTTTATATATAATTTTTAGATATGTAGAGAAGAGTAAGTACTTATAATATCTACAAATGGATAGTTTAATGTTTCATTAAAAGTTCATCGTTTTTCCTTTTTTTCAAACATTTTAGTCATCTTCTTTTTAATTTGGTCTGCATTTTTTGTACCAAATGTTTATATTTTCCCTCTAAAAATTGAATTTGAATCATATATTTATGTTTTGGTCTGAGAAGATATATCTATATGTCGCACTTTTTTGCTCATATATTAAGGTGCCTAATTTTTCTCTTTCCAGTAATTTCAATTGTCCTCTATTTTTGTCGCTTTGTAAATAAATATATTACTTACTCGTTGGTTGTCAATTTCCATGTGAACTTTCATCTTTTTAGTGCAAGATAATAGAGTTGGTTCGGCACCATATCTTTGTAAATTAGTTATATTTTTATAGCATCATACGATTTAAATATAGTATTATGATGAAAATTGGTGGTTAAAAGCCTATCGGTATTCTTTGATACGTGATATGTCTAATTTTTATAGGTTTTGGAATTAGTAACATTTTCATTATTACCACTGAGATTTGAGTACATGAATTTAATCAATGATTTCGATTATAAAGCTTCATATCATTTGAATGTAATTTGTATACTAAAATATTACTAATGGCATTATTTGGTATTCTCTAATATGATAACAGCAAGGACTGTCATTTTCTAACTTAATGTTCACACGTTGTATTCCCTGAGTTTTTTTATTTATATGGTGTGGAATTTAGGGTTATTTAATTTGCATTAATTGTTTATCACTATAATGTGCTTTCTTAAATTATCAGCTTCGCCTTTTATCATGATAAATAATGTATTGTTATATAAGAGGATTCCACCCAATCAAATCTTTATGAACTAAATCACACTATTAATTGATCCCTAACTAGGTATAAAACAATAGACCCAAATATACATTAGTTTGCAAAGTAAATATTGGTCATCTATCATCCAAGAGAAAATCTGTAGTATTGATGTTGTGATCAAATGCCTAACACTATTTAAAAATTCAAAAATAACATGATTCCAGTTTTACTAATATTTAATCCATATGTGTTTAGAGATTAGATTCATGTCGGGCATAAAATAAAAGAGCAGCGTTGCATAAATTAAATGTCATGAACTAAAGGTGGAGTCCTAGTTTTATGCACTTTGCTTTACCATATAATTTTATTATTTAAAAAAAAAATTCTTTCTATAAATTTGCCATTCCAATCAAATCAAGAATTCACATTCTAATTAACACCTCATTCATATTTTTAAACATGGGTTAAGGATTATTGAAATGACTAATCATGTCCGAGCTAATTGAAATTATCAGCAATATTGTTATATTTGTGCATAGGGGAAATTAATTTAAAGGACAAAAATTTGTATAGTTTTAGCCTTAAGGACACGAGATCGATATTTTAACCAGAAGGAAAAACATTCTCCTAAAAATTATTCCTATAGACAAACATTCTTTCAAAATTATTCATAAGGACAAACATTCTTCCAAAACTGCTACCGACCTAAAAACTGTTACCTAAATACTGCTACCGATAACTACAAACTGATACCTAAAAACTGGTATCAATAAATAAAAATGGATACCTAAAAAAATTTGTCCTTCAGACTAACTGAAGGTCTGTCCTTGAGGCTAAAACGCTGAGAAATTTTGTCCTCGACAATAATTTCTTGTTGTACATACAGGTTAAGGCAGAGCTAATTATCACATTGATCATTCTGTTTGTTGCTTCAAATGGACTTTACAATAAGGTCAGTTATATATTCAATCTTAATTAGGTTATTAGATTTAAATATTTGATAATTAGTGCTAGATAATCATAGTTAATGGAGTAGACTAGGGAATTGGTATATTTCTTATATTTTGCAACAACAGGGAAGAAACTTAGTTTTTTTCTCCTTCGCATAGAGGTCCAGCCCAATTCACAAAGATGGATCATTAGTGTGGAGAATGAATAACCATAAATGAGAAAATCATATAGGAACCATTATTGCTTGGTTAATCTTCTATGCCAAGGGTAAAGATAGTTAGACTTTAGTATATCCATTAATTATATTCATTTACTTATGTTATAGTGATTCAAAATCAATTATGGCTATGAGTTTTATTTTTTCTCTATTATACTCAATAATCATTATAATTTTAGTTTCCATTGATGCCACTATTATAGTTCAATAATGCATTATAATTTTAGTTCCCATTAATGTTAATATGACGTTAATTTTTTTTATTTCCTTAAAAACATTATCGAAATTATTTCCTAAAAGAGGGAAATTTAATATATTGCTACATGTTTTCCTTATATAACTTTGTAGCTGGAAAGAACATTTTTTGAAAGATCTACATCGATTTGAATAATGAAACAAAAAATGTATTTGTTTATAACATTGAAACTCAACTTTGAAGCTTTCAGTTTATTGCTTTTGCTCCTGATTCTCGGTTGCCTCATTTTTTCTTTCTAATTATTTAATATATTACAAGCACATAGAGCATTTGACAAATTTTTATTATTCTTTATATAATTGTAATGGTTAGGACATTGATAATATTACTTTATTTTTTCAACCATGCTTCCTTATGGTGTTGTTGTAATATGTCGATTTTAACTTTCTTCATTTTTCACTTACTACCTTTTCTTCATTATATGGGTGCTTAGTTCTTTTGCTTAACATATATGTGAAGTTGGTGTATAAATATTTTTCTTAACATATATGTGAAGTTAGTAAGTTTCTAAGCATTGTAGATGGCTCCTGTAATTAGAGTTTCAAAAGCGATTTTGCTTGTAATGCTAAATCACATACCGCTTGGTGTATGCAAAAAGATATTATATGCATGCTTCAACCTTTAACCAATTTATAATACTGTTTATAAAGACATTGGATTTGTTTCCAAATCCAAGTTGTTGCATATGGATATGTTGGGAATACCTAATTGTATGAATACTGTTCTGAAAGTATCCAAAAATGTTGAAAATTTAATACTGATATTTGATTTACATGTAACTATGATGGCTTGGTTTTAGTGGAATGTATCATAAGTATATTTTCTTTAGCATTATAACTACAATACTATATGAAAATTTTATTTTATTGGACCTTTTGTTTGAAAATAGCAAATTTGACACTATGTAATTATATTGGTACTTGCTTTATAATAATGTATGCAAATTGCATTTTGTTGGACTTTTTGTTTGAAGATATCAAATTTGATCTCCTGGTATGATAATATTGGTATTTGCTTTTATGTAGAACCTATAGTCAAATTAAGTTTTAATGGAATAAATAGAACAAGAGGGCAGTACGTGCAAATAAAATAATGTTACTACTAGCTTGCCTTCAAATATGTATCTCATGACTTCAAAAGAAAAAAATCAATTATAGGATTAAGTCAATAAACGTTATGGTAGTATAATGAAATTTTAGTTTGTCAAACGTGTATTGGATTACTTTTAATCTCTTAACTACTAAAATGAATAGTTGAATATTGGACAGATACAAAGTATGACAATCATCCATATATGAACATGACTCATTTTTTAACCAAGTAACTTCTACATAAAATTTCACATGTCTTTAATGTAATCGACTTGATAAAAAATTAATTTACAATTTGTTATATATATTAAAAAATTCATTTCATATTAACTAAAAATAATAATGAATACTTAGGAAACTATAAAAACTATCATGTTAAACTGAATATTATATGTAGATTCATGTGTGGATGCATGCATTTTGCATTCAGATGATTGAACGGGAATGTAAATTATGTAAATACTTATTATATTTTACAATGAGTAATTTCATATAATATTATTTTTATTCTATTTTAATGTAGGAATAATTTTCTATCGATCAAACTTTGCATGTGTGCAAAGCATAATGCCATGCTATAATGCTATATAGGAAATAGAACTTTAACCTGTGCCATCGACACGAGCTTCATACTAGTATATATATAAATTTAAATTTAATATTTAAATCAAGCTTTTAGTTTAGAAAGGAGATACACAAAAATTTAAAGTTACAATAGAAATAAACGATTTAGAATGTACACAAAAGTCAATTTATATTTTAGATCAAAAGAATATTTTAACCAATTTAAAACATTCATATTCAAAATGTCAACCACATAATAAAAGGAATTAATTTGCAAGGTGAAAGTTAATTAATTAACATGAATAATTTATTTATTTTATGTATGTAAATACTATAAATTACAGAATAGGTCTTAATAAAAAAATAGTTTTTATTAACAAACTTCATTGGAATAGAAAACAAATTGGACAAATTAGGCATATGTAAATACGTGATAATAACATACAGATCTAAGTAAATATAGAAAACAACAAATTAAAATAGAAAAAAGAGGGTCTAAATTATATCAGTAATAATGAACATATTTGAAATGAGGTGAAGAGTAAATGTAGATCTGAATTAAATCAACTTAATACGCACAGTTTCAATAGAGATAGACATAAATAGATTTAAATTACTTGTTGCAAGATGAACCAAAAAACCAGATACATCCATTGTTTTAAATCTCCTATATCTCGCCCGAGATCTCATTTTCACACTTAAACGAGACGAGACATCAAATCTCCTCCATATCTCCCTCTACACTCATCTCGTCCGAGATATTCAAATCTCACCCGATATATGGATCGAAATCTCAATCCAAGATCTCACCCGAAGTTATACATTTTTCTTATTTTCCATAATAATTTTTATTTTCATATTGATTCAAAAGAAACTACTCAATCCAATTATAATTTACCAACTTCTTGAACATATTCTTTACTTTTTATCTTAACGAGTCATAGCGAAAGGTTTCACTTCTTTATTACGTTCAAATAAAAGGATATTATTCAATCATTACCAAATCAAATAAGCTAATCAAGCTACTACTCTTCTAAAAATATTTGTTTTTCCATGTAAATCAAGTATGTTACCATTTTTATTTTTACTAAGAAAGTTATAATCGTTAAATAAATTTTTGACACATCAATTTTAAAAACATAAGTACATCCAAGATATTCTCAAGATGCATTATAAGACCTGAGATGTTAATCCGAGATGTACACCCGATACGTACTCATCTCGTCTGAGGTCTCTCCCGATACGAGATAACTTGTGTAAAAATTCCGAGACGAAACGTGACCGAAATCCGATATTTAAAACCTTGGATACATCATAGAATCCAAACATATGAAAATCCTAACTTAGATAACTATCTTGGGATGCTGCCAAAAAATCACATTTAAAAATATGAAATGCTCTTAGACCCAGTTGTATCGGTCTCCGGATTTTGCGAAAATCAAGAGATAGGAACCTCCTTATGTTTTTTATTCTATATAATGTTTTATTTTGAAAAAAAAATTATTAGGAAACCATGGAAATCTGGCCATTACTTGATAGAAGAAAGAGAAAATTTTATCAAGAAAGAATGAACTGATCGAATGAGAGAGATATGTTTTAAAAAAAACATTGGAACCTTTCAATTCCCTCCTTTAAAACCTTCTATGTTTAATTCCCAGTTAAATCTCATTAAAATCCTTTACCCTTACCATGCGTAACTAGCTATAGAATGAGGTGTAGTAGGCCGCAAAATTTCCAAACCCATTCAACATTTGTTCTATTTAAATCTGATTCAAATATTCCATCGATACCACGTGGGCTTATAACTTTCATATACACACTTCATTAAATATTAATGTTATTCAAACATCAAATAAAGTTTAATAATTAATATTTCACATAAATTCAGTTAATTTACAACAACCATAAATTAATCAAATCATGTGGTTTATTAGGAGGATTCATCATTTTGGTTGTGCAACTCAAAGTATAAATTCAGTCCGCGATTAATATCGAACAATTCAAATATATATGTTCACACATCACCTTAGGTAGTAGTGTCTCATTTTGGCCGAATTTGTCCCTTATATATCGTTTTTGGTAAAATCCAAATTTACATACTATAAGTGGTACTCGGTAGTAATGATTATTTACACCAATTCTCTTCGTCAATACTATATCACGTTAGGACTGATGGTGTTTGGCTTTTGTCAATATCCCAATATTATCCACATTCCCATAAACAAGGTCTTTGGTATAATAATATTTATTATTAATCATACTACTGTAACAAGAGATTTTGACTTCTAACTGACTATAATTGACCGTGATACTAATTCCATATAACTAAGGAGATGAATTACCTATTAAATAGTGTTTCACTTTTAATACTTCAACTCAGACCCAACTATAGTCGTTCAATGGATGTCATGCCATGATTTAACTATAATTAATGTCGAGTGTCCACATTGAAGTTCAACAATACTCTCAAATTGAGAGAACTGTATAACATCGACACTTCAAGATTCTTTGTTCGACCTTAGTTATATTAACTAATAAAAACACTCAAATGAGTCATTTCATAGTTATCTAATAACTACAAGTATGTAACCCCTTGGTGACCCCATCTGTCAAGAGTAATACATTACCAATCATTTGGAGAGCATAATGCACTCTAGTCTCAATGTGTATCGATGTTTTAACTCTACACATCTTGACTAGGAATATATAAAATAATATTTTATTTTTCAACGAGATAAATTTTCTCACGATTATGACACATTGTAATTGTTATCGTATAACATATCACTTAAGGATTTTTTATGTACTATACTTTAAATTAATTAATTACTTAATTGATTATAACATAATATAATGAGCATGTAATAGAAAGAAAATGCATTTATTTTGAACAATATTGGTTATCAAGTTAGATATGTAACATGTTACATCATTGCCACTGGAAAATACTCTTAACTCTATCAATCTCCCACTTGCACTTAGGGTCAATTATGGAATCTTATTCCAACTTCTACGATTATTTTTTAAAAGCTAATCCGTTCAGTCCCTTAAGATTGAATATGGACGTAGGATTGGCCAACTATACTTGATATCACTTTTGAAGTTTGAGCCTGCGTACTCCTTCATAAGGAGTACGTTGTTTATGTAAACATTTCTCTTGTATTTTACAAATACACGAGAACACTGTTAATTTTCATATAATAATATTAATTCAAATTTGTCACTTGCTCTATGTACCAAATACATAATTAAAGTGTGATAGTGTAGAAAATATATGATGTTTGATGATTTCTATTGCCAATGCATAAGAAACTCATCTTACAATCTCCATGTTAAACAATTTAATATAGTGTTTGTGTATATTGTTTTCGGACACTCCTAACATCCTTTTGTACCGACTATAAAAGATCTCTTTTCAAATCCTATATCAAGAATTAAACAACTAAATTAAAATGATTTTAACACCAGTACATTATTGACAATCATAAGTTTGTTGTTTACCTTAAGAAATACTTTGGCACCTTTAACGATCTTTCTTATCGACACTCACTTTCTCTACATTTTGATGGAAATTCAAACTATTTGATTTCTTTGGTAAAATACTTATTTGACTTTGATGCTTATCAAATAATACTTCTGCATCTTCTCATGGATCATATCCGATACTCCCAAATTCCGTCAACGCTCTCACTATTTGGTTGTTAAGTGCAACAGTCTATTCTAAATCATTATTTAGAATTTCCTTTTCAATATATATGTACCAAAACTCAAAGTTATACTGAGTGATATATTTTGTGAGTAAAATCCGAAGTAACTAAAGCACGTTGAATGAAAAATCTGTTATGTTAATTTCAACAGTTGAAATTTACGATGTTATTCTTATCAATGTGATTTATATTTCTAACTGCATTGATCTTCTTTTAAAGACACTTTTGTAGTCCATGGATCATATCCTTTCTGGTACCACTACTAGAATGATATTTTGATACTATACTTGAAATCCATTCCTAATTTATGCATTATGCCACATGGTAGAGTCAATACTCTTAATGGCTTATTTAAAACGAGGAAGTTATTTTCTCAACAATAATAAAATTCATAATTTCTATTTGTCGTGTGAGATTTATTATTAGCAGTCTAATGTGTTGTGTTAATTTGGTTTGGTTAATTTCATTACTTTCATCTTATCTTTACATCGTATCCAAATCTATTTTACTACCAATAACTTCTAATAGAAATTCCGTCGTTATGAATTTGGCAATTCTTGAAACAACAATTGTTTCTCAGTGTGATGGAAAAGGTATTCATAAAGATTTTATAAACTGCCATATATGTGTGTATGTTTGTGTGTAAGAATCTGATTTGCTTTTCAGTTTACGAAAATTATGTTTATAACATAAATTGGTCAATCGTTATTAATCGATCCAATACTACTTCGGTTGGCCCACACAATATCTAGCACGAACAAGTATTACATGCATTCCCCTAACTCGTGCAACCTATCAACTTCTTGATCTAGGATATGTAATTACTCGTAGGTATATGACCTTATAGAAAGAAGTTAACTCAGCATCACTCATCGTACTCGTACTTTGTCCAACGTAATCCAATTACTCCTTATTAATACATCATTATGTGTCATAGGAAGGAGTGACTTTTGAGATTCAATCTTAGTCATTTTTAGGTGTCGTTTGGAACCTTTTCCAATATACTTGCATATTCGATCAAATCAAACATTTTCTTTACTTGTTATGTTTTCTATTTCTGTGTAAGTTCTATGAACTCATCATAAACATACTACTTGAGTATCAAGTACACATGTTCGTGTACGAGATAATTTATTGCCGAATCTAATAAAATGTGTGGGATCGTTTTTGAGTCATTAGACCTATGATTGTACACAATTATATGTACTAATCAGAAGACTTCACCAACTCTTTTGTCGCTTCTACAAAATGGGTGTTTTGCCCTTAATCTTCTAACATATAATTCATCATTACCATATGATTCATAATTATATGATTCAAAGAATTATTCCTCAAAACGGTGCCTTGGTCTATAATTTCAACTATTAAAATTTTGAACACTTTTGTAATAGAGATAATGAACAAATACTGTTGTTCCGATAGATTTATTTCATAACGAATATCTAAAATATTCATAACAAAATAAAACTATATTTATTTTCAATTAATACTAAAAATAGTTGTTATTTCAAAATAATATTTGGTATATTTACAAATATAATCTTTAAATCTTAATGCATCCACTAATAAGAATTACATGGCATGCTTCCACTGTTTCCCCAGTTACTATAATAGCATATGAAATATGAAGCTCCACTCAACTATTCATTTTGGGTTATTTCTTTTACAATATCTAGTTACAGTCTAGAGTTTTTGATCAAATATCTCAGACTCATAGAAATGACCTTTATAGAAAATAATTTTTTAATATTATAATATAATTAGAATAGAAATCATATTACTCATTTCATATTAAGTATCGTTTAGCATTTTATACAGTTCTCATTTTCGATGTCCCTTTATGAAGAAGAGATGATAATTTACTCTCTTCGTCCTAACTATGCCTAAAGTGCTACCACTATATACATTCGCTTTACTTTCAAAAATGATTGAACCATTAAAAGAGATCCTTCTTGTAATCAATCGTATTAACTCCACGATTTTTCGGTATGGTTTATTTGTTTAATTCAAATGAAATTTTTCATCAAAATTTCATACAGTACGAACCATGACTGTTCACCATATAATATTTATAGATGATAGAATATGGATTAAATATCTATATTCTTCTATTTCTAGCAGAGTTCAAAACCGTAACACCCCATAAATTTTACAATTAGTTGTTTAATTAATTAGTTAGTTAATTACGCTTCAGAATGGAATTTGTGCAAATGATGGAATTTGACCATGAAACTTCACTATTACGTTTGTGGTGAAGTTTTAAGCAACTTTTAGATTTGGATTTTTGCTATCGGAGTCCAAACGAAGAAGTTACAGATGAAAAACTAATTCGAAATGGAAATAATTAAACTTGAAAAAGTTAACGTCTATATAATAAATACCGAGACCCACCGGTCGACCCTTTTATTAGACAAGTCAACCGATAGCGGTCGTTGGTCGACCCCTTGTGGGGAGTGGTTGACCAGTCAAACCATAGGCGGCTAAGGTTTTCCTTGGCCAAATGGCCCGGATTTTATATAATTAAATCTAACAGCTGTGGTTGGTTCGAGTGCCTATAAATTCAGGCCTAACACTCTCTTCTCTTCTCATATTTTTTTAGAAAGTAGTAAAGCTCTGTCATCTTCTCTTCTCCACTATTTTCTAAATTATAAAATATAATATTTGTATTTCTATATATACGAATAGGAGAAGAATAGAAATCAAATAAGAGAAGAAAAGAAGCGAATCAACACTATGTGATAATAAGATAATATGCGTACATACATACATATATATAATGTATTTGTATTTATATATTTATGTTTTCTTTCGATCATAGATCTCTTCTCAAATCTGTATTTCTAATATATGTATATACCCTTTTTATACATATTTTTTGGAATAAGAAGGAAATAGAAATGAATCAAAGGCTTTACTTCAAATTTGGAGATTTGGAATGCTTTTAAAATGTGAGTGGAAAATTTATAAATTGTTTATGATATTGAATCTATTACGTTGGCATATGTTTGATTTTTATGCCTAAATGAATAAATATATGTGAATTGTAGGCTAAATTTGAATGTAGTCAACGTCGCCTACATATTCTTAGGAGATCTGATTGAAATTATTGTAACACCCTGATCTAGAAATTAGTCCCAAAAGTTATAGATATGAATATCGATTAGATATGAAATTTATTCCAGATCTGAAATTGGGTTGTAGATTATCGGTATGCTTTTGATTATTACCCTAATTATAATGAATTGGAGATTTTCCATAGTTTAATTGATGGGAAGAGTATCCATTTGATTTTTATAAACTTTTTTATGTTTCCAAATTGCATAGAAAATGGAGCGTTTGATTTAACAAGGAATATATGCAAATGAAAAGGAAGAGATATATAAAGTACAGATTTATTCTTCGTAATTTACATTGTGTATTCCAATAAAAAGAAAATAATCACTCCTTGTAATTTCAAATGAGGCAAGTATTTTCTTTTATTCTTGATCTTTTGTTTTAAACTAATTTATGGAAATTACAATGGATGATCTTCCTTATAGATGTAGATTCAGCAAAATTAAATATGGAAAAGAATATTCTAGTTAAAGATTTGTGACAAGAATATATTTGGTAGAAGTATATATATTTATATGTATTTATACGCACTAATAAATAGTTAACTAATAATGATGATTTATGTGTAATACTTGCTTAGTAAATAGGGTTGAATAACGGATATGAAATAGGAAGAACATTTGGAAAGGTTGTAACTCCAATTAATCGGTAATAAATGTGAAATGAATTTGAGAGTTACAAGTAATTAATAGGGTAGATGGATTAATGGGACTGATAAATAAAGAAATTAGGTTAATAACCATGGAATAGTTAGGAAAGGTTACTGTAACATCCCCTATTGTAAGGTCTGAAACTAAGTGCTATGAATGATGCAATCATCCATAATATTAATTTCCAATGACAAAATGCGGCTACATTAATCATATCAATAATCACAAGCACGTGAATATAAAATATTCCAAACACAAGTTAATAATAAATTTTCACGTTTCATTTCACAAATAAGATTCCATATCAATTACACAATGTCATTCAATCCTACATTCAGAGAAAATATAATTATTACAAACATATGAAGATGCCCCTTGATTAATCAAAGTCTACTACCATTTCACGGTTCCTTCATTACATTCATTCAAATAAAATGAACTATATAACGGATTAAATAAAACTCCTAATATAGCTAGCTTGCCTCTTGCACATCTCCGGAAGCTTATTCATCTAATTGGAAACCTGAAATCACTTAATCCCAACTTATCCAAATGAGTACCTGAGAGTTTAAGGGGAAAAACAAAAAATTCGGGTTAAACAAACAATGGTATGAATAATAACCTACCAACATAAACCAAAATAAATATCTAGTGAGACCACGTCGTTAAGCGGAATGGTTTTTCCCCTCACAAGAATCTTAACAAAAAAAATAACCATATATTATGCTCCTGCATCCAAAATGGTTATAACATGATAAATAAACATTTGCAAACATGCAACATACAATGAACTACCCATCCCAATTTATTTGATTGTTTGTCTTGATTTCATCTGACTATCTGTCTTAAATTCAAATGAATGTTTGTCTTATATTTATATGGATCACCTATCTCACATGTAAACATTATATGGATCATCTATCTCCTACCATATGGACTACCCATTATATATGGTTTTACTATGTAAATTAGGTGGACTATCCATAACACATGTTCCATTTATCTAAAATAATATTGACTATTCATCACACATTTTGTAGTTTTCTTAGGATGACTATGAACCATTCATTAACTCTATTCTCCCAAATTCTCAACTTATGTCTATTGGTATCCCCAATTAGGTTGATAACCCTTTAAATTTACAACATCTCAAAACAACATGCATTGGTATCCCCAATGATTAATGTTGGAATTATAAAATAATACACATTGGTATCCCCAATCAATAATGTTAAATTCATGTACTTATGGCACATAGAATTATAAAAAATTGGTATTCTTAAGTAATAACGTCAAAATCATGAGCCTATGGTTCCCCACCATCAATATAGCATTATAAAGGACTTGCGGAATTCATATGGCCGATATGGGACACGCATCTCTTCATATTAAAGCTTTACAACTAAATCTGGTTTTATAAAATACAAGGATATATTGCTTAAATCAATGTTGTCGTAACATAGAAATTTTTTAGGTCGACGAATCT
This sequence comes from Allium cepa, assembly GCA_030765085.1. Classification (NCBI taxonomy): domain Eukaryota; kingdom Viridiplantae; phylum Streptophyta; class Magnoliopsida; order Asparagales; family Amaryllidaceae; genus Allium; species Allium cepa. The sequence continues at coordinate 757,625,774 of CM060939.1, read as the reverse complement.
ACTAAATATAGCCTTTTATACATAAAATACATAGAAGCTCACATTGATGACATGTGACATTAATATCATAAGACCATTGATATCAGATGTTTTAAAACAGTAAGGTCGACATCAATGATTTCTGACATCAATGTCGTAAACAGTTGACATTGTATTCAAAAATCCGGGCGCCGCTATAAAAATAATGTCGAAATTGATTATAGGTGGCATCATTTCCATAATACTTCTATCTCATAAGTAATATTAGCAGCATCACGACCTACAGTAATTAATGTCAAAAATAATACCAACGGCGTTATTGCCTTAGACTGTGACGTCAAATAGAAAGCACGTGGCATTGTTTAAAACCAAGGTGAAAACTTGTGGCATCAATGTCGTATATTATAGATTTTAAAGAAAAGAAACAAGGATGGTCGGTATTGATAACTCATGACATCAATATCTCATATACCTACAAGATGCGGTATTCTCATAATGTTAATGGCGAATGCATGACTTAATGCATCACATACTTACTGCATAAGTATCATATGCATTGCTTCATGTCAGTGCCACCTACCTTCGATATCGCTTACAACTGTAAAGTGATACTGCCTGTTGTTAATGCTGAACGTCATGGCAATGCTGCATATCGGGGGCATTGTCACAATTATCATAAAAACTGTTTTATTTCTATTAAAGGTAATTCCTTTTTACCAACTTTTTTCCCTTGTCTAATTTCTATTAGTTAAAAACAAGCTTTACCAATTTCCTTTTAGAAAACTGCGGCAAATCAGTTTACACTTTCAAAAACATTATTCAACTTAATAAATTAATGCCTTTAATTAATATTAATTCATATGCTTTTCTAGCATGGTAAATTCGTAGAAATTCACAATCTCTTTGGAAAAATCCCCAAAAATCACTAAAAATAAAAAATATTATATTCTCTCATATATAAAAATTTTGGAGCTAAAATAATTATTTAATTATTTTCAATAATTAAAACCCGAAAAAACACTATTTCCTCTTTAGGAAATTAATAAAATTTTCGTTTTGGTTTGAAAAGTTATGAAATTAAAAACCCATCTTCAAAATAATGTTTTACACAACATACCTAAAAATCAAGTCAATTGAGGATCAAAAACTTTGGTTTTATCCTTAAAACCTATCTAAATTATTACATAAGAATTCCATACATCATTATTCTATCCAAATAATGATTAAACATCAATAACTTGGCAAATCATTCAAGATAAATTTACCCATAACCAAATTTAAACACAAATAATAGAGATGATTTATTATTATTTACCTTGAATTGGACAATGGATTTGAGATTTGATGGATTTTTTTTCCCTAAGCTTTGCCTTTTGGATCCCTTAGTTTCCCCTTCTTTGTTCCTTAGTAATGGTCGGCCTTGCTTTTTGATTTTTACTTAGTATATTTCAAAAATGAGAATGGATGAGAGAGAGGGTGTGACGCCCCACCTCTATACCCACGCTAGCCAAGAACATTACGGTGAATGCTGTCGACTAGCACGGAGAATAAAGTTGTTGAGGAGCGACCATCCGTGTAATTTCTTTGCGCGAGCACCGATATGTCAGATAATATAACATGCATTCTATTTCAAGAGGAAATCCGACATACCGACACAAACTCAAAGCTACTATACGGTGGCTATATAAATCCTTCGAAAAACAAATATAGAAATAAGCATAACACAAATCAGTCACAGACAATTCATATCACAAAGGCGGAATAAGATATGAATATTACACTGGAAAGTGTACATCAGAGTAGTGGTCTAAAAAGATCCACAATATCACAAAAGAATAGTTACACGAACTACACAAAAGAATAAGTATACATTAAGGAGTCTATATCAAAATAACTACTAATCTAAGTAGTTAATCCAAAAGTCAAGGAGTTAATCCCGGATGAGAAGTCAAGCAGAAGCACCTGTAACATCTCGGTCTGACCCGAGTATTATTTAATAAGAAAATAATAAACGGATCAGTCTAACTATAAATATCAGATGAAACGATATAGAATAAGAGATATGACTAAACACATAATAATCACAATGCCAAGCTGTGATATATATATACTTAGTTGATAATCATCAAGAGATTAATCAATGTCACCAAATCTACACAAGAATCAAAGAAACGTCATACTCCTTATTTCGTTCACCATACCATAAATATTGATGATAACATCAATGTCAATCACAAAAGTCAATGACACACAAATTCCAGAAGACTACACAAGAAATCCAGAAATTACTAAAGTCAATGACACACAAATTCACCAATGCACAAATATTGATAAAACTTATCAATGGAAATCACGAAAATTGGTGAAACACAAATTCTAGGAATCTACACAAGAAATCCAGAAATCACAAAGGGGGGAGGCCTATCACAAACGGGAGCATAAAGCTCACCAACACGTGTATCACAAACGGAATGCTAATTCCATGGTTGCTAACCATCACAAATTGAGCCGAAGCTCCACAAACGGCCCGAAGACCATGGGTTGCTACCCCACCAATTTGAGTCGAAACTCCACAAAACGGGATTTAGTCTCCCTCGCAGACAAAGAGACATCGCACATTGCTAGTCTAAATCACAAAGATGATCGTCATGATCAACGAGAAGTGTCAATTACACTAAGCTAGTAAATATATGAGTTTAGCTTCATGTCCCATAACCACTTGCTTAACTTAAATATTTACGAACAAATTGTATATCTCCACTAGAAAATTGTCACAAGAGTTTCAATCGAACAAGTCCAAGAATTAACCAACAAAGTGAACGCAAGCGTTTCATACCACTTGTTTTACTAAGTCGTTTAATTAGATTTCTCATATGAGTGAGGTAAAGGTTTATATGTACTAATAGATTGGAAAACGGTTTTATAAACGAATAAATCGTTTGAGGAAAGAGTTTTGATATTTACTACTAGTATAGAAAACCTTTATATTTTTAAAGTGACAAAGCACAAGGGGGATTGTAGAAACAATCAATCACAAAGATCACATTCGAAGATGTGAATAAAAATCCAATGAAATCGATAAAGGATCCATCGAAGTGGATATATCTAAAATTCCTAAAGAAAATAAGTCATCAAAGATGATAATAAATGATGACAATAAATAGGATCATCATGAATCGATTTAAATTGGAAATTCAATCCAAAAAGGCAAATTGGACTCAAACAGCAGGTCCAGTCGACTGAACAGAGTTTTCAGTCGACTGACCCTGTGCCTGGAAATTTTCCAGGTTCAGGAAACTTTCTATTTCCAGTTTCAGTCGACTGAACAGAGTTTTCAGTCGACTGAATCATGCCTGGAAACTTTCGGGTTCCAGGTTCAGTCGACTGAACAGAGTATTCAGTCGACTGAATCATGCCTGGGCTGTTTTTCAGCCTTATTCAAATGAAGAGCAAACTCTTCCAAAATGCAACCGGACGAACATTAGCTCTAAGGGTTTATGCCAATCCACAACCCGGCCCTATATGCTCCCCGATGCATCACCAAAAGCATGATCAAACATCCATAAAAGGATTTTCACACAAATTGCCTTAAAAGCTCAAAAATTGGAATATTCACAAAACCAATCCAAATTAAGAGCAAATGCACATGAAGAAGTGTTAGGAATTCATACCCAACAACCAAAGATAATTATAGTTATAGATGTGAGATAAAAATCTCACCTTTTCACAAAATCGAACAAGAAGAAGCTTAAAAGCAAATGGAGAATCAACCTCTCTTCAACACAACCCAAATGAGCTTGAATCTATGCTCAAAAACAAGAACATTCCCAAAATTAGGTTTAGGAATTTCTGAAATTGGTATGAGAATAAGTTGGAGAAGAAGAAGAGAAGCTTACCAATGGGTTCTTCTTGAGTTTGGAGCTTGGAATTTGATTTGCAAGAGAAACTAGGGTTTTGGAGTTTTAATTTCCAATCTCTCCCACCATTAATACTCTAAAAACTGAAATGAGAAGAGAATGAGAGTGAGTGGGGAAGAGTGGCTCAGATTTGAGCATAAGTTAACATAGGGCTGAGCCCAAACCGAACCCAAAGTGAAAAGTAGCAAAAATCAACTTTCTCCAAACATATCGAAGCTTACACTCAAAAAGGTCGCAAACGACATTTTAAACTCAATGGGAGTGGTCCTGAGTCCTAATTCGACCGTATGCAAAAAGTAGCTTTTCGGACTGAAATCCGACTAACGATAAAATATTTAAATAAAATATTTAAATATAAAATCGATAAATATGCGGGTTATTACAGACTCCCCTCCTTAAAGAAATTGCGTCCTCGCAATATTACAAGAAGAAGATATATAGTAACAACCATAAAAGCATATTCAACACAAAAGAAGTTTGAAATAAGAAGTTCACCTCAAAGAGCACGAGAAAGTAAGTCCGGATGTGTTCGCTCGATGTACTCTCTAGATTCCCAAGAACAATCCTTAGGATTTGAAGACCATTGAACTTTAACAAGCGGAACATCTTTATTTCGAAGTCGTTTGACTTCCGAAGCAATGATACGAATAGGATGTTGCTCATAAGTTAAATTAGGCGAAACTTCAATCTCTTCCATAACACCGGGCTCAAGAATAGAATTGGAATCTCGAAGGCATTTCCGAAGTTGAGAAACGTGAAACACGTCATGCATAGCAGAAAACTGAGCCGGTGATAAAAGGCGATAAGCCATGGAACCAATACGTTCGGTGATAGGAAATGGCCCAATATGTCGAGGCGCTAACTTTCCCGATCAACTGAAACGCACAACACCTTTCATAGGTGACACACGAATGAACACAAGATCTCCCACAGAAAATTCTAACTTCCTTCTTCGGTTATCGGCATAGGATTTTTGTCTACTCTGCGCTTCTTTCATCCTATGACGAATAAGATCAATCTTTTCTGTGGAATCACGAATAAAATCTGGACCTAAAACCAGCTTCTCACCGGCCTCAAGCCAACAAGAAGGCGATCGGCATGGCCTTCCATAGAGTGCCTTGAAAGTTGCCATACCAATACTAAATTGGAAGCTATTATTATAAGAAATTTCGACAAGAGAAATATGATCTTCCCAACTCCCACCGAAATCAAGAACACACGAACGAAGAAGATCTTCAAGAGTTTGATTCACACGCTCCGTTTGTCCATCGGACTGAGGATGATAAGCGGTGCTAAAATAAGCTTCGTTCCCAAAGCTTTTTGAAGACTCCTCCAAAATCCACTAGTAAACAATGGATCACGATCGCTAACAATAGAAGTAGGAACCCCATGCAATTTAGCAATCTCTTTGATAAAGAGCTTGGCCAAAAGAGGCACGGTTCGATTAGATCGAACGGGAATAAAATGGGCGGATTTAGTAAGTCTATCTACAATCACCCATAAGTTATCATGACCCGAACGAGAACGGGGAAGGCCATCTATAAAATCCATGGAAATTTGGTCCCACTTCCAAATTGGAATTTCTAAAGGTTGCAATAACCCACCGGGCCTTTGATGTTCGGCCTTAACGAGTTGGCAAGTCATGCAACACTTAACAAAGCTAGCGATGTCAAGTTTCATTCCCTCCCAATAATAAAGTCGCTTCATATCCGCGTACATTTTACTACTACCGGGATGAATGGTAAATTTAGAATGATGAGAATCTTCTAAAATGTCTTTACGAAGATCACTAATATTTGGTACGATAAGTCTACCAAATCTCTGAATGCCGCCACGAGAATCGATATCAAAGTCCTTCAAACCTTCAATATCAATCTTATCCTTAATATTTTGGCCAAGAAGAGCCAATTCGGGATCTAACCTTTGAGCTACAAGAATGCGGTCTAAAAGAGAAGGATGAGCCTCAAGGCTACATAAAGCAAGAGATGAACATAATTCGGGAACACGCTCTTGAATCTCACAAGTGGATAAGATCTCGAGATCGTTCCATTCGGATATCATCATAGAAACAACAGCTTGTTGTTTACGGCTAAGAACATCGGCGACACGATTACCCTTACCGGGAGTATAAAGAATATCAAGATCATAAGATGCAAGAAATTCGAGCCAACGCTGTTGACGCAAATTAAGTTCCTTTTGAGAGAATAAATACTTCAAGGACTTATGATCGGTATATAGAACAAATTTCTCTCCTAAAAGATAATGACGCCAAATCCGAAGAGTAAAAACAATAGCCACGAGCTCTAAATCATGAGTGGCATATCTAGTCTCAACAGGCTTTAATTGCCTAGAAGCATAAGCAATAACACGTTCTTTTTGCATAAGAACGACACCCAAACCAACGCGACTAGCATCGGTATAAACAACGAAATCTTGATTCCCATCGGGAATAACAAGAATAGGAGCATCCGAAAGAAGTTCTTTTAATTTCTGAAAAGAAGCTTCACATTTGTCCGACCAAATGTATTTAACACCTTTCTTCGTTAAGCTAGTGAGAGGCACGGCAATCTTAGAAAAGTCTTTAATAAAACGGCGGTAATAGCCCGCCAATCCGAAAAAACTACGAATCTCTGTCACACTCTCCGGTCTCTTCCAATCTTGAATCGCTTCAATCTTTGAAGGATCCACCGAAATTCCGGATTCGGAAATAATATGACCGAGAAACTTCACACGAGATTGCCAAAAGTGGCATTTAGAAAATTTTGCCTTTAATTGATTACTCCTAAGAGTTTTCAACACAATCCGAAGATGTTTTTCATGCTCCTCCTCAGTTTTAGAATACACAAGAATATCATCGATAAAGATGAGAACAAACCGGTCGAGAAAGTCTTTAAAAACTCGATTCATTAAGTCAACGAAATAAGCCGGGGCATTCGTTAACCCAAATGGCATAACAAGCCATTCATAAGATCCATACCGAGTACGGAACGATGTCAAAGGAATGCTATCCTCTGCAATACGAAGCTGATGAAAACCGGTAGCCAAGTCCAATTGTGAAAAGACTCTAGCACCACTAAGTTGATCGAATAGATCATCAATCCGAGGTAAAGGATATTTATTTTTGATAGTAAGATCATTAAGCTTGCGGTAGTCAACGCAAAGCCTAAGTGTACCATCGGATTTCTTCACAAAAATAGCTAAAGCTCCCCAAGGCGAGGAACTAGAGCGAATAAATTGCTTCGTTTCCAATTCAGATAATTGTTTACGCATCTCCTCGTTTTCTTTATTGGACATACGATAAGGAGGACGAGTGATAGGTTGAGCTCCAAGAATAAGATTAATTCTGAACTCAATTGCTCGCTTAGGTGGTAATCCTAAAACGGGCTCGAATATGTCGGAAAATTCACAAACGACGTGAATAAGAGAAATAATATCACCCTCATCATCATCATCGTCATCATGAGGATTTAAAGAATATAAAGATGCAACCAAAGCAGAATCTGAATCTTTAAGAATAACAAAAACCTGATTAACAGATTGAGGATGTCGAAGATGAATAGTCTGCTCAGGACATAGGATATGAGCTTCATAACGGTTAAGCCAATCCATTCCCAAAATCATTTCAAAGCCTAAATAACGCATGACATGCAAATCGGCTCGGAAAGAAAAATCACACAAAAAAATCTCGACATCTTTACACAATAAACTGATTGTTGCGGATCCACCAACCGGATTCGCAATTCTCAAAGAAGTCATTAAACACAAAACATCCAAAGAAAAGGTATCGACAAGTTCTTTTGATATAAAAGAATGGGACGCACCCGTATCAAAAAGAACTCGAATAGGATGATCACGAAATAAAATAATTCCATCTAGAATAGAATGAGAAATACCTTGGCCACGAGATGTGTTGCCAGGGGCTTGAGCAACATTAAGCTTTCCCTCCTTCTTGCCCTGAAGCTTGGGGCATGAAGATATAACATGACCGGGAACTTTGCAGTAACGACAAGAAAGAGACTTTGGACACTTGTTCGCGTAATGGTCCTTCGAACCACAATTATAGCATTCCCCACGACTAAAGGAAGAAGCCTTTGCCGCGGAGGTTGCTTGCTTCCCTTTCTTACTGGGATAAGGACCTTTAAATTTGTTTGACCTCCTTTTGTTGTTGCAGTTTGGTTTATCTCCCACCACTTCAACATCATTCTCCCTATCCGCCTCTTCCAGACGAAGAGCGATATCAACGAGTTGGTCGAAAGAAACTTCTAACTTTAGAAGTAATGGCTTCTTGAGACTTTTGTTTAAGCCATAAACAAATCTCTGATTCTTCTTCAGAGGGGTGTTGATGTATTCAACCCCATATTTGGAAAGTGATTCAAAAGAAGCAACGTAGTCCGTCACGGAAGAATCGCCTTGAACAAGGTCAATGAAACGACGAGCCATCGTCACTTTCTCAGCTTCTGGCATGAATTTTAATTCGAAGCGTTCTCGGAATTTCTCCCAGGTGAGATCCGCTTCATTAATCTCAGAAATAAGAAGCTCGTACCAGTCCAATGCTCTTTCTCGGAGCATACTAGAGGCCACCTGAACTCGGTGAAGGTCAATAAGATTCATGCGAGAAAAGATTCGATCGCATGACCTTAGCCAAGCCTGTACTTCAATAATAGTTTCGAAACCTTTGAATGGCTCCCCACCCAAATTAGTGTAATCGCTGCACAAGCGTGCAAATCCCGACTTTGGGTGAGTAGGTTCCGAGTTAGCTCCAGCTGCTTGAGCATTCGTCACTAAATCAAGAAGCTGTTGAGCAATCATAAAAACTCCATCTTGGGGTGGAGTGCAAGATGGCATGGCTCTGGGGCGGCCAGGTCTAGACATTTCTCTTCCTTTAGAAAGAAAGAAGAGGAAGAAGGTTATTCATCAATTGAATATCAAGAAATCTTGATAGCTAAAACAAGGAATCATAAAAGAAAATAGGATAGAACGGTACGTCGACCCGAATAAAATCCTAAAGCACGACTCCTAAGATGGACTTAGGACGATGATCCTTGTTATAATATTCCATATTGTTCCGAAGTTTGGCTCCGATACCAAGCTGTGACTCCCCACCTCTATACCCACGCTAGCCAAGAACATTACGGTGAATGCTGTCGACTAGCACGGAGAATAAGGCTGTTGAGGAGCGACCATCCGTGTAATTTCTTTGCGCGAGCACCGATATGTCAGATAATATAACATGCATTCTATTTCAAGAGGAAATCCGGCATACCGACACAAACTCAAAGCTACTACACGGTGGCTATATAAATCCTTCGGAAAACAAATATAGAAATAAGCATAACACAAATCAGTCACAGACAATTCATATCACAAAGGCGGAATAAGATATGAATATTACACTAGAAAGTGTACATCAGAGTAGTGGTCTAAAAAGATCCACAATATCACAAAAGAATAAGTATACATTAAGGAGTCTATATCTCAAATGTATACAACAAAATAACTACTAATCTAAGTAGTTAATCCAAAAGTCAAGGAGTTAATCCCGGATGAGAAGTCAAGCAGAAGCACCTGTAACATCTCGGTCTGACCCGAGTATTATTTAATAAGAAAATAATAAACGGATCAGTCTAACTATAAATATCAGATGAAACGATATAGAATAAGAGATATGACTAAACACATAATAATCACAATGCCAAGCTGTGATATATATATATATATACTTAGTTGATAATCATCAAGAGATTAATCAATGTCACCAAATCTACACAAGAATCAAAGAAACGTCATACTCCTTATTTCGTTCACCATACCATAAATATTGACGATAACATCAATGTCAATCACAAAAGTCAATGACACACAAATTCCAGAAGACTACACAAGAAATCCAGAAATCACTAAAGTCAATGACACACAAATTCACCAATGCACAAATATTGATAAAACTTATCAATGGAAATCACGAAAATTGGTGAAATACAAATTCTAGGAATCTACACAAGAAATCCAGAAATCACAAAGGGGGGAGGCCTATCACAAACGGGAGCATAAAGCTCACCAACACGTGTATCACAAACGGAATTCTAATTCCATGGTTTCTAACCATCACAAATTGAGCCGAAGCTCCACAAACGGCCCGAAGACCATGGGTTGCTACCCCACCAATTTGAGTCGAAACTCCACAAAACGGGGTTTAGTCTCCCTCGCAGACAAAGAGACATCGCACATTGCTAGTCTAAATCACAAAGATGATCGTCATGATCAACGAGAAGTGTCAATCACACTAAGCTAGTAAATATATGAGTTTAGCTTCATGTCCCATAACCACTTGCTTAACTTAAATATTTACGAACAAATTGTATATCTCCACTAGAAAATTGTCACAAGAGTTTCAATCGAACAAGTCCAAGAATTAACCAACAAAGTGAACGCAAGCGTTTCATACCACTTGTTTTACTAAGTCGTTTAATTAGATTTCTCATACGAGTGAGGTAAAGGTTTATATATACTAATAGATTGGAAAACGGTTTTATAAACGAATTTGGTATTAAAATAGTATTGAAATCGTTTGAGGAAAGAGTTTTGACATTTACTACTAGTATAGAAAACCTTTATATTTTTAAAGTGACAAAGCACAAGGGGGATTGTAGAAACAATCAATCACAAAGATCACATTCGAAGATGTGAACAAAAATCCAATGAAATTGATAAAGGATCCATCGAAGTGGATATATCTAAAATTCCCAAAGAAAATAAGTCATCAAAGATGATAATAAATGATGACAATAAATAGGATCATCACGAATCGATTTAAATTGGAAATTCAATCCAAAAAGGCAAATTGGACTCAAACAGCAGGTTCAGTCGACTGAACAGAGTTTTCAGTCGACTGACCCTGTGCCTGGAAATTTTCCAGGTTCAGGAAACTTTCTGTTTCCAGTTTCAGTCGACTGAACAGAGTTTTCAGTCGACTGAATCATGCCTGGAAACTTTCGGGTTACAGGTTCAGTCGACTGAACAGAGTATTCAGTCGACTGAATCATGCCTGGGCTGTTTTTCAGCCTTATTCAAATGAAGAGCAAACTCTTCCAAAATGCAACCGGACGAACATTAGCTCTAAGGGTTTATGCCAATCGACAACTCGGCCCTATATGCTCCCCGATGCATCACCAAAAGCATGATCAAACATCCATAAAAGGATTTTCACACAAATTGCCTTAAAAGCTCAAAAATTGGAATATTCACAAAACCAATCCAAATCAAGAGCAAATGCACATGAAGAAGTGTTAGGAATTCATACCCAACAACCAAAGATAATTATAGTTATAGATGTGAGATAAAAATCTCACCTTTTCACAAAATCGAACAAGAAGAAGCTTAAAAGCAAATGGAGAGTCAACCTCTCTTCAACACAACCCAAATGAGCTTGAATCTATGCTCAAAAACAAGAACATTCCCAAAATTAGGTTTAGGAATTTCTGAAATTGGTATGAGAATAAGTTGGAGAAGAAGAAGAGAAGCTTACCAATGGGTTCTTCTTGAGTTTGGAGCTTGGAATTTGATTTGCAAGAGAAACTAAGGTTTTGGAGTTTTAATTTCCTATCTCTCCCACCATTAATACTCTAAAAACAGAAATGAGAAGAGAATGAGAGTGAGTGGGGAAGAGTGGCTCAGATTTGAGCATAAGTTAACATAGGGCTGAGCCCAAACCAAACCCAAAGTGAAAAGTAGCAAAAATCAACTTTCTCCAAACATATTGAAGCTTACACTCAAAAAGGTCGCAAATGGCATTTTAAACTCAATGGGAGTGGTCCCGAGTCCTAATTCGACCGTACGCAAAAAGTAGCTTTTCGGACTAAAATCCGACTAACGATAAAATATTTAAATATAAAATTGATAAATATGCGGGTTGTTACAGAGGGAGGGTTTAGGGTATGAACTAAAATTCTATTCCTAATTTGCCATTTTCATTTATTCTTTTCCGTGTTAAGTTTAAAATAATCTTATTACTTAATTTTAATTAGTTAAGGTCCGATCTTATTAATTATCAAATCTCATTCCCATGTCCCGTTACATTATTCTATTTAATCTATTAAATTAAATTTTCTGAATAACGTTAAACTAAAATTAGAGGTGTTATAGGCTCCCCTCCTTAAAGAATTCATCCTCGAAATTCAGTAAACCACACAAAAGTATATCAAACATCCAAACAACTATAACAAACAACCTGCTACAAAGTCTATATAACGAACATAGAATCATACCATCATAAAAACTCTGGATAAGTATCCCTAATCCTGCCCTCTGTTTCTCAAGTACGGTCTTCCTCGTTGTCACTTCTTTGGACTTTCACCAACCGGGTTATCTTATTCCTTGGCTTCTTCTTATCCATTGCTACAATATGAACTGGTTTCTTAACAAAAGTTAGATCCAATTCTACTACTAAATCTTTCAAAGTAGTTAGAGCAATAATAGTATCTGAATCATGTAAGAAACATGAAAACATTATGAACTCCGGCCAAACTACTTGGTAACTATGATGACCCATGTTTCAGAAGGTTTAAATTGACAATAATCCACACATGTCCAACTCAAACAATCCGAAACATAGATAATCATTGGGGTTAATTAAGAAAAATAAGAAAAGAAAAAACAAATATAGAATCTCACAGCGGAATGACAAAATATAATAACCAAATAAATAGTTCATGAAGTTGTTTATAATATATATTTGATTATAATTTATAAAATATTTATCAGTTATATATATACAACAGATACTAGAAAAATGCAGCGGAACAAACAATGTAATGAAAAAATAACAGTAATAATAATATACCAAATCTTTGTCTTCGTCCTCCAAGAAATAATCTTCAATGCGTTGAAAACTCGGGGCCGATCCGAGTGTAATGAAAAGGCAAAAAACACTCGAGTCAGGAATAAAATATCCTTATGTGAGTCAAATCAATATCATATATAACAGGAGTGTAATAGCATCAGATATGTTTATGGGGTTTCACATCTTCTACCCAGTGTATAACGTATATGCGATAACTCAAGAGATGTTACGGGATTCTCCATCTTTTAAGGATCCATCAAAATATCTATATATATAGTAGAATATACTATATATATATAATGTCTAATCGGTAAAATAAATATTTTTCTTAGCATTAAGGCTTTACATTAATCCCCCTTAACGTGTTTTTAAGCATTGTCGTACTGTTTGCATATAACACCCCAGTAGCACGTCGGGGGATAGAGATGTGCCATGATACGACAACACTAAACCAAAATCGTAGTGGTCTTGTATAGAGATAAAAGTATGACAAGGCATGTGAGGCAATGCCTAAAGTAGGATACTACCAGTTCGGATCACGGGGTTGGTGGTAACGCATAGTAGCCACGATCGCCCACGCATACATCCATCCCACATCGAGTCAAAGGGAGGTTATCCCAAAATCAAGGTGCACCAATAAAAACCAATAGCAAGAGTAATAATATGGACCAAGTCCAATAAGAAATCGAAGAACAGATGTCTGCTATAGGTAATTAGCCTCATTGACCCTGTCAAATAGTCCTATTTTAGTCATTTCAAATTGGCATGAGTGCCGAGGTCTATCCATCATCTTTTTCTTTCTTTAAATCTAGCAAATATATGCCAAATCCAAAAATTTCATTCCGAAGTCTCCTCCACGTACACAGTTGTTAAAGTGGTTCCAATATTGACAGAGAGCATGCCAATAAGACGCCCAGTTTTTGCTCAAAAGTTAGACAAAAACCTCTAAACCTAATTTTTTTAGTTATGTTTCGTTTGATTTGATTGATTTGGGGTTTTTGAATGTTCAGATACATGATGGAATGAATTTCAGCAAGTGCAAAGTCAGTTCAAAAGTTCAAAGTTTGGAAAGCGAATAAGAAAAGTAAATAACACAGAGTTTTTATAGTGGTTCAACCCCAATGTGCCTACATCCACTTTCCATCTTATTATTCTCTCTCTGTTTTGATTACAAGTGCAAGATATATTTGAAAAGTGTAAAAACTTTAAATAGCCAAAGTGATGGTTAGCAGAGTTTTCTCTCTTTTTCTCCAAAAATTTGTCCCCGTTGTTGTTGAGAAGCTCCGGTATTAACAGAGTGGAGTTGTGAAAAGTGGAGGAGAAGTTATAGCTTCCTGAGTTTGGTTCAACATTTGGGTTAGGGACAATTGGATCATAATTTAGGTTAGGAAGTTTTCTTTGGTTCAGTCATCCTTACTTACATTGGTTCGGTGATCCTTACTTGCCGGTCCAAACATTTGATTCGGCATGTTCATCATACCAGACCAAATGTTTGGTCTGGCAATTGATGTGTTGTGCTGAACCAAATACTTGGTCCGACATATCATAGAATGTCAGACCAAATGTTTGGTTCGGAATCTCTGAAGATACCGGACCAGATACTTGGTCCGGTATACCATAGGAGGTCGGACCAAATATCTAGTCCGACATGCCGGTCAGTATGTTTGATTCGGCATTTTGGAAAATGTCGAACCAGGCATCTGGTCTGGTAATTCTGTTTCCTATACCCTTGTCTACCTTTGATACCTTCTTTCATTGCTCGCTAGAAAACCAAGCCAACATTTGCCCCTCAAAATATGTCGTGTAACTACACGACATGCTTTGTTTTGGTCCAATATCGAGCTCCTCCCACCGAATGACAACTTGAGACCATTCGTCTTCCTTCCTTCTTCTTCTTTAAATATTGCCTTCCCCCTTTCTATTTTTCTTTCTACTTCTTTAATCAAAATTTTCTAATTAAACTTCAATTGATTGAGGTCCGATTCTAGCTTGATTATATTACTCGAATTCGAGCATCTCTATGTCTACGCTGCTCGAGGTAAGCCTACTTAAATCGATTGCTCGGCCTAGGGGTTTAGGGATTTTGTTTTTCTATTTTTTACGGCTTAGAATAATCAAGTCTATTTTCCTTACAAATTCCATCCGACATAGAGGACTTGATTCCATTTTCCATATGTACATCTTCTTTGTAAATAGGAGATGGTTGAATATATGGTAAACCGAAGCTCGTGAGTATGGGTTTTGGTGCGAGTTTCAAAAAGGAGATAAGGATTTAGTCCTATTGCAATAATATTGTTGTTCATGGTACTTTAGTTTGTTATTGGTAGAGACTCAAGTGGCCACATTCTCATTTTCTATTATAGTGTTAGAATTGAGGAGTCTCCTTTTTTATCAGGAGAAGCTAGCATAGGTCAAGAGAATAAATACTGTCTAAGCAAGGCCATAGGAGGGTATTCTTCGGGTCAGTAGTTGGTGTGTCCTAAGTTTGGTTCGACATTGGGCATAGGGTAATACCGGACCAAATAGGCCAAGCACATGGTCTGTGCTTATGCCGAGCCAAAAGCGGGTTTTCCATGAGATGGCTAGGTTAGGGGTAAGGATTCAATTGGACTATATGATAGGAGGTTCCTGTGCATGTTTTAACTTCCATTTATTGTTTGGACCTTCGCTTGACTTTTATTTTCTTGCACAAGAATATGTCTTCTGGTCGCGAGCTCCGTTCCAATTTTGCGGCTTCACAGCCTACCGGGGCTGGTCCCTCTTATTCTGATGTTTCGGTCAATTCTCTTAGGCAACCCAGTTCTGCTTACTCTTTAGTCGAAGGCTATGCTCCTAATCAACTATTGGTTAGGCCTTTAGAGTGTTATCCCAGCGTGCTGACGATAGAGAAGCTGAACTCTATAGTTACTTCATTTGGGATACATTGCCGAGACATGATATAACGTGGTCTAGATCATAGACCATGTTTTCCTCAATGTGGGTATATGGCATATAGCAAGTATCATTGTATGTGTGACATGATTCCTCCGCTTACCAACTGGATTGCTAGCTTCATGATTTATTTGAAGGTCGCTCACATGCAACTTAAGTCGAACTCTTATGCTATCCTAACATGTTTACACTTGATATTCATGAAGCGATTAAGAGAACCCCCACCAGTAAAGAGATCAGGTATCTGCATAACTTGAGGAGTTATCAGAAGCGGAGTCATATAATCAGTTTAGAGTTCGCCCGTAAATTAAAACCCATCCTGGATCTATATTCTAAGTTAAGTATGTTCAAGAAGGAATATTTCTTTATACGTGATAATACTGTGGCCCAACATGCTTTTACTTCTAGCTGTAAGTTATTGTATGATCTTTTCTAAGCTTTCTATCGACTTGGCTTCTTATTGCTCCATAATTTTCAGGTTAGGTGAAGGCGGCGGAGGATGATGGCTTAAAAAAGATAGCCAAGGAAATATTGGCTATCCTAGAGGCTGAGCAGGAAGCCTTATTCCTTCTCCGTGATGTAGCCCTCCGATTCTAAAACTCTATCAGCCCTAGAAAGTCCATGTACAAGATTAGGCCAAGTTCTACTGAGAGAGCAGCGGAAGCCAGAGGAGACGGGGATGAAGGAGACAAAGGTAAGGGCCCAGATGATTAGGGTGGTGTGGCAAAAGCCCCAAAGGAACTAAGACATAGGAAGAGCGCAGTTCGTCCTCCCCGCTCGAGGAAATCTCTGCATATTAGAGGTGCTCCTTCCCCTGGCGATGAGGGAGGTTCTCATTGGGGAGTAGAAAGTGAAGATGAGGAAGGATTGGAGAGCAACTCTGAAGAAACGGAAGGGGAAGTCTTGTTTCTCCAAACATGGATATTATAAGCAGCAAGGGATTGGGCGTGGATCCTTTAATGAATGCCAAGGCTATGAGAGAGTGGCGCGAGCAATTGGAACAATCCAAGCCGATCCCAAGGCCAACTCCTGCTGTCTATCTTTCCTAGGATAACGTGGCTTCGGGTGATCTGGGTGGAATACTGCCTTTTCTAGTACAAGTTGGAGTAGGAATTGACGAGGAGTTCGGGCTTTCTCCAGGTACTTTTGATTACTGTACGGATTTCGAGATATTTATTGAAAACTTTTTCGTTTTCGATGGGTCCCAGGCTCCTCCCACTCCTAAATCCAATGAAGTTTGGTCAATGTGTGTTTTCCTTCCTTCGAGTGGAGTCCCGTACCTGTGTATTCCTTATTTGCGTGAGATCCCGCCCCAGCCATATGATCCAGTCTACCTTAAGGGTTTGTAGTAACTCGCTGTATCTTAGTGTCTTGAGCATTTCATTTTATTTTTTTTTCTCGCTTTCTTGGATCTAATGTTATTGCCATTTTCCAAGGAAAAGGAGAAACCCAAAGAGGAATGAAGTCTCCAGGATCTTGAGCAATTCAAACGGATGAACATGACTTCCATTTCTTCCAAGGCAACTTTTTAGAAGGAAAAAACTGTGCAAGAGAATATTAGGGAGAGCCCGTCAGGCCTAGATAAGGGAGAGAGCTGTGAGTTGTTCCTGAAACATGCGAGGTCCTCGGATAAGGAAGCCACCTCCCTGGCTCCAAAACTTCCTCCGACCATCGCCATCAATATTTGATGGCTTCTGAAGTGCACGAAGTGCCAGATGAGTTGGGAGAGGGCAATGTTGATTCATTTTTCTCAGATTACCAGCAACCAATGTGGAATCCCTTTGAGAGTCATCCTTATATAAATACTGACTATGCAGGTCGTATTGTGGCGAATCCTGACACCGAGTTCCTTATACCTAGAAATCCCTTAGTCCGGATCCTGGATGAGGTGAAGACGCTTGATTTTGCTAACTTGATGGTGAGGATGGTCCAGATTGCAGACGAGACCAAAAATATTGTTGATTATCAGTCTCGTTTGGCCAAAGCTAGTGAAGAAGTTGGAAGTGCCAATGTGCAATTGCGTTTAGAGATAGAGGACCTTCGCAAGGCGCTCGGGGAGAAAGAGGCTAAGTTAGAGGAAGTCGAAGCATCCCGCGTCTCCGATATAAAGAAGGCCAAGGAAGAGGCAACGAAACAAGCTACCAACCTATGTAAGACACAGATTAATATGGCTATCAATTCAGTGGATGAGGCTCGGTAGAAGGATCTGGAGCGAATCCGCTCCCTTAAAGGCAAAGTGAAGAAATCGAAAGAGGCCATGGTTGAGATGAAGGAGTCTCGGGGCAAGTGGCAAAAGGAGAAGGAATCATATCAAGCTGAGATCAACAGGTTAAAGGTGATGCGTGCTCAGTTAAGGAGTGATAAGGAGCGGTACATGAATAAGGTGGTGACCCTACAGACCAAAGTTGATAAATCCAGTGATTTTTGCGACACGATCAACCAGATGATGAAGGATACTTGTTACATGTTCTGGAAACATAGGAACCTTCAGTGGATGGATGACTACCCTTAGGTGATGGCAGGAATCCACGCTCAGCTTATCGAGGAGACTAAGGTTGTAGTCATGTAGGAAGAAAGGGTTATGTATGATGTTAGGATGGTGAATAGCCAGTTAACAATGGAGGAGACCAAAGCCATTGCCAAGGGGTATGATTTGTTGGCTGAGGACGAGGATGATGAGGATGGCTTGGATCTCGAAGGGCTTGGTGATCCACGTCGTCGGATGTATCTCGTCTTTTTACTTTAGCTCTACCGTTACCTATTCTGGATTGCAAAACTTATGATTATTTTTACTTGCGTTTGTGTAGGGATGTCTTCGGGTCAAGATGGGCCTTCGTGAAAGGGATGCGAGTCTCTCGAACAATCCGAACTCTCGAAGGAGATGGTTAGAGGGAGTGGATAGAGTGGCAAGGATGTTCCTCCTTCTTAGTCGAGGGGATTTCCTTTTCCCTTTTGAGAATGCATTTTTGGAGGATGTATGGACATTCTACATATGTATATAAATATAAGCGATTAGCTTTGTATGAGAAAAATTTAACATTGTACTGTTCAACTTCTTTTTTTTATATGTTTATCTAGGATGACTTTTGTGATGTGTGCTTTTTGTACTCTGTTCTATCTATTTGTGAACTGTTTACGACTTAGTTAATTGTTATAGTGTTTAGAGACATAGAGAACCATAAAAGCACTGTTATATTCAATGGAGACCGCAAATGATAACTACTCGGGCTAATGCCCGTGTCGTGAGTATCATTCGATTCAGCGTTGCCGGCGTATGTAATGTCGATCGCCAAGTGCGAACAACCCCTGGCTACGGCCATCCTTAATCGTGGGGTTTATAATCGGTTCGCAGTTTCCAGCAAGCCGAACGCCAATGATGAACTGCCTAGGCTATAATTTGTGCCTAATTCGTGGCTTACGATTTGTTCATTATTGCCGGCTTGGGGGTGCCGATCGTCAGTAGTGAATTGTCGAGGCTTTGTTTCCTGCCCTTTATCGCGGCTATCTTACTTTCACTGCTGCCGTCGAGTGTCTACCATTGCTTAAAGTAGGAATGGTCATCAGATAAAATAATTAAACGAAAGAACGTTTAAATAAGATATGTAATACGAGACACAAAATTTTTATAGTGGTTCGGCCGAAATATACCTACGTCCACTGTCTTTCTTTTAGTGTTAATTATATGTTTCTTTACAACTCAAGAGAAGTAGTAGCGGAGATGTTGGAGGTTCTACACTTTCCCAGACACCTCTCCATCTAACGTTGACAGGATGTAAGCTCCATTGTGAAGATCTTTATGAATAACAAACGGCCCCTTAAATCTAGTGCTTTGGGTCATGGGAAGACTCGTTTGAGTACCAAGTCTCCTTCTTGCAGCATTCGAGGCTTCACCTTAGTTTTGTACTGCCTTGCCACTTTCTGCCTATGGGTGGAGGCTTTGAGGGAGGTGTCGTTTCTTTTTTCCTCAATCAGGTTAAGTGACATGTTCAAGATCTCCTTGTTTTCTTCTTGATTGTAATGTATCCTACAGTGCGAGAGGACGATTATTTCGATAGAGAGCATGGCCTCGGTGCCGAATACCAATGCGAACGGTGTGTGCCCTATTGTGATCTTATAAGAAGTTCGTTAGGCCCATTAGGCGGTTCGTTGACCCATGCCCTTTGGACTTTTCTATCTTCTTCTTGATTAGTGTCTTCAACACCTTGTTCACTGCTTTGACTTGTCCATTTTCCTGGGGATATGCTAAAGCCGATAAGCTTCGGGCAATCCCATATTCATGGCATCAATTGGATAATTCTTTACTATCAAATTGAAGTCCGTTATCCGATATATTTTTTGCGGCACCTCATACCTGCACAGGATGTTACGTATTAGGAGGTTTATCACTTTGGTAGATGAAATTTTGTTTAAAGGCTCCGCTTCCACCCATTTGGTGAAATAATCCACTGCCACTATAGCGCATTTTGCTCTTCCTTGACTTATGGGGAGATCTCCAATCAGATTGATTCCCCAGATGGAAAAGGACCAAGGGCTGACCATCTAGATTAAACCGGTAGGTGGCAATCTCTAGATTTTGGAAAATCTTTGGCCTTTTTCACATTTGATAACAAACTCAGCCACATCCTTAATTAGTGTGGGCCAAAAGTATACATAACGCAGGATCTTTCTGGCTAGATTTTTCCCTCCGATGTGATCGCCACAACTTCCATGATGTATGTTGTTAAGGATATATTTTGCTTCGGCCCCGGCGATATACCTAAATAGCGAGTTGGAAAAGCCACGGTGGTACATGATGTTCTGGATGGTGTAGCAGGATGCCCTCCTCAAGATTCTCCTGACTTCATTTCGATCTGCTGGTAAGGCTCCTTCTTGTAAGTACCTGATAATGGGGGTCATCCATGTCTCCTCCTTGTCTACGATTGATGTGATTTGCAGGCACTCGAAACTCGGTGCGAATTGTCTCATGACGAGGGTTTCCCCCAGCTTTGGTTCGGTTCTTATGCTAGGCCCTTTGGCGAGGGCATCTGCCTCTTGATTTTTCTCTCACGGGATGTGTTTTATTACATAGTAATCTAGCTCATCAAGGAGGGTTTTGGCCATTTTGAGATAGGACACAAGATTTTGTCCGCAAGTCTAGAATTCTCCAAGGATCTGGTTAACAATTAGCTATGAATCGATGTGCACATATGTTGATTCAACTCCTATTTATTTAATGATTTCTAAGCTGACTATTATTGCTTCGTATTCAACTTTGTTATTGGTTGCAGCGAACTCTAGTCTCCGCGCATATCTTAATTTCCTTCCTCGGGGTGTGACTATTATGACACCTGCCCTTGAGCTGAGCTCGTTCGATGCTCCATCAACGAACGTATTCCATTTGATAGTTTCCTCTATCCTTGCCTGTAACGACCCAGAATTTTTAATAAATTAAATTTGAATATTTAATTAATTTTAAATATTAATAAGTGAATTTTTTAAGTCAAATAAATTTTTATTTGAATTTTTGGATTTAATTGGATAATTAAATCGATAAATTTAATATGTTAAATTATGGAAATAATTGAAAATAGAGTTAAATATGATAGAAAATGATTTGTAAAATTTTATTTAATCATACTGGAGTTATAGAAATATTTTAGAACTTTTAAAATCGAATTAAAAGTTAATTTGTGAAAATTGAATATTTTAATATTTAATAATTGACTGTAAAATAGCCAATTTTTGGACAGTCTCAGAATTGAACGAAACCAGTTTCATTGGATCCGTAATAGTTAGTTATTACCGGATTTCAATTTTCGTATCAATCGGAGCTATCGTTTGATCGTGGCAGCTCGAAACGCATCGAATTATTTTTAATTTAAATTTGGCGAGTCAAAATAGCCATTTTTCAAAAAGTCTCGGATTTCGACGAAATCAGTTTCATCGGATCCGTAATGTGATATTATTGTAAGGTTTCAATTTCAAGTCAATTGGATTTACCGTTTGTCCTGTACGAATTAAAACGCCTAGAAATCGACTTAAATCGGTTTAATTCAAATTGAGCGTTTACAGCCATAACTCGCACATACTTCCGAATTAGCTTCCGAAACCTGTTCCATTGTGTCCGGAACGCGGGATAAACCCTAGGTACGCTGGTTACGGCGTCTAAATCGGAGTTCGGAATTTCCGGGATGAATAGTGTCGCTCGTTCCTTATAAATAGACCACCATCTTCATAAATTTGATAAAAAATAACCCTAACCCTAACTAAAAACTGTAGCCGCCACTTCCTAAATTGAATGGCCAGAAAATCATCAACTTTCTCCTCCATTATCTTCAAATCCAAGCATTATTTCAAGAAAGTTTCAACTAGAATGTTGTAGAGGGCTGTGAGTACTACGTTTTCAACGGCTATGATCTAAAATGGAGTTGTATTTTGGGAGATATGGGGGCCGATAGGGGGGGACCTGCGCACGCACTCCCAGGTGGAGGAGATGGCCGAGCTTCCTAGGGTTATGGCCGAACTTAGCTTGCGACGAAAGCTTTCGCATGGTGGTGTTGTGATCGAGTTTCATTGAGTAAATTGTTTGTAAAATCAAACCCTAGATGAACTTGGATGGGTTCTTGCGTTTGTTATTTGCTGTAGAAGTTGCGTGCAAAATGAAGTGGAGGGAGAAGGATGGGGACGGCCAAGATCTGTTGGATTGGGATCCTATGGCTATAGATGGATATAGGTTATAAATTATTAAGTTTAAGTTGTAATTATTAAGTTTAAATTTGTGTAAACTTCAAAAATTCATATCTTTTTCATACGAGGTCGAAAAAATGCAAACTCAGTTGCGTTGGAATCGTATGGACGAGCACTACGCGATGGAGTTGGTTTGGAGTCGTTTGGAGTTAGTGAGAATTTCGGGTGAAATTAAACGCGCGTTTAATTTTATTCGAAATTTAAGCTAAAACAGAATTTAAAACCAAGGTGAGAATTTCTCACTCAATCGAATAGGTTTCGATTTTATTTTAAATAGTTAGATTTAAAATATTTGAATGCATGTTTGAATGATGACTGTAAATTATTGATTGTTAAAATAGACATTATGCGCCGTTAGTAAGCGGATGTTATTTATATAAACATATACCGCGAATATTTCATAAACAGTGAAATTGGTATTATATATAATATCAATATATATATATTGGCATATGTATATATTGCAGTTGATTGATTTCCCGCATTTTTTGTTTAGCGGATGAGACCCTATTACGCCGTTATTAAGCGGATAATATTTAATAAGAACATATACCGCGATAATTTCGTACTGGAGCGAAATTGGTATTGTGCTAATGTTTTTGGATGCAGGAAACAGGTTGGAGGGATCCAACTGGATTCCTCAACAGTTTTTATTTTATTTCAGATATTTTGATATTTGATGGATTATCATATCGATATATGATATCGTTGTTAGTCGTGATTGACTATTTGGTGTGTAGCATCATTGGACCCAAATTTTGGGATTTTAAAATGATCTTTTAAATGATTTTTGAAAATATACTATATTTTTGGAAATTGATCCATTTTAAATAATTAAACGCTATAATTTTTAAAGTTATAAAATTATGGGTTTTGTGAAATATAGTTAAAACGCTGATTTTTAGAAATACAGTTAAAAGCTGATTTTTGAGAAATATGGATTAATGATTTTATAAAATAATTTAAACTGGATTTTTGAACTTATTATTAAAAGTTTAAATATAGGATTTATAAAATTTGATTTTTTTATAAATCGAAATGGTGATATTATAAAGTAATTTAAAGACGTTTTAAATAATAATATAAATTGATTTATATTAAAAGATTTATAAATGGATATTTATGAATTGAGATTCAGACATCATAAAACAAGTTTTTATAAGTGTTTGAATGAAGTGAAAATGAATTTCATTAAAGAATGAAATTTATAAAATTATAAATGGTGAAGTTATGAATGAAATTTATAAATAGTAAGATTTATAAATTTGTGAAGTTATTTGAAGAATAAATTTTGTTAAATAAATGAATCTTATAAGTTATAAGATTTATGGTTTGGAAAGTCTTTAAAAGAACGATTTTATAAATAAATCGTTTTATAAGTATTTAACTTATAATATGAACGTTTAGTTTATAATTTAGTTATAAACTGGAATAGGTTAATAAAGGAATTTATAAAAAGGAAGTTTTTATAAATAAATAGAAATGGAATTTATAAACGTTGTTTTATAAATTCGCAAACGACTTATTTTGATAAGTTAATTGTTATAACTTAGAAATGGAGTTATATTCACATTTTGAATAGTGAATAATCCTTTGAATTAAAATGAATAGAAAGGATGATATTTATTAACGTAGTATATTCACATTTTTGAATAGTGAATAATATGTTAAAGAAAATTGATTTAGATATGATGTTCTAAATAGAATTAAAACGATCCAACGATGTTTTTAGATGTGTTGAGATTCGAAACCATAGATCTCAACATTTATTGTTGAAATAGATGTTTCGAGAAATAAAAGGAAATGGTAGACTATAACACTGTTGTTATAGTAAATGATTTCCGAAAGGAAATGTTTTTAATAGTATTGGGATTTATATATCTATTTTAAATTCGAATCCCTATACTAGTGATTTTGGGTTGTCGTAACGATGTTTTACGCAACATTCGTTTTGGCCCAAGTAAATATGTTTAAGTGAATGATTTCCTTAAAGAATGAATTATATACTTAATTCGATTTAAGTATATTGAATATTTTCTAAGTGTTGAAAATAAATGATTGTGAACTACTTATTTAATAAGTATGGAAATGTTTTCCAATGTAAAGTGAATATTTTGAGAATTTACCTTTTTGAAGATAAATTGAAAGTGAATAATTGAATTGTATATTCATGAATATTTTGAAATATAAATTCGTTATGGAATTTATAAAAGAAAGGTGGAAATTGTTTGAAAATAAATATTGATTTATTTTTGAAGTGTTGAAATTATATATCTTGTAAAGATATTTTGGAAAATAAATAATTTGGGAAAATTTTTTGGAATCTGGTGATGTATGCATATCCATTGATAGTTCAATAGCCGACTATCAATATTTCCCTTTGAATGGGTATTTGATGTGAATTGATTGAATTTGAATGCACACTTATTTTTGAATAAGCGCTCACTATTCGGGTTAACCGGGAAAGGACCATGGGGTCGTATAACCCATTCCGAATATGTGATACGTCGTTATGAATTGCATTTGAAGATCGGTGTTGAAGACCGAGTATTTGTGAAAGCGATAGGATGACCTATCGATTGTCTCTGCACTGGGTAGCTCCTGGTATAGAGATCTCTTAAGTGATGGGAAATTCGATCGGGATTGTGAATACCCGTATTGCAAGGGCTTCGTAAGAAGTGCCTTCGGTTTTGTTCGAGCCCGGAACAGACTTGTATGGATTGTATGTCTGACGTTACAAATTGAGATATAAAGCCGATTTCTTTCAAATATATTTCTGTTGGTGGCGGAGAATTTATTCTTTGCTTAACACCCTTCTTTGAGACGTACGAGCTCAAAGGTTATATAGTTGAAGTTATCAGCGATATATTCCCAGTTTGGTAATGTGACATGCTGAGTGATGCTGAAATGATCATTGTGTTGATTATTGTGATAGGATCATTTATTTGATCGTCTATCTTAGTGATCATTGTGTTGATCATTTGTTGACCCAAAGCACGGCTTTTTGTACAAAGTGTGTTTTTGTGGACGTGAATTCGTCGAGCCTCACATCCCGGAAATGGTCAAAATAGGAAAGATGCGGCAAGGTTATTAGGGGTTGCTGTAGCTCCCCTTAGGGTATGTACATTTCCTTCTGGATAGAGGTTGTATCATGGTATGGAGCCCAGATATTTAACCTATGTGGTTACTACGAGTTTATTACTTTGTGGTTGTTGGTTATCGGGATCCCGTGAAAAAGGTCGTTTACGATCGGGGAATGGCGTGCTCGTGTCAGTAGTTACCCAGTTAGGGGTAACCCGGCCTTGTGTTGGCAGAGTTCCGGTTTGGTTCTCGGGGATGTCTTTCCAGAGGCATTCTCAGTGGCAATGGGAAGTTCCTTGGCCTGACCATTTGTTGGAAATCCAATTCCCAATACGAAACTTGTACGGTATTAGTTGTAGAACCTGCTATTCACTTATGGTGGTCACCACTGTTTGGATGGTAGCTATAGTAGGCATAGTTCGAAATGTCTATGCTGGCTAAGATTTATATTCTACTTTTGAAATGACTTTCCTACACTATGCACTAGTAATAATATCAAATGTTATCTTAAATGCGTATCAAGCATCTTTGACTATCATAAGGAGAAATCTCCTCCGATTCTGCGTTTGCATGTGTGTGTGTGCGGGAGGCCTTATGGTAGTCTCATTTTTAAAAGCATTGCGAATTGATTTAAAAATATTCTTCTATTTTGATTTTAAAGTAAACAAACTGTTTTGAGTTCTCACACCAGTCACATGACTGACTTGGAGTTTATTGTTTTCCTTCCTAAACTCTGGGTGCCCACCAATTTCCACACGGGCAGTTAAGAGTTAGGTTTATCAGGATATTCTGGAGTTGCTAGAGGCAAGCTGGATGGCATGGCGTATTACTAGTTTATATAGTATTTCTTTTTCCGCTGCACTGTTTGTTGTTGTATGTTGTTGTACACTCTGATGTAATGATATGATGTAATGTAATGTATCAAATGTAATAACTGATATAGTTCTTTGTTTAAAGATTATTCATTTATTATTATATGTTGTTCCGCTGCGAATTGTGAGATTCTGATGTGATTCTGTTGTTCTGTTTTCTTTCTGTTTTCTTCCATTTTAAAATATTCTACCTTCTTTTCTCTCTTCTCTCTTTTTTTCTATCTTCCTCTCCCTTTATTTTCTGTTATCTTCTTCTACTTCTCTCTTTTTCCTTTCTTAAAATTCTTTTTAAAACCCATAACATCTCGGTTTTCGGCCTTTGATTTCTCGGCAGTCGATAAAGTGAGTGTCGATGTCGGATCTTCGAGAGTCGAAAAATCCGTGATCGTTACATTGCCATAGCCTCCTCATCTCACATTTCGAACTTAGCATGAAATCAGGCAAGGCTTGTTCCTTAACTGCGGTGCACTGGTGGTACGTAATGTCATATTCGCTTAACTCAATGCACCATTTTAACAGTTTCCCGAACGTGTCTAGTTTATGTAGGACTTGCCTCAAAGGTTGATCCTTAGAACTTTAATGGAGTGCGATTGAAAGTAGTGTCATAACTTCATGGATGCTATCAGAAGACAACAAGCCAATTTTTCAATCTTCGGGTATCTAGCTTCTGCCCCCGTGGATCTCTGGCTAATGAAGTATACCAGTCTTTGGATACGATCATCTTCTCACACTAATGCGGCATTTAGTGCGTAGGAGGATACAACTAGGTATAGGTAGAGGCATTTTGCATTGGCAGAGTGGAGAGTACTGGAGGCTTCTGTAAGTGTTCTAGCAAACTCTAAAAAGCTGAGTAGCACTCATCCATCTATTCAAATTTTCCTTTGTCCTTTTTGATGGTTTCGAAGAACGGGATGCACTTGTCCATGTCCTTGGATACAAATCTGCATAGAGCAGCTACCTTCCCGTTTAGGCTCTGCATTTCCCTCTGCATGGCTGGGATTTTGACGTCTTTCTGAGCTTGTAACTTTTCAGGATTTGCCTCTATTCCTCTAGTATGCACAATGAAACCTAAGAGTTTACCCGAAGACACCTTGAAAGAGCATTTCAAAGGATTCAGTTTCACTTGGTATTTGTGTAATATTTGGAAGTCTTGATGGTTTATATGATCCATTGCTCGGCCAATCTGCTGCTCAAACATCTTCTTAACTAGACGCTGATAGGTAGCGCCGGCGTTCTTAAGCCCGAAGGCCATGACCTTGTAGCAGTATAGGCCCAGATCCATAATAAAGCTAGTATGTTCTTCATCCTACACATGCATGGGGATCTAGTTGTATCCTAAATATGTGTCCATAAATGACAATAACTCATGTCATGTGGTTCCATCTACCAGTCGGTCGATTCAGGGCAAAGAAAAATGGTCTTTGGGGCAAGCATCATTGAGGTTTGAGAAGTCAATGCAGGTCCACCATTTCCTATTACGCTTTTTCACTAAAACCGGGTTGGAGATCCATTTTGGGTAAATGGCTTCGCGGATAAAACCGTTGGGGAGCAGGTTCTTCACCTCTTCGTTTAGAGTAGACGACTGTTCTATCCCTATAATTCTTTTCTTTTGTATGATTAGGATTTTGGCTGGGTCAATACTGAGAGACTAACAAGCTACTTCTGGGGATATTCCTACCATGTCTTCATGGGTCCATGCGAATACGTCCAAGTTCTTGTGCAAAAAACCTATCAGCTGGATTTTTAGGTTCTGGTTCAACTGAGAACCTATCTTTAAAAGCCTTATTTTATCATGTTCGTCTACAATCACATGTTCCATAGCCTCCATGGACTCAAGTTGACCTCCTCCTCTCTATCTCCGGGGTCCAACTTACTAAAAGGGCCACTAGTATATTCGAGAGGAGGAGCCTTTTTTGATTGCTATGCTTCTGCATTTTTGACGCAGAGGGCGACCCCTACACTCCTACCATTTTCCTACATTTTGTTTTGGCAGAGTTCTGTCACGTAGCGATCGCGAGCTGCGTCTTAATCGCCTTTAACCTCTCCTATTCCATCATCAGTTGGGAATTTCATCTTCAGGCACCATGGGGCCAAGACTATCTGGAAGTTTGACAACATAGGCCTTCCTAAAAATGCGTTGTAAGCACAGTTTCTATCTACCAATACAAATGTTTGCTTTCGGACAATGGATAGGGGGTGATTTCCCATCTCAACAAACAAGTCTAACCGTCCAAGTGGCATCGTGGCCTCACCGTGAACCCGTGCAAGGGCTTATTGCACAGGGATACATCTTTCATTGATAACTTCATTTTGTTGGAGGCATGTTTGAACAAAATATTCACCGAGCTCCCTGTATCAACTAAGATGTGGAACACCTCAGCCGGGCCGATCTAAGCGGAGATAACCATGGGATCGGTATGCAGATACTACTTTCCAACCAAATCTTATCGCAGAAGGTTATGTTGGCCCTTTCTCTTCGTTTTGCAATGCGTCCCTCAGTAATGGAATGAACATATCCTTCCCTATCTTTCAAAGACTTTCTGTACCTCACCATCTTGGCCCAACCTCCATCGGCCACATGTGAGCCTCCAGATATGGTATGGACAACTATCTTCTCCTGGTTAGAGCAGCTTGTTCCTACTCCTTCTTTGTTGTTTCCATGCGGATGCGGCCTAGGCCCCTTATGGACTGGAGCAGGAGAGTTGTGTCTTTGCTGCACGTACCGTTTAAGTTTCTTTTTTTGGATGTACTTCTCATTGAGATCCTGCAAATGCTGACATTCTTCGGTGTTATGCCCATGAGACTCATGGATGCGACAATATTTTCCTATTCTAATTGCATCTTCAGACTCATTTTTTATAGGGAGGGATTTTGTATTTTAATTTGTATTGAGTAGCCAGGTAGATGATCTCCACGATGTCATTCAAAGGAGTGTATGAATCGAATCTTGGTCCAGGTCTGTATCATCGCTTATTTCCCTTTTGAGTTCCTGAGCTGCCATGACGGTTACTTTTTCCTTCATTATTTGGCTTACTCCCCCTCCTTGGGGTGGGGCACTCATGTTTCCTTGGACGCTAGAACGCCCGTGGGTTACTCGCTATGTCGGTGAGCCGCCGCGTCCTCCAATCTCTTGTATTTTTCTGGCTTCATGAAAGAATTCCTGAAGAGTTAAAGGTTTTTCCTTCGTCAACCTCTTACAAGCTTTGAATCGAGGTGGACGCCTCCACATAGAGCCATCAGTGTAAGCCTTTCATCTGCATTTTGTACTGCTGCTGCGGCAGCGTTGAAATGGGTAAGATATTATTGTAGCAGTGTTCTAGCTTTCTATTTTACGTCTGACAAGGAATAAGCATCTCCGGGTTGTTCCATATGGATTCAGAATTGACTTATGAATTTTTTATTCAACATTTCCTAAGAGCTAGTGGAGCCATGAGGCAGGCGACAAAACCATGTGGTTACTAAGTCAGACAGGAACAGCGAAAACATTTACACAACACACCCTCTATTGCTCCATTCATGAGCATGTATTGGGTGTAGCACTACAAGTGGATGATTGGGTCAGATGTGCCTTTGCAGGGATACATAGTTGGCATATTCCATTCTCGAGGAGTGGCCGTCGCTTCATGTCCCTAGTAAAGAGGCTGCACACCCTTTCCCATATCCCTCTTTCAAGTTGTTCACATTTGAGATATTCCCTAAAGAGGCGTGTCATCCTCTTCTCTGATTCTGGGGCATCCCTAGGAGAAGTGGGGGATTTCCTTTGATGACGTCTGGAACCTTAGTTGAGGCTGGATTGGCGATGATTGGCTCGAAGCATGATATGGTCAGCCACAGTCGGTCCTCACCTCATGCCTCCTTGACTATGCCCAAGTCTTGATGCTCTTTCAGTATCGACTTTAGGCTGAGTCCTGGCTCGGCTTCGATTTCTTGCATCTTCTTAATTGAGTTCTTCATTTGTAGGGGATCTATTCCGTCTACGCGACTCTTTGGATTGAGACTCACCACGAGATTCAATGTTGTGAGTGGATTCCTCCGTGCCTCTCAAGTGTGTCATGAGTTGGTCCACTAAAGCTTTTTGCTGGGCAGCGAAGCAGTCAATCATCTCATTCACAACCCTATCTAAATCGTCTTGGGTGACAGTTGAGTCTGGAGGTTGAGAGTGGGTAGCCGGGTTTTCTTGATCTTCTTGGATGGGGTTGACTATATTGGTAATGGTCGTGCTCTTAACCTTATCGGTGTTGCGCCTAAAGGGATCCATGTTCTAATGTTGAGTTAAGGCTTGGAAGGATGGGGGATAAAAGAGTTCGGCTCTCCACGCGCTTTGTCCTTCTCAGTGAAAGCGCCAAAAATGTTTTCGCAAAAGTTGGACAAACACCTCTAAACCTGATTTTTTAGTTAAGTTTTGTTTTGATATGATTGATTTAGGGTTTTTAAATGTTCCAACACATGATGGAATGAATCTCAGTAAGTGCAGAGATAGTTCGCAAGTTGAACGTTTGGAAAGGGGAAAAGGAAAGTAAATAACAGGGAGTTTTTGTTGCAGTTCAGCCCGAATGTGCCTACATCCACTTTCCATCTTATTATTCTCTCTTTGATTTGATTACAAGTACAAGATATATTCGAAAAGAGTAAAAACTTTAAGTAGTCGAAGTGATAGATTTTCAGTAGATTTTTCTCTCTTTTTCTCAAAAATCTGTCCTTATTGTTGTTGAGAAGTTCTGGTATTTATAGAGTGGAGTTGTGAAGTGTAGATAAGAAGTTATAGCTTCCTGAGTTTGGTTTGGCATTTGGGTTAGGGACGGTTGGATCGACATTAAGGTTAGGAAGTTTGCTTCGGTTCGGTGATCCTTACTTGCTTTGGTTCAGTGATACTTACTTGCTGGTCCAAACATTTGATTCGGCATGTTCGTCATAACGAACTAAATGTTTGGTCCGATAATTAATGTGTTGTGTCAGACCAAATATTTGGTCTGGCATATAAGAGAATGTCGGACCAAATGTTTGGTTCGGCATCTCTAAGGATACCGAACTAGATACTTGGTCTGATATATCATAGGATGCCAGACCAAATATCTGGTCTGGAACACCGGTCCATATGTTTTGTTCGGCATTTTGGCAAACATCGAACAAGCATCTGGTTAGGTAATTCTGTTTCCTATACCCTTGTCAGCCTTTGCTGCCTCCTTTCTTTGCTCGGTGGAAAACCGAGCCAACACCAATCTCTTTAACAACCAAACGTTGTTTTACATACCGGTTGGTACTTTGACATTTCGAAAATGATTCATACTTGATATCAAAATATCATATTTGCTTTAAAATGTCATTCGTTTCAAAATCCTCATATTTACTCAAAAAATTTCAATTCAGTTCGATATGTCATTTTCACTTCAAAATTGGATTCGAATTACAATGTAGGTTATAACTTCATTTTAACCCAATTCGTATTTAAATCCATGATTTAAATATAAACATTCCAACCTTGCACAGTTTGAAAATTTGAAAATACTTAAAATAGTTTAATAGTTTAGAGATTTAAACAATTTGATATAAAATGATTTGAGTATTGAAAATGGTTTATACAGTAAAATGGTTTGTAAAATCAAAATAATTTGAGTATTTATAAAGATAGATTTTAAATAGTTTATATTAAAATAATTTATTTTGAAAATAATTTCAAATCAAACTGTCTCTTTCCATTCAACAAATTTGGATCCAAGTCCAAATTCC
The DNA here is from genome assembly GCA_030765085.1 of Allium cepa. Lineage (NCBI taxonomy): Eukaryota > Viridiplantae > Streptophyta > Magnoliopsida > Asparagales > Amaryllidaceae > Allium > Allium cepa. The sequence continues at coordinate 757,593,702 of CM060939.1, read as the reverse complement.
AATCACACTGAATCAATTTCCATTATTCCAAATCAAATCGACGTAAATCTTAAATCGACTCAATTTCGATTTCAATTCAAACCAATTTCAATTCCAAATTAATATCAATTTCAAATTAATTTCAATTTCAAATTCGATTCGATGATTTAAATTTCAATTCAATTCTCAATTTTTAAACCATTTCAATTTATATAAATCTGAGTTCAATTTCAGAATATTGATTTAAATCGTTTAATTCAAATTAAACTTCAATGTTTGAATTTAGATTCAAATTCTAAAAATAATTCAATTCCGTGCTCAAATTTTGAAATATCGATTTATATCACTTTTACTTAAATAGCTTCGAAGTTTAAGTAAAAGTTCAAACCCTTAAAACAATTTCAATTTCAATAATTTAAATCATAATTCGATTATGATTTCAAAATCTCAAATTTCAAATTTTTTAAACAATTCCTGTTAACAAATTTCAATCTTCAACATTTCAAGCTCAAGTTCGAAAATAATTCAATTTCCACAAATTCGATTTTTATTTATTTAAATCAAAATCGTTTAAATAATTTCAAACCAAAAAATTTAAAATCATTTAATTTAAAAAATCTGGGGTCCGTATATAATTTTCTATCTTATAGTCAAGTGATCAGTTATTTCAATTTGATTTCAGAGATGGCTATATATCATTTCAATCCAAATCAAAGTGTCATAGATGTATATCATTTCAACCTATTTCTTAATTTATTCGAAACAATTCGAATAACAGTTAATACTTTAAAATAATTTATAGGGTGATAATAAGATACATATAAAATAAATAAACATCCAATCGTCCAGAATCTCAACCAATAGCCATCCATCACAATCAACATCCAAAACATCCAATATATCACAATAGTCAACCAGTTATCAATAATCAGGAATTTAACTAGCAGTTTAGTTCCAATTTTAATTTAACTCTTAATTCAAAATTTCAAACATATAAATTTCTATGTCGATTTTCATGTCAATTAAATTATCAAACAATAATCTATAAAATTAAATCACTTCATGAAGTCAATTTAACTAACATAAAAATAATTTAGTCATTCATGAGTGTTTAAAAATAACTGGAAAATGAAATTTGAACTCGAAGTTGGCTATGGAACTGAAATTTTGGAGAAGAAGTGGAGCGACTCGGGTAAGACTCGTAGTTTTCTCGTGAGGAACTCGAAGTCGTGAGTGCTTGCTAGTGACTCGAGAGTTTGGTCGAGTTGTCTGAAAGATAGGCTCGGGTTTTTTTGGTAAGGTTCGACTCGAATTTTGCTGTAATAGTTTGGATTCAGGTAAGCAATTGGTTGTAAGGGAAATCAGGTTTTCAAAAATTTTAAAAGCAAAGTTATGTAAGAAGAATTCAAATTTATATTTCAAAATCAAGTTTTGAAAGGAAACCAAATGTTGTAAATAGTAATCTAATTAATGGGGTAATTAATTAAAAGATAATTTCTTAGAGTGGTAATTAATGGATAGTTAATGTTGGGATCATTAAATAGTGATTAAGAGACGATTAATTACTTGGTTAATTAATTAAGGTTAATCGAAATTAATTTGGATTTAATTGATGAATGTAATTAATCAAGGTTAGTTAATTAATGTGATAAATTAATGGATAATTAATGAAGTAATTAAGGTTTAATTACTCAGTGTAATTAATTTAAAGGATTAATTAATGTAAGTAATTGAAGAATAGTTAATTACTGTATGGGATTAATTAAGCATTATGGGAGTAATTAATTAAGTATTATTAATGAATGTCATTAATTAATTAAAGGTTAATTAATGTGAATGGTTAAGGATGATTAATCTCTGTGATTAATTAAAGATTAATTACTTAATGCAATTAAAGAATAATTAATCAAGGGGATTAATAAAATCGGATGATTATTGTAGGATAATTTAATTGATTTGTAACTAATTTATAAGCATGATTTAAAAGTGATTGATTTAATTCAATTAATAAATAAACTCGGGATAGTGTGGTTAATTAATCTTGCTTATGAATGATTGAATAATATTGTATGCATTAGATTAGTTGATATCTCTGGTACGTGATGTGTGATGCTATGTGATATAAAATGTTGTGTATAAAACGGTGACATCCTATATGTTAAGTTGAATTGTATTTCATTGAATAACTTGGATTAAGATGACATGGAATTCGAAGAGACCGGAGTCGGGTATTAGTAAATACCCGAAACTACTTCGATTCTTATAAATTGATATGTGGAAGCAATAGGCTGGAATGGAATGATTTAAATGAATTGGACTCTTTTAATCTAAGTTTTTGGTACTTAGAAATTGATGTGTATGTAAGTGATGTCTATAACGACTTGAGAAGTTGTAAATTGACACAAGTTACCCCGGGTTTATATAAGTTGTATGCTTTTGTATTCCATGTTAGACGAGTTTACTCATGCTGGTTTCCAGCCTGACCTGGGTGTTACTTTGATGTAATGCTCGGGTCAGACCGAGTATTGCAGATTTTCAGGTAAGAATGTTTGAAGCTTAGGAGGCGAGCTGGATGGTAGAAACGTATGGAGTGTTTCCACTGTGATATTAATTCTGTTTATCTGAGACATGTTAATGTGTATATGTCCAGCATCCGGGTATGTGTATAACTCTGATGTATAAAAATGTAATTGACAGATACAGTATTCTTTTGTAAATTGTTATTATTTGATATCATATTTTGAACCGTTGCGAATGTGAGAATCTGTGTTGTATTTTCTGTTTTCTTCTTCTTCTACCTCTTTCTTCTTCTTCTAACTATCTGAAATTTTCGGGATCGAAAATTTCGGATCATTACATTTGGTATCAGAGCGAGGTTAAGCGAGTACCCTGGCTCTGGTGGGATTACTCATCAAGGATAGGGTAAGTGGTACCCTAAAATGAGTTGAGTGTGTGTGTGTGTATGAGAGCATACTTGTTATTTTTATATAATGGTTTTAAAGGTAAAGGATTTTTGTATAAGTTTTTATATAAGGCAATAATTGGTTGTTGGATATTGAAATTAAATAAGAATTTAAGTAGTAAATATATATATATATATATATATATATATATATATATCCAAGTAGGAATTGAATAGAATGTACAATTCACATAAGAATTAAATTTGGTTTCAAACTAAAATAAAATAAAATGGTTATTGTATCAAATACTGGGATGTTTGTTTCCTAATAATAATAAAGCAAAATGGAATGTGTTAAGGAAGTAAACTTTTAGATAAATATGACTTGTAAATTGAAGTGGGGTTTTAAATTGTGAAGTTAGAATCCTAAGATTTAAAAACATTTGAAATTTGTTTTCAAATTGTTAAAGGGAATGATAAATAATATTCTTCAGAATATTTTTAAAAGTAATCTTATTTTGAAATAAGAAGTTGTTTGAAACTTGTTTGGAATTAAAAACCAAAGGTTTTGAAACATAAGGTATAATTTGGTAAGCAAATTAATATATAGATATCAGAGTAAAAGTTGATGTCTTCTAATTAGGTCTAATTTATAGATTAGGAAGTCCCTTTAGAATTCAGTCTTTGAGAGGGATGACTAAGAGTGAAGAATGGAAGGTTAGACGCAGAGAGAAAAGAGCAGCTTCACGTAAGAATCGAGAAGAAGAAATTCAAGAGTATGAGAAATAGGTTAAGGAAAGGGCTGAACTAGGACCTTATGATAATGTCACCTGCTTTTCAATAAGGGTCATTAAGTAGCTAAGTGCAGTAAAACAAGGGAGGAATTGAAGGGTACATTCCATCGGTTTCGCTCTGAGATCTTGTGCTTTAAGTGTCAAATGAAAGGAGATTTCCTAAATCATTGCCCTGAAGTGAGGAAGGCGAAGCGTAAACCAGTTGAACCGGTCAATGAGTCGACTATTTGCTATCATTGTAAGTAGACGGGACACATTACTAGGAATTGTTCCAAGAGGCAGAAGAGGAGTAAAGCTGTGGAACGTATTGTTGGAGGCGTGAAGGTTATCCAGATTAATGACAGGGTAGAAACATTTTGTGGTAAATGTTATAAGTGGGGACACCCTGTTGAGAAGTGTGCGTTCAGGCTTTGCCCTTTGGAAGGAAGTCCATAGAAAGGATTTTTGTAAGAATATTAGGGCTCTGTTCTTTCCAAACCTCTAGGTAATAGAAAGGCATCTAGATTTATGACTTTTGTAAGACTCTTATTTTGGATAAATGTATGTAATATATGAACTACTAGTATGTAGTCAATTAATGTATGGAATATTTTGTGGTAGTACAATCTAATGTAAAATTTTCTTTATCTATTGAGAATTGGACTCAAAATTAAATTGTTTAAAGATTTGGATTATTGATTTAAAATAAAGGTTAATCTAGTTTAAGGGGTTAAATCAACATTTGGAAATTTAGTTCGAATTTATATAATCGAGATGGGTTAAAGTTGAAATTTTCATTAGTTCAAATTGAATTTAGTTTGAATTACTTAGAATTGAAGATGGATAAGTGTAAAATTCAAATGGAAAATTTGAATTGGATTAATTTGAAATAAAATCGAAGATTTAATGAGTTCAAATTCAAATGGGATTTGGGACTAATTCATAGAAATGAAATGATTCGAAATTGAAGTGGATTCAGTTTGAAATTAGTCTAAATTAATTTGAATAATTTGGAATTATAGTTAAAGTGAATATGTTTAAAATCAAATGGAATTTTATTTGAATTTGGAAAGAAACTGAGGTTAATTTAACTTGAATTGGGGATAAATCAAGTTCAAGGGAAATTGAAGTTATTCAAATTTGAATTGAGTCAATTTAAATGGAAGTGGAAATTTAAATTGAATTGATGGGGAAGTGAACAGTTTTGACTTTGAACTATTTTCAATATAAATTATTTTAATATAAACTTATTTTTCCAAGCTATTTAATACATACAACCTTTCTTTTTAAAGCCAAATTATTTTATATTTATTTTACAATTATATTTGGAATTATTTAACAATTTTCAACTGTTTTATAAACTAATTACTATTTTCAACTATTTTACAAATTAATAACTATTTTACAACTATTTTGCAAATATCTAAAATTTCTGAAACTATTTAACTATTTTCCAACTATTTTACAATTAGTTAACTATTTTACAGCTATTTTGCAAACTAATAATTATTTTTCAACTACTTATCTATTTTTAAAAATTTTAAGCTATTTTCTAAATTCAAGCTGGACAGAGTTCAAACTGTTAATGGTTAAATACTCAATTGAGATAAGAATTGAAGTGATAATCCAATTAGGGATTAAGGCAATGTGAATAAGTGAATAAAATCAAAGTGAGGATGAATATAAGGAAATTGATTTAACTGATAATCAATGAAGATAAATACGTAGGATATACGTATATTATTCTACTCGCATAGTGATTTGATCCAGAGTCGAGCACAGAATTTTGAGGTAGTATTATCGATCCGAATTGTGATTTTTTCGCTCAATTTTCGACGGCGAACATGGGTATGGATTTTTGATTGGTTCTGGATATTCTCTATCATAGTTAGGCTATGTAAGGAGAATGACAGTTTCTGATCAAGAAACCATATCTGAGTCTGCACTAGGATGTCGGATAGACAATACTAGTTTGGAAGTGAAATTGTGTGATCGAGTGAGCGATTAGATTAATATAGTGTACGGATGATATGTGTACATCATACGGGTTTGAATGAAACTGATATTGGAAATTTCTATGATAAAAGTGACTTTATAGAGTAATCAAATTTGAATATTTTATTTTGATTAAACAAAGTTGTATATCTTTGTTATATAAGATAAATCTCCCTTTGTTGAATCTACTACCGGAAGAAAAGGATTTTGAAAGTGTTTGAAGTATAAAAGGAGTTTTATACGATTTTGAAATGATCCAAAGTTTAAAAAGAATTATATATCTATATATATAAAGGATCTTATGAGGGTCTTGGAAAAAGGTTTTGGGAACCTTTGGATTTGGAAAGGCTTTTGATTTTTGGGTAAAATCAATATTGGATTTGGAAAGCCTAGTTTGAGAATTATCGATTTTGGGATAATCGATTTTGTGTAAAGGAGCTTTGTATGAGAACATACTAGGCGTATGATTTGGAAGATGCTATATGTGTATAGTATAAAGTGTTTTGAAAATGGCTCTGGAGAAAAAGCACTCCCTTGAAATGAACTTCTCAGGAGTACCACAGGGTGGTACTGCCTTGAACCCTAAGCAGGGGTTCTAAAGTTGATTATGTGAGGAGTCCGGGCAAAACTACTTCCTGAGAATTATGAGTAGTGTGTAGCAGAATTCGAGGGCGCTAATGCCTACAGAGGCATTTGGGTTATGCTGTGACGACAGTGTAACTCAATGTCACTGCCATCTACTGCAGTCCGTAGCGAATGTCGTGTGTGCCGCTGAGAGCCAATAGTCTGCATTTGATTTTATATCGGTAGACTATGACCTATGGTAACATAGCGAAAGTCGTGTGTGCTTCTGAGAGCAAACGGTCTATGTTTGATTTTACATCGGTAGACTGCGACCTATGTGGGAGTGGAGAAGTTTCATTTTGACAGCGAAAATCAAGGGCGCTGATGCCTACAGTTACATGGACTTTTGCTGTGATGGCAACGTAACCCTGGAATGTAACTGCGATCTGTTGTGGGTTCCATGGCGTAATCGAGGGACGTGGAATGCCTACAGTTACATGGACTTTTGCTGTGATGGCAACGTAACCCAGGATGTAACTGCGACCATGGATGGCGTTGATGATTTCTAGAGCATTCTTACCAAGGATATTTCCTCTATTTTCAAAAAAAAACTGTTTTCTATATTTTCAATAAAATTAATTTTTCAAAATATTTTCACTGGATGTTGAAAACGGGTCTGCCAAGCACTTATAGATTTTCAGCCGTACGCCTGATCAACGTATGACCGAATTTCTGTGAGAACAAGGATAGACTTGTCAAAACATTGGGTTATAAAAGTATTTGTATAAAAACTATTATAGTAATATTATAAGATTTTCAAAGTATTTTAAAAAAATGATCAAAGAAAATTTATCTGATTTTAAGCATTTTAATAATTCTGGCTTCGTTCCTTTTCGAGGACGAAAAGATTCAAAGGGGGGAGGAATGTGACGACCCAGATTTTTAATCGTTTGATAAATGCATAATTTTTTTATTTAAATTATTGGAATATTAATTTTGATTGATCGAATAAATAAATTTCTGACGATTAAAATACCTGAACCAATATATTAACCTAAAAAGTATATAAATTTGGAACTTGTAAAATATCTGGTACATATAGATTGATAAATATTTTAGAAAAATGTATATAAAACACCACTATTTAAAATTAAGATATAATATCCAAGAATGTAGATATAAATATGTACAAAGTTTTATGATGTCGATAACATATACATAAGTATATAGATATACAAGTTATATATACATATATGTATATACATGTTCACCATATGAACTAATGTACATGTAAAAAATTGTAAAAGAAACTAAGTACAAGTATATGTATATATATACTCATATGAACTAAATATAGGGAAGTTGGTAAAGGTGTGAATATATATATATATGTAATATAAAAGTGTACAAAAGTAATATATATGGGAGATAGTTATAAGCATGAAAAACACATGATGTCAAATACAAGCAAAAATATACATAGGAAGATGCAAGTATATATATAAATCCATATGAAGATATGTATGTAAACATTTTAGGAGACATCATAATAGTAATTTATTTTCAAGCACACAAAATTTCAACTCAAGCCTACAAAACATTATATCAAATTCTTTTTCAATAATCAGATCACTTGAAACATGGAAATCAAATCAAGTCTATCAAATAAAAAAAAAGAGGCAAAAGGAAGCTTGTTGTGCACGAAGGGAGGCTGCAGTCTACTTTCTTTATAAACATCACTACCCTTTGTTTAATTCTGATTGGAGGAGGATAACCAAATAAAAAAAAGAGAAAAAAAAATCAACAACCTTTGCTCAAATTTTGAAACCTGAAAGCCTGAGGCAAAGGAAAAAGGCAAGCAGAGTTCCTCCTTTTTAACACTATGAGTAAACTTTTCTATAAAAAAAAAACAGTATTTACCCTGTTTTGAATTTTTGGGTGTAATATAATTCAAAGATCATTTGGTTCCTTCTCTAATTAGTTGTATAATGTAATGTTCAAACAAAGTTTGTTTAAGATTACAAGATATAAAATTTAAAAACATTGAAAGCAAGAATTAAGAAGAATATCAACCAGAATATTCAACTTACAGTCTAACTCGGGATTTATCAGGAAATTGATTTCAACAATTAATTGTTTCAAGTATATTGCTTGAATCTACTTCAAGAATTAATATTTTTAAGATGGAAATCTTGATTTTTAGTATTGTGTATTGTGAGAAATCATTGGTTGAACAGAAAACGAATTTCGACCTTTATCTGATGATCGACGAACTGTTCATGGTCGAAGTTTTTTTATCGAGGATAGCATGTCAATCAGGGAGGCCGGAAAAATTATTTGATGGGGCTCCAGATCACCGTGGCGGCATGGGTTGGTTTAGGAAGTTTCTAAACCTAGTTTTGGTCGTAGATGGTTTCGAGATGATTTCGCCACCATGGGGAGACCGGAGTCAATCGTAAGACCGGGGATAGCCGCGTAGGGACGTGGTGCTGCTCTGGAGCGAAGCCAGTGAGTTCCAGTCGTCGTGATCATCGGCGGCGAGGATATTTTTGTCGTCTGTGTTCCATTCTAGTTTTTGATCGTGAGGCTCGTTTCGATTAGCATTGTCGCCTTCGATTCTGGGTTATCGGAAGGAGTGGTGGAGTCTTTGACAACTTGTAGATGGTCATGGTGACGATCGGCGGTGGCCGAGGGTTCTGTGCACGTGCACAAGCACGTTTGGGCTGGTTAGTTGGCTGTGGAACTAAATTTTTAGAGAAGAAGTAGTGCGACTCGGGTAAGACTCGTTGTTTTCGCGTGAGGAACTCGAAGTCATGAGTGCTTGCTAGTGACTCGAGTGTTTGGTCGAGTTGTCTGAGAGATAGGCTCGGGATTTTTTTTGTACGGTTCGACTCAAGTTTTGCTATGATAATCTGGATTCAGGTAAGCAATTGGTTGTAAAGGAAATTAGGTTTTCAAAATTTTAAAAGCAAAGGTATGTAAGAAGAATTCAAATTTATAATTCAAAATCAAGTTTTGAAAGGAAATCAAATGTTGTAAATAGAACTAATTAATGGGGTAATTAATTAAAAGATAATTTCTTAGAGTGGTAATTAATGGATAGTTAATGTTGGGATTATTAAATGGTGATTAAGAGATGATTAATTACTTGGTTAATTAATTAAGGTTAATCGAAATTAATTTGGATTTAATTAGTGAATGTAATTAATTAAGGTTAATTAATTAATGTGATAAATTAATGGATAATTAAGGTTTAATTACTCAGTGTAATTAATTTAAAGGATTAATTAATGTAAGTAATTGAAGGATAGTTAATTACTGTATGGGATTAATTAAGGATTATGGAAGTAATTAATTAAGGATCATTAATGAATGTCACTAATTAATTAAAGGTTAATTAATGTGAATGGTTAAGGATGATTAATCTATGTGATTAATTAAAGATTAATTACTTAATGCAATTAAAGAATAATTAATCAAGGGGATTAATTAAATCAGATGATTATTGTAGGATAAATTAATTGGTTTGTGTAACAGCCCGCAAATCCGTACCCCTTGAGTCAACACTATTCTACAATAATCAACTCAAGTTGTACAGAAATACGAACCATTTGGGTTAAAGAAGAAGAGGTAGAAGAAGAGAAAACAAAATCAACATCAGAATCTAACCATCGCAGCAGAATAAAATATAATAGACAATATATAATCTTTACTCAACATCAAATATTTCTGTTTATATATTACATCATCAGAGTACATAAATCACTGATCACATCAATATCATACAATGAATACACAGCAACTCAATACAGTGGAATATATATATAAATAAGTACGAGAGTACGTGTCGTCATCCAGCTCGTCTCCTGAGCTCCACAGCATCGCCTGTATCCTATAATACTCGGTCTGACCCGAGCATTATAGTTAAATAACACCCGAGTCAGTCTGGAATACCAGCATGAGAAAATCACACCCAATTGATTATTAAAGTTTCAAAAATCCTTTGAAAACAAAAGCATCTCGTAAGACCACGCCACAAATAAACATGTCGGGTTTTTACCTTACGATAGCTAAAACAATTTTTATAGAAATCCTCTGATATTATAATAGGGTCTATATATAAATACTTATAATATAGCCGAAATTGTTACATCTATTAAATTCCAGCTACTAGCCACAAAAGTGGGTAATACAAACAAAACTCGTACAAGGCTCGTAGGGAAAATGGATTTCCAACAATGACTAGGCACTGGGGTACCACCTGTCACAGTACGGGGCCTAGATCACCGTACCGAGGACTACTCCCTTCATCCCCTGCAACACAAGGCTGGAACCATTCCTTACTGAACAGTTCCGAACAAGATAAACCCCGTGGTTGGCGCGACCAACCACCCACTAAGCCGTAATATATATAAGGGACATCTAGACAGGGGAATTATCTTGTCCTGCTTGGGCATGACCCACCTAACCTTGCTGCATATCCCCTGATTTTCAGTCATTCCCATTTGATGAGGCTTGAGGCTAAGCGTTACCTTTAGAATGTTTTCACTTAGAATGCCCATCGTCCACCTGACGATGTTTCGCAAGCATTCATCCATACAAGTTCGTCCCGGGTTCGAACGGAACCGAAGGCACTATTCCTACTACATCCATTTTGGAAATATCCTCATGATTAGTAGCGACTAGCCCTTGCACTTCATTGCTCCATCTTCGAATCCAAAATCGTTTACACGAAACGTACAAACCGGATCGAAGTGGTTTTCGAGAAATTAATCTCGATCCCGGTCTCTTCGAAACGATCAACGTGTTTGTCCAATATTGATAGTCGGTGATTTAACTATCAATTAATATTTACAAACATCCATCAAACAATAAATAATTTTCCAAATTATTTATTTATCTCAAAATATCCTCAAAGATATATTTCTATTTTCAATCCTTTGAAAACAGTTTCAAAACCCTCGTTCTTTTCAGAATCAACTTTCCCAAATATTTATATTTCCTCTGAAATCACCAAGCACAAAAATAGATTTTTAAAATAATTTAAAACACTTTACTTTGAAATATACTTTAAACATCTAGGATAAAACTACTTAAATATTTATTAAAAATACATACTATATAAATTTGAGAAAATAAGGTTACTTTATAAAATATAAAACCAGGTTTCCACTTTTAAAACAAATACTAAGTCACTTTTACATAATTAATGTTATATTGTATTAAAAGGAAATACTTGCTCTAGAAATTAAATATTAAAAATAATAAATTTTACAAAACATACCTTTTAAACAATTTTAAAACTATTCACTTATATTTAAAAACTTACTTTGAAAACGTATTTGGTTATTCAGAAGAAATTTCTAATCTCAATTACTTAAATCAATTTTTCAAATTGATTTCTAATTTATTCCATTTGAAATAAATTTCTTTACTTATCAGTTCATTTCAAAATTCATTAATTATGAACTTTATTATTGTTTTCAGTTTGATTTTAAATCCTTTATCTGAAATGTAAAAATTTCAGGTTATTCCCAATTCCTTCTTTATTTTTATTTTTTTTCTTTTTTTTTCTTCTTCTTAAATGATTTAAAATCCTAAATTTAAAATAAATGTTTTGTTCCTTTAAAAAAAAAACATTGAAGTTAGAGTTCATTAACTTTCTGTTTATTTCAACTTTTCTTCCCATACTCAAGATTTATTTATTAAAATTTCAACACTTTATTTCCTATCCGGTTCATTTATAAATTTATTTAACCTTTCTATAATTATTTACTTACAATTTCATTTCTTTTATTTTCATTTCCAAACCCAAATTATATATTTGGTAATTCACATTGCCCGATTATAACAATCCGGCTATAGCATCTAATACTTCCACATAATTCATTACAGAATATCAACTATTCAGATCAGAGAATATTAAATAATTAAGTAAAGTTGAGGGGTCCAGTTGGATCCCTCCAACCTGTTTTTCCCTGCATCACAGATGTTAGCACAATATAATATGCCAATCCAAAATTATATCATACTATACTACATCAATCAATTCAACCATACAATCAATCATTTAAATTTATTCTTTTAAATTTAAATATAACTGAGTGAGATTAACTCACCTTTGCTTCTTTCTGTTTCGCAATCCGATCCAATCTCGACTCGTTCCCTTACGAATTTGACCTTGAATAAACAATTCAAGATTTATTGGCCAGTGAATTAACCAAACAATTTATTACAAGTCTTACTTTATTAAATTTTTAACTAGTAGCTTAAATTCAACACAAATTCTCTTCCCTTTTTTTATATATATATATATATATAATTTCCAAATTATTATCTTTGAAACTATACCTATAAAAATAATTTATATTACCATTCTATACGTTTTCTTACTTATTTTCGTTAACATACTATACACAATTTTGTAAATCTAGTTCGATTCAAACTTCTTAAAAATTTAAAGCTTCCCATTTCAAACCTTACTTTTATATATACTCTATAACAAATTTTAAATTCTTGCTTCTTCCAAACTTTCTAGCATAAACTAATTTCTATGTTCACAACTACATATATTTATTAAATTTAAAATGGACATGGAATCCCTTTCCAACGTATATATTCTATTGAAATTAATTAGTGTTCTTTGTAACAGATTTAATTAATACTCGAACAATCAATTACCGTTTATTAATTGTAATTAAACTACTGATTTAGTTTAAGCAAATAATTAACTAATTTTTCTCCTTTACTGTTTATAAACAACCATATTTACATCTGTGAAAAAACATAACTAGTAATATTTATTTGTTTATTCTTATCTTTCTATCTTCTTTTTTTTTCCCGAACTAAAATCATATTAAGTAATAATAATAACCAAATTTAAATAAATTATCAGAAAATAAAGAAAATCAAACCTCTCCTCGATGACCTACGGACGAGAATCCCAACCCACGAACGCGACATAAATTCTCAACCGAGCCCTCACCACTGCCGAACACCCGGAGCCGCCCACCTCGACACCATCACCAAACGGCCCTCCTCGATCGCATCACCGCCACCCCCACAAGAACGCGCACACTCACTCGCCCTACGAATCGCAGATGTCGCGACTTCTCGTGTGCCCTAGCTTGCTGTTCCAGGCATGACTCGCTCGACAAACTGCTACCATCGTGAATTCACTGAGCTACCGCAACCCTCGAGCTCGACAAGGCGATGAAAGTTGAATCGATTCCCTCCTCTTACCTCCTCGAATCGAGGTAATATCGATTCTTGCTAAAGAAATCTAAAGAGGGAGGACACACGATTAGATTTGCAAAATCGAGCTTTGGAAAGAATCGCGCGGCCATGGATGATGGGGAAGGGCACGCGATTTTGTTTTTGGGTTTGGGAAATTTTTCGTTTGAAGACGAGAACTTCGGCCATTGAAATTTTTATAAACAAACTGTCTTCATTTTTATTATTTTTTTTTCTTTTTGTTAACATGAAGAAGGGCTTTGATAAAAATGACGAGTGTTGAAGTACACGGGAAGATAAAGGAAAAACTAGGCGTACACAAGAAGCTTGATTTATTAAATAAAATTAGATTATTAACAACTAAATTTTCAACGCGTTTATATATCATTCACTCACATACTGACTCCGATTAATACGAAATTTGAAATCCGATAATAATTCAATATTACGGATCCAATGGGACTGGTTTCGTCGAATTCTGAGACTGTGCCTCGGAAGGCTATTTTTAAATTCAATTTAAACGATAAAATTTCAAAACTGAACAAATCACAGTTAGATTCAATCTCAACACTACTATTATCCTCAGTGTTATCAATACAAATTTTATAAGCCTCCAAATTATTTTAATAGGCTTAAAATCTAAGATTTCATATCTTATTCAATTTCAACTTATTTAATTCAATAATTTAATTATCAAATAAATCATGATATTCGTAATTCAAATTAAAATTGCTCTATTGAATATTCAAAATCAATTAAATATACCGATTTGAAAGGCTTAAAAATTCCGGGTCATCACATTCCTCCCCCCTTAAAAGAATTTCGTCCCCGAAATTACTAGTTAGGAAGGATGATCCAATACCCGTTACTAAAATTTTTTTTTTTCAAAACCAAACAGTTTATAACAGTTCAACATCTTACCAACTATCTTTTATAAAAGATCCATTATCATTCTTATTAACTTCCCAAACCTTTCTCTAGTTTCAGACTATACCATTTGTTTAACCATTCAAGTTTCAATTTAAAACCAAATTTCGAATATCAAAATTTTTCTAACTTCCTAAATTCCCGAAAAATTTTGCCAGCGTTTCCTTTGCGCGGCTGACTCGGTACAACTACAAAAATGGCTCTACGGCCTCCCAAATCCAAAAAGAAAATAAAAAGGCCAAGTGGCTCAATCCAAATCCAAATCCAAATCAAATTCCATACCAAATTGAATACGTACCTCTTTGTCGAGCATTTCAAATTTATCTCTTGAAATCAAATCCACACTTCTTTCCCTTTTAATATACCTGCATATTCTGCTTAACACTAATATCTAACCTCAATATTCACAAACCATCATATTAACTTTCTTACCAAATGTCACTATCCATCCAAATATCAATTTAGAATATATCTACAATATCCAATTTCCAACTAAGAATTGATCATTCCTTTCTTAAGTTAACCTAAACACTTTAGTTTATCTCTATTTCTATACAAATTGACTCTTTCATTTCCATACGAATTCAATTTATTTCAATTCTAAACTTTAAATTTTAATTAGCTTCATTTACCCACTTATTTTAGTTTCCCATTTAAATTCGTTTTGTCGTTTACAAAATTTTCCAAAATTTCCAAAAATTTTCTAACTCTCAAAATTTCTGAATATTTTTGACAGAGTCTCCCTTGTACGGAGGAGCTTTTGCAATTTGACAAAAGAGATAAATATATATACATCGACCCACACGGTCGGAAAAACCAAAAATAGTTCATATTTCCTATTTTAATTGCGTAGGCGTACCTTATTTAGCATTTTAAGCAAGCAGCTTATTAATTTTAGCATATAGCACATCCCAATCCAGCCATACGGCTTCCAGGTACCTGTACTTACTCAATTTAACATGTAAGTGCCAAATATAAGAAGTTTAACACATTTCACTAACTTGCAATAGTTAAAACATATGAATTCTAAAAGAAACTCATACCAAACATTTTTATGTAAGCAACTTATATAGTTTCCATGCTATTCCACTGTTTCAATTAATTTATAAACCATTTTCATTCAATTTGAATGGTTTTCAATCCATTCGTATACAACTTCACCAATTTAAATGGTTTAAAACTCAACAATTTACTTTTAATTTATTTTTAAGCAACTGAACTCATATTTAATCCAATTGATCTCAAAAATCAATTTATTTTACTCCTGTCCATCCAAGGTATTTTAATAACTTCTATTTATATTCAATAACAATTTATTCCTTGCAATTTGATGAGATTTACGTGAATAAATAAACGCTTGAGTTTTATAATCAATTTAATATTGACTCCAACTCAACTTACACTTAATTCAATTCCATTTCGGATTTATTCACAATCCATTTATTTAGCTCGACACATTCCATTTAAATTTCATTTACAATCTATTTACTCACATTTCATACCATATTTGTTTATTCCAAACTATTTTATTTAGCTCGAAGATAATCCAAGCTATTTCATTTAATAACCATTTCTCAACTTATTTAAACCAACACTTCATTTGATACTTATTTATCTCATCATTTATTTATTCAATATAATTAGTTTATCCACATTCAATTTATTTTAAATCTTCATTTTCTTAAATTTTATTTACAACCCACCAAATTTTATTCCGATCCAAATTTTTTTTTTCGTTTAAATTCCATCCAATATCTTTAACTTGGTTTTTAAGTTGAATTCAATTCAACTTTCCTTCATTCATTTAGCCTAAGTCCAATAACCTCAATTTATTCAAATTTTATACTTAAGCTCATTTTCATTTTACAAGTAAATTTCTCTTTTATATTCAGCTTAACTCAATTTATTTTAAGCCATATCCAATTTATAAGTCACAACTTACTATTAAATACAATTCCATTTCATCATAAGCTTGAATATATTCTTCTTTATTTTTAACTCAAGCCTTATGCTTATTCATAGCCCAAGCATTTTTATTTATTTATTTTTTTATGGAATTTTAATTCTCCTATAAGTTATTCTGATTTATTGATTTCAATTCTCCTTTCTTATCCAATTTACTTTCCATTTATTCAGGTAAGGATATAATTTATTCAATAATTCAATTGAATTTTTATTCCAATTCAATATTATTTTAACTCGGTTTAAAATTTTATTCCCAATCCAGGTTAATTTCATTTAGCCTTTTAAATTTAAATTCCATTATTCAAAGCTTATATTTCTTCATTTCCATTCATTAAGTTAAATTTTATTTGCTGAATTAAAATTTTCAATCCCTTCTTATTGATATCAACTTCTCTTTATATGTACATTATTTAATCATTTATCCATTTACCAATGAATTATTTAACCAATAAATGTTATATCCAAACATTTATTATTTTTAGTCCATCCTGACTAATTTACCCATTCCACATAACTCCACGCAATTCAATTTAAAATTCCAGTACCCAGTTTCACTTACACCGTTGAAATTTTGTTTTTCAACAAATTCCAAAGTTTAAACAATCCTTCAACATTTCAAAATTCCCTTTAAAATTTTCTATATCCAAAATTCGTTTGATAAATTCAATTTATCCCTTTGAATTTCAAAACTCAACCAGTCTTGCAAACAATTTCAATTCAAAACAATTTGGTAGCAATTTCCCTTCTGGAAACTCGAAAATGAACATCGATGATGCTGCAGTCATCACCGAAGTTATTTTCTAGCAACCAAAAGAGTTTAATGCTTTTATTCTCTTTCTAAAATCCATCCAATATTTTTAAATTCCAAATCCCTCTAGATTTCAAATCCGATTCAAAAATATTTCTCAAAATATATTATTCTCCCAACTTTTGAGAATCATTATCCAATCCAAAGAATCTTAAATCTCTAAATTCCAAACTCATTAGATTTTAAATTCAAACTTTTCTGTGGAATTTTATCTTACTTTAATAATTAATTACACTATAATTTACATTATAGTTTACATTTACAAATTCATTTGATATGAATTGATTTTTTAGTTTTTAATTTTGAATTCAATTCCTTATTCCATTATGAATCACATTCATAAATTTCATCTATCATGTTAATTTATTCCTTAATTACTTTTAGTTATTATTTCAAACTTTATTCAATTATCTTACGATGATAATAATTTAATATTTATCACTTCTATCATCCAAACATCCATGTATAGCTATAATAATTAAGAAAATCACTTTCTTTCATATACATAAAATAAATTTGGGTAAAATTATTTCATTTACCCTAGTTAAACAATATTGTGTCGGTTTACATTGTTTAAGAGTTTAGAAATCCCTATCGATGACATGGCGTCCCACACATCGACCAGAATCCATAAACACTCAACCGATAAATCAACACAATATAAAACAAATTTTATATTCACTAACAAGTACGCACTCATATCTATTAATACGCTCAAACTCATTATAGAGTACTACAGACTCTATTTTTAATGAGTAATTCCCACCAGAGCCAAGGTTATCACCAACCTAAGCTCTGATACCAACTGTAACAGCCCGCAAATCCGTACCCCTTGAGTCAACACTATTCTACAATAATCAACTCAAGTTGTACAGAAATACGAACCATTTGGGTTAAAGAAGAAGAGAAAACAAAATCAACATCAGAATCTAACCATCGCAGCGGAATAAAATATAATAGACAATATATAATCTTTACTCAACATCAAATATTTCTGTTTATATATTACATCATCAGAGTACATAAATCACTGATCACATCAATATCATACAATGAATACACAGCAACTCAATACAGTGGAATATATATATAAATAAGTACGAGAGTACGTGTCGTCATCCAGCTCGTCTCCTGAGCTCCACAGCATCGCCTGTATCCTATAATACTCGGTCTGACCCGAGCATTATAGTTAAATAACACCCGAGTCAGTCTGGAATACCAGCGTGAGAAAATCACACCCAATTGATTATTAAAGTTTCAAAAATCCTTTGAAAACAAAAGCATCTCGTAAGACCACGCCACAAATAAACATGTCGGGTTTTTACCTTACGATAGCTAAAACAATTTTTATAGAAATCCTCTGATATTATAATAGGGTCTATATATAAATACTTATAATATAGCCGAAATTGTTACATCTATTAAATTCCAGCTACTAGCCACAAAAGTGGGTAATACAAACAAAACTCGTACAAGGCTCGTAGGGAAAATGGATTTCCAACAATGACTAGGCACTGGGGTACCACCTGTCACAGTACGGGGCCTAGATCACCGTACCGAGGACTACTCCCTTCATCCCCTGCAACACAAGGGTGGAACCATTCCTTACTGAACAGTTCCGAACAAGATAAACCCCGTGGTTGGCGCGACCAACCACCCACTAAGCCGTAATATATATAAGGGACATCTAGACAGGGGAATTATCTTGTCCTGCTTGGGCATGACCCACCTAACCTTGCTGCATATCCCCTGATTTTCAGTCATTCCCATTTGATGAGGCTTGAGGCTAAGCGTTACCTTTAGAACGTTTTCACTTAGAATGCCCATCGTCCACCTGACGATGTTTCGCAAGCATTCATCCATACAAGTTCGTCCCGGGTTCGAACGGAACCGAAGGCACTATTCCTACTACATCCATTTTGGAAATATCCTCATGATTAGTAGCGACTAGCCCTTGCACTTCATTGCTCCATCTTCGAATCCAAAATCGTTTACACGAAACGTACAAACCGGATCGAAGTGGTTTTCGAGAAATTAATCTCGATCCCGGTCTCTTCGAAACGATCAACGTGTTTGTCCAATATTGATAGTCGATGATTTAACTATCAATTAATATTTACAAACATCCATCAAACAATAAATAATTTTCCAAATTATTTATTTATCTCAAAATATCCTCAAAGATATATTTCTATTTTCAATCCTTTGAAAACAGTTTCAAAACCCTCGTTCTTTTCAGAATCAACTTTCCCAAATATTTATATTTCCTCTGAAATCACCAAGCACAAAAATAGATTTTTAAAATAATTTAAAACACTTTACTTTGAAATATACTTTAAACATCTAGGATAAAACTACTTAAATATTTATTAAAAATACATACTATATAAATTTGAGAAAATAAGGTTACTTTATAAAATATAAAACCAGGTTTCCACTTTTAAAACAAATACTAAGTCACTTTTACATAATTAATGTTATAATGTATTAAAAGGAAATACTTGCTCTAGAAATTAAATATTAAAAATAATAAATTTTACAAAACATACCTTTTAAACAATTTTAAAACTATTCACTTATATTTAAAAACTTACTTTGAAAACGTATTTGGTTATTCAGAAGAAATTTCTAATCTCAATTACTTAAATCAATTTTTCAAATTGATTTCTAATTTATTCCATTTGAAATAAATTTCTTTACTTATCAGTTCATTTCAAAATTCATTAATTATGAACTTTATTATTGTTTTCAGTTTGATTTTAAATCCTTTATCTGAAATGTAAAAATTTCAGGTTATTCCCAATTCCTTCTTTGTTTTTATTTTTTTTTCTTTTTTTTTCTTCTTCTTAAATGATTTAAAATCCTAAATTTAAAATAAATGTTTTGTTCCTTTAAAAAAAAAACATTGAAGTTAGAGTTCATTAACTTTCTGTTTATTTCAACTTTTCTTCCCATACTCAAGATTTATTTATTAAAATTTCAACACTTTATTTCCTATCCGGTTCTTTTATAAATTTATTTAACCTTTCTATAATTATTTACTTACAATTTCATTTCTTTTATTTTCATTTCCAAACCCAAATTATATATTTGGTAATTCACATTGCCCGATTATAACAATCCGGCTATAGCATCTAATACTTCCACATAATTCATTACAGAATATCAACCATTCAGATCAGAGAATATTAAATAATTAAGTAAAGTTGAGGGGTCCAGTTGGATCCCTCCAACCTGTTTTTCCCTGCATCACAGATGTTAGCACAATATAATATGCCAATCCAAAATTATATCATACTATACTACATCAATCAATTCAACCATACAATCAATCATTTAAATTTATTCTTTTAAATTTAAATATAACTGAGTGAGATTAACTCACCTTTGCTTCTTTCTGTTTCGCAATCCGATCCAATCTCGACTCGTTCCCTTACGAATTTGACCTTGAATAAACAATTCAAGATTTATTGGCCAGTGAATTAACCAAACAATTTATTACAAGTCTTACTTTATTAAATTTTTAACTAGTAGCTTAAATTCAACACAAATTCTCTTCCCTTTTTTTATATATATATATATATATATAATTTCCAAATTATTATCTTTGAAACTATACCTATAAAAATAATTTATATTACCATTCTATACGTTTTCTTACTTATTTTCGTTAACATACTATACACAATTTTGTAAATCTAGTTCGATTCAAACTTCTTAAAAATTTAAAGCTTCCCATTTCAAACCTTACTTTTATATATACTCTATAACAAATTTTAAATTCTTGCTTCTTCCAAACTTTCTAGCATAAACTAATTTCTATGTTCACAACTACATATATTTATTAAATTTAAAATGGACATGGAATCCCTTTCCAACGTATATATTCTATTGAAATTAATTAGTGTTCTTTGTAACAGATTTAATTAATACTCGAACAATCAATTACCGTTTATTAATTGTAATTAAACTACTGATTTAGTTTAAGCAAATAATTAACTAATTTTTCTCCTTTACTGTTTATAAACAACCATATTTACATCTGTGAAAAAACATAACTAGTAATATTTATTTGTTTATTCTTATCTTTCTATCTTCTTTTTTTTTCCCGAACTAAAATCATATTAAGTAATAATAATAACCAAATTTAAATAAATTATCAGAAAATAAAGAAAATCAAACCTCTCCTCGATGACCTACGGACGAGAATCCCAACCCACGAACGCGACATAAATTCTCAACCGAGCCCTCACCACTGCCGAACACCCGGAGCCGCCCACCTCGACACCATCACCAAACGGCCCTCCTCGATCGCATCACCGCCACCCCCACAAGAACGCGCACACTCACTCGCCCTACGAATCGCAGATGTCGCGACTTCTCGTGTGCCCTAGCTTGCTGTTCCAGGCATGACTCGCTCGACAAACTGCTACCATCGTGAATTCACTGAGCTACCGCAACCCTCGAGCTCGACAAGGCGATGAAAGTTGAATCGATTCCCTCCTCTTACCTCCTCGAATCGAGGTAATATCGATTCTTGCTAAAGAAATCTAAAGAGGGAGGACACACGATTAGATTTGCAAAATCGAGCTTTGGAAAGAATCGCGCGGCCATGGATGATGGGGAAGGGCACGCGATTTTGTTTTTGGGTTTGGGAAATTTTTCGTTTGAAGACGAGAACTTCGGCCATTGAAATTTTTATAAACAAACTGTCTTCATTTTTATTATTATTTTTTTTCTTTTTGTTAACATGAAGAAGGGCTTTGATAAAAATGACGAGTGTTGAAGTACACGGGAAGATAAAGGAAAAACTAGGCGTACACAAGAAGCTTGATTTATTAAATAAAATTAGATTATTAACAACTAAATTTTCAACGCGTTTATATATCGTTCACTCACATACTGACTCCGATTAATACGAAATTTGAAATCCGATAATAATTCAATATTACGGATCCAATGGGACTGGTTTCGTCGAATTCTGAGACTGTGCCTCGGAAGGCTATTTTTAAATTCAATTTAAACGATAAAATTTCAAAACTGAACAAATCACAGTTAGATTCAATCTCAACACTACTATTATCCTCAGTGTTATCAATACAAATTTTATAAGCCTCCAAATTATTTTAATAGGCTTAAAATCTAAGATTTCATATCTTATTCAATTTCAACTTATTTAATTCAATAATTTAATTATCAAATAAATCATGATATTCGTAATTCAAATTAAAATTGCTCTATTGAATATTCAAAATCAATTAAATATTCCGATTTGAAAGGCTTAAAAATTCCGGGTCATCACAGTTTGTAACTAATTTATGAGCAGGATTTAAAAGTGATTGATTTAATCAATTATGGTTAATTAAATAAATTCGGGATGGTGTGGTTGATTAATCTTGTTTATGAATGATTGAATAATATTGAATGCCTTATATTTGTTGATATCTCTGGTACGTGATGTGTGATTCTATGTGATATAAAATGTTGTGTATAAAACGGTGACATCCTGTATGTTAAGTTGAATTGTATTTCATTGAATAACTTGGATTAGGATGACATGGAATTCGAAGAGACCGGAGTCGGGTATTAGTCAATACCCTAAACTACTTCGATTCTTATAAATTGATATGTAGAACCAATAGGCTGGAATGGAATGATTTAAGTGAATTGGACCCTTTTAATCTAAGTTTTTGGTACTTAGAAATTGATGTGTGATGTAAGTGATGTCTTTAACGACTTGAGAAGTTGTAAATTGATACAAGTTACCCCGGGTTTATATAAGTTGTATGCTTTTGTATTCCATGTTAGACGATTTTACTCACGCTGGTTTCCAGCCTGACCTGGGTGTTACTTTGATGTAATGCTCGGGTCAAACCGAGTATTATAGATTTTCAGGTAAGGACGTTTGGAGCTTAGGAGGCGAGCTGGATGGCAGAAACGTATGGAGTATTTCCACTATGATATTAATTCTGTTTATCTGAGACATGTTAATGTGTATATGTCTACCATCCGGGTATGTGTGCAACTCTGATGTATAAAAATGTAATTGACAGATACAGTATTATTTTGTAAATTGTTATTATTTGATATTATATTTTGAACCGCTGCGAATGTGAGAATCTGTGTTGTGTTTTCTGTTTTCTTCTTCTATCTCTTTCTTCTTCTTCTAACTATCTGAAATTTTCGGGATCGAAAATTTCGGGTCGTTACACATCCTTTGCAAATTTATTTGTTTATTTTTAAAATAATTAACAAAGATATGATTCAATTTATTGTTTGTTTATCTTCTCTTTAGTTCATATATCTAAATGGTATTTTCTTCTTACTACTTACATTATTCATTTAACATTTCTTAGAATATTAACTAAGTGTATAATATTTCTTTATTTAACATTCACTTATTTCATATTTAATTAGTTAACATTCACTTTATTAAGACTCATTCCATTTGCATTCAATTTATTTACATCCAAATTAATAAATTTTACTTTCACCTATTTATTCTTATTCAATTCCTTTCACACTCGAATTGCATTTCATTTTATAATTCAAGTTCGTATTCATTCTATTAATTTAGTTTATAGCTTAAGTGGAATTAATTAAATTTTCTAATTCATCTAGTTCCATTCAAATCTAATTCAATTCATTAAATCTTTATTAAGTGAAATTTTATTTCATTTAGTCCATTACTTAGTTTATTCAACTTTACTTAAGTTAATTTTTTTATCACTCATATTCAACCAATTTGTATTTAGCTTAATATTTCTCAAATCTATAAGTTATAGAAACTTATTCACTTAAAATTTCATTTCATTATTTTATCTAATTCATTTCAAATATAATTCACTTTTATTTAAGCTTTCTTGAGTTAAAGTTCATTTTATCGACTTCATTTCACTAACTCAATCTATTTAACATTTCTTAGGTTAATTCTTTTATTTCATATCTCAAATTCGAATTTTATTTTGTTTTCTTTTTTAAAATGTTCAACCATTTTAAAATTTGGTTTTATTTTCCTGTTCAAATTCATAATTTATAAACTTATTTTTTATCTGTACTGCCTTCAATTTATAAGTTCAAAACTTTTTTAATATATTTATCAAACCATACTTGGATTTTTTTTCAAAATCAAACTTGTTTAACATGAAATAAATTTCTTTTGGTAGCAATTCTCACTCGAAAACTTGAAAATGAACACCGGTGATGCTGTAGTCATCCTCAAAATTATTTCCTAGATACTTAAGCGAGTTCAATGCTTTTATTCCTTTCAAAAATCTTTTCAAAATATAGTTCTAGTCAAAACCCTTTCAAATAATATTAGTATTAATTTTGAAGGCTTTGAAAATAATTTTGAAAATCTACGGAATTTAAATTCTAAAATTCTCATCTTTTAAATCTTTTCTATTTATGAGCTATATCATAAATATACTTATACAATTTCATTACCTTATTATGAAAACATTTCGTTAATTTATATCTTTTTTATTTCAAACAATATTGTAATTATATTTCAATTCTATTTAATTATTGAATGCTTTGTGAAATAGAGTTCACAAAGTATTCGTTTTATTTTAATTCAACCAATAATCGATGATAACTAAATATTATCATCTCCAAACAACAATTTCATTAATAATCATACAGGTTTATGAAAATTATCATTTTATATATAAAATATAACTTAGGTAAAATTATTTCATTTACCCAATTTTTTCAAAACAATGTTATGTCGACTTGCCACGTTTAAATGTTTAAAAATCCCTATCGATAATATGGCATCCTATGAACTGACCAGAATTATAAACAACTCAACGGATAAGTAAACACAATATAAAACATTTTATAACACTAATAAGTACGCTCTCTCGTGTATGTATATATACGCTCAAACAAACTCGTTCTAGGGTTTTACTACACTATCTCTAATGAGTGAAACCATATAAAGCTAAGGTTATCATTAAACAAAAGCTCCAATACCAACTGTGACGACCCACATTTCGGAAGATTTAAATTGACAATAATCCACACATATCCGAGTCAAACAGTCCGAAACACAGATAATCAATGGGGTTAATTACGAAAAATAAGAAAAAAAGAAAACAAATACAAAATCTCACAGCGGAATGACAAACTATAATAATCAAATAAATAGTTGATGAAGCTGCTTATACTATGCATTTGATATTAATTTATACAACATTTATCAGAGTTATATATATACAACAAAGTAATAGAATAATGCAGTGGAACAAACAATGCGGTGAAATAATACTATTAATAATAATATACCAAATCTTCGTCTTTGTCCTCCATGGAATAATCTTCAATTCGCTGAAATCTCGAGGCTGACCAGAGCGTAATGAAAAGACAAAACGCTCGAGATATCCTTATATGAGTCAAATCAATATTGCATATACAGGAGTGTAAAGCATCATAGATGTTTATGGAGTTTCACATCTCCTATCCAATGTATAACGTGTATGCAATAACTCAAGAGATGTTATGGTGTTTTCCATCTCCTAAGGATCCGCCAAAATATTTATATATAGTAGAATACGCTATATATAAATGTCTAGTCAGTAAAATAAATATTTTTCTTAGCGTTACGGCTTTACATTGACACCCCTTAACGCATTTTTAAGTATTGTCGTACAGTTTGCATATAATGCCCCGATAGCATGTCGGGGGATAGGAATGCGCCGTGATATGACAACACTAAAAAAAATCATAGTGGTCTCATATAAGGATAAAAATATGACAATTCACATGAGGCAATGCCCAAGGTAGGATACTACTAGTTCGGGTCGTAGGACTGATGGTAACGCATCGTAGCCACGATCTCCCACCGCGTACATTCATCCCATATCGAGTCAAAGGAAGGTTATCCCTAAATCAAGGTGCCCAATCAAAAGCAACAACAAGAGTAATAGTATGGACCAAGTCCAAAAAGAAACTGAAGAAAGGATGTCCACTAGAGGAAATTAGCCTCATTGCCTCTGTCAAGCCGTCCTATTTTAGTCTTTTCAAATTGGCACAAGTGTCGGGGTCTATCCATCATCATTCTCTTTCTTCAAATCCAGTAAACGTACGTAACATCCAACCATTTCATTCTGGAGTGCACTCCGCGTGCACGGTTGTTAAAGTGCTTCTGGTATTGATGGAGAGTATGCTAATAAGAGACCTCGGTCTTTTTAATAACCAAACGTCGTTTTACACACCGGTTGGTACTTTTATATTTCGAAAACGATTCATATTTGATATCAAAACATCATATTCGCTTCAAAATATCATTCTTTTCAAAATCCTCATATTTACTCAAAATATGTCAATTCAGTTCGATATGTCATTTTCACTTCAAAATTCGATTTGAATTACAATTTATGTTATAACTTCATTTTAACCCCAATTCGTATTTAAATCCATGATTAAATATAAACATTCCAACCATGCACAGTTTGAAATTTTGAAAATTGTTCGAATAATTTTAATAGTAAAATATTTTAGAGATTTAAAATAGTTCGACATAAAATGATTTGATTATTAAAAATGGTTTATATAGTAAAATGGTTTGGAAAATCAAAATAATTTGAATATTTAAAAAGATAGATTTTAAACAGTTCATACTAAAATAATTCATTTTGAAAATAATTTCAAATCAAACCGTCTCTTTCCATTCAACAAATCTAGACCCATGTCCAAATTCCAATCAAACTGATTCAATCTCAATTATTCCAATTCAAATCATCTTAAATCTCAAATCAATTCAAATCGAATCGATTTCGATTTCGATTTCAATTCCAAATTAATTTCAATTTTAAATTAATTTCAATTTTGATTCAACTATTTGATTCAATGATTTAAATTTTAATTCAATTCCCAATTTTTAAACCATTTTAATTTATATAAATTCGAGTTCAATTTCAGAATCTCGATTTAAATCATTTAATTCAAATTAAACTTTAATGTCGAATTTAGATTCAAATTCTCAAAAATAATTCAATTCTAGCCCAAATTTTGAAATATCGATTTATATCACTTTTACTTAAATAATTTCGAAGTTCAACTAAAAGTTTAAACCCTTAAAACAATTTCAATTTCAATAATTTAAATCATATTTCAATTATAACTTCAAAATCTCGAATTTCATTTTATTTTTAAACAATTCCTGTTAACAAATTTCAACATTTCAAGCTCAAGTTCGAAAATAATACAATTTCCATAAATTCGATTTGTATTTCTCTAAATCAAAATCATTTAAATAATTTCAAACCAAAAATTTTAAAATTATTTAATTTAACCAATCCACTGTATGTACATAATTTTCTATCTTATGGCCAAGTGATCGGTTATTTCAATTTAATTTCAGGGATGAATATATATCATTTCAATCCAAATCAAAGTGTCATAGGTATAAATCATTTCAACCTATTTTTTAATTTATTTGAAATAATTCAAATAACATTTTAGACTCTCAAATAATTTATAGGGTGATAATAGGATATATATAAAATAAATAAAAATCCAATCATCCAAAATCTCAACCAATATCCATCCATCACAATTAACATCCAAAACAGCCAGTATATCACAACAGTTAACCAGTTATCAATAATCGGGAATTTAACCAGTTGTTTAATTCCTATTTTAGTTTAACTATTAATTCAAAATTTCGAACATATAAATTTCAATGTCGATTTCCATGTCAGTTAAATTATCAAACAAAAATCAATAAAATTAAATCACTTCATGAGTTAAATTTAACTAACATGAAAATAATTTAGTCATTCGTAAGCGTTTAAAACATTCACCTTTATTTGAAACTAAAAGTATTTCAGCTTCAAATAAATAACAAAAACCAACTCCATGTCGTAGCCTTTGTCGATACGATCGCAATGCGACTTGTTTCACTCGAAACGGACCTCATATGCAAAAGTTACGAATTTATTAATATCGGTATAATTAAACTTAATTAATAAACTTAACGACATAATTAATTAGCCTTAATAACACTTACCTTAACTAACTCTCTCAGCATGCTATGACCAAGTACGAACCGAAGAACCCATCCTCACGCGACAACCACTTCGACGTGCCACCACGAAGTTTCGGCCATAGATCAAACATCGCCACCAAATGCGTCACCTTCCTCTCTACAAACGCCAGAAACCACATCCTACCCGCCGCCTCTCGTTGATGAGCAAAACCCCAAAAACCACGTACGACTCGAGCATCGATCTTGGTGAACAGGAGGCAGTTCACCTTGATCCAACCACATATGTAGATCTCGATGAGATCTACACTTTTCCTTTTGGAAATTTTTGATTTCGATGAATGGATTGGAAGAAATAAAAGGAGAATAAGTGGCTATTTCGGCCATTAAATCGCTTAAAGAAGTGGCTGTGCATTTTCTCATTAGGGTTACGAACAAATAAAGATAACACGGCCCATTACATAAATATCTGAAACTATCTGTCCGCAAAAATTCCAAACTTCAAACAAAGCGTACCGCCTGACGTTTTATATGTTATACCCCTATTCTGGACACATTAGAACTAGTCCCGGGAGCCAATTCCATCATACTCAAAACATAGCATTTGAAAATCAAATTATTTTAATTAAATTCCTTTAATTAATTTCTATGTGTTTCAAGCTCGCACGGCCAAATGGTAAGTCCGATCGTTATGAAACTTGAAATCCTATATTAATTCACTATTACGGATCCGATGAAACTGATTTCATCTAAATCCGAGACAGTGACCAAAATGGCTATTTTTACACGTTAATTAAAATATAAAATTTCCAATTTTTATTTATTCACTTTTAAATTCAATTTTAAAAGTTAACAACCTTTATTTTTGTGTAAATAAAATTTAAATAAATTTTTGATATCATTTTCATTCACATTAAATTCAGAATTCAAATATTCAAATAATTTTCAATATTAAGTTTAAACAATTTAATTATCCAATAAATCACCATATTTAAATATAAATTGTTTAACTTTTAAAATTTAACTTTTAAAACGAATTCAAATAACAAAACAACCATTCACATTTTATAGTAATTCAACATTTATTATTCAATTTCAACTATTGAATATAAACACATTCAATACATAAATTTCATTTCACTACTGGTTATTGCCTAAATCTTCGAAATTGGTTATTTCAAAATTTAATTCAAGTCATATTAAATAAATTACATTAATAAATCATTAAATTTTTATTCCTAACCATTTTTTTTTCCAATAATCATTATTAAATTTAATAATTTAAAATAGTTAAAAATACGGGTCGTTAAAGTAACTACACTTGGTAAGTGAGTTTTTTGATCCTCTCTACAATAGGGAACAGTCCAATACATCTAGGTGCCAGTTTCCCTGAATTTCCAAATCGTTCCACACCTTTCATTGGTGATACCTTAATGACAACATGATCTCCAACTAAGAACTCTGGATCCTTATGCCTCTTATCCGCATAATTTTTCTGCCTAAACCGAGCTTCCTTAATCCGTACTCGGATCAACTCAATCATTTCCATGGCTTCTCTTACCATATCTAAACCAAGAACCAATCTGTCTTCGTTCTCTAACTAACATGTTGGTGATTTGCACAGCCTTCCATACAAAGCTTCGATAGGCGCCATTCCTATACTAGTCTGATAACTATTGTTATAGGAAAATTCAACTAAGTGCAAACCCATTAACCACAAAAATCTAGTACACAAGCTCTCAACAAGTCTTCAAATACCTTATGACTCCCTTTGTTTTCCCATCCCTCTGTAGGCGATAAGCGGTACTCATCATAAGCTTGGTACCTAATACCTCTTATAGACTCTTCCAGAGCTCATTAGTAAACAAAGCATCTCTGTCACTGACTATACTACTAGGAATCCCATGTAGTCTAGCAATATTATTCAAAAACAACATAGCTAATACAAGTGTCATCCTTGTCGACTTAACGGGAATGAAGTTGCACTCTTTGTCAGTCTATCTACTATAACCAAAATACTTTCATTTCCCCTATTCAACTTTGATGGTCCGTCAATAAAATCCGTTGATATAGAATGCCATTTCCAACTTGGTACATCTAAATGCTGAAGCAAACAACTTCGCTTCTGATCCTCGGCTTTTACTTGTTGGCAATTCACACGTTGCTTTACCCATAAGACTATATCCCTTTTCATACCTTCCCAGAAGAAACTCCTCTTCATATCTTGATACATCTTATTTCCTCCAAGATGAATAGTAAACTTTGATCGATTACCCTCCCTAAGAACTTCCTTCCTTATGTCACCAATATCTGGAACACACAATCGTCCTTGCTTTCTTAACTATCCATTCCGATCAAGAATAAACTCTTTTAAATTATCAATCTCAATTCCACCTTCCAATCTTCTAATCCACTTAGCTAACCAAGGATCATCTCTCTACTTAGAAGTAATACGATCGATATCGGTCGAACTTCTAAATAAGATAGCATTACAGTATTCTGACTGGAACTGGCAGTCAATCTTAACTATACACTACAAGTAAACAACGCCTATAAATCTTTCCATTCTGCTAACATAGCTAACACCACATTCTGATGTTTCCTGCTAAGCACATCAGTAATTTTATTTCCTTTCCCTGACATATACTCAATACCGAAATCAAAAGTTGCTAAAAACTCCATCCATCTCTGATGTCTCAGATTAAACTCTTTCTGAGAGAATAAATACCTAAAAGACTTACGATCCGTATACAACTCGAATATATCTCCCAAAAGATAGTGTCTCCACACCTTCAAAGCAAAGATTATAGCTGCCAACTCCAAATCGCACGTCGGATATCTAACTTCATGCAGTCTGAGCTGTCGAGAAACGTAGGCAATCACTCTACCTCTTTACATCAACACAGCTCCTAATCTTGTTCCATACACATTTATTTACACTACCAAATCCTGATTACCATCTGGTATAACTAACATAAGCGCGTTGGTCAACAAATGCTTTTAGCTTAAGGAATGATTCCTCACATTTACTTGACCAAATACACTTTATGTCCTTCCGGATTAGTTTAGTTAGAGGCACTGCTATCCGAGAGAAATTCTTAATGAATCTACAGTAATAGCCATCTAATCAAAGAAAACTCTTTATCTTGGTAGCCGGCCTTGGGTCTGTTTCAATTATTTACAGCTTCAATTTTAGCTGGATCCACAAACAACCCTTCTTCTAAAACTACATGTTCAAGAAATTTCACTTCTCTTTTCTAGAAATAACACTTCGAAAACTTCGCTTTTAGTTGATGCTGCCTCAACTTCTCAAGCACTATTCCGAGATGAATCTCAAGTTCTCTCTCATCCTTAGAATATGTCAAGATGTCATCAATGAACACCAACACGAACCCATCCAAGTGCTCTCGAAAAATTTGTTTCATCGAGTCCACAAAGAAAGTGAGTACATTAGTCAATCCAAACGGCATACTAACCAATCGTACAAATAATAACTTGTTTGAAACGCCATCAAAAGAATGTTGTCCTCCGCCACTCTCAATTGATAGACCCTATCGTCAAATCCAACTGAAAAACACTTTGGCTCCACTCAACTGATCAAACAAATCATCAATTCTCGACAAGGATGTTTATTCTTTATTGTCTTCTCATTCGGTTTATGGTAATCGATAAGCAATCTTAATGACCCATACGATTTCTTCGCGAACAACATGGCCGCTTCCCAAGGCGAGCTGCTTGGTCTAATAAAAAAAATTACTTCTAAGCCTACCAGCTACACCTTTAACCCTTTCATCTTAGTAGGTG
This sequence comes from Allium cepa, assembly GCA_030765085.1. Lineage (NCBI taxonomy): Eukaryota > Viridiplantae > Streptophyta > Magnoliopsida > Asparagales > Amaryllidaceae > Allium > Allium cepa. The sequence continues at coordinate 757,561,762 of CM060939.1, read as the reverse complement.
TCATTCTGCTAGGCGGTTTACTTATGGGTTTAGCTACAGGTACAAGATCTATTCAAAACTCAATAGCTTGTTTCGGTGGTAATCCTGTGTAATCTCTTACAACAAAAACCTAATTTACTTTTTCTTCCACTCCCATTGCACCCAACAAAGCACAAACATCCAAACTTAAGTTCTCAATTGAGTATATAATTCAATTGCGGTTATTTGGGTGTCTTAATGATATCTCTCTATCTAGGCAGAACACTCTACCTCATATATTCTCAACTAATCTATACCCAAGATAATCTTAAAACCCGTAAAATCAAACACATTCAAGCTACAGGAAAAATCATGACCTAACAACTCAAACTCTAACTAGTAACATCTCATCTCTAAAGTTGCATACCCTCCTATTGGATTCCCAACCCTTAAGGAAGTAACAAGTATGATGGTTCTAATTCTAACTTATCTACCAAACATTGAGAGATAAAAGAAAACACTAAGAGATAAAAGAATGTGATGCATTTATATCAAATAATAGTCTAAGTAGTATGTCATGAATCAAAAACGTACCTTCTATTATAGACTTTCCTTTCTCAACAATAGTCAATCTAGAAGATTATGCTTCCAAAGCAAAGACCTTTTCTTTTTCCGTCTTGGCCGCTTATGGACATTTATTCTTATATTGCCCCACCTGGTTGCAGTTGAAGTACTTCACATTCTTCATCCCCACAACCGTCTTGCCATCACCAGTTCGACACTTGTAACGACCCAGAATTTTTAGAAATTAAAATTTGAATATTTAATTAATTTTAAATATTAATAAGTGAATTTATAAGTCAAATAAATTTTTATTTGAATTATTGGATTTAATTGAATAATTAAATCGATAATTTAATAAGTTAAATTATGGAAATAATTGAAAATTGAGTTAAATATGATTGAAAATGATTTGTAAAATTTTATTTTATCATTTTGAAGTTAGAATGATATTTTAGAACTTTTAAAATCGAATTAAAAGTTAATTTGTGAAAATTGAATATTTTAATATTAAAATCGACTAGTGAAAATAGTCAATTTTTGAACAGTCTCAGAATTGAACGAAACCAGTTCCATTGGATCCGTAATAGTTAGTTATTACCGGATTTCAATTTTTGTGTCAATCGGAGTTATCGTTTGATCGTGGCAGCTCGAAACGCATCGAATTATTTTTAATTTAAATTTGGCGAGCTAAAATAGCCATTTTTCAAAAAGTCTCGGATTTCGACGAAACCAGTTTCATCGGATCCGTAATGTGATATTATTGTAAGGTTTCAAATTTCAAGTCAATTGGATTTACCGTTTGTCCTGTACAAATTAAAACGCCTAGAAAATCGCTTAAATCGGTTTAATTCAAATTGAGCGTTTTTAGCCATAACTCGCACATACTTCCGAATTAGCTTTCGAAACCTGTTCCATTGCGTCCGGAACGCGGGATAAACCCTAGGTACGTCAGTTTCGGCGCCTAAATCGGAGTTCGGAATTTCCGGGATGAATAGTGTTTCGATTTTCTCTATAAATAGCACCACTCTCTTCATAATTTGATTAAAAAAATAACTAAACCCTAATTTCATAACCCTAGCCGCCACTTATACAACCAATGGCCAGAAAGGTTCCAACTTCTTCCCTCTAGATCTTCCAATCCGTCAACAATTAGAGGAAGTTGTCAACATGAAAGTTGGAGAGGGGAGTGAGAGCTTCGATGTGAACGGTGGAGATCGTGTTTGGTGTCGTGTGGAGGGAGCTACATGGGGCCGTTCATGGCCAGTTGCGCACGCAACCCTAGGCACTAGAGGGGGCCGAGCTACATGATGTTGGTGGTGGGGGTAGCTCTCGCGAAGAGCTTCGATTTGCAGGTGGTTTGATGTGATTTCGTCGAGAAATGAGGTCGAATTATTAAACCCTAGTATTGAGCATGATGGGTTCAAGTGGCGGCAACAACCTGTACATTGCGTGAATGAAGAAGGAGAAAGGGGACGGCCTGATGGGGGGGGAGAAAATCTAATGGCCCATAATTGATTAGGTTTATAAATTTTTTAATTTATGTTATAAAATGTTATATAAATCGTGTATAAACTTCGTAAATTCATAACTTTTTCATACGAGGTCGAAAAAATGCAAACTCAGTTGCGTTGGAATCGTATGGACGAGCACTACGCGATGGAGTTGGTTTGGAGTCGTTTGGAGTTAGTGAGAATTTTGGGTAAAATTAAACGCGCGTTTAATTTTATTCGAAATAAAAGCTGAAAACGGAAAATAAATCAAGGTGAGAACTTCTCACTCAATCGAATAGGTTTCGATTTTATTTTAAATAGTTAGATTTAAAATATTTGAATGCATGTTTGAATGTTGATTGATATCTATTGATTGTTAAAATAGACATTATACGCCGTTAGTAAGCGGATGTTATTTATTAAAAACATATACCGCGAATATTTCATAAACAGTGAAATTGGTATTGTAAATAATATCAATATATATATATTGGCATATGTATATATTGTAGTTATTGATTTCCCGCATTTATTTGTTTAGCGGATGAGACCCTATTGCGCCGTTATTAAGCGGATAATATTTAACAAGAACATATACCGCGATAATTTCGTACTGGAGCGAAATTGGTATTGTGCTAATGTTTGTGGATGCAGGAAAACAGGTTGGAGGGATCCAACTGGATTCCTCAACAGTATTTATTTGATTTCAGATATTTTGATATTTGATGGATTATCATATCGATATATGATATCGTTGTTGTCGTGATTGACTATTTGGTGTGTAGCATCATTGGACCCAGATTTTGGGATTTTAAAATGATTTTTAAAGTGATTTTTGAAAATATACTTTATTTTTGGAATTGATCCATTTTAAATAAATAAACATTATAATTTTTAAAGTTATAAAAAATTATGATTTTGTGAAATATAGTTAAAAGTTGATTTTTGAGAAATAGGGGATTTATGATTTTATAAAATAGTTTAAATTGGATTTTTGAATATATTATAAAAGTTTAAAAATAGGATTTATAAAATTTGATTATTTTATAAATCAAAATGGTGAAACTATAAAGGAAATTAAAGACGTTTTAAAAGAATAATATAAATTGATTTATATTAAGGGATTTATAAACGGATATTTATAAATTGAAATATTGACTTATAAAACGAGTTTTTATAAGTGTTTGAATGAAGTGAAAATGAATTTCATAATTGAATGGAATTTATAGAATTTTAAACAGTGAAGTTATAAATGGAATTTTATAAACAGTAGGTTTATAAAATTTATAAAGTTATTGAAAGAATGAATTTTGGATAAATAATTGAATCTTATAAGTTATAAGATTTATAATTTGGGAAGTTTAAAAGAACGATCTTTGTAAAATAATCGTTTTATAAGTATTTAACTTATAATATGAACTTTTAGTTTATAATTGAGTTATAAACTGGAATAGGTTAATAAAGGAATTTATAAAAGGAAGTTGTTATAAATAAATAGAAATGGAATTTACAAACGTTGTTTTATAAATTCGCAAACAACTTATTTTGATAAGTAAATTGTTGAAACCTATTAATGGAGTTATATGCACGTTTTTGACTGTGAATAATCCTTTGAATTAAAATGAATAAAAGGATGAAATGTGTTAACGTAGTATATTCACGTTTTTGAATAGTGAATAATATGTTAAAGAAAATGTTTAGAATGTGATATTTTAAATTGAATTAAAACGATCTAACGATGTTTTAAAATATGTTGAGATTCGAAACCATAGATTTCAACATTTATTGTTGAAATAGACGTTTTCGAGAAATAAAAGGAAATGGTGGACTATAACACTGTTGTTATAGTAAATGATTTCCGAAAGGAAATGTTTTGCATAGTATTGGGATTTATATATCTATTTTAATTTCAAATCCCTATACTAGTGATTTTGGGTTGTCGTAACGATGTTTTACGCAACATTCGTTTTGGCCCAAATAAATATGTTTAAGAGAATGATTTCCTTAAAGAATGAAATATATACTAAATTTCGATTTAAGTATATTAAATATTTTCCAAGGTTGAAAATAAAAAGATTTGTGAATTACTTATGAATAAATAAGTATGGAAATGTTTTCCAATATGAAGTGAATATTTAGAATTTATCTTTTGAAGATAAATTGAAAATGGATAGTTGAAATCGTATATGCATGAATATTTTTGAATATAAATTCACTAAGGAATTTATAAAAAAAAGCGGAATCTGCTTAATTGAAATTTTATATCAAGTAAAGATATTTTGGAAAATAAATAATTTGGAAAATTATTTGAAATTTGGTGATGGGTGCATATCCATTGATAGTTCAATAACCGACTATCAATATTTTCCCTTTGAATGGGTAATTGATGTGATTTGTTTGAATGTGAATGCTACACTTATTTTTGAATAAGCGCTCACTATTCGGGTTAACCGGGAAAGGACCATGGGGTCGTATAACCCATTCCGAATATGTGATACGTCGTTGTGAATTGCATTGAAGATCGGTGTTGAAGACCGAGTATTTGTGAAAACGATAGGATGACCTATCGATTGTCTCTGCACTGGGTAGCTCCTGGTATAGAGATTCCTTAAGTGATGGGAAATTCGATCGGGATTGTGAATACCCAGATTGCAAGGGCTTCGTAAGAAGTGCCTTCGGTTTTGTTCGAGCCCGGAACAGACTTGTATGGATTGTATGTCTGACATTACAAATTGAGATATAAAGCAGATTTCTTTCAAATATATTTCTGTTGGTGGCGAAGAATTTATTCTTTTAGCTTAACACCCTTCTCTGAGACGTACGTGCTCAGAGGTTATGTAGTTGAATGTTATCAGCGATATATTCCCAATTTGGTAATGTGACATGCTGAGTGATGTTGAAATGATCATTGTGTTGATTATTTGTGATAGGATCGTTTATTTGATCGTCTATCCTTGTGATCATTGTGTTGATCATTTGTTGACCCAAAGCATGGCTTTTGTATAAAGTATGTTTTGTGGACGAAACTTCGTCGAGCCTCACACCCCGGAATGGTCAAAACAGGAAAGATGCGGCAAGGTTATGAGGGGTATCCCCCTTTAGGGTATGTGCATTTCCTTCTGGAAAGGGTGGTATCATGGTATGGAGCCCAGATACTTACTCATGTTGATACACTATATTTATTACTGTGTGGTGTTGTTGGTGACGAGCGCTCGGTTAAAGGTCCAATGGGACCGGGGGATGCCATATTCGTGTAGTAGTTACCTAGTGATAAAGGTAACCCGGCCTTGTGTTGGCAGAGAGCTGGTTAAGTTCTCGGGGACGTCCAGCCAGAGGCGTTTCCATGTGGCAATGGGAAGTTCCTTGGCCTGACCATTTGTTGGAAATCCAAAGAAACAATACGAAACTTGTACGGTATTAGTTGTATAACCTGCTATGGAATGTGGCGGTAACCTGCTATTGAACATAGTAGCTATAGTAGGCATAAGTGCGGAATGTCTATGCTGGCTAAGATTTATATCTTTATTTTTGAAATGATTTTCCTATACTATGCACTAGTAGTAATATCAAATGTTATTTTAAATGCGTATCAAGCATCTTTGGCTATCATAAGGAGAAATCTCCTCCGATTCTGCGTTTGCATTGTGTGTGTGTGCGGGAGGCCTTATGGTAGTCTCATTTTTAAAAGCATTGTGAATTGACTTTAAAAATATTCCTCTATTTTGTTTTCAAAGATAAATAAACTGTTTTGAGTTCTCACACCAGTCACATGACTGACTTGGAGTTTATTGTTTTCCTTCCTAAACTCTGGGTGCCCACCAATTTCCACACGGGCAGCCAAGAGTTTAAGGTTTATCAGGATATTCTGGATATTCTGGAATTGCTGGAGGCAAGCTGGATGGCATGGCGTATTACTAGTATATAGTATTTCTTTTCCGCTGCATTGTTTGATGTTTGTTGTTGTTGTACACTCTGATGATATGATGTAATGAAATGTGATGTAATGTAATAACTGATATAGTTCTTTGTTTAAAGATTATTCATTTATTATTATATGTTGTTCCGCTGCGAATTGTGAGATTCTGTTGTTGTTCTGTTGTTTTCTGTCCCGTTCTATTTTCTTTCTATTCTCTTTTTCTTCTATCTTAAAATTTTCTGTTCTCTTTTCTATTTTCTCTTCTTCCTATTTTCTGTTTTCTTCTCTATCCTTTCCCTCTATTTTCTCTCTTCTTTCTTCTTCCTTTTTCTTAAATTCTTTTTAAAACCCATAACATTCCGGTTTTTCGGCAACGAAAAATCCGAAACGTTACAACACTCATCAGCGTAGTGCCTTTTTTTTATCACACTTTAACAAATAATATCAGTTTTCCCTTTCTTGGCAACTCCACACTTTCGAGCCCCTTCCTGAAGAACTTCCGCTTCTTACCTTGAGAATTCTAGGTTTCCAGTGACTTTTCCTACCCAAACGTCGAAAGGATATCCTCATTGCTTATCGTCATCTCCACTACTGCATTACTTGGATATCAGAGATATGACACAGTTTCCCTAGCAGTCTTCAGCCTCAAACCTCGAATAAACGTCTCATTCCTCTTAATCACAATATCAATGGTGGCATATCCATAATTGGAACTTAGCAGCATACTCCAGTAGGAACATCTCTCCTTGCTCCAAATTAGCAAATTTCTTAAGCAAGGTTGACTTGGCTACTTTAGATAAGAACATCTTTTGGAATCTCCTTTGAAATTCAGCCCAAGTCAATTCCTCTTCAAGTACACCTATGGTCACCCCATTCCACTAGAAACTGCCTACTCCTTTTTTAGCTCATCATTCAAACCTAGATCAACAAAAATCCTTTCACAATGCAACAACCAGTTCTCCATTTGAATTGCATCTTCAGTTGTATGAAAGGATTTCCTCCAAGACTAGTATAATTACGGTTCAGCTTGACTTAGTTATTTCCAACTAGCACCATGGAATTAGCTCCCCCCGCATCAGCAACTTTCCCTCTAGCCAAACCAGAGATAGCTCCATCTTGCATCATGTTGATAAAGAATTGATGCATAGTCTTTATATCTACTGGTAGGATTCCAGCCCCTACATTAGCATCTGCAATTTGATTAGCATTTGCCTGTCAACCTTGGTTTCTTCTGGTATTGGGTCGAACATTTCCATTAATTCTAGTGCTTCTTACACCTAGATCCACTTTTCCGTTTCCTGCTTCCATATCTTGCTTTCTTGTCATCTGCATACGAACCTTAAAAAGATATAGAAGAATGGTCTAAGAGAGTGGGGAGAATGCATACTTATATATAGCAAATACAAGTATGTTACTGTAGCATCGTCACATACCCCAATCTCATTCTCTGATTCGTTATATTATGCTTTCAAAACTCTTTTAAGTTCAAAATTCTTTTAAGTTTCAAATAAATCTATGCTCTGATACCAAACTATACCCCATTGCGAGGTACGAAATTATGTTCTACGGATGCGACTATGTTAATTATATCAATAATAAAAAGTACATGAATGTGAAAATTTTCAAACACAATTTAATAACAAATTTTTACATTTCATTTCACAAATAAGATTTCATCTTCATTACATAATCTCATTCGATCCTATGCTCAGAGAAAATATAATTATTGTAAAATACTCAAAGAGCGACATATAAAGATGCCCCTTTGGGTAATCAGAGTCTACTACTACTTGCTAGTTATAATTTCTGTCATTACATCCATTCAAACAAAATAAATTACATGACGAGTTAAATAAAACTCTTATTATAACTAGCTTGCCTCCTGCATGTCTCCTAAAGCTTATTCGTCTAATTGAAAACCTAAAATCCCTTACTCTTGACATACTCAAATGAGTACCCAAGAGTTTAAGGGGAAAACAAAAGCTTCGAGTTAGACAAATATTCTGGTGTGAACAATAATCTACCATTTAGAACCAAAATAGATATCTAATGAGACCATGTCACTGAGCGGAACGGGTTTCCCCCCACTAGTATCTTAACCAAAACAAATCAACCATATACTGTACTCCTACATCCACAATGGTTAGAATATAATAAATAAAAAATTTCAAACATGCAACAGACAATGGACTACCCATCCTAATTTATTTGATTATCCCTCTTAATTTATTTGACTATCTGTCTTAAATTCAAATGATTACCATTTTATATTTATGTGGACTACCTATCTCACATGTAACATTATACGGATTATTTATCCCCTACCATATGGACTGCCCCTCACACATGGTTTTACTACTTAAATTATGTGGACTATCCATAACACATGCTCACTTTATCTAACATAATGTGGACTATCCATCACACATTCCATAGTTTTTCAAGGATGACTATGAACGCTTCATTAACCATGTAGATTCTATGCATCTTTGGCATCATGTGGACTATCCATTACACATTCCATAATTTTCCTAGGATGAACATGAACCCATAAATTTTTAAAATTTAATTTGGTTATAATATTTATTCTCCCAAGTGCTCAACCTATGTCTATTGGTATTCCTAATTAGGTCGCATAACCCTTAAACTTAGAACATCTCAAAACGATAAGCATTGGTATCCCCAATGATTAATGTCAGAATTATAAAATATACATATTGGAGTTCCCAACCAATAATGTAAAATTCATATACTTATGGCATATAGAATTATAAAACATTATTATCAGGAATAACGTCAAAATCATAAGTCTATGGCTCCTTACCATCAATATATCAATATAAAAAATTTACGACATTCTTATGGCCAACGTGGAACGTTGCATCCCTTCATATCAAAGCTTTACAAATAATTCTGATTTTATAAAAATACAGGGCTATAACACCGAAATCAATGTTGTCGTAACATAGAAATTTTTAAGGTCGTCGAACCTATCAAATATAGTCTTTTATACATAAAATATATGGAAGTCGACATTGATGACATGCGTAATCATCATAAAACCATTGATATCAGATGCTTTAAAATAGTAAGGTCGACATCGATGATTTCTGACATTAATGCAGTAAAACAGTTGACATTGAATTCATAAAACTGGGCTACTACACCACTATAAAAATAATGTTGAAATTGATAACGTGTGGCATAATTGCTATAATACTTCTATCTCACAAGTAATACTAGCGGCATCACTGCTTAAAGTAATTAATGTCGGAAATGATGCTTGCGGCATTAGCGCCTTGGACTTGATGGCAAATAGGAAGCATGCGACATTGTTTAAAACCATGGCAAAAACCTGCGGCAACAATGTCGTGTGTTGTATATTTTAAAGCAAAGAAACAAGGGTGATCGGTATTGAGAACTCACGACATCAATATCTCATATACCCATGAGATGCGGTATACCCATAACGTGTAACATTCTAAAATTTTCGACTTTCGAAAATTCAACATCGACACTCACTTTATCGACTGCCGAATATCGAAGGCCGGAAACAGAGAAGTTATGGGTTTTAAAAAGAATTTAAGAAAAAGAAAAGGAGAGAAGAGTAGATAAGATAGAAAATAGAGAGAAAAGAAGATAGATCATTTTTAGAAAACAGAGAATTTTAAAAATAGAAGATAGAAGAATTTTAAAATAGAAAGGACAAAAGAAAACAACAGAACAACATCAGAATCTCACAATTCGCAGCGGAACAACATATAATAATAAATGAATAATCTTTAAACAAAGAACTACAGTTATTACATTTCCTCATATTTCATTACATCATATCATCAGAGTGTACAACAACATACAACAACATAACAGCGGAAAAAGAAGTACTATATAAACTAGTAATACGCCATGCCATCCAGCTTGCCTCCAGCAACTCCAGAATATCCAGAATATCCTGATAAACCTAACTCTTAACTGCCCGTGTGGAAATTGGTGGGCACCCAGAGTTTAGGAAGGAAAACAATAAACTCCGAGTCAGTCATGTGACTGGTGTGAGAACTCAAAACAGTTTATTTAACTTTAAAATCAAATAGAGGAATATTTTTAAACTCAATTCGCAATGCTTTTAAAAATGAGACTACCATAAGGCCTCCCGCACACACACACAATGCAAACGTAGAATCGGAGGAGATTTCTCCTTATGATAGTCAAAGATGCTTGATACGCATTTAAAAGAACATTTGATATTATTATTAGTGTATAGTGTAGGAAAAATTCATTTCGAAAGTAGAATATAAATCTTAGCCAACATACGACCATTATCGTATGCCTACTATAGCTAACCATGTTCAATAGCAGGTTACCGCCACATTCCATGGCAGGTTATACAACTAAAACCGTACAAGTCTCGTATTGTTTCTTTGGATTTCCAACGAATGATCTGGCCAAGGAACTTCCCATTGCCACATGAGAATGCCTCTGGATGGACATCCCCGTGAACCAAACCGGATCTCTACCAACACAAGGCCGGGTTACTCCTAACTGAGTAACAACTGACCGAATATGCCATCCCCCGGTCCTTTGGGACCTTTATCACCGAGCGCTCGTAATCAATTCACACAATCATAACAAAGTGTTTTCAACATGAGTAAGTATCTGGGCTCCATACCATGATACCACCCTTTTCCAGAAGGAAATGGACACATCCTAAAGGGTGCTACCCCTCATAACCTTACTGCTTCTTTCCTGTTTTGACCATTCACGGTGTGTGAGGCTCGACGAAGTCACGTCCACAAAAACATACTTTATACAAAAGCCATGCTTTGGGTCAACAAATGATCAACACAATGATCACAAGGATAGACGATCAAATAAACGATCCTATCACAAATAATCAACACAATGATCATTTCAGCATCACTCAGCATGTCACATTACCAAATTGGGAATATATCGCTGATAACATTCAACTACATAACCTCTGAGCTCGTACGTCTCAGAGAAGGGTGTTAAGCTAAAAGAATAAATTCTACGCCACCAACAGAAATATATTTGAAAGAAATCGGCTTTATATCTCAAATTGTAATGTCAGACATACAATCCATACAAGTCTGTTCCGGGCTCGAACAAAACCGAAGGCACTTCTTACGAAGCCCTTGCAATACGGGTATTCACAATCCCGATCGAATTTCCCATCACTTAAGGAATCTCTATACCAGGAGCTACCCAGTGCAGAGACAATCGATAGGTCATCCTATCGCTTTCGCAAATACTCGGTCTTCAACACCGATCTTCAAATGCAATTCATAACGACGTATCACATATTCGGAATGGGTTATACGACCCCATGGTCCTTTCCCGGTTAACCCGAATAGTGAGCGCTTATTCAAAAATAAGTGTGCATTCAAATTCAATCAATTCACATCAAATACCCATTCAAAGGGAAATACTGATAGTCGGTTATTGAACTATCACTGGATATGCACACATCACCAGATTCCAAATAATTTTCCAAATTATTTATTTTCCAAAATATCTTTACTAGATATATAATTTCAACACTTCAAAAATAAATCAATATTTATTTTTAACAAGTTTCACTTTCACATATAAATTCCATAATGAATTTATATTTCAAGATATCCATGCATATGCGATTTCAATAATCCATTTCAATTTATCTTCAAAAAAATAAATTCTAATTATTCACTTCATATTGGAAAACATTTCCATACTTATTATTCATAAGTAATTCACAAAACTTTTTATTTTCAACCTTGGAAAATATTCAATATACTTAAATCGAATTAAGTATATAATTCATTCTTTAAGGAAATCATTCCCTTAAACATATTTATTTGGGCCAAAACGAATGTTGCGTAAAACATCGTTACGACAACCCAAAATCACTAGTATAGGGATTCGAAATTAAAATAGATATATAAATCCCAATACTATACAAAACATTTCCTTTCGGAAATCATTTACTATAACAACAGTGTTATAGTCCACCATTTCCTTTTATTTCTCGAAAACGTCTATTTCAACAATAAATGTTGAAATCTATGGTTTCGAATCTCAACACCTTTAAAACATCGTTAGATCGTTTTAATTCTGTTTAAAATATCACATTCTAAAACATTTTCTTTAACATGTTATTCACTATTCAAAAACGTGAATATACTATGTTAACAAATTTCATCCTTTTTATACTTTTTAACTTAAAGGATTATTCACAGTCTAAAACGTGAATATAACTCCATTTATAAGTTATAACAATTAACTTATCAAAATAAGTCGTTTGCGAATTCATAAAACAACGTTTATAAATTCCATTTCTATTTATTTATAAAAACTTCTTTTTTTTATAAATTCCTTTATTAACATATTTCAGTTTATAACTCAATTATAAACTAAATGTTTATATTATAAGTTAAATACTTATAAAACGATTATTTTATAAAATCGTTCTTTAAACTTCATAATTATAAATCTTATAACTTATAAGATTCATTTATTTAACCAAATCTATTCTTCAATTAACTTCACAAATTTATAAATCTTACTATTTATAAATTTCATTTATAACTTCACAGTTTATAATCCTATAAATTTCATTCATTTATGAAATTCATTTTCACTACATTCAAACACTTATAAAATCTCATTTTATAATTCCAACGTTTTAATTTACAAATATTCATTTGTAAATCCTTTAATATAAATCAATTTATATTATTCTTTAAAACGTCTTAACTCCTTTAAAAACTTTATTCTTTTGATTCATAAAATAATTAAATTTTATAAATCCTATATTTAAACTGTTCACAATAATTCTAAAATCCCGATTAAACTTTTTTATAAAATCGTTAGCATCATATTCTCAAAAATCAGTTTTTACTGTATTTCACAAAAATCATAATTTTTATAACATTAAAAATTATAACGCTTATTTATTTAAAATGGATCAATTCCAAAATATAGTATATTCTCAAAAATCAACTTTAAAAATCATTTTTAAAGTTCCAAATTCGGTCCAATGATGCTACATACCAAATAGTCAATCACGACAACAACGATATCATATATCAATATGATAATCCATAAAATATCAAAATATCTGAAATTAAATAAATACTGTTGAGGAATCCAGTTGGATCCCTCCAACCTGTTTCCTGCATCCAAAAACATTAGCACAATACCAATTTCGCTCCAGTACGAAATTATCGCGGTACATGTTCTTATTAAATATTATCCGCTTAATAACGGCGTAATAGGGTCTCATCCGCTAAACAAAAAATGCGGGAAATTAACAACTGCAATATATACATATGCCAATATATATATATTGATATTATATATAATACCAATTTCACTGTTTATGAAATATTCGCGGTATATGTTTATATTAAATAACATCCGCTTACTAACGGCGCATAATGTCTATTTTAACAATCAATAATTTACAGTCATCATTCAAACATGCATTCAAATATCTTAAATCTAACTATTTAAAATAAAATCGAAACCTATTCGATTGAGTGAGAAGTTCTCACCTTGGTTTTAAATTCCGTTTTAGCTTTTATTTCGAATAAAATTAAACGGACGTTTAATTTTACCCAAAATTCTCACTAACTCCAAACGACTCCAAACCAACTCCATCGCGTAGTGCTCGTCCATACGATTCCAACGCAACTGAGTTTGCATTTTTTCGACCTCGTATGAAAAAGATATGAATTTTACAAGTTTTCATACAATTTTATAACTAAATTATTTACACTATCCTTAATAATTTTTACCATAAGCAATCTAGGCCCTCAGATCTCAATCCTATGCCTCTCCTTCATCTTCCCCCTTCCACGCAACAAGCTCCAGTAAACCACGTTTTGAGGCCGAACCCATTTTGCTAGCTAGGGTTTCATTTTACTCCACAATCACACGACGATACTTCATCACACCAACGCCAACGCGAAGCTCTCGACGCGAGCTACCACCACCATGAAGAGCTCCAGGCTCGGCCCCCCATAGGCACGCGCGCACGCAAGAGAACAGCCCACGAACGGCCTCTTCTATCTCCCTCCACACGACACCAAATCCGATCATCACCGTATGAAATTAAAGCCCTCGAGATTCTCAACAACTTTCATGTTAAACACCTTAGCTAATTCATTGTAGATTGAGAGAGATTGATGAATGAAATTGGGACAATTCTGGCCTTACATTGTGAAGGTGGCGGCTGGCAATAGGAAATTAGGGTTTAGTTTTTAATTTTATAAAATTTGTGATTTTAACTTCTATTTATAGAAAAAGCAAGCGTAAACACTATTCATCCCGGAAATTCCGAAATCCGATTTAGGCGCCGTAACCAGCGTTTCTAAGGTTTACCCCGCGTTCCGGACACAATGGAACAGGTTTCGGAAGCTAATTCGGACATCTGTGCGAGTTATGGCTGAAAACGCTCAATTTAAATTAAACCGATTTAAATCGATTTCTAGGCGTTTTAATTTGTACCGGACAAACGGTAAATCCAATTGACTTGAAATTTGAAACCTTACAATAATATCACATTACGGATCCGATGAAACTGGTTTCGTCGAATTCCGAGACTTTTTGAAAAATGGCTATTTTGACTCGCCAAATTTAAATTAAAAATAATTCGATGCGTTTCGAGCTGCCACGATCAAACGATAGCTCCGATTGACACGAAAATTGAAATCCGGTAATAACTAACTATTACGGATCCAATGGAACTAGTGTCGTTCAATTCTGAGACTGTTCAAAAATTGACTATTTTACAGTCGATTACTAAATATTAAAATATTCAATTTTCACAAATTAACTTTAAATTCGATTTTAAAAGTTCTAAAATATCATTCTAACTCCAACATGATAAAATAAAATTTTACAAATCATTTTCAATCATATTTAACCCAATTTTTCAATTATTTCTATAATTTAACGTATTAAATTATCGATTTAATTATCCAATTAAATCCAATAATTCAAATAAAAATTTATTCGACTTATAAATTCAATTATTAATATTTAAAATAAATTAAATATTCAAATTTAAATTAATAAAAATTCTGGGTCGTTACATAACGTCAATGGCGGATGCAAGATGCATCACATACTCACAGCATAAGTAGCACATGCATTGCTTCATTCAATGCCGCCTATCTCTGATATCACTTACATCTGTAAAATGATACCACATATTGCTAATGCCGAACGTCATGGCAATGTCGCATATTCGTGGTATTGTCGTAATTATTATAAAAATCGTTTTATTTCTATTAAAAGTAATTCCTTTTTACCAACTTTTATTCCGTGTCAAATTTCTATTGGTTCAAAACAAACTTTATCGATTTCTTTTTAGAAAACTGCTGCAAATCAGTTTTACACTTCCAAAAACATAAATCAACTTAATTAATTAATACCCTTAATTAATACTAATTTATATGCTTTTCTAGCATAATAAATTCATAGAAATTCATAGTCTCTTGGGAAAAATCCCAAAAAATACTAAAAATCAGAATTAATATATTCTCTCATATATAAAAATTTTGAGGCCAAAATAAATAAATAATTATTTTTAATGATTAAAACCCGAAATAAACATTATTTCCTCCTTAGCAAATTCATAAAATATTTGTTTTAATTTGTAAATAATGAAATTAAAAATCCATCTCCATAATAATATTTTACACAACATACCAGAAATTCAGGTCAATTGGAGATTAAAAACTTAGGTTTTACCCTTAAAACCTTTCTAAATTATTTTATAAGAATTCCATAAGTCATTATTCTATTCAAAAAATGATTAAACGTACATAATTTGGCAAGTCATTTAAGATAAATTCAGAAATTACCCATAACCAAATTTAAACGCAAAATAATAGAGATGGTCTATTATTATTCACCTTAAATTGGATGATGGAGTTGAGATTTTATGGAGTTTAGTTTCCTTAAGCTTTGCCTTTTGAATCCCTTGATTTCCCATTCTTTCTTCCTTAGTAATGGTCGGCCTTGCTTTTTGATTTTTACTTAGCATATTTCGAAAATGAGAATGGATGAGAAGGAGGAATGGTTTAGGGTTTAAACTAAGATTTTGTTCCTAATTTTCCCTTCTTATTAACCAATTTAGTATACGGTTGCATATTAATCATTATGCAGAACTGTTGTTCACAAGGTTAAATTAAATAGTAATGATACTAGCATTTTAGCCTATTTCTGCTAAGATTACTCTAATTATTGCTCCCAAGACCAATAATAAATCACTAACTTTATCTACGATAGAATGTGTAATGATCCCAATTTTTGAATTAAATTTAAATTAATAGTTAATGTAAATTTTGGAATAAATTTGAATTTGAATATTGGATTTGTATTTAAAATTTAAATAAATGATTTGGGTATAAAAATATTACTTATATAAATTATTTATGGGTAGCTAGTTCTTTTAAATAATATGTATATAATAATGAATAAGAAAAATGCAATATAAAATTTGTTTCAAAGTTTTTAATTCATGAGAAATACAAGTCATTTAACAAGTGTAATTCAAATAATAAGATGTTTAACAAAGTATGCAAGATAATGAAACAAACAAAAAATCTAAGCATATACAAAATACACTACTTATGTACATACAAAATAAAGAAAAAAATCTGGTGAGATGAGGTTGTAGATGGAAAACATTGCATTTATTTCTACCTATTCTCAACACATAAAAATCATTTCAGCCGAAAAGAAAAAGAATGATAAGCATAAGCTTATAAAACAAGTTTGTGCTCATTCAAAATAAGACAAAGGTAATTAATGCAAGATATTTTGGCACACAATAATAACATAACAGCCACCATATTAAGAAATATCTCTGTATTGTACAAAACAAATTATATTGCCCTGTAAACTCATTCCTTTATATCAAGCTACTCATTCCAGTTCGTTCCTTCAAAGCTAAGAAAGTTTTATTTAAAACTTAAACACCATTACAGTTTAAACAACAGGAAAATTGAAGAAAGGATTTTGTTTGCTTGCAATTTCAAAGCCTGTTTCAAGAAAAAAAGAGGAAGAAGCTCTGTTCTTTTTCCTAAAAACAACTGTGAGTAAACAAACTATTCCAATACTTAAGTATCATTAAATCTGTGCATGATATATTGGGTTTTGTGTATATATGTTCAAGTTGTAGCTCTATGTACATATTTGTGATCATTTTATGTAAACTGAAGATGTCTGTTTTCCTTCTGATTTTGGGCTACAGAGTAAAGTAAAGTAGAGAAAAAAAATTATATATCTTTATACCATATTTTTAAGCTTAGAATTTCAAATTTAAACCAGTTTGTTTGAGCTTAAATCATGACTTAGAACTTATTTTAAGCTCGATATTGAAGTGTGGTTTCTGTAAATTGAGTTTTACAGTAAAAGTATGAACACATGAAAAAATCGAAAATCTTAATTCATCGATTCAATTATATAACTTGAAACTACATTCGAAAATAGGATTTTTAAAACAAAAATGGGAATTTTTAATCGAGTACGCTTCGAGCAGTATATAAATGAACCGAAAATGCTTTTTATCCAAATTCCAGTGACCAAAGGAAAATTGGATGTTGTAATCTTGCTTGAAGCTAGCTGGGCCGTTGATGATGTTAGGAAAAATGTCAAAAAAAATTCTATTGTAAGGGATGATGGAACGAGACCAATTTAGGGTTTTATCACCTAATTTGTCGTGTGTGCTCGAATGGAATTTCGCTATGGCTAGTGACGATCGGAGTTGACTGCAAATGGTGCTGTGGGTGCTGGAAGGTGCGGTGGAGCTTCGGTGAGGGTGGCGTGGAGTCAGGAGGCATAGTTCGTCAGAGGTGGATGGTTCTTCTGTTGATGCTACGTTTCCAGTTTGGATTTTGGGATCGAATTCAATTCTCGTTCGAATTGAAGGAGTCCAGTGGTCGTACGTGTAGACGAAGTGGACGTCGACTCGTCAGAGGTCGGTATGGGACTCGTCGGCGGCCAGTGATGATGTGCATGTTCGCGTGCATCTGATTGTTTCAGCGATTGGGTTTTTGAGGAAGACAGTGGTTACTCGGGGTATTGCTCATGCAGGCGATGGTTTTACTAGAAGCAGTTCGGGATTTGATTTTTCTCGGGTGTTTACTCGAGTAAGCATAGGGTTTCTCTCGGGTTGTTTTTTTTTAAACTGGCAATCTGATGAAAGTAAAGCTAAGCGAATTATTTTAACCAGTTTTGAGTATTGTTAATTTAATAAACGTTTAACAATTTAAGCAAAAATTTATTTTAAGCTTTAATTAACCAAGTAAATATTTAAGGATGTTTTTAAAATCTTAATTGATATTTTAATTAGGCGGTTAATGTAAGGAGAGTGTTAAGTTTAATTAACATTAAAGTTTTGTGGTTAGTAATAATTTAATTTCAAAGTTATTAAAGAAGATTTTGAAATGTTAATTAAGATGAATTATTAATTAATTGTTTTGGAAAGTAATTAAGAATGGTTAATTAATTTATAATTGTAATTAATTAAATAATTAGGGGTTTATCAATTCGTAATTAAGGATTGATTAATTTATAATTTAGTGTCTAATTTATTTGTAATAAATTACAAAGATGGTTAATTTAAGATTTTAAATAAGTTCAAGGAAATTAAATATAGGATAATTTAAATAATTAAGGTTGATTAATTTAATTAATAAATAATTAAAGGACAATTAATCAAATGATTTAA
Organism: Allium cepa; assembly: GCA_030765085.1. Lineage (NCBI taxonomy): Eukaryota > Viridiplantae > Streptophyta > Magnoliopsida > Asparagales > Amaryllidaceae > Allium > Allium cepa. The sequence continues at coordinate 757,543,092 of CM060939.1, read as the reverse complement.
AATCAATTAAAGTTAATTAATTATGATTGACGACCCATCTAATTTAAATAAATCCGATAATTAATTGAGTTTACTTATGGATGTTTTAAATTCCATTGATTTTTGAACCATTTGATATTTCTGATATGCTATGCTTTGTGCTATGAATTATTTCAGTGTGATTTGTGATAAATTTAATTTATTATCTGTGATAAATTTTTATTATTTACCTGTGAATCTGTGAATGAACGATAAGCGTTATAGATCATACCGCTTATCAATATCGATGTGTTTAATCTGTGATGTGATGATTGATGTTGTTGCACTATTTATCTGTGAATCTGTGAATGAACGATAAGCGTTATAAATCATAACGCTTATCAATATCGATGTGTTTAATCTATGATGTGATGATTGATGTTGTTTCACTATTGTGTAAAACCCCTGGACCACACCATACATACACAAATATGGATTGCACGAGGAAATCGGCTAAGTCACAGATTTTTAATGATTTTAAAGATTGAATTCTTGAATCCAAAATAGTTTTGGAATTTGAATTGAAAGCTTTTGAAAATGAGTTTTCAAAAATTAAAAGCTATTTTATATAACTTAATAAAACTCAGAATTTAAATAATTTGATTTAGATTCGAATTCAATATTTGAAATTGAATTCAACAATTGGGAAATTATGGTCCAAAAGGTTATACAAGTTATAAAGGTGTTTATACGGGTCTTTAACCATTTAAAAAGTATGGTTTTGGAAATTTAAATTTAAATCCAAGTTTTATACATGGATGGCTTTAACTTATGTAAATTATAACTAGTTTCCCCAAAACGAAAACTATTTGTTTTAAATAGTAATAGCTTTCATGAAAAGAAAGGATTTCCAATGTGTATCGAAAGATTCAAGTTTGAAATGAAATTGTAAATGGTTTAAAAAAACTATGAATTAACCTTTGTGAAGATGATTGGATCTTGTTTTGAAATCAAAGAGGATTTTAAAGGGTATATCTTCCATATACAATATTTGAATTGGAATTTGAAAGTTATGATCTAAAGATTGGATGAGTTAATCCAATTTGAAATGGAAATTGTTTTAAAATCCGTGAATGAATCTTTGTGAAACTGGGGGATCTTTGTGAAATAAATCTTTCATTTAAAGGATTTAATATGGTAATTTGATTAAACCATTTGAAAGAAAAGTTTTGGATAGTAAGTTGTGACTTAACTGAAATCCCAATATCCATATGTTTTTAAATATTACGCTCATTATTCGGTTTAGCTGGGAGAGGACCTTTGTGTCATATAACCCATTCCGAATAATGATACGTCGATATGGATAGCATTTGAAGACCGGTGGTGAAGACCGGGTATTTTTGAAAACGAAAGGATAACCCGTCGATTGTCTCTGCACTGAGTCGCGCCGGTGTAGAGATTTCCTAACTGATGGAAAGTTCGATCGGGATTGTGAATACCCGGATTTGCAAGGGCTTCTTCGGAAGTGCCTTCGGTTCTGTTCGAACCCGGAACAGGCTTATATGGATATGTGTCTGACATTACACTTTGAGATGTAAAGCTGGTTTCTTTCAAATACATTTCTGTTGGTGGCGGAGAATTTATTCTCTTAGCTTAACACCCATCTTTGAGACGTACGAGCTCAGAGGTTATGTAGTTGATGGTTACTGGTGATACATTCCCAATTTGGTAATGTAGCATACTTAGTGTTGTTGTGTGTTGATGATCATCTGTTGATCATTTGTGATCGAAGCAAGGCTTTGTGAAGAAGCGTAGCTTTGTGGAAGAGACTTCGTCGAGCCTCACAACCCGGTAATGGTCGAAACAGGAATCGTGGTAGCAAGGTTATTTAGAGGTTGCTCCTCCTAAGGGTGTGACCATTTCCTTCTGGATAAAAAGAGATATCATGGTATGAAGCCTAGATATTTACTTATGTTGATTTTTGAAAGTTGGTATCATGGTATGGAGCCTAGATACTTTACTATGTGGTTGTTGGATTGAGGGCCCTCGGATAAAGGTCGGTAACGACCGGGGGATGGCATGCTCGTGTCAGTTGTTGCCTAGTTACAGAGGTAACCCGTCCTTGTGTAGAGAGAGCTGGTTAAGTTCTCGGGGGTGTCCCTCCAGAGGCGTTCCATTTTATTTGGGAAGTTCATTTGCCTGACCATTTGTTGGAAATCCAAACAAAACAATACGCGCCTTGTACGGTTTTTAGTTGTAGAACCTGCCATTTAAAATGGTAGCTATAATAGGCATAGTATAATGGTACCTATGCTGGCTAAGATTAATATTATATTTTCGAAAGGTTTTCTACACTATGCACTAATAATAATATCAAAATTATTTCCGCGTATCAAGCATGTTTGACTATCATAAGGAGAAATCTCCTCCAAGTTTGCGCTTGCATTGTGTGTGGCGGGAGGCCTTATGGTAGTTTCATTTTCCAAAAAGCATTGCGGATTTCAATTTAAATTCTTTTGTTTGTTTTAAAGATAAAGAACTTTTTTGTTACTCACACCAGTCCCATGACTGACCTGGAGTTTATTGTTCCTTTCCTAAACTCTAGGTGCCCATAATTTTCCACACGGACAGTCTGGAGTTGGGTTTTCAGATAGTCAAATAATAGGGATTGATTCGATAGCTTTTGAAGCCTTTTGGATTTGTGGATCACATTTTCTACACTTCAACTTTCACGGGCTGACCTTACTTAGCTTGGTGCAACTTGATGAAGGTTCGAGCTAGCTTTGGATTGGAGCATTAGATTTGGGGATGCATTCTACTGAAGACATTATCTTTCCGCTGCTATTTCTTGTATCTATGATGTATTGATATCCATTGTGTCATTCTATTACATCATCATTGTATCTAAATATTGTATCAAATGTTGTTTATGACATTATTCATTTTTCTTCCGCTGTGTTGTACTTGATGTGTTATAAGCTCCGGCGAACCAGATTCGACGTTTGGATCTGCGGCATTTGAATATGAGTGTCGTATTCGGTGCCGATTTTCGAAGGTCGAGTCAGGGCCGCTACAGATTGCAATGCTCGAGATTGAAAGTTAATTATGTTAAATAGGAGAAAGATGAAATGTATAAGGAATTGGAGTCTACTGATTGACTTTGATAAGCTACTCGAATTTGGCAAATTTTAGTTATTATATCTTTGATATAGGTAAGGTAAAGATGAAAATAAAGGCAAATGTATGAGAATTTTAGGAATAACTTAATCTAGAATATGAAAGTTCATTACTAGGTACAATCATGCTATTGTTAGTAATTGTAGACAATGCTTATCAATACATATTCATTTAAAATGTAGACACAATTTAAAACTCCATTTTGTAGTCTACCCTTTCTATATATTAAAATAAGGTGTTTTAGTTCAAATATAAAAATGCATCTTTAACTAATGAACATTCAGTTCATTTCTTACGTATCACATATAATTATTATACCATTTATGTTTACTTTATCAATGTATAAATTTTATCACGTGTAATTATTATACCATTTATATTTACTTAATCAATGTATAAACTTATTTCTACTTTTTCTCACATGTATGATAATGTATATATACCGGTATAATTATATATTCAAAATCGAGAATAAGCCATTTATTTTTTCACTCGCGTCCAAAAAAAATAAATACTTTCATACACGTTCATAATATCATTTTTAATTGATATTGCTATTTTACATTTTTAAAGTCAATTGCAAGATGTAAATTTAAGACATTATATATAATAATTTCCTTTTAAAGTCAATTGCAAGATGTCGTGGAGATGTCTATAAATTTTATAAGTCTATATTATAAATGTTACATGGTGAGGTTATTAGATGACACAAAAGTTAAATGTATGGAGAATATATTCAAAAATATTAGTTTGTCTCCCTTTAGTAAAATCTTTGTGATCCGTAAACTATTTATATTGCTTTTATGTGCTACATCATATGTTTATATAGAGAACCTTTCTAATCCAGATAAAAGAATGTTTGATTCATATTTTTCTTCACACACATCTAGCGCTTTCGTTCTTAGCATGCAGCTGACGCACATGTGTTTTGCATTAAGAAGAAGTTAACACGTGTTTTACTTTGCAAACGTCCAACTAATGTGCCTTACATAAAACAATGGTTCATACAAGCTGGTTTCATATAGTAGGTTGACGAATTTTCTTTAATTATATCTTATTTAGCTTTTATATAATGTTATTGAACATTTTATTTTGGTAAGATTCTAACAACGTCTATGCTTGTATGATTATTATTATTTTTCCTCGATTATCATTTTGATTGAAGTATGTGCATTAGTTGGTAAAAATTACATGGGATGCAAATTATATATCATATCCTTTTTTTTCTTTTTTGCTTTTCATTATCATTCTGGAGGAACTAAATCAAAATACGTAATAAATTATGTGTTATATGCATGATCATCATTATGATAATATGTGTATTATCATTTCATTGTTGCTTTTTTTCCTTTGCTTAAGGCATAGTTTCAAACCGAATTAACTTAGAACATTTTTTCATTTAATTTACATTTTCTTTTTGACAACATTCTTTATGTACTGAATTATGAAGTTGCTAATTTATACATTGTAATGACCCGTCATTTTTAACCATTCAAATCGACAATAATCCACACAAGTTAGACTTGAATTGCTCAAAACAACAGATTGTTAATTTATATTTGGAAAAACTTAGTATATATGGTAAATAAATCAATCATAGAATCACAGACACAGAGTAATACAACAATAAGCAGCGGAATAGATAAATAGTAGTTCATGAAGCTATTATAGAACATCAGAGTCTAGAACAAAATACAACAAAAATCCCAAATACAAAGGTGTCTCTAATACATAAGCAACTGTCAAGTCTGAACATAAACAACTGGAAATAACTGAAAAGCTGAATAGATAAAGATAGATATCCAAGCAAAGCTTCAAGCTCCAAAGTGACTCTCAAATGTTGTGACACTTAGTCTGACCCGAGCATAAAGATAAACACAAAATATTCGACTCGGGATTAACATTCTTATGCAAGTAAATCAACTCAAATGAAATGCAATATAACTTAAAGGATGTCGGAAATCCATCCTTTAAGAATCCTTGGAACCATCTATAGTACAATACGCTACATAGATAATGTCTACAGTAAAGTAAAATATCAAAATAGCGTTAAGGCATTACCCATATCCCCCTTAACACGTTTTTATATAAATGTCGTAGTCTATATAGTACCGTAATTCCTTCGTAAACGAGAGGACTATCATAGGGCACTCCATAGTGTACGACACAAACCAAACTCATAATGGGCGCGATAAGGCATATGACAAGGCACGCGAGGCAATGCTCAGGGTAGGATACTACCGTTTTGCGGATTCAGACTGGTGATAACACATAGTAGCTACTACCGCCCACCTTGAGACACACTCCCATAATCAAAGGTGCACCCAATCAAATCAGGAAGTAATAGATATGGTTTCAAAGAAGCATGCTCGATTGAAGGTGCAACCTCACTTGGCCCGGCATGGCTCCTGTTTTAGTCATATCAAGCTAACCCAAGGTGGTGAGGGCTGTGTTCATACATCATATAGAATCGTTGGCCAAACCATCCTACTTCGTTCTAGATTCTTCACCACGTGCACAATTGTTAAAGTGGTTTTCGGTATTGGCAGAGAGTACGACAGTATCTGATCCCGGTCTCTTTAACAACCAAACGATAATTTCACACCATGGTCATTCTATAAAAAAACATTTTTATAAACATTTAAATGAAATCTCAAATGATAAATTAAATCAAAATTAAACATTCAATTTCAATTTATTTAATTTTGGAAATATTCACTTAATCACTTTTTATAACATATAAAATAAAATCTCAAATTACAAATTTAAATCAAAATTAAATATCCCATTTCAATTTTTTTTTAAATTTGAAAATATTCGTTTAATCACCTTTAATCAAAATCAAGCAATTAAATTATAAAATAGTCTCAAAATCAATAAGTTCAAACCAATTCTTACTTAAATTCAATTCTTAAATAATTTAAATTACAATCAATTTAAATTTATCTTTCCAACCTTTATTTATTAAAATTGTTACAAAAATCTATTTTAAAATATTAATGTAAATTCATATAAATATTTAAACATATTATATATATATATATATATATATAAGTTATTACAAAAATCTATTTTAAAATAATAACATAAATCTAAATAAATAATTTTAAACACAATATATATAAGTTATTACAAAAATCTATTTTAAAATACTAACATAAATTCAAATAAATATTCTAAAACATACTTTATATATATACTAGTTAAATTAAATTTTTATTAAATTTTTTATTAAATTAAATCTTATTATTATATTTATCTTATATTAAACCTTATTATATATTTTTAGGTATTTAAAAATAATATAATTATAAGCAAAATCTTGAAATTTACATTTTTTTTAAACTTAACTTATAAATTTAAAATTTCTAAACATATAATTTAAAAATAAAAAATTTACACATATTAAAATAAAATATTTATATTATATTTTAAAATTAATATTTATTAAAACATATGTTTTCAAAATTCTGGAAATCATTTTTAAAAATAGACTAACGGTGTCCGTATATAGTTTTCTAACTTATGGTCAAGTGATATGGATATTTATCATTTCAATCCACAATAATTTAAATTTTATGGATATATATCATTTGAAACCGTAATCCAAAATTCAAAATAAAAAAATCGCTTGGGTTTATCATTTCATCCCATAACGATTTTTTCCTAATCGATAATATCGTTCGGTTATGTATCATTTCAATCCATAAGGATTTTCTAAACTAACAGGAAACTAGCAGTGTGAGAACAATAAAATAATAGCATAAAATGACATAGCATATCAATGGCAATTATGATCATAATTAACAACTCAAAATATATATTTACAACATATTATGGTGTCATATGTCAATTAACATATGTAAACAATTTAAATATTAACATATCATATTTAACAATATAATAACTAACCAATTCAAATTTAACAACATATTTCAAACATCATTTCATGTGAAATAAATTTACTAAACATAAGCATGTCAACCGTGAGTGATCACTCACCTTTCGAGGCTAAAGAAACAACGAGAATGAACACGACGCCAACACGATACAGGCACGGACACGCGGCGAAACAAAGTAAGAAGCTGCTTTACGCAAATGGGACATCGATAAACAAAAGATGGTTGTGACAAGTTCCGGACAGCGGCACAAAAGCAAAGCTAGCTTGAACTTGAGAACCAGATACATATATACACACACACACACATACATACATACATATATGTAATATATATATATACTTTTTTTATAAATAAGAGGAAAGAAGAAGCTAAGGGTTCAGCCTTAGGAAAATTGGTCGGATGGACAGCTGTGCTTGGCTATGAAGAATGGATAGGTGAGGCGAAGCAGGGAAAAGCAGCGAGGTGGAGGGTGGTTGGAGCATAAGGCGAAGAAAGGGGATGTTCGAATGGCTGCAGCTCGGTGTGGGAAGGTGGAGAGGATGGCTGCTCGGGTGTTCGGTGGTGGGTTGTCGGAGGACAGGTGGAGAGGGTGGCCGTGCAAGGGAGAAGGTGGAGCTGTGTTTAGTTGGCTGTATGTGTTCGGGTGAGAGAAGGCGGGCTGCCGAGGTTCAACAGTGGTGGAGTGAGGTCCAACTAGAGGCGGATCAGGGGATGGGTGGCTAGGTCCGGAGCTCTGGGTGGAGAGGCTGGTGAAGTGGCTGGACTTTAGGGAGTGAAGCTGCTTGGTTTGACGCTCAGGTGGTTGTTGGTGACGGAGGCAGAGGGATGAGCTGAGGGTAAGAAAGGGCGTAGGGAAGGGAAGTGGCGGAGGGGGGGGAATAGAAGGCCAAGGTGGAGTGGTGGGTTTCGGTGATTGTCAGGTGTGAAGTGCGGTTATGGGTTAATGGGTCGAAATGGTGGATGCGGGTGGAAAGGCGATCTGGTCGACGGATGAAGGTGGAGTGGAAGGGACGAGCAGGTTTGAGCAATAGGCGGAGAGGGTGGATGCATTCGAAGAGGCGGAGCTGAGGTCGAGCAAAGGAGATGAGGTTTTGGCAAAATATAGGAGGAGAGCTGTCTCAGATTGTATAAACAAACTTATACTTTATATTTTTTTTTTCTTTTTTTAAACAAGAACAGAAAGAAGAGAACAAAGAGAAGGCAGAGAAAAACGAACCAACATATATATATATATATATATATTTAACCATAGGAATAGAGAAAGTAAAAGGTTAGATTTTTGGAAATTATAAAGGTTAATGGCCATTCATTTCTTATGGCTGAACAATTGAAAGGACAGAGAGAAACCAAAAGGCTCAAAATATGTATCGAAACGGCTAACCGTTTCACAGATTTCACCATGTGTCGGACGTTGAAATGCACAAATGATTATACTGCATAGATCACCACGACGAGATGAACAGAATGATATGCAGATATGAGCGACACGACCTACCTATCAAAACTCGATATTTATTGCCAAAACTGCTGCTAAAACGTTGAAAATAATATAAATGGAGCTAGAGCAGTCCAAATTTGGTGAAACAAATTATGACGTCTCACTTAGAAAATATTCTACATTTTTCTTATGTTAAAATATTCAAATTTCAAATTTTTTTATTATCCAGCAATGTAACTGATTTTGAAGTTTAAATTAAATTTCACAACCAAACAAACTATCATATTTTTCGATAAAAATTTGTCATTTTCTATGTTTAAATAGACGTATTTCAAATATCAAATTTTCATTGCAAATTTTTATTTTTTTATTTTTATAAAAATTTAGTTAATTACGTAATTAAAATCGTTAAAATTTTTGGATCTTTACATACATCGTTTGTCTCATTGCAAGTACCATATGTCTTTCACACTTCACGTCGTCGGATTTTTCTAAACTATAGAAAAAAATTGACTTAAACCTTGAAGTTAGCTTCTTTTAAAACTATCAGATAGTTATTTATGACAAGGTTGACTAGAAATAAATTTATTATTAATATTATAGGTTTTGTCTTGGGATTAATACATTCACCTTTATGTAATTTTGCTAAGAGATGGATACATGCATTTTCATCCATAAGTTGAGCAATTAATGTAATAGCGTTTACAATCATGACATCCTCGCTATAGATAGGAGCTTTTGTCCCATTACATTTATTTAGATCATCAGTTACCTAATCTATAATGATTTCCTTCTTTTTATTTGTTCCGCTCTCTAATAATGCAATAGTTAGTGTGGTTATTATTTTTGTGGGTATGGAAGTGTGTTTGTAATAGCTCCATGAGTTTACATAAAAAATATCCTTTGAAAAAATGTTTTTGGCTCTGGCATCTATAGTCTTTTAGTTATTGATGTCGATCTAAAGCAAGGAAAAGTGAAAATAATTTATGAACAAATGGTATACAGTTTGTCGTTTATACCCTCATGTTAATATTTTATTTTGTTATAATGATGGTGTTGAATATTCAAATATATTTATGTTCTCGCAATGTGATTTAAGAATGAGTTTCAAAACTCATACCATAACAGCTTTATGTAAACAATTTACAATATACCTAGAATTTTTAACAAATTAGAAAACTTTTGTTCATGCTTTTATCTCAGGCTTATGAGTGTAAATCTGCACAACATATTTTTCTCATTCACTATTAACAAAAAAAAATCAAACTAATGCTCCAAAATACACCGAGTTTTGTGCTTATATGTTAATATTATTTCATAATAAAAATAGTCAGCTCACATATTTAAGTATGTCTAGTATTATCTATACACATGACAATTATGCCAAAATAAATAAATTTGCTCTCGGTTTTCTTTACACACGTCCAACGGACGTGCCTAATGTACTGGGGTGTGTGTATGCAAAATTATTTTAACCTTGATTATTTTATAAAATTCAAAAAAAAATTATTCACACACACATGTGTGTGCATCATAGTTATGTTTAAAATTAAAAATAGTTTCTAAAAATTGCTATATATAAAAATAATTAAGATTTAAAAATTAATTAACTTTTTTTACCGAAAGAAAATTGATAATAAATTAAATTTATATTATTTAATATAATACAAAATATGTAAATCTAAAACAAGTTGACTAAAAATAATTGTATATACATATATAAAGTTCACTTATATAAATATTATTTAAATTTCGATCAAAAATATTATGTATCTGTATATATTATAGAATTTGTTTTTTACTAACGTAATACATTCAGTGATCATGATTAATCAGCTATGCATGGATAATCACCTTATGTTTATGTGGTAAGGACATATATGTATGTATGTATGTATACATTTATATATATAAGTGGTCATAATTGAATACATGTATAGAATTAACAACATCAAACAATATATAATATAATATGAATTTGGAAACTGAAGGATGTACCTAAGATGAGAGGCATATAATTCACACTTTGATCTGAACAGTTCTGTTTGATCTCACATATTTATACCCTTTATGGCAAGAGACAGGCGTGTAAACACCAGATCTATTTAGTAAATATTAATTGTAGTTGAATGAAGCAAAAATTGAATTGGGGTTGGAGCTTTTATTTTTGGCAAAGAGGGCAGAAAGGCAAGCCCAAAAGTAAGTGAAAATAGGTGCCATGATTTGAATTTATATTTGAAGCTAGAGACATAATGTCACATAAATTTCTCTTGCTAACTAAAATTTCTTTAACTCCTTATTCTACTTTCGACAGGCCATATCTGGGATCCCAACGAACCAAAAAATCCTACCAAACTAATTAGTAATTTATTTAATTTAAGTCCTTATTGGTGTCACATAGATGCATACATATATAAATTTTATATACATACCCAATAAATTGCTAAAGCACCCCGAACAATTCTAGATATGACTCCAGTTTACTAATAGACCCCAATAGATAAATAAAACAATAACTAATCTTTCTTAAATATTAATTAATTTATAAATTAATAATAAATCAAATCAAGTGATGCTTCGAAGATTGAATAGATTCAGTTGTGCGACTAATGGGTATGAGTTTAGTCGAGGATTAACACTTAAACTTTTTAAATATTAATGTTCACACGTCACTTTAACCAGCAGTATGACCGTTTTACTAAATTCATTATTTATAAATCTCGTCGTAAAATTCAATTTTACAGCTTCAAGCTGTACCATCTAGCAATGATTATTTACTCCAATTCCCTTCTTCAATACTATATCACATTAGGACCTATGGAATTTAGTTTTGTTCGAAATTCTTGTATCGTTCATATTCTATTCGGTAAGTCTATAACAAACCTTAGCTCAATAATAACATTGCAACGACCTGCTATTAAGAAGCAATAAATTACGATGTTATAATGAAGATTGAATTAAATAAAAAGGCTTTTAAATATTAAAATATGGACAAATAGTGTTAATTTGAAAATTTAGTTATAGAATATTTTATGAGGTGAGAAAATAATCTATTTGAGTAATTTTTGGTTTCTGTAACTGAATTATTTTAAAAGCCAAAATGGTATTTAAAATAAATTAAAAAGTGGTTAAATTATTTTTATAAAGTTAAATATTAAAAATAAATAAGATTACAAATTTATTTCAAAGGAAGAAGAATTTTATTTCACTCATAGTAGGAGTCTATAAATTTATCTTTGTAAATGAGCTTCCAAAGATAATTATGAAAATAATTAATATAAGAATATGGAATGAAAGTTAAACACTTAGGCAAAGTAAACATGGAGATGTTAGCTAATTTGAATAGGGTAGAAAATTGATTTATAAAAAGGAAAGAAGGGAAAATAAATGAAAATAAGCTCATATAGCCCAAATACATCCCTAAGGTATTTTCATTGCCTAAATCTCTTGAGTTATCCAGAAGCTTCATATTAGCTTACAAATATTTCATCCCATGTTAGGTTTACTTAATCATGTAGCATTTGTATTCTTTTCAAAAATAATTAAAACCTATAACCTTTCCATTCAAAAAATCAAAATAATTAAATTACAATTCTAAAAACACTAGGTCAAGATTATGCTTCTCAACGTGGTTTTACACCACTAGGCAAGGCAAAGTTGCAGGGTTAATCAAGTTTGGGTACTTTGGAAATTTACTATTAAAGGAAAGAGAGGAAGAATGGAAAGTAGTGAAGTACATTGAAGGATTAGGAGTTTTGCAACTTCGGGTGAGTGTATTCTCCACCATGAACTATGTTTGAAATGTAGTATTTGATGATGATGTTATGTTAACCTTGTATAATAGTATAGGTAGCTGCTTGACATTATTTTTGCTTCCTATAAACACTATGAATCACCAAACCCATACACTACTCCATTTCCACTTCTTTACATATTGATTTTGTGTGATTGTCGAGTGTGTTTGGTTTTGAAATGAATGCCTATTCAAGTAATATTAGAAGTCAGGTTCAAATGAAGGAAGAGGCAAAGCAACATGGAGTTGAAGGGGGGAATCTGGAGCAGTATGCTCTATGTTGTGATCTAAGCAGTGGACCCCCTCCCCAATGGGCGATCTATCGACCATGGCCCTGGTCTACCATTTAGGTTGACTGATCTTGGAGTATGTTGCTCCAGGGTTTCATGCACATCATTTAAAAAAATGAAAAATAAAATAAAATTTTGTTTATGAAATAAAAATGAGATGATTTATTGGTGTGAAATTATTTAGTGAAAAAAATTGATTTTCAATAAAAAAAAATTAGTGAAAGTTTTAATTGCTCTTATTAAATAGAAATTGATTTTTAGGTCTAAAATAACTTATTTAAAAATCCAAATAAATTCTATAAAATTATAGAATGGTTTTTGATAATTATTACATGGTTTTAAAAGTAGTTTTTGTGATTAGATGAATTAAAAAGAGATTGGAAAGTTATTTGTCCAGTTAAAACCTTGACTTTGAATTAATTAATAAATAAAAATTATATTTTTACTCGAAAATTCAAAGAAGCTTTTGAGATAAATAAACATATATTTTTCTATAAATAAAATGTCTTTTATAGAAAGATTTGGATGTTGTGTGATGACATTTTCTAGGTAACGAGGGAATTGAATATATAGAGTTATAAAACCATATAGTATTGGACTTTAAGTATTATTTCTCCTATTATTCTCTAGACTTATTATGTAGAATATTATGCGAGATTGAGTGGAATTCATAGATATTTGGTAAATACACGAATAACAAGAGTGGCATGGACGCTCGAGCCGTATTTAGTTGATTACCTCTTGAATGTGTTTAACACACATATATGAGATATGGTAGACTTGTGTTGTCATTACTATATGCAAGATGGTTTAGTATGTCTATTGGTTGAGTGATATTATTCGACAGACTGGTGTCTATCCCATTTAGCTTATTGCAGGGTTATGTCCTGAATTCGTGACATCACAATTATACGTATTGTGCGCTGATATTTAGATTTGTAATGATATGCTTAGATGCCACACTAGCCAAATAGTCTTTTACCATTAGGCAGTAGGCTTGTCACCATTATGTGTAGATGGACCTTAGGTCATGATGATTGAGAGTAAGTTAAGATCGTAGGGTGTGCTGTGTGCTGTAAGTGTTGTGTGACGTCTCCTGGAGTAGTGTTGTGTGTTCTTAGGTTCTCATCTAAAATGATATATATATACGTGTAACGACCCGATATTTTCAACCATTTGCATCCGCACATGTCGGACTTGAATTGCTCAAAATACCGCGTTGTAAATAAAATTTGGCAAATCTCAGAATATACAGTAAATACATAATCACAGATCACAGACACAGAGTATTTAATAATGCAGCGGAATTTAAAAGAAATAGTAGTTCATGAAGCTACTATATAAAAATAAGATACATCAGAGTTAAACATGATACAACAAAAAGTAACAAGATACATCAGGTACAAATCAGAATACATCACTGAAATCACTGGATACAGAAAGCAAAATAGATGGCTGGATCTTCAAGGAAAGCTCCAACTCCGAATGTGAATCTTGAATGCTAACTCACTCAATCTGACTCGAGCGTAAAGCAAAATACAAAACACTCGAGTCAGGACATAGATACTTATGAACTGTAAATAAACTCAAGTGAACAGTAACAAAAATGCATCAGTAACTTAAAGGATGCTTGGGATCGCCCATCCTTTAAGGATCCGTTAAACTATTTACTATGTAGTAATATGGCGCTACTATAATAATGTCTACAGTAAAATAAACATACTTTTAAATAGCGTTCCGGGCTACCCATATCACCCTTCACACATAATAGTCCCAGTAGTCCATCCAATATCATGCCATCTCCACTCTGGGTGACTGTCAGAGGATACCACACGGGCTACGGGAGAAAAACAAACTCGTAGTAAAGGCTCGGTATGGTAGGTGACACGGCACACAAGGCAATGCCAGGGTAGATATACCAATTACGCACACGGGCTGGTGGTAACGCAGCAGCCACATACGCCCACCTCGAAACACACTCCCAATCAAAATCGGAGGATGACCATCTAATCAATCACCAGTAAGAGTTTAGTATCGAAGGAATATGTCCGACCAGAGGTGCTACCTCCTTTGGCCCGAGATCGCTCCTGTTTTAGCCACCTTATGCCAACTCACGGGAGTTGGGTCCACGTAATATACCTCAAGAACGTCGCCACCATCCTACTTCATTCTGGAATCTCCACCGCGTACACGGTTGTTAAAGTGGTTTTCGGAGTTGGCAGAGAGTATGACAACTTCCGATCCCGGTCTCTTCAACAACTAAACGTTATTATAACGCCGTGGTCATTTCAAAATAGTTTATATTTCAAAAGGATCAAATCATTTCATTTCAAAACTATATTCCTTTCAAAATAGTTTACACCTCGAAACCAGAACCATTTTTATTTCAAAACTATTTATTCAATCAAAATAGTTTATACTTCGAAACCAAAATCATTTTTATTTCAAAACTATATTCAAATCAAAATAGTTTATACTTTATCATTTCCATCTCAAACCTATATTCACTTCCAAAAATCATAATACTTTCAAAGTTATAACTCTTTCGAAACCAAAATACTTGAAATCATTACACTTTGAAAATCATAACATTCTGAAATCATACATTTGAAATCATGAAACATTCATTTAATTCTTTACATTTTACAAATTTATTTCCAATTTAATTCAAAATTTCAAATTTCCAGTTTAAGTCAAATCAAACCATCAATTTCAATTCAATTCAGTTTTCTAACAAAACATTTCAAATCTTATAAATTTCAAATATAGTTTTGATCTACAAAATAAGCTATCCAATTTTAATATGTTTCCAAACTTTAATATCCCACATTTCAAAACTAAACTTTATAATTCCATATATTCATATCTCAAATCTAATTTCATTATTATGTAGTTTTGAAATATTCATTTCATAAATCCAATATTATTAAAATAAACTTAAATTACAATTAAACCAAATATCTTTTCATACAAATATAAACTTCAAATATTCCTTTATCAAATAAAGAAAAATCAAATATCATTCAACATTCACATTCTTTATTAAAATAAAGATCAAATCATTTCCAAACCATTTCAAAATCATCAAAATATTACATCCTTTCAAAACTTCATAATCAAATCATTATTTGAATTAAAATCCAAATATTCAAAGTTAAATATCATTTAAAAATCAAATATGTCATTCATTTATTATTTCAAACATCATTACCAAAAATACATTCCAAAATTCCATTCAAAAATTCATTTATTATATTACATTCCATTCCGTTTAACACATAACCAAGTAAACTTTATTTAAATTCAAATTCAATTTAAATTCCTTAAAAATTCAAATTTAAATATTCAAAACTTCTAAAATTTCACAGATAATCCATTTCAAAAGTTAAATTATTTAACACTTTAAAATATAGCCCAAACAGTGTTCAAATCTATAACATTTCAAAATATTGTCAAATTATAGCAACGACAGCATTTATAAAGTACTACCGTAGCTTATATTTTCCAAAATGGTTTATTTCAAGAATAGCGACATTTGTAAAATGTCGTAATAGATATTTAGTTATTTCAAACATTGTTAGATTCAAAACAATAGCATTAAAATGCTGTCAAAAGACTAAAGCATTTTGAAAATGCTATAAAATTCCAGGTTTCATTTTAGCCTTTCAAAAATAATAATAAAACTCCAAATTTTTATTATGACAACTTAAAAATCATATTTATAGACTTTAAAATTTCACATTTAAAATCATTTTAACATATGATTTAACACAATAAAATTTTAAGATCAAATATTCAATTTTGCAAACTCCATTCATTTATTAAGTCAAAATTCACTGTTTATTAATTTATAAATTTAATAAACTTAAAATTTTACTTCAAATATCATTTCAAAAATTTAAATTTAATTTCCGTTATTTATTTACATCTTAAAATAAAATTTAAAGTCAAACGTCACATTTACTCCAAATTTACATACTTGAATTCACTTAAATTCACAATTTCAAGATTTAATATTTAAATTTCTTAAAACCATAATATATATATTAAATCAAAATTTCATACTTTTGAAAATACATATTTAAAAAAAATCGTTTAAAAATATACCACGGGGTCTGTATATAATTTTCTAACCTAGGTCAAGTGATACGGATATATATCATTTCAATCCGTAATTTACAAAGAAAACCGGGTTTTATCATTTCAAACCCGCAATCCCAAGCCAAATAATATACAATAAAAATCGCTTAGGCCTATCATTTCAGCCCATAACGATTTTTCCCTATTCTAAAGCCCGTTTGGGTATGTATCATTTCAACCCATAGTGATTCTATTCTAACAGGGAACTTGCAGTGTGAATATATGCATAAACAATATAAACAATGTCAATGTCATAATATAATGTCATATATCAGATGTCAGGTGATAATTAACAGTTTTAACATGGTAATAACATGGCATAGCATATCATATGATCATCATTAACTTGCATAAATATTTTATATTACTAAACACTTGGCATCAATTCACTAATTCATAAGTAGAAATGTCAGAGTGAGAAAGACTCACCTTTCTCAAAGCTAGAGACAAACAACACACACAAGAGCGATTCCAAAGGCACGACACGCGCGATTTGAATTGGATGAATGGAGATCCTTGATAATGATCTTGTATACAACAAATAAACAAGACCATATAAACATATGCATACAATACAAATATGAATATTCAACACAAAATTATATAGAAACAAATTGAAATACGAAGCAACAATGAACAAGATGATTTTACCATGCCTCAATCACTTCAATGCTTGGCCTAAGGGACGCTTTAGCTTGGCCATAATGATGCTTTGGCTTGGGTATGACATCATATAGGTCAGGTTTGGACTCGTAAAGGTATGGCTACAATGGAAATGAGAAGGGGTATGGTAAGTTATAAGGCAAAGAATGCTAAAGGTCAAGGCAAAGTGGTTTTGTACAACGTAAGCTCGATCTATGGTCTTGTTTGGGTTCGGCCCTCATTGCTACAGGTCTGGTCATGTCAGGTACAAGTCTAGAACTGATGTCAGAGGTGATGTGATGGCTGGAGGTGGTGGCTATGGGGTGGCCAAGGCAAGCTATGGAAGGGTAGTGATGAAACATGAGTTCGACTAGCATGTTTGTGGAGTTTTTGTGCAAAGTTTGTGGTGATGCTTCATCCAATGGTCATGGCTTGGATTTTGTTGTAAGAGGAGGCGCTAATGGCAGCTGTAGACGATGGTGGTGATGGTGGAGCTGATGGAGGAAGAGGCTAGCCGAGCAAACTACATGAAGTAGCAAGGCAAATATCAATAGAAAATCAATAAAAAGAAGAGGAAAGAGTAGAAAATTTTAAAGACACCATTACATTTTCTTTCAGAAATGTTTTGGCCATGAATTGTGATGGGGATGCGGAGTTTTTCACGTGAAAATGAAGTAAGGAATGCACGGCTACAATAAAGAAAGGAACGACCAAAGAAAATGAAGGGACTGGCTATTGAAAAGTCACAAGAAATGAAGAGCCTTGTCTCTTTGAATTTCTAATTTCTTTTAAAATTTTAAATACATGTAAAATATGTATAAATACAGATAAAACACTAAAATATAGTAAATAAACAAAAATAAATAAATAAATATTATTAAGTATAATTAAATTAAGAAAATAGCAAAGAAAATGTAGACTAAGCTTGAAAATTTGAAAATAAATGAAATGAACTTTGGAAAAATTGTATGTACATGAAAAATATTTATAAATAAAGATAAAAACATAAATATAAAATGCATACATAAAAATGAATAAATAAATTTTAATTAAATATAATTTAAATAAAGAAAATAACAGAAAAATGGAAACTAGGCTTTAAAAATAGAAAAAACAATCCAATAAGCTTTGGAAAAATTCAAACATTACTTTAAAAATATTTAAAAGGTAAAAACATATGTAACATAACATATAATACAAATTAGAATAAGATATGGCAATCAAAAATATTATTTATATAATTTAAAATAAACAATATTGTTAAATAAAACAATTTACACCCAAATTTGTAAAAAGCATAACTTTCGCAATATTATTCGGATTTCAACGAAACAAAAAGCAGTGTTCTTGAAATTTTATTTATTTTTATAATAAAAGATAAAATTCAAATTTTCAAATATTTAAAATTTAAATTTAAAAGTCAAAGTTTGACCAGATTGACCAAAATTCACATTTTCTAGAAATATTCAATTTATGCATGTTTGAAATTCTAATCCACATCAAAATCAACATTTATATTTCAAATAACAAAATATATTCATTTTAACAAATAAAATAAAGTTTTTAAATTAGGAATTTAAATTAAAATATACAATTACAATAATCAAAAAATACAGGGTTGTTACAATACGTATATATATACATATATATATATATGGACACGCAAACCCATTCATGTAACTCCTTACATGATTGTGTGCATGGTTGATTGTTGAATTCCTTATTATCTCAGCCGGATGAGGATTGCACGCTTAGTTGATTCATTTGACATGCTATTATTTTATTGATGTGTTATAGGGTTGAGATATACATTTATACCTATGACGAATCGAGGGATATATGTTTTACCATACCGATTGTTTTCACATATTGACATTTACATTTTAAACATAGTCCAACTCATGTGTTATTTTATAATACTAGGGTTAGTCTGAGACTTTTCAAGACCACGGACGAAGTAGTTTGGTTGACTTGCTTGGGCATTTTTGGAGGCTCGTCTGCATAATGGGACTATGATCCATTTATGTATTTTTGTAGCCTCATTTATGTATGTGATGTTATTTATGGATTATGATATGTATATTTGAAGATGGTAGGCTTGGGCTAGCATTTTGTATACCCACCAAGAATACGTACTATCGATGTATTATATTTTACCCTTGGTTCTGACTTTGTGATCTCTATTTATAATTCTGAATTGTGTATTTTTCTATTTTGGAAATCACACCTTGTTATTGCTTTGTGCCACCATCGAGTACATAATGATAATTGATGTTTAATTTTTTATATATGGACTGACGTTAGCCCAAGGGAATATCCATATGTGTAAGCACAATATCACATCATTCTCCATATTATTAGATGCTATTACCTAGTAATACTCTTTGAGGGTATGGATATAAAAATGGGGTGTTACAGTATTGGAGCAGGTTCTAACAATACATAATATAAGAGATACGAGTCAATGGCCTTAGATGGACTAGGAGTCCTTGTCCCCTTAGATATTGGGTAGATTACCTAAGTACATGCTATGAGTGCATGGTGATTACTTGGGTAGTCATTGGGGAGTACTTATTATTTATATGAATATATCTCTATTTTTTTCCAAATGTGAATTTCACTTTAATGTGGAAATGGGAATGGCCGATGGTTGATTACTCGAGATGATACTAGACAGTCCAGTGTATCTGGTAATGTGGGTTTGTTCATGACCATTGATTAGTTGATGGAGCTTGTGTAGAGCCTTCAAGCATCTAATGCTTCCATAACTCGTAATCCTCCTTCGCCATTCTTTGATTTTTCTCAAATGTACGGTGACTATGCATTCCTTAGTGGGAATATCTTCAAAGGCACATAGGGAGTCGTTGGAGTTAACTTTTGGCTCAAGACATGTGACTGCATGTTTACTCAATTAGGAATCACCAATCATCAAAATGTGTAGACGATCTTGAGTCAGTTGCAGAGGAGGGCTCTTGATTAGTATAAGTTGTCGGTGGCTGAGGTTGATGAGGCTGAACTGACTTAGATTAGTTTAAGATTTGCTTTGAGCGGAAGTTCCTTCCTGAAGCAAAGAAATCATTTATGTCTAGGAAGTTTATTGACTTGAAGCTGATAGAGTTAGGGTATGCCTTAGGGACAATTATGTAATTTGTTACATATATCTAACTTGTTGACCGATTTTGTTCGAAATAAAGGTGTGTTTTCTATTATATACTTGATATAACGTGGTTATATTAATTAATTTATAAAAGTATATTTAATAGAAAAAGTTAGAGAAAAATTTAGTTTCAGGGACAAAAGGTTTGATTTTTAGTCTGAAAGATATTTTTTAGTGTAATCGCAGAATGATAGTTGTAACTATCATTTTCAGTTTACACTAAAAAGTGTCCTTCAAACTAAAAAGCAAACTTATTGTCCCTGTGACTAAATTTTTTTGCAACTTCTTCCTTGTGACTATTTACCTGAATCCATAAATGGTATGTTTTGTGATTGTAGTTACAAAGTGTTGTGACCGTGAGTAATTTATCACAATACAATTAAATATACCATTTTAAATGTTCCTAGTCAAGATGCATCAAGACTGGATATCGATGTATCCGTTGAGACTAGAGTACACAACGCTCTTCAAATGTTGGACAGTGTATTACTCATGATTGTTGAGGGGGCACCTATGGGTTACGTACTAATAATTATCGGACAATTATAAAATGGCTCATTCGATAGTTTTTTGTTGGTTAATATAACTAAGGCCAGACAGAAAATATCGATGTAAATAATTTACACAGCTCTTCGACTTGAGAATACTATGAATCTTCAATATGAAAGCTATACTTTGATTATAGTCAAATCATGGCACAACATCCATCGAGTGACTATAGTTGGGTCGAGTGGAAGTATCGAAAATAAAGCACTATTCAAGAGACATTCATCTTCTTGGTTATATGGTGTTAGTATCACGGTCAACTCAAGTCAAACCAAAGTCAAAATCTCTAGCCAGAGTAGTACGGTTAATATTGATTGGTATTATTGAACCAAGAACTTTATGTTTGGACAATAGAGTTGAATGTGGACGATGTTGGAATTTTGACCCTTACGAAATTCAATAAGTCCAAAATGATATAGTTTTAACGAAGAGAATTAGTGTAAATAATTTTCACAACTGGGTAATGCTTAATAAAGTAAAATTAGATTTTACTGAAACCGAGTAAGTGATAAATTTGACCATACTATCACACCACATGCTAAGTGAAGTGTGAACGTTAACATTCAAATAGTTTGATTTTAATCGTTGACCGAATTTACACTCAAGAGTCACACAACCGAAATGATGAATTCTCTTTAGACCAAACAATTTAATTAATTTATAATATTTATAAATTAATAAAATAAATTAATATTTTTGAAATATTAATTATAAAAGTTGAATATGACTTAAGAAATAAAATTATTTAATGTATTTATAAAAGTTATAAATATATTGATCGATATGAGATATCAATAACAAATTAAGTAAAATATGATTGTGCATATTTAGTTTGGGTTAAATGGGCTTTCAACCAATACGTTTTGGAGTGGTGGGTGGCTGGTCTAGAGAGAGGTAGGGGATGGCTACAACATGTGTAATTAGGTTTTGGAAATACGTGGTAGATATCTAGTTATTTCTCTCTTATCTTACCATATAAATTATGATCACAGAACCCTAATTATATTCTAATTCATTTTTGGAGCTGCCATTTTCTTCTTCTTTTTATTCTTCATTTTAATGGTATCAACTAATCTTTAAAAATATCCCACAATCTCAAATCCAATTCAAATTAAAAACAAAACTATTTGATAGTGAACGGTCATTGATTCTAGACTAGTAATCTCATGAATCAAAGAGTTTTAGAGAAAGAGGTCTCATTATTTCAAAGTAGACTTTAGAACATCTATTCCAGGTAACATTTTCTATATGTTAATCCTATTATTGTGGCTTTAAGATTTGTTAATCATTTAATCTTATGTACACATATTAGATTATTGTTATTTCATAGTTAGATGAGATTTTTGTTTGTATTGTTGTTGTCCCAATGAAGATTAAATATGCGTATAATGTTTATAGTTCTAATTCATGTTTTATGTTTGTAATCTGATGTTAAACATTAAAATAAATTTTAGTTTAAAGTGTGTGTGTGTGTGTGTAAATTTAGGATTTAAATATTCACATACAATTGAATTAAAACATATATTTTCATTTTTATTGTATAACATTAGTTTGAAATTTGCTTAACACTTTTTTATGTCTATTATGAATTATAAGTTCTGGAAATAATTTTTAACAATTTATTTATTTATTATTAATTAATGATTATCTGATTTAATAAATTCATGTAAATTAATCCGTGTCTCTAAAATTAAATTATATATTTTTTAGAATTAATTTATCATGTCAGGTGACTTAGTAAAAAAATTTAGATTTTTACAACTTAATTTTATATTTCTTAAAATTAATTTAATTTCGACCTATTATCAATTATTTAATTAAAAATATTATAGTAATTGAGATAATTTCATAAATTTTACCTAAGCTCTAAAATATGTTTTTGGATTTTCAAAATTATAAAACTTGAATTTTTATCATATAATTATTCTATATTAATTTATTATGGCCAAAACTGCTAGATTCAATATAATATTAAATATTTAAAATTATTGTAACTTCAGATCTGACATGTTTTCTAATTAGTAAGTTATATATATATATATGTATGTATGTATATATATGTATGTATATATTTCTTTAGTGTTATTTATAGTACAATATATAGTTATATAAATAAATAAATATTTTCTGCAATATTTTAATGATAAAACATAATACATACATATACATACATATACATACATACATGCACATACATACATACATACATATATATATATATATATATATATATAAATCATCATTTGAAATTTATAACTATATGTTCATGTAAATATTTGACAACATACAATATATACAGAATGAACAAATGTGTTTTTTGCGATGTAAATTCCAATATCTATATATTGGCATATTATTCACTACATGGATTGTTATGTTACACATGCACACACGAATATATGTATATGATATATATATGTATGTATGTATACTTGTATAAATAAACCCAAAATTAAATAAATCCCAAACTACAATATATACATTTAGTAAAATCTTTGTACACAATCTGTAAGCTATAATTTATAAAGTTAGAATACATTTGGACAAGTAATATTTTATGTCATGAATAAATTATTAATTGATGACATTTAATAAATCAATCAATTCAAATTAAAGAGAGAAAATAAAAGGTTTCTCTCTCCATTTAATGCAATTTATGCTCTCAATTAATTACTTATTTTATGGAAAAAAACGAAAGGTTTCTTTTCCTATATATTAACTTTTATAAATAAATGTTAGGTGTATTTAATACATTGTACAATTAAAATTAAATTTATTTAAAACTTCCTTTCAATTAATTTAAATAAAATACATGATTTTATTTAAACCAAATTTAGAAAAGTTCTAAATGAAATTTAGACTTTATAGGCTCATTAAAGATCCAAAATGATAAAAAAAATTGAAATTCATCTATTTCTTCCACTACGGGCTGACCCGGTTCCTTCAAAAGCAAGGGCAAACGTTAGTGCCAGAGTATGTAACTATTTTTGAGGCTCTTTCGAAGTATGGTACAGATCTCATAAACACCCCTCTCAAGAACAATTAGAAGATTGTATATGTTCTAAACAAGGCATTAAGGAAGGCTTTGCTACCACAACTTGAGAACACATTGGTGAAGCTAGTTGATACAACTTTGAGGCTGCAGGAAAATGATAGGGAGAGTGGTGATGAAGCTCGGAAGGATAAGAAAGTGTTTGGCCAGAAGAGGAAGTTTCCTTTCCAAAAGCAAAGGCCGAAGTTCCAAAACAAGAAGTAGGCCAATGGGAGGGGTTCAGATTTATTTTGCATTAATTATTTGATTATCTACCCGTGTTTGAGATTTTGTTACTAATATATATATTGATAACTTGTAAATTCACCAGTAAAATTTTAAATAGTTGATATACACCATTCACTTCCTCTAGTGTATTAGCAGTCTTAAGATCCATTTTGGATCAATTTGTTTGGGTATCCCATAACCGCACCCATCCTCTCATATTTTTGACTAGCCTCCTTCCACTAACATTCCATGATGTTAGGTCTAATTAAAATTGTATATTAATTATTTAAATATTTATTTAAGTCCATAGATTAAATTAAATTAGTATATAACAATTATATGTTATTCTAGTTAGTTTTAAAGAACTAAGTAAATAGTTAAAAGCCATAAAAATTCAATACAACACTTGTACTAATTTATACTATTAATTTATAACATTTAAAATTTCATCAAACAAGTCGAACTTAGAAAATTGATAACACCATTATTTTGTCCAATCCTTGATGTGAACTCAGTGCTCAACAACATTTGAAATAATTTAAATATTAAATCCTGTACGTGCTTTGTTGAGATACAGCATCGAGCGCCGTTCAGTTGCTTATAAGTCATTTAGGCAGAATCCAGATTCTAATCTTTATTAAGCTACAACTTAACAAAATTATGTGCATGTTTTTTTCATCACTTCATTATTAAGACATTTAGAGTTTTGTCAGTGGTCAAAAACTCCAATAATATTTGTAGTTAAGTACGTAATGTCACTTTAAAGTCATTGGTTTAACTTGGTAACATTGTCAATAAATCGATTTACTCTGCCTAGAACTTTGACTTAAAGTTGACTAATCACGGTGATACTAATCTTCTATAATGAAGCAATCCTCTCTTGAGTACTGTTTTACTTCAAGTAGTTCAATGTCTATCCAAGTACGGTCCTAGCATGATCGTGATGTCCTGTAACCGACCATAGAACAGTTTAGATACTTATGTTCAACAATACTTTCAAGTTTGAAGACTACTACACATCGTTACATAAGATCTCTTATTTTAATTCAGCATTTTAACGTATAGAAGATTCTTGTCGGGTCGTTCCGTGATTGTTCCAAACAACCACAAGTACACAATCTCATTCTGTGATTATTTCAAACAACCACAAGTACACAATCTCTTTTTGTGATTGTTCCAAATAACCACAAGTACGCAATCCGTTGGTGTCTTCAACGGTCATAATTCACTATCCAACATAAAAGAGCACTACGTACACTAGTTTCATTGATATATTGATATTTTTTCTCTTGATGCATTTTGACTAAGAATAAATATTTTAAACATTCGATCAAAACTCATGGTTACAAACCTATTAGCAACTATAATTGATTAAATACATTTCCTAAGGATTCTCTATTTTTATATATTTAATGTATTCATATTATTATTTATGTCACAATATATTAACGCACACAATGGAAAATAAAATCAAATGCATACTTTATTTCGAATAAGATTCTTATACAACAATTACGACATATAACAAATGATATAATTAACCATAAGGCATGCCTTTAACTCTATCAAATGGATCAATTTTTTAGTATGGTAACCAAGTTATAAACGTGTAACTCGGAATCTTCTAGCAATAAAATACTAAGAATTCAAAGTAGTCGTAAGCCTCACATGGGTTGAACCACCGTAAGTCTTTCTTTTGCTACACATTTTCTCTTTTTTAATGCATAAACGCATCTTTCATTGTATTTAGTAGTAAAGGTTCGAAGTTGATGAAGAAGTTCATTGGCATTCGTCAATCAACATTTTTTATCGTTGAGTCATCATCTTCTTCTTCATTTATTGCTTAGTTTTTGTTAACATTCTTTGACTCGTTGATTTAATCAGGACGTATTATGGTGTAGCTAAATTAATTTTATCGGGTAATACAGACAAAAAAGGTTATTGTACAACCCATAGCGGAAAATGTTAACATGTTAAATTAAGCAAAGGCCTCCTCTAAAATCCAATTTTTTATTTTTATATAAGGATAAACCAGGTATTTTGAATTTCTTTCTTTTTGCTTTTCTTCCTTTTTTCATTTAGCACAAATCAAACATTGCCCCATGTTAAGAACACTTTTAAAAGATAACAAAACTTTTACCCCTCCGGGTCAACCCAAAGCTAATAATCGAATCCAAAAAACACGAGGGCAAGATTGAATAAGTGAAGTCTCGAGGGTTAAACGATAATAAGCATACTTTTTGTTAGAAACTCACATGAAAGAGAGAGTATGAAAAGAGAATGTTGAGATCATCACTCTAGTTCTCTACTTCTCCAATGCTAGTACCTAGATTCCTAATGGCGGCGCTCGCCATCACCCTGATAGAAGAGTCGTTTAACCTTCTAATACAAGCTCAAGGTTACTTATTTCAGTCCCCTTTTCTCTTTATTACTGTTGCATTTTCCGATTCTGGTTTATTATTTGATTAAATGTGTACTGCCGACTAATTAAATCTTTATGTTGATTGTTCCAATTTTCTTTTTCGCAAGTAATGGATCTAGCAAGTTTTTGTATTCAATACTTATCCATGTCTGTATGTAATATTTTAGTAATGAATAATCTAGTGTTTAGATTCATCTTTATTGGCAGGAAAAGGAGAGATAATGATAGTTAGTAGTGATGAAAATATATATCCAGTTAGTATGAAGTTATTTATTGATTAAGTACTTCTAAATAAGAGATATATGTGTATAAATGGAAAGGAATCTGGAGAAAAATAAATTCTTTGTGAGGTTTAGTTGTTCCTTTTACGCAGATTCACATATTGATTAATTGTTGTACATGTGTTAGTTGATGGTGTGATATTAGGTACATAGTATTTATAAGGTTAAATGAAAGGTTTTCTTCCATACAAACATCAATTTCAACTCTTTGAAGGAGAAGTGCTATAATTGACTTATACTACATGGTTTTTACTTTTCTGCTCTATTAAGACACAACTTACTTTACTTGAAGCTAAGCTTGTGCTATATTATAATAATTTAACTTATTTTTGAAGCTTAATCAATGATAAATGCTATGTCCATCAAGTAATAAAATATATGAACTACTTTCCGATAGAGGCTTGAGAATGTCTAATTCATTGTTAAATTTAATGAATACTATAAAAGCCAAAATATATAAGAATGGAAGAAATATGTGCACAATGCTTACCACTTAGCTTTTTCATTGAAATAAATAAATAAAACATGAAATTGTGATCGAGGGAAACGCTGTGACTTTTATTGCCATGACACTAAGAATAAGATTTGCCACTGCAAATAGTATATTTCCAGGATTGCAATATTACTATTACTTTTTTTTATTATTATTATTATATATATTCCTCATTTTTTTATTTTTTTTGTGAATGTCCAGAACCTAAGTTTGCTTAGTAAACTTTAAAGAGTGTGTGCTAACCTGTAGTACAACTCCAGGTATATCATATGGTGAATCGAGCTAGCAAAATTTGATCTAACCATAATTTTGGTGTTTTTTAAATGTGTTATGTATGTTTACTCGTTTGAAAAGACAAATAATGAATAATATTGGTGTATTTTTACTCAACGTGTATGTTTTTGCAGAATGTCCATTAGATTTGAGATGGCCTAATTTTACATTAGCAGTTCCTGCATGTTCAAATCGAGATGGAAGAAAAAAATGTTGTCGCTATATGAATGCATTTGTAGCAGTTTCAATTGCTAAATATACAAAAACAACAGGAGGTCTGGGAGTACCAGCTACACTAACTAATATCTGCCTTGATCGTATATCAGAAACATTAATATCATACGGAATACCAACAAACGCTACTATATTTTGTGGCCTTGGAACGAAAATTCCTGTTTCATATATATGTCAAGGGAGAACAACAATGTTAGAAATGATGCAGACACCTAATTTTGGAGATGTTTTGAGGAACTGCAAGATGCCACTTTCATCTGATAATAGTTGCCGTAACTGTTTAAATTTTCATATTGATTACCTACACCATCTTATTGGATTTGAACAACAAGATAATGTTACTTTAAGTACTTGTCGCGATGCAGCTTTTGTTACACTCGTAAATCAAGAAGGCAACATTTCAGCTGTTGACTTTGCAAGTTGTTTCTTTAGCATAAAAGAGCTTATCATTCATGAAGGTTTGTTCCCCCTCCCTTTTATTTACGTTGTCAATAATAATTTCCAATTCTTATTAGTTGATTTCTTACTCCAGTAAATTCTTCAGAAACACATTCTGCACCAGTTTCTCCTTCTCCTACGCCAAACCTATCAACCTCTCAAGCACCTACGGAAAGCATAATTGCGGTACCAATCAAGCACAATCATCATCAAAATCAGCTTAAACTTATTTCAGGCATAGGTGTCATGGTAATAGGACTAGCGATTCTACTCTTGGCAATGTTAATAGTACTCATTCGTAAAAAGCATAGAGAACTAAAGAGCGCCGACAGTCATAGCGAGACCATAACTCTTGGTTCACCTCTCCAAATAGTGCAGAAAACTCAAGAAGGTTTTTCTTTTTTCGTATTTGCGTATTCTATTCAGAAATATTTATCATTTGATAACTTGGTAAATCATAAGCTCTCACTCCCTTTTGCTTTTATAATAAAGCTGTAGATCTTTTTTCCAATCAATGTCAACGTGAATAAATGCATATCCAGCATGGTGGTATACTTATAATCAGTAGTCATTTTTGGCTAATCCAGCTAGGCAGCATGATCAATAATTGATTTTTCACTGTCATTCCAGTGATGTTTGTTCTTATCTCTACTACTAATAAAGAAAATTCGTTGAACTAATTTACTCGGTGTCTTTTTGAAATTCCAAAAATGCCCTTGCTTTCCGTTTACATATTTGCGCTCAAACAAAATACCAACGTATACAATAACACAAGCAGCCCGTGTGCGAAGCACGGGCCCATACTAGTGTATTAGTAATAGAGATTCATGTATCCATCTTAGTATGTAAATTGAAACGCTGATATCTTGTTCATAAGGCGCATTGACATTAACATATGAAATCTAATTTGCACAAACATTATCCAAACAAAAATTTAGCTATGAATGACTGTGGCGCAATGGAGTGGTTGAGATCCCCCAAAATATACACGCCCCGTGCTGTTCTTTTAACACCATGATTCTAAATGCCAATGCAATGATTTATGCATAAAACATAAGTGTTTGCAATGCTTCTAAAGTTTGATCACTTTCTTAATTGCAAACACTTTCTTGTAGGTCAGGTAAATGTTGTCAGAAGGTTTGCTTACAAAGAAATAAAGATGGCAACTGAAAATTTTAGAAACGTCCTAGGAAAAGGTGGATTTGCGACAGTCTACAAAGCACAATTTGATGAGAATTCCACATTTGCTGTAAAAAGGATGAAATTATTCTCAGAACAAGCCGAAAAGGAATTTTACCGTGAAATAGAACTAATTGGTAGGCTGCATCATCGCCATCTTGTTGCTCTTAGAGGATTTTGCCTTGATAGACATGATAGGTAATTTACTCTTCTGCTGTCTGATTGCAGAAACCATATTATCTTTTTATCGCAGAATATATGTACACCAAATATGGTCAATTTGGCCAAAATCAATTCCTTTTCGAATTTCAATTACTTGATGCACACATTGGCTCTTCTGCTACTGTTGCAATATGCACCCACAAATAAGATATAGATACTATATCCAACTAAACAACATTTGCTACATATTTTGAAGTAAATTTCCTGTTTCCCAATGTGTCTATGATGTCACGGCTATAAAAGCATAGGGAAAGGGCTTTTACCTCAATACTATTTTTATAGTTAGTAATAATACTTTGTGATAGAAGTTTACCATCTTCAGACCTGTTGTTTCAGGTTTTTAATCTATGAATACTTGGAAAATGGTAGCGTGAAAGACCATCTTCATGGTAATTTATATTCTTCGTCTTCAGGATATTTTAAGTTGGTATTAGTGTTATATGCTATACTTTGCTAATAAATCTTTCGCCTATGCAGCAACAGACAAAGCTCCTTTAACGTGGAGTACTAGAATACAAATTGCTATTGATGTGGCTAATGCTCTGGTAAGCTTTATTTCTTCTTATCTCTGTACAAAGTTAGCGCGAATATTAGTATGAATATGGCTTTGCAAATCTGAAACAATAAGGTTACACATGTAGTGTTGTTTTTTTTTCTTCTGTCTTTTTTCCCCTTTTTTTCCATACAACGCGACATTGATTTCTAGGTGAAAAAAATTACATGCAGGAATACCTACATTTCTATTGTGAACCTCCTCTATGTCACAATGACATAAAATCCAGTAATATCCTTTTGGATGATAACTTTTTAGCAAAGGTGCGAATATTGTCATATGTATTTTCCCCCTTTTTTCCCCATATTTTCCAGGCTTAGATTCTCATAACTGGAAATTACCTTTCAATAATGTTAGGTCGCTGATTTCGGCCTGACAAGTGCTCCAAGAAATACAGCAGTCAACTCTGGATCATTCAATACACTTATTCAACTAACACCAGGTAAGTTAAATTCACTGTGTTAAAGCGTTTTAATTTTAGTTCACTTGGTTTGAGATTTGAAAGAGAATTTATTTAATATAGCTTTCTGTGTTGTTTATAAAATAATTAAATTTGTAAACGATATGAAAGTTGACCCAATCTACCAAATGAATCTTATTTGGAACAATTAGAATGCTGTAGAAATAATAAAATGATCGCTGTTTGTGTCCTAAAGATTTATCAAGGGACGGTAAATCTAAAGAAGAAGGGAGAAAAAACATACAAAAAGTTATGAAGTAATTAGTACCAGCAACTTATTAAGATAAGTGCACTGTATCAAGAGATTTACTGATTAGGCTAATAAATTGCATTAATTCAAAAGATTATCTGCAAATTAATTCCATAAAAGCAACTGTGAACCAATATAAAAGTAATTGCCAATTTTGGCGTAAATAGTTAATATATCCATCAAAAATTAGCAATACAATTGTTGGAGCTCAATAGACACTTAAGTTACTCGATCACTCAAGTAACTAGAGGACTACCATATTTGAACAAATTTTAACTCGTTACTTTTAACTTTGGATCCTGTTGTTACCACAGTTTTCACAATCATTTTTATCAAAATATTATTAAATGAACAAGCAATTCGCTGTGTTGTAAAATTCATTTGATTGTGTAAATTGACAATTGACTTTTGACAGTTAAAAATGGATGCAATTGCTCTAAAAATAGGATAATGTATAATGTGCATATTGAGGATGTGGCATCTCCATATGGAAAACGTTTGCAGCAATATATATTTTTGTTCCGAATGCAAGCGGTATTAGTATACGTACAATCCTTCAGATGACGGTGTTATATCTACTATATACTAATACCTAAAACCAGCTAAAATTGCCTCATTTCAATCATAAATAACTTATTGCAAATCACAATTTCACCCTTGGTTAATTTAGAAAACCAACTAAAACTCGTTATCGTGCTATATTTGTTGATTTTGACATAAAATTTCATATTTATGATTTTTTTCAATTACGGTGATAAGAAATGCGACTTTTCTGCTTATTTAATCAATTATTAAATATCGAAGGGATAATAGAAACAACTTAATAAAAGATAGTTTTCAGTATCCTCGCCTTAGCCTCAATTTACGTAGTTTTAGATAGATCTGCATTAGCTAAACTGTACCTTCCTTGAAAATAATCTGTTATTCTAAACTTCAAAAACACAGATGATTTATGACCTTAATCAAATTTAATTACTGACAAAATTAAAACTTTACATACAGGCTACATTGACCCTGAGTTTGTGATGACTCAACAACTAACCGAGAAAAGCGACGTCTACAGCTACGGAGTTTTTCTACTAGAACTTATCACTGGGCGACATGCAATTCAAGATAATATAAATCTAGTCGAATGGTCACAGCAGTTCTTGGAATTTGATTCTAAACTTCCCGAATTGATCGACCCAAGAATTTCAAACTCGTTCGACTTAGATCAACTTCTTGTTTTAGTAAATATCATACAGTGGTGTACAGAGAAAGAAGGGACATGTAGACCGTCCATTAAACAAGTGCTTAGATTGCTCTATGAAAAATTCGACCCTTTGCATTCTGCATTTTTGCAAGCTATAGAAGATGAAGAGTGGAGAATGAGTAAAAGAAAGTCGAATGAAGACGCTTTGAATATTTCATCTTCGAGTACTTCAAAATCTTATCGCAGTCATACTGTTTTGCTTGAATCTAGTCCTCCTGAATCGCCGCCTACAGGCATTTTCCGTGCTTGAAGTATTATTTAGTGAGCTGTTCATCTGTTTTGAGCATGATTTTTGAGATGTTTTTATTTGTTAATTGCCACGAGAAATGTACATTGCAATAATGTACATCATATGAGTATAAAGTAGAGTAAAAAGGAGTAACTTTTCTTTCTACCTTGAAATATATTCTTCCTGTGATTGGTTATTTTGGAGTCTGTTCATTGTTGATTTTGTTGTATTAAACAAGGCCACTAAATAAAGTTAGAATTTGGTGTTTCATTCGTTGTAAAAATAAACTATTAGACATCAAAAATTGCTCAAAAGATACATGGGTGTGTGTCTTCAATTGGGACACAATGGATCTAGACCATCGAATCGCGTTTTGATTTTAATTTCAAATGTAAACATAAGATATAACGGTCAAGATGCACACACAAGACTGTCCTTGTTTTCTTTTGTTGTCTCTCATGTTTAAAATCTTGAAAATTTCAAACTTTGAAGTCATTTACATAAAACCCCTAACCAAAACTATTGTGATATCAAACTAGAATACAACAAACAATTATGGCACCGTTTTTTATGCATGTCAAATTTATTTAGTTTTAACAAAAAGCAGTTATATTTTGCCAAAAACAGATTAAACTAGTCTGAAATCGAAATGGATGGAGGTGAAATTATGATGTTAACTGTGTAATTAAGAAGGAGAATGACAGTTTAATCGTCTCACTTTTAATAAAAAAATGAAGCCGTGTTAAGAAAATTTTGATATTCGAATAGAGTATGTCTATTATATACTAACAAGGGAGAATTAACTTTCTTTTTCTTCGTCGTCGTTAAGCAATACCCTCTTAACCGCCATATCTCCTCTTAATTCCATATATCCTGACCCCCCCCCCCCCCCCCCTCCCTCCCACCTCATTGCCACCTTCATCGTACCCTTTTTTGTCGCCACCTTTGTCGTCGGCATCACATAGTTACCAGCCGTAGCTCCCGTCTCTCTTCGTCCCAATCCACACCACATGATCTTAGCCTTAACACCTCTAAATGCATCACCTCATTTCACCATTCGTATCACCTTGCATCATTGCCTAGTCTTATCTCACATTATCATTAAAATCATCAATAAAATAACCCTAGTAGTAGTAGTAGTAGTCGTCAATAACTATTAGCTCAAATG
The DNA here is from genome assembly GCA_030765085.1 of Allium cepa. Lineage (NCBI taxonomy): Eukaryota > Viridiplantae > Streptophyta > Magnoliopsida > Asparagales > Amaryllidaceae > Allium > Allium cepa. The sequence continues at coordinate 757,509,336 of CM060939.1, read as the reverse complement.
GTTAGAGGTATGACGTTTTAGACGAAAGTTATAAAGGTCGTGAGTTTGAAAATCTAAGACATCATAATGAATGCTCTGCTTGAACATGTATAACACTTGTTATCAAAAAATAACCTCGGTAGTAAGTGCAAAATGCTAATGTACAGTAGTAATAGAAGGAAAAAGTATATACAACACGTATAAAATGCTATATGAAAATATAATATAATTTCAAAATAATAAAAAATTAATATAAAATGCTACATCAAAATCAAAGTTCTTATAGTTCTAGTAGTAGTATATGTTTTATGGATTGATCAAAATAAAATGCTATAAAAAATATATGGAAAAATGCTACTTAAAAATGAAATATTACATGTATATAACATTTACCAATCAGATATTTGTGTTCAATATAATAATAAAGTTCAAATCACATAAATAAAATATAGGAACACACACAATACATAAGTGTATAAAAGCACAAAGGCACATAATAATGTTGGTTTCTAATATCCACTTCATATAAAATGATACTTAAGCATATAACAAAGAATAAAATGCAACAACAAAGTGGCATTAAAATAAGACATTATGTTTAGACACACATGCACGCACATACATACATAAATAATACACATACATACGTGTGTGTATTTTTTTTTGGAGGGGGGAGAGAGGGCGTTTAATAACACCTCAAATAGTACAACACCCTCAATGTCTTTTGTTTTCCACCAAAAGTTCCGATTTAAATAATAGTTCATTCTCTCTCTTTTCAATACTACTATTATTTAAATCGAAACTTGTGGTGAAAATCAAGAGGCATTTGAGGTGCTACACTGTTTGATGTGCTATTAAACTTTCTTCATATATATGTATATGTATGCATGAATGTGTGTACATATTGGATGTTCCAATTCACATACTGTTATTGTAAGTAGTATTAAAAACATAGAAGGTTATAGTACATGCTATTTAGAATTATGGATCTCATTCAAATTTATCATACTATCACTAATTTCTCTGGAAAGAAAATCATTCTTTTAGAAAGGTGGCATGACATATAACAATGAACTTTGTTCCTCCATATAGTAAAATAGGTATTCTGGTATAACCAATAAACATATGCAAAACCAGTTCAGCTTTACGTTCTACACAAACTCAATATTTAAAATGATTTAAGATATGTCTGTTTCCGGTCCATATACGATATGGAACCACAAGCAAATAATAGATGATTCTATGTTTCATGTAACAGTCCGACTTTCTACGCTGTATATATAAATAAATTTAATTAAAATTAATTTGTTCAAATTTGATTTGTGATAGTTAATGTTCTGAAGTGTAAATAATTTTTATGTGAATTAAATAATTGAGAAGTAAATTTGTCTTGTGGTGGGAATAGCACCCAAAAAAGTACAACACCTTCAATGTCGTTTAATTTCCACTACAAGTTCCGATTTAAATAATAATTTACTATTATTTAAATCAAAACTTGTGGTGAAAATCAAAGAGCATTTGAGATGCTGCACCGTTTGATATGCTATTGAATGCTCCTCATATATATATGTATGTGTATATGTATGTATGTATTTGTGTATATATTGGATGTTCCAATTCACATAATGTTATTATAAGTAGTATTAAAACATAGAAGGTTACATAATGATATAGTACATGCTATTTAGAATAAAATTATTCAATTACCGAAATATAATTTATAAAACGAGGGGTGAATCAATTTAAAGTAAATTGAAATTTGTTAACAAATAAATTAAATAAGTTGTTAAAAAAAAAGAATGAATATATGGGCAAAGTAAATTAATTATAATCTAGCTTTTAATTAAACAAGGCCAAAGCCCATTACCGTTCTCTCCCCGTTTCTCGAAAACTCTTTCCGCTTCTCAACTCAACGTCAAACCCGTATATTTCCCACTTTTATCATATTCTTAGCCATAATTACCAAATCAGATCGCACAGGAAGAAAAATCAAAATCGCGTTTGGCTTGAAGATGCTAGCACTAGAGGAGTCGATTGACTTGAGGTAGGTGCACGAGCCTGGTGATGGAGCAGAGTATACGTTCGAATGCGACGTGATGCTGCGATTGGAAAATGGGTCGCAACCGACCTAGAGCACACACAGGCAGGTGATAGTGATGATGCATGAGCGTTTTTTAGGGTTACGACGTGGGGGTTTTGGTAGTGGCGAAGGACGATAATTAAGACGTGGTGCGAGCAGCGTTTGGGGACAACAATGTTGAGTTGCGCGGTAGCAACGATGACAGAGGCGACATGATAAGTTGTCAGAGCTTCAGTTCGTGCAGGCTTGGTTGTGTCATGAATTGCGTCGTGTTGATTGCAGTGGTTGAAGGTGGAGGAGCTGGAAGCGTATGGATTTGGCGTGTGTTGAAGGCGAAGTGCAGCAATTATCGACGATTTGATTGAACGAGCATCAATTTGGTGAGTTTTCTCACTCGCAACTACGCTCTAGAATAGAATTCCCTTTATATTACTGTTAATTGATTATTGTTTGGATGAATTGGTTTGAATTTGGATTGTTATTTTATTGGATGAAATTGATTGTCTGTGGATGATTGATGGTTGATATGATTTGAAATAGTTGGAATTGTGGTGTAAACCATGAATTATTTGTTGTTGCGATAACGATTGGTTTATTGTTGATTATACTTCCGTTATGTGATGTTTGACTAGGAAGTATATGTTTGTAAATAATGGAGCGACTTTTAAAATTAATCGAAAATGAGGTAAATGAATTAAACGAGGAAGATTTAAAGTAATTAAGTTATTTTGAGAATAAGTAACAAATTCTAAAAAGATGTTTTTATTTAACATTGAGATTACTTGGTATTAATGGAAAATTTGAAAGAGAGATTTAAAAAAAAAAAATATGCAAGAGGAATAATATTGAAGATTTTATGAATTTAATTTATTTGAAGATGATGAGTTTTGTAATTTTATTAATAAGGGAATTTTCGAAGATTGATTGTTATTTGGATTAAATTGGTTGTTGTTTAGATGAATTGGTTTAAATATGGATTGTTGTTTTGCAATTGCATATCGGTTCTGCAATTTGCAGATGATACCTTACCTTTTTCTTCTCATCTTCTTAGATACATTTTTACTCTCAAATTTATTCTTTATACTTTCGAGCTTTTATCTGGCTTAAAAATTAATTTTGAAAAAAGTTCAGTTTTAGTTTAAACGATTTTGAAAATGTGGAAAACCTTGTAGCTAATACCCTAAACTGCAAAAGTATGGCCTTTCCTTTTGATTATCTTGGATTTGTGATTAGACCTTCCAAACTCAAGCATGATGATTGGCTTATCATTATTGATAAAATTAAAAATAGGATTTCTAATTGGAATGAGAGATTTCTATCTAGAGCAGGTAGGCTTGTTTTAATAAACTCGGTTTTATCAGCCTTACCGATCTACTGGATGTCTATGCATCTGTTTCCAGATTGGGTCATTGATAAAATTGATAAAATCAGTAGAGATTTCTTATGGAGTGGGGATAATATTACTAACAGCATTAAATGTCTTGTAAACTGGAAAACTATTTCTAGAGCCAAAAAGGAGGGTGGTTTAGGAGTTATAAATTTGTGTAACATGAATTTATCTCTTTTAGGTAAATGACTTTGGAAGTTTAAAGATATTAATGATAACGCTATTTGGAAAGAGATCATTTCTAAATATTTCTATAACGGTAATATCAATTTACACCAAATGGATTATTCACTTTCCCACAATCTAAATTATTTTTGGAAAAACATTTTAAAATGTCATGAAAATTTTAACTTAGGAACTAAGACGATTGTACACTCAGGAAATTGTACTTCTTTTTGGCATGATTGTTGGATTTCGATCGTGCCTTTTAAGTTTGAGTTTAAGGATTTGTATGATATCTGTAACTTTAAGTATGCTTTAATTAACGAAGTTTACACTTCGGATAATGACCCTCCTTGGAATTTCAGTTTTAACAGAATATTAGTAGGATCAACCCTTAGACAACTTTTTTTGCTTTATGCCAAATTAAATCTTTACAATATCGATAATGATAATGATTTTATTAGTTGGGAATGGGATAAGAGTAAGAAATATACTTCAAACTCTTTTTATAGATTTATTAATTTTTCGGGTGCTACTAATATCTCTTTTAAATATATGTGGAAATCTAATGCTCCTCCTAAATAATATTCACATGTGGTTAATTCTTCACGGAAAACTTAATACAATAGAACTCTTAAAGAGAAAAAACATTCAAAACGATAATAAATGTTATTTTTGTAATCTGCATCTTGAGGACACTAACCATATATACTATGATTGTCAGGACTCTAATTACATCCTCACACTCTTAAAATTTTTAACTTTAATATTATAACTAAAATTTTGGATTGTGAATTCTACTGGATTCATTTTAGATTCAGATTCAACAAGAATATTAGATTTTTACTAGACACTTTATTCATTATTATTAGTTGGTTTATTTGGTTTGAGAGTAATCAAAGAATTTTTAATAATCATAACAGTCACTTTAACAAATTGATTTTTTCTATTTCTACATTTTGTTTCAACTAGATTTCTAATCCCAAATATAAATTAGCTAACAAAATCCATTTCAAATGGTATCTTAACAAGATTAGTTATAATATTAACTTTTTTAAACATAACAATGAGTTTTATAGCGCTAATAATAGTATCATTAATAATTTTCCTAGTTTAATGAATGATCTCAATCTTAATCATAGCTTACTTTCGATTAAAGATGATTAGATCAGGTCGGCCTCAATTTTTGCTCTCCCATGATAGTCTTAACTAGGCTTTCACTTCATTCCTTTAAATACATATATATGTATATTTACTATTTAAATATACATATATATGTTTCATTCTAATGTTTTCCTTAGTCATGTTTCAGTTACAGGTCTAGGAGATACAATTTCAGGTTCTCTTTTCAGGTTTCTCATGTCTTCAGGTTGCTGGATATCAGATTGTAGAGAGGCCATCAGTGCATTCTGGACTTCTTGTTGTCTTCTCCTCGGTTTTTGGATTCTGCTATCTCCATTATGGAATTCTTTTTCAGGATGATTTATTCTTCAGTTGGACGCTACTTCTTCTTGATCAGAGCCTTCAGTGTGGCCTCTCTAGTCAGCGTATCCTCTTCGGAGCTGTTGCTTATTCGCTTCCGCTGATTCATTTTTCTGGGCTTTCTTTTTAGTTTGAGTCCCCAATCGGTTTTATGTTCTTTCCCTTTTGTCTTTGTTTGCTCTTATAGCCTCTTAATATCGAGATTCGAAGGGTGGTGTCCTTGCCAGTTTTCATCTTAGGGGTTCCGAGATTAGTCTTATGTATTTTTATTTTTGTTACCTGCCAGACATGTTGGCAGCTTCTTATTCGTGTCATTTATATATATTCACATGTGTGCTCTCCTCTACACGTAGAGGATTACACATTTTTCTTAAAAAATATATGGATTGTTGTTTTATTGGATGAAATTGGTTGTTTGTGGATGATTAATGCTTGATATGGTTTGAAATGGTTGGAAGAGTTAAATTATTTATTTATCATTGATTATAAAAATATTTGAAGGGTATTTATGCAATGAAATTTGAAGTTCTATATTTAAAGTGATGAGTAATTTGAATTCAATAGATGGCAATTTTATAAAATAATATTTTGATGTAACTGCAAGTTGAATGCAACTTATTTTATTTACAGAAAATTATCATTTATGGAGTTTGAAACATATGTTATAAAGTAAATTTTTGGAAGTAATATATATATATATATATATATATATATATATATATATATATATATATATTGGTGTTGATTATCAATGTATTTTGGAAATACATTATATAGGTTAGAATTTGAGTTTGATGGATCACTTTTCAATAATAATGATTTTAAAGAGGTTTAGAAAATAAATGAGGATTTAAATTAACGATTTTGAAATAATATACTTGAGTTTACAAATATTTATGGATTGAGAATATTCTTTTGATTTGAAGATTTAGAGGTTGTAGGAAAATATAGACTTCATTGCGGTATTTCTATAATCGAAGAAAAAATTTAAGACAAGGATTTTGGTGGTTTTAAATTCATCGAAAGATCTGAATAAAGTTTCTTTGAAAATAAATTTGAGACTTCAAATTATGGGATTTTGAGGATTATTATATATATTTTTTGAAAGAGGGAAATGAATAAAGAGGTATTTGTTAAATTAATTGAAGTATTTTTATAAAAGAAGGAAAAATGAAGTGAAATATATTTAAACTAAACCCTTCATCTCGTTAATCACAAATTGAATAAAATATGATGTGTGTAAGGATGAATGTTGATTTGTATGCTGGAACGAGATGACATTAAGTTACACGTTGTGTTGAATTATAAAATAATAAAATTGATGAATATTGAATTGAAATAAAATTAAGCAAGAGTGAATTAATAAGCGAAATGGAAATTTATTTAATATTGATTAATTGAGAGTATTGTGTATATAATTGTATTTCACCAGGCGCTATGGGACGTTTGTGTGGGATGTGTTTATTTACTAAACACAGTATAATGTCGGGTAATTCATTGAAGACCGAGTATTTAATATTTGGATATCGGTGAATTATTTAATATTATACACAAATATTAATCGATATTACTTGGATTTCTGACTTGCGTGCGAGGTAAATTATATTATTTCTTATTATCTTATTTTAAAGCGAAAATAGAATCATCTCTGTTTTTGAGTGGATCGAGGTGTACGAAGTCCCTTACGTAGATGTGATGGTGAGTTTTTGCTAGCCCTATCCTAGGTTGACCGACCATGGGTAGCTCCCGGATGGTTGCGACGGCATGGCCACCTCGTCCCATAGTCACAGTCTGCTGCATGAGCCAATAGGACGAACATGGAACGGAGTGAGGAGGTTGACGATGGGAGCAAGGAGTGAGGAAGCGACATGCGTTTATTATGCAGCTAAAGACTGATGATGACACTCATAAAATATTTACGAGTAGGATCTCCCTTTGCATTTGAGAAGTAGCGAGGCTCAGGTGTTGATTCAGCTTCTGATATTAGCATTAATAATAACAGTATCTATAGCAATAGCAATAATGAAAATACACATGAAAAATAAAATAAATAAATCTAATACTGCTAAATAAATATGAATATATTGATATGCGATGTATGATGTGTGTATGCATGTGATGTGTGTGATGTGCGATGTGTGGATGTGTGCGGTGTGTGAGATGCGTGATGTGTGGATGTGTGTGATGTATGCGATGAGTGCGATGTGCGATGTGTGAGCTATGTGTAGTGTACGATGTGTGCGATGGATGTTCAATGTGTGTGATGGATGTTTGATGTATATTGTGTGACATGTGTGATACAGTTTGATGTCTGCTGGATGTTTTGTTGTTTAATGTGTTATGGATGTTGTTTGATGTATTGTGGATGTTTCATTAATTCTTGGATTGAATTTCTTTATCATGCCGCGCATATGTTATTCCTTGTGATATCATTTAAATTTTCACTATTGAACCTAGACATAGTCTAACCAGTTTATTATTTATATAATATTCAGATCAGTCTGAAACATTACAGGTTCAGGAACGAGTAGAACAGTTTGTGATTATTGGGCTTAGTTGGAGGCTAGATACTATTGGCAGTATTGAGTACTATTCTGTATGTGTTAATGTGATGTTGCGATGTGTATACTAGACATGTATGTATAATTTTGATGATAGTGAGCATTTGACTATTTTGTAGACCCACTTTGACTCGGTTATATTTATTATTATATGTTATCGCTGCGTAGATGACTCATACATATACATGTATATGTATTAGTCCTACGATTTTAACAACCCTTTGAATTTGACATATCCATACATGAACAGTTGTCCAAATTATATTATATCGTATTTAATGTAAGTTCAATTTCGATTTGAATTGAAAACTGTTTGTCAAATAAATTTGAATATGTTAATTGTCTAAATGCTAAATTTCAATTAGTTTAATTGCATGTGACTGCAACAATATGTGTATGTGTGTGTGTATGGGGAAGGATCAGCAGCCCCCATAATAGAAACATGTGGCTGGAATTAAGGGGTTATGTTTGAAGGCTGAATTCAAGGACTAGTGATCCTTTCTATATATATATATATATATATATATATATTGAGAATATGTAGTTGTATTTAGATTTTATGTAAAATAGTGATCCTTCCTATATATATATATATATATTGAGAATATATAGTTGTATTTAGATTTTATGTAAAATATATTCTAGATAATGTTCACTAAGATTTCTTTCCTAGTAAAAAGGGTCTTTATATATAATTTTACATGTTAAACAATTACTCCTTCTGTTTAAAGATCTAATTCCTAATGTTTTAAGATATACACATCACCTAAAATTTAAAGTAAACTTGATATTATAAAATATCTAATGTATAATGCATATTTGTTTATATGTAACCTTTGGCTATAATATTTTTTTCTTCTGCAAATCAAAGAAAAAAGAGGAAATTGCATATACATATTTTTATACATGTTTATGTATTTCTATCAAATATATCAAACATAAGTTAAAATACATAAATGATTATCATACACATAAGTGTAGCACTAAGATTGTAAATTCATACACACATACATATACAAATAATTTACTCATATAATTTTTTTTGAAATAATGCTCGAGTATAATCATATAGATCGTGATGATGTATTTAAAAAGAATGAAACCTTGAGGAAAGAGCCTAGTGCTGTACATGCTGGAATCGTAGATCAACGTCCAAAAAATCCTTTTCGATTTTAATTATGCTTTCTAAGGCCTAGTTTTAAGTGTTATAATGGAAGAGATGAAGAGGAGATGTAACAATCCGGTATTTCGTGCCATTCGCATCCGCACATGTCGGATTTGAATTGCTCAAAACATCATATTGTTAATTTATATTTGGCAAAGCTCAGCATATACAGTAAATAAATCAATCACAGAATTACAGACACATAGTAGTATAAAAATAATGCAGCAGAATAGATAAATAGTAGTTCATGAAGCTACTATATAAAAAACAGAGTTTGAAATAAAATACAACAGAATATCTCAAATACAGTGAATTTTCAAGTACGAACAGATGACATCTCTGAACAAATCAACTGGAAAAGCTGAAAGCTGGATAGATGCAGATGGATCTCCAAGTGAAGCTCCAACTCCAAAGGCGAGTCTCAAATGCTGTATCACTCAGTCTAACACGAGCGTAAAACAAAACACAAAACATTCGAGTCAGGATTAACATTCTTATATCAATAAATCCAACTCAAGTGAAATAACAACTTAAATACAAGTAAATTAAAGGATGTTTGGGATAACCATCGTCTAAGGATCCGTGGAACTATCTACTATGTAGTAATATACGCTGCTATAATATGTCTATAGTAAAGTAAAAGATATTAAAATAGCGTTAAGGCGTTACCCATATCCCTCTTAACACATTTTTATATAATACCGTAGTCTATACAGATACTGTAAACTCCATCCATAGGTAGGCAATCCCCGGATAGATATACCGTTTATGGATCTAGACTGGTGGTAACGCATATCAGCCACTACCGTCCACCTCGTGACACACTCCCAAACCAAAGGGTGCACCCAATCACATCACAAAAGCAAATAGAATGGTATCGAAGAAATGTGTCCGATCGGAGGATTGACATCACTTGGCCCGGCATGGCTCCTGTTTTAGCCGCATCAAGCTGACTGACGGGAGTCAGGGTCACATAAATACCATATAGAACCGTCACCAAACCATCCTACTTCATTTTGGAATCTCCACTACGTACATAGTTGTCAAATTGGTTTCGGTATTGGTGGAGAGTATGACAATACCCGATCCCGGTCTCTTTAACAACTAATCGTTATTATAACACCGTGGTCATTTCAAAATAGTTTATACTTAAAAACCAAAATATCATTTCCATTTCCAACCATGTCAATATAATATGATTTCCATTTCAAATATATCTATTTTCAAAATCATAGCACTTCAAAGTTACAATATTTTCGAGACCAAATACTTGAATTTACAACACTTTGAAATCATAGTACTCTCCTTTAAATAGTTTAGATATTAATAATAGTATATATAATGAAATAGTTTATAAAATAAAATAGTTTATATAAAATAGTTATAAGTTAAAATAGTTTATATTAAAATAATTAGTATAAAATAGTTAAAATAGTTTTATGTTAAAATGATTTATAATAAAATAGTTTATTTTAAAATAATTTACAAAGTAAAACAAATAAATAGTTTTGAGATATAATTTAAAATATTTTATATGATAAAATTGCTTCCTCAAATTTCACAAATCGATTCAAATTAACTCAACTCCAAAAATTCAAATTAAATCTCAATCTCAAATCATCAATTTCAATTCAATTCAATTTCTAAATAAACCATTTCAAGCTATATCAATTCCAAACATATATTTTAACCACAAAATAAACCATTTAAATTTCAATATATTTCAAAGCTTTAATATTCAAACATTTTCAAAACTAGATTTGATAATTCCATATATATCAAAATTTAACTTCGTTATTATTTAGTTTTGAAATGTTTACTTAACAAATCCAGTATCATTTAAGTAAAACCCCAAACTCCAAATAAACTAAATATTTCCCTCAATTCATCTAAACTTGAAATATTCATTTATTTACCTTAAACCAAGATCAAGTTATAAAATCATATCCTTTAAAATCTCAATTCCAATAAGTTTCAAATCAATTTGATTAAATAAATTTCTTAATTAAATACAGTTTCAAATAAATTCAAATTTATCTTTCCAACCTTATTTATAAAAATCATTATAAATCTATCTTAAAATATAGTTTCAAAACTAACTTATAACCTTAAAATTTTCAAACATATAAATTTAAAAATCTAAATTTTTAAACCCTTACAAAATAACACACACATACATATATATAATAGCTTAAAATCAATATTTATTAAAACCAAAATATTCTTTTCATAACCTTGGAAATCATTTAAATATATATATATATATATATATATATATATTGTTAGAAATGCGGATTATGGATCTTAAGGCTAGAATAAACACTAGAGAAGGGTGATAATGTTTTAAGGAATTACTAAATCTTTTTGAGTTTATGTTAATTTAAACGCAAATGTATGCAATATTCAGACACAGATACGATCACAGAAACAAACACAGATGCAGAAATAAAGTAAAAGCAGTAAAGGAAAGAACACATCAGATTTTATACTGGTTCGGAGTTACCCTACATCCAGTCCCGCACACAAGTTCGGATTTCCTTTCAAAAGCAATATTTACAATTACACCCTCGATTTCAAGGCTACGAGGTACACCCTCCAAATTCACAATTCTCTGGGTAGACATACTTGATTTCACGGGCAACAAGTTCACCCAATTGATTTTCTAGGCTACAATCACACCTTTACACTTGATTGATTTCCAAGACTACAATCACACATTTTCTCACTAAATTGATTACAGAGAAGTCTATAACTCTGAATAGCACTGAGGATCTTGTTGAGATAGTGATAGAGAATCAAACCAGAAATGATTTAGTTAGATTCAATGTTGATTTCGGCAGAGTAATGGTAAGAATATGTATAAAGAAATATGGAAGAAGAAGGGGAGTGAAAACCAGAAAATATGATTAGAAATTCATTGAAAACAGCCCATATTTATAGAAGAACAACAGCCTTGTCCATTCGTGAAGGGATATGACGAATAGAAACTTCTTTTGAAATTCAAAATTTTGAAATCAACTGACACTATGTCGACATGGGTAACTTGGGTATGTCGACATCCCAAAGGAAATTTTGGTGTTTTGTTTTTCTTTGAAAATAACTTTTATCTTATATTAAAACTATTTAAAACTTTTATAAATATACTTAACTATAGTTAAAATACATAAATAAACATAGAGAATAATATTTTGGTATAAATAAAATTTTACTTATAATTTTATATTTAAATCTGTATAAATATTTAAAATTAAATATATTATTATTAAAAGATAGTTTAAAACTAAGGATAATTTGATTTTGAAATTAAAGATTATTTTGAGGCTAAAAGTATTTAAAACCAGGATAGATGATTTTGATTCTTTTAGAAGGAAGGTTTTAAAATCATTTTGAAAATAAGATATAATTTTGTAAAAACATTTTGAATAAAAGTTAGTGGATACAAAAAAATGTTCCATTAGATTTTTCGTAGGTTCCATCCTACTTAGGGTTCCATCCCTTTAACGGGCTTGAAGTGGATTTCATTCCCGAATAAATTGAATTTTAAGATGCCAGTGATTTTCTAGGAGTTTTAACAAAATTCATAATTAAAATTACTTGTTCTTGAAATCTTGAACTCTTGATAATCTTGATATTCTTGATACTCATGAGTCTTCAATCTTAATATGTTGAATCTTTTTACTGTACAGTCTTCATTCTTGGTACCTGCATGGTTAAATCCTGCATATACATATATATCTAAACTATAATGTTAGTATTTATATTTTATAATCCTATTCTAAGGTTGTTGTCATCAAAACCATCATCTCAAGGACTAACAATCTCCCCCTTTTTAATGATGACAACCTTTGTTTATAAAATATTACTTCTATCCTACTAACTCCTTCTTAATCTAATATCTCCCCCTTAATCTATGCCTAACTATCCTATTTTATATTTCTCCCCCTTTGTCATCAACAAAAACTAACTCCACACTATATAATCTCCAAACTATATAAATCCCCCTCATTCTTGGTTTAAAGAACCTGCATTTATAAGCTATACAATGTAATATATATATAATAGATAGATTAAGAGATAATTATGCTAATAGACATGATAATTAGTTAAGGATCATATAAATATCAATGCATATTTATACATGTTTTTCACACCAAATATCAATCCAAATCAAATCAAATCAAATCAAACAATTCAAATCAAATCAAACAATACGAGGAACTTCCACCCATCCTTCTTCTCTAAATATACGGTCTGCTTTAATGGCATCCCAATTTTCATTATCATTAGTGAGAGAAACTGGAGGATGTGCTTCGTTATCATCCTTGTGTAGGGAGGAAATCATCCATCGCATTGCATCGAAATGCCTTTATTGCTCCTTGATCATCTGCATTTGACTCAACTCTAAGTGTCGCTGGTTTCGAAGAATGAACGAAAGAATATTCTTGAAAGAATTAAGAGTCTCTTCAAGATTTTGGGATAAATTATGAATTGGATTGGCCATATCCAAGTTTGTGAGTAGAATAAGAGACAAAGTGAATAAGAAATAATATTGAGTGATGAATTTTGGAAGAAATAGGTATTTATATGTGCGGAAATTCGTTTGAAATGAATAGACATAAGGTAGTTATTCAAATTTCAAATTTAAAATGAAGTGTCATTTCTGACCAGTACATGTCGACATGGTCATAGGGGGATGTCGACATGGTGCAATGAATTTTGATAGCTTATTTTGATTTTGTGAATAATTGTGTATATACATATATTTATATAATATACTAACATTTATTCTAGAGATAAGATAAGCTAGATAACAGAAAGGAAATTCAATTTCATTGTATAATAGATCAATACTATGATTTAACATTAAAACTACATGAACATTCAAATCAAAATAAACTAAAACAAATACAATGAGTACGAAAATGTAGAACTAGTTAAAGGATGACGAAGATGAAGATAATCCAAGCTTCTTGCTGGCCTTGGAAATAAACTTGTTCATCTTGGTTGAAATTTTGTCCAACTTCTTACTAACGGATCGTTTAAGAATCTGTTGATTCTCAACAATGGTCTTTTGGTTTTTGAGAAGGGTTTTGTTGGATGGATTAAGAGGATAATCAATGCTTTTCAAAGATGTTTCACCTTCTTCTTCTTCTTCAATTTCCATTTCATCCTCTTCTTCTTCTTCCTCTTCCTCTTTTTCCATCTCGTCATGAGCCAAACGCTCTTCCTTTTCGGCAAGAGTCTCATAAGGTTGAAAAACAAATGGAATTTTCATAAGAGAAATGTTTGAGTGATTAAAAACATTTCTTGGAACAAATTCTTCTCCTTTGAAATCCACTCTAAAATAGTTAAAAATTCGAGTGAGATAGATTCCATGATACAAAGTATTCTCACCCATTTCAAGATTTTTGGGACGAAGTTCATCCAAAATAACTTGTGCCCAATTAATATCATAATTTTCAAAAATAGCAAAAAGTGCTTTGCAAACTTTTGAAGTAGGATTGATAAAATTCTCTCATCTTGGGTCAAAGTATGTTGTAAAAGAAGATTAACAATTCTAGCTTTTGATCGAAAGTTTTGATTTTTGAATTCAAAATTATCATTTCCTTCGAAAATGTGATGAAATGTCTCACGATCATTTTCATTAATTTTAAAACTAGAAAGATCCATTCCCGTACTCTTGCAATTGAGAATGGTATCCAAAAGATCACAATTCAAAACAATTTTAGTGCCTTTGACACTACTCCAAATTTCATCATCATTTCCAACATAAAATCCACGGTTTAAATTTGCATAGAAAATTTTAACAAGATTTGGATAACAAACAAAATCATTTTGAGAAGCATCCACAAGACAAAGAATTTGATTGTTTGCAAAAAGAGAATCAATTTCATGAGAAGAGAAATCTTGAAATATAGCAAACTTTCCGGGATGGACTTTTGCATAGTTAGCATAATTGATGTATGCTTTTATAGCCTCCGGATCATTAAAGAGTTGCTCTTTTATCTTTCTGTAAATTCTTATGGTCGAGGAGTTACTTGAAGAAGTCATTAGAGTGAGAGTAGAGAGCTTGAAGTTTTGAAGAGAGAGTTTGAATTTGAAAATGAGAGTGAAAAGATGTGATAAAAGATAGTGAATAAATAGATTCTCAAAGGACATGTTCTCTGGTCAAAAGATGCCTTTTCAGAGAATTGATTGAGGTGAAAATGTGGAGGGAAATTCAACCATTTGAATTCAAATTTTGAATTTTAATTTATGTACCCATGTCGACATCATGGTGGGGACCATGTCGACATGTATCTTTGAATTTCTATGATTTATTTTTCCTAAGTATTCTAATATATATAAATATATACTTATTATTTTTAATGTATATATATCTGGAATAATTCTGAAATTATAGTATATTCTATAAAATATCATAATACTATTAAAAATAAAAATAAAAATAAATAATAATAATAATAATAAAATAATAGTAAAAATAAAAATTTTAAAATTCAAATAACACATCAGAATCAATCAATCAAGCAACCAATTCTAAACATGCAATTTCAACCAATTGTATTGTAAATGTGTACCTTTTTCTGAGTCCGTTTCTCTGAATTCGTCGAAGTCGAGAACTGCTGTGAAACACATATTTGAATTATCTGTCTTCTGATCATCATCGCTTGAGGACGAGTCTGAGTCATCTAAAGTAGCAGTAAATGCACGTTTTTGTTTCTTTATGGAATCATTGTTTATAGGAAGATTTTGCCTATCTGGATACGAACAGTCTCTTTTGGTATGGCTTGATTCGTCACAGTTGAAACATTTGACATTGTTTGACACTACATTCTGATTTTCAGAGTTCTTATAGTTGTTTTTTTTAGATTATTCATCTTTCTATATTTCAGAAATTTCCAAAAATTCCTGGTTATAAAGGCTATCTTTTCATCATTATCACTGTTTGAGTCTGATCCATCGGTCAATGCATTGAATGCCATTGATTTCTTTTCAGATGCTTTGCTTTCTCTTCTCTCAATCATTTGAACTTCAAACGACATTAGATTTTCAATTAATTCTTCTATCTTTAAGGTACTGATGTCATTTGCCTCTTCGATCGCAAGTGTCTTTTGATCCCATTCTGGAGTAAGAGAATTTAAGCTTTTTCTGACTTGATCTTCTTCCGAAAATTCCTTTCCCAAGGATATTAGAGAATGCACAATATCCTGAAATCTAATATACATATCTGAAATAGACTCATTAGAATTCATTTTAAATAATTGAAACTGATTTGTGGGCAAGGAAATTTTGGTCTATTTAACTTTACTTATTCCTTGGTGAGTAACTTGCAAAGTTTTCTAGATTTCATATGCAGACTTACAAACTGACACTCTATTAAATTCATTCCTATCAAGTGAACAAAATAGAATATTCATTGCTTTAGAATTATTTTGTGCAATAGTCTTTTGCTCAGCGGTCCACTGTGCAAAATCAGTTGTGGGTTCGGAATATTTAGTCTGTGTGATATTCCAAGTGTTTAATCCTATAGATTGTAAACATATTTTCATCCTACATGCCCAATATGCATAATTACTGCCATTAAAAAGTGGTGGTCTGACAGTAGACCGACCTTCTATAAATGAACTAGTGATAGTGATGATAGAACTAGTGTTGGTAGTGTTACTAGTACCAGTGTTGGTAGCCATTTTGAAAATTTTTCAAAATTCAGATTATGAAAACCTTGCTCTGATACCAAATGTTAGAAACGTGGATTATGGATCTTAAGGCTAGGATAAACACTAGAGGGAGGTGAATAGTGTTTTAAGGAATTACTAAATCTTTTTGAGTTTTTGTTAATTTAAACACAAATGTATGCAATATTCAGACACAGATACGATCACAGAAACAAACATAGATGCACAAATACAGTAAAAGCAGTAAAGGAAAGAACACACCGAATTTTATACTGGTTCGGAGTTACCCTATATCCAGTCCCGCACACAAGTACGGATTTCCTTATAAAAGCAATCTTTACAATTACACCCTCGATTTCAAGGCTACGAGGTACACCCTCCAGATTCGCAATCCTCTGGGTAGAGATACTTGATTTCACAGGCAACAAGTTCACCCAATTGATTTCCTAGGCTACAATCACACCTTTACACTTGATTGATTTCCAAGGCTACAATCACACCTTTTCTTACTAAATTGATTACAAAGAAGTCTATAATTCTGAATAGCACTGAGGATCTTATTGAGATAGTGATAGAGAACCAAACCAGAAATGATCTAGTTAGATTCAATGTTGATTTCGGCAGAGTAATGGTAAAATATGTATAAAGGAATGTGGAAGAAGAGGAGTGAAAACCAGAAAATATGATTAGAAATTCGTTGAAAACAGCCCATATTTATAGAAGAACAACAGCCTTGTCCGTTCGTGAAGGGATATGCCGAATAGACACTTCTTTTGAAATTCAAAATTTTGAAATCAACTGACACTATGTCGACATGGGTAACTTGGGTATGTCGACATCCCAAAGGAAATTTTGATGTTTTGTTTTCTTTGAAAATAACTTTTATCTTATATTAAAACTATTTTAAACTTTTATAAATATACTTAACTATAGTTAAAATACATAAATACATATAGAGAATAATATTTTGGTATAAATAAAATTTTACTTATAATTTCACATTTAAATCTAAGTATAAATATTTAAAAGTTAAATATATTATTATTAAATGATAGTTTAAAACTAAGGATAATTTGATTTTGAAATTAAAGATTATTTTGAGGCTAAAAGTATTTAAAACCAGGATAGATGATTTTGATCCTTTTAAAAGGAAGGTTTTAAAATCATTTTGAAAACAAGATATAATTTTGTAAAAACATTTTGAATAAAAGTTAGTGGATACAAAACAATGTTCCACTAGATTTTTCGTAGGTTCCATCCTATTTAGGGTTTCATCCCTTTAACAGGCTCGAAGTGGATTCCATTCCACGAATAAATTGGATTTTAAGATGCCAGTGCTTTTCTGGGAGTTTTAACAAAATTCTTAATTAAAATTACTTATCCTTGAAATCTTGAACTCTTGATAATCTTGATATTCTTGATACTCATGAGTCTTTAATCTTGATATCTTGAATCTCTATAATGTACAGTCTTCATTCTTGGTACCTTCATGGTTGAATCCTGCATATACATATATATCTAAACTATAATGTTAGTGTTTATATTTTATAATCCTATTCTAAGGTTGTTGTCATCAAAACCATCATCTCAAGGACTAACATACATATATATATGTGTGTGTGTGTGTGTGTGTGTTGACCAACAGTGTCTGTATATAATTTTCTATCCTATGGTCAAGTGATACGGATATTTATCATCTCAATCCGGAATTTAAATATATACGGGTATATATCATTTCAACCCGCAATCTAAAATTCAATTCAAACGAAAATCGTTTGGGTTTATCTTTTCAACTCATAATGATTTTCTCCTATTCAACAGATCGTTTGGGTATGTATCATTTCAACCCATAGGGAATTCTATACTAACAGGGAACTTGCAGAGTGATAACATATATGATAATAATATAACATGCATATATCATCAATAACAATATAATATAAACAATATGATATGGTGTCATATCCCACAGGTGAACAGTTATAGATAATAGCATAACATATATAAACTTTAAATAATCAACAGTTCAATTTAGCAGTATATTTCAATTGTCATTTCAACTGAAATCAAATTTAATAAATATAAAAACGTTAATCGTGAGTGATTGCTCACCTTTTGAGGATAGAGAGGATAGACAATGAAATTGAGTTATGAAATGCAAGCACAACTTCCAAAGAAAAGCTAGATCGACACGAATTCAGAAGCCGTGAGAACATGAAATGGATTTTAGCACGATGATGAAACAAAAAAAATGTATACATATGAGTGATATACGTATACATTTATTTCATAATATTTGACATAACGATATTATACACATCATATATAAAATCTCCTCCCACAATTTCAAGACGAATGACCCGAATATCGTTTGTTGTCAAAGTTTATTGTTTTTTTTAATATAATATGTACATATCAAACTGTTGTGTACCAATAGGAACACGCTTAGACCAGAATATAACACTATTATAAAAAAATCTAGACATATAAATATATTCGGCTCAAACGTACAAATGACACCACAATAACAAGGTCTTCTCTGACACACTTTTCGTGCACAACATGCATGTGCCACCAACTAAAATGCAAGCCATATAAATATAGTACGTCTTATGCATGACCAGGTGGTGATCTGCAGACATGCACGAATGTGCATATATGCGCACGCACCCCCACCCATACATAATATTCGTAGACAGAATACATATACTTACTTTAGAATATATATGTATATATATATAAACAGGTCAAGCAAGATTTGGTATAAACAAAAGTAAGGTGACAGGCTTAACTATATACATCATCCTATATTCATTAATATATATATATATATATATCTGGTTATAATTAATAATTTACTCTAGCTTTCACAAGCTAAAAACCCGCAAGCAAAAACAAATATATATATATAGATCGAGGCCGAACCGCTTGATCACGCAGGCATTGAACAAATATTGCCGATATTAGTCGCATATATATATCACCAAGGTTCCTAACAAACAAAAGGTCGCTTTTGTAAAAAAGTAGGCATTGAACAAAAATATTCATCATACATAGTTTATACAGGATGTCAATATATATGCTTTGCAAGAAATTATGTGGTTTTGCTATATATATGGATATAAAAATATATATGCTTTGAACAAAATATGTATATCGGTACCATCTATATCCATATGTCTATGGCTTGGCAAAGGAAACATTAGTGTAGCAAGGAAGTAGGAACGAAAAAAAATGTTTGGATCTGGGAAGAAGAAGCAAAACGGAACAAAATGTGGATAAAGAAGCTGCATGAAGAAAAAAAATGAAGTACCTGGTTTCTGAATAGAGTTTGGTAGAGAAAAAGGCAAGGCACACAAAATATAAATATAGACATAAATGTATGGCAACGGCTCCCTTAGATTCAGCTGAAAATAATTAAAGCAATCAATATTTGTTTGGGCAGCACGTTTCAATTTTTAAACCGAATGAAAGAGTAAAGTCACAAATTTTGCTACCGTTACAATGAATAGTTATTATCATTTTCCATCGCGTACCAGACCTCAAACTACAGAAATAAATATACCATTGAGATCAGCACGACGAGACGATCAAAATGGTATACTGATATTAGTGATACGATCATCCGGTCAAAAATTGATATTCAGGGCCAGAAATGCTACAAATTCGCTGAAAATAAGATAAACGAAGCTAGAGAAGTCCAAATTTGGCGAAACGAAATATGTCGTCTTACTCAGAAGATGGTTCAAAAATTTCCTATATAAAAATATTCAGGTTTGAAAATTATTTTATTATCGAATTATATTAACTGATTTGAATTTAAATAAAATTATACAAGAAAATAAAATTTCATATTATCAGATGAGAATTTACCATTTGCTATATTTTATTGGACGTCATCCAAATATCAAATTTTTGTTTCAAAATTCATTTATTTAAAATTTCAAAACAAATTCAGTTAATTATGTAAATAAAACTTTTAAATTTTTACGGATCGTTACACTCTTCCCCACTCAAAACTTTTCGTCCCCGAAAAGGAAGGAGGTAGGAGAATAGAAGCAACTGTAAAGAAAAATAGATTGAAATACAACAATACACAACTAATTTAAACCATATAAGCTCTGTTCAATTTAAAATTGGTTTATGTTCAATTAATGATTCCTGTTCATTTCATTTAATCAATCAAATTTATTATGTTCATATTAGGCTGATTTCAACTCCATATAATTTCTATTCAATTGATTTTTTTTCCATTTGTTTACATTTATTACAAAATTTTCACAATAAATTTGTTTTATTTTACTCATTTATTAATTTTATTAGGTCAACCATAGTTATCTCAACATTCAACTTCAACAATTCAAAACCATATAGATTTCAATTTTAAATAACTTAATATACAACAATTTGGTTTAATCCATTTTATTAAATCAATAACTATTTATTATATCCATATTTTATTGATTCAATTTAATGTATTTCAACCAATAGATTTCATTTCAATTTATAGCATTTGTTGCAAAATCTCCTTTTCAAAACAAAATTTATTTGATTTAACTCATTTATTTACCCATTTATTTAATCCAGTTGACCCCGGTTAAATTGATTTCCCTTAAAATTTCAATTTCACTATTCTTAATTTCATATTTACTTTCTTAACTAGCACTCTCCTTTATTTATTTAATTTATTCCACTTAATATACATTTTGCAATATATGTTACGTGTATACACCTCTTATAACCATATATTATTCAACAATTAAAATTTCCTTTTTATTATCCAATTTATATATCTTATTACTTATCATAGAGTATACTATCCAGCTACATTCTAATTACATTCAAACTTTTCTAGGCAAGTTATATCAATGTTTCAGAGTGTAATCAGACACTATACAAATTTACCTTTTACAACATTTATATTAGCCAAATTTTTTTAGTTTGATCAATTTATTACCGATGTTTCCCTTGTATAACATCAATTACATATTTACTCTAACCTTTTAACTTTTTAAATAATTTAGGCAAGTTATATATATTAGAATGTAATTTAGTGTTATACAACTAAGTTTGTTCAAATTCATTATTTCAGGTTGGTTTAATTCCATTTATCATTTCAGATATTCCAATTATTAAAACATTTCACTTTATTTCAATAATTGAAAGAATATCCTTCTATAAAACTTAAGATTCAAACTTCCGTTTTCTCTTCAAACTACTTTGAAATAATTATATATACATATATATTTTATCAATCAACTCAGATTCAAGAAATTCAAATCAAATTCTTTTTCCAAACAAAAATGTAGCAAAGCTACTAACTCGTCTCTCCACTTTGAAACTCGAAAATGAATGTCGATGATGTCGTAGTCATCACCGATATTATTTTCCAACGACAAAAGAAAAGAGCACTGATTTTAAAACCTTTAAAATTTCTTTGGCAATAATTTCTATTCAATAATACTTTCAAATAATATATTACAAAACTTTAAAAAACCAAATTTTCTTGAAAATACCGGAAATTAAATTCTCAAATTCTTAATTTAAATTTATTTCAATTCTAAATCAATTTATAAACCATGTTTTATAATTCCACTTATTAATATCATGTTGCAATAGTCAATGGTTTACAAGACAATAAATGAAAAATCAAATATTATCATTTCTAACAACCAATTTAGTTAACCATTTAAATTCAGAAAATTATATTTTACACATATATAAAATATAATCATAAAATTTTTACAAATTTTGGGGACAATATTGTATCAATTTGCTCTGTTTAAGTATTTTGGAATTCCTGTCGATAGCGTTAGCTAGACGAATCGATTGAAACTCCAAAATTCAAACTTAACATCTCAAACAACACAATATATAAAGTATTTTTATATTAGTTACAAATACACTCCCTTACTCGATGATACACAATAGATTGTGGAACGACGATCGAGATTCAAATTCAAGGAAACCCTAATCAAAGAGAATTCTAGCTTGAAGATAGGCTCGAACGAAGATAAGATGATTAATTAGCAAAAGAGAAAAGATGGACATACGAATGTTAATCTCATGTGACCTTAACCGGATCACCGAGACTTTAAGAATAAGATCGATGCAGAAATTCTGAGGCAAATCGATATTTGATTGCAGGAGATAGAATTCAGGCATAGCAAAAGATAGCAGCATCTCAACCGAGAATAGATAAATCTTCAGTAAATCAATGCTGTTGTAAAGAAGTTTCACCCCTTTATAAATCATTCTAAGAATTACGGAACCGCCGATTCATTATAGATATCATACGAAGTGCAGTTATGGGATACTCCAGAATTAAGGAAACATAATAGGGAGAGATAAGGATGGATTTCAGAACAAAGGGGAGAGTTTCAAAGTTCGAAGGAAATCCGAATCAAAGAGGAAGGAATTCAAGCTCGAACGAAGGTGATTCCGTTATTAAATTTAACTCCAAATGCTAAGTTTTGCCTAAAACCTAGCTCTGATACCAACTGTAACGACCCAGTATTTCGTGCCATTCGCATTCGCACTTGTCGGACTTGAATTGCTCAAAATATTAGATTGTTAATTTATATTTGGCAAAGCTCAGCATATACACTGAAAATCAATCACACAATTACACACACAGAGTAATATAAAAATAATGCAGTGGAATAGATAAATAGTAGTACATGAAGCTACTATGTAAACAACAGAGTTTGAAATAAAATACAACAGAATATCTCAAATATGATGAAGTCTCAAATACGAACATATGACATCTTTGAACAAATCAACTAGAAAAGCTGAAAGCTAGATAGATGCAGATGGATCTCCAAGTGAAGCTCCAACTCTAAAGGTGAATCTCAAATGTTGTATCACTCAGTATGACCGAAGCGTAAAGCAAAATACAAAACACTCGAGTCAGGATTAACATTCTTATATCAATAAATCCAACTCAAGTGAAATAACAACTGAAATACAAGTAACTCAAAAGATGTTTGGGATAACCATCCTCTAAGGATCCGTGGAACTATCTACTATGTAGTAATATACACTACTATAATATGTCTATAGTAAAGTAAAAGATATTAAAATAGCGTTAAAGCGTTACCCATACCCCCTTAACACATTTTTATATAATGTCGTAGTCTATACAGATACTGTAAACTCCACCGGCTGGTGGGCTATCAGGGAGCACTCCATAGGTACGACATAAAAGAAACTCGTAGAAGGCACGATAGGGCATGCGACAAGGCACTCGAGGCAATGCCCGGATAGATATACCGTTTACGGATTCGGACTATTGGTAATGCATAGCAGGTAGCAGATACTACCACTCACCTCGTGACACACTCCCAATTAAAGGGTACACCCAATCACATCACAAAAGCAAATAGAATGGTATCAAAGAAATGTGTCCGATCGGAGGAATGACCTCACTTGACCCGGTATGGCTCCTGTTTTAGCTGCATCAAGCTGACTCACGGGAGTCAAAGCCACGTAAATACCATATAGAACCGTCACCAAACCATCCTACTTCATTCTGGAATCTCCACCACGTATATAGTTGCCAAAGTAGTTTTCTATATTGGTAGAGAGTATGACAATATCCGATCCCGGTCTCTTTAACAACCAATCATTATTATAACACCATGGTCATTTCAAAATAGTTTATACTTCAAAACCAAAATATCATTTCCATTTCCAAACCATATCAATATAATATCATTTCCATTTCAAATATATCTATTTCCAAAATCATAGCACTTCAAAGTTATAACATTTTCGAAACCAAATACTTAACCTTGTAACACTTTGGAAATTATAACACTTTGAAATCATAATACTTACCTTTAAATTCTTTAGATATTAGTAATAGTATATATAATGAAATAGTTTATAAAATAAAATAGTTTATATAAAATAGTTATAAGTTAAAATAGTCTATATTAAAATAATTAGTATAAAATAGTTAAAATAGTTATATACTAAATTGATTTATAATAAAATAGTTTAAATTAAAATAATTTATAAAGTAAAATAAACAAATAGTTTTTAGATATAATTTAAAATATTTTATATAATAAAATAGCTTCCTCAAATTTCACAAATCGATTCAAATTAACTTAACTCCAAAAATTCAAATTAAATCTCAATCTCAAATCATCAATTTCAATTCAATTCAATTTCTTAATAAACCATTTCAAGCTATATCAATTCCAAACACAGATTTTAACCACAAAATAAACCATTTAAATTTCAATATATTTCAAAGCTTTAATATTCAAGCATTTTCAAAACTAGATTTGCTAATTTCATATATATCAAAATTTAACTTCGTTATTATTTAGTTTTGAAATGTTTACTTAAAAAATCCAGTATCATTTAAATAAAACCCCAAATTCCAAATAAACTAAATCAATTTATCTAAACTTGAAATATTCATTTAATTACCTAAAACCAAAATCAAGTTATAAAATCATATCCTTTAAAATCTCAATTCCAATAAGTTTCAAATCGATTTGATTAAATAAAATTCTTAATTAAATACAATTTCAAATAAATTCAAATTTATCTTCCCAACCTTACTTATAAAAATCATTATAAATCTATCTTATAATATAGTTTCAAAACTAACTTATAACTTTAAAATTTTCAAACATATAAATTTAAAAATCTTAATTTTTGAACCTTATAAAATAACATATATATATATATATATATATATATATAATATCTTAAAATCAATATTTATCAAAACCAAAATATTCTTTTCAAAACCTTGAAATCATTTATATATATATGTATTGACCAATGGTGTCTGTATATAATTTTCTATCCTGTAGTCAAGTGATATAGATATTTATCATTTCAATCCGCAATTTAAATATATACGGGTATATATCATTTCAACCCGCAATCCGAAATTCAGTTCAAATGAAAATCGGTTGGGTTTATCATTTAAACCAATAATGATTTTCTCCCATTCTATAGATCGTTCGCGTATGTATCATTTCAACCCATAGGGAATTCTATACTAATAGGGAACTTGTAGAGTGATAACAGATATGATAATAATATAACAGGCATATATCATCAATAACAATATAATATAAACAACATGATATGGTGTCATATCCCACAGGTGATCAGTTACAGATAATAGCATATATAAAATTTGAATAATCAACAGTTCAATTTAGCAGTATATTTCAATTGTCATTTCAATTGAAATCAAATTTAATAAATATAAAAACGTTAATCGTGAGTAACTGCTCACCTTTCGAGGTTAGAGAGGATAGACAATGAAATTGTATTACGAAATGCAAACACAACTTCTAAAGAAAAGCTAGATTGGCACGAATTCAAAAGCCGTGACAACATGAAATGGATTTTAGCACGATGATGAAACAAAACAAATGTATACATACGAGTGATATACGTATACATTTATTTCATAATATTTGACATAACGATATTAGACACATCACCCACAATTTCAAGAAGAATGACCCGAATGTCGTTAATTGTCAAAGTTTGTTTTTTTATAAAGTACGTACATATCAAACTGTTGCGCACCAATAGATACACGCTTGACAAGAATATAATACTGTTATAAAAAAAATCTAGACATATAAATATATTCGGCTCAAACGTACAAATGACGCCACAATAACAAGGTCTTCTCTGACATGCTTTCCGTGCACAACATGCATGTGCCACCAACTAAAATGCAAGCCATATAAATATAGTATGTCTTATGCATGACCAGGTAGTGATCGGCATACATGCACGAACGTGCATATATGCGCACGCACCCCCACCCGTACATAATATTCACAGACAGCATACACATACTTACTCTAGAATATATATATAACAGGTCAAGCAAGCTTTGCTATAAACAAAAGTAAGGTGACAGGCTTAACTATATACATCATCCTATATTCATTAATACATATATCAGGTTATAATTAATAATTTACTCTAGCTTTCACGGGCTAAAAACCCGCAAACAAATATATATATATATATATATATATATATATATATATATATATATATATATATATATATATATATATATATGATATAAACCATATGTAACACGTCTGTTAGAAATATAAAGGCTTGGATTTTCTCTTAGAACAAAAGCATCCCTGGTATATATGCTTGGCATATATATATATATATATATATATATATATATATATATATATATATATATATATATATATATATATATATATATATATATATATATATCACCAAGGTTCCTAACAAACAAAGGCTGCTTTTGTGAACAAGTAAGGCATTGAACAAAAATATTCATCATACATAGTTTAAACAGGATGTCAATATATATGCTTTGCCAGAAATTATGTGGTTATGCCGTATATATGGATACAAAAATATATATGCTTTGAACAAAATATGTATATCGGTACCATATATATCCATATATCTACGACTTGGCAAAGGAAACATTAGTGTCGCAAGGAAGCAAGAACGAAACAAAAATGGTTTGGATCTAGGAAGAAGAAGCAAAATGGAACAAAACGTGATAAATAAGCTGCAGGTTGAAAAGAATAAAAAATGAAGTACCTGGTTTCCGAATAGAGTTTGGCAGAGAAAAAGCAAGCACGCAAAATATAAATATAGACATAAATGTATGGCAACAGCTCCCTTAGATTCAACTGAAAATAATTAAAGCAATCAATATTTGTTTGGATAGCACGTTTCAATTTTGAAACCGAATGAAAGAGTAAAGTCATAAATTTTGCTACCGTTACAACGGATAGTTATTATCGTTTTCGTCGCGTACCGGACCTCAAACTACAAAAATAAATATACCGTTGAGATCGACACGATAAGACGATCAAAACGGCATACAGATATTAGTGATATGATCATCCGGTTAAAAGTTGATGTTCGGTGCGAGAAATGCTACAAATTCGTTGAAAAATAAGATAAACGAAGCTAGAGAAGTCCAAATTTGACGAAACGAAATATGACGTCTTACTTAGAAGATGATTTACAAATTTTCTATATAAAAATATTCAGCTTTGAAAATTATTTTATTATCATCTTGTATTAACTGATTTGAATTTAAATAAAGTTATACAAGAAAATAAACTTTCATATTATCAGATGAGAAATTATCATTTGCTATATTTTAATGTACGTAATCCAAATATCAAATTTTTATTTCAAAATTCAATTATTTAGAATTTCAAAAAATTCAGTTAATTACGTAAATAAAACTTTTAATATTTTACAGGTCGTTACAGGAGATGAGTAGGATGTTTTGTCCCTAATGGAGGAAATGAGAACTCTTTTTTTAGATTTTATTTTGAATTTCTGTTTTTTTTAAGAAAAATATAAGATCTTAGGGATGTAGGTCCTTTCATGTAGAGAAATAAATGCCAATCTCTACTACACCATATATCTCAACTTCACCATATACGACCCTTCATTTTAGGACCGTCAATGGATACCTGAAAAATTCGAAATCCATCCGTATCCATATTCGAAAAGCAGATACGAAGCTATCCGCATCCGAAAATTATCCGTCCGATTTTTTTAAGATTACATTTTGAATTAGTGTGTATTTTGATACAATGAAAGATATTTGTTTATTGTTTTATTAAATTAGAAGTTTATATTATATAATGTTCAAAACTATTTATTATCATCATATTTGTTTATTTTTAACACTTTAATAATCATTGGGACTGAAAAAGGTTTACTTTAGAGTAAAATTTTCCATTTATGCTTCTTGATTTATCGGTCGTTAACAGATATGATAATTATCCGATATCCGTCCGTATCTGCAGATGCGGATATCCGATATTCGAAAATGATTTCGCATGCAGATACTGGTATGACGCTATCTGCATTCGAAATTATCCGTTGACAGACTTCATTTTCTCGATGCATGACCAACCAAAAAGATCTCCATTTCTTTTCCACCGTTGCCAAACAAAACTCTTGACAAACACCATTATCTCAGTGGTTACGTGATTCGACTTTGGTGCGAGAGGTCACAATTTCGAAACTTGTGTAGCATAATTCGAACATATATTGACATGCGATTTTTGTTATGTTGTCCCAATGATATGTTATATCTAAGTACATTTTCAAAAAATAAATTCCCCTCTCCTTTCTAGGTAACGGTCGGACAAAATTAGATAATTAGGAGACGACATTTGGACTTAAAATTAGACATAATTGATGACCAAAGAGATCTGGACCGTTACATTTTTCTGTTCTTATATGGGAGGTCCAAATCATGAGGCAATCTAATGATAGAGATCCACCACCAATTGTGTCTATATTTATGTCCTAACAGACTTTTTCATATATGGGGATGACTATTTTGACACAAAATTAGACAGTTGTCCATCTAAATTAAACCAGACAAACATGCATATTTAATCGTTATTAGTTACTTAATTTATGGTTAAATTTTATTGCAGCCTCTTTAATTAATCACTTGTCTATCTAAATTAAGCCACCCAGAAATGCACATTTCTGCCTCTTTAATTTTGGGCCTTCGTCTACGTCTCGGTAAAATGGGAAGAACGCATAACAAAGGAAAAACCCTGATTTGGAAGACGAACTAAATCAATCGCTCCGAAATTTAGGTCCTTCTCCTCAAATGGATTGGAACAATGATGAAAATTCTGATGACAGAAACTGAAATGACTTACCGAAGTCAGTTCTCTTCTCCATCCTAACCTTCCTCCCCTCGTTCGCCGATCTAAGTTCAACCGCCGTTGTCTCTCACGCTTAGAACGTCGCCGCCTTTGCCATCTGCAATAGATCATTCACCTTTCGTCCTCTCACCTCTGATCAAGCGAACCTCTGCACCAGCCCTTTTGAATCCACTCTCACAACCAAACCCTACCATCGCGCTCCCCTCCCCTTTCCGTATCCCTTCAGGCCCACCTTGTCGGCCACTATTTTACCAAACTCATATTCGTCAATGACGCCGTCATCACTCTGCACGATGTCTACTCCGGCGAACAAATTAGATCTACAGAAGTTGCATGTTTGAGAGACCTAAAAATGGATTTTGGTACGCTAACCGCACCTCTGGATTCATCTTCTTTGTCTATAGTTTTGCTTGTAGCTCATTATGAAACCCATGGTCACTTAATTATCTTTTGGGAACCTAATGATAGTGGCAACACAGATGGGAAATTTGCATTCAACATGGAAGTTGTGTCCATTGCTTTGTTCAATGGTCAAGTATACTATCTGGACTCGATATTAAGGGGTGCTGTTGTGGAATTTGAGCCAGGAGTCAGTACCAGACTACTTGGTGACATGCTAGTTAAGGATAAACTGGTCTTATGGAGGGTTTGGGATGTGAACCATTATTTGATGGTGCATGATGGGGAGCTTTTGATGGTGCTTTTCCTTCAAAATTCTACTATGCGTTATATGACAAATATTGAAGTTTACAAGTTTGATTTGGGGAAACCAAAGTGGGTTAAGATGGAGATACCGAATAACTGGTGTTTGTTTGTTGATGGAGTTCGGAAAATGGGGTTTTCATGTAAGCATCCGGAAAGATGGGGAGGGAGAGGCTGGATCCAACCTAGGCCTGTCAAATGGGTTGGGTTGGGTCAAAATGAGTTGGCTCGCGTTCGACCCAATCCATTTATGACCCATGCTCTTTTGCCCATATATGACCCAACCCATTTATGACCCAACCCACTTAATAAGCGGGTTACCCATTTAACCCATTTAAAGATTTAAATTTAATTTGACTAATAAAAAACAAATAAATATAAAATAATTCTAATTTCAAGTTTTATGTTTTGAGATCCGACAAAAAATTAAAATTTTAATTCAAATTTTCATCAAAATTCAAATATGGGGATGAGGTAGCCTATTATTTTCTAAGTACAACTGTCGGTTTCCTTGGAGAGCTACAGTGTGCGTTCACACGATAAAGTGATCGAGTGTTCCATATTATCTGTAATTTATGTGGTAGTTAATCGGTCGAAAAGTCCCGCCTGATTCTGAGTTAGAACGAAGAAGTTATTGCAGTCTGAATAAAAAAATAGCGGCTTCTGCACTAGGCGGAGTTCAATATGCAAATGTGGCAGCCTGTTATTTTCTAAGTACAACTGTCAGTCCCATTGGAGAACTACAGTGTACGTTCACACAATGAAGTATCCGAATGTTCCATATTGTCCGTAATTTAGGTGGAAGTTGATCGGTCGAAGTCTCGTCTGATTCCGAGTTAGAACGAAGGAGTTATTGCAGTCTGAACAAAAAAAATAGCGGCTTCTGCACTAGGCAGAGTTCAATATGCAGGTGTGATAGCCTGTTATTTTCTAAGTACAACTGTCAGTCCACTTGGAGGACTACAGTGTGTGTTCACACGATCAAGTATCCGAGTGTTACATACTATCCGTAATTTAGGTGGGAGTTGATCGGTCGAAGTCTCGCCTGATTCCGAGTTAGAACGAAAGAGTTATTGCAGTCCGAACAAAAAAAATAGCGGCTTCTGCACTAGGCGGAGTTAAATATAGGGATGTAGTAGCCTGTTATTTTCGAAGTACAACTGTCAGTCTCCTTGGAGAACTACAGTGTGCATTCACACGATGAAGTATCCGAGTGTTCCACACTATCCGTAATTTAAGTTGGAGTTGATCGGTCGAAGTCTCGTTTGATTCCGCGTTAGAACGAAGAAGTTATTGCAGTCTGAAAAAAAAATAACGGCTTCTGCACTAGGTGGATTCAAATATGGGGACGTGGTGGCCTGTTATTTTCTAAATACAACTGTCAGTCTTCATGAAAAATTAAAATGTATGTTGAAAATTTTTATTTTTTAAAATTATATTAAAATTTAATATTTTTAATAAATGGATAAATGGGTTACCCATTTATAACCCTTTTAAAAATGAGTCAACCCAACACATAACCCATTTTATGATATTCATAAATGGGTTGACCCAACCCATTTATAAGTAGGGTTAATGGGTTGGGTCAAATTTTGACAGGTCTAATCCAACCACCTGGGTTACTCTACGTACATGCTGGACAATGAAGAGAAAGGTTTGTGTAAATGTGCAGCTTTCTTGCTTCCTATTTTTCTTCTCTTTGGCTTCCTCCATATATTAAGAGCATGAAAAAAACTAGGAACTGAGGCACAATTACCACCATAGTGCTTATTACTTTCTGTTGAAGACCTTCGGTATCGCGACAACCTCAGATGGACCGTGAAGTTTCTTCGTAAAGTGATTGTCATATTGTTATGTCTTAACTGCAGAAATTAAGCATTTTGGGTGCACACCTTTGTTATTTACGGTAGCAGTACTTTGTGCTTCCTTTTGCTTTGAAAAATAATTAAAATTTAGGTTGGGGCAGTGGACTTTTTATCCGGAGATTAAAAAAGGATTAATTTTAATATTAAAAATATGTACATACAGCAATTATATATACATCTTATACAATATAGCTTAAAGTCGGATCCTACGTACTATTTTTTCTTCTTTTCTCATAATTTTAGAAATTTAATACTTGAGTATGTTTTAAAGAATGTTACACGTTCAAATTGTGCTAGCCATTTTCATATCTGATATCAAGGTTTTTAAAAATGAGATTCAAATTGTAAATTGAAAAGCATAAATTTTGAATCGAAACGAGATTTAGATCGTAAATTGTAGATTTAAAAAAATCCATATTATAAGGTTTGCACACATTTTGAAATTAATCTTGATGTTTGAATGTCTACATCTAAACTTAAAACTTCAGTTTTCTCTTGTTCCAATTTTATTTTGTTCAGAAAACCTTAGAATTGGAATTGTAGATTCAGATAAGCATATTGAATATATCAATTTAGATTGGGTTTAAATCAGAATATAAATTGAATTGTTAAGGGAGATATTCGATTTGAAACGAGACTTAAATTGTATAATTTTAAGATTTTTGAAACAATGTTTAATATATCTTACAATAACCTTACTTACGTTGATCCAGTTTAGCTCAACCACTGCTTCGAATCTAGTTGACCTCATTTTTTCCAATGCATTTTAGAACAAGTTAATTCATTTGAGAATTTATTAAGTCTCTTGCTACTAATAAACTACATTCAAATCAAGTCATAAATTTGTATTTTGCACCTTTTTAAATAAGAATGATCTTTATTTGAATTTAATTTGTCCTTTTTTGTGAAATATAAAGTTTATTAACAAGTACCCTTTTTTAAGCACTTATTATACCAAATTTAAGTATTAAGGAAAATCAAAAATATAACACTCAAGAAGTCTTTATACATACACTCAGTTTGAGTAAGATTTTTTTGTAATTTAACCATTAACTTCATGCACACACATATATATAAGTTGGATCTCTCCTAACCCATTTGCTTTTTCTCTCATACTTTTGGAATTTATATCCTTATTTCTCTATGATTCATGTGCATATTTGCATATTCCTTCTAAAATTTCTCATTTAATAAGATTTAATATATTCAACTGTAACAATGTCTCTTTGACATTCTTGTTTATTAGTTTCTCTTTCTGTTCAAATCTATTCTAGTTCTCTATGAAGTTTAAACAAGACGAAGGTTTGTTTCTATATTTTTATGAAAACAAAAATGTCTATTCTTTTTGTTTCCAACTTTCGTTATAGTTTCTTTTTAATATCAAGCTCCATACGGACTCGAAATGATATCAGATTTTTGCACAATTCAATCATCAAAAAAGGCCATATAGTATGAGGGTGATGTTTAAAATTTGATGAGATTAAACCCACTTTCCCAAACAATTCACTTGTTTTTTTTATTTTTACTCTCATGTATACTACAATCTTTTTATCTACATGTTTATAGATAACTTTCTTTGAATTTCGCAGGCTTTTACTCTTCCTTGAAATTACGTTTATGTTGGATGATAAGTCCCAATAATATGTTAGTCAAAGAGTACAACGTACTTTGAGTTTATTTTATCTCCTTTTTCTCTATAGATAAGTAAGAATTAGTTTGCATAAGATATTTCAATTTATAGTTCCTAAATGTGTGTATTAAAGTTAGATATCTCCTAATCCTTTTGTTTTTCACATAATTTTAGAGTTAAAATCTTTATTTCTCCATGATTCATGTGTAAAATTTCTCATTTGACTATCCCATTAATTTGTTTAACTCGTTACATTCTATTCAATATTCTTTCTATGTGAAGTTCAAATTCTAAGAAGAAGTTTCTTTTCTCTAATCAAAAATAAAATCTCTATTCTGTTTGTTTCCGTATTTCATTATACTTTCGTTTTAAGCTCATTCACCTAAAGAATTCAAAGATATCAAATTTCAAATGGAAAATTAAATCATCAGAAAGTGTCACATAATATGATGGTAATGTTTTAATTTTGATGATATTTAACTCTATTTCCCTATAAATTCACTTGATTTTTTTTTTATCTTACTCTATGTTTTATTCAATTTTTACGCACCATATCCATAAAAAAATCATTGAATCATTGCAGGTTTCACTTTTCCTTGAATTGTCTTTTATCTCTGAGGATAACCGTATAATATTATATTCTTCCTTTTTCACATTGATAGGCAAGAATTATTTTTTATAATTTTATTTTGTTGTTTTTAAAAATTAAGACTAGATCATGAATTTATGTGCATAATTAAAATACGAATAATGATTTTCATTTATTAATTAATTTCTTTTCAAAGAACAACCTCAACTCCATTATACATTTATTTGTTTAATTTGCAGGTTTAATTTTGGATCTTTTGTTCTCTAAATACGCACAATCTTATTGCTGGAAACAATGAGACCAACGAAGGTTAAAAGTTAAATTCTTTGTATTGAACCTGTTAAAAAACTATGGACGGTGTCTATGTTGTGCTCAAATATTAAAAGAAATTAAATTAGAATTTTGGTAGTTCAATATCTTTTACCTCTAACATTTCTAATTAATTACTTTTTCCCTATAATAAATCCAACTGTAACGGTTGTTCTTTGTCTACCCCCTTCAATTAGGGAATTATTAAAGGAAAAATCAATTTGAATAAGGTGAATAATGAAAAGGCTATATCTGTTAACACCCATTAATCCTCTTTCACACCTCGATTTTTAGTAAAAAAGAATTACATCCCATAATTTTCTTTTTTTGCCCTATCTTTTACCCATTTCGTACATTGCTCTTATTCTTCTATTGTTTTTCTCCATTTTTTTTGCATTTAGTTTCTCCTCTCTACCTTTTAACCTACTTAAATTCATACGTCCTTCAATGCATGAAAGTTACTAATTTTCATCATCCTAAAAAAGTGAAAATTGGATCATTGGAAAATATATATTTGTTCATCTTCTACCTAGGTCGGAGTTTATAATATATTTACTTTTACAAAATGGCTAAATAATTTTTAGAGTCTGTGAATTTGAATCCAAATTTTCTTAATGTAGGATTCGTAGAATGAAATTAGATATAAACATGGAAGCTTGTATAATATTTTCCATAAGGCCTTTAATAATGAAGAAGGAAATAAATATTTTGGCATAATGTTTGAAATATGCGGGGGTAGGCTAGGTATTTTTTACTTCTTTAATTGCATCTGCGATGGAAAAATAGAATAACGGGGGCTATTAGATTTAGCCTAAAGAAAGAGCAACTTCTTAAATAAAATAGAATTGTAAAGGCAATACTTAAATATATTAAAGATCAACGTCAACTATATTAAATAGAATGGTAAAGGTAGCATTCAAGGGCAATATTTGAACCTCTTGTGAAAATATGGATCTAAGAGAATGTCAACTATATTAAACTAAATTACTTATTTTGTGTAATTTGGAGGTTTATTTTGTCTTTTAAATATGCCCAACCTATTTGCGGATAGTTAAACAGTGAGAATAAAGTGATTTTAAAGTTAAATTCTTTACGTTGAACCTCTTGCAAAACTATGGATCTAAGCTATATTGAGTTATTGAAAGAAGTTAAAATAAATCAACTTGAAATTTTAGCGGTTGAGTAATTTTCCACTATAGAATTTATCATTTCTCCAATTTTTAATAAATTCAAGTGTAATAGTTATTTATCTTCTTTCAATTATTCTAAACCATTTTATGTTCTTTGTATTTCATTCTGTTGTATATATCTTTTAGTTCAACCTCTAAGTAATTAAAAGTGTTTTTTTCTCAACTAAAATAAATTCATGAGTCGTTTGTTCCATCTTTCATATTCATCTCAATCTCAAGCTTCACATGAACGCAAAATGACACCATAATTTCAATTACATGATTCAATCGTTAGAAAGGTCAGTTGCATAAATTGATGTTAGGATTCCAGCTTTAATCACATTTGAAACTCTCTTTCTCACTCAATATGCTAGAGATATTTCTTGCTCTTTGTACAATTAATTTGTTATATCCATCTCAATAAACAATTTTATTTACAACATAATAGTAGGTATGTTCCATCAGAGAGTTATTATACACAATGAATAAGTTATAATGAGCTCTATTATTGAGTGATATAATATCCTTAGAATTCACACTACACCACAAAAGGCTTTTAACAGCGTTTGATAAACGCTGTAATACGATACAACAGCTTTAGTTCAAACGCTGTATAACGACATGCTGTCGTATATACAGAACTTACAACAGCTTTTTGATAAACGCTGTTGAAACATCACTTTGACAGCGTTTCGTACAAGTTGTCAATAATGTTTTTACAGCGTTTTCAAACATGCTGTATTATGTTTCTACAACGTTAATCATTTAGTTGTCGAAGATGTTGTAATTCTACTTTAACTTTTTACAACAGCTTTTTATAAACGCTGTTATTGAATCATCAACTATTTCGACAGAATGTACTAAACGCTGTTATGGACTATTTAAAGATGATTACAGCACGAATTGAACGCTGTTGTTTCTTCATTGACAGCATTAATCAAACGCTGTCTTCTATTTATATAACAGCTTTAATATTCCACTCTATTTTTGAATATTCCAGAACTATATTTTGAGTATATTGAAGCAATTAGTATATATAACATGTTCTAATAACTATTAATTAGTTACATAAACTAGTTAAGACAATATTAATAAACAAAAGACATCCATAAACCAAGTTTCAATAATATCCATGAACAAAAATA
The DNA here is from genome assembly GCA_030765085.1 of Allium cepa. Classification (NCBI taxonomy): domain Eukaryota; kingdom Viridiplantae; phylum Streptophyta; class Magnoliopsida; order Asparagales; family Amaryllidaceae; genus Allium; species Allium cepa. The sequence continues at coordinate 757,472,722 of CM060939.1, read as the reverse complement.
ACAAAGTAAACCAAGTTGCCACAAATTCTGTTAAACAAAGACACGTTATATGTTAAACAAAAATATAATATCAATACAGTTAGTCCGCACCAAATACCAACAAAAAAACGTGCATCTAAAAAGTTTCATATGCTTGCTACTTGCTACGGAAGAAGAATGTGTCATCGCCATCTTTAATTACCTGCAATGAAGAAATTTGAAGTCAGTGAGTAAACGCCATCTAAAAATTTCGAAGTTTCATATGCTAAAATGCTTAACTTCAGAAGGATATTTAGAAATTTATGTTTTTTTTTGTTTAAGGATTTTTGTAAAAATTCTCTATGTTAATGGAATCAATCGAACTTAATTATTTGATTATCATGAATGCGATGGAATTAATTATATTAAAGAAGTTCAGTTTTTGTATTATTTAATTTTCTTTCAATATTCTCCCACCGCAAAATAAATTCCTGGTTACGTCCCTGAATACATTACCCACATTGCTCGCGTGGTAAATACGGGCATGTGTACTGGTCATTGCCATTATAAAATATAGTTCGTACTTTGACCGAAACGTTTATGAAATTACCAATAAAAGCATTCAGGAACATTGCACCGGTTGCAAAAGTGAATTTGGTTAGATCGGGAACTGCTTCTGGTTAGCCCCTGGTAGGTGTGGACTTAATAAGAAGAGTATTATGACCTTGCTGTTGGTGCTGCTGCTGCTGCTGCATTTAATTTGTTGAAATCTCTGCAGTAGCATTTCCCTCTAACCAGGGGTCGTATCAGCTAGATCAGGCCTACCACGAAACTGCACCTAAATTAAAAACATAAAGTAATGTATTAAAATATGGAGATTCAGGAATGCACTGCATAAGTCGCACAAATTACGCAGGTGAGATATAAAATCTATGTAATAAATCAGACGGCTAAGACACTACACATAAAGTGCTACATACAGCATATACCGCGTTTTGATTTGGAAATGCAGGCGAACCATAATGCCTCCCACCTAAAGTGAAGGTGATTGAACCCTCCCACCTAAAGTGCCATGGTTTGACCTGACAGAGGACAATTTGAAGTGGTAAAAAAGGCAAAGCTTGCTGGTTTGTTGAAATGAACTTTGGGGACTGGGCTCCTACCGCTGAAGTCTTGGACATTTGCAGCTGAATGCAGCTTTTTCTCCTGTTCATGATAGTCCCACGTTAATATAATGTATCACGCATAAATATTACACACAAATATTAACAGATCCTGTAAGTTCATACACCATGCGAAGAATGTATGAAATTATCAAGCTTGCAATATGCTAACTCCCAATATCATATCACAATTTCAAGATACATGGAATCCACGTCAAGAAGTAATTAATTGAGTACTCCCCATGGATTGCCATCAACTTCAAGTGCCAATTTATAGTCCATGTCTAACAGAAATAAGCATTGTTTTGTTCTTCAAGCATTATATATAATATGTGTGTGTTATTGTACAAGGATTTTACCATTTGTATTCTTAGAGCATTCCCAGCAGAGCGGCTAAATTCAAGTGGGGGAAGAAGAAAAAAAATGAAAAGAATTCTCACTCTTCCAGCAGTAAACCTGGTTTTAAAATAAAATTCACGAATGCTCTAAGCGCATTGAATATTAAAAAAAGAAAAAATATTTATACCTAAACGATTTTCAGAAAACCACTTAAAAAGTAAACGGTTTTTTGAAAGCCGTTCAGGGATCCACGATCATTAAAAAAAAATCGCCACTTTTTTTCCCACTCAGAATCTCACGGTTGGGGTGTGAAAGAAAATAAAAATGGAATTCTTTTTGGAATGCTCTTGTAGATTGCAATGAAAATATAAGTAATCTTAATTGTCTTAAATTGGTTGCAAGTTATTCAGTCCAGAACCTTAGGTTCGAAACTGTGCAGAGCCATGAGTCTCATCGCTTAATTCATTCTTAAAAATTATAATTCTCCCATTCGATGCTTTCACCACCCTACATATATTTTTCTATATAAATATGTTTTTTTATTTCTCTCGAATGTCCATTGATGAAAGACACGGAAAAAACTTCGTACATGCAGACTATTAATATTTAAAAAATGCAATAAAACTAAATAAGCTATAAATTAAATGGTACATACATTATGATTACATGAATCTATAAATGGCCTTATGATTTGACAAATTTAATGACTCTTGTTCAACTAAGTCAGACCAACTCATTATTATTCTTGAAAAATATATGCTACTATGACCTATCTTGATTCATACTAGTGTGAAAATGGACTAATCAGAAATTTGGATTTTGTGCGGGAACATTTAAAGTTTTGGACCAGACACAACGTAGAATATTAATTAAAAATTGACATACTGATCGTATTAAGAAAACCGACAGAAGCAATGTTACTTTTAAAAAGAAAGCTGGAATCAAAGCAGAGGTGTCAACTGCTTTGAAAAAGTACTTTGTGCTAACTGATCAAACTCTATATCGAGCAATGCTAACTAGAGGAGCCCACCAGTTCTACGTATATGCATGTGCATATTTAACGTACAATGTCCACTAATAAATTAAATAAGCAGAGGCATCAACTGCTTTGAACAAGTGCTTTGTGCTAACTGATAAAGCTCTAAATCCAGTAATGCTAACCAGTGGAATCCAAGTCTATGTACATGCATGTGCATATTTAATGTATAACGTGCATTAATAAATTAAATTATTTAACTTTAGCAATAAAAATGGAAACTTTAGTTAATATCTTTCCAAAAAAATTATCAGAAGGGAAACACTTCAGCATGGGTCAACAATCCAGAAGTACAAATACATTATGAATTAACTGACATGTGCATCGAACATCATGTATTTCCATTCTAAAATAGAGAGCTCAAATCTACTAGCACCACTAGTTTTGAATGTAATGATAGTTTTATGGGCAATTCTAATTAGCACCTAGTTTTGATGACGATGTTGTGGTTTCTTCAAATAAAAAAAAATTATTTACTTAGTCTGACTGTCAAAACAATAAAAATAGAACTAATATACCAGCATGGGAAGTTGCTTTTATAACATACCAGAGTATTGACATGCAAAATTTGCATGCATATATCTACCATTTTCTTTAACATATCAGCTGGAGTAAACAATAAATATAATGAATAATGAAAAGATAGTAAGTAAAAGTTAAAACCTGCCAATTTCAGCACCCATGTAGACAGTCATGCCCTTAGCTACCCTAAAATGCCGCTCAAATCATCATGCCCAACATCTTGTTTTTCCATCTCAATCTACAATAATGATAACACGACATAATTTCAAAACTAACATATGCAAATGTTTTTGTGCCATTTAAAAGTTATAAAATGTTAATAACATAAAAAATACCTTACCTTTATCCATTGCAAAAGTAGTTTCTTTGTACTGTCTACTTTTGCTTCTAACTTGATAATCCTAGTTTCTCCCTCTGTTCCATACTTTTGCTTTATATCTCTATGCATCAACACTATTTTGCCATGGTTGTACTCAAATATTGCTTAGAAACTGTAGCCAAGCCGACAAGCTTCAGCTAACATGTTGTGATCTCTGTCGATGGCTTCAGACCCCTTGATTTTTCAAGCTTTAACTAACAGAGCATTGGCCTAAATCTCTCAGCTCCACGGATTCTGACCCCTACTTCACCATGTTTATGTCGTATTCCCAGTTTTCTGGCTTAATATGCTGTGCTAGACCCACATCTTCTATCTCATTTAATACGCTGTGTCCATTAAACACACAAGGTTCATTTAATACATATCAAGATAAGACATTATTATTACATAAAAAGATATTTTGTTTAAAAACAGGTATGCTCTTTTATTAGAATTTGTTCTTTGTATTTGATAGGGGTAAGAAGGTAAGTTTCATCATGTATATGTATTATTACTTTGTTTTATGTTTTCTATATGTTTCCAATTATCTAAACTATTCCTGTGTATTATTTCCGTAAAAAAAATGACGTTATTATGTACTACATCCTATTATTCTTATCTGAACTTGAAGCCTTTTATATATTATAAATGTAGCCTTCTAGATAATAAATAAAATTTGGATTATAAAATATAAAAAATAATAAAATCACATCAACATAAAAAATTGATAACGTGATCAAAAATTTGAATCAAAATCCCTCAAATCAAGTACAACAAAAATCTATCGGACATTTCACAATGTTGAAAATACCAGGTAGAGAAGATCACCAAAACTACATAAATGTATCTTATTTTGAACACCTAATATTTTGTGTTCTTTATTTGTATAAATTACATAATATTCATAATATAATGTTTGTTTTAAATCTCAAAGTTTGCTAATTTTTTGTAGATATAATGTTCTTATCATATAGGTTAATTTCATAAATCTTTAGTTAATTTCAGAAATGCTAACTCCTTTAAAACTATATTTTAAATACTAAGTATATTTTCTTAGATCTCTTCTTGTTTTTATTTTTATTTTTTGAACATAATAGTTTTTTCTTTATATGTTATGTATCATCTACAGAAAGTTTTGAATTATTCAAACTTTTAATCCTCTTATAATCACAAACTAAAAAAGGTGCTGATTTTCTTCCCTCTTCCATTTTAATCATCGATTTGAATGTAATTTTAAAAAATTAAAGTTCCTGAAACAATTCAAAATTTTGTAATGTTAGAAATTTGTTTGTGTGTCATATAACGTGCATTATACGTTAGTAATTAACCTGACAACATTACATGGATTTTCTTTTCCTTGAAAATAACGTTACATTGATTAGGATGTTAAAAATTATCATTGTTTAGAGTTCAAAACGACCCATTAGAACAATTTCCCTAATAGTAATAATATATCAGATTATCACCCAAAACTCAGTTAGCAAGGATAGAACTGAAAGTTTTAATGAATACAAAGTAGAATAGCAGCACAAGGACCCTAGAGATTGCATATGTTTTTGTACTGAATCATATACAGCCTTATAAAAGCATCAAAAAAGCCAACAAGAAAAGCAACACAGAAGCCACCTATGCATAACAGAAGAAAGGACCATCAAACATATACAAACATAAAAAGACAACCATAGTAAAAAAAAGAGATTACCCATCATACAAAAAAGATAAAGTTGAAAAAATAAATCAGCTATCCTATATAGTAAGAAGTTCACTGTATTACAGGTAGAATTAGAGACATGTTATGTTTCATTTTTTTTAGAACACAATGAGCACTAAAGACCAAGAAACCAACTTTTGAATATTGCTTTCAGCTTTATTTATTTATTTATCATATATGAGTGATAGAAGTCTTATGAGTACACTATAGTCAGAATGGCATAACTTTATGAACATAAAAATAAACAAGACAAAAAAACGAAAAAGAAAGTGATAAACTTACAAACTTGGTCCATTTTCATCATGACCGGCAATTAAAAGTGAAACTCCAAAAGGTTGGACCGTGTAAGAGATCATAATAATTAGAAAAAGTGTTGTGGTTCAGAAGAGAACATTCAAGTTATTACTAGCACACACAAATGCATGTAATTTGAATCGCTAGTGAATATACACACACTATGTGTGCATGTGCGCATTTTGATATTCTATAGCACTATTTATATTGCAAAGAAAAATGTTTAAAAATAAAAATGTAGCAGTAATTACCATTGATTCTTCATCAGCTTTTCCAAATCGAAGAGCAAGATCATATAGAACTTGTGTTTTAGGCTCCATTGTCACATGTTCACCATATAAACCTGTGATTCTGATAAAATACAAGTTCAAAGTCAATGAGTAACACATGTAGGAAAACTGAATGTCATTGCCATTTCCTAAAAATCTAAGAGCACCTGAGTTTCAACACATGCATCTTCCACAAGGGTCCATACATCAGCAATCAACCCACCTATTCCTTAGCCTATGCGTTCATTAATTTCCATTAGAACAATGGTTCAAAAGGGAGTGAATGATGCTAATATAACCCTAAACTAGACCTTATTTCTACTTTTATGTTGTGCTATGAATAACGATTAAGAAAACTCTAGAATCGCCATAGTTCTGAAGTGTGTCTTTGTGTACTAATTGGAAGGAATATAATGACTATAAATACTTATAATTTAACTTTTGCACCATAAGTTGGGGTAAATTACCAAGTTAATCATGCATTACAGACATATTTTATTTTTCATTTTTTTTGTTTACATACTTAATTAGCACAGAATACAGAAAGTGGAGGGGGTGATAATTTGTCCTATTTTCCCCCATATTTTGGATCATTTCGCTTGGTGTAATATTTGCAACTGTAATTTAAACACACATAACACCTATTCAAATTATTAAATAGCACAAGCAAAATTCCATTTGTAAGTATACTTCCAAATTAAAACAAACACGTACTCTAGGATTTTCTTTTTCCTTTCCATGGTCATTTAACCTACAGTAGGTTCATTCCATAGGCAGATTATTATGTAACAGTTGGTAGATATAATTAATTAAATTGAGTCATATAGCTTAGTGTATATCTCAATTTATGTTAACAGATATCTCAATTACCTGAAATAAATTACCTAAAATAAATCATTTATCATAGTAGATATCATAGCATAAATATATTGATTGCAATTAAAACACAATGACTTACATAATAATAACAAAAAAACAGTAATTTCAAATGATGCATCTAAAGGTTAAATAAATTACCTCACATTAGGTTTTTAAAGGCAACCAACCAGGAATTCTTCAGTGATAGATGCTTTTAGTTATTGAGTGAACGAGAAATTAGGGTCATGTTCTAATGTTTGCCAAGGATGGATTTAAGGGGTCTTAAGGCTCAATTGAACTGGATACTATAGGTGAAGGGGACAAACAAAATTCATGATAGATTTCATGAACATTTGACGTATATTTCAAGTTTTAATTAGGTTTAAATTAGGGGAGGATATAAGATTTGGGGTGCGGGTGAAATTAGCGAGGATTTGGGATTTTGTTGACTTCTCACTTTGCGTGAAGAGCAGGTGAGAAGGAAGAAAGGAAGGGAGGCAAAGTAACCGCGTAATGAAATAAACCTGAAAATGAAGCGGGTTATTTTAAACAGCGTTCGCACTTTCATTTTTATTTTTCAAAACACTATTGTTAGTACTTACGGGAGAAACGCTGACAATTAGTGCTGAGAAAAGCACATTTTCTTGTAGTGTCATTTTCTTCTTCCTTGTTTCCAGTAGATAACTATGAATTAATTTGTGCAATGCATATCAACTTATTGGGATTCAAAACTATGCTAAATTCATGGTTTTAGATGTGTAGTTAATGTATTGAAAAAGAATTCAATTATTTATTAATTATGTATCAAATATTAATCTTAATTCTATGAAACTAGTTTCCTTAAATAACATTTCCTTAAATAACATTTGGATAATTCAGATATTAGCAAAGGTATCTCACCTTGATCATGAAAGAAATCCCCTTTTAAAATTTTTGGCTATTTTCTTCCTTTTGAAACTTTTTTATCCTTCATAAGCAAAATGACATTTCTCCTTCACAAAAGTTAAATAAATTAAACTACATCAACTTTTATACTTTCAATCCTGTAGAATTGTATAACATGACCCTATTAGTTTCACATCCTACCTCTATGGTTACGTTCCTTATTTAGTGCAATCTTTACCATTAAATCTATTACATACCATTTAGATATTTCATCATCCATAAAATGTCTTTTATGCTTTAAATATAGTTTTAGTGGATACCAGGAATTAGAAACATGCAAAAATGATTCACATTAAGTTATTATTATGAAGTATCAATTTGTTAAAGCATGCAATGAGTTTCTTCACATACGTTATTTGGATACATTTGCAAAATTTGTTTGCATATACAAAATTATAATATAATTAATACTTCTACCGGTGCATTTTAAAAGCATTAGAGTACTTTATTAAATATCAAGCATGAAATATGGAGATTGATGTATTTATCTATGAATTGTTATTCTAAATATGTTTCAAGGTAGGTCACATTCTGTGTGTTAACGGTAACAAGGGAAATGACTATTTTATTTATTTCATGTGAAATTTATATGAATATTTATTAATAATAATATCTTCTTATGATTTATTATTATATTTATGCGTATCCATGATTAATCGCTTATATTGTCAAAACCAGTGGCCCATTACACTTATCCATGATGTAAGAATAAGATTCTTTTTACATGCTGATAGAAGACCAAAACAATCTAAAAGTAATTATAATACACAAGAGCTTTTATATTCGTATTTGAGTCAATAAATGAAACACTAAGAGAAATTTTTATGTTATTACAATTTTGAATACTTTTGTTATTGGACAGGATTTTCCACGATAGTTTGTTAAACTCTATGATATTGTGCTAAAAAACATTTTACTTTCTTTTTTTAGAATTATTCTAATTTTTCTTCGGTTTAGATTTCAATCTACCCATTCTTATGCAATATGGAATTTTCTTTTTTTATCACATTTATGTTTTATGTACTTTGTAGTCAGAAAAAATTAGGTATAAAGAATGTTTTTTTGACTTAGTTTATAGAATATTTTTATTTAATTAAACATATTAGTGTAGATATCTGTTTCAAGTTACATTCTCAAAGCGACAAACTTGCTTTATATTTTAACTATTCGATTGATTTTTGTATTTTAGGATCACCATTACGATCGTCAATATCACATTTTAACTATTTTAATTTGTGTAACTTTAGAATTTCGTATGTGTATAGATTCTCACTCGTTCTCGTATACAACTAACATAGTTCATTTTGAAGATTTCAAAGCTACAAGCATATCCTTATTGGATATTGTACTAAATTGTAGATAATTTTGTCATTTATTCCCATTATCTACCCAAAACGGTATCTTTCCTTTTCTTTCTGAACAAACTACAAATAATGGATTATAATCTTTGGTTCGTTATGAAGATTTGTTCTTAATTTATTTCGAAATTAAAGCTTTCATGCTACTTAAGTTTTAATTATGACGATCGCACACTCAAAGGAATGAATAAATGATAATCAACTATTAATGAAAATGTGTAGATACATCGAATATTTTATCCTTACTTTACTGAATCATGGTCCTCATTGTTTGCTGAAGCGAACAAAGTCTGTGATTTTGATCATATTATGATAAGTTGTTAATGAAGATACTTCAAAAATTGAGTACCAATCGTATCATTTTCAATCGGTAAGTTTATTCATGTGCTCATTGTTAAAGTTGGATGCCATCTAAAAGCACATGGTTTGTTAACATGTATCCGAGTGCACATAAACTCTTTGATGAAATTATTAAGAAAAATATAACATCATGTTCAACTCTCATTTCTTTAAAATTTCAAAACTTAGGACTCGTCTGGTTTCATTTTGTGCTTTGCGTTTTTAAAATACGAAAAGAGGGGAGGAAAATATTTAAAATTTTAATCTATTACGACGATGATGCAGGGACGACGCGGGGGGAGGGGGAGGCAGGGGTGTGGTGGAGGGACGGGGGAATGGATAGAGGGATGACGAAAGTGATAGAAGGATGACGGAGGGATGGATCGTTTCTTGTGCTTTTGTTATTTTAAAAAAACGAAAACCAAATAAACATGTTTTTCATTTTGTGTGTTAAGTTCATTCTTCAAAAATATATGCATCATATGCTTTTTTGTTTGGATGAAAATACAAAACTAAAAATTGTGATGCGCTTTCTTGTTTGGACGAAAATACAAAACAGGAAATTAAGCACAAGGAAGAAGTTGCAAAAAATTTAGTCTCAAGGACAACAAGTCTTTTTTAGTTTGAAGGACGTTGTTTATAGCGTAAACTGAAAATGATAGTTACAACTATCATTCTATGATTTACAGTAAAAATTGTCTTTCGGCCTAAAAAGCAAAGTTCTTGTCACTGAAACTAAATTTTCCTTCAACTTTTTCCTTGAGCCTAAAAACCCCAATACAAAACTAAAAATTGCAAACCAAATAGTGCCTTAATACTTATGTAATCATTTATTTTTTCTTGAGTGTTATTTTTGACTGAATTTCCATCATCACTTCCTATCTGCAGATTTGTATTCTATAAACGTTAAACGTCCAAATGGTGTTATATTTGGATTAGAGGATGTGAATGTTTTACTTTTTTTACTGTAGAGTTAGAGTTTTGATTGGATGGATTATGCTCTATATATGAACTATATATAGGCTTGACCTTTATGTCATTTTTTCTTATTATATTCGGTGCATAGATTATATCAACATCGAAGTGGTCATCTCATTATCTTCAAATGTGCATATAAAATGTTGCTATAATGAATTAAAATGACATAACTAATAATGAATTAGAGTGGTTGTATATATGTAGGTAGAATTTAAAGAAAAATCTATGCAACATGTTAGTAAGTCTCATTTAGTAATGGAAGACAAACATTGGCTACATTGTTATCTGTAACTCACATATATATCTTCAGTGCATGATATTAGTGAATAAGAAAAATGCAGTCATGTCATCCAATTATAAATTTTTCTGTTGTTCTTAATTTATTAAATGAGTTGTGTGATATTTTTTGTAAATTTAGATTTTTGGCATAGCTAGCTATGGAAAAACTACTTATCTCATATTTATAATATACTTGTCATACTTTTGTCCTTGACTTATAGCTTCGAATATTTGGTGGTGGATTCTATTTTGTATATGTAATCGTTAAATAAAACAATTGAAGAATATTCTTCTTTTTTCTCAAAACGAAGCCTACCATTTTTTAGCATGTATGATAATTATATTCATATATGCAAACTAAATAATTAGGTGTTTCTGAAATTTTTGGTATGTATGGTCATCAACAATCAATTATAAATATAAGAATTCATAATAGAAACAAAAACAAAAAACCTGTGATTTTGTTCTGAACAAGATTTACACATAAGAGTTAAGTACACAATTATATATAAATTACATAATTGTCCTTAGGGCATTCTTCGGATTCTATCACTTCTTTCTTCAAAGAGGAAATTCAAGTTGGTGTTATCGCTAAATGGAAAATTTCAAGTCTTACATCTTCCACCAATAGTTCCAATATGGACTTGAGGCACTTTCCTTTATAGTCGAATAATTTCTACTTCCTTTAAAGTTTTCCTCACAACTACCGGCGTTAAACCATATGCTAGCTTCTCACTATAAAAATTGTAAATAAACGTCTTCCACACTAAGCTCTCGAACATTTTTGTGCTCATACAACTATTATACCCATTTTTAGTTAAAAGGAGATCATCGTTTTCCATTGGCTTGAAAAATACAGCACAATAGGCTATTGGCCTAACCGCATCTAAAAGCATAAGGTATGAATCTAGTGTCGATACTCACTAGAGAAAGGAGGTGCAATATGAAAATGATATTTCCCTAATTTATGCAAATTGGAACTATACAATTCCTAAGGTACTACACATGGTGTCTCAAAATGATATTACAAGCATAGGAATCAATACCTCAGAGTTCCCATCCATGCAACCGCACATATTACAAGCATTACAAAAGGTGCAACTCATTGAGAGGGAGTCACTCGATCCCCATAACATTGATTAAAAATTTAATTATCCTGCCAACACCAAAATATAATTGTAACAACCCGCATATTTTACGATTGAATATTTAAATATTTTATCGTTAGTCGGATTTTAGTCCGAAAAGTTACTTTTTGCATACGGTCGAATTAGGACTCGGGACCTCTTCCATTGGGTCCAAAACATCGTTTGCAATCTTTTTGAGTATAAACTTTGATATGTTTGGAGTTAGTGGAATTTTGTCACTTTTTCACTTTGGGCTTTGGGTTTGGTTTAGCCCATTAGCCTAAACTATTTACTCTAGCTCAACCCCCTTCCCTTCATAACTTTACTTTCATTTCCTAACACTCAAGCTTCATCAAAAATGGAGGAAGAAATGGGAAAATAAAACCCCAAGCCCTAGTTCATTTGCAAATTCAACATCCAACTCTAAATTCAAAGAGAAGCCATTGATTCTTCCTTTGCTCTCAAGCTTCTTCTTTATTGATTTTGCGTAAATGTGAGATTTTTATCTCACATCTTTATCTATAACTATCTTTTATTGTTAGGTATGAATTCAAACACTATTCATGTGCATTTGCTATTGATTTGGATTGAATTGGTGAAAATCCCAATTTTTAGTGTTTTGGGTTCAAAACTTTAAAAATCCAATCTTTGATGTTTGAACACGTTTTTGGTGATGCATCGAGGAGCCAATAGGACCGGGTAGCCGATGAGCGTAATCCCCTAGTGTTCGTGCTCGATCGGTTGCAAATTGAGTGAGTTTTTGCATTTTTTGTTGCTTAGGTCGTTCGGCCTGCACGTATGAGTCTCGGCCTGCAGTTAGGTCGCGCCAACTTAGGTCGCAACCCTTAGGTCGTTAGTTCGCTAGGCCATTAAGTCACACGGCCTTCTTTACCTCTTAGGTCGTTAGGTCGTTCGGCTATGTGTTAGGTCGTTCCACCCCATAGGTCGCTCAACCATGTAAGTCGCACCTTCTATATCACGCAATCCCTTAGGTCGTGACAAGTTAGGTCGTTAGGTCGCTCAGCCTTCTTTCCTCTTAAGTCGTTAGGTCGCTCGACCGTGTTATGTCGCATCTGCCAACTTAGGTCGCGTCAGGGTAGGTCGCGCCATGGGATAGGTCATTCAACATTTAAGTCGCTCGGCCCACTTCGCCCCTTAGGTCGCGTCCTATAGGTCGTGTGCCTTGCTTTTGAATCGGCCTGCCTTAGGTCATAACTCCCTAGGTCGCTCGGCCTGCTCTCCCATTAAGTCGCGTGTGCACATAGGTCGCGCCATGTTACGTCGCGCCATGCCTAGGCCATTCTCCACTTAAACCGCTTGCACTTTGGTCGCAACCATATAGGTCGCTCGCCCTGCTTTAGGTCGCGCCATGCCATAGGTCGCGTCATGCCTTAAGTCGCTCTGTTAGGCCGTGTGTTATTTCTTGAGCCGCTGATTTCTTGTGTTGACTTACATCCAGTCATAAGTCGTGGCTGTTAAATCGCAAGGGTATTTCCACTTTGATGGATTTGGAATCGAATTCTTTGAATTTTTATTCACGTCTTCGAATTGAATTTTTGTGATTTATTGTTTCTACAATCATTTTTGTGATTTGTCACTTCATCTCACTCGTATGAGAAATCTAATTAAATGGCTTAGTAAAACAAATGGTATGAAACGCTTGTGTTTACTTCGCCGGTTAATTCTTGGACTTGTTCGATTGAATCTCTTGTGACAATTATCGAGTGGAGATCTACAATTTGTTCGTAAATATTTAAGTTAAGCTAGTGGTTATGGGACATGAGGCTAAGCTTATATATTTACTAGCTTACTGTAATTGAAACTTCTTGATGATTGTTGATGATCATTTTTGCGATTTAGACTAGCTAATGTGCGATGTCTCTTTATCTACGAGGGAGACTAAACCCCGTTTCTGTGGAGCTTCGGCTCAATTTGGTGTGGTAGCGACTCATGGTCTTCAGGCCGTTTTGTGGAGCTTCGGTTCAAAATTAATGGTTAGCAACCATGGAATAGCATACCATTTTGTGATACACGTGCTGGTGAGTTTTCATGCTCCCGTTTTGTGATAGGCCTCCCTTTTTTTTGTGATTTCTGGATTTCCATTGATGATTTCTGGAATTTGTGTTTTCACCGATTTTCATGATTTACGTTGATAAGTTTTATCATATTTGTGCATTGGTGAATTTGTGTCTCATTAACTTTTGTGATTGGCATTGATATTATTGTCAATATTTATGGTTTGGTGAATATAAATAAAGAGTATGACATTCCTTTTGGTCTTTGAAAAGATTCTTGTGATATTGATTAATCCCTAGTTGATTTTCAATTGCATACTTATCACAGTATGGCTTCATGGTTATCATATGTTTATGTCATATCTCTTATTCTATATCATTTTATCTGATATTTATAGCTAGACTGGTCCGTTTATTATTTTCTTATTAAATAATACTCGGGTCAGACCGAGATGTTACAGGTGCTTCTGCTTGACTTCACATCTGGGATTATCACCCTGACTTTTAGCTAACTACTTAGATTAGTAGTTTTTGTTGTATACATTTGAGATATAGAACCATAGATGTATCCATATTCTTTTGTCTAGCACTTGTAGCTATTCTTTTGTGATATTGTGGATCTTGTTTGACCATTACTCTGATGTACACTTTCATGTGTTGTATATTCATATCTATTTCTGCCTTTGTGATATGGATGTCTGTGACTGATTTGTATTATGTTTATTTCTATATTTGTTTCCGAAGAATATATATAGCCACCGGGTAGTAGCTTTAAGTTTGTATCGGTATGTCGGATTTCCTCCTGAAACCAGATGCTTATTGTACTATCTGACATATCGGTGCTCGCACAAAGCAATTACACGGATGGTCGCTCCTCAACAGCCTTATCCCCCTATGCTAGTTGGCGGCATTACCCCGTAGTGTCCTTAGCTAGCGTGGGTATAGAGGTGGGGCGTCACAGCTTGGTATCGTAGCCTATCTTCGGAACAATGTAGAATAATCTAGCAAGGATCATCGCCCTAAGTCCATCTTAGGAGTCGTGCTTTAGGATATAATTCGAGTCTTCGTACCGATTCATCCTATTTTCTTTATGATTCCTTATTTATCTATCAAGATTTCTTGATATTCATTGGGTGAATAACCTTATCCTTCTTCTTTATTTCTTTCAAAAAGGAAGAGAAATGGTTAGACCTGGCCGTCCCAGCGCCAGTCAGTCTCGTGCTACTCCCCAAGATGGAGTATTTATGTCTGCCCAGCAGCTTCTTGATCTAGTAAGGAATGCTCAAACAGCCGGATCTAATCCGGAGTCTACTCACCCTAGGTCTGGATTTGCATGTTTGTGCAGCGATTATACCAATTTGGGTGGGAAGCCAATCAAAGGTTCTGAAACTATTATTGAAGTCTAGGCTTGGCTGAGATCGTGCGATCGAATCTTTTCTCGCATGAATCTTATTTATCTTCACCGTGTTCAGGTGGCCTCTAGTATGCTCCAAGAAAGAGCATTAGATTGGTATGAGCTTTTGATTTCTGAAATAAATGAAGCGGATCTTACTTGGGAGAAATTCCGGGAACGCTTCGAATTAAAATTTGTGCCAGAAGCTGAGAAGGTGACTTTGGCTCGCCGTTTCATTGACCTTGCTCAAGGTGAATCCTCTGTGACAGACTATGTCGCATCATTCGAGTCACTTTCCAAATACGGGGTCGAGTACATAAACACCCCATTGATGAAAAATCAAAGATTTGTCTATGGCTTGAATAAAAATCTTAAGAAGCCATTACTTCTAAAGTTAGAAGTTCCTTTTGATCAACTTGTCGATATCCTTCTTCATCTTGAAGAGGCTGATAGGGAGAGTGATGTTGAAGTTATGGGTGCTAATTCGAACTTCAATAACAAGAAAAGGCCTAATAAATTCAAAGGCCCTTATCCCAACAATAAGAAAGGGAAGCAAGCCTCTCCGGAACTAAGACTTCTACCTCTAGTAGTGGGCAATGCTACAACTGTGGTTCTAAGGACCATTATGCGAACAAGTGTTCAAAGCCTCGTGCTTGTCGCTATTGCAAAAGCCCGGATCATTATTTATCTTCTTGTCTCAAACTTCAAGGCAGGAAGGAGGGAAAGCTTAATGTTGCTCAAGCACCTGGCAACACATCTCGTGGTAAAGGTATTTCTCATTCTATCCTTGATGGCATTATTTTATTTCGTGATCATCCTATTCGAGTTCTTTTTGATACGGGTGCGTCCTATTCTTTTATTTCAAAAGAACTTGTTGATACTTTTTCTTTGGATGTTTTGTGTTTAATGACTTCTTTGAGAATTGTGAATCCGGTTGATGGATCCACAACAATTAGTTTATTGTGTAAAGATGTCGAGATTATTTTGTGTGATTTTTCTTTCCGAGTCGATTTGCATGTTATGCGCTACTTAGGCTTTGGAATGATTTTGGGAATGGATTGGCTTAACCGCTATGAAGCCCAAATATTATGTCCTGAGCGGACTATTCGTCTTCGACATCCCCAATCCGTTAAGCAGATTTCTGTTGATCTTAAAGATTCGGATTCCGTCTTGGTTGCATCTTTATATTCTTTAAATATCCATGATGACGATAATGATGATGAGGAAGATATTATTTCTCTTATTCATGTTGTTCGTGAATTTTCCGACATATTTGAGCCCGTTTTAGGATTACTGGCTAAGCGAGCAATTGAGTTCAGGATTAATCTCATCCATGGAGCTCAACCTATACTCGTCCTCCTTGTCTTATGTCCAATAAAGAAAATAAGGAGATGCACAAACAATTATCCGAGTTGGAGACGAAGCAATTTATTCGCACTAGTTCCTCGCCTTGGGGAGCTTCAGCTATTTTTGTGAAGAAATCCAATGGTACACTTAGGCTTTGCGTTGACTACCGCAAGCTTAACGATCTTACTATTAAGAATAAATATCCTTTACCTCGGATTGATGATCTATTCGATCAACTTAGTGGTGCTAGAGTCTTTTCACAATTAGACTTAGCTACCGGTTTTCATCAGCTTTGTATTGCAGAGGATAGCATTCCTTTGTCATCGTTCCGTACTCGTTATGGATTTTATGAATGGCTTGTTATGCCATTTGGTTTAACGAATGCTCCGGCTTATTTCATTGACCTTATGAATAGAGTTTTCAAAGACTTCCTCGATCGGTTTGTCCTCATCTTTATCGATGATATTCTTATGTATTCCAAAACCGAGGAGGAACATGAAAAACATCTTCGGATTGTGTTGGAAACTCTTAGGAGTAATCAATTAAAAGAAAATTTTTCTAAACGCCACTTTTGGCAATCTCGTGTGAAGTTTCTCGGTCATATTATTTCCGAATCCGGAATTTCCGTGGATCCTTCAAAGATTGAAGCGATCCAAAATTGGAAGAGACCGGAGTGTGTGATGGAAATTCGTAGTTTCCTTGGATTGGCAGGTTATTACCGCCGTTTCATAAAGGACTTTTCAAAAATTTCCGTGCCTCTTACTAATTTGACAAAGAAGGGAGTTAAATAAATTGGTCGGACAAATGTGAAGCTTCTTTTCAGAAATTAAAAGAACCCCTTTCCGATGCTCCAATTCTTGTGAATCCCGAGGGAAACCAAGATTTTATCGTTTATACCGATGCTAGTCGCATTGGTTTGGGTGCCGTTCTTATGCAAAGAGAACGTGTTATTGCTTATGCTTCTAGGCAATTGAAGCCTGCTGAGACTAGATATGCCACTCATGATTTAGAGCTCGTGGCTATTGTTTTCGCCCTTCGTATTTGGCGTCATTATCTTTTGGGAGAAAAAATTATTCTTTACACTGATCATAAATCCTCGAAGTATCTGTTTTCTCAAAAGGAACTTAATTTGCATCAACAACGTTGGCTCGAATTTCTTGCAGCTTATGATCTTGGTATTCTTTATATGCTCGGAAAGGGAAATTGTGTTGCGGACGCACTTAGTCGTAAGAAACAAGCGGTTGTTTCTATGATGATATCTGAATGGAATGATCTCGGTATTCTATCCACTTGTGAGATTCGAGATAGTGTTTCCGATTTATGTTCATCTCTTGTTTTATGTAGCCTTGAGGCTCATCCTTCTCTTTTAGACCGCATTCTTGAAGCTCAAAAGCTAGATCCTGGATTGGCTCTTCTTGACCAAAATTTTGGGGATAAAATTGATATTGAAGGTTTGAAAGACTTTGATATTGATTCTCGTGGTGATATTCGAAAATTTGGTAGACTTATCGTGCCAAATATTAGTAATCTTCATAAAGACATTTTAGAAGATTCTCATCGTTCTAAATTTACCATTCATCCCGGTAGTAGTAAAATGTACGCGGATATGAAGCGACTTTATTATTAGGAGGGAATGAAATCTGATATTGCTAACTTTGTTAAGTGTTGCATGACTTGCCAACTCATTAAGGCCGAGCATCAAAGGCCTGGAGGGTTATTGCAACCTTTAGAAATTCCAATTTGGAAGTGGGATCAAATTTCCATGGATTTTGTAGACGGCCTTCCCCGTTCTCGTTCGGATCATGATAGCTTATGGGTGATAGTCGATAGACTCACTAAATCCGTTCATTTTATTCCCGTTCGGTCCAATCGAACCGTTTCTCTCTTGGCCAAACTCTTTATTAAGGAAATTGTAAAATTGCATGGAGTTCCTACTTCTATTGTTAGTGATCGTGATCCATTGTTTACTAGTGGATTTTGGAAGAGTCTTCAAAAAGCTTTGGGAACGAAGCTTAATTTTAGCACCGCTTATCATCCCCAGTCCGATGGACAAACTGAGCGTGTGAATCAAACTCTTGAAGATCTTCTTCGTGCATGTGTTCTTGATTTTGGTGGAAGTTGGGAAGATCATATTTCTCTTGTTGAGTTTTCCTATAATAATAGCTTCCAATCTAGTATTGGTATGTCACCTTTTAAGGCACTCCATGGAAGGCCATGTCGATCTCCTTCTTATTGGCTTGAGGCCGGTGAGAAGCTGGTTTTAGGTCCAAATTTTATTCGTGATTCCACAGAAAAGATTGACCTTATTCGTCATAGGATGAAAGATGCCCAGAGCAGACAAAAATCCTATGCCGATAACCGAAGAAGGAAATTAGAATTTTCTGTGGGAGATCTTGTGTTTATTCATGTTTCACCTATGAAGGGTGTTGTACGTTTCAGTCGATCGGGAAAATTAGCGCCTTGATATATTGGTCCATTTCCCATCACCGAACGTATTGGTTCCGTGGCTTATTGCCTTTTATTATCGGCTCAGTTTTCTGCCATTCATTACGTGTTTCACGTTTCTCAATTGTGGAAATGCCTTCGAGATTCCGATTCTATTCTTGATCCCGGTGTTGTGGAAGAAATTGAAGTTTCGTCTAATTTAACTTATGAGCAACATCCTATTCATATTATTGCTTCAGAGGTCAAGCGCCTTCGAAATAAAGATGTTCCACTTGTTAAAGTCCAATGGTCCTCAAATCCTAAGGATTGCTCTTGGGAATCTAGAGAGTTCATCGAGCGAACGCATCTGGACGTACTTTCCCGTGCTCTTTGAAGTGAATTTCTTATTTCAAATTTCTTTTGTGTTGATATGCTTTCAAGGTTGTTACCTTACATATTCTTCTTAAATATTGCAAGGACGCAATTTCTTTAAGGAGGGGAGTCTGTAACAACCCGCATATTTTACGATTGAATATTTAAATATTTTATCGTTAGTCGGATTTTAGTCTGAAAAGTTACTTTTGCATACGGTCGAATTAGGACTCGGGACCATTTCCATTGGGTCTAAAACACCGTTTACGATCTTTTTGAGTATAAACTTTGATATGTTTGGAGTTAGTGGAATTTTGTCACTTTTTCACTTTGGGCTTTGGGTTTTGTTTAGCCCATTAGCCTAAACTATTTACTCTAGCTCAACCCTCTTCCTTCATAACTTTACTTTCATTTCCTAACACTCAAGCTTCATCAAAAATGGAGGAAGGAATGGAAAATTAAAACTCCAAGCCCTAGTTCATTTGCAAATTCAACATCCAACTCCAAATTCAAAGAGAAGCCATTGATTCTTCCTTTGCTCTCAAGCTTCTTCTTCATTGATTTTGTGCAAAGGTGAGATTTTTATCTCACATCTTTGTCTATAACTATCTTTGATTGTTAGGTATGGATTCCTAACACTTATTCATGTGCATTTGCTATTGATTTGGATTGAATAGGTGAAAATCTCAATTTTTAGTGTTTTGGGTTCAAATCTTTAAAAATCCAATATTTGACGTTTAAACACGTTTTTGGTGATGCATCGAGGAGCCAATAGGACCGGGTAGCCGATGAGCGTAATCCCCTAGCGTTCGTGCTCGATCGGTTGCAAATTGAGTGAGTTTTTTCATTTTTTGTTGCTTAGGTCGTTCGGCCTGCACGTACGAGTCTCGGACTGCAGTTAGGTCGTGCCAAATTAGGTCGCAACCCTTAGGTCATTAGGTCGCTCGGCCATTAAGTCACACGGCCTTCTTTACCTCTTAGGTCGTTAGGTCGCTTGGCTATGTGTTAGGTCGTTCCACCCCATAGGTCGCTCAACCATGTAAGTCGCACCTGCTATATCACGCAATCCCTTAGGTCGCTACAAGTTAGGTCGTTCGGCCTTCTTTCCTCTTAGGTCGTTAGGTCGCTCGGTCGTGTTATGTCGCATCTTCCAACTTAGGTCGCGTCAGGGTAGGTCGCGCCATGGGATAGGTCATACCACATTTAAGTCGCTCGGCCTACTTTGCCCCTTAGGTTGCTCGGTTAGGTCGCGTCCTATAGGTCGCTTGCCTTGCTTTTGAATCGGCCTGCCTTAGGTCGTAACTCGCTAGGTCGCTCGGCCTGCTCGCCCATTAAGTCACGCGTGCACATAGGTCGCGCCATGTTACGTCGCGCCATACTTAGGCCATTCCCCACTTAAACCGCTTGCACTTTGGTCGCAACCATATAGGTCACTCGCCATGCTTTAGGTCGCGCCATTCCTTAGGTCACGCCATGCCTTAAGTCGCGCCATGCCTTAAGTCGCTCTGTTAAGTCGTGTGTTATTTCTTGAGCCGCTGATTTCTTGTGTTGACTTACGTCCAGTCGTAAGTCGTGGCTGTTAAGTCGCAAGGGTATTTCCACTTTGATGGATTTGGAATCGAATTCTTTGAGTTTTTATTCACGTCTTCGAATGTGAATTTTTGTGATTTATTGTTTCTACAATCATTTTTGTGATTTGTCACTTCATCTCACTCGTACGAGAAATCTAATTAAACGGCTTAGTAAAACAAATGGTATGAAACGCTTATGTTTACTTTGTCGGTTAATTCTTGGAATTGTTCGATTGAATCTCTGGTGACAATTTTCGAGTGGAGATCTACAATTTGTTCGTAAATATTTAAGTTAAGCTAGTGGTTATGGGACATGAGGCTAAGCTTATATATTTACTAGCTTACTGTAGTTGACACTTCTTGATGATTGTTGATGATCATTTTTGCGATTTAGACTAGCAAATGTGTGATGTCTCTTTGTTTACGAGGGAGACTATACCCCGTTTCTGTGGAGCTTCGGCTCAATTTGGTGGGGTAGCGACCCATGGTCTTCAGTCCGTTTTGTGGAGCTTCGGCTCAAAATTAATGGTTAGCAACCGTGGAATAGCGTTCCATTTTGTGATACACGTATTGGTGAGTTTTCAGGCTCCCATTTTGTGATAGGCCTCCCCCTTTTTTGTGATTTCTGGATTTCCATTGATGATTTCTAGAATTTGTGTTTTCACCAATTTTCGTGATTTACGTTGATAAGTTTTATCAATATTTGTGCATTGGTGAATTTGTGTCTCATTAACTTTTGTGATTGGCATTGATATTATTGTCAATATTTATGGTTTGGTGAATATAAATAAAGAGTATGACATTCCTTTTGGTCTTTGAAAAGATTCTTGTGATATTGATTAATCCCTAGTTGATTTTCAATTGCATACTTATCACAGTATGGCTTTATGGTTATCATATGTTTATGTCATATCTCTTATTCTGTATCATTTTATCTTATATTTATAGTTAGACCGATCCATTTATTATTTTCTTATTAAATAATACTCGAGTCAGACCGAGATGTTACAGGTGCTTCTGCTTGACTTCACATCTGGGATTATCACCTTGACTTTTGGCTAACTACTTAGATTAGTATTTTTTGTTGTATACATTTGAGATATAGACTCATAGATTTATCCATATTCTTTTGTCTAGCACTTGTAGCTATTCTTTTATGATATTGTGGATCTTGTTTAACCACTACTCTGATGTACACTTTCATGTGTTGTATATTCATATCTATTTCTGCCTTTATGATATGGATGTCTGTGACTGATTTATGTTATGTTTATTTCTATATTTGTTTCCGAAGAATATATATAGCCACCGGGTAGTAGTTTAAGTTTGTATCGGTATGTCGAATTTCCTCCTGAAACCAGATGCTTGTTGTACTATCTGACATATCGGTGCTCGCACAAAGCAATTACACGGATGGTTGCTCCTCAACAGCCTTATCCCCCGTGCTAGTTCACGGCATTACCCCGTAGTGTCCTTGGCTAGTGTGGGTATAGAGGTGGGGCATCACAATAATACTACCTAAGTTGTATTAGCCCGACTTTAGTAATCCATAACTCACATTCCAAAGGCGATTTGAATGGAGGGCACATGACAAAATCTGGTGATTGGCACAAAATTCAAAAGGTTATCTTATTAATCCACGTGCTTTCTACTTTTGTATATACTAATAGAACACTATAGCATAATGGGAGAGTAAATAGAAGGAAACATAACTTTAAAAAGGTAAAAAAAGCAATATAAAATTATTCCAACGATGCTGGTGCTAGAATTAAGGTGTGCCATAAGTATGTTGTTTCGTAATTATTATATAACTTTAGCTCTTGTCTGAGAATCTTATTTGAAATACTGTATGCATTTTGTTCTGTTTTATATCATTTTTTTGTTATATTGTGATATAGGTAATGATATGAATACATTAAATATAGAAAATCCTTAGGATAAGTATTTAATCAATTACCGTTGAGAATGTACTTGTAATTGCGAGTTTTGAATTGAATATTTTGAGCATTTATCCTTATATTATTCCTAGTTAAGACGCATTGAGAAAAATGATATCTATACATCTATCAAGACTAGCATACATAATGCATTTTATAAGATGGGGAGTGAATTACTCATGACCATTGAGGACACTAATGGATTACGCATTGGTAGTTGTCTTGAACATTCATAAAATGACTCAACGAGAATCTTTTATGGGTTAAAATAACTAGGTTGAACTAAAGATTGCATGTAACAACATGTAATTGTCTTCAGACTTGTGAGTATTATTCATCTTAAGTATCCAGACCATAATTTGGTTATGGTCAATTGTAACATCCCCCATTTGGAAACCAAAAAAATAAAACCCTAATTGTTTGCATAACTTGAAATTATCTTTCGATGACAGAGTGAGTTCGATGTGTGAGTGTGTGTATGTAACAATCTAAGTAATCACATTACACAAGTTGTCTTAATAATCTTTACAATTTCATACATCCAAAAACGTGCGCATCTAGGATGAAAAATAATAGAACGTAAATAAAAGTTCATGTCCAACATATGAGGATGCCATCATGAATACTTAAACGGCGAAAATCAAAGCAATCATTATCTGTAACTATGCCTCCTACTTGTTTCTTTAGCTTACTTGTTCATCCATCCCAAGTTTCTGATCTCTATCCATGAACTTAGCTTACTCAATCGAGTACCCTTGAGTTTATGAGAAACACAATAATAAAATCGCGGGTCAAACATAAAACCTGATATGATAATGCATTACCCTAAATACAAAATGTAATGAGACCACCTTGCTAAAGAAAAGAACATATATTCCCTCACTAGTCAATAGACATAGTTCATGAATATGAATAATGGCACAAGTCGTATAATCTGTAAGTGTTCCCTACGCTTATTACTACATTAATGCTAGGGTTCAGTTTGGTCTTCCACCTTGCCACTCGGGCCTTGTCCTATTTCTTAGAATATTAAGGTAATTATGCTTTCAGCTGCCACAAAGGCTGTATGCCTTTACCATTACTTAAAATCATATTTACATTGCTTTCAGCTACCACCAAGACCTTATGAATTTCTTATATTATCTTCATATTTATTTTACATTCGGTCGTCACTAAGGCCTTTTGCCTTGCTATTTCATTTAAGGATTCTAATTTAGATAGACGGATGCCACGAAGGCCTTATACCCGCTACCAAATTATGTCATCTTTGGTCATTTGATTGACACACAAGCCTTGCACTGTCACCTTAGAATATGTCATCTTTAGACACTTAGTTACCAAATAGGCCTTAACGATACTAATAAATGCAATTTCATTTTTGGACGTTGGGCTTTCACTAAGGCCTTACACATCGTTACCGAATGCAATGTCATTTTGGACAACAGGCTTCCATACATGCCTTATGCCTTGTTACAGCAATCTAAGTCTTATCTAGACTCTTGGGTGCTACACATGCCTTACATTTTGTTTACCGAATTAAATGTCTTTTTTGGACATTGGTTGCCGCACAGGTCTTACACTTCGTTACCGAATGCAATGCCTCTTTTTGGACATTGGGTTGCCACATAGGCCTTATGCCTTGCTTTTATTTAATGCCATAAATACACCTTTTGATGCCACACAGGCCCTATACCATCTCATTTAGTTAACGTGAACAGGCTTACGGATGCAACATACGCCTTATACCGATTTTATTGTTTTAATATTTTAAATAGGCTTTCAGTTGTAATCTTTAGCCTTACAATGAAACCTTCATCTAAAGATTGACTCTTCACCAAATGTCAATAAATCTTGGCTACACTATCTGGATTTCATCAAGGAAGTCTGGTTTGGTCATTGGTACGTTCTGACACCTCGTCTCGACAATAGGTTAGGTCTTGGCATAACCTGTCATCTTTTAACAACTCTAGCCCTCATACGTTGCCCTCACATTATCCTTCTGATATAGCCTTCTCCTTTGGCACTCATCTTTGGCTCCATACTTTACATTGTTTAGTTTGTTATACTTATAGATTTAATTAGTCTTTTTAAAAAATTCATATTAGCTTTTAGTTCCGATTTAATCCTATCGCAACCCTATTCTCGCTTGCCACTTAACTCTGTAACATGCAGTAAAGCCTAATCTATGAATACGATTGGCACCCACCTTTACACATGTCAACTCCAAATTCATTCGGCCTCTACTTTCCGTTATGATAGTGTCCATTATATTATTTTTGTAGCACTTTTCTGGCATTTTGTCCCATCACTACTTAGTTATATAATTTGCATGCATAACTAGGCCTTGACTACCTTAATATATAGTTTTAGTCTTTATATTCTTATTATAGAAATAAGTAGTTAAAGATGAGGAATTGCTCGCAAAATTCTAGAAATGTGTAAATACTCTTTAACAAAGTTTTCCTCATGCGTCTAGTAAATAGTTATTTTTCTTATTTATCTAACAGTGATTATTTCAAAAATTCATATTTAAATATTTTGACATGGGAAAATCCTTTAACTAAAAACTCATCTCTAGAATTATGCTTAAAGCATCATATTAATTTTCTATATTTAGAATTATTAGACTAGGGAACCATAGCTAAACATCCTCTAGTATAACTATTTTGTCCCAAAAATATTAATTATAACATTGTTTATCTCATATAAGCAACCTGCATATGGACTCTATCATACTTAATCAAAACCGAATTCAAACAACAATGAAAGCAATAAAAATGTTTTGTATTACTCACTTAAGTCTTTGGATCAATTGATCTTAGTTTCTTAGCTTTTCTTCTTTCTTTTCTCCTTTTTCATCCTTATGCCACCATTAAAAGTTTCCGAGCTTTTTTTTATGTGAAATGAGAATGCATAATTGAGAAAAGGGTTTCTTTATGTTATTATATCCCCTCCTCTTATTTGGTTAAGTCACAGGCTTTATGGTCCTATCTTTTATTTTAATCCATTCTCAAGCCATGTGAACTATATTACAATAAATGTACACCAAAATACTTATTGTAATAAGCCACTAAATTGAAATGACACCAGTAAATAAATATCTCCTAATCATTTACCTTGTTTAAAAATCATGTTCCCTTGATTAATTACTTATTAATTATTCATTAAAATTTGGGGGTGTTACAGACTTTTCCTTTAAAGGAATTTCTTTCTTGAAATTCAAATACGATATGGTAGTGACTCGCAATCTTTCCCACGCCAAATCTAGCATAAACACATAAGTTCCATACCCATATGTTACAAGAAAATGTACTGAAGCATCTATTGATAAATCGCAAGATCAACCATAAATACCAACACACACACACACACACACACACACACACATATATATATGGTCTATAATATACATATGCTAAGTCTAGATTAACAACTTGGGATAACTCTTCCTGAATGTATCTTTGGTTTCCCAAGTACCATCCTCGCGGTCCTTACTTCACCAAACCCATACCAGCTTCACCTCTTTATTTTGTGGCTTCTTTACATCTTGGTCTAAAATCCAAACAGGTTTTCTAACGTAATGTTTATGTAACAACCTACCTCAAAACAAGCTTAAATTTCGACCAAGAAAAGATCCACCGAAAATTTGATCCACTCCAAGGCTGGTTATTTGCTGGAAAAAGAAGTTACAATATAGAGAAATAACTACTTTTTCAGAACTCACAGTAGATGGAATAAAATATAATATCAAATTGTACTTATTTATTCCAAAATCATTTGAAATGTCACAATACAAAACATCATAAACTTGTCATATGAGATCTGTTACATCATTTGTCCAAATACATGTGTACAACATAAAAATATTATAAAAAATAATAATAACTGCCACAAGCTTAAGACACTCCAACTTCAAGCATCATCCTCGTTATCACTCCGTCCTTAACCTATGTTGTAATGAGGAGAGATTCAGAATAACAAATGTCAGGTGGATAAAAACCTTGAGTCTTACCATTTCAGTATTTGGACGGTATATTTCGAAATAAAAATATGTCTACGTACATAAAACCATTTAATATTTCTTATAAGGAAAGGAGGTAAGTCCACAATCAACCACTTAATACCTTCCCATTCTCTAAGCAGGTTTCTAAATCCCATAATCCAAATCCCACATCATAAATATCTAACAATGCGAGAGATAGTACCTAAACCCCTTAATAACTTTTGTTGAATGATAGGCAGACTCTGACCATTTTAGACCTCGCAGACCCCAACATTAAATATCCTTAAGGCGGACCCCTCGATGTTGACTATCTAGCTGACATCGTATGGAATCTCTTGAGCCAGTTAATATTTCTTTATGGAAAGGCAGATCCTCAATCAGTCATTAAATATCTTATCCCAAAGCGGACCCCTGTTGAGATACCACCTATCGTGCCTAATAACCAACCCTTTGGCCATTTAATACTTCATTTGGGAAAAAGTGGCGGGCCCTTAATACCTCAAGACTCCAAAGCAAGCCCTTGTATTACGACCCATTCTAGTAATGATATCTCACATTAGTTCGATTATTCACAGAAATTGGTAGCCAGATTAGCTGGACGGATATACCTTACAGAATTAGGGACTAACCTCGCGTATCACAAATATTTATCATAGGAGACATCTCACATCAATAAGAAGTATACACAACTACCGGTAGCCTGAATGTGAAGGGCAAACTTCTGTCATGTAACTCTACTGACCTCGCATCCTTATGACTTAGCCATAATTTAAATATTCTCCATATATATATAATACTCATCTTACTATTTCATAAATAAATCTTATAAGGAATCTTCCTTATTACGCCATAAAACATCAATTACTTTCCTAAAGGGGGAAATTAATGACGATTACTACTTAATTAACTACACAGTTATACTCCATTATTATACGTTTATTATGCTAATAGAAATAAATATATATTCACGCCTAATAAATTCTAAGTGTGCAGTTTATACGCCCTAAACTAGCGTTAAATGTCAATCCTTTTAACCATAATACTAATACAAGTTCTATTTCCTTCAAATTTCCAAGATTTCAATATCCATAACAATGGATTCTAATATTCATAACATGGATGAAATATCCGTAGCCAAAACTGCAATAAATAGACTTGTAAATAGAAATAGAAACTTAATTTATAACATCAATTGAATGGAATACCCTAAACAATAGGAATTGCAATTCTAATTTCATATTCTATTCAATTCCTCTTTTCAAAGTGACAAACGAAGGAATTTGTATGGAATAAGTAAATTACGAATAGAATTCATACTCTAAACCCTAATTTCATTATTGAATGCTCTCCTCTTTAAATCAAAGGAGGAGAAGTGGAATTGACTATGAAATTATCAGAAATTGTAGGACAATATAAATTCCATAAAATTAATATAAATAATTAATATCTCCATCTAAAATTGACATTTCAAAATAAAAAGGAATTTCAGAAGATTTTACCTATTTTGTTTTCGCAATCCCAAAATCCCTAAGCCTATTCAAATCCATATAGATATACTAATCAATTGCTCGAAAAGAAATACTAAGGTTTGCATTCACAGATTATCCTTAGCTTTTCTTGTATGGATTTGCAATGCTTAAGCAACTCTTTTTCCAGATTTCCTTCTTTTGATACATACATATACATACATATACATATATATATATATATATATACATATATATAGCAAAGGAAAGGTATATATATGTAATTTTGTTAAATTCAGAGAGGTTGGAGGAGAAGAAATAAACTAAAAGAATAATTAGAAAAGGATTAGAATATTTGCCTGGATCCCTAATAGAATTTCTGAATCTAATTGAAGAAATAAAATGGCAAAAGTATGAGGTGTTTTCCAAATATTTATGAATAAAAAGCGGAGAGAATAATGTTCCATTTTAAGGAGTTGAAATGCACCAGAGCTATAGGATAGAGTTAGGTAAGAAATGGATAAATCTAGAGCGTTTAAATGTTGAAAAACCCTAGCTACCACCCTGAATAAGGGTCTATCGCCCTCATAGACCAGTTGATCACTAGGGGTCGACCGCTTGGGGTCGGAGGTGTCAACCTCTTCTATTATTTGGGGTGGGCTAACTTGTTTCCATTACTCATTTATTTTATTCCTTAGTTAACTTTTAACGTTAACTGTTTAACTTAATGGTTACTTAACGTTAATTGTTTAACTTAACGTAAACCTACAATTAATTTTTGAAATTCAAATCGTAAATTTAAATACTCATTTGAATTTGAATTCAAACTAAATTATTTTAAATCTTAAAACTTTAATTGCTCATAACTTCTTCGTTCGAGCTCCGTTTTCAGCATATTATATATGGAAATAGATCAGAATTTTGCCATGAATGCAACAGAATAACTACCGTGGTCAAATTCAAATATTTGTAAAATTTTCATTTTCAACCCTATCTTATTTTATTTAATTCACTCAACTTATTTATGGTTGATTTTACGGGGTGTTACATTCTTAAAAAAGATTTCATCCTAAAACATTTTAAGGGGCGAACAATGTAACGTATATAACATCCATGTTATACAACCAAGTTATCTGCACAACCATCTACTCGACTGAAGTGTAATGTGATTGTCTACTATATACATACTAAAATGAGCTCAATCCTAACGTGAGTGTGTAAATCGTGTCATGCAAGTATGTATGCAAATACCCTAAACATGCTTAACAATTTCTATAGGAGTGTAAAATGATTGTGAAATAGTGTATCAACCATCTTCTACCATCCAATCTGGCAACTACGATGCAACAAAATCTTAATTTTATACAGAAAATTTACTAGTGACTAGCTCTGGATGAGTGATCTTCATCTTCTCATCGATTTCTGTAACAAACTGCGGATCTTCGTTCTTCGATAATCCGACATCGACACTCACTTTATCGACTGCCGAGAAATCGAAGGCCGAAAACTCGGAATGTTATGGGTTTTAAAAAGAAAAGAAAAAGAAAGAAGAGAGAAAAGTAGATAAGAAGATAGAAAATAGAGGGAAAAGAAAACAGAAGACAGAAAAGAAAATAGAGAATTTGAAAATAGAAGATAGAAGCATTTTAAAAATAGAACGGACAAAAAGGAAACAACAGAACAACAACAGAATCTCACAATTCGCAGCGGAACAACATATAATAATAAATGAATAATCTTTAAACAAAGAACTATATCAGTTATTACATTACATTTCATTTCATTACATCATATCATATCATATCATCAGAGTGTACAACATCATACAAACAATAAACAGTGCAGCGGAAAAAGAAATACTATATAAACTAGTAATACGCCATGCCATCCAGCTTGCCTCCAGCAACTCCAGAATATCCAGAATATCCTGATAAACCTAACTCTTAACTGCCCGTGTGGAAATTGGTGGGCACCCAGAGTTTAGGAAGGAAAACAATAAACTCCGAGTCAGTCATGTGACTGGTGTGAGAACTCAAAACAGTTTATTTATCTTTAAAATCAAAATAGAGGAATATTTTTAAATTCAATTCGCAATGCTTTTAAAAATGAGACTACCATAAGGCCTCCCGCACACACACACAATGCAAACGCAGAATCGGAGGAGATTTCTCCTTATGATAGCCAAAGATGCTTGATACGCATTTAAAATAACGTTTGATATTATTACTAGTGCATAGTGTAGGAAATCATTTCGAAAGTAGAATATAAATCTTAGCCAACATAGACATTTCGAACTATGCCTACTATAGCTACCATCCAAACAGTGGTGACCACCATAAGTGAATGGCAGGTTCTACAACTAATACCGTACAAGTTTCGTATTGGGAATTGGATTTCCAACAAATGGTCAGGCCAAGGAACTTCCCATTGCCACTGAGAATGCCTCTGGAAAGACATCCCCGAGAACCAAACCGGATCTCTGCCAACACAAGGCCGGGTTACCCCTAACTGGGTAACTACTGACACGAGCACGCCATTCCCCGGTCCTTTAGGACCTTTTCAACCGAGCGCTCGATATCCAATTCACACAATCATAAAGTGTTTTCAACATGAGTAAGTATCTGGGCTCCATACCATGATACCACCCCTTTCCAGAAGGAAATGAACATACCCTAAGGGGAGCTACAGCAACCCCTAATAACCTTGCTGCATCTTTCCTGTTTTGACCATTTCCGGGATGTGAGGCTCGACGAAGTCACGTCCACAAAAACATACTTTATACAAAAGCCATGCTTTGGGTCAACAAATGATCAACACAATGATCACAAGGATAGACGATCAAATAAACGATCCTATCACAAATAATCAACACAATGATCATTTCAGCATCACTCAGCATGTCACATTACCAAACTGGGAATATATCGCTGATAACTTCAACTATATAACCTTTGAGCTCGTACGTCTCAGAGAAGGGTGTTAAGCAAAGAATAAATTCTCCGCCACCAACAGAAATATATTTGAAGGAAATCGGCTTTATATCTCAACTTGTAATGTCAGGCATACAATCCATACAAGTCTGTTCCGGGATCGAACAAAACCGAAGGCACTTACAAAGAAGTCCTTGCAATCCGGATATTCACAATCCTGATCGGATTCACCATCACATATGGAGTTTCTATACCGGCGCGACTCGGTGCAGAAACAATCGATAGGTCATCCTATCGCTCTTGCAAATATCCGGTCTTCAACACCGATCTTCAAATGCAATTCACAACGACGTATCACATATTCGGAATGGGTTATACGACCCCATGGTCCTTTCCCGGTTAACCCGAATAGTGAGCGCTTATTCAAAAATAAGTGTGCATTCAATTTCAATCAATTCACATCAAATACCCATTCAAAGGGAAATATTGATAGTCGGTTATTGAACTATCACTGGATATGCACACATCACCAGATTCCAAATAATTTTCCAAATTATTTATTTTCCAAAATATCTTTACAAGATATATAATTTCAATTCTTCAAAAATAAATCAATATTTATTTTTTTTTAGACAAATTCCACTTCCTTTATAAATTCCTTAGTGAATTTATAATTCCAAAATATCAATGAATATTCGATTTCAATTATTCATTTTCAATTTATCTTCAAGAAGATAAATTCTATAAATTCACTTCATATTGGAGAACATTTCCATACTTATTCATAAATAAGTAATTCACAATCTTTTATTTTCAACACTTAGAAAATATTCCATATACTTAAACCGAATTAAGTATATATTTCATTCTATTAAGAAAATCCTTTCTTAAACATATTTACTTGGGCCAAAACGAATGTTGCGTAAAACATCGTTACGACAACCCAAAATCACTAGTATAGGGATTCGAATTTAAAATAGATATATAAATCCCAATACTATTCAAAACATTTCCTTTCGGAAATCATTTACTATAACAACAGTGTTATAGTCCACCATTTCCTTTTATTTCTCGAAAACGTCTATTTCAGCAATAAATGTTGAAATCTATGATTTCGAATCTCAACACATTAAAAAAATATCGTTAGATCGTTTTAATTCAATTTAAACATCTCATATTCAAGAACATTTCCTTTAACGTATTATTCACTATTCAAAAACGTGAATATACTACGTTAATGAACATCATCCTTTTATTCATTTTAATTCAAAGGATTATTCACTATTCGAAAATGTGAATATAACTCCATTAATAGGTTTCAACAATTAACTTATCAAAATAAGTCGTTTGCGAATTTATAAAACAACGTTTATAAATTCATTTCTATTTGTTTTATAACTTCTTTCTTTATAAATTTTCTTTATTAACCTATTTACTTTATATCTCAATTATGAACTAAAGTCCATATTATAAGTCAAATGCTTACAATACGATTATTTTACAAAATCGTTCTTTTAAAGACTTTCCAATTTATAAACCTTATAACTTATAAGATTTATTTATTTAATCAATCTATTCTTCAAATAATTTCACCAAATTTATAAATCTTACTATTTATAAATTTCATTTATAACTTCACAGTTTATAATTCTATAAATTTCATTCTATTATGAAATTCATTTTCACTTCATTCAAATACTTATAAAAACTAGTTTTATAATGTCCATATTTCAATTTATAAATATCCATTTATAAATCTCTTAATATAAATTAATTTATATTATTCTTTAAAACGTCTTTAAATTCTTTTAAAAACTTCACCATACTGATTTATAAAATAATTAAATTTTATAAATCCTATATTTAAACTTTTTATAACAAGTTCAGAATCCCAATTTAAACTCTTTTATAAAGTCATTAATTCCTTATTTTCAAAAATCAGCTTTTAACTATATTTCTTAAAAATCATAATTTTTATAACATTAAAAATTATAACGTTTATTTATTTGAAATGGATCAATTCCAAAAATATAGTATATTTTCAAAAATCACTTTAAAATCATTTTAAAATCCCAAATCTGGGTCCAATGATGCTACACACCAAATAGTCAATCACGACTACAACGATCCATCATATATCGATATGATAATCAATCAAATATCAAAATATCTGAAATAAAATAAAAACTGTTGAGGAATCCAGTTGGATCCCTCCAACCTGTTTCCTGCATCCAAAAACATTAGCACAATACCAATTTCGCTCCAGTACGAAATTATCGCGGTACATGTTCTTATTAAATATTATCCGCTTAATAACGGCGTAATAGGGTCTCATCCGCTAAACAAAAATGCGGGAAATCAACAACTGCAATATATACATATGCCAATATATATATATTGATATTATATATAATACCAATTTCACTGTTTATGAAATATTCGCGGTATATGTTTATATTAAATAACATCCGCTTACTAACGGCGCATAATGTCTATTTTAACAATCAATAATTTACAGTCATCATTCAAACATGCATTCAAATATTTTAAATCTAACTATTTAAAATAAAATCGAAATCTATTCGATTGAGTGAGAAATTCTCACCTTGGTTTATTTTTCCGTTTTAGCTTTTATTTCGAATAAAATTAAACGCGCGTTTAATTTTACCCGAAATTCTCACTAACTCCAAACGACTCCAAACCAACTCCATCGCGTAGTGCTCGTCCATACGATCCCAACGCAACTGAGTTTGCATTTTTTCGACCTCGTATGAAAAAGATATTGATTTTTGAAGTTACACGAATAAATCTATATACAAATTACAATATAACTTAACTAATATTAAACCTAGCTTGCATCCACCATCCATCACAGATCCAACGGCCCAAACTCTTCATCTCCCTCACGCGCAACATCTCCAGTACGCATATGCTATGGCCGAACCCAAACATTAGAACTAGGGTTTGCATTTGCACTCCAATCACTCAACTATACATCATCATACCACTCCCATGTCGAAGCTCTCCTCCTCCTCTACACTCGCCCCCCCCTAGGTGAAGCTCGGCCACCTGTAGAGCACGAAAACACGTGCGAAAACTGATGGGAACGGCCACCTCTAGCTCCCTCTACGCAACTCCAAACTCCATAAAATCCGTATGGATTTAAAGCTCATCTCGTGCTCTTCAATCTTCGTGTTGAACACCTCTCCTAATTCTTTGTAGATTGGAAGAGATTGAGAGTTTAAATTGGGCAATTTCTGGCCATTGACTAATTAGGGCCGGCTAGGGTTTAATGTTTGCTATTTTTTTTTATTTAATGAAGGGTGTGTCTCCTTTTATAGAAAAAGCAAGCGTAAACACTATTCATCCCGGGAATTCCGAACTCCGATTTAGACGCCGTAACCAGCGTACCTAGGGTTCATCCCGCATTCCGGACACAATGGAATAGGTTTCGGAAGCTAATTCGGAAGTATGTGCGAGTTATGGCTGAAAACGCTCAATTTAAATTAAACCGATTTAAGTCGATTTCTAGGCGTTTTAATTTGTACCGGACAAACGGTAAATCCAATTGACTTGAAATTTGAAACCTTACAATAATATCACATTACGGATCCGATGAAACTGGTTTCGTCGAAATCCGAGACTTTTTGAAAAATGGCTATTTTGACTCGCCAAATTTAAATTAAAAATAATTCGATGCGTTTCGAGCTGCCACGATCAAACGATAACTCCGATTGACACGAAAATTGAAATCCGGTAATAACTAACTATTACGGATCCAATGGAACTGGTTTCGTTCAATTCTGAGACTGTTCAAAAATTGACTATTTTACAGTCTATTATTAAATATTAAAATATTCAATTTTCACAGATTAACTTTTAATTCGATTTTAAAAGTTCTAAAATATCATTCTAACTTCCATGTGATAAAATAAAATTTTCCAAATTATTTTCAATCATATTTAACTCAATTTTTAATTATTTCCATAATTTAACATATTAAATTATTGTTTTAATTATCTAATTAAATCCAAAAATTCAAATAAAAATTTATTTGACATATAAATTCAATTATTAATATTTAAAATTAATTAAATATTCAAATTTTTAATTAATAAAAATTCTGGGTCGTTACAATCTTTCCCCCTTAAAAGAATTTCGTCCCCGAAATTACAAGTAAGAAGAGTTACAGAATCTATTAATTTTCCAAAATTTAAAGTTAAACTGCTTATAAAACTTTACTAAGTTTTTAAATCATACTTAGTTATCATTTCAAAAACAACTACTATCGTTTAACTTTCAATTCCAAACCAAAGCTTAAGTTTTCAAAACTTTTCCTATTTTTCTCAAATTTTTCTAACGCCTTAAATTTTCGGAAAAATTCGCCATAGTCTCCTTTGCGCGGCTCGATCCGAAAAAAAATGACAGTATATATATCACAAATATACATCTCATCAAGTAATGAGGCATCCCGAAGGGAAAAAAGTGTAAAAGTACGATATTTAATCCGAGATATGTACCTTATATTTTATTAGCAAGCATATACGGCTAATATAGCGCTAAAGCGAACTCCAAATGCGAAGCAACGCGATCCGCACCTACTCAACACTTAACAAACAACATGAGAACATGCACATATGCAAATAATCTCAATATACAACATATAGTAACATATCAACTATATATATCACATAGCAAATGCAACAATAGCAATATATATTCAACCATCATCCAATTACCATTCAACAAATTCATAACCAATATATTCATTCATATTTTCATTCATATACAATGAATTGGTTTTCACTTTAAATCACATTTGATTTGTTTACATTGGATTTTATCAACTTTCATTCTCAATTCAATTAGTTTGCATTCACTAAATAAATCCAATTCACATTCAATTCTATTCAAATTTATTTACTTTCAATTTGAATTCAATTACATAGCTTTCAATTTCATTAATACTTAATGAATTATATACAATCAACTAGCAATCATATAACAACCAATGTATATTAATTATAACCAAATTCCTTTACTTCACTTACATTCATTTTGGTTTAACATCTTTACTTTCCAATTGGTTTTATTAAATTGATTTTCATTCAATTTTATTCAACTTCCAATAAAATTAGATTTTAATGAATTAACACTTTCATTAATTATTCCTTATCAACTTAAATTACATTCAATTCAATTTCAAAGTTGAATTCTATTACATAACTCAAGTTCATATTTCTTTTAATCCACTTGATTATTTACTTCGATACCAAAATCAATTCCATTCAACAACACTTAAGTTATATTCCATTTAACTTTAAAATTCACTTTTATTTACAACTCATATTCATAAATATATTCATATAGTTTCACTTCTTATATATTTAAGTTTATTTCACAATTGTAAATCACTTTAATTATAATTCAATTCTTATAAT
Organism: Allium cepa; assembly: GCA_030765085.1. Taxonomy (NCBI): domain Eukaryota; kingdom Viridiplantae; phylum Streptophyta; class Magnoliopsida; order Asparagales; family Amaryllidaceae; genus Allium; species Allium cepa. The sequence continues at coordinate 757,436,289 of CM060939.1, read as the reverse complement.
TCTTTTACTTATACAATTATTCTTTTATTTAGATTATTCAAACAACCTAACAATCAACTTATATACACTTTAATAATTCTGAAAAATTATTCCTTTATATATAAAATATAATCAAGGTAAAATTATTTCATTCACCCAATTTAAAATCAATACTGTGTCGAATTATCTTGTTTAAGAGTTTAGAAACCCCTATCTACGATAGTTAGCTAGACTAGATCGACGGGAATCTATAAACAATCAACCGATAAGTTAACACAATATAAAACAATTTCATATTCACTAACAAATACGCTCTCATAGCTATTAATACACTCAAACTCATTCTAGAGTACTGCTGACTCTATCTCTAACGAGTAATACCCTACAGAACCATGGTTCTCGCTTAACCATCAGCTCTGATACCAAATGTAACAAACTGCGGATCTTCGTTCTTCGATAATCCGACATCGACACTCACTTTATCGACTGCCGAGAAATCGAAGGCCGAAAACTCGGAATGTTATGGGTTTTAAAAAGAAAAGAAAAAGAAAGAAGAGAGAAAAGTAGATAAGAAGATAGAAAATAGAGGGAAAAGAAAACAGAAGACAGAAAAGAAAATAGAGAATTTGAAAATAGAAGATAGAAGCATTTTAAAAATAGAACGGACAGAAAGGAAACAACAGAACAACAACAGAATCTCACAATTCGCAGCGGAACAACATATAATAATAAATGAATAATCTTTAAACAAAGAACTATATCAGTTATTACATTACATTTCATTTCATTACATCATATCATATCATATCATCAGAGTGTACAACATCATACAAACAATAAACAGTGCAGCGGAAAAAGAAATACTATATAAACTAGTAATACGCCATGCCATCCAGCTTGCCTCCAGCAACTCCAGAATATCCAGAATATCCTGATAAACCTAACTCTTAACTGCCCGTGTGGAAATTGGTGGGCACCCAGAGTTTAGGAAGGAAAACAATAAACTCCGAGTCAGTCATGTGACTGGTGTGAGAACTCAAAACAGTTTATTTATCTTTAAAATCAAAATAGAGGAATATTTTTAAATTCAATTCGCAATGCTTTTAAAAATGAGACTACCATAAGGCCTCCCGCACACACACACAATGCAAACGCAGAATCAGAGGAGATTTCTCCTTATGATAGCCAAAGATGCTTGATACGCATTTAAAATAACGTTTGATATTATTACTAGTGCATAGTGTAGGAAATCATTTCGAAAGTAGAATATAAATCTTAGCCAACATAGACATTTCGAACTATGCCTACTATAGCTACCATCCAAACAGTGGTGACCACCATAAGTGAATGGCAGGTTCTACAACCAATACCGTACAAGTTTCGTATTGGGAATTGGATTTCCAACAAATGGTCAGGCCAAGGAACTTCCCATTGCCACTGAGAATGCCTCTGGAAAGACATCCCCGAGAACCAAACCGGATCTCTGCCAACACAAGGCCGGGTTACCCCTAACTGGGTAACTACTGACACGAGCACGCCATTCCCCGGTCCTTTAGGACCTTTTCAACCGAGCGCTCGATATCCAATTCACACAATCATAAAGTGTTTTCAACATGAGTAAGTATCTGGGCTCCATACCATGATACCACCCCTTTCCAGAAGGAAATGAACATACCCTAAGGGGAGCTACAGCAACCCCTAATAACCTTGCTGCATCTTTCCTGTTTTGACCATTTCCGGGATGTGAGGCTCGACGAAGTCACGTCCACAAAAACATACTTTATACAAAAGCCATGCTTTGGGTCAACAAATGATCAACACAATGATCACAAGGATAGACGATCAAATAAACGATCCTATCACAAATAATCAACACAATGATCATTTCAGCATCACTCAGCATGTCACATTACCAAACTGGGAATATATCGCTGATAACTTCAACTATATAACCTTTGAGCTCGTACGTCTCAGAGAAGGGTGTTAAGCAAAGAATAAATTCTCCGCCACCAACAGAAATATATTTGAAGGAAATCGGCTTTATATCTCAACTTGTAATGTCAGGCATACAATCCATACAAGTCTGTTCCGGGATCGAACAAAACCGAAGGCACTTACAAAGAAGTCCTTGCAATCCGGATATTCACAATCCTGATCGGATTCACCATCACATATGGAGTTTCTATACCGGCGCGACTCGGTGCAGAAACAATCGATAGGTCATCCTATCGCTCTTGCAAATATCCGGTCTTCAACACCGATCTTCAAATGCAATTCACAACGACGTATCACATATTCGGAATGGGTTATACGACCCCATGGTCCTTTCCCGGTTAACCCGAATAGTGAGCGCTTATTCAAAAATAAGTGTGCATTCAATTTCAATCAATTCACATCAAATACCCATTCAAAGGGAAATATTGATAGTCGGTTATTGAACTATCACTGGATATGCACACATCACCAGATTCCAAATAATTTTCCAAATTATTTATTTTCCAAAATATCTTTACAAGATATATAATTTCAATTCTTCAAAAATAAATCAATATTTTTTTTTTTAGACAAATTCCACTTCCTTTATAAATTCCTTAGTGAATTTATAATTCCAAAATATCAATGAATATTCGATTTCAATTATTCATTTTCAATTTATCTTCAAGAAGATAAATTCTATAAATTCACTTCATATTGGAAAACATTTCCATACTTATTCATAAATAAGTAATTCACAATCTTTTATTTTCAACACTTAGAAAATATTCCATATACTTAAACCGAATTAAGTATATATTTCATTCTATTAAGAAAATCCTTTCTTAAACATATTTACTTGGGCCAAAACGAATGTTGCGTAAAACATCGTTACGACAACCCAAAATCACTAGTATAGGGATTCGAATTTAAAATAGATATATAAATCCCAATACTATTCAAAACATTTCCTTTCGGAAATCATTTACTATAACAACAGTGTTATAGTCCACCATTTCCTTTTATTTCTCGAAAACGTCTATTTCAGCAATAAATGTTGAAATCTATGGTTTCGAATCTCAACACATTAAAAAATATCGTTAGATCGTTTTAATTCAATTTAAACATCTCATATTCAAGAACATTTCCTTTAACGTATTATTCACTATTCAAAAACGTGAATATACTACGTTAATGAACATCATCCTTTTATTCATTTTAATTCAAAGGATTATTCACTATTCGAAAATGTGAATATAACTCCATTAATAGGTTTCAACAATTAACTTATCAAAATAAGTCGTTTGCGAATTTATAAAACAACGTTTATAAATTCATTTCTATTTGTTTTATAACTTCTTTCTTTATAAATTTTCTTTATTAACCTATTTACTTTATATCTCAATTATGAACTAAAGTCCATATTATAAGTCAAATGCTTACAATACGATTATTTTACAAAATCGTTCTTTTAAAGACTTTCCAATTTATAAACCTTATAACTTATAAGATTTATTTATTTAATCAATCTATTCTTCAAATAATTTCACCAAATTTATAAATCTTACTATTTATAAATTTCATTTATAACTTCACAGTTTATAATTCTATAAATTTCATTCTATTATGAAATTCATTTTCACTTCATTCAAATACTTATAAAAACTCGTTTTATAATGTCCATATTTCAATTTATAAATATCCATTTATAAATCTCTTAATATAAATTAATTTATATTATTCTTTAAAACGTCTTTAAATTCTTTTAAAAACTTCACCATACTGATTTATAAAATAATTAAATTTTATAAATCCTATATTTAAACTTTTTATAACAAGTTCAGAATCCCAATTTAAACTCTTTTATAAAGTCATTAATTCCTTATTTTCAAAAATCAGCTTTTAACTATATTTCTTAAAAATCATAATTTTTATAACATTAAAAATTATAACGTTTATTTATTTGAAATGGATCAATTCCAAAAATATAGTATATTTTCAAAAATCACTTTAAAATCATTTTAAAATCCCAAATCTGGGTCCAATGATGCTACACACCAAATAGTCAATCACGACTACAACGATCCATCATATATCGATATGATAATCAATCAAATATCAAAATATCTGAAATAAAATAAAAACTGTTGAGGAATCCAGTTGGATCCCTCCAACCTGTTTCCTGCATCCAAAAACATTAGCACAATACCAATTTCGCTCCAGTACGAAATTATCGCGGTACATGTTCTTATTAAATATTATCCGCTTAATAACGGCGTAATAGGGTCTCATCCGCTAAACAAAAATGCGGGAAATCAACAACTGCAATATATACATATGCCAATATATATATATTGATATTATATATAATACCAATTTCACTGTTTATGAAATATTCGCGGTATATGTTTATATTAAATAACATCCGCTTACTAACGGCGCATAATGTCTATTTTAACAATCAATAATTTACAGTCATCATTCAAACATGCATTCAAATATTTTAAATCTAACTATTTAAAATAAAATCGAAATCTATTCGATTGAGTGAGAAATTCTCACCTTGGTTTATTTTTCCGTTTTAGCTTTTATTTCGAATAAAATTAAACGCGCGTTTAATTTTACCCGAAATTCTCACTAACTCCAAACGACTCCAAACCAACTCCATCGCGTAGTGCTCGTCCATACGATCCCAACGCAACTGAGTTTGCATTTTTTCGACCTCGTATGAAAAAGATATTGATTTTTGAAGTTACACGAATAAATCTATATACAAATTACAATATAACTTAACTAATATTAAACCTAGCTTGCATCCACCATCCATCACAGATCCAACGGCCCAAACTCTTCATCTCCCTCACGCGCAACATCTCCAATACGCAAATGCTATGGCCGAACCCAAACATTAGAACTAGGGTTTGCATTTGCACTCCAATCACTCAACTATACATCATCATACCACTCCCATGTCGAAGCTCTCCTCCTCCTCTACACTCGCCCCCCCCTAGGTGAAGCTCGGCCACCTGTAGAGCACGAAAACACGTGCGAAAACTGATGGGAACGGCCACCTCTAGCTCCCTCTACGCAACTCCAAACTCCATCAAATCCGTATGGATTTAAAGCTCATCTCGTGCTCTTCAATCTTCGTGTTGAACACCTCTCCTAATTCTTTGTAGATTGGAAGAGATTGAGAGTTTAAATTGGGCAATTTCTGGCCATTGACTAATTAGGGCCGGCTAGGGTTTAATGTTTGTTATTTTTTTTTATTTAATGAAGGGTGTGTCTCCTTTTATAGAAAAAGCAAGCGTAAACACTATTCATCCCGGGAATTCCGAACTCCGATTTAGACGCCGTAACCAGCGTACCTAGGGTTTATCCCGCATTCCGGACACAATGGAACAGGTTTCGGAAGCTAATTCGGAAGTATGTGCGAGTTATGGCTGAAAACGCTCAATTTAAATTAAACCGATTTAAGTCGATTTCTAGGCGTTTTAATTTGTACCGGACAAACGGTAAATCCAATTGACTTGAAATTTGAAACCTTACAATAATATCACATTACGGATCCGATGAAACTGGTTTCGTCGAAATCCGAGACTTTTTGAAAAATGGCTATTTTGACTCGCCAAATTTAAATTAAAAATAATTCGATGCGTTTCGAGCTGCCACGATCAAACGATAACTCCGATTGACACGAAAATTGAAATCCGGTAATAACTAACTATTACGGATCCAATGGAACTGGTTTCGTTCAATTCTGAGACTGTTCAAAAATTGACTATTTTACAGTCTATTATTAAATATTAAAATATTCAATTTTCACAGATTAACTTTTAATTCGATTTTAGAAGTTCTAAAATATCATTCTAACTTCCATGTGATAAAATAAAATTTTCCAAATTATTTTCAATCATATTTAACTCAATTTTTAATTATTTCCATAATTTAACATATTAAATTATTGTTTTAATTATCTAATTAAATCCAAAAATTCAAATAAAAATTTATTTGACATATAAATTCAATTATTAATATTTAAAATTAATTAAATATTCAAATTTTTAATTAATAAAAATTCTGGGTCGTTACAATTTCCCATGTGTTTTCCCCATTATACTCAGACCGGCCTAATTATTTTGTTGCGAGGTCTCCTAGTTCCATGCTCCACGATGCGTACGGTGGCATGAGGTACTGTTGGCTCCGTCTCTAATTCCGCCAGTTGATCAGGCTTAACTCTAATAGCGGTGTCATGAAGGCATTTTCTAAGGTGAGAAACATGATAAACATTGTAGACTCCTATCAATATATCAGGAAGCTCTATGCGGTAAGCAAGTTTTCTTATCCTTTCCATAACTTTAAATGGCCCAACGAATTTAGGAGTTAATTTTCCAGACTTTCCAAACCTAACCACTTCTCTAAGTCGGGAGACTTTGACAAATACCATACATCCAACCCCAAACTCAAGCTCTTTTCTTCATCTATCCGCATAAGATTTCTGATGGTCTTACACTGCCTTTATTTGTTGTCTGCTCAACTCCACTTTTCTCGTGGTATCATGGATCAAAACGAGTCAGAGTAATACTTTGTCGGCGGTTTTACACCAACAACTTGACGATTTGCATGACCTATCGTAAAGTGCTTCAAAAGGGGCCATACCAATCGTCGCTTGATAGCTATTGTAATATGCAAACTCGACCAATGGTAGTTGCCACCACAACAAAAATACTCTTTGGAAACTGCCATAAACAGTTGTAATAGATCTATTGCAATAGTCAGCCATCAATAGTTATATCTACAGTTGTACTAGAGTAGGATTATTTTACGACTGGTGCAGACAGTTGCGGGAGCACTTGTAAAAAAACTTTTTAAAACCGCTTCTGATAGTTATAAAAGATTTATTTACAAACGTTCACAACAGTTGTAAAGGACCTTATTACAACTGTTATTTGTCCTTTTAGTAAAGTTTATCGCAAGAGGCATCAGCGGTTGTTATAAGGACCTTTTGCAACTTCCCACATGTCTTGCAATAGAATTTTTTCCACTAGCTTTCAACAGTTGTAAAAGATTTATTTATAGGTGCTAATGACAGTTATAGTTAATGTTTTAACAACTGCTGTCGCCAGTTGCATTAACATTTTACAACGTTGTATTAGTTGTAGTAAGATCTACTACGGCTAACAATGACAGTTGCAAAAATATTTTTACAACTACTATAAACAATCATAGTTCTACCTTTTCACAACTGCTGTTAAGCATAAATTTCATAATATTACAATTAAAACCAATATTCCGTTAATAATAACCACAATCATTCAAGTAACTTGAAACAATGTGGACTATTCACAACCAAAAAAATCAAAAACAATTCAAGTTTACGCCATTCGTGAATTCGTAAGTCCATTACAAAACTAAATCCATAATATATATCATTAAGAGTACATATACGTACTAATCAAAAGAGATAAATTTTTTATGCCAAACAATAGTGGTCCCAACTGCCTGTCAGATAATATAGATATCTGAAGTAGGCCTATACAAAATAGCTTCAGGATCCACCACCGTATTGACCCAAACTTTCCAAGCTTCTGATTCTAATGGTACATGGTACACTAAAATAGTATGATCAGTGGATGCAATTATTGCTTCTGCGACAACATTCTTTTGGCAACCCAATGATTTTCACTTTCTAGATTTATTCTGAACTTGAATAGAACCGCCTTGTGACGTTGTTGCTACTCTGATGTGACTGCAAACAAGAACCACAAACAAATAATTAATATCACTTGACTGCAAACAACGTCGCAAGCATATGACTTAATTCTGAGAGTTGATTCAGAAAATCCAGAAAGGTATTACAATGACTTTTTGGTGAGTTTCACTTTGACATGTATTCTTATTTCTTACTTTTGGAACTATCATTGCCTTTTATATTAGTTTGTGTAAAATAATCACGAGTTCAATTGTGGTTTTAATTTAAATAGATATGCATATCAAATTTAAATTTGTGTAAAAAAAATTTCACCAAACTATAAGGCCTAGGCCATTCACTTTTTCGAAATTCAACTAAATTATCAAATCACATTGCTAGAGATGTATAATTATTTTGTAGAGCTTAATTTTCTTGGAGTCATAGAGATTAAACAGTATAAGTATAGTGGGAAGGTCTTTTCTAGAAAGAAGAAAATTGCTGATCCAATATAAAAGACAGAAATATGCATGACATATTAATGCGTTTAAACAACAGTAGTGGTTTAGTAATTATTCATATTAGTTGGTGAGGACACACATTAAGTTGGACAGCTTCATCCACTACTTATACAATAAAATGTCACAACGATCCTGACGTCAATACAAACATAGAATTGGATAGTAGAAGCTCATTTACTGACAAACCAAGCAAATAGTTGAACTACAGCCTGAAAAGATGGAATTGAAAGAATGAAATAGAGTTGGAAGCGGAGCTACAACACATACAGGAAAAGTATTCGAAGATGAGCTTAAATTTGGCACAAATTGAAGGTGTTAAAACAACATCTAGTAATAAGAGTTCAATTCAATTGAACAAGTTTTCTTTTTTCCCCTTTTTTTTCATCGACGGTAAGGAAACGACGGCGAGTAAACGACGACGAGCAGAAAAGAGGCAAGCAACGATGAGGACAGAGTCGATGCAGGTAGAACCAGAGGCGCATGCAAAGGAGGCGAGTAGCTTTCGGGTTAGGGTTTGCAAGATTCCACAGAAGAGGGCAATGGCAGAGAGAAATCCCGATTGGGTTAGGGCTTAGAATTAGAATATTTTGCGGGCTGCTTTTTAATTTTTAATTTTGGGACGTTTAGTGAGGCGAATGAAATATGGGAGGGAACGTGAATTTTGGCAGTTGTAGATACCTAATTTAGAGAGACAACTGTCAAAAAGAGTTGTTATAGGTAAATAATTACAACTGGCGCAAGCAAATAGTTGTTACAAACAATATACTACAATTGCCTCAATTTTTTTTATTGAAAGTGCATTTTTTACAACTGTTAAAAATAAACAGTTGTTACAAAATAACTTTTACAACTATCTGTTTATTCAAGTTGTAAAGGAATTGTTGTAAAATGGTTGTGTTGCTGTAGTGTGCTGCTCCTAATGTCCTTTGAAAGCCAAAATACAAGCCCTCAACAAGTCTAAAAATCCTATTCACCCTCTCCATTTGACCATCAGTCTGTGGGTGATATGCAGTGTTGAAATTCAAAGAAGTTCTCAAAGTTGCTTGTAGGCTTCTTCAAAACTCTAGTGAATAGGAGGTCCCTATTACTGAATATGCTCACAGGAATTCCATGCAACCGAACTACCCCATTGATGTAGATATGCACAAGAGAAGCGATAGTTCTATTGTTTCTAACCGGGATAAAATGAGAATTCTTAGTGAGTCTATCCATAACAATCCAAATAGCTTCATTACCCCTCTGACTTCTAGGCAATCCTTTCACAAAATCCACCGAAATGTGTTCCCACAAAATCCACCAGGCTTCCCTTGCTCAGCTTTTACTCTCTAACATGTTAAGCACTTAGCAACAAACTTAGCTACACTCTTTTTCATTCCATGCCAAAAGAAAATCATCTTCATACCCTTGTACATCTTATCTTCTCCGGGAAGAATGGTCATCTTTGAGTGGTGACACTCCATAAGAACATCTCTCAACAAACTATCAACCATAGGGATATAAAATCGTTTATCCCACATTAAGCATCCCTTTTCATCAACCGAATACCTACTAGTGTGGGGAAAGTGCTCTTCTCTCCTCAACTTCTCCAAAATCTCTACTAACTTTTCGTCCTTCACTTGCTTAAAACCTATATGTCCATCAAGGTTGGTCTAATCTCCATAACTGGTAAAAAGCCTTGGATGTGCTCTATTGGCAGTTGGAAGTTAATATTTGAGAGGAACTCCAATTGCCTCTATTCATTTATAACATCTAGGGTAGTTGTGATACCCCACCCTGAGACCTACATTAACAAAAAGTATTACCGGGTAATACTTTCTTCTAATGTGGAGAATAGGGTTGGTTATGAGCGACCATCTATAGCCTTGTCTTAAATATCTATTAAATGCATAGATTAAATGCTTTAATTTTTTTCTTCTCAAGTGGATCGACATATCCAATAATGCTTAATACAAAATTATATGTGGCTAACGATCTATCAGAACAAAATAAAATAACTAAAATGTACATCACATCACAAAACAGTAGATAAACATACACACGCACATATATAGATACATCCCCAGTACAATATAAAATGATACATCACAAGTGGTTCGAGGACCACACTATATACAATAAGTCAACAGTATACACATATCAGTGTCAAACAAAAGGCTGCAATAGCAATAGGTGATAAACAAATATCCAAGCAGAAGCATCAAAGCAAAGTCCAAAAGTAGTTATCTAACCTAAAACAACTCGGTCTGACCGGAGTATAAAATACTCAGGTCAGTCTAGCTAAAGCAATCTGTTTAGTAAGATAAGTGATAATATGAAGTATAAGGAAAAAGGGAAGGGTATCCTTTCGAATGAGAAGAAACAATAATAAGAGCACGTCACTACTTCAAATGAGTTAATTCACTAAGCATATATAATCTCGAAAGAGATAACTCAAAATTAAAACAACGAAGTATAAACATGCCTCATATCATCGACATAATCCTAAAAATAACAACAATGGTTTAGAGAAACCATAACTCCTTCCAAAAATTTAAAACTCGCCAAAATGGCAATCACAAAATATATTCTCAAAATAGGGAAATTTCAAATCTCAAAAATACGCCATAAAGGCAATCATATATATCTAAAAAAAAGAGTATAAATCTCAAATAAACGCCATAGAATGGTAAATCGCAAAATAAACGCAAAGTGTTGGCAAACCCAAATTTCAGATATAGAACTCGAAAAGGAGTTCAAATTTCCAAAGAAGTAATCACCATATATAATGTCTCGAACGGCTCAAATGGCCAAATATGTAAAAAGGCGATAAACTTGGAAAATCACAAAGAAATCAATGAAATCATCTTAAAGATATAGCTCATGCTCACAAATGGCCGATGCCTGCCAACTACTGTTCTCTCAAAATAAGACGCCACGTCTCTTAGACAAACGCCTTGAAGGACAACATTCTGAAGGACAAATAAGTACGTCTATTAAAAAACATCCCGAAGGACAAATACATTACAATGGACAAATACGTCTCTTAGAAAAACATGCTGAAGGAAAAATGACCCGAAGGTCCAGTACTGACAAATACGTCTCTTCGACCAATGTGTCACAAACTCTCAAATAGGAACCCGAAAAGTGTTAATGTGCGTCCCATACCACACGTTCGCACTGAACAATTTACTAACCGCTAGCCAATGCCATATCAAAAAGCAGTAAAAATATTTGCCTCATCTCATCGGAAAATACGACCCGAAGGTCAAAACGATCAAACGGACAAGTCAGGAATTATCCTAAAAGATAAACACACGTTTCCTATACCACATGTTTTACCCAATCGTTTAATTCTCCTTCTCATTCGCTCAAATAGTGCAAAAACGTGTATTTTATATAGAAAATAGTTTGTTTGTGAAAACAAGCTTTTAAAACAATTTTTCGAAATCATTTTTGGAAAACAAACTTTAAAATTCCCTTAGTATAGAGAATATATAGATTTTATAACTTGAAAATAATGTATAAATATTATATAATAATTCTTTCAAAAGCCAGTTTATTTTAAATTTTATTTCAAAATTATTCAGAAAAATCCATGCTCAAAATCAAGGAAAAACACTGAAAATTCCCAAAACCGACATTCGAATTCATCTAAAAAACAATTCATTTTGAATCAAAAATTCTCCAAAATTTTGGCTAGCCTATTGACATGCATCATAGCCTTCAAAACAGTTCAGAAATATCATAAAAAAAGATTCAGAGGTGGGAAATCGGACGGAAAAAGGAGGCAGGACACAAAAAAATGCACAGGCAAAAACAATACCCAGGTCTGAAATCCTCTTTGGATTCAACTATCAGACATAATTTGAATGACTTAATGACCTCGGAATGGTCTAAAATTCGATATACATAAACTAGAAAAATTTATCTATGAACTGAAAAATGATTCACTAAATTCTGACATGAAATGGTAAGGATATGAAATTTCAAACATGGACTTAGGCCATGTTGAATTCTACCCAGGTCTGAAAACCCTCTCAGGTTCAACTTACATGCATAAAACAGGTGACCAAACGACCTCGGATTTAACTGAAAATTGGTATGCACATAGTAAAAAACTTTAAATTTCAAATAAAAAAAGAATCGTTGAATTTCAATAGGAAAATGATACGCTGTCTCAAACATGGACTCAGATCATGTTGCAGCAGCTTAGAAAACAGAAATATGCATGCCTAAAACCCATCTCAGGTTCAACTTATAGGTGTGAAACAGAGGACCAAAGATCTCAGATTGAACTGAAAATTGGTATGCATATAGCAGAAAATTTCAACTTTCAAATAAAAAAAGAATCGATGAATTCCAATAGGAAATTAAAGAGATATGCTATCTCGAGCATGGACTCAGGCCATGTTTGTAACAGCTCAGAAAATGAAAATATGTACAGGTCTGAAAACCATCTCAGGTTTAACTTTCAGGCATGGAACAAAGGACTAAACATCCTCAAGTTGAACTAAAAATTGGTATGCACATAGTAGAAAACTTTAAATTTCAAATAAAAAAAGAATCGATGAATTTCGACAGGAAATGAAACATATATGGTCATGCAAATTAGCAACCAAAACTAGTTTTTCACAGAAACAAACAACTATAGAAAAACAGTATACAAAAGCTAATTTTCCATAGATTTTAGCTTTTGATGCTTTGCTTCAGCTAGAAATTATGATTTTTAACACTCATCTTACAATTGTTGAAGAGAAACTCAGATTTGCTTGAGAAAGTGGATGGCTTTGTGCTTGAATTTGCCTCAGATACCTGTAGAAAATCAAGACAGAAGCATGCAAGAAGAAAGAAAGAACATTATAGACAATCCAAAACACAAACTAGATTTTTGATGAAATGATCTCGTTTTGGAAATAATTACATGAAGGAATTAGCTTCAATTAGATTAAAACAGCAGATTGTTGAAGAAATTTGAATATTGAAAGCCTTAGATTGAAAAGGAGGAAAGTTTCTTCTTTTCAGCTTTGGTTTTACAGTAAAGAGAAGAATGAACATACTGAAATTTTGAGAAGAAGGAATGTTTTCTTATCTCTCTCTACAGGCTAAGGAATATAAATGGGCTTGGACCCGACCCAAAGCAAAATAGCCAAAGTAAATTAATTTTTATCACAAAACACATATATATACAATGTAATAAAACAAAACAGCATATTTTCACAAAGTTTTCTTCACAACAAAAATTATAGAAACATATTTTCATGTTTAATAAAACATTCCACCACTGATAAAAGATAATTTAAGTTATAAAAATATTTTTGTTATCCCCCTTATTTTTTACTTAAATAACCAATTTGCACTAATATATAAGTAAAACATCATTTTTAATACCAAAAATTACACAAAAATAATTTTCTTGTATAATAAAATATAACAAACCATTTTCCTTCATTTTTATAGCCAAAATTTATTTTTAAATGAAATTTTACCTTTCTATTTATAATAAACACATATTTTAAAACAAATACTTCAATAAAAGAAGCAATTGGTAATGATTACAAGAATTATTTCATTTTCTCAAATTAAAAAAAAATCACATTTCACTCATTTTTCTCACAACCATCCAAGATAAAATTTTAAAACTTTATTTTCATATTTTATTTCCAAAATACAATGTTTTTTCTAAATAAAAAATTTAAATCTCCAATTTATTTTTATTTCACAATATTAAATTATAACTATTGTTATAATTTAATATTTACAGGCAATCACCAAAACCAGGGTTGTTACAGTAGAATGACTCTAACTAAGGGCGTCAGCGACTACATTCCGGTTTCCGAGAGGTATACTGAATAGGAAAGTCAAACAATGCTATATATGTCATCTATCTCTGCTGCCTAAGATTCAAATCTTTTTGGAAAATCAAATATTTGTGCGATTTATGGTCAGTGAGTAACTCAAACCTTTCTCATAAAAGATATTGCCTCCACATCTTCAAGGCAATGACGATAGCTACAACTCTAAGTCATGAACTAGATATCTTTTCTCATGATCCTTCAGCTGCCTACCAGCATAAGCAACTACTTTTCCTTCTTGCACTAGAACTACTCCTAATTCTAGGCCACAAGCATATTTGAAAATCATAAATGGTTTAGCTCCATCAGGAATAGTGAGCATAGGTGCACTAGTCAATAACTCCTTAAGCTTCTTAAATGCCTTGTGTGCATCTACCTTCCCAAGAAAAGACTAGATTCTTCTTAGTCAATTGGTTTAAGGGTGCTGCAATCCTTGCAAAGTTCTTCATGAACTTTCTACAGTAGCCTGTTTTTATCCCGTCTTTTGACCATGTAGTATACAAACAAACTTGATGAGTCAACCTTAAAGTTATAAAGCTGGAAAGCCCGAAGAGATGACTGCAAAGCCCAAGAACAAAGCACAACTAGAATAATAAGGAAACTACAAACCTACTCAATGAAGCAACAACCAAATATCGAACAAAATGTTGGATCAGTACCGATCCAACACCTTGGATCGGTAACGATCCATAAAACATCACCCAAATGATCTCAAACTTTCTACACTCCAAAACCATGCTATCTAAAACCCAATTCTAGCCTCCTATGATCATTTGAATGCACCAAAATGATCGATCTCCTCAAAATCCAGAAAACTAAAACTCCATTCTTTCACCGATCTACCATTTGGACTCAGAAACAAGCTAATAATGATGCAAAAAAGTTTGGAATCATGAAGCTCATTGTGAATAGAGCCTAAATAAAGCATTCAAGATGTTCCATTTGATAAACTTATGGATCGGTATTGATCCAAGCCCATAGATCAGTACTGGTCCACGAATACTGATGTGTGTCCACCAAATTTTTTGGAGAATTATTCTATGAAGTGGAATACTATATGAAGATCGTGGGGAAAGATTTTAAGCTACCTACAACTATGGATAGGAGGGAAAGAGCTCATTTTTGAGGATCTTTTTCTAGCTTTCCTACTTTCTAACATTCTCTTACAATCCCACATATTTATACTGATCCGTCGGACTCGTATTTGTAAAAACAACACTCGAAGGAAACTTGAGGTGGACATCGGCCAGAGTATCCGGAACCACTATAAAATGCTATGTATTCTTTTCTTTCTCTTTTTAATTTATTTTTCTTCACTTTTTATTCTCTACTAAATCTATTATGTGTTTGTGCTATCTTTGGTTCAAATACCTGCCAACCCAAAAAAAACTTCTAACCATCTATGCATTCCTAGGAGTCTTCCATCCTTGAACAGCTTCCACTTTGGTGGGGTCTACTGCAAATCCTTGCTCAGAAACAATATGCTCAAGAAATCTAACTTCCTTTTTCTAAAAGTGTCATTTGGTAAATATAGCCATAAGCCAATGCCTTCTTAAGGTTCCTAACACCTTTCTTAGATGATCCACATGCTCCTCTTTGCTCTTGAAGGAGACCAAAATATCATCAACGAACACAATAAAGAATTTATTGAGTTTTACCCTAAATACCATACTCATCAAATCCATAAAATATGCGAGAGACATTCGTTAATCCAAAAGCCATC
Organism: Allium cepa; assembly: GCA_030765085.1. NCBI lineage: Eukaryota > Viridiplantae > Streptophyta > Magnoliopsida > Asparagales > Amaryllidaceae > Allium > Allium cepa. The sequence continues at coordinate 757,420,572 of CM060939.1, read as the reverse complement.
ACTTCACACTCGTAGAATCCATTTGGTGTGCGAAATGCAGTATTCGACCTGCTTTCCTCTGCAATTCTCAGCTGATGAAATCTAGTTGCTATGTCTAATTGAGAAAATACTTTAGCTCCTATAAACTGATCGAACAAGTCATCTATCATAGGTAAATGGTACGTATTTTTTCTTGTCAACTTGTTTAATTCCCTATAGTCGACGCAAAGTCTCAAAGAACCGTCTGCCTTAGTGGTGAAAACAACATGGGCTTCTCACTCCGAAGTACTCCTACGGATGAGTCCTTTCTTTAATAGCTCAGAGATTTTCTTATCCAATTCCCTTCTTTCTTTGGGGGCCATGTGTCTTAAAGGCAAGGTGACTGGCCTTGCATCCTTCTCTAAATCTATTCCAAACTCAATCTCCTTATAGGACAGGAGACCCGAGACTTCCTCAAAGACATTAGAAAATTCACAAACTATAGGTACAGATGATGATTGTCCAATAGTAGATACACTTAGTGAGTTTCGATGGCTTAACTCAACTAAATCTTGGGGTGCATAAAGAATTTCGAGGTCACGCTTCCATAACTTCTTGATTGTATAACCTCCTATCACAATCAAGAGTCGCTCCATAATATGCTTACCAATCCATACCTAAGATAAGTCCATACCCTCAAAATTTAGAACATATGTATGCATATGAATTCAACGTTTGATATGTCTAACACTAGGTCTTTGCAAATAAAAGAGAAATGTGTCGAACCCCCAATAGGCTTATAGACCACTATCAGGCTAGTGACAATCTAAGCTTTGAAAGTTTAAAAGTTTACCACACTCCTAGCTATAAAGGAATGCCATGCCTCTAAATCGAATATGGTACAAATTATAACCCAAAAACAAGGGTTATACCTTCTAATGGTGCCTTCCCTTGGTCTCTCGGTGGTTCTCTAGTAATAGGGACGACTACAATAGCATAAACTTGTCCGCTTGATCCTTCCTTTTTCAAGTTAGGGCATTAATTCTTGAGATGCCCTTCCTTGTGGAAATTAAAGTAATTCCCTTTAAAAGCTTCCTTCATCAGACTCACCGTGCAATCTTTAGCTTCATGAACTTTCTTCCGGCATCGCTTACACACCTTGCCTTGCTTTTTAAATTTCCCCTTTGACTTTTTGTTAGCCCAAAAGCTTCCCTCCTTAGGCCCTCCTTGCTTTTCGGTAGGTGCAGCCTTCTCCTTTTCTGACTCCTTATCATCCACATTGGTTATATGGAGCATTGCCATTTCCACCAACATCTCATACAAGGCACCAATGGGTACTTGGGTTAACAACATTTCTCTCAGCAGGGAATTTAGGCCCTTCACGAACTTTGGCCTTTTTCATAAGTGCATCTATTAAGCTCATCCTAAATTTAGCTAACTCTATAAACTTAACTATATACTCCTCAAGAGTCGAGTCTCCTTGCTGAAACTGAATGAATTTCTCCAGTTGTAGGCTCACATCGCCTTAGACATAAACCTGATCTCAATTCTATTCTTGAATTCCTCCCATGAGAAAATCTTTCTAGCATTTTCCTCAGTTACCAAGTTCCACAAATCTAAAGCTTCTCTTTTGATGTGGCAAGCTGTCATCCTCCTCTTTAGATGATCTTTCCAACCAAGCTCTCGAAATATTTTCTCGCAGTCATTAACCCTTGCTTTAGCCTTTAGATATCGTTTGGTTCTAGATTATGTATTTCCTCCTATATCAACAAAGTCCTTACATAACTTAATAAAGTCAGTAGGATGGATGCTGCATCGGCAGACGGGGCAGCAGGTACCACTGGTGCAGCTGGAGGAATATGAAATTGATCAACAGTCCTAAGATATTTCCTAAACCATTCAGGCATTTTATGAATGGGATGTCTTCCACAGGATGAGATCCCATTTCTAAAAGAAGATTGGTTATAAGCCATATCAACTATCTGTAGGTTAAATCTTTAGTGGCTATTTCCTAAGATAGTATTATATGCTAAAAGATAAGGGTTCCCTAGTGTGCACGCGTATGTACAAAGAAATGGGGAGGGGAGGGTGTGTGTGTGTATATACATATACATATACATATACATATACATATATAGTAAGAATTTTTGAAATTCCATTTTGAAAAATCTTTTCAGAAATAACAAGTATGCCACTCATACGTATAATTTTCCCATTGATCGAGTAAACTAAGCTCTAATATCAAATATAACAACCCACCTTGGTACAGGCCTAAATTTCGACCAAAAAAAGGCCTATTGAAACTTAGATCCATTCTAAGGCTGGTAGTTGGTTGGAAAAAGAAGTAACAGTACAGAGCAATAACTATTCTTAAAAACTCACAGCAGATGGAATAAAATATAATATCAAGTTGTACCCATTTATTTCAAAACCATTTGAAATGTCTTAATACAAAACATCATAAAACTGTCACATAAGATCCGTTACTCATTTATCCAATTACATGGGTACAACATAAAAATATCATAAATGATAATAATAACTGCCACAAGCTTAAGCCACTCCACCTTCAAGCATCGTCACCATCATCACTCCATCCTTAACTTATGTTATAATGAGGAGGGCGTCAGAACAACAAATGTCTGATGAATAAAAACTTCGGGTCTTACCGTTTCAGTACTTAGCTAGTATATTTCAAAATAAGAATATGTCTACGTACATAAAACAATTTAATACTTCTAATAAGAAAAGGAGGCGAGTCCACAATCAATCATTTAATACTTTCCATTCCCGAAGCAGGTTTCTAAATCCTATAACGCAAATCTCATGTCATAAATATTTAACAATGCGAGAGATAGTACCCAAGCCACTTAATACCTTTTATTGAAAAATAGGCAGACTCTGGCCATTTAAGACCTCGATTGAGTCAGACCCTACCATTAAATACATATTACCAAGGCGAGCCCATTAATGGTGACTATCTGGCTGACATCGTGTGGAATCTCTTGAGCTACTTAATACTTCTTTATGGAAGACGGACCCTCAATTAGTCACTTAATACTTATCCCAAAGCGGACCCCTATCGATACCACCTATCGTGCCTAATAACTACCCTCCTGGCCATTTAATACTTCATTTAGGGAAAAGAGGCTGGCCCTCAAACAACCATTTAATGCCTCAAGACCCCGATGCAAGCCTTTCATATTATGACCCATGCTCATAATGATGTCTCATGTTAGTCCGATTATTCGTAGGAATTGGTAAATAGATTAGCTAGGCAGATTTACTCACAAAATTTGGTACTAACCTTGCATCAACATAAATATTTACCATAGGAGATGCCTCACATCAATAGGAGGTGTACACAATTGCTGGTAGCCTCAAAATGAAGGACAGACTTCTGTCGTGCAACTCTATGACCTTACATCCTTATGACTTAGCCATAATTTAAATATTCTCCATATATATAATACCCATTTCACCATTTCATAAATAAGGCCTTATAAGGAATCTTCCTTATTACGCCTCAAAATATTAATTACTTTCCTAATGGGGAAAATTAATGTCAATTACTACCTAATTAACTACGTAATTATATTCCATAGTTATTTGTTTATTACGCTATTAGAAATAAATATATATTCAGGCCTAATAAATTCTAAGCGTGCGGTTTGTACGTCCTAAACTAGCATTAAATGTCAATTCTCTTACCCGTAATAATAATACAAGTCCTTTTTCCTTCAAATTCCCAAAATTTCAATATCCATAACAATGGATTCTAATACTTATAACAAGGATGAAATATCCATAATCAAAACTGCAATAAATAGACTTGTAAATAGAACTATAAACCCAATTTATTATATCAATTAAATGGAATATCTTAAACAATAGGAATTGCAATTCTAATTTCATATTCTATTCAACTCCTCTTTTCAAAGAGATGAACGGAGGAATTTGTATGAAATAAGTGGTGTAAACTATGAATAGAATTTGTACTCTAAACCACTCTTTCATTATTGAAAACTCACAATTTGAATCAAAGAAGGAGGAGAAGTGCAATCGAATATGAAATTACCAAAAATTGTAGAAAAATATAAATTCCATCAAATTAACATAAATAATTGATAATCTCCATCTAGAATAGAAATTTTGGAAATAAAAAGAATTTTTAGGGATTTTATCTCACAATCCCAAAATACACAAGGCATATTCAAATCCATATAGTATACTAATCAACTACAAAAAATGAAATACTAAGGTTTCCACTTACAGATTATCCTTAGTTTTTCTTGTATGGATTTGCAACGCCCAAGCAACTCTTTTGTAGATCTCCCTCTTTTCTAAATCTCATTTATAAATTCTATTTAAACATTCACTCTCGACATCAACTTTGCATGCCGTCAAAATTTGATACAAAATATTTTACTTTATTGTAAGAATACTGTCAGTTTTTTTATAAATTGCTAATTTAAAAACCATTTCATAAATCCAATAATTTAAAAGTGCGTATAAAATGACTAAAGTTATTTATTCATGCAAGCTACCATTTCCATCTAATACTATATCTTAAGCCTACCACATTTGCACGTAACGAATTCAAATATAAAAATCCAATTATCACTCTTTAAAAGATATAAACACAAGCAACAATAAAAATGCAGAAATAACGATTTTTTATTTACTTACTTTATAACTATAATTATAACTTACAATCAAATCAGACGATCATGTAAACACTAAGGCATGACAACTATAGATGTTTGTAAGCATTATAAAGGTGAAAATGTATTATTTAAGTTATCATTATAAATTAACGTCCAAACACACATCCTTAATTAATTAATATTAAATTCAACTAACTTCATCAAATAGTATTCAAATAAATATTATCTTTAATTATCATTGATGTTATTAATCTCTAAATTATTGTCATTAACTATCATTTGCTTAAAAATTCTTTCAAAACAATTTTCAAAATTACTGGGACTTAAGTTCAAATAAATAATAACTTAATATATTTTTAATCTCAAACCATGTTTAATAAACCATACTTACATAAATCATATTTATAAAATCATTTAGCTTTCGTAAACAAAATTACAATAAATATATTTTAAAATTGTTTATCTTTTATGAACAAATAACCACATATAAGGATGAAATCAATATTTTCATAAATATAATACTTAGAATGAAATTAATATTTTCATAAATATTATATCTATGAAATGCAATTAATATTATACTTATAAAATGAAATTATTATTTTCATAAATATTTTCATATTTCAAATTCTTGAGAAAACCTATTAATTTAGGAATACTTTCTTCCTAAAATCATAAAACAAATTCTTTAAAAACGATTATTCCAAGATACATATCTTTTCATTAAATTTTAATAAACTTCTTTTATCTATAATCTTCATTATATAAATTTGATACAAAACAAATTTTTTAAATCTTTGTTCCAAATATCTTCTTCCTTTACATAAAATTATTTTATTTATAAATTTTCATTTTATAAATAATATTTATATTAATTTCCTTTATATAACGTTGTTAAATTTCATAGATAAATAATTTGCAAATCCTTTGTAGTTTTTTTAAATACTATGAAATATCCTTTATGAAAACTATTTCATAAATATTCATTTATTTCATAATCTTTTTCCCAATTTATTCTATAATCTTAGACGTCTTTTAAAAATATCATTTTTCTTAAAATACAAGTATATATCCAAAATATTTCATTTAGAATTGATAGTTAATAAAAGATAAGTGATATTAGCAAATGTTAATACAACATTCTTATCTCTATATTCCTTTTTCATTTATTCTCAATTATCATTATTTATTTTAACTTTCAAATACTTATTATTAAAGAAATAAGTATATTAATAAATTATTAATCAAAGATTATTTACTTGAAGACAATAAAATAAAACAAAAATAGATATATATAAAAACATATATTACGATAAACTCCTTCTTCTTTTTATCATATTTATATTCCATGTTACAAATTTGAATGAAAAATATCCAAATCAAGCTATAGGTATTCCATAAATTGTTTTATTAAACGAGGTTTCATAAATTCAAAATATGTGGAGTTTCTAAATAAATGCTATTGAATGCATTTACTACAACAAAATCTTTAAATATTTTTTTATGATTTATATAGTTTTATATTCAAATTTATTTTCGAAATAAACTTGTTCAAATTTTCTTACAATATTATGCAAAGACTTCTTAACTTGGAAATTTTTTCAAGAGATTTTAAAATAACATCTTATAATAATGATATTAGAAAAGGTGTTATAAAAAAACATTTTAAACAAGCTTGATAATAAAATTTCCTTCAAATCCTTGATTTATTATACTCATTATTTTAAATAGGTCTATACTTAAAGATGTCGAAAACATATTAAATCGATTTTACTCATAAAATTAAGACCGACAATATACCCAACTTTTTTATAATAATAATTCTATTTCAAATCAAGAGTATAAAATTTTCATATCTTTCATAAATAATTTATAAAATATCCATTTAAATATTTATTTTCAAATCATTAGATACTTCTCTTAAGATTATTATTAGATGATACTTACATAAAAATACAAATAAGCTCTCCCATAATATACTCTCTACTCATAATAGAGCATTTCATTACCCTATCTCTTATTGAGTTTACCCCAATAGGAATAGTCATTCACTCAAGTAAAGCTCTGATAACTACTGTGGCAACCCACCACTTTGAATAACTCAAGACGTTCAAAACGACAGATTATCAATGAGGTTTTATTTAAGAAATTAGATACAAAAATAACCAATACATGGAATTTCATAGTGGAATGACAAAATATAATAATAATTTAAATAGTCCATGAAGCTGTTTTACAATATATATTTGATTTTATTTTGCAACATAATTAGATTCTTACATTTAACAAACATAACAAAATAATACAGCGGAATAATACTAGTAAATACGGCTACTAAACTCCATCTTCATCTTTAAGAGACAAACGTCTTCGAAACACTGAAATACTCAACTTGGCCATAATGGAAAAACACATCCTCGAGTCGGACCTAAAAATTCTTATGTAAGTTAACTCAATATCATGTTATCTATATGTAGTAGATACGATACATATGTAATATCTATCAGTAATATAAATATTAAATAGCGTTAAGGCTTTACATTGATCCCCTTAACACATTTTTAAGCATGTAGTTTATGCAGGTCATGTAATACAACCAGTAACATCGATAGCCAATGAGTCTTCTACAAGTACAATACTATGTTAGTGGTCTCACATAGGAATAATCATATGACAAGGCATGTGAGGCAATGCCTAAGATAGGATACTATCGTTTTGCATTGCTTGACTGGTCGTAACCCTAACGGCCGACTGCGTCCATCTATCCAAGATCAAGATGCGCCAATCAACTTCAAAATATAGATAGTAATATGAGGGAAATATGTCTACTAGAGGTAGTAAACCTCATTGGCCAACTATAGCTCCTATTCTAGTCATTTCAAATTGACACAAGTGTCAAGGTCATCCATCATCATTCTCTTACTTCATTCTAACAAATATTCACCAATTCAACCTCAAAATTTTGGATAACATCCTCTATGTACACTATTATTAAAGTGAGTCCAATAAATGAAAGAGAGAATGCCATTATCTGGCCCTGGTCTCTATAATAACCAATCATGCATTTTATAAAAGTATGCCGTTTTTTCCATTTTATATTTCGTAGTAAAATCCTTGTTGAAATTTAGAAAGTGTTCAACATAAAAAGTTTTTCATTTACCTTAAAAATTCATAGAAAAAGTTTCATAAATTTTCAAAAATATTTATTATTTTTCATAATCGAAATACATCAGATTTTATTACTAAATAAATTATCAAAATTATAAATTTATAAAAAATGGCCAAATTAAATTTCATCGTTCTTAAACACTTTTTTAGAAATTCTAGTAAAGTTTCAGGGTTTTTCCAATATCGATTTAATAATTTTTCCAATTTCGAAACACCTAGTTTCAAAGATTAAAGTATTAAATTTATTATATGCCCTATTATTAAATATTCCAGAAATATTATGCAGAGCAATAGAAAATGTTTCAAGTCAAAATAATTATTTTATAAATATACATTTTTACAATAAAGCTATTTTCTTTAAAATAAACTATAAAAATACATAGGTAGCTGAATTAAATATTTGTTTCTTTACAAATTAGTTTTCTTTTTATGTAATAGAGTTGTATAAATTTTTTTATGTTAAAATGACACTTTTGACAAATCACTTACTTATTCATATATAATTAAGTATTTATTCTAAATTATCTACACGTAAACCTCTTACTAATTTTAGACTATCTTATTTAAAATATCCTTTATCAATACATATAAAATCTTTAGAATTAAACGCATTCATTCTGAAAGAATTTCAAATAAGGACCAAACGGCAATTTTGTCAAAAATCACATTTTTGGCCAAAATTATATATTCTAACTTTTTCCACATACGAACATAAGATGTCCAAGGTTTTTTATCGTTCTATTCAATGTTCAAATTTATCCACATGACAATTTATATAAATTCGATAATTCATAGGGTTGCAACATGTATATATCACAATCAGTTGTCTAACATCTTTATTAATAATCGGAATAAAAGCAAAAAAATTTGGTCAATATATGAACTTACCAAAATACCATTTACTCATGTATAATTTCATTATCATTTATTATTCCACATACAAGTATCTAAAAATAATCGGTAAAATCCTAATCAAATGTAGATGTTATTCATATTATTTTTAGCCTATTATTTATAGGCTAGATGGAACTATCCAAACTAAGTTAAAACAAGAATGTTTCAATGAATATATTTCTAGGCTTGCATGTTTATTGAAATGAGAGTAGGTCAAATACTACTATGACATCAGATAATAAAAGAGTCTTCTGGATAATTCAACACATCTTTAATAACAGTTGTAAAACTTTTGGTGTCATAGTTTTTTGGTGTCAGCGTAAAATACCAAAACTATCTCTCTGCAGATATTAACAAATCCTATTATCCCTTAAAAATAACATATAATAGTTAAATTTCTTTACAAATTCAAATGTCCCTCTATGCTTACAAATATGATCTAACAAATAAATATCATTTAAAAAAATAAACATCATTTACAAATTCGTTACTTAATAATTATAATATAAATAAAATTCAAAGTAAAAAAAATTAAATGTTGCAACTAAGAAATGAAAATTTAAATTAACTACACATGATTTCAATGTAAAAGCACAATTAAATATTTTTTCAAATCATTTTCTCTTGAATGTGTTAAACATATATAAAATGTAGAACAACAATTTACGTGCAAAGCACATGCCACATCTTGTCCGAAGCGCGTACCGTAACGCTCATATATAACCACAATGTCATCGTTTATTACCATATCATAGACTTATACATGCAATAAATTTTTAATCAACATAAATACACATGGATCACGATAATTATCAACCATGACATGTCAGAGTGTTCAACTAGCAGTGGTAATAAATTTCAATATTAATTTAAACATAGCAACAAAATTTATCACATCATGACTTTGGTTTAACTTGCAATAGAATTCATAGTATTTTGTGAGTTTAAAACTTACCATCGTGCATGAATTCTAAAACTGCACGAAACAGACATATCAACTCGGATACAAATCTTATTACGCGCTACCACTTCAAAACGAATCCAATACGAACACTCGCGGACACGAATAACCAGACGAACATGACGTGAACGGATTAGGCGGTGACTAGGCGTATGGAGGTTTCGGCTACTTGCTTGGTTGTTAGCTATGTGGTGAGGTAGGCAGTGGAGTATAGGTGGCAGGTGTGGGTACACGTTAGCTGTGGGTGGAGGATGTTGGTGTAGGTTTGGGTAGGTAGTGAGTTAGGATCTGGCCGGCAGGTTCGGGGTAGGGGTTTTGCAAGTCGAGGGAGGTTAAGGTTGCAAGTAGGAGGGTGTTGTGGCAATTGTTAAGGTGGAGGAGGTTGGTGGTGTTTGGAGGCAGTGGGGAGGTTGGAGGTGGTTTGTGGGATCAAAGTGGCAATGGGTCTGGGCTGTTGGAGATGAAGGATGTTGGTGGCGGTTGGGTGCAGGGCCTGGGCCGTTGGAGACTAAGTTGGCGACGAGTTGGATTTTAGGGTGGAGGCAGCTGTGTGGCAGTGGTCTAGGAAGAGGGAGGTAGGTTCAGGTAGGTAATGAGGTGGTAGGTGGCGGGTAGGAGCAGGTGAGGAGTAGGAAGTTGGAGGCTCAGGTAGGTAGTGGGGAGAAAGGTGGGAATGATGGTTGTGTGATGTAGAAATGGAGAATATGAACAGGATATTGAATAATATGATTTACCCAAGAAATGTGAAAGTGAAAATGACGGTGAGGTAAGATATTGGTAAGAGAGAGTGTGTGTGGTCCTTGAATTATGGATCATAAATAAGACCGATTCAAACTACATAGTCGTACACACATATCTATGTGTGGACCTCTATTCAATTTTTTTTAAAGGTACCCTATTACCTATAGTTTCTAATTCCTACTCAACCGGGTGTCCAAACACGAAAATAAATATACTGGTATGATCAGTGAGGGAAGATGAATAATATAATAAGCTTAAATCTATGCTATAATGAATTGATTAAAAATTTACCATTACTGCCAAATACACTACCAAAACATAAAACAAACGTCAAATCGCAATAAATTGAGCTAGAAAAATCATAATTTGACGAAACGAACTTTGACGTTTTACTCTAAAATGTTTCTAGAACATTTTATGTAAAACTATTTATATTTCAAAAAGTAATATTTTTCACTAAAATATCGACCAGTTTGGAATTAAAAGTTAAAACAGAATAGATTTCTAAAATAAACAAACTAATTTTTTTAAAATCATACTAAATTTATCGAAACACATTTTTAATCACAAAATTTTAATTTTTAAATACTTTTTCCAATATCATTTTAATTTAGCATTTTTTAATGGTTAAAATACGGCTTGTTACATTATCCTCGTTCATAATGCACTTTGGTTATTGGATGTTCACCTTTGATTAAAGAATAAATTATCTATCGAAGGGCATTAAAATGCTTTTCTTGTTTCTTGATCATCTATGCATTTGGCATAACTCTAAAAACCTTTGATTTCTTAAAATAAAAGAGAGAATATCCTTGAAAGATTGAATTTTTTTCAAGTTTTTCACATAATTTATGACGTGGAGAAGACATTTTTATAAAAATGATGTTTGAGAGCAAAAGGAGTGTAAAATAAAATGATGAATGGGTTTTCTGGAAGAAATAAACTTATATAGGAGTAAATAGTCTTTTGGAATGATTGAATAAGTGGTTGTTATTTTAATTTTGAAATTTAAAAAATTTGCCAACTGGCCGTTATATGTCAACATATCTATTGTATGTATGTGGACATACATACTGAAATTTCAAAAAAGTGTATTTGTTATAGTTTTTCTTTTTATCTTATACCATTATAAATTTATAACTTTCAAAGGCTAATGAACAACATAAGACAGTAAGAAATATATTTCATTGCTTAGAATTGAAAAGTACATGGATTTCAAAGAAAAATACATGAAAATGACATGAATTTAAACCAAAAGCACACAATACTAGGAAATACAAAGCTAGATATAATAAGGAAACAACTAAATAAGCTTTCAAGATGTAGACGATGATGATGAATCTCCACCAAGCTTGAGAATGATCTTTTCAAAGTATTTGTCCAATTTGTTGGAAAGAGAAGTGAACTTTTTACTAAATGAACGCTTAAGCTTCTTTTGATTTTTTAAGAAGCTTTTTTTAGTACGTTGGGTCTCTTTGTTGGAGTAGTGAGATGGTTTGTCAAAACTTTTCAAAGAAGTGTTTACTTCTTCCTCCTCTTCTTCTTCTTCCACATCCATCTCATCACCTTCTTCTTCTTGTTGTTGTTATTGAATTTCTTGTTCCTCATCATATGCCAACCTTTGTTTCTTTTTGGAAAGTGTCTCATATTATTCAAAATATGCATAAGAGAAATGTTCGCCTTGTTGAAAACTTTTAAGGAAGAGTTTGTACTCCTCTTAAATCAACACCAAAATATATGAAAATTCTAGTAAGATACACACCATGATAGGGTGTGTTCTCAAGTCTAAAAATGTTCTTTTGAACAAAGTTATCTAAAATGAGTTATGCCCAATTGATATTGTAGTTTCCACAAATGGTGAAATGAGCTTTAGTTTTTTTGAGTAGGGTTATTATAATTACCCATCTTCGGAATGATATTTTTTTGTAAAATGAAACTCATAAGTCTCTATTTTGGTCGAAGATTCTTGTGTTTAAATCAAATTCTTCATCACTTTCAAAATTTTGTAAAAAATTTCACGATTTATTCATCAATTTGAAAAGTTTAGAGGTCAATTCCACTAGATTTGCAACCAAGTATATAACCAAAAAGTCACAATTTAAAACAATTCGAGTGTAATTAACACTACTCAAAATTTGTCTCTCTTCTCCTTGAAAAATCTGTTTAAATCCGCACAAAACATTTGACCAAATCCTGATAACAAATAAAATAATTGTGTGAAGAATCAATTAAACCAAATATTTCATTTTCAAAACAAATATCTTGTAAATGATAAGGGGAAAAATCTTCCAGTTTAGCTAATATTCCGAGGAAAACTTTTTCGAAAGAAGCATACTCTATATTAGGGGTGGGCATGGGTCGGTGTGGTCCGGTTTGAAGCTCAAGCCGTTTCCGGACCGTTACAAACGGTTAGCTAAAAATAAAGACCGTAATGTTATATTTCACTACGGTCCGGTTTCGGTTCGGTTAAAAACGGATATGGTACGGTTTCGGTCCGGTCCGGTTTGCTTTTATATCTTTGCAGTTTGCACATTCAGGTAACAGGTTTACTAAACATGCAACGTTATCTAACTTTATGCTGAGTTCCACCTAGTTCAAACATCAGATGCATTGCTTTTTCAAAAATATATATATATATATGCGCACGTATCTACATAATACTTCATTACTTAATTACATCATACATAATACTTCATTGCTTAATTACATCATAAACTTCTTCAAGCATACAATTCATTCATATCTGACTGCTTCACTGCATAATTACATAAACTTCAAATATTAAAACTTCATATTTTACTTCCAGCACGCGTGTACCAAACCAAAATACCATCAACTGCAGCGAACTTCAAAACATTGCATAAAAGTCTTCATATAGATATGCTCGGCAAGGAGTAACAAAAAATTCAGAGTTGCAGTGTTATTTTTACACCCCTGTACATGCATTCATAAGACACATATTAATATATATTGAATATGAAAGAAAGTAAATAAATCATTTTGATTTTTGAATAATAATAGTTTTCTTATGTCTGTGCAGTTATAGAGCTGCAGTTCCAACATATGTCTGTGCAAATTTATATCATTTCTATAGTATTACTGCAAGTGCAAACATATGTCTATACTATTTCTATGTAATTGGGATTTTTGATTTTATACATATTAGAGTTAAGTTCTAGAGTTGTAGTTCTAGAGTTGCACTAGTTCCAACATGTGCAGTTCTTTCTATGCAAAGATGTGCAGTTGTATAAATATGAATCATTGATGATGTAGCAATTAACAGTTAACAATTAGCAGTTTCAATTTTAAAGAAAATCCAGTAGTAATATGTATAAAATGCTAGAAACTAAATATCATAAAATTACCTTTTTCCACATGCTCTAATTCCTCATAGAGCTCAATCTCATCTTTTGCAGGATCCTTATAAAATGAAAAGCCATCTGCTTTCAACCAATCATTTGCACACACTAAAGCTTCAACCATTTTTGGGGTTAATGATGCTCTAAATGGATCAACAACTCGAGCACCAAGACTGAAAGCTGTTTCAGATGCAACTGTTGAAGAAGGAACAACAAATACATCTTTAGCTATCTTTGACAGAATTGGATACCTAATTTAATTGAATCGGTTTCATTCATTAGTGTTGTAAATAAGTATGATTGCATGAATAAGAAAGTATAATATCATTTCATTCATTAGTGTTGTAGACAAACCTGTGAGCATTTTCTTTCCACCACTTGAGTAGCTCAAAATTTTTATTCGAAGGATCTTCAGAAGCATCAACCAAGTACTTATCAACCTCATTCTTTATCACAACCACATCTCTTTCTTGTCTTAGTCTCATGAATTTCTTCATGTGAGCTGCATGACTATCTTCTTCACAATTTACTACAAGAATATGATCTATCTTTGGCATTGTGGCATCTAATGATGCTTGCCTACCCACGGGATCTTGGTCACAGTACTCATAATACAAGTCAAGAAACATTGACTTGATTTCATCAACCATCAACTTCACCATTATAGGATTAGTTTCAATGCATGGAAAAAAATATTCAAGATAAAGCATCTTATATCATGGATCGAGAACCACAGCAACAACAAGAATTTTGTTCATATCATGAAGCTTCAACCAATATTTATCGAATTTCTTTTTCATCGAATTTCCAATGCTCATTAACAACAAATCATCACTTTGTACACATTTATCTAGTTCGCCCATGATAGTGGACATCCAAAGCAGTGGCTCATTTGCAGTAACGGATTTGGTACCACTAAATTTCAACGTTGCATCATAGAAGATTTTTAGAAACTTTACTAAACGAGCTGCCTTATCCCAATCATCATTTTTCGGAGGCCCCTCTCGTTTTTTACTACCAATTTTTTCTTGAAAATATCCCTCAAATTGACTATCTTCATCTTCTAACCTTGAAAATGCGTATCTATACTTCAAAGCAATATCTAACATGAAGTATGTTAAGTTCCACCTAGTGCAAACATCTAATGGAACTATTCCACCTTTATGCTCAATCTTCTCTTGAGCCGCACAACTTCTAAATTTGGCTAACCTAGAAGGGGATGACCTTGTGTATTTTACACAACTACGAATTCCATCTATAGCACTATCAAGCTCATCCATACCATCTTTTACAATTAAATTAAGAATATGACAACAACATCTCATATGTAAAAAGGAACCATTCAACACTAAAGTTTTCCAATTTCCAATCTTGTCTCGTATATAATCAACAGCCACTTGATTTGCACTGGCATTGTCAACTACGATTGTAAAAACTTTTTCAATTCCCCAGTCAATCAAACAATTTTCCATTAACTTCCCAATGGATTTACCCTTATGATTTGCAATGACAAGAAAGTTAAGGATTCTTTTGTGTAGGGTCCAATTATCATCAATAAAGTGAGCAGTAAGAACCATATAATTGACATTTTGTATTGATGTCCAAGTGTCGGTGGTTAAAGAAACACGTTGTGAGTTATTTAGCAAAGCACATTTAAGATTATTTTTCTCCTCTAAATATAATTCCCAGACCCCTCTTGCAATTGTCCTACGGGATGGTATATTAAACTTGGGCTGTGTTATTCTCATGAACTCAATGTATCCTTGTCCCTCAATAAAACTAAAAGGAAGCTCATCTCGAATTATCATTCTAACGCAATAAAGTCTGCTAACATCCTTATTATACTCAACACACACAAGTTTTGCACCATTTTCTAGTGAATCAAATGATAGAATTTTTTGTCGTTCATTAGGCAAATAAATAGGACACTTCTTACATTGATAAAGCATGTGCGCTCTCATGGAAGATGTCCCGATCTTTGCATTAGACTGATAAACCTTTGGGCAATAGTTGCATTTTGCTTGAGTGGGAGAAATTTCTATGCCATCTGAATTTTTGATCTTTTTAAAGTGGTTCCAGACTTCTGATCTATTCCTTCTATCACTGTCAGGTGGAAGTTGAGCTGCAGTGGTAGATTGAACTTCAGTAGCAATCGAGTCTTGTAATGGTATCTCCGGAGGTGATGTATTTGTAATAGAAGCAATTTCGATCAGTGAATCCTGTACTCCTTCCATACTCTACAGAAAACAATTCGTACATGATTAGAGATCTTGTCCTGTCATAAGTATGTTATATTAACTATCCATACAGAAAACAAATAGAATTTATTAATTATCCATACAGAAAACAATTCATACATGGTATCATGTGTGGCATGTGCTGTCATAACTCATAAGTATGTTTTTTATTTACTATCCCATTTTATATTAACAATTCATACATGATAATATGGTATCATCATCATGTGGCAGAAAACAATTACTGCTTATGGCTATCAAGTGGCAGAAAACAATTAGCATCATGCGGCAGAAAACAATTACTGCTTATGGCTATCACGATACCATGTTTTATATTAACAATTCATACATGGATCATGTGGCAGAAAACAATTAGTATTTTTTGCCGATGAAATGTTATACATCAAAACATCAAACTTACTGCTTAATTATCAATAAGTTTACTTATTTAAACTTACTGCTACAGATTCACGAAATAGTTAATTACTGTATAAGGTTTTAAATAAGTAAACTTACTGCTTAATGAAGAAAAATAAGGTTTTAAATAAGTAAACTTACTACTACCAGATTCACGAAATAACCAGATTCACGCAGCCAGATCGACACAAAATGCATAATAAGTTGTAGAAATTAGAATTATTAAACAAGATATTAACTTAAATTTACCTCGTTTGTACTTGAAAAAGAGGATGAAATTCACGATCAGCAAATTAGCAAAGGAAAGAAAGAATTGGCATAAAGCAGCACTGCAGCGATCGTCTTCCTTAGGTTATTAGAGAGAAAAGGTGAAAAACTGAAAAAGGGGGAAATGGATGTGACGGCGGCTACTGTAAAATACTAAAATTAAAATAAATGAAAGTGGGGTTTCAGTGTTTCACTGTTTGAACTTTGAGCCTTTTAGGCTTTGATTGAGAATTGAGAATTGAGATACTACTGTTTGTAGTACTTTGTACCCAGCCCCAGGAAGGAATAAAAATCAAAAGAATATAACTAAGTAGTTCCTGTTCAAGAATATAAAAGCCAGCGAAACGAACGTGATCATTTTCAGAAATAAATGGGTTGGGCTATAGACAGAGCATTTTTTTTAAATAAAATTGGTAAAAAAACAAAGCCTATTTTTGAATAAACATTGTATAAAAATATTGCATATAATTTTATATATAAAGCAATCCGCTCCGGTTTGATACGGTTGGTTTCACCCTTCAAACTGCAACCGAACCGTAATGAAACGGGTCGGGTCGGTTTTCAATATTCGGTTTAGAGAGATAATACGGTCCGGTTTTCCGCACCTTTTCATCGGTTTGGGGCGGGCGGTTTCCGTTTGGCGGTGCGGTTTATGCCCACCCCTACTCTGTATAGGTTACAACGGCTTCATTTTCATTGAAGAGAAAGCGTTTGGTTCTTTTTAAGAGCCTTATGGTTACAGTACCTTGACTTGAGAAGGCCATTTTCGGGTTTGAGGAGATAAGAGTATGAAGGGATATTTAAAATTTGAAATAAAGTGAGTGAACGTGTAACGACCCCACCGCAACACCAAGTTTAACAAAGAACATGACAAGTAATGTTGTCTACTAATATGGAAAATATAGCTTTTAAGGGGGATCGAATGTGAATATATCTTTATACTAACAATGACATGTCATTGATACCTTTTTACTTAACATCTAAACTGAAATTTAACGTTTACAGTATTAATACAAAGTAATAGACACGCTGGTTTCTCAAAATCAGAGCAATATATCATATAAGCATCAGTCACGGATCACAGTGGAATAATAATCTCATATGCATATTAAAATGTGAGTTTACAAAAATAAAACACTAAACTCACATAACATATAAGTTTTACAATTCTCTAATCTCAATTATACATTTTATACACAAGATACATATTCCTAAATGGGATAAACTAAAAGTCTAAATGTTTATCTCCTTGCTACCATAACCATTCAAAGGTCAACCTATCATGTAAGCTGAAAAGTCTTGGCCCGACCCAAGGAAAATAACACCCGGGTCGGACTATCTCTAAATATCCAATAGGGTGAGAGCAAGATATAACACAAGAACAAATACAATATAAGTAATACAAATGTCCTAGAAATAACAAGTCACGGGATTAACTTAGATATTATCATAAGACAAGGGTTTATATATATATAGGTCACGAAAACAAATTAGTCACTAAACACTGAATTCATAGAACAAAGCACAACATCTCTAAACACACAAACATAAATAATTTACTTTAGAATCCATCACAAGACCTAAGAATATATATATTTATTTATTTCACTAACATATAATAGTCAAAGGATCCTAATTTCTAGAATCTAAGAGATCTTACTCAGAACGATCATAATGATCGTACACAGAACCGCGACAAACAAACAATTTGGTATCGCATGAACCGATCCGATAAAAGGGATCATACGTAGGACGGGAATATAGAATCACAGAATGATATCAAGGGCAGCATCCATGACCGAATCTTTTAGGTTTATTTTATGTTATTACATTGGAAAAGGTAATCCAGGAGTAACTTCTTAAGGATCTAGTAGCCACTTTCCACACACGAAAAGAGAGTAGATGCTTAAACGTCAATTACTATCACCTTCATTAATCACTAGAACTTAACCAATGCATCCCATAGCGTATGGTGAAATCCAAGTATATACTAAAAGCTAGTAAATATCACTTATTACGGATACTACTGGAAAACGTGAACTGCATTCTCTTAAGGATCCAACAACCACTTGTCGCACACCAAAAGAGAATACAACTCTAAAGTGTTAAGTACTTTTCCAAATACGATCACAAAAATTTAACCAGGGCATCCCATACTACCCGGTGACATTCGAGTATACGCCAATGGGTTTGCAAGTTCCACTCAAACATTCTATTCAATGAGTTATACCATATTCAATGAAACGTTAATCGAAAGCACTTAAACCAATCGATAACACTAAATTGATTATTAATACTTTCCAAATTATAGAATTAAGATTTTGAAAACATTTGTTTAATTTGTCACTTATCAAAAATTCCTGTTACAAATTAAGTGGGAAAACAAAATGTTTTTTATATTATTCAATCTTCTTACCTACAGCTGATACAGAGATGTATATTTATATACATGAGATACAAACAGCCCAACACAAAAGCCCAATACACTAAAGCCCCATTGAAACTAATATGAAAGCAAATACAATTTGAAAAGAAACATACTAATGAACCCTTGTCACTAATGAACCTACTCGCAACACTCCCCCTCAAGTTGGTGCATGTAAATTCACCATGCACAACTTGCTTCTCAAGTATTCCATCTTCTTTCCATCAACAGCCTTAGTAAACACATCAGCAGTTTGCTCCTTCGTTCCAATATGCTTAGCACACACCAAACCCTGTTGCATTTTCTCTCGAACAAAGTGACAATCCACTTCAATATGTTTAGTTCTCTCGTGAAAAACTGGATTTGAGGCAATATAAACAGCAGCTTGATTGTCGCAACCTAAAGTAATTGGCTTCTGCACTTCAAATCCAGTTTCAGACAGTAAGTGATCTACCCACATTATCTCGCACACTGCTTTTGCCATGGCCCTGTACTCAGATTCTGCACTCGACCGAGCTATAATATTTTGTTTCTTACTCTTCCATGATATTAGATTCCCTCCTACAAACACACAATATCCTGTTGTGGATTTCCTGTCCACCCTAGAACCGGCCCAGTCTGCATCAGAGAAACATTCTATCTCTGTATGACCATGATTCAAATACATAAGACCATATCCAACTGTTCCTTTTAAATATCCTAATATTTGCTCAACCGCTTTCCATTGATGCACTGTTGGTGAATTCATATACTGGCTCACTATGCTGACAGCATAAGCTAGATCGGGTCTGGTTACAGAGAGGTAATTTAACTTTCCAACTAGCCTTCTATATCTCTCTGGCTCATTGAATACTTCTCCTTTCACTGACAGATCAATGCTTGGTATCATTAGAACTTTGCATGGCTTCACACCAAGTTTTCCAGTCTCAGCTAATAGGTCCAAAATATACTTCCTTTGAGATAAAAATATTCCTTCCTTATTTCTGATGACCTCAACACCCAGAAAATACTTCAATTCTCCTAATTCTTTAGTATGAAAATGCTTATGAATATACTGTTTTAGAGAGATGATTCCTGCTTCATCACTTCCTGTGATAACAATATCATCAACATAAACAACTAAAAGAATGATACCTGCACTAGATCTCTTATAGAATACTGAATGGTCAAACTTGCTCTTCATAGTACCAAATGATTCCACAACATTGCTGAATTTTCCAAACCATGCCCTTGGACTCTGTTTTAGTCCATACAAGGTCTTGTTCAACTTACACACCAACCCATCTTCAGCTTTAACCTTGAATCCAGGAGGTTGAACCATGTACATTTCTTCTGGTAGATCACCATGTAAGAAAGCATTTTAATGTCCAATTGATGCAGTCTCCAGTTGTACACAGTTGCCAAAGAGATGAGTAATCTAATTGAAGTTAGCTTAGCCACTAGATAAAAAGTTTCTAAGTAATCTACCCCATATACTTGTGCATAACCCTTTGCCACAAGTCTGGCTTTATACCTTGCAATAGTCCCATCTGGATTGACCTTAACTGAATAAACCCATTTACACCCAATAGCTTTCTTGTCTTGAGGTAATTTAACCAAATCCCATGTTTTGTTTGCTTTCAAAGCATTCATCTCTTCTATCATAGCATTATACCAGTTAATATCAGATAAAGCTTCAGTGATATTCTTTGGTGTAGTCACACTATCAAGAGTCTTGAGAAGTAAACATGTTTGAGCTGGTAAATGATCATATTTCACATATGATAATATAGGGTATGTACATTGTCTCTTACCTTTCCTCAAAGCAATGGGGAGATTTAGTTCTGGATCAATAGTTGGAACTGGTTCATGGACTGGAACCTCTGGTTGAGCAACAGTTGCTTCTTCTTGTGTATTATCATTCAAGGTGTATATAAGAAAATCATCGACTTCATCATTCATCTGCTGGGTATTTTCTGATGAATTTTGTGAAGCTTGAAAGTAAGGTATGTCTTCATGAAATGTTATATCAACAAACACAAGATACTTTCCAAGACTTGGACAATAACATCTATAGCCCTTTTGAACACGTGAATATCCCACAAATATACACTTAACTGACTTAGGATCAAGTTTAGATAAATTTGGCCTGACAACTCTAGCAAAACAAGTACATCCAAACAATCTAGGTTTAACTGGGTATAATGGTTTATCTGGAAATAAGAGTTTATATGGTATCTCACCACTTAGCACTGATGATGGCATCCTATTTATGAGGAAACAAGCAGTTAACACAGCATCAACCCAAAAGTATTTTGGCATACTTGTTTGGAACATTAAAGCTCTTGCTGTTTCCAATAAATGTCTATTCTTACGTTCTGCAACACCATTTTGAGACGCAATATCTACACATGAAGTCTCATGGATTATGCCTTTATTACTCATAAACTTCTGTAATGATTCAGATGTATACTCTTTTGCATTATCACTCCTCAGTGTTTTAATCACAACATTAAATTGATTTTCAATTTCAGCACAAAATTTACAAAAAATAGAGTATAACTCAGATCTACTCTTCATAAGAAATAACCATGTTGTGCGTGTATAATCATCCACAAACGTGACAAAATATCTAAAACCAGGCTTAGAAATGACAGCAGATGGTCCCCATATATCAGAATGAACATGCTCAAACATAGAATTACTTCTTCTATTTATTCTTGGATTTGAAGACAATCTATGATGTTTAGCATATTGACATGACTCACAGTTTAGAACTTGTAAAGAATTATATTCAGGACATAATTTCTTGAAATTAAGTAAAGATGGATGACCCAATTTACAATGAACCTTGAGTGCTTCATCTTTATTTATACAGGCTACAACAATCGATTGACCTTCCTCCAGCACATATAATCCATTTTGCTCATAACCTTTACCAATAATCCTCATGTTCTTTATTTCCTGGAATACACAATGATTGGGGTAAAAGGATATGCAACAATTCATTTCCCTGGTTAGCTGACTAACTGACAACAGATTAAAAGTTAACTTTGGAGTATGTAAAACTGAGGTTAATAACAATTGTGTGGTGAGATTAACAGTTCCAGATCCATTTGTGTTTGCTACTGAGTCATCAGCTAAAGTAATATATTTAGCACATTTATTCTCTTGAAATTCAGTGAATAATTGTGAGTTACCTGTCATGTGATCTGTTGCTCCTGAATCAATTATCCACTTGTTGGATCTAGCCACTGTTGATACAGAATTTGATGCATTCTTCAATCCTTCTTTGTATTCAGTGAACTTCACATATTCCTCTGCATTAACAAACACAGAACCATCTTCAGCCTCCTTTACAACATTTGCAGTATGATTTGGTGGACTTTGCCGTTTGTTATTATCATATGATCCACTACTTCCATTATTTTGTCTTCGTTTAGCAAGTTTCCAACAACTTTGATATGTATGTCCAATCTTTTTGCAATAAGAGCATGAGTTTAAAGTATTCATAACTCTCCTTTCAGATCTAACCATTCCTCCAGAGTTTCTTTGACCAATTAGAGCACTGCTATTAGATGCGGTAGGGTTTTGATTACTTGAACTATCAGACCTCAAAATTCGACTAAATACTTCTTGTAAAGATTTAACATCAGATCCAGACAATACTTGTGCTTTGGCTGATTCAAATTCAGATGGAAGACCTCCAAGAAAACTCATAATAGCCATCTGCTCCCTTTGTTGCTGTTGAGTTTTCACATCTGAACTTATAGGCAATAGCAGATTGAATTCTTCATAAATCCTTTTGAAATTCATGAAATAATTCATTAAGGTCTGATCCTGTTTCTCTACACGATAAAATGACTTACATATATCATACATTCTGCTTAGATTTCCTTTTCCAGAATATAGAAATTCCAAATAATCCATCATCTCTTTCACAAACTCACAATGATTTATCAAACTAATAATACTACTGTCAATAGTATTCCTGATTTGAAGAAATAGCCTAGCATCATCCCTAAGCCATACCTGATCCTCTTTAACATCTGAATCTTCAGCAGTGGATTTCTTCGTAGATGATCATCCTTATCAATACTTCAAAGGTAGAGTCGAATAGTCTTGCTCCAATCAAAATAATTTGATTCCCCCAATTTATGCTCAGTAATTTTCGACATTACAGGCATTACATCCATGATCGATTTGCCTTCCGACATATTGAGAATCGATTAGGAAATAGGTAGAAGAATCAACGAGAAATTATTTTGGATCGAGCTGCTCCGATACCATGTTACAAATTAAGCGGGAAAACAAAATGTTTTTTTAATATCATTCAATCTTCTTACCTACAGCTGATACAGAGATGTATATTTATATACATGAGATACAAACAGCCCAACACAAAAGCCCAATACACTAAAGCCCCAATGAAACTAATATGAAAGCAAATACAATTTGAAAAGAAACATACTAATGAACCCTTGTCACTAATGAACCTACTTGCAACAATTCCATTATTCAAATTGTTACAAGAGTATTTATTTTACAAAACAAGATTTTTCATGTTCCAAAGTCACATTGATTCTTTAAATTCCATAAGGTTATAATGTTTACACACCATATACCAAAAGCCACTTATAAAAGTATTCATTTATTTATGAATCCATAAATCCATTTTCAAAACGAGTTTAGTATTCTAATAATTAATTAAAACCTCGTGCACTTATATTTCCAAAATTGAAATTCCAAATACATAAAATCATTTATAAAAGTAACTGGACTACTTTAGAAAACAAGTTTTATATTTAGAACTTAAATAAAATATCTTTACAAAATTATTTGTATACAAAACTAAGCATTTATTTACGTTTGCAAAATAGGTAGTTTTAAGTTTATAAATTTTCAAAGCTTTGACTCAAAAATGATCCATAGTCCATAAAGCATTAGAAATTCACCATTTCATATCACAAGATTGTAATGACCAATAGTTCCATAAGGTTTTATTTTAATATCATCTCTAAACATACTTAGAACTTAATAAACCAATGGATATATATATATATATATATATATATATATATATATATATATCAAGACGATCATGATCGAACATTCAAAGCACATTGAACCAACATCACAAACATGGCAACAAATCATGGGTCACGACAACTTTTCAGTTTTAAAACACCATTTTGACCCATTTATCCTTAGAATTTTTGACAACTTACAGAATGAAAGTTGTTCCTTAAAACCTCATCTTTCCATCAAAAGAAGTTTTGCACAATTTGGGTTTACGGTTAAAATTTATGGTGATTTTAATTTTAGGTTTCAACTAAGAAAATTGATAGAGAAGAGTGAGTATATTAGTTTCAAACCCAACTTCAACCCATTAAACCATCGAATTTAAAAAACTGATTAAAAGATAACTTGTATCATATTGAAAAAAAATCTATCACAAAATGATTGAGTTAATTTGGAGCATTTTACACTAAGATATCACTATTTTACTGTAGTGATTTTCACAATTTATTTGCACCAGACAATCAAATAATCATCCAAATTCAAGCAACCAATTCACAACCAAATCGAAAGCGATTCAACCAACAAACCATCTAATTCAATCCAAATAGCAAATAACAACTATTATCGTAGATTAGAGATAGTAGTGTAAGCGATTAACTCACCTTTAAAATTTCATATAGCTTGCTAATCATGTCTAAAGTCTTGCTACTACCTTGCAATTCTTTACTAATCTCAAACGCACCTAAATGCTCAAAAACCTAAATCCAACCAGCAACATTAAGATTAAAAATGAAATAAAAATCATACTTTTATGGGTCTAGAAGGTAGGAAGGTTAGCTAGCTTTGATTTTTACAAGTATTGACGAAAAGCCTTTTGATTTAAATTAGATTTGGGATGATTTAGGAGCTAAGCTTTTCTACTATGAAGGTTTTGGTTTTTTGACTTCTGAAACTAGAATGAGAAGAGGAAAGAAGTATACGTATTATATTTCTCTTCTCAAACTTATACTAAATGGGCCAAGAGGGTAATGTAGGGATCCAACAAGGACATATGTTACTAAATTTATACCAATTAAAAGTGTTGCTAAATTATAAAACACTATTCTTATCCTAAATAATGTTTTACTTTACATATGCTAATCTCTCAAATCTTACCAAATCCATTCACAATATAAAATTCCCATTTTTGCAAGTGTTGAAATATCTTATTCAACAAATATAACTCATAGTAATAAAAGTTAATTCTCGTTATTTCAATAAAATAATTGCACCATCAATTTTAAAATTCTCCTTTTAAAATAAATAAATAACAATATTCATATTTAATTAAATTTATGCTATTCTCCAAAATTATTCTTATATTATCAATTATAAGAATTATGTTTACAAAATGATTTTTATTGAACTTCCAATTTATTAAATCTTAAATTTTAGTTTAAATTGGAAAGTACACAAATAAAATTCTAAATTTTTATCTTAACATTACTTAAGAAAAATTAAATCAACTATTCATAAAACTAGATTTAATTTCATAATCAAATTAAAAAACCACAATTTAGAATTTATTTATCCACAATCAAATTTAATTAAAGATGTAGTTAAAAAACAAGGTTGTTACAGAATGGATGGATAGAGATAGATTAAATTAATAGAGAGTTAAGAGTCATGTTCTCCCGTCAAAAGGATGTCTTTCAGGATATGGTAGTAAGCGCAAAAGAGTGGGAAGTTTGAAATGAAATTTTAGATTTTCAATTTTCTAGCATATATGTCGACATATATGCTTCATGTATGTCGACATATAGCCGTAATTTTCAAAAATAAAACTTTATAGAATACTCCTATATATATACATGTAATATATTTATATTCATTCAATATTATTATTAATCAATAAGTTGTTCCCAAAAATTAAAATCGATCAAAAAAATGAAAAAAAATTATCAAACAAAAGCTATCGTTTTTGCCGCTTTTTGTTGATTAGTTATAACTAATCTGTTATTGTTGTAAAAGACATATTCACATTCTCATATTCTGGATCATTGTCACTTGAGGAAGTATTTGAATCATCAAATGTTGCCGTATGAGCTCTTTTTTGGATGAATTAGTAACTGGTGGGATCTTTGATTTATTCTGACGTAAGCAGTCTCTTTGAAAATGGTCGGGTTCATCACGATTAAAGCATCTAGTCCTAGTTCTATTTCCATGAGTCTTGTTTTCAGGTTTTCGAAAGTTGTTGATCTTTCTATACTTCAGGAACTTTTTGAAATTTCTGGTCATGAAAGCAATTTCTTCATCATTGTCATCGTCTAAATTCCTACCGTCAGTTATTACATTAAAAATGATGGATTTCTTTTCAATTACCTTGCTTTTCCTTCTGCCCTGCAATGTGCTTCATAGGACATTAAATTGCCTATGAACTCTTCAATTTTCAGAGTACTAATATCATTAGCTTAATCTATTGCTATTTTTTTATCCCATTCTGAAAAGAGCGAGTTGAAGATTTGTCTAAATCGGTCCTCTTCAGAAAAGTTTTTACCAATGCTACTAATGCACTATATCTTGGAACCTATAATACATGTCTGAAATTGACTCATTTGGATTCATTTTAAACAATTGAAGCTGAAGTAAGCATGGAAATTGGTTTGTTTAACTTTGTTAGTGCCTTTGTGTGTAACTTGTAGTGTTTTGCAAATTTCATATGCAATATTACAAATAGAGGCTCTGTTAAATTCATTTTTATCTAGTGGACAAAACAAAATATTCATGGCTTTAGAATTATTCTGTGTGAGTGCCTTTTGGTTAGCAGTCCATTATGCAAGGGTAGTCTGGAGTTCACTGTATTCATTTTGAGTAATATTCCAAATATCCAAGCCATTGGACTATAAATAAATTTTCATTTTACATGACCAATAATTGTAATTACTGCTATTAAAAAGTGGGGGTCTAACAGTAGATTGTCCTTCAAAAAAAGTGTTAACAAGTGTACCAACAATGTTGTTAGCTATTAAAAGTTAACAAAAATCAAATTACCAAATGTGGGTTGTAGATTTGTGGATCTTAAGGCTAATTAAATAGTGGATGGGGGGAGATGAATAGCATTTTCCAACTTTTGTATATCTTTTTAAATTTCTTTCAAGTTTAATGTTTAAATCATAGATTTTCAACGTAGAAATATGTCAACAATAAATCACAGATGCAATCGCAGATAAAATTAAAAGTAATAAAGTAAAGTAGAATTTAGAGAGATGACACCAAGGATTTTATAATGGTTTGGAATTCTCCTATATCCAGTTTCGTACAATTGCCTGTACATATTTCTTTTCAAATTCAAATCTTTAAACGGGTGGAAGACAAAACCTAATTACAATCTTGATTTCGAGGCTCTGAGACTAAACTTCTTGATTTTCTGGGCTCAGGATACATCCACTTGATTTGGACGGACTACAAGCACACCCACTCAGATTTTTGGGATACCAAGCAAACCCGATTGATTTGAACGGGCTACAATCACATCCAAGCAAATACAAATAGAGTTTGATAGTTTCTCCAAAGATAATTTCTTGAACTTTGGATACAATGGTTTCTATAGCCTCAAGGAGTACACTTTGATCTTTGATTTGAGAGAGTGATGACTTCTTTTACCCTAAAAATTGGTAACACCCATGATGCTATGTAGAACGAGCAAAAAATCAATTTGTAACGCCTGTGAAATCATGACTAAGCATAACTTGATGAAATCATATGGTGATGAGAATCGAAGAGTTGGCCCATGATTCATGGCGTAGCACAAGATGATGCCATTCGAAAATGGTTCTATGAGGCTTATGGACGTATGATGTATTTACTCAAAAGACCATGTCATGTGTTCTAGGGAAGGAAAGGTTGAATAACAAATATATGCAATAGTCCATTAAGTTTGTTAATGAATTAAGCAAGGAATTCTCATAGTTCAAAATCCATCACCAATATATGATAGGAAAATAGCGATTATGCATATAAATACTGGTTTAGACCGAAGCTCATTTTACTTTTGTAAAGTCAAGAGGAAACTTAGAGCCCAAAGAGTTTTATTATATGCATATCCTAGTCTATTAGTAGTCAAAGTGGCACAATCAAGCATATAGGAAAAATAGAGTATGTTCGATTGTACATGTCAATTGTCATATAAAATTGCAAGGTTTACAATCAATTGGTGATTTCCCATGATTTGCTTTAGGGTTATAATATTTCTATTTGAGAAGAGATAAAAAAATAATCGTCCCTTCCTCCATGCCCCTAAATCCATATTTATAAAGGAAGAAGTACATCATATGAATTACTTTCGACATGGATAGCTTACGATATCATCGTCTACTTCAAAGGCGCTAGGCTTCATGCTTCGTTTTTATCCCCTTCGTCATTCTTTTGCACGCCGATGGGTTATAACATCATGTAGTAACACTTAACATCCAATCCATCTTGATAACTTTCGTGGATCTGACATTATTGCCGCGTTAAGGATCTACAGTATACTTTAATGGTTGATGAAGAGCATAATCACTAAGGTGCGACATTGATAATTAGCAGTCTTGAAGAGACACAACATTGCTTGCGAGGCGATATCAATAGGAGGTGGAATTGATATAAGATGGAATTGATAGGAGACAACATTAATAAGAGGTGGTATTAATGGAGACATTTATAAAAGGCAGTATCATTGCAGAGACGAGGCATTAATCTGAAGTGACATTGATTCTTTGTGCTTCATGGAGGAAATGCTATATTATAGAACATGGTATCTATGAAGGGGGACATAGATGATAAACCATGTCACTAAAACATTGATGGCTTTCAATATAGTATTCTTTGACATCATTGCTTCCTTGATAACATAAGGCATTGGTTCTATTCGACATTGTTTAGTATTATGAGTGATTCGACATCATTCATTCAACTTTATAAGTGGTAATCGACATTAATGGCATTCGATATCCTTAGCTTCATTGATGAGCTACAACATTGTCTATTATCCCTTATTGATAAGGGGCGACAATGTATGCTTTCAGCATTAACCTATCTCCACACTTTCGACATTACTTGTTGATGTGAGATCATGGTTATGTCAGCATGCTACATACCTATTAGAACAATAATGATAGAAAAAAAATTCCTACATTGATAATAGTGTAGACCTGGCTACATATAACATCACTTGTTGGTGATATGAGGCATCAATAAGAAGCAACATTGATTAAGTGCGGCATGGATGTCATGCGGTATCATTATGGCTGTAGACTTTCGATATCTTCCTTCTTGCTAGTCTTCGGTATCGTTTCTCATAGTGATGGGGTGTTGCATTCCATGCCGCATTAATGATGTACGGGATCCCTTAGAGCACGACATTGCTTGTGATAGGTTTAGACTATTCTTTTATTGGTGTGAGATGCTCTCAATGGTATGACATGTTTTATGTCGACGACCTTATTGTCTACATGCTTAAGTTCTACGTGCTTGATTTTGATTTTCTCTCATATCTTCATTTTATCCCTTTTGGAAAATATGTGGATAATATTTGCCCCCTCCTTGTATAAAAGAAGCTTTTTACACTTTAGTGTAAAACCAAGAATTCTCTTACATTTCCGGTCTTTGCAAAGTAATCCTTCTAACTCATTTTCTTACAAAATACGAAGTAAGTAATAATTTTCATTATTAACTTTAGATTTAAAATCTTTGGGCAATACCTCTTGGATTTGGTAGAGCTACAAATTGGTAGATCTAAAAAATTTCCCAGTAATAACTCTGCTTTGAAAAATGTTATTGCCAAATATTCTTTCGACCTTGTTGAAACCAGATTGAGTAAAAGACAAAGAAGGACAAGAGAAAGTAACTCCAACAAGACCTTTCGAAGGAGTCGAAGGGATGCTACAACCAAAGACTAGATGTATCACAACCCGCTGGAGGGGTTGAATGGGTCGAAAACACCCTTCCATTTCAATAATCCCCTTTCGAAGCAAGTGCTTTCGAATTCATGAAGACCTTTTGATGAGTTGAAGAAACACTTTTCGAAGACAATGATTGACAATCCTTTATATACGTGCCAAACCTTTCGAAACCAAAGGTTTCGCCTTCATTCAAATCACTTAGAAGCATGCCTTGATTAAAAAACCCTTTCGAAAGCATAAGCAAGCCTTTCGAACTGGTTAAAGCCTTTAACATCCAGGGAAGGTTCCGAATTAGTTCGCAAGCATATATTTGGAAGTTACTAACACCATCGAAACCAACAGCACTTTAACACCTTCAAAACATTTGGAAATTGCCTATCAACAGAGTCAAAAGCTCCTACCTTTATTCCTTGTAACAACAAAGCAATATAAAGAAGAAAATGCGCAATCACCCCTTTCGACGATGACGGAGGCATTTGAACCGATTCGAAAGCATTACAGAGGGGTGTGCAAGTGTGAAAGGAGTCGGAAGGTATCTGAAGTCACTTTTTGACCAGGTTGAAAGCACTGGGTCGAAAGGTGCCAACCCGCATCTATAAATAAGACCCAAGGGGTCTATTTTTGGGGATCTGAATTCATTCATTCCAAATTTGTATTTTATTAATTTTGTAAAGTTGTAAACCCTAGTTTATAAATCAAATTGGGGAAAATCGTTCAGCACAATCACTATTGGATTAATAAAGGAAAGATTTCAGTATTTCTGATTATATAATTGTTTGAAGGCTTTTTACTAGATTTAACTATATTTTACAAGTGTCGACCTCATCGAAAGGCACCTTCCGAGTGAGCCAAAACCCTTGCCTTTCCAAGTTATCCAAGTCCTTAACTACAAATCACCATTCATTAAACACTCACCTTTTAGTGAGTCGGAACCATAACCAAACCGGTTTACCTTAAATTCCAGAACCAAACCTAAGTCACTAACTAACCTAGCTTAAGATAAGTCAAACCCACCTAGTCGAACCTTATGCTTGAATCCTTGGAGCCGTCCTTTAGTGTTCCACAGTTGTTTCGAAAGGAAGGTTTTGAAGGGAAAATCAAACTACTTCAGTTGGCCTGATAGATCAAAAAGAAGGAAATTTAAGTGTTTCGATTGGGTGAAAAGGTTCGAAACATCCATAAGGCAAAGTTTTCACAAAAGAAACCTATTAGAAAGGTTGGATCAAAGGGAATACCCACATCCTACCTTCCTCGGCTTAACCAAGAGAGATTAAGAAGCACTAACCTTTCCCTTAAAATCAACTTTGAGGTGTTGTTAAGTTTTCTTGTTGACATTTTGGTGCTAGAAGGAGGGCTCGAACCTTCGACTCTGTTGAACATTCAACACCACCTATTTCTAACCCAATCCTATTTCAAGCTTAACTACTCAAGACCATAATTCATCATGACTAGTAGATTTAAAAGATCAAACCAAGGTTTATCGGAGCCACAACTAATTAGATTCTCTCATGAGACGCGTAAAGATAGGAATACACGCGAAGAACAACTACTAATGATGGAGGCTTTAAGGATCATAAGAAAAAAGAAAGTCGAAGCCTATGATCAACTTAAATGGAGTTTAAACCCTTTTCACATGGGTCTCACCCTAATCTTTGCCTTAGAAGAAAAAGAAAATAGGAGTGACAACTTGTTTGATCAAACGAGGAAAATGATTCATTATTATACCAAAGGTACAATCTTTGAAGATGGAATAATGGCTGACTACAACGCTTTTGCACGCAAATGGGATAAAGTAACAAGTGGAACACTACCTACACCGGAATTACAAAAGGTTTTAAAGAGAAAGCCAGCTGATAAAGATGTAGCTCCATAGCTAAGTAATAAAAGATCCAGAAATCATCTTTGAGAAAAAAATTTATGTCAAGACTTCCAAAAAAATGCAACTTAACAACATCTATGGAGAATGTCTACTTGCTAAACAAAGATGTGCTTAACTATTGGTCATCACAAAAGAAGAAACCAACATATGAAAGAAATCTGGGAGGATCCTATTGCCATTATCATATGGCGAATGGTCATGAAACTAACCACCACAAAGCTCTAGAAGGGATGATAATCAGCTTTTTCCTTCAAGGAAAAATCAATGAGTTTGTAAAGCGATCATGAATGAAGTCAATAAAGAACAACTTTACAAAAAATCTACATGGTTGGGAGTGAAATGCTTCTTTCATTTGGACATTATCTCAAACGATCAAAGCCTCTGTCTGCACCGTGTTGGTCGCTGCAGAACACTACATGGAGGGAGGACTGTAAGCCTTTATCCATGCCACGCTATGGCTAGGGTAGAGCATCGAAAAGTTCCTATCCACGCCACGCTATGGCAGGGGAAATGCACCTCCTGGAGGGAGGAGTGTAAGTCTTTATCCGCGCCACGCTATGGCCAGGTTAAAGCATCGAATTACCCTTGTCTGTGCCATGCTATGGCCAGGGAAGGGCTCCTCTTGGAGGGAGGAGTGTAAATCATTATTCACGTCATGCTATGACCAGGTTAAAGCATCGACAATCCCTTGGTCGCGCCATGCTATGGCCAGGTCAAGGCGTCTCCTGAAGGGAGGTCGGGTAAGTCCTTGGTTCCAGCTTGAGAATAAGCTAACTGAGTGCACCAGACAAAAATGGACTAAAACATCCGAGCCCAAGAAGAGGCATATTAACAAAGGACTAAGACGTCCAAGCTTAAGAAACGACATATCAATAATGAAATAAAATGTCCAGGCCCAAGAAGCGGCACATAAAACATCTAACTAAGACGTCCAAGCCCGAGAAGCAGCATATCAAATGGTGGACAACTAAAATGTCCAAGCTCAAGAAACATCTAATCTGACCACAACTACATACAAAACCTAAGGGGTTTACACAAGTCAAAGAAGTCAAAACCTAAAGGGGTGGAATAGAATTCCATTTATTAGTACCAGAGTTTAGGTTTCGAGTTTCTTATTTCTAAACTTCATCTGTTAGTACCTGAAACTAGGTTTCAAAACTATTATCGGACTTCACTTATTAATGCCCTAACATGCGCTTGAGATTTCTATTACGAAGTTAATTATTATGGATTTCTGATTATCTACCACTTACACCTGAATCTGGGTTTTAAGATTATTACTTAACTTCACCCATATCTGGGATTTGAGGCTATTACTTAACTTCACTCATTAATGCCTGAATCTGGACCCAAGACTTCAATTAAGAAGATTATCATGGATTTTTGGTTATTATCCACTAATACCATAATCTGGGTTCCAAACTACCTAACTTTTGAATTTCATTTGTTATGCCCGAATCGGGGTCATTAGGTTTCTACCACAAGTATTCAGGCAGTGATCTCCGGACTTCTATTACATGGTCATTATTAACTTTCTATCATCTATCTCCAAAGGATGACTTTCTAAAAAAATTTGTATCCTTGGTTGAGACAATGGTTTTCTACCATCCAACTTTAGATATTCCAGCAATATGTTTAAAGTTGAATTCTTAGTTATTCTTATCACAGCCAAGGATGGGTTGCAAAACATTTCATCAAAAGCGATTACTTTTCGCTTATTGTCGTATGTTGAAATAATGATTTATTATTCTCTGCAAATGATATGATAATATTTTATATAAATTCAAGCTAACAATAAGAAATATTGTATGCTTCATGCTTTTTAGGGGACGTAGAACATCAAAATGAATTGTAAGATCCAGCAAACAAAGAAATTATGGTACAAGCTATTAAACAAATGTTTCAGCAACAACATTACAAGAAAGATCACGAACTATGTGATATATACAAAATTTTCACAATTTACAAAATTTCTGAAATTATTTACAAATATACAAGAACAAAGGTATACACTTTAATATAAACGGTTCATAAGTCTTGGACAACATTATTCTGATTCTCAGCAATTAAAGGACCTACAATGTGATGCATAACGATGCAAAGAACTTCTTTAAGTTTCTTCTCTTTCTTTCTCATCTGGTCTTCATCATCAGTAACCTCAATATTTGTCTTCAAAGCACAGTTAAAGGCTTTGTTCGCAACTATAAGGGTTTTATTTATTCTTTCCAAGTCAGCTATATGCTTCTGAAGAAAATATCTCTCACATTCAAGCTTTTGAATTTTAGCAGCATAATCATTTATGCGTTGCGAGTATCCCATCTCCTGTTGCTCATCGAAATAATTCATCATTTCGAACTTGATTTTCCTGCATCATTCTCAAATTCATTTTCATCTAAAATAGAAGGAGGATTAGTCATGGTAGGGAATTATTGGATAGCAAGTGAAGTAGATCTTTTTAATTTTGCAACAAGGGAATATCGGAAGAAGCTAGTGAATTAACGTTTGAAATATTACTTCCCATAATGAATCCGAGGGATTCACACCGAGCTTGGCTATCTTTCAGCTTATTTTCCAAATCACTTACTTGTTGAAGAAGCTCTGACATTTTACGGTCAAAGTCAATTGAAGGATTTGACTTGACTTGACGCTTCAACATGAAAATCGTTTCAATCTTACTCTTAACATCGGCTTCTAAATTGGCAATTTGATCATTGTGATTTCTGATAATTATTTTCTAAAGCAAAATCTTCATGCCATTTTAATACTTCCTTGTTATCTTGAAAATGAGAAGATAAAGTGTCATCAAGAAGCGTTTTCTTTTTAAGATCCGCTAACAACCTGTCTTTGATGTTGATAAAGCGTGATGCCAAATCTAATGAGGGAGGCATTGTGGATAACTGTAACTCCAATTTAAACAAAAAGAAAAGGAAAATAAAGTCAAGACCTGAGTAATCAATCTCTTTATTAAAGTAATAAAAGATTACAACTCAAGTAACAATGAAACTAAAAAGTACAATTAGACATTTG
This sequence comes from Allium cepa, assembly GCA_030765085.1. Taxonomy (NCBI): domain Eukaryota; kingdom Viridiplantae; phylum Streptophyta; class Magnoliopsida; order Asparagales; family Amaryllidaceae; genus Allium; species Allium cepa. The sequence goes on along the minus strand of CM060939.1, from coordinate 757,385,650 downwards.
CTTTACATCTAAAGTTGGGAAGCTGCATTTCTAACTTTATTCAATGAATAAGCAGAAAAAATAACCATCGATTCAAAAGAAACATTAAGCCCTTCCGGAGTAATAACCGGAGGATATTTACTATAGTCCCATTCCTCAACAGGAGGACTATCACGACCACATATTAGTTTGGTATGATATGTCTGGATCTCTTTAAGTAGCTTTTCTTTTTCTTAGTAGAGAAAACCAGAGGTGAGGATGTTCCATATAAAGTTTTTGTAAATCTCTAAGAAAATAATATCTGGCAAGTTTTGAAGATTTCAAAATTGATGCCTTTGCGAGATAATCTCTTCTTAATTTAACATACTGTCTTAGATAATATCTAAAGACATAATTGCCTGAGGGTCATTCACTCTGTGATAACATAATGAAATACAACTAAATATAAAAGGAAAACTAAAACGGACATTCGCAGATCAATATTATTATATAGTTACGACTATTCATCTGGTTCATACAAAATTGACTTTGTAAATAATTCTAAAATAAACTTGTCTTTATAATATTTAAGTTTATCACAAGACAAGTCTTGAGGAATTGATCTAACTTGTGGCTAGTTACAACATGCTCTAGGATGCCGGCCAGATCAAAATTCGTCCACGTTTCTTTTGTGTAAACGCCCAAGTAGACCCCCACTAAAATACCTAAATATGAGAAACCTACAGTTAGGTGTCTACAATAGGCTTTATATAGAAAATCCACTAGAATACCTCTCTCTTCAATCAACATCCAAAAAAGTGTGATCAATTCTCGATTCCCTTTTAGAAGGCCGTCATATCGGAGGCGCGCCCTCCTCAATCATGAGGCGGCTTCTTGATGTTTGAAGAATGCTAACGGTGCCGCACTTCTATTTAGTTTATGATATTTATCAGAGACAATGTTGTGCTCATTTAATTGTTTATCTAACTCCATGTATAAACTATTTATTTGCGCTTGTTTTCTTTCAAGCTTGGTTTTATAGGGGTGAACGTATTTACTTCTTATCTAAAATAAATGATTTAAACTATTACTATCTTGGAAGCAAAAGATGTTTAAACAGAGAATCCCATACCTAAGCTATGAGAATTGTTACTTGGGAAACCTACTCTCCCTCTTTTGGCACTTCCACATTATGAATGCAGGATCTTCTTGAAATCCAGAAGACGCAGGAGATTTGGGCGGGCCTACTTCATGAACAGATGAATTAGGAGTAACCTTTTCAAAAGTCCTCGTACTACCATCCCCATCCTTTTCTGAAGCTTCAGTTTGTCCACCTCTGTCGCCGCCTGAATCTTGACCTTCGGTGACGTTATCATCGTCGTTATCATCATTATCATTGTCATTATCATCATCATTGTCGCTGCCTTCTTCTTTGACAATCTCATCTTTGTCATCTTCGTCTTCGGAGATGGATTCAACTTCGAAGGAAGGAATTTCAGAAGATAGGGTTTTTAAGGCATCGATTTCCTCCCTTTTGGTAACTTCATTCCTCTGCTCCCTCGTTTTGATTTTATCCATAACCCTGACGACAAGAGCAGGGTCATCTTATCGAGCGAGGGGAAGCTCAGATCTGGCCATTTCTTGACATTATCAGCATAGGCGAGCATAATAGCATCCTCAAAAGAATTCATTATAATGTCTTCAAAGAAGAATTAATAAATTTTGACACTTGCTGCTTTGCAACGAAAATTGTGTTGAAAGCCAGTTTTAAGACAACTTTATTCTTTTTCAGTTTTTCCTTTAAGGGGAATTGTGTAGCTGCCATTTATGCCTTTGCCTCTTCGGTCTCTTTTAGAATCATTGTCAATGCTAAGTTTTCATTAGCAAGGAGTTGGCTTGCTTTCCTCTCCTCCAAAATAATAGACTCTGACTGGGCGAGAGAAGTCTCAATCGCTCCAATTCAATCGTAGCCTCGTTCTTCTCCGCAGATAAGGAAGAAACCTGATTGTTCAAGTCAAAATTTTCCTTTCGAAGCTTAGATGATTCGACCGAGGGCTTAGATGATTCGACGGAGGACTTTGATGAATTTTCATGCAACGAAAGCCAACTCTTGGAAATCTAAAAGAAAAAAGTACAACATATGTAAAAAAAACTTAAGGAAAAATAGAAACAATAAAGTTAAGTAATGTAAAACATACCAAGAGTTGTTGTTCTAGAAAAGGCCGATAGTGACCCGCCAGATCAAAAACATAAGACAACAGTTGAATTGAAGCAAATGACGAAGTGTTAAAGATAGATTGAACCATCTTTGTAAATTCGCTCGAAGTTATAGGAAATGATGGCCCAGGAGGATTCCACTCTTGATTAGGGGTCGAAGTCTCCAAATCCTTCTGCATCTGCTCAATGACACTTGGAGAGCTGAAAATGACGATGCGAGAAAGTGGATTAACCTTTGCAGGAGTCTTTTTGGATTGATCGCAAGAAGATTTGATGGTTGGGCTTTCTAGAGATTTGTCAGTATTAACAAACTCCCCTTCTTCCAACAGTGGAGAATCAAGAACTTCGACAATTTTGGCTCTCTTCGAAGATAGCTCCACCACAACCGTTTTACCTAATTTTCTTTTTGCGGCCATCTTTGATCTAGTAATGGCTTGGGAGAAAGATGGCGGATAAGCAGTTGAAGAAGAAAGAGCCAGATCACTTGTGGGTCTTTAAACCTGAGGAACAGCTGTAGAAAATTTTAAAAAATTATAAGTCAGTAAAGTAATTTGAGAAACAACACGGCAACAAATGACAAGTACAACATTTAAACTTACCGAAATGATCAGGGCATATAGATGACATTGGGGAGAAGTTTTTCGAATCTTCCAAAGAGAGAAAGCGTTTGCTTCAAGATATATGTTGGACCAAAGGAGGTTGGCCAAGTATCCTTTGATCCGCAGGCAAGAGAGAGTGCTTTTGTAAGTTTGTAGGATTCAGCAGGTCAATTTGTTTCCAATCTTAGTTGAAGCGGTGATCAACAACTTTACTGTCTTCTGATCTTCTTCATTTTGCTCTTTAGTAGAAGCACCTGACAAAGGCATAGGTCAGCAAAGGAAAATAAATAAATAGGAAGATAAAATCTAAGATTAACTTATGTGGAGAAGCGAAACCCCAGCTAATGTTGGGAAAATATCTAACATAGAAAAATTGTGTTTGCCAGTCCCTGAACTTATTCACTCCATCAAAAATCAGGTTTTTGGGAGGGTTGGCTCTGAAGATTCGATTGTTCAGTTTGCTACGCTTAACCAACCGAACAAGATAATTAAAAACTTCTACATTAAGAGAAGGTATGCTAGACTCTAGGGCCATGAACTCCAAGGAGAGAAGGTAGGTGTACACGTTGGGTAATAATTGAAAGAGCAACTCCGAGGTAGGTTATAAATTTGGATAAGAAGTCAGGAAAAGGAAGGAGTCCTCCACACAGATATGGATTACTGTTTAGGCAGAGAACCCTTCAGGAGGGTTATGAATGATGCCATTCTCAGAAGAGGGGATGACTTCTACCCCCAATAATTCCAAAGTCATTGAGGATCACATCCACCTCATCCTAGGTGGAAATTAAGGAATGTTTAGAGATAGCTTTGATCTTCCATGGCAAACTCATGATTCTGCTAAGTGAAATCATTTTAGTTAGAAATAGTATGTTATGAAACTAACATTCTTTCAAGGATATTGAAAACCTATCACAATAATTAGAATGTCAAAAAACCAAAACATGAAATTTCATATTCTTGAAAGAATGTTAAATTTAGAAAAATAAAATCTTGCTGAGCTTTTGACAAAGTTGAAAGGGAAAATAGAAGTTAACATCCTTTAACAATGTCGAAAGCCCAATTATAAAATCTACTAATCTTTCGACGGAGTCAAAAGGGAGGAAGAAAGTACACCTCCAATAAACACACTTTAGCAATTTCGAAAGCTCAATAGAAGTTTTGTTGTTAAAAGAAAGTAGTTAAGGTCAACACAACAAATTTTAATAAAATGTGCGTTACGAACATTCAATAAACAATTTGAAAGAATCTTTTGACATTGTCAAAACCCATGGACTTAGTTTTTCTAAGGGAATGTGAATGCTGTCAAAACATTATATGCTAATTAAGTCAAAAAATGTTGAGTTTGAATCATATTAAAGAAAATAAAATAACTTAGGACATTGCGACGGCATTGGTAAATGATAAAGGTTAAATCTCAATTGATTACAAAAGGTTCCGATGTAGTCAAAAGGTGGTATATGGTTTCGAAAGCATAACAACAATAAAAATTTGAATCAATGTAGTAGGTTCCGACTAAGTTGAATACAGCAAGTTCCGTCTAAGTTGAAATGTTTGACTTGATTCACAACTTATACAAAGTATCATCTCTTCAACCTAGTTTATAAAATGTATGTATCCCTAACTTAAACAAATTGGAAATAAGTATGTACTAAAAGTTGAGAAACCTATAAGACAAAGTTTATACTTTCGAAAGAATGTGTTATGTAATTATCAAGTAAGATACAATGGCCAGCTTATTCAAAAGGTATCTGAAAGCGCTAAAATACAAAATTGTTTGTTGAAAAGGTTGACTTCAAACTAACTGTACTATATAACCTTTCGATGAGGTCAATCAAATGAAGCGCTAGGTTACCTTTCGACCCCATCGAAAGAGGCTAAGAAAGCAAAACAAAAGTTGCCACTTTAATCCCTTTCGAAGGGGTAGAAAGGTTAAATTATGGCGCCAAATTTGATTCATACAGCTCAAAGCTTATAGGCGAAGTTAAAAAAACTACCTTTTCCCCCAACCCACTTTAAGCCAGAAATTCAAAAACTAATAAGAAAATAGATTTAAATGCGAATTAAATTTTTAAATTTTTGAAAGCTTTGAGATGAAAATTAGAATTCTCTAAAAAATAACTAACAATAAAATGTGAACTGGGTAGGATTAAGATGAAGATTAATAAGAAAAGATAATCGAATCAAACTATGAAACTGAATTAAAGGATGCTTTCAGGCAAATAAAAACTTAAACAGTTTCAAGTAAATCAAAATAATGATTCAAAATCTGAACTATGATAGATTGAGAAATCGAAACTGTGAAATAAAAAAGAGAAGAAAATTCAAAAAGCGAGATGATAGAAACTTACTTTAGAACTGAATTTTTGATTGTTTGAGATAAAGCTTATTTGAGAGTTTAAGAACTTTGATTTTGCTCGAAGTTGATTTTGGCTTTAGATATTTGAAAGAGTGGAGGAGGAGAACGTGGCTTATTAGAAAATTCAGGAAAGATAGCAGACCGCCCGATCAAATTTAAATGAATGTCTCGGATTCATGCTGGAATATGAAAAGGCGACAAACATTGAGGGTTTCAAGATGATTGAATTGGAAAGTCAAGGGCATCCCTTCGTTGGGGGGGGGGGGGGAGGGGGGTTGCGAAAATGTTACTACCAAATGTTCTTTCGACCTTGTCGAAACTAGATTGAGTAGAAGACAAAGAAGGATAAGAGAAACTAGCTCCAGCAAGATCTTCCGAATGAGTTGAAGGGATGCTACAACCAAAGACTGGAAGTATCACAACCCTTCGAAGAAGGGTCGAAAACATCCTTCTGCTTCATTAATCCCCTTTCGAAGCAAGTACTTCTGCATTTATGAAGACCTTTTGAATGAGTTAAAGAAACATATTTCAAAGACAATGAATGACGATCCTTCATATATGCGTCAAACCTTTCAAAACCAAAGGTTTCATCTTCGTTCAAACCACTCAGAAACACATCTTGGTTAGAACAACCTTTTCGAAAGCATATGCAAGCCTTACGAACTAGTTGAAGCCTTTAACATCCTAGGAAGGTTCCGACATCAGTTTGCAAGCATACATTTGGAAGTTACTAACAACATCGAAACCATTAGCATTTCAACACCTTTGAAACACCTGGAAACTTCTTATCGGTAGAGTAGAAAGCTCCTACCGTTATTCCTTGTGACAACAAAGCAATATAAAGAAGAAAAGGCGCAACCACCCCTTTCGACGAAGACAGAGGCATTCGAACCGATTCGAAAGCATTGCAGAGGGGTTGCAAGTGTTAAAGGAGTTGGAAGGTATCTGAAGCCACTTTTCGACCACGTCGAAAGCACTAGGTCGAAAGTTTCCAACCTGCATCTATAATAAGACCGAAGGGGTATGTTTTTAGGGATCCAAATTCATTCATAATAGACATATATTTTCATAATTTTGCAAAGTTGTAAACCCTAGTTTGTAAATCAAATTGGGGAAAATCGTTCCGCACAGTCATTATTGGATTAATAAAGGAAAGATTTCAATATTTATGATTATATAGTTGTACGAAGGTTTTTTACTAGATTTAGCTATATTTTACAAGTATCGACCTCAACGAAAGGCACCTTCCAAGTGAGTCGAAACTCCTGCCTTTCCAGGTAATCCAAATCCTTAACTACAAATCATCATTCATTAAACACTCACCATTTAGTGAGTCGGAACCTTAACTCAAGTTTGTTTACCTTAGACAAGGTCGAAACCCACCTGGTCAATAAGCGAAAGTTTATACAAAATAAACCTATTCGAAAGGTTGCATCAAAGGGATTATCAACATTCTATCTTCCTCAGCTTAACCAAGAGAGATTAAAAAGGACTAACCTTTTCCTTAAAATCAAATTTGGGATGTTGATAAGTTTTCTTGTTAACACAAAATTTTAATGAATTGGTTAATCATAATAATTTTTCGAATGGAGTTCTAGAAAATCATCTAGTGATAACATCTCTTCGAAGGATAGACCAAAACATTATCTGGTGGTAATGATTTCATGAATGGAAAACGAGAAGACCATTTGGTCATTGTAATTTTTTGAATACAAAATCAAAAGGCTATCTGATGATATTATAGAAGGAAGGACCAGAAATTCTAGCGAAGATAATAATATCTTGAATAAGAGTAGACTAGAAAACTACATTGGTCATTATAATCTAAATAGAAGACAAGAAAATCTATTTGGCAATAATATGAACAGAAAACCAAAAAATCCATCTGGCAATAATATGAATTAAAGACCAGAAAATCCGTTTGAATAGAAGACTAAAAAATCCATCTGGCAATAATATGAATAGAGACTAGAAAATTAATCTAAATAAAACACCAAGAAATCCATCTTGCAATAATATGAATAGAAGACTAGAAAATCCATCTGGTAATTGAAGATTGCTTTTACTTTGAAGCATAATTTCTTGATTTTTCTTTAAAGCACAAATTGCTCATTTTTGATTGATCTTCCTTCAGCAGATTGAGTTCCTTTGGATAGAGTTAGACTGACTCAATTGATTTTTGTCAACATCTTAGGTGATGATTTTGATTGGATTTCTGATTACCTTGGATCTGGATTGATTTTTTTGCACCATCTTAGGTAATGATTGTTGATTACCAACATAGGTAACATATCTAAATTGATTTATTTAGCACCATCTTAGGTGATGATTGTTGATTGCCACTAAAGGCAATGAATCTTGATTGATTTGCTTAGCACCAACTTGGGTGATGATCGCTGATTACCACCATAGGCAATGAATCTTGATTGATTTGTTTACTACCATCTTAGGTGATGATTAGCTATCTTAAGAAAAACCAGAGACTTATCCGATCTTCTCCAGGAGGCACTTCAGTCAGGCTTTATAGATAGTACTAAAAATTAGTTCAGTGCTTTGGTCGGTTTGTTTTCAAGCGGGACCAAAGGCATATTCCATCCTCCCTCCAAGAGGTGCTCCGCCTAGGCCACATAGGCGAGAACGAAGGCTTGCAGATGCTTTAGCCAGCCATTTTCAGGCGGGACTAAAGGCTTACTCTGACCTCCCTATAGGAGGTGATTTAAACAAGCCATTTTTAGGCTAAAATAAAGGCTTATGGTTAATGATTTAGGCTTTTCTTTTATCTCTGGAGATTCACCCTCCTTTCTTTGACTGAGCCAGTAGATATACTTGTTTTAGCTTCTTTATTCCTCCATTGTTGGGAAGTATGGTTTCAAATGCTTGGTGTTCCATGTTCTTGCTATTATGTTAGCATCGACTCGGCATTATTGATAGGTCTCCGATGGTATTACTTTGTGAATGATAAGGGTCCTCCCTAGTTAGGCTAAAGAGGGCCATCCGCTAGATTCTTTTATTTTCCATAACCTTTTGGAGTAACAAATCTCCTTTTTGAAATGATCTTTCTCTTACTTTGTAGTTGTAATAATTTTATGTACTTATTTGATATTCAGTTGTCTATGTGGCTGTTTCATCCCTTAGTTCATTGATCAAGTCTAAAGATTCTCTTTTCAATTCTTGATTTCGATTAAATGCATATGCAATCCGTCGATGGAAGAGTACTTAAAACTAAATTAGAAGCATGTTTTCACATCCATATGTTAAAGAGAATGGCTTATGCCATGTTGCATTTTAGCAGAAGTTCTATATGCCCATAACACAAGAGGTAGTTCTTCTACCCAATTCCCTTTTGTTTTGTCCAATTGTTTCTTTAGGATGATCTCAATGGCTTTATTAGTAGCACCAATAGATCCATTAGCCTTGGGGTGTGCTAATGATGAAACATTCTTGATGATCCCATTTCTTTTGCGAAATCAGGTAAATTCCTCGCTTTCGAACTGAGTTCCATTGTCGAATATTATCTTATGTGGGATTCCAAACCTGGTGACAATATTCAAATTTAAGCACTTTTCTCGATGTGATATTTGGTAGCAATTCCGAATCTATCCATATGGTAAAGTAATCAATGGCTACCATTGAAAATTTAGCTCCTCTCTTAGATATAGGTTGTGGTCCTATTAAATCGATTCCCCAAACATCAAAAGCTATGGACTTGAGATGGAAGTCAATTCAATTGGTGGAAAGTGTGGGATTTTAGAGAACTTTTGGCATTTCGGCATTTGTTCGCATAATCTATAGATTGGCTAGTCATCTGAGGCCAATAAAAACCTTTTCTCACAACTTTTTAGCTAGCTTTATGCCATTAGAATGGTCCCCACAGAATCCTTCGTTGGCTTCTCTCAACAATATTGCTCCTTTTCAGATTAACACATCTTAAGTGAGGGAATGAATATCATTTCTTAAAAGTATTCCATTTTCCATAATGAAGCTTGGGGCTTGATGTTTTATTCTTCTTGCCTCTTTTTTGTCTAATAGTAATTTCTTTTTCGTTATATATCCAACAATAAATGTCATCCAATTATTCTCATATTGATTATCAGCTCCTGTGTCGGAAGATTTTTCTTGAAGAATTTCATTTTCATTTTCATGTTCCTTCTATGTTAAGGCTTAAGATCTAGTCAAAAACCAAAGACTCATTTTTTGGTTTAAGGCCTTTCATTTCTATACTAGGATATAGCTGATAACATACTGGCACAATTCAGATTTCTTGTGCTCGTCGTAGCTGGCCAACTTAACCAAAGAACCAGCTTGGGAGTTCTTTCTTCTTGGCACTTGCTGTACTGAGAAATCCTCAAATTGGTCCAATATTTTGAACACCTTCTTGACATATAAGACCAACTTGGCATTCTTTGTTTGATATGTTTGAGTCAACTGATTTACCATTAATTGTGAATCACTATAGATCTCAATTCCAGGAATCTTCAACTTAAGTGCTAGAGTTAATCCAACTATCACTGACTCATATTCTACCACATTATTAGTAGCTGGAAATCCCAATTTCATTATATAGTGTAAACGGTGTCCATCGGGGTAATATTAACATATCCTACTCCAACCCCTTGTTCGTTTGAAGCTCTTGCCACTTTGGCTTTAGATCTTTGTCATTTTCCGATAGCTCTTTTATGAATTCCATAGATTCATTAACAAAATCGGCTAGACCTTGTCTTTTAATTGTCACTCGTGGTGGAAATTCAATATCATATTTTACCAATCTTCTCGAGGCTTTAGGTTTACTAAGACTTTCTTGAGTGGAAAGTTGGTTAAGACCCTAATTGGTTGCATTGAAAGTAAGCTCTCAATTTTTATGTCGTTAGTATTAAAAAGTATTCCAGTTTTTATATGAGTGGATATCTAGTTTTTGCATATTTAGGCCTTCTATTACATAGTATACCAAAAGCTAAATTCTCTTTTTTTCTCTTATTAGAGCAAAACTAACCACGTGCTCAAAAACTGTCATATAGAGATAAAGGTTTTCCCCTTCTACAGGGCTAGATAAAATTGGTGGTCTCTCCAGATGATCCCTTCTTAAAAGCTTTTTGACAATCCTATCCATATTCGAAGTTTTTATTCTTCTTAACCACATCGATGAATGGGATGCATTTATCTGTGGCCTTAGAAATAAATCTATTCAATGCTTCCACTCTTCCATTTAAGCTTATTACATCTTTGCTTGTTTTAGGCTCTACTAAATTTTTAATAGCTTGGATTTGATCAGGGTTGGCTTCTATTCCCTGAGCACTAACAATGTACCCGAAAAAATTTCCAGATTAATTCCGAAAGAACATTTCTGTAGGTTGAAGTTCATCTAATATTTTTGCAATATTTCGAACATTTCTTCAAGATCGCTTAAATGATACCTTTCTTCCTGAGATTTTCCCAACATGTCATCCACGTACACTTCCATGTTGCAATTGATTTGTTCCCTAAACATTCTATTTACCAATCTTTGGTATGTGGCTCTAGCATTCTTTAATCCAAATGACATTAATTTGTAACAATATGTCCCCAATCTGTTACAAAGCTTATGTTCTCCTTATCTGGTTTGAATATTGGAATTTGTTTGTATCCAAAATATGCATCCATGAAAGATAAGAGTCTGTATCCACTTGTCGCACCAACCGACTAGTTTATTCTTGGAAGCGAATAGTAGTCTTTTGGGCATGGTTTGTTCAAGTTGGTATAATCAACACATGTCCTCCATTTTCCGTTAGACTTCTTGACTAGTACTAGATTAGCCAACCATTTCAGATAAAGAACTTCTCCGATGAACCCAATTTTCGAGCAATCTCTCGACTTCTTTCAAAGCATTGGATTGAACTTTGTCAAACTATCTTTTCTTTTGTCCGATAGGTATGGTATTCGGGACAATATTCAAAGCATGGCTCATGATGATCAGTTCTATTCCAACCTTATTGGAATGGGTCGGGCAAACACATCATTATTGGACTGAAGAAACCAGACTAATTCCCCTTTAAGCTTGTTATTTAATTCTTTCCCCGTTTTTACTGTTTTGCTAGGTCATCTGGACCCAACCGTATTTCCTTAAGATCCTCGATGGGCTTCAGTCTTTCTTGTTCACTTCTAGAGTTTAAATCATTGATGATTTCTTCATCATCAATTTCTTCTTCTACCGGATTTGTTTCCTTCCTCTTTTGTTTCCCTTCGAAGAAATTAGGTCTTCTTAACGTATGCTTAGCCCTTTCAATGGTCTTTATTATTGCCTTGGATGGTTGGCCTAAGGGACCTCCATCTAAGGGAATTCTTGTCTTAATTATAATCGATTCATCTTTCTCCCAGTCATAGCAAGAAAGATTATCTCGTTTGTATTGAAAAAAAGTAGCAAAGTACAATTCTCAAGAGCAAAATTGCTCTCCCCTCACTATTCCCCATCCGCTCTTGGTCAGGAACTACACCATCAGATATTTTGGTGGTACAAAAGCATCGACCTCATCCATAACTAGCCTTCCAAAGAAGGCATTGTAATAAGAAGGTTGGTTCATAACAATAATAGAGTCTCGAATGTCCTGGAACGTGGTAGAATTTCCATTTGCACCAAAAGCTTTTTCTGCCCACAGGAGTTGATCCTTTGTTATTAAAACCAAAAATGGCTCAAAGCTTGGCTCTAGATTTTCATTCGAAATCCCCATTAGGTCGAAGGCATGTTTGAAAATCACATTGACTGCATTTCTAGTATCTGCAAGGATTTTAGTGACCACACGAAGTCCAATTTATACAGTTATCATAAGAGGGCGATTGTGTGGATGACAAACTCCACTTAACTCCTATAGGGTTATGGTCAAGTTGTGCATTTGGATCTGAAATTTAGGATTCTTAAGCGACGATTCTTCTTGGATAGAGAAAACCCCATCTCTTGCTTCTCTAATAAATCGGTTCCTGGCTCCCTTGTTGTTTCCAGCCATGTGTGGGCATCCATGAATTACCGCAATTCGGTTGATGGGTGGAATGAAATCTGTCTAAGCATTACTTTCCACAAAGTTCGTAGTGTTGTTTGGGTGCCTTTGGTTGTCTTCGTTAGGATGTGCAATTTTCTGGTTATCTTTGATAGACTCCTTAAAGTTCCAGAATGACCAAGCTCTGAACTATCCCTGCCAATATACTACATTCATTTGTTTTATGTCGATTCATCTTATGATAGACATAGTAATCTTCCCTTCTTCTCGGTTCAGGGTTGTTTTTAGCTTTGTGGGGAAACAAAAAGATGCCACTTTCTCTTGCTGTAGTGAAGATGTAGGCTATCGGTTTCTTTAGAGCAACGTAATTGGTCTTTGGGACCTCCTCCCACCTTGGTTTCTTATTGCTGTGATTAAAGTGAGGCTTTCCCATTTATTTTTAGGACTTCTTTTTGGCATAGCATATTTCATCCATACAGATGAACTTATTAGCTTGAAAATGGAAATCTTGTAGATCCCTGCATCCATGAAGATAGAGCTCTTTCCAAAAAGATGTCTGCTTAATCAGCCCTGAGCGTACTGCCATTGATTTGTCTCTATTAGTCATATTGTAACATTCCTGATTTTTTAAGCCTAATTAATTTGGTAATTAATATAAAATTTTGGTTTTATTTGGAATTAATTATGAATTAATTGAGAATTTATTTGAATATTTAGGAATAAAATATATATTGTATTTGGATTATCCAAATTATTAAGATGTATGTTTATTTATATTTATAAGTGGATTATAATTTGAAAATATGATTTTGAAATTAAATAAATATATTGGAAATAGAAATTTGATTTAATAAATAAATTAAGATTTAAAAAGCTTTATAAATTAAGAAATATATACGTATGATTTTTTTATTAATTGTTTTCAATTCATTTTCTTTATCAATTTTATAAGTACAAGTAATTGGAAAATGTATGTAAAGTGTATAACATTTAAACCATAATAAGTATAATTTAAATATATACATATGTATCTTTTGGAATTAATAAAACATATGTTAATATGAAAAGAAGTGTTTTGTAAATATAAAACTAAGAAAGTTTTAAAAATTTTTTTACAAAACAATCTACATTAGGGATTTAAACATAATATTGCTTATATCAACAAGTGTAAGTTAAGGAATAACATACATAACAAGTGTAAACAATACGCCACGCAAGTAAAACAAGTGTCACCAAGTGGGAAATTAACATTTTCTTTTAATTTAAAATTATAAAAAAAATATGAACAAATAATAACCAGGCTCAATTTTCTGAAACCTGAAAATAACTACAGATCAAAACAAAGAAATCATAACCGGAAGCCAAATAAAAGTAATCAAAATCTCAAAACTGGAAAATCTAAGAAAAGCAAGGTTTCAAGCCTAAAACAAAAATTCAAATCTGAAGTATGCAGGCGTGCAAGTTCAACCTGGAACCATTCCAAAGCAAGGATTTCAACAAACAAATTCAGATAAAAATATATATTTTAAGTTGCAATTCAAAATCTTCAACCCGAAGCAATCATTTGAAGTTCAAATTCAAAGAATCAACTCAATAAAATTCAGATCAAAAGCAGATCAACAAAACATTTTTCCAGATCTTCTAGTTTCAAAACAGTTTTCAAGCCTAAGCTAAACCTCTCCTCTGTTTCTTAGTTTGTCAGGTGGGCAAACATTTGACCCTATACATATATATATATATATATATATGAATCTTGATCTAGTCTGTGATAATGTTGTTGTGTGATTGTAACATGTCGTGTTGATGAAAATATATCTATATATATATATATATATATATATATATACACGCACATATATCATTATGCATATCTGTTCACAGGCATAAATGCCTCTGATTATTCATGACAGGGTTGACAAACTTGTTCAAATATATATATATATATATATATATATATATATATATAACATCCCAAACAATCAAAATTAGGCTCTGATCTCTAAAGAGGAAATGTTTGAAATACTGTAATGTAAATTTAAAAATTAGTTTTTAAGCAAAAATATTTAGTTATATTCTGGAAAATAAGATATAACGGTAAAAATCATTTTTAAGTCAGAAATTAATAAACATAATTTCAAGTCTTGATTTTACAACTTGATTCGTACTTACAAACGACGAATTTTGATCATAGTTTCAATATTTTCAAGTATATATACATTGTGAAGTCTTGAATTGAACAGGAAGTTGTTTTTTTTCAATTGCCGATGATCGGCGAGGTTGGGTTCATCATGGTTCATGCTAGGGGTAGCGTGTGGGTAGACGTGTCTAGGAAAAATGGTTGTAGATTTTCCCGATGGTCAAGGCGGCGATATGACGAGGATTTAGTTTTTAACCCTAGTTTTTGTCGACATTGGAAAAATGGGTGGCTACAACGTTATGGTGCATTGGACTTGATGGTGTCAGGGGGAAAGTTGCGTGAAGATGTGTTGCAACTTGGGTTTGACTAATGAGTGTTTAGATGGTCAGGATTGGAGATGAGTGGAGTTTTTTCTGATGACTGGTGGTTCTAGGTTGATGCTACCATGCTCGAGTTTGAACCACGGTGATATTGTGGTTTCTGTGTGCTCGGGCAAGTCAAATGGATCATGGGTGACTTATGGGTGGTCGCGAGGTTGGTCGGAAGTGGTTCAGGCAACCGTGCATGTGCACGCATGTGCAGTCATGTTTGGGTTGTAATGATTTGGGGACGAAAGTGGTAACTCGGGTTTCGACTCGGGGTAAATAACGTCATGACTCGAAGTCGAAGTGATGTGGGTGATGCTCGGGGAAGGCTCGAAGTAAATAGGTCTGTGTCTCAGGTTTGTTTAACCTGTCACCAGATTTCAATTTAATACAACAGATTTTGTTTCTAGTTAAAAGTAAATTTTTGGTTAAGCAGAGTTTCAAAAGTATATTTAAACTAAAAAGTTTCCAAGGGAAAATAAATTAAGTTTCAAATTTTAAAAAAAGTTAATTTGTTTTAAACTTGTTGGTTATATAATTTTGTATTAGGTTAATTATCTTATTAAATATTTGATTATTTTCAAATATA
Source organism: Allium cepa (assembly GCA_030765085.1). Classification (NCBI taxonomy): domain Eukaryota; kingdom Viridiplantae; phylum Streptophyta; class Magnoliopsida; order Asparagales; family Amaryllidaceae; genus Allium; species Allium cepa. Next base: position 757,370,464 of record CM060939.1, on the reverse strand, counting down.
ATTGAATGAAACTGTTTAATGCATTAAAAGGATAGGAAATTAAGGTTAATTTGTCAAGGGATTAAAGATTTAATTACTTAAAGATTTATTTAGTGTGATTAATTAAAGAAAGATAAATCAAAGCGATTAATCTATTTATGTGACAAATTAAAGATTACTTAAGGTAATTTATTGAAAGATAATTACTTAATTTATAGAGTAATTATTTAATGATTCAAGTTGATTAAGTGGTTAATGATAATCAATTATTGTAATTTTATTAATTAAATGGTAATTAATTGAGGGTTAATTAATTGTGTAATTAACTTAAGGTAAATTAATTATTGTAATTAATTTTATGGTAATTAATTAATGATAAATTAATTTATTAATTAATTAAGGAAAATTAGTTTAAAGGATAATTAAATAATGAAAGTTTAGTTACTAAATAATTAAAGGTTATTAATTCAAGTAATTCATAAGAGGATAATTAGTTTAATGTGATTAATTAAGGTATAATTAATTAACTAAGATAGATAATTAAGGTTGATTTATTTCATCAAATGATTTGTAATTAATTAATCAAGATTTGATAATTAATTCATAAGCAATTAATTTATTTGTAAATTAAAATTGAATTAATTAAGATTTGAAAAATTAATTGATCCTACTTATAAATAATTATTGAATGCTTGGATTGTTTGTATTGTATGAGATGCCTTGAGTTGATTGTCCTATCAGATCTATGATATTTTGTTCTGTGGATTGAGTAGTATATAATTTATTCATTTATTTATGATACATTTGTATATTATCTGTGAATCTGTGAATGAACGAATGAACGAGTGAACGATAAGCGTTATAGATTATACCGCTTATCGATATTGGTATGATTGAATCTGTGATGATTGATATTGTTTCACTATTGTGTAAAACCCTTGGACTACACCATACACACACAAATATGGATTGCACGAGGAAATTGGTTAAGTCACAGATTTTTAAAATGGTTTTAAAAGATAAATTTTGAATCCAAATGGTTTTTGGAATTGGGTTTAATATGAAAAGTTTTTGAAAAGGAATTTCAAAGATACAAGTTATTTTGAATAACTTAATAAAGTTGAAATTTAAATAGTTTGATTTGAATTCAAGAATTGAATTAAATTCTATATTGAGAATCATGGTTTCAAAATGTTATACAAGTTATAATGTATCTATATGGGTTTTAAAACATATTATTTTAGGAATCTACATTTAACCCAAGTTTTATAACTTAAACAAATATGACTTGTACAAGTGTAATCAGATTTTTCCAAAACGAAAACTATTTGTTTTCAAATAATAAAAGCTTTCATACAAGGAAAGGGTTTCCAATTTGTTTTGAAAAGTTTCATGTTTGAAATGAAATTGTGAATTGTTTTGAAAGCTATGAACAAACCTTTGTAAAAGATTATTCAATCTTGTTTTGAAATCGAGGAGGATTTTAAATGATGTATCTTTTATATAAAGATTTGAATTGGAAACGGGTTCGAAAGCTATGAATTAAATCTTTGATTTAAAGATTGGATGAGTTAATCCAAATTGAAATGGAAATTGTTTTGAAATATGTGAATGAATCTTTGTGAAAGGTGGGTGAACTTCGTGAAATGAATCTTTTTATTTAAAAAGATTTGAAATGGTAATTCGTTTTGAACCATTAAAAGAAAGGTTTTGGATAATAAATTGTGACTTAATCCTATATCCATATGGTTTTAAATATTGCGCTCATTATTCGGTTTAGCCGGGAGATGACCTTGTGTCATAAAACCCATTCCGAATAATGATACATCGTTATGGATATCATTTGAAGACGGGTGGTGAAGACCAGGTATATTCAAGAACGAAAGGATAACCCGTCGATTGTCTCTGCACTGAGTCATGCCGGTATAGAGATTCCCTAAGTGATGGAAAGTCCGATCGGGATTGTGAATACCTGGATTGCAAGGGCTTCTTCGGAAGTGTCTTCGGTTCTGTTCAAACCCGAAACAGACTTGTATGGATGTGTGTCTGACATTACATTTTGAGATGTAAAACCAGTTTCTATCAAATACATTTCTATTTGGTGGTGGAGATTTATTCTCTTAGCTTAACACCCTTCTCTGAGACATATGAGCTTAGAGGTTATGTAGTTGATGGTTACTAGTGATACATTCCCAATTTGGTAATGTGGCATAGAAGTGCTGCTGATCATTTGTTAATCAAAGCATGACTTTGTGAAAAAGTGTAGCTTTGTGGACGAGACCTCATCGAGCCTCACAACCTGGTAATGGTCGAAACAGGAAAGATGTGGTAAGGTTTCAGGGTAGCACCCCTAGGGTGTGTCCATTCCTTTTGGAAAAGGGTGGTATCATGGTATGGGGTCCAGATACTTACTCGTGTGGACATTGTATATTTATTACCGTGTGATGTTGTTGATGTTGACAGCTCTCGGATAAAGGTCGCAAACGACCTGGGGTGGCATATCTTAGGTTTTACCCCCGAAAAGGTGTAGACCGGACTTGTGTTGGCAGAGAGCCGGGTAGGTTATCGCTCTCTGCGTCCCTCCAGAGGCGTACGCATGTGGCAATGGGATGTTCCTTGGCCTGACCATTTGTTGGAAAATCCAAAGAAACAATACGCACCTAGTATGGTTTTAGTTGTATAACCTGCCGTGGAATGTGGTGGTAACCTGCTATTGAACATGGTAGCTATAGCAGGCATACGACAAAATGTTGTACGCTGGCTAAGATTAATATTATACTTTCAAAATGGTTTCCACTATGCACTAATAATAATATCAAATGGTTTTCGCGTATCAAGCATTTTTGACTATCATAAGGAGAAATCTCCCCTAATTCTGCGTTTGCATGGTGTGTGTGGCGGGAGGCCTTATGGTAGTTTCATTTTTCAAAAAGCATTGCGGATTTCATTTTTAAAATCTTTTGTTTGTTTTAAAAGATAAACTGTTTTTTTGCTCATACCAGTCCCATGACTGACCCGGTGTTTATTGTTTTCCTTCCTAAACTCTGGGTGCCTACAATTTTCCACACGGACAGTCTAGAGTGGGTTTTTCAAATAGTCAGATAGTAGATATCGATTTGATACCCTTCAGCTATCTCTTTGGAATTCTTTGGAGTCTTCGAATTCATGGACTGACCTTGCTTATCTTTGTGCAATGTGATGGTGGCTCGAGCTAGTGGTTTGGATTTTTGGATTTGGAGCATTGGATTGGAGTTGCAGTTTGATATTGGAGTTATCTCTTTGGCTATTTTTTTTCCGCTATTGTTTATTGTCTCTGATATTCTTGTATCATATTGATATCATTGTTGTATATTGTTGGATATTGTATTTATTGGAGTTGTATATGATATTCATTTCTTTTCTTCCGCTATGTTGTTATACTTAATGTGTTATAAGCTCCGGCATGAGTCAAATTTCAACGGTTGAATCTGCGGCATTTGAGTACAAGTGAAGTACGGTGTCGATTTTCGAACGCTGAAATTTGGATCGTGACATTTTGGTATCAAAGCTGAAGGTTGAAACTTTAGCTCAAGAATATAACACATTAGGTAACTCATTAGAGATAGGGTGGAGTATACCCTAGAATGAGTATATCCCTAAGATATCCGTTCGAATGCCTCAATAAATTCTCTTACTATTCACTGATAGTAAGTATGAGCGCAAGAAGAGGACGAGGTAGAGGGCAGGGAATTATGACTACAAATGGTCAATACCCTGCAACAACTGAAACAATCTTTCTCTATCAATCTTTTTTATTCATCATCTCTTTTCAATTCTTTGATGTCTTCGTGGCAGCTTGAAGGAGAAGCTTTGATATATTTGCATGGGACATAAACTCCAAATGGGACAAAATTGTTTGTTTGGATGAATTGATTGCTTTGGATGCTATGGTTGATAGATACACTTTGGTTTCTACACTAAAAAGTTTTGGATTTATATACACATATCTGTCTACTCTTTTAGGTCTAGATATATCTACGAGTGGTTAGTTATTCCTCCGAACTAACCAATGCCATTGCATACTTCGTAGATCTGGATAATCCGAGTATCTTGTAAAGAGTTAAATAGATTCGTTCTTGTATCTATTTTTGATATTCTGATTTGGTAAGCCAAATGCAGAATAAATATTCAGCTTGATCTGGTAATTCATCTCTCAATCTTTCTATATTCTTTTGTTGTCTCTCTACTTTCAAATTTCGAGGACGAAATTTTCTAAGGGGGCAAATCTGTAACATTCCTGATTTTTTAAGCCTAATTAACTTAGTAATTAATATAAAATTTTGGTTTTATTTGGAATTAATTAGGAATAAATTGAGATGTTATTTGAATATTTGGGAATAAAATATATATATTGTATTTGGATTATCCAAATTAATAAGATGTATGTTTATTTATATGTATAAGTGGATTATAATTTGAAAATATGATTTTGAAATTAAATAAATATATTGGAAATAGAAATTTGATTTAATAAATAAATTAAGATTTAAAAAGCTTCATAAATTAAGAAATATATATGTATGAATTATTTTATTAATTGTTTTCAAATTCATTTTCTTTATCAATTGTATAAGTACAAGTAATTGAAAAATGTATGTAAAAAAGTGTATAACATCTAAACCATAATAAGTATAATTTAAATATATACATATGTGTCTTTTTGAATTAATAAAACATATGTTAATATGAAAAGAAGTGTTTTGTAAATATAAAGCTAAGAAGGTTTAAAACAAAAATTTACAAAATGATCTACAGTAGGGATTTAAACATAATATTGCTTATATCAACAAGTGTAAGTTAAGGAATAACATACATAACAAGTGTAAACAATGGGCCATGCAAGTAACACAAGTGTCACCAAGTGGCAAATTAACATTTTCTTTTAATTTAAAATTATAAGAAAAACATGAACAAGTAATAACCAGGCTCAGTTTTCTCAAACCTGAAAATAACTGCAGATCAAAACAAAGAAATCAAAACTGAAAACCAAATAAAAGCAAAGTAAGGTTTCAAGCCTAAAACAAAATTCAAATCTGAAGTATGCAAGCGTGCAAGTTCAACCTGGAATCATTCCAAAGCAAGGATTTCAATAACCAAATTCAGGTGAATTTTTTTTTCAAGTTGCAATTCATAGTCTTCAAACCGAAGCAATCATCTCAAGTTCAAATTCAAAGAATCAACTCAAACAAATTCAGATCAAAAGCAGATGAACAAAACATTTTTCCGGATCTTCTAGTTTCAAAACAGTTTCCAGGCCTAAGCTAAACCTCTCCTCTGTTTCTTCAGTTTGTCAAGTAAGCAAACACTTGACCCTATACATATATATGAATCTTGATCTAGTCTGGATAAATGCTGTTGTGTGATTGTAACGAGTTGTGTTGATGAAAATATATCTACAAATAGATATATATACACACACACGCGCGCGCACACGCACACACATATATCATTATGCATGTCTGTTCACAGGCATAAATGCCTCTGATTATTCATGAAAGGGTTTATAAACTTGTTTATATATATATATATATATATATATATAACATCCCAAATAATCAAAATTATGCTTTGATCACTAAAGAGGAAATGTTTGAAATATTATAATTTAAATTTAAAATTAGTTTTTAAGCAAAAATATTTAGTTATATCCTGGAAAATAAGATATAATAGTAAAAATCACTTTTAAGTCAGAAATTAATAATCATAATTTCAAGTTTTGATCTTACAACTTGATTCGTACTTACAAACGATGAATTTTGATCATAGTTTCAATATTTTCAAGTATATATACATCGTGAAGTCTGAAATTGAACGAGAAGTTGTTTTTTTTCAATTGCCGATGATCGACGAGGTTGAGTTCATCGTGGGTTGGGGGTAGCGTGTGGGTAGACGTGTCTAGGAAAAATGGTTGTAGATTTTCCTGATGGTCAAGGCGGCGATATGATGAGGATTTAGTTTTTAACCCAAATTTTTGTTGACATCAGAAAAATGGGTGGCTACAGCGTTATGGTGCATCGGACTTGTTGGTGTCGTGGGGAAAGTTGTGTGAAGATGTGATGCAATTTGGGTTTGACTGATGAGGGTTCAGATAGTCAGGATTTGAGATGCGTCGAGTTTTTTCTGATGAATGGTGGTTCCAGGTTGATGCTATCATGATCGATTTTGAACCACGGTGATATCGTCATTTCTGGGTGCTCAGGCAAGTCGAAGGGATCATGGGTGACTCATGGGTGGTCGCGAGGTTGGTCGAAAGTGGTTCAGGCAACCGTGCATGTGCACGCATGTGCAATCATGTCTGGGTTGTAATGATTTAGGGACGAAAGTGGTAACTCGGATTTCGACTCGGGGAAAATAACGGCATGACTCGAAGTCGAAGTGATGTGGGTGATGCTCGAGGGAAGGCTCGAAGTAAATAGGTCTGTGTCTCTGCTTTGTTTAACCTGTCACCAAATTCCAATTTAATACAACAGATTTTGTTTCTAGTTACAAAGTAAATTTTTGGTTAAGTAGAGTTTCAAAAAGTATATTTAAACTAAATAAGTTTCCAAGGGAAAATAAATTAAGTTTCAAATTTAAAAAAAAAATTAATTTGTTTTAAACTTGTTGGTTATATAATTTTGTATTAGGTAATTATCTTATTGAATCTTTGATTATTTTCAAATATAATTAAATGAAACTGTTTAATGTATTAAAAGGATGGGAAATTAAGGCTAATTTGTCTAGGGATTAAAGATTTAATTACATAAATATTTATTTAGTGTGATTAATTAAAGAAAGATGAATCAAAGTGATTAATCAATTTATGTAACAAATTAAAGATTACTTTGGGTAATTTATTGAAAGATAATCATTTAATTTAAAAAGTAATTATTTAATGGTTCAAGTTGATTAAGTGATTAATGGTAATCAATTATTGTAATTTTATTAATTAAATGGTAATTAATTAAGGGTTAATTAATTGTGTAATTAACTTAAAGTTAATTAATTATTGTAATTAATTTAATGGTAATTAATTAAGGATAAATTTATTTATTTATTAATTAAAGAAAATTAGTTTAAAGGATATTTAAATAATTAAAGTTTAATTACTTAATAATTAAAGGTTATTAATTAAAGTAATTAATAAAAGGATAATTAATTTAACGTGATTAATTAAGGAATAATTAATTAACTAAGATAGATAATTAAGGTTGAATTATTTCATCAAATGATTTGTAATTAATTATCAAGATTTGATAATTAATTCATGAACAATTAATTTATTTGGAAATTAAAATTGAATTAACTAAGATTTGAACAATTAATTGATCCTACTTATAAATGATTATTGAATGCTTGGATTGTTTGTATTGTATGAGATGCCTTGAGTTGATTGTCCTATCTGATTTGTGATATTTTGTTCTGTGGGTTGAGCTATGTATAATTCATTCATTTATTTGTGATACATTTGTATTATCTGTGAATCTGTGAATAAACGAATGAACGATAAGCGCTATAGATTATACCGCTTATCGATATTGATATGATTGAATCTGTGATGATTGATATTGTTTCAATATTGTGTAAAACCCTTGGACTACACCATACACACACAAATATGAATTGCACGAGGAAATTGGTTAATTCGTAGATTTTTAAAATGGTTTTAAAAGATAAATTTTGAATCGAAATGGTTTTTGGAATTGGGTTTAATATGAAAAGTTTTTGAAAAGGAATTTCAAAGATACAAGTTATTTTGAATAACTTGATAAAGTTGAAATTTAAATAGTTTGATTTGAATTCAAGAACTGAATTGAATTCTATGTTAAGAATCATGGTTTAAAAATGTTATACAAGTTATAATGTACCTATATGGGTTTTAAACCATATTATTTTAGGAATCTACATTTAACCCAAGTTTTATAACTTAAACAATTATAACTTGTGCAAATGTAATCAGATTTTTCCAAAACGAAAACTATTTGCTTTCAAATAATAAAAGCTTTCATATAAGGAAAGGATTTCCAATTTGTGTTGAAAAGTTCAAGTTTGAAATGAAATAGTGAATTGTTTTGAAAGCTATGAACAAACCTTTGTGAAAGATTATTCAACCTTGTTTTGAAATCGAGGAGGATTTTAAATGATGTATCTTTTATATAACGATTTGAATTGGAAACGGGTTCGAAAGCTATGAATTAAATCTTTGATTTAAAGATTGGATGAGTTAATCCAAATTGAAATGGAAATTGTTTTGAAATCTTTGAATGAATCTTTGTGAAAGGTGGGTGAACTTCGTGAAATGAATCTTTTTATTTAAAAAGATTAAAAATGGTAATTCATTTTAAACCATTAAAGAAAGGTTTTGGATAATAAGTTGTGACTTAACTGAAATCCTATATCCATATGTTTTAAAATATTGCGCTCATTATTCGGTTTAGCCGGAAGAGGACCTTGTGTCATATAACCTATTCCGAATAATGATACGTCGTTAAGGATAGCATTTGAAGACCGGTGGTGAACACCTGGTATTTTCAAGAAAGAATGGATAACCCGTCGATTGTCTCTGCACTGAGTCGCGTCGGTATAGAGATTCCCTAAGTGATGGGAAGTCCGATCGGGGTTGTGAATACTCGAATTGCAAGGGCTTCTTCGGAAGTGCCTTCGGTTCTGTTCGAACCCAGAACAGACTTGTTTGGATGTGTGTCTGACATTACATTTTGAGATGTAAAACCAGTTTCTATCAAATACATTTATGTTTGGTGGCGGAGATTTATTCTCTTAGCTTAACACCCTTCTCTGAGACATACGAGCTCAGAGGTTATGTTGTTGATGGTTACTAGTGATACATTCCCAATTTGGTAATGTGGCATACGAAGTGTTGCTGATCATTTGTTGATCAAAGCATGACTTTGTGAAAAAGTGTAGCTTTGTGGACGAGACCTCATCGAGCCTCACAACCCGATAATGGTCGAAATAGGAAAGATGCGGCAAGGTTTCAGGGGTAGCACCCCTAGGGTATGTCCATTCCTTCTGGAAAAGGGTGATATCATGGTATGGATCCCAGATACTTACTCATGTAGACACTGTATATTTATTACTGTGTGATGTTGTTGGTGTTGACAGCTCTCGGATAAAGGTCGCAAACGACCGAGGGTGGCATATCTTAGGTTTTACCCCCGGGAAGGGGGTAGACCGGCCTTGTGTTGGCAGAGAGTCGGGTAGCTTCTCGGCGCGTCCCTCCAGAGGCGTACCCATGTGGCTATGAGAAGTTCCTTGGCCTGACCATTTGTTGGAAAATCCAAAGAAACAATATGCGTCCAGTACGGTTTTAGTTGTATAACCTGCCATGAAATATGGTGGTAACCTGCTACTAAACGTGGTAGCTATAGTAGGCATACGACGAATGTTGTATGCTGGCTAAAATTAATATTATACTTTCAAAATGTTTTCCACTATGCACTAATAATAATATCAAAATGGTTTTCGCGTATCAAGCATTTTTGACTATCATAAGGAGAAATCTCCCCTAATTCTGCGTTTGCATGGTGTTTGTGGCGGGAGGCCTTATGGTAGTTTCATTTTTCAAAAAGCATTACAGATTTCAATTTTGAAATCTTTTGTTTGTTTTGAAAGATAAACTATTTTTGTTTGCTCATACCAGTCCCATGACTGACCTGAAGCTTATTGTTCCCTTCCTAAACTCTGAGTGCCCACAATTTTCCACACGGGCAGCCTAGAGTTGGGTTTTTCAGATAGTCAGATAGTAGATATCGATTTGATACCCTTCAGCTATCTCTTTGGAATTCTTTAGAGTCTTCGGATTCATGGACAGACCTTGCTTATCTTTGTGCAACGTGATGGTGGTTCGAGCTAGTGGTTTGGAGTTTTGGCTTTGGAGCATTGGATTGGAGTTGCAGTTTGATATTGGAGCTATCTCTTTGGCTATTTGTTTTCCGCTGTTGTTTATTGTCTCTGATATTCTTGTATCATATTGATATCATTATTGTATATTATTGGATATTGTATTCATTGGAGTTGTATATGATATTCATTTCTTTTCTTCCGCTGTGTTGTTATACTTAATGTGTTATAAGCCCCGGCACGAGTCAAATTTCAACGGTTGAATCTGCGGCATTCGAGTACAAGTGAAGTACGGGTGTCGATTTTTGAACGCTGAAATTTGGATCGTGGCATATATCCTCTGCCTTTAGAGCCTCTGCGTTGAATCTCCTAAGATAATCACCCAATGGCTCTCCTGGTCTTTACTTGATGTTAGCCAATACACTGAAGTCAACCGTAGCATCCTTACAAATATAAAACTATGCTGAAAATTCATAAGAGAATTACTTCCAAGGGTATTTGGTTTTCTCCCTATAGTGTTTAGACCAATTGGTTGCTGCCCCTTGAAAAGTGGTAGGAAAATGTCTGCAGCGTACAACTAGAGGTTTATTTGACCTCTGAAGACCATTAGCTCATCATCAGGGTCGGTGGTTCCATTGTACCTCAAGGATGGAATTTTAATGTAAGATGGAATTCTTATGGAGATGATCATGTTTGTAAATGGGGCCAGAAGTTGTTGCTAACTCTATCATCGAAGATCCTTTTCCCTTTAAGGTTGAGCATATCCTTTGCCATATTTTCAGCCATGTCCCTTAGATAAGCCTTATCGCTATGGTAATTGCTCCTAATAGGCTTGTATTATTTGGAGATTGAACTTTCGGACCGCTCATTCGATTTCTCTACCAATCTTCCTTGATGATTTACTATAGCTTTGTTATTTTCTAATGATGTTGGGGAGAATTCTAGTGCTCTATCTTCTTGTTTCCTCTCCTTTTCTATGCAGTCATAATGAATTTTCCTTTTTTTGCTCCTAAGCAAAGAAGCATCCAAAATTTTCCTTGAGATTTAACTACTTCTCCCATGGTGAGCTTGGAAGATTTTTATGTAAGGATATTTTTAATAGGTACTACATCACTTCCATCTATTGAGTTAGATTTTTTATCTTATCTTGACCACTGGTAGGCTTTGCTGGCTATGGCATCTGTCCAGATTCTTCATTCTCCAAGTTGAAGTTGGGGTGATATTTTCTTCCAATGTCGCTTTATGTGTGATTTCTTCAATCGAAACATTAATTCATCTTGGTCTCACCATTTTCCTAGAACAAAAATTCATTTAATTAGTTTGATGGAAGAGTTAAAAATAGAAGCGGAGGTTCGAGACCTCCTACTAACGCCAAAATGTTAATCCAAAAATTTATAACACCTACGATGCCACGTATAACGAGCCAAAAATTGATTTGTAACACCTATGAAATAATGAATAAGCATAACTTAGTTGATGAAATCATATGGTGATGAGAAATCAAGAGTTGGCCCATGATTCATGGTGTAGCACAAGATGATGCCATTCAAAAATGGTTCTATGATTGCCATTGACTTTTGATGTATTTGCTTAAAAGACCATGTCATATGTTTTAGGGAAGGAAAGGTTAGGCAGTAAATATGTACAATGGTCCATTAATTTTGTTAGTGAACTAAGTAAGTAATTCTCATGCTTCACAATCCATCGTCCATATATGATAGGAAAAATAGCGATTATGCATATAAACACTGGTTTAGATCGAAGCTCATGTGACTTTTGTAAAGTTAAGATGAAACTTAGTGCCCAAAGAGATTTATTATATGCATATCCAAGTCCAATAGTAGTCAAAGTTGTACAATCAAGGCATATAGGCAAAATAGGGGATGTTCGATATTGTCCATATCATTGGTCATATAAAATTGAAAAGTTTACAATCAATTGATGATTTGTCCCAATTTGATTTAGGGTTACAATATTTTGAGTTGAGAAGAGAGAAAAGAAATGATCGCTCCTTCCTTCATGCCCTTAGGTTTGTATTTATCGGAGTAGAAGTGTGGCATGACTGCTATGAATTACTTTCGGCATGCGTAGCTTATGATGTCGTCGACCATTTCAATGACTATAAGCTCCATGTTTTGTTTTTGATGACCTTCGACATTCTTTTGCATGCTGAAGGATTACGGCATCATGTAGTAACACTTAACATCCAATCCACATTTATAATTTTCATGGATATTTATGACATTTGGCACCAATGTCTACGGTATCCTTTATTGGTTGGTGAAATGTGCCATCACTAAGGTGCGATATTGATAACTAACAATCTCGAAGAGACGCGACATTGCTCGAGAGGTGATATCAATAGGAGAGATGACATTGATAGGCGATAGCATTAATAAGAGGTGGTTTAGATGGAGGCATTGATAAAAGTCAGTATCATTAGAAAGACACAGCGTTAATCCGAAGCGACATTGATTCTTCTAGTTGCACGGAGGAAATGCTATATTTGTAGAACATGTCAGCAATAAGGGGCAACATGGATGATAAACCATGTCATTATAGCATTGATGGCTTTCAATATAGTATTCTTTGACATCACCGCTTCCTTAATGAGATACGATATTGATTCCGTCGAAAAACTTTTGTGGGGAGATTCGGCTCATTCATTCAACTCTATAACTGGTAAATGGCATTAATGGCATTCGATACCCTTAGCTTCATTGATTACCCACGACATTCACTATTAACCCTTGTTGATAAAAGGCGGCATTATATGATGTATGCATTGACTTATCTCCATACTTTCAACATTACTTGTTGATGTGAGGTTATGGTTATGTCAATATGCCGCATACCTTCGGGATCAATAATGATAGTAGTAACAAATCCTTGCCTTGATAATAGTGTAGATCTGGCTATATATAACATCACTTGTTGGTGACATGCGGCATCAATAAGAAGCACGTTGATTAGGTGTAACATGAATGTCATGCAGTATCATTATGGTTGTAGGATTTTGATATCTTCCTACTTAACAGTCTTCGGTATTGATTCTCATATTGATGAGGTGCGACATTCCACGCCGCATTGAAGATGTACGAGATCCCTTGGAGCGCGTCTTTGCTTGTGATAGTTTCAATATTGACTATTCTTGTATCATTACGAGATGCCCTCATTGGTACGACATGCTTTATGTCGACAACCTTATTGTCAACATGCTTAATTTTGACATGCCTAATTTCGATATTCTCTCATATCTTCATTTTATCCCCTTTGGAAAATATGTTAATAACAATTTCAAAACAGTAAGAAAGTAACATTGAATAAAATACAAAGAAGTTTCTATTGGATTTTATAGAGAAAAGAGTATAATTTCAATGGAGTTTTCAAAGGAATAAGAGGAGGGAAGAAAATAAGATAATAACTGCAAAAAAAATCATTTGAAACCCCGTATATGTAGTGCTTAAACAAATGTGTCCATTCGTGAAGAGTTATGACGAATAAACACTTCATTTCAAAATTTGAAAAACAGTTTTGCAATATGTATGTCGACATATCCATTTTATGTATGTCGATATATACATGAAAAATTTAAAAACTTATTTCTTTTAAAAATGTTTTGAAAACGTTGTACATCGTAAAATAATTTGATACTTTGTAAAACTTTTTAAACATAGTTTATAAACATTTTGATTTTTGAAATTGTTTTATAAAATATTTTTAATTATATTTTGAAAATTTATTTTTTTTGAAAATATAAAAGATAGGAAAATATGAGATAGAGATCAAAGATTACTACTACGGACTTTGACAAAATTCTACGACTCTATGCACTGTATTATAGTCTTGATATCTTAGTATCTTCATCTTTATACTCATGGGTCTTCATGTCCATTTCTGAGTCTTTATATTGTACAGTCTTCAGTTCAGCACCTGTATAATATCCTATATTATATACTATACAACTTGGCAAAATATTAGTATCTATATTTTATATGAATGTATATTGTTATTATCAAGATTGTTACCATCAAAATCAATAACCGAAGTATTAACAGAGACAGTACAGAGATACAACCGTTGAAGAGAAAAACAATGAAAAAAGTTAATGGCATAACCATCAAGTCGATCTATCAAAAGTGATGTTCAATCATCCATACTATTTGCTTATAAAGATCACATTGCTTTTAGCATATGGAACTCTTCAGTAAGTTTATTGTATATCTATGTCATATAGAGTTTTAGACAATATAAGTATATGTTTTGAATATTACGTTGGTAATGTGGGCACCAAGGGATGAAGAAAGTATTATTAAGCTACAAGTCATGTTGGGACTCATAAACGGTAGGATTTAAGTAAGGAATGTGATTTTGTTAAGGATGCAGTAGAATCTGGATTCCAGAATATAATAATGCATGCATACGACAAAGTTAACAAGGCATTGATCAACGCATTTATTGTAAGATTCTATTCGAAAGAGTAACAGTTTTCATCTTTCATTTGGTGAAATGATAATTACTATCGATGAAGCATTTCACATCATGGTTCTTCCCGTTGAAGGAAAAATGGTTACGGGGCAACTTGCAGGTTTTAGGTGAATAAGTGATCATAATGTGTGCGAGTTGTTGAGTAAGTTTCTTGGCATCAAAGAAGAAACGACAGATGAGTTGTTGAGGGGTGCGAAAAAATTCCATTCGGAGTGGTTAAGAACTACATTTTCTGGCTCTCAAGATTTTGATACTGTAGAACGAAAAAGGTAACGCGCAATTGCATATTTACTATACAATATATTGGTGTGTTGATTTGTGGCGATAAATCTGAAAACAAATTCTTGGTACATTTTTGTAATGCCTACGTGTGTTAAGGCAAGTGAACACTTACCCTTGGGGGCACTCACACGTATTTATTATCTCAATCCCATCCAACAAAATATCACAAAATACCCCGCATTTAGGGGGTGCCCTTAACGATGGGAACATGTACTTGGGTGTATGTGCGACTCTTTAGATCATGAGTTCAAACAAAATAAATACAGCAATTTTTTAAGCACCAATCACCAGTACCAAGGAATAAATATAGATAGGATGGAAAAACTTACTATCTATAAAGCTAAAGGTTCATCATCTACATATATTTTTGTATATTAAATTTATGGTTTCCATTGCTGCAAATCCAATCATCACAGTTTGAGATGTGAAGTAATTCCCCATTGGTAGCAAATAGTTATCTATTAAGTGAAGGAAAGATTACTATGAAGAAGCAAAACGGTTATGTTCCTATTCTGGAAGGAATGGACTAACAAGGTTAGCTACCTAGCTAACTTTCATAATTAAATGTCATGACTGTATGGATAGCCCTTTTGTGAAAAGAACTATTACTGATTGGTAGAGCTAAACTATAAAAATTCACAATAACATTTGGTTAAATGAAAGAAAAGGCTCTAGTGTATAGAGAGGACCTCACTGTTTAGAAAGAAACCATAGAAACAGTGGAATCCGCTATTTTTTTGCTAAACTTTATTCTTTCTGGGTATATTACCCGGAAAGAATAAAATATCGTGGTTGGGAAGGTCATAATATCAAAAGCAATTGGAATTTACATATTATATATCGGAATAATCCCTTTTGGTATTAATTAATGAAAGAGGGGGGGGGGTAAGAGGATGACTGAAAGAAAAGAAATCAATTAGTTATTCATTAAAGTTTAATTTGATTCAATGACCAGAGTTAGACAAGGATATATAGCTCAGAGACATCGAACAAAAATTCGTTTATTTGCATTAGCCTTTATAGGGGCCATTCAAGACTTACCCGAACTACTACTCAACATAAAATGAGAGTTTTGGTTTCCTCTCATCAGGATAGGGGCAGACAAAAGAGGGACTTTCGTTATTTTTGGATTACTCGAATAAATGCAGCAGCTCGTGAGAATATGGTATTCTAAGTTGTAGTACATTCATACACAATCCGTATAAGAAGCAATTGCTTCTTAATCATAAAATGTTTGCGCAAATAGCTATATCAAATAAGAATCGTCTTTACATGATTTCAAATAAGATTAGCAAATAAAATAGATTAAAATGTCATATATATATATATATATATGTGTATGTATATATAGCGAAAACATAATAGAATTCCCTCGAGAATGGACTCCAGGAAGATAGAATAAAAATGAACTAAAGAAATTAAGATAAACAGTGGGAATGAACGAACATCTTTTAAAAATAAAAAGATTTCTTCTTTTCTATTATAACACAACAATCAAATCTGGATTCAAGGTTTTTGAGCAAAACATCAATCTGAGGTTGAGTTCCGGTTGGAGTTTTAAATCAATAGGAAGAGTATATCTATTTATTTCGAGTTCTATGACCGATCGACTCAGCTCTCTCAAACTGTTTTTTCATTATTAAGAAAAGGTAGCAAAGATAAAATACAAGCTTGTTCAATAGAAATAGTAATTAATCGTTGTTGTTTCAAGATCAATCCATTTACCCGTCTAGATAATATTTTTCCTTGTTCACTAATAAATCGACTAATTAAACTCGTGTTTCCATAATCAATTTGATCCCCCGATTCAATTGGGGGGAAACGCCTATGAAAAGATCGCTTAGATTTGCGAAAACATTGCTTGGATTTATCTATGGTTTATTCCTTATCTATAAATTTCTATTTCTTTATTCATTTCAGATCTAATCGAAATGAGTTTTCTTTTTTGTTTGTATATTATATATTCTAAATTTCCGTTTCTTTATTCATTTCAGATCTGACCATAATGAGTTTTCTTTTTTTATTTGTATATTATATATTTATATACATATATATATGTTAATTTTTTCTTTTTCCTGTTTCTTTGAAAAATAATATAATACATACGTTCCATTCGATCTATTGCTTTATTTCCCCATGAATCGTATGCTTGCGTCAATAACAACAAAACTTTCTCAAGTCTAATCGACTGGGTGTATTGTGTTGATTCTTTTGAGTAATATATCTAGAAATGCCCGACAATTTCTTATTGACACCATTTTGGGCACAACTGGTACACTCCAAAATAACTCTAACTCGGACATCTTTACCCTTAGCCATGAACCTCCTTTAAATTTTTGATCGACTTAATTCTTCTATTTTCGACTCGAATCTAAATCTAAGAAGACGAAAATAACAAAACAGAAATATATATATATATATATATATATATATATATATATAGAAAGAAAGAAAAGTTACTAACAAGTTAATTCCAATTAATACTAATAGAAATTAATAGAATATAATAATTTTATGTGAGTAATATAATTTTTTCTAATTATCAATTATTCTTTCAAGTATTTCATTTAAGTATCCTTTTTTCTATGCTATAATTTTATGGAATTTTTTACCTATACATGAACCTCTTTTCCATTTCTATTCTCCAAAATAAAATAGGATTTTAAACTATAATTAAAAAAGGGGAACGACAAAGCATCAACGAATAAATAATTAATTTCTATCAATAGACCCACTAAAGACCCAAACCATAGAGTAGTTAGCACGGGTGCTGTGGAGAGATATGTTTTTATACCTTGCATTGAAAATCATCCTTCTTTATTGTAATACATATATGGTCAGATGCTATAGTTCAAGATCATTTGTCGTTTTTGTATGGAATTCCTAACAGAAATAAATCATCCTTCTTTTTTCTTAAGCATTCTAATAAATATGCATTCTTTTTTATTAGATGTATATAATTTTTGATTATTATTATATGAAACCAAAAGGAAGAAACGAAAAGAAAATTTTATATGGATATAGAAAAAAATAATGATATGGAAAACAAGACATGGATTTTGTACAATGACATTGTACAATAATTTCAAAAGGGATGTAGTGCAGCTTGGTAGCGCATTTGTTTTGGGTACAAAATGTCACGAGTTTAAATCCTGTTATTCCTACCTATTACTTCCCCTATGGGGCAGTAACGAAAGGAAATATTAATCGAGTGAGATCAATTAAATAAAAATGAAATAAAATAAGGCATTCATTATCTCTCATTTTTCGCCTGGATTGTTGTACAAGACTGGGGTAAAAAAAATAATTTTTTTACAATTGTAGTTCTTGTCATAAGAAAGCGCTTTTAGCTCAGTTTGGTAGAACACGGTTCTCCAAAACTCGATGTCGTAGGTTTAAATCATATAGAGCATGATTCCATTTATTTTATTTTGAATCATAGTAAATAAAACTTAACAAAACACCATTGAATAGCATCATTTTACTCGATTGACCTCTTACAAAGACGAGGTCAATCGAGAAAAATGCTATTTAATCAAAGGACCAATCGATCATTACGTTTGTATTATAAATACACATTTACAGATAAACCCGCTAAAGTAATAGGAATTATACCTAAGACGATTCCAAATAGAGAAACCTCAATCATTTCAATTTGTTTAAGGAGATAAAAAGAAAGGTATAGTCTATCCTTAAATATTAATCTGAAAAATCTACGAATCTCAATGACCAAGAGTTACTAATATAGACCAAGAATTAACAATTAACATGGGAAGTTACCATAGAATACCTAAAGGAGAAATATTTATTTTTATTAATTTGTTCATCAATTCATTCAAATAAGTCGTATCTTGTTCAATCCAGTCAATAGAGCAGGAGTCATATTTGAAGCAGCCAATAAAAAACTGAAGTAACTAGTTATAGTAGGCATGAAAGAGCTAAATTAGATTTTTTTTTTTGCTACATACGTTGATAAAAAAACTTACCTAAGTTTCCATGTTTTGAGATATGACGGTTCGGAAAATTCAATTGAAAAAGAAAGTTCTAATTGAAAGTTCTTAATTCATTAGCCATTATGGATAGCAAAATAATAATTAGAATGGCAGAAAAAGCCTTTATTTTCATTTTTGATTTCGAGGACAACTCGATTCGAAGAAGAGCAACTTCCCTTGTCCTTTTATTTTAGGTTTTATTCTATATTCTGTTTTTCCATACCAAGGAGATCCATTTTGTAGTTCAGTCAAGAAAGAATCTTTGTTTAGATCTAAATGTAACAATGATTGCATTGCAACTGATGATTATTCCAACTATATTCTCTTTTTTGATCAAATACTATATTACTATATCTATTATTTATTATAGTATTTTTTTTCTACACATAAAAATATTACATTTTCCCTTTTGATTGAGAATCGTATCTAATGCTACTGCGGTTTTGCCGGTCCGTCTGTCCCCAACAATAATTCTCACTGGTCACTTCCTATAGGGATCATCGCATCAATAGAAATAAGTCCAATTTGAAGAGGCTCATATAAGGAGCGTCTTGAAATAATACCCGGAGCAGGAGATTCAATTAATTGAGATTCAGAAGCAGAAATTTCACCTCTTCCATCAATAGGTTTAGCCAGAACAATTATAACACGACCCAAATAAGCCTTGTTTACAGGTATTTAAGCAATCCTTCTTGTTGCTTTTACAGAACTTCCAACTTGTATCATCAAACCCTCACCCATTATTACAACACCAACATTATTTGATTCCAAATTGAGAGCAATGTATATTATATCCTCTTCAAATTCCACTAATTCACCTGACATTACTTCATCAAGACCATGAATATGAGGAACGCCGTCCCCCACTTGAAGTACGATACCAGTATTCACAACTTTTACTTCTCTATTATATTTTTCAATACGTTTGCGGATAATTTTACTTATTTCATCAGCTCGAAGATTACCATCAGTGTCTCTTTTTTCTTTTTTGAAATCAAAGGGAAAAAATTAATGCCTAAACTCTAAACTAAAGTAAAAATAAAATAAAAGGGCTGATCAGTTATTTCTTCCATTGCCCTAAGGATTCCAATATTAGCACGGATGGTATGGAAATGTAACTCGCTATTCAAACAACTATTCAGGGCTCCTATAGCATCCTATAACGCTTGTTGGAAAACTTGTTGTCGGACCTGATTAATTGCTCTTTGTTGTTCAAAATGATGGGTTTAATTTTTGTAATTTTCTAATAGTTCCAAACTCTCTGAAGTCGCATAAATCAAATTTACATTTTCTCATTCTATCTCAGGGTATCCATTTATTCGATATTCCTCTGCTTCCATTTCCACTTTTTGTAAATGAGCCGAAGCTTGTTCGAGCTACTTAATGGCCCCTTTGCGTCATTCTTTCGAATTTTGAAAAGTACTCAAAATCCTCTATTTTCGTTTATCTAATAAATAATTTAATGAAAGTAGGTTATGTTACCTTTAATTTTACAACTTCCATGATCTCTTTACAAACCAAACATGAATCTTTAGATTCATTTGGCTCTCATGCTCACTTTTTTTTTATTTTATGGGCACTTTCATATATTTTTTATGTAATGAGCCTATCCTCCCTAGTTCTGTTTGTATGCAAACATACCAAACCCGATACAAGACCAGAATATTATAAGGACTCTTTCGACCAGACAAAAATATGTAATTGTCAACAAAGTTATTTCTTTATTTGTTCTTTATTTAAATTTCAATGAAATTTTTATTCAAATCCAAAAATTTATCTTTTTTCTACATAAGTCATTAATTCGGCATTGGATATTAGATAATAGAACCAGGACACCCTTTTATTTATTCTTGTAAACTGTTCAAATGATTTTATTGATATGAGTGTTATATATCAGAAAAATTGCCAACTATTCTTTTTAAACCATTTTGATATTAGACCTAATGGTAGAAAGAGTACCATGTTGTGCCCGAATTTCAAATAGTTTAGCTTTAACCATGTTAATGGTCTCACTTTATTTGGTTGATAGTGAATCAAAGTTGACTTACCAATAAAGAACGAAATGCTATGATTCTTACACATGATTTATTAATTTATTCAGTAGGAATTCATCGAGATTGTACACATTTTTCTATTTATCTTACTCTAAAAAATATGTATATAAATAACACAAATAAATAAAGTGCAGTCAGTTAAGTCCAACCTAATCTTGAAATACACAACTCGCACACACTCCCTTTCCAAAAAAATCAATATACTAAGAATTACACTTAGATTTATTAGATTTGTTGCTAAAATATCGATATTAAACCCGAAACTCCCAACAGATGGCCAGTGGCCTAAGGAAACGAAAGAATCAGTTACATTTTTATATGCTCTCCTCTTATAGATAGGAATAACAAAGAACAGAGTTCTTTTTGTATCACTTGACTTGCCCTTTTTTGATCGATTTCTTGTTCTTAATTTTTTTCTTTATTTTATGTTTCCGATAAGATACTTATTAAGTTGGGTCCTACATCTTGTAGAAATTGCAAAATATTTCCCCTGTTCAAACACTTCCTGAAATGAAAGTAAAAATTACATCGTATTAACCGAAGGATGGGATAGAGTAAAGCAAGTAAATCCACTAATTCGTCATCCTCAAATCAGTCTTTTCTGGGGTATTGTTCTAACAAATATATAGTTTTAGGAGTAAAGTAGTGATATAATTCATAGAAGAAAACCGCAACGAATTAATCAAATAAGAAAAAGTGTGTAATGCACTTTTTTACATTTTTGTTCTAGGATGAAATTAAAAAAAGGATTTGCAAATAAAAGTGCTAATACCACAACGAGCCTATAATTGGTTAAAGCTTTTATAAAAGCTAGACTAGGCAATAAGGTGCCTCTTATTTTTCCTTATGCTTCTGGTTGTCTCGCAATACCTTCTATGGCCTGGCTTGTAGTAATACCTTGACCAACTCCAGGTCCAATAGAAGTAAGCCCTATGGCCAATCCAGCAGCAATAATGGAAGCGGTAAAAATCAGTGGATTCATGATGATAGGTTCGTTGCACCCGAAAAAATGGTTAATGATACTATCAACCAAGGAATTCTTACTTATTTGATCACTAAAAAATATCAAAGTAACTAAAACTTTGAAAAATATATATGGAGAGAGATAAACCCTATATATAACTAATATATATCTACTATCACATATACATTTATTTCTTTCATAACGGAAACCGTCCGCAGTTTTTATTGAATCAGATTCTAGAATAATTCGTCGAAAAATATACAGGAACTATTGTTGGACTTATAGGCATTACATATAGACATATTTCTAGTGTGATCTCCCTAACCCATCCTTTGTAATATCGTCTCTCTTTACTCTTAGAACTCTAGTCATATATACATATGGGTTTCTTATTATTATATACATATATATGTATATGTTACCAACCCAAGTATATTTTCTTGAACCATTCATTGCCTCAGTCGAGGTAAGCTTAAAAAATGAAGACTCTTTTGAAAACTAATCAATGATGACCCTCAATGGATTCCCTCATACAAGCTGCGGCTAAAGTTGCAAAAAATAGAGCTTGAATACCGCTTGTAAATAATCCAACAAACATGATAAGAATAGGAACTACTGAAGGTACTAAAGAAAGAAGAACAATAACTATTAATTCATCCGCCAATATATTTTCAGAAGTAAAAAACTTAGAGATAAAGGTTTTTTGAAATATTCTAGGATGTTAATTATTAAAAGGATTAGAGTTGGTTGAATGTATTTTCCAAAATAAACCAATCCTTATCTGGTAAGACCCGCATAAAAATATGCCACGGGCTTGTGTAAAGCTAAAGCAATGGTAGTATTTATATCATTCGTGGGGGCAGCCAACTCTCCATGAGGTAACTTTGATTTTTGATGGTAAAAGATCTCCAGACCAATTAGAAACAAAAATAAATAAAAACATGGTTCCAATAAAGGAAACCCAATGCCCTTATTCTTCTCCAATCTGAGTTTTACTTAAGTCTCGAATAAATTCAAGAACATATTCAAAGAAATTATGCCCGTCGGTAGGAATAGTTTGTGGATTCCGAACAGTCATGATAGCTGACCCTAATAAGATAACAATTACTACCAAAGAAGTGATAAGTACTTGAGCATGAATTTGTAAACCTCCTATTTGCCAATATAAATGTTAGCCTACTTCAACAACTGATATATCGTAGAATCCTTTGAGTGTTTTTTAATGGAACATGGTATAACATTCATACTGCCCTCTGACAGAAATCAAACTAAAAAAATTATTTTGATTCAACGATCTCTTTTTCAACTTATCTACTTTCATCATTAATCATATATTTAAAATACCAAGAAATCACATAACATAATATCCCATTTTATCTCTTTTTAAAAATGCAAGACAAGTATACTAACCAATCTAAGAAATCAAAATAATTAACTAATCTTATTATTCTTAATCATGACATAATCGTAATCAATGACTTCTTATATAGCTAGAACGATACTCACAAATTGCGGATACTAATTTGTTAAAAATCAATCGGATTGAAGCTATATGGTTGTCGTTGATTGGAATCGAGATATCTGCAAGATCCAGATCACAATTTGTATTGATTAAAAAAATTGTTGGAATTCCAAAAATGACACATTCTCTAAGAGCTATATACTCTTTTTGCTGATCAACGATGATTACAATATCGGACAACCCAGTCAGATATTTGATCCCATCCAGATATGTTTGCAAAGTCGATAATTTTCTCTTCAATATTGTTGTATCTCCTTTAAGGAGACGGTTGAGTTTCCCCATTTTTGTTCTCCTCTTAAGTCTCTGAACTTATGAAGTCTTGTTTCTAACGTAGACTAACTCGTTAACATATCACCGAGCCATTTTTTATTAATATAATAACATCGATCCCTTATTGCAGTTGAGACTACTAAATCCACTGCTTTATTTTTCAACTATTAAAAAGGTTTTTGTAACGACCCAGAATTTCTATTAATTAAAATTCGTATATTTGATTGATTTTAAATAATTAAAAGAAATTTTATAAGTCGAATAAAATTTTATTTCAAATATCTGGATTTATTGGATAATTAAATCGATAATTTAATAGTTGAAACTACAGAAATAATTGAAAATTGGATTTAATATGATTAAAAATGATTTGTAAAATTTTATTTAATCATGTTAGAGTTATAATGATGTTATAGAACTTTTAAAATTGAATTTAAAGTTAATTTGTGAAGATTGAATATTTTAATATTTAATTGACGAGTTATAATAGCCATTTTTCAAACAGTCTCGGATTTCGACGAAATCAGTTTCATCGGATCCGTAATGTGATATTATTGTATGGTTTCAAATTTCGTGTCAATCGGATTTACCGTTTGTCCGAGGCAAGCTAAAACGCATAGAAATTAGTTTAAACCACTTTAATTTAAATTTGATCGTTTATTGTCGTAACTCGCACAGATGATCGAATTAGCCTCTGAAACATGTTCCATTGTGTTTGGAATGCAGGGTAAACCTTAGAAACGCCAACCGGCACGCTTCGTTTGGAGTTCGGAAAATTTTGGGGTGAATAGTAGTTTGCAAATTTTCTATAAAAGGCCCCATATTTCACAAATTTGCAACAAACCCTAATTCTTGCTTCAGCCGCCACTATCCATTATCAATGGCCGATACTTTCTTTCCTTTCCTCTTTGATTTCTTCAAATCCATCAATTAATAGCAAAAACTTTCTAAAGCAAACTTGTAGAACACGTTGTGAACTACAAATCCAACGGTCAAGATGTAAAATGGAGCAATGGATCGACGTGAATTTGGCTGTGAACACGCACGGTTCGTGCACGTTTTTCATGAAGATGGGGAGGCCGAGCTTCACCAATCTCTGGCCGAGCATAGGGGAGGCGACGAGCTTCAGCGAAATGGTGGAGTGATGAAGTTTCATGCATGTTGGTGGCCGTGATGTTTAAATCTAATTTCGGCTTTATGGGTTTTCTTTATCGTGAACGAGATACTGGAGGAGAAGGAAGATAGGGGTGAGCGGCCGTGATTTGCAAGATGGGGATCGAACGGCTATGATCTATTTAGGTTTAAAATTAAAATCAAAAGTGTAAATTATTTATATTTAAAATCATGTGATCTTTAAAATACGATAACTTTTTCATACGAGGTCCGTTTCGCACGAAACAAATTGCATTGGATTCGTTTTGTCGAGCACTACACTATGGAGCTAGATTAGAATCGATTGGAATCAATGAAAATTTTGGATAAAATTAAACGCACGTTTAATTTTATTCAAAATAAAACACTGCAACCGTTATTGAAACCAAGGTGAGAACTTCTCACTCAATTGAATTGGTTTTGATTTAAATTTTAAATAGTTAGATTTAAAATTATTGATTGTATGCCTGAATGATAACTTATTATCTGTTATTGATTGAAATAGACATTATACGCCGTTATTAAGCGGAGGTTATTTATTAAAAACATATACCGCGAATATTTCACTGCAAAGTGAAATTGGTATTATTTATGTACTTGGAGTTGATTTCCCGCATTATATAGCGGATGAGATCCTACTGCGCCGTATAATATCGGATAATATTGTAAATCCCATATACCGCGATATTTCGTATTGGAACGGAATTGGTATTGTGCTAACATCTGTGGATGCGGAGAAACAGGTTGGAGGGATCCAACTGGATTCCTCAACAGTATTTATTTGATTATAGATATTTTGATATTTGTTGATTATCATATACAGATATATGATGTCGTTGTTGTCGTGATTGACTATTTGGTGTGTAGCATCATTGGGCCAATTTTGGAATTTTAAAAGGATTTTTAAAGTGATTTTTGAAAGTATACGTTTTATAAAATATTTTTGGAATTGATTCATTTTAAATAAATAAACGTTATAATTTTAATGTTATAAAAATTAAGATTTTTGAGAAATATAGTTAAAAGTTGATTTTTGAGAAATATAGTTAAAAGCTGATTTTTGAAAATATGGGGTTAATGATTTTATAAAATAGTTTAAATTAGGATTTTTGAATTTTTTTTTAAAGGTTTAAATATAAGATTTATAAAATTTGATTATTTTGTAAATCAAAATGATGAAATTATAAAGGAGTTTAAAGACGTTTTAAAATAATGATATAAACTGATTTATATAAAAGATTTATAAAATTGATATTTATAAATTAAAATATTGGAATTATAAAACAAGTTTTTATAAATGTTAGAATGAAGTGTAAATGGATTTCATAAGTGAATGAAATTATAGAATTATAAATGGTGAAGTTATAAATGGAATTTATAAGTAGTAAGATTTAAAATTTTTGTAAAGTTATTAAAAGAATAGATTTGGGTAAATGAATGAATCTTATAATTTATAAGATTTATAATTTGGTAAGTTTTAAAAGAACGATTTTGCAAACAAATAAATTATAAGTATTTAACTTATAATATGGACTTTTGGTATATAATTGAGTTATAAATTGAATAGGTTAATAAAGGAGATTTATAAATCGAAGTTTTATAAATAGAAATGGAATTTATAAACATTGTTTTATAAATCCAAATCAATTGAATTTGATAAAGTAAATGTAGAAATTATTAAAGGAGTTATATCCATGATTTTGGACAATGGATAATCCTTTAAAATAAAATGTATAGAAATGATGAATTTGGTTAATGAAGTATATTCACGTTTTTGGATAGTGAATAATATGTTAAAGAAAATGTTTTGGAGGTGATATTTTAAATAGAATTAAAACGATTTAACGATGTTTTAAAATGTGTTAAGGTTCGAAACCATAGATTTCAACATTCATTGTTGAAATAGATGTTTTCGAGAAATAGAAGGAAATGGTGGACTATAACACTGTTGTTATAGTAAATGATTTCTGGAAGGAAATGTTTTATATAGTATTGGGATTTATATATCTATCTTAACTTCGAAGCCCTATACTAATGATTTTGAGTTGTCATAACGATGTTTTACGCAACATTCGTTTTGACTCAAATAAATGTGTTTAAAAGAACACTTTCCTTAAAGAATAAAATATATACTTAATTGTGATTTAAGTATATTGAATATTTTTCAAGTGTTGAAAATAAATAGATTTGTGAACTACTTATTATTCATAAGTATGGAAATGCTTTTCCAATATGAAATGAAACGTTTTTGAGAATTTATCTATGTAAAGATAAAGTGGAATTGAATATTTGAAATCTATTGAAAACCGTATATCAGTAGATATTTTGAAATATAAATTCACTATGGAATTTATAAAAGAAAGGGGAATTTGTTTAAAAATAAATATTGATTTATTTTTGAAGTATTGAAATTATATATCTTGTAAAGATATTTTTGGAAAATAAATAATTTGGAAAATTATTTGGAATCTGGTGATGTTGTGCATATCCACTGATGGTTCAATAACCGACTATCAATATTTACCTTTGAATGGATATTTGTTGTGATTTGCTTGAATTTGAATGCCACACTTATTGTAAAATAAGCGCTCACTATTCGGGTTAGCCGGGAAAGGACCTTTGGGTCGTATAACCCATTCCGAATATGTGATACGTCGTTATGGATTGCATTTGAAGACCAGTGTTGAAGACCGGATATTTTTGAAAACGGAAGGATTACCGTCGACTGTCTCTGCACCGAATGGCCTCGGTATAGAGATTCCATATGTGATGGGAAGTTCGGACGTGATTAGTGAATATCCGAATTGCAAGGACTTCTTTGGAAGTGCCTTCGGTTCTGTTCGAACCCGGAACAGACTTGTATGGATTGTATGTCTGACATTACAAATTGAGATATAAAGCTGATTTCTTTCGAATACATATCTGTTGGTGGCGGAGAATTTATTCTCTTAGCGTAACACCCTTCTCTGAGACGTACGAGCTCAGAGGTTATGTAGTTGAAGGTTATTAGTAATATACTCCCAATTTGGTAGTGTGATATGCTAAGTGCTGTTGAGCATTTGTTGAATCAAAGCACAGCTTTTGTATAAAGCGTAGCTTTATGGACGAGACTTCGTCGGACCTCACACCCCGGAAATGGTCAAAACAGGAAGGATGGACAAGGTTATTAGGGGGTAGCGCCCCTTTAGTGTATGTCATTCCTTCTGGATAGAGGTGGTATCATGGTATGGAGCCCAGATACTTAACCTATGTTGTTGCTGCAAATTTATTACTTTGTAGTTGTTGGAAATCGAAGATCTTCGGATATAGATCGGTTACGATCGGGGGATGACATATCTGTGTCAGTAGTTACCCAGTTTGAAGGGTAACCCGGCCTTGTGCTGGCAGAGATCCGGTTAGGTTCTCGGGACGTCATTCCAGAGGTGTTTCTACGTGGCAATGGGAAGTTCCTTGGCCTGACCATTTGTTGGAAATCCAAAGAAACAATACGAACCTTGTACGGTTTTAGTCGTAGAACCTGCCATCTAATATGGTAGCTATAGTAGGCATAATATAATGGTACCTATGCTGGCTAAGATTTATATTCTACTTTTGAAATGTTTTCAACACTATGCACTAATAATAATATCAAAAATGATTTGATTTTTCGTAGTAAGCATCTTTGACTAACATAAGGAGAAATTTCCCCCAAGTCTACGTTTGCATTGTGTGTGTGCCGGGAGGCCTTATGGTAGTTTCATTTTTTAAAAAGCATTTCGAATGGACTTTAAAAATATTCCTCTGTTTTGTTTTAAAAAAAAATAAACTATTTTAAGTTCTCACACCAGTCCCACGACTGACTCAGAGTTTATTGTTTTCCTTCCTAAACTCTGGGTGCCCACCAATTTCCACACGGGCAGTCTAGAGTTAGTTTATCAGGATATTCTGGAATTCAGGAGTTACTGGAGGCAAGCTGGATGACATGGCGTATTCGCTAGTATATAGTGTTTCTTTTCCGCTGTTTGTTGTTGTTTGTTGTTGTACACTCTAATGATGTGATGTAATGTAATGTAATATGATGTAATGTAATAACTGATATAGTTCTTTGTTTAAAGATTATTCATTTATCTATTATATGTTGTTCCGCTGCGATTGTGAGATTCTGATATTGTCATGTTGTTTCTTTTTGTTCTGTTCTATTTTTTCTCTCTTCTTCTATCTTTTTCTTCTTCTTAAACCCTAAAAATTCAGTTTTTCGGCCTTCGATTGCTCGGCAGTTGATACAGTGGACGTATTGATGTCGGCATTCGGGCGTCGAAGACCCGTTTCCTTACAGTTTTCCTTGACCTACTGCATTAAAAACTAACAGGCTTCTGATAAAAAAAGCAGTTCTATTAAGATTTGTAATATAAATAACTTTATGCTTTGCAGAAATGTAAGATTTGTCATTTTTCATGTGCTTTCTCTTATTTTTAGAAATAACTAATTGTTTCCGCAGAACCTTATAATGAGGTTGACTATTGATACATAGTCCAAACTACTAATTTTTTTATTACTTACTTCATTTTTATACTTAATAAAACTAGAAAGGAAAAAAATGTCTGCATTGGAATTATGAAATCGCGTAAATGAATTTTCTAATGCGTCATGGAAATTCTTTGGGCTACAAGGATAAAAAAATTCTCGATGGTGTATTATAATATCTCTCATTTTCAACTTGAATACATTTTTCTTTTTTATTTCAAAATGCACGTTTTTGTGTTGCCTTGAATGGTGCACTAATTTTTTAAATCCGGTACCGATAGGGATAATTCCCTCCGAAACTACATTTTCTTTCAGACCCTTCAACCAATCAATACGCCCCGTAGAGCAGCTTTTGCTGAAACTCCAGCAGCTTCTTGAAAACTTGCTTCTGATATGAAGCTTTGAGTATTCAGAGATGCCCTCGTTATTCCTTATAAAATTGCCCGATATCATATCGCTTCGTTTAAAGCACACCTGCTCATTCTTCTTGCAGCAATCCGATTAATTATCCAAGCGAAAAAACATTAGACATTACGTCTTTTGAAACCAACACTTTTGATGTTACTTGTCGTATAATAATCTCTAGATGTCTATTATGGATCTGCACTCCTTGAGATCGATTAACCTTTTAGATCTTATTAACTAAAGAGATATGGCTTTGGGCTATAGTTAGCTCAGCTCCAATTAGGAATCCCTAAGGAATTCCAAGAATTCTTGGTATACGTTCATTCCAACCTTCGACTCTCCTTTCAAGGTTCATCGATATTGAACTAATCGAACGCACTTCTAAAATTTGCTCCACTTTTGGAAGTCCATGAATTGTGTCACTAGATCGGGATTTTTCATATATAAATGTAACTAATGCATCTCCTTCAGAAAGGGTTTCTCCGTAATGTCTGTGAACAGTCGCTCCTGGAGTAGCCAAATACGGCTTACCTAATCTTATAAATAAGGAATTAACAAGAACAATTAAAATTTGACCAGATTTTTATACGTGTCCCATATTTAACTAGACATAGATTTTCATAAATAAATTGTCCAATGCTAATTATTGTGGATGTTTCTTCACAATAATTGTGATGTAAAGAGCACTAATTCAAACGGAATGGATTCGAAATGATGATATTGCATGAGTTGGGATTATAAATCTTTCTATTTTCATATATTAAACAGTATTTAAGTACTTCAAGTACTTAGAAAGTCGCTTTCAAATTACCAAGTATCCAATATTTGTTTACCATGATCTGGTTATGAGTCATTAAATAGTAAGCTGAATAAAAGTGCACTATTATAGATATAATAGTACCTAAGGACCCCAGAAAATCCCTAATTAGAATTATGAGATTTAATTCTTTTGCCGCGATGTTATATTTCGAACCATTGAATGGACATGGGCTACTCGAGAAGAATTGAATGATGACAAAATTATCAAAGCCTTATTTTGATTCAACAATGTACCAATAGTTGCTTGATGCTGAGTAGCTATTGAAATCTTCACTTTCGAAAAAAAGGGATGGTATTAGTGTAATCTAATCCATTATCGGGGATCAATCTTGAACCCGCCGTATCATACCTTTTTTCGGCATATGAAAGACTTGACTTTACTAACTCAATTTTTATGAAATTTTGAATCAAATCATTTGCCGTTACCTCAACAAGAGAAGCATGAATTTCTTCTATAGAACCATTTTTTTCTTGGTCCCAATTCAATACTATGCAAGCCCGAACTAATTGAATATTTGTGTGAAAAATTCCACAAATTGACTTTCCATTTCCATAAAGGATATAACTAACAATTCTAAGTTGGACATTATCTTCTTCCCGCAAGAGATCTTGAGTGAAAAGTTTTGCTAAATTTATCCCATCAACTATTTCATATGTGATTATGGGCCGAACCAAAACAAAATATTTTTTTAATGGGTATGATTCATTGGACATAAATCCAATGTTTTAAATTTTTTGATTCCTTAGAATTTTGTTTCATTCCAGGTGGTATTAAATTTTCGCTGTATCTAGATATCTTATATGTCTCTTCGAGAAAATGAATATCCCCAGAATTTTTTTTCTGTTCAATACATTTTTTTATTTCCACTCGGACCAATCCACCTACTTGGCTTCTTGTATTTAAAGAGAGTTGTGTATCTACTTCAATGATACTACTGTTCTAGACCGTTAGGTACAAAGATTCGGGTAAGATATGCACCTCTTCAAGAATAAAAAAACCAATCCACTTTCATTTTGTATTTTGGACTAAAAGAGGGTATTGGTTCTTTCTCTCTTTCAAGGTTATATTGTAATGGATTGCTAAATCTGTTTCTTTGCCTTTTCTCTAACAAATCAAAATTCTCTTGGAGAATCGAAAGATATATAAAATCTAAATGCCTATTGTGGATGATTTGATCAAGCCTTGAATAGTCAAAAATTTCCCTATTTTTTCAACTGAAAGATCCAACAATATATGCCTTACTTGATCACTAATAATTGAGAAGTCAGAGATATATCTTTCGTTGACAGAAAAAGAATAAAAGTGAATTTGATCTTGATCTTTATGGAGTGAAAAAGACACTATACTGAATCCGTGTGGACTTCCTGCTAATAGCCATAAATGACTTGTTTTTTGTAATAGATTAACATTACTGTATGTATATTTGGGTGCATGGTAGACATTGGTACTTTAATGCATTTCTTCCTTTGATTCGGAATAAATATGTTTTCGGACGTTCTCTTTAAAATGAAAAGTAGACGTTCTAGTATGAATCTTAGCAATAACATGTTCAAATTCTACATATTGATTACTTTGAACTAAAATCAAACTTTTGGGAGGAATATTCACACTATGTGGAATATCTCGACTCTCAATAGTTACATACAAGTCTATAGAACATAGAAAAGTAGGATGCCCGTGATGGGTACATGTGGGATGAACCAAATACTTATTGAACTTTATTTTTCTATTAGAAGGAGCTCGTACATGTTCGATAATACCGCCCATGAATACTCCACCCATATGAAAATTATTAATGTTAGTTCAGCCACTGATTCCCCAATTGATTGCCCCGTAATAATACCTACACATTTCCCCAATTCATCTAGATCGCCATGAGTGGAACTTATACCATAACATAATTGATAGATCGAAGATGTATTCCTGCAAGTAAAGGGGGTTCGAATATATATTGATTGGGCTTGAAAAGTTATGAATCTATTAGCAAGTCCAATCCCAATATCTTGATTTCAAGTGGCAATGCAGCATATCCCCATATATATATCGTCCACTATACACGACCAATTAGGTTTTGGACAAATTTTTTTCTATCACCCCATTCCGAGGACTTACGGAAATACCTTTGATAGTACCATAATCTGTTCTACGTACAATAATGTGTTGAACTACTTCAACAAGTCTACGCGTGAGGTATCCAGCATCTGATGTTCGTACAGTAGTATCCACGTTTCCTTTTCGAGCTCCATAGCAGGAAATTATATATTGTATCAAAGAAAGTCCTTTACGTAAATTGCTTTGAATGGGCAAATCAATCATTTGTCTTTGAGGATCCGATATTAATCCTCTCATACCTAATAATTGATGTACGTGAGATGCATTTCCTCGAGTTCTCGGAAATGACATTAGATGGATCGGTCATCCGAAAATAATGATTCATTTCTTGTCTCAAATATTCACTTGTAGCATACCATATCTCAATGGATTGACGTAATTTTTCTACCACGTGTACATTCCCATAATGATGATGTTTCTCTAAAATAAAAATTTGTTGTTCAGCATCTTGGACTAACCATCCCTTAGAAGGTATTGTTAAAAGATCATCAATCCCTAATGAAATGGATGTAGTGGCAGCTTGTTGGAAATCCCCGGTCTTCACTTGATCCAGGATATGTGATTCATATTCCATTCTGAAATGATATATTAATCTACTATAAGTCGTTTCATAGCAGTTCCATCTATTACTTTATTGGGAAAACCCAGATCGGCTCGTTCTGCCGTATTTCTATATTTCGCTAAGTAGGATTCGACGATGGACTTGAGTTAGTGATTCAAAAACTTCCTTTCCTCGATCTTGATTCACATAGAAATTAAGAAATTCTTATGATACCACTGAAATTGGATAAAACCAACTTCCTAAGGAAGGATGTCTAATCGAATTTATTTATTTAGATAGCATATTTAGATAGCATATAAATATTAGATAGCATATAAATAGGCTCGACATAACCCCTATATGGCTTCTTCTATTTCTCGATTAAAAGAAACATGACTAATAGTAGTTCGAATGTATATGCAATGGATTTTTTTAATACTTCCTACAATTAGATAGTGTCCATAAATCTCATGATAAGCACCAAAAGATTCATATTGAACTTTGATGGGAACCTCTTTTGAGCCAATGTCATGTTGATCTAGTCGCCACTGGAGCCAAAAGGGTCAGTCTAATTTGATTTGTTTCCGCCAATAAGGCCCGAGTGCATCGTAAGAACTACCAAAATATGATTGTTTTCTTTTGTGTACTCATACCTATTATTATCAACTATTTTATTTTTGTAGTTCGTACAATTATATGGATTTATGCCTATTTTTCACAAATATCCCGCCGATTTCCCATCATTAATATATAGAGTTCAGTAAGCATATCTTGATTTGTACAGAAATGGGATCCCCAATAGCTGGAGACAAAAGATTCATATGAGAAACATAAGTAAGCGGGCCTCCGCTTGAGCTTCCAAAGATAAAGGTACATGAACAACCATTTGGTCCCCATCAAAGTCTGCATTGAAGCGCATACAAACTAATGGGTATAAAAAAATAGCGCGCCCACCACCAAAATGGGTTAAAATGCTTGTATACCCAACCAATGGAGGATAGGTTCTCTATTCAACATTCCAGGATGCCCATGCATAACTCATTAAAGTATTTCCCATACAATCGGTTCTTTTTCCCGAATTTTAATTTTTCCAATCCCGATGACAAAAATAATATGTTTTCTAATTAGACCATGAATTACAAATGTTTGGAAAAGCTCTATTGCTATTTTTTGAGGTAATCCACATTGATGTAATGAAAGCGAAGGAATGATGACAACGACGGAACGTCACGAATAATGGACCCGTTTACCAAGCAGAGTCTCACAAAATCTTCATTCTTTGCCTTCAATTACATCTAAAAATGATTTGTAAACTTTATAACCATCCCTCATTGGTTGTCCGCGTATCCTATTATCAAGAAGTGTATCCACAGCCTCTTGTACTAATTTTTCCTGACACATTACTAATTCCCCTTGCGTAGACCTACTTGTTGCTAATAGATCTGTAAGAGTATTATTCCGATAAATAACTCTTCTATAGAGTTCATTAATATCTAAACTCATTAGTTTACCCCTCGTTAATTTGAATGATTGGTCTCAACTCAGGAGGAAGGACTGGTAATATACATAAAACCATCCATTCAGGTTCTACATTTGTTCGGATAAAATGTTTGGCTAATTCCAGGCGTCTAACCGAAAAAATCCATTTTTCTTCTAATTTTTCTATTTCCCATTCTTTTTTAGTGGATTCTTATTCTCATAATTCCTTCCATTCCATTAATGAATTTTCTAAAATAATTCGCA
Source organism: Allium cepa (assembly GCA_030765085.1). Taxonomy (NCBI): domain Eukaryota; kingdom Viridiplantae; phylum Streptophyta; class Magnoliopsida; order Asparagales; family Amaryllidaceae; genus Allium; species Allium cepa. The sequence goes on along the minus strand of CM060939.1, from coordinate 757,335,758 downwards.
AATGTAAATCAGCTAATTGTTCTCTAATAGCACCTGCTCCTATAGAGATTTCTCGGTTTCGAAATGTCTCAAATGGGTAGTAAAAAGGCGGGATGATGTATTTCCAGGATTGGATTTCATACTCGAATAAGCCCCATAATAGTAGGAAAGTATGTTTTTTAGCAATAGGCCTAGCAAGGTAATATTTAGATAGGTTCTTATAAGATTGGATCCCCACTTTAAAAATGGACGTGAATGTTTCCTCTCATCCGGCGCAAGTAGTTATACCAAATAAAGAAGGAGTTTTTTTTACTTTGTTCGATAAAAAGAAAAGCCTATGAAGAACTACTCTTTACTCAAACTCTCCATCTTTATTAATTCATTTCTTTTGCTTTCACTTTTGAACTTTTTGAATTTATTATTTACGACAAAATAAAATTTAAATGTGAAATTATTAAGTAGTCTACTTACCTTCAAATGGTGAACCCCCTTAAATTAAAGGAATACTTTGGACCTCATAAGGGATTTACTTCTCTACAAATCGTTTCATTCCGTTTGATCTTTTAGGTCCCTACTAACCTCAACGGCTATGTTATTATGCCCCTTGAAGCATATATGCGATAAGTAGACTTCTATAACCATGTCATATTTACTTGCTTTAACGAAAACTCTCTCTAAAAAAATGGAGTGGCACATTCCACTAAAAATCTTTTTTTTTCACAAGGTATAACTAGCAATTCCTGTTTAGCTGTTACGGAATTGACCATGGATCAATTCCCACTTCATTTGGGGATATTGAATACACCCAGAATTTTGAGCTTCTTGTTACTCCTTCCAAGAACCATGTTAGAGTCATGGGCATCCCAATCAGACTAAATGGGATGACAGTTTAGTAATGCAAATCTGTACAATGCGAATTTCGATCAAATCATACATCGCAATATACTAGGCCTTATAATTCCTTAAAGGGTTTATCTAAAAGATTCGTGATATAACTAAGAAGGCATTTCAAATACCACATATGAGTTACCAGACATGCAAGTTTGATGTATCCCATTTGATATCTTCGTATCCCAGAATCAACAAATTCAACACCACATTCTTCACAAAATTTCGGGTCCTCTTTTTCCGCTCCGATCACTCGATAATTTCCACAAGCACAATTTCCACTTTTTATGGATCCAGAGATTTTGTCACAAAATAGTCCATCTTTTTCCGGTTTATTGGTTTTATAATGAAAATTATAGGGCTTTGTCACCTCTCCAACTATCTCCCTATTTGGTCGGATTTTGTTGGCCTAAGCCCTTGTTTATTGAGGAGACACTAATCCAATTCGAAGTTGTTGATGTTTATACCGGTCGACTATGGAATAGAAATTCTAATTCATTTGGATCAAACTTCCTTTTGATTAACCTAAAAATTCTTTTCAGATATAAGGAAATGGTTTAGTACTAGAGACAAAGATCGTCGTTCTCGAACGAGTAATCGAAAAGATTCTGGGGGATCCTCGGTACCAGGTACTGTTCCTCCAATGATCGTAGCACCAACTAATTCTTGACGAGCTTTAATACGATCAGATTTATAAGTAAGCATTTCTTGTAAAATATGAGCAACATCAAATCCTTCTAGAGCCCAAACTTCCATTTCCCTTACTCGTTGCTCCTTTACTTAGCCCTTCCGATAAGGGGTTGTTGTGTGTAACAAATGTGTATTTCCCACTCGAATGTCCATAGATTTTATCGTCAACTTGATGAATAAATTTTAGGATATAGGACTTCGCAATTAGAACAGGTTGTTCAAAAGGATCTCCTATTCTTCCATCAAATGTTCCTTTTTCCCAAAAACTCGGGTTCAAATAGCCATATGTTTTTTTGCTTACTAGCTTCATATAATTTGGAAAACACTAGTTTTCTTGATGCCTCTTGCTCTTATCTCTCATCAAAAGGTGTTATTCTATAATGTCTCTTTAGTATATCCCCTGCTAACCCAAGCGAACATTCAAATATCTATCCTGTATTCATTCGTGAGGGTAGTCCTAATGGATTGAAGACCATATCAATAGGTGTTTCGTCTTTCAAATAGGGCATATCTTGTATAGACAAAATTTTAGAATTGATACCTTTATTCCAATGTCTTCCAGCTACTTTATCACCCACTTTGACTTCACGTTTCTATAAAATATATACACGATCCATCTCACATCAATAACTCGACCTCTTCCACCTATAGATAGTTTTAGAGAAGTTTCTTTTGAAGTGGATACCTGAATGACGGGTAGGCTCATAATAATCTATCCTCGGGGGCATACGAGGACTCGTTCGCTGTCTGAGGTTTAATTTAACTATTAAAATATTGCTAGTTTCTATCTAAGATCCCAACATTAGAATTCCATTTCTGTCTAAATTTCGGAGTAAATGAGCTTCTAAATAGGGTAATTTCCTTAGTAATTCTTTTAGGACCTTGACATGTCACATAAGCCTAAACTTCATATTTCTGTATGTGAAAAGAAATATAAATATCTTCACACACTAGCCGTTCTATAATGAGTACTATGTCTTCAAAATTGTAACCTTCCCATGGCATATAAGCGACTAATATTTTTTTTTCCTAAAGCGTGTTCTCTACCAACTGTAGCTGCCCCATTTGCTAAAATTTGCCCTTTTTTATACATTTACCCTGCCGAACCTGAGATTTTTGATGCATACAAGTATTTCCGTTGGAACGCTGATACATAACAAATGGAATGCTTATAATGTCCTCGTTACTTGATAAAATGATCTTGTGAGTATTGGTATAAATGATCTTTCCTTCGCGTTCAGCTATAACTGACACCCCCGAATCTAGAGCCGTTTGGCGTTCCAGCCCAGTTCCAACAATGCACTTCTCGGATCGAGAAAGAGGAACTGCTTGGTGCTGCATATTAGAACTCATTAAAGCCCGATTCGCATCATTATGCTCAATAAACGGATTGAAGGAAGCTCCAATAAGAAAATATGGGAAAGGAAGAATACTTCTAAAATGAATTTGTTCCCATGAAATAGTAAAAAATTCTTGACTGCATCGAACCGAAACAACTTATTCCTCTCGAACACCCTGATTCAAGGCCAAAGAATTTCCTAGTTAGTGATAAATAAATTATCTGTGCCTCTTTTGATCTCTCAAACATTTCATAAAGCAGACTTTCTATAGATCCCTAAGGAACAATCCTCACATGAATAGCTAAAGATCCAATAAGTCCAACATTGATACCTTCAGATGTATCAATTTGGTAAATAGGCCCATAGTGGCTCGGGTGGATATCTCGTACGAAATCTAACAGTTCGTCTCCTCAATCCTTCAAGACCCAAATAACTTAATTTTCACCCATGAACAATTTACGTCAATGGATTAGTTCGATCCAAAACTTGTGATAAAGGGTGTAGGCCAAAAAAGGATTCATAAGTGGTTGTTAATGAAGTTGAAGTTACCAAATTTTAAGGAGTCGGTATCAATTTATGACAGGTTGCTCCGCATGTAGTTCCTCCAATCGAATTTTCTAAATGAACAAGAGTCGATCCGAATTGATCTTGTAACAGATCTACTGTAGAATGAATACGTTTATTTTTTAAGTGATTCATATCGTCAAATGTACCCATTCCAAATTTAATTCCGACCAAATGATCTGTAGCAGCCAATAGACCTCGTGGTAACAAAAATGTATTGTTCTGAGGTATATCGAGATTCAGTCTCCACTTCATATTTCATCGACCAATCCTTCCTAAAAAATTCTTTTGTAATTTCTTACATAAGGACTCAGAAAATACCGGATACCCACCGATACAAGCAAATTGTTGATAAAACTCCAAAAAGGCATTTTCTTTGGATCTAATCTTTTTTTTCTCCTTACCATTTAAGAAAGGCAAGAAAATTTTAGGGTAACAAACATTATCTAGAATTTCTCTTAGATTAGAACCCATGGTTGCTGATAAAACTAAAATAGATATTTTTTGTTTCCTACTTACATGTGCCCATATCCTTGTTCTTCTATCAATTTCTAATTTCGATATTCCTCTCCAATTTGATATTATAGTGTTGGTATAAACAGCATTTCCATTATGATCCAGTTCTAAATGATAGTAAATACTGGGACTTTGCAAATTTGATTGATCACAATTCTGTATATTCCATTTACTATAGAGGTTCCTAGGGAATTCATTAGAGGAATGTTTCCAATAAAAACAGTTTGTTGTTGCAAATCTCTACCCATTTTCCAAATTACTCCCATAGGGACATATCAGAAGAATATGCGAGTGATTCATACACAACATCTCTTTCTTTTATCAGGGGCTCCACCAATTGATACCTTTCTACAAATAATTGAAATTTCATTTCTTGATCTATATCTTCAATTTTTGAAAACTTATGAAATTCTTCCGTTAAACCGTGATTAATGAATCTACAAAATCCCTCAAATTGTATCTGACTAAATCCAGGTATTGTGGACATTCCCTCATTTCCATTCTGAAGCATCTTAATCTTAAGTTTCATATTTATTTTTATTGAAAAATTCAATTATTGATTCACTATTCATCGACCCATATGGAATCGACTTAGCAATAATAAAATGTATATTCTGTTTACCGAATCACATAAAATTTTAGTCAATTTCATATAGCTATTTCAAACGTATGGAGGAAGATGGAATGGCGGAATGAAGAACATTTTGGGCATAGGTTCAAATTTTCGACAGGTTAAATTGAGAAAATATTTCTAGAAAATAATTCTGTTACTTACACTATGGAGCCTTGTTCAAAATTAGTCCAACTTCTACCTAACGTATTATATGATATTACAATCCGATGGAATACCACAAAAAGTAATGATTAAGAGTGAATCTCCACTTTATATCTATATAAATGAAATAAAGACAGAATAATTAGATGTAGTATATATTTTCCCTTTTTTAACACAAAAAATAAAATTTCATGTTCCAAAAAGAATTGCTGGATTTTTTTTAGTAGGGAGGGAAATTTATAAAATACGCTTGAATTGTGTAACATAATATAAATATACTAAAAAAAATACTTTATTTATTAAGTACATGTTGATACGGCTATCTATCCGCATATCACATCTTTTCTTGCAATTTCTGGAGCAACATTAACATGAATCACACTCCACCAAAATCATATTTTATATTCAATATTTCAATCTATTTATTCAATGAAAAATTGAAACATGAGAATTCTCTCTAGGGATATGTACATAAGAGAGAGAACCGTCTCGGTTTCTGGATAACAATTTGTGTTTTAGGGTTTACATATACACATATATGTTGTTATAATTGAAATAGAAAAGTATTTTTATTGAAAAAATGAGATTAGTCATAAATAAGTCATAAATCAATTTTCTTTTTCAACTCAAGGAAATAAATTGATCTTCGGTAAAAAATGAGGAACCATTCACTAATTTCGATTTAAAGACTAATTTAAAGTAAATTGTTAATGGTTCCAATTTGCCCTGAATTTTGCAGTCTGTCGCCGGAATTTGACTCTTAATAGAAAAGAAACGAGAAGAGAAATTATTAACTGATGTATATTTTGAGATATAATAAATCGAAGAAATAATAGAAACCAGAAAAAAAAATGTGTTTTTGAGGATTAAGTACAACGGGATTCAAGATAAAAAAATAGAGTTAGTTGTAGAAATAGAATATGACTAATATTTTTATCCATTTTATTTTGGATCGAATTTGGTGGCATGGCCAAGTGGTAAGGTAAGGGACTGCAAATTCTTTATCCTCGGTTCAAATCCGAGTGTCGCCTGATCAACCAAAGATTTTTTATTTTTTACTCTACCAATCTAATTCAATGAATTATTTCTCCACAAGAATGGATGCATGGACGTGTCAATACTTGATTTTTATAAACTGTAGCAAAGGTTTTAGAAAATATTGTAACTTTTTTCTTAAAATCTTAGTCTAGCCCAAATCAAATTGGCAGTAATAGGGATGAAGCAAAAACCTCAATTATTAATTTAATCATGGTAATGATTGATTTTCATCATTTATTTCGAATTTTTTGAAATATATAGTGAGAATCAATTCCGGAATGGAATTAAGAACTAAGATCAAAAATCTCAATATACAAAGTTTCCTAAGAGGCACCCCATTTTTACTACTAGAATAAAAGATTATATAAAAGACTAGCATATCAAAGTCTCTTAAACAATTTTTAATTTTAAGTAGGGTCTCATGATTCTATTGGGTATTAAATTAGATTGGATACAATGATGGGAAATAAATTTAGGGCTTGTAGAAAGGCACAAAGGTACTTTGTATTTAAACTCACGAAAGGAAATGAGTGCTCAAACATAGAATCAGAATGGTTGGTCGACTTTTACATTATAGAGTAAAGGTAAAAATTAAAAAAAAAGAATATATGTATGTAGTATAGTGGCAGTGGGTTCTACTGATTCTTTCATAGAAAGACAATAAGCTTAGATTAAATAGAAAATAGAGGTATCTGATATATAGTGGTGTATAGAAAACGTGCGTGTATCATTTTGAACTTAATACTTCCCGATTCTACCGAAAACGTTAAAATATTGAAACTTGTTGCAAAATGTACCTATTGAATTTATTTGGTTCATCAATAGTCTTAAGTCAGAATCTCATAGAATTAAGGGACATAATTCACATGAATATAGTAAGTCTTGCTTGGGATGCTTTAATGATTGTTTTTACATTTTCTCTTTCCCTTGTAGTATGGGGAAAGAGTGGACTCTAGTGCTGTGGACACTACAAATACTAAATTGAGTAATTGATTGCTCAATCCAACCATATCAATTCTATATTAATCGTTTTACGAAGTCTTACCTTAAAAAACATATTCAAAATTGTACTGGAATAGAGTGATAAATCATTATCATAATTGTATTTTGCAACTCAAATATACGCATAATAGAAGATTCTTTCCAACCGAATTTTGACTATTTTGACTAAATAGTCTATATATTTTTTCTTATAGAAAAAATTCTGTTATTATGACATTATATATTTTCTTTCCACTATGAGCGAAACGATTAGTGATTGACCAAAGATGTCCTACACATAATAAAATTAGATCTTTCTTCTGTTAGGCTGTTTACATATCACACATTTCACATTTGTTTTAAGCTTCTAGAAATTATACTTTTTGACTCATCTTATGTTTTGTTTAAACATGAAAAACGGCCAGGTTTACTCTACCCCCTTTTCTAAATCTGAAGAAGTTATCATATAACTATGCAAATCGTCCATTAATTTTTCAATCAATGACTTCTTGAGATGAAAAAAAAGAAATAGGATTAAAGTTTTATCTTATCTATATGTACGTCTACTATATACATATAGTCATTTTATCAATACAGAGTCTATATTAATATTAGTATACAATATTAGCTAGTGTGACAGAAAGAACTATATATTATAGTTCTTTCTATCACACTAGCTTAGATACTTAATAAGTTGCTTCTGTTATGTTTCCAGCTTAGCGCAATCATTTCATTTAAGACTTATAATTTGAATTCTTTTCTTTCATTTCTTGAATCATTAAATTGAATTGGACTGCTAAGAACTGATAATTAAAGTTTCATTCAAATTAATCATTTTGGCTGACTGTTTTTATATAGATAATAAGTAAAAAAGGAGTAGGAATCAGAAGGAACAATGTAATAGCAATAAGTGCGAGAATATCGACTTCCGTAATCTAATCTTTTTTTTGCAATAACTTAACTCGGGATCTAATCCCATAAAGATGATAAATTTGATTCATGTAAATTCAATGGGATGAATTGTATCTTGATGATATTGAATCGGATCTATATTATGAATAAAAATTTCTAATCTGTCAAATCAATTTCTCATTGAGAATTGAATAGTATAACATAGGAAGATCATTTATCCATACAATAAACCATTTTTGAATTGATCATAAATACATATCATTAGGTTTTCAACCTTTTTCCACTTGTTCTTCTCTATAACCTAGCATCTTATCTTTCTTATACAATTCTTCTACCTATACATATACATAGGATTTTGTATATAGAATTATAAGGTATTATATATTCTCTAGGACATATAGAGAAACGAACAATACAAGCGAGATGCAAAAAAGGTAAGGTTAAGTCTAAAAAATCGACTATTAATGTTTTACTGTTACTAAGAATAAGAAAAGAAAAAAGCCCTACTTGGTTTTGTTGGTCTTTTTTTATGTTATTTTATTAGTATACTCTTTGTTTTGTTGGATTGGGGTTGAAACGTATACATCAAAAATTCAGTATAAATTCGGAATGAGAATGAAATAAATTATTTCAAATCAGTAGTCATAATTGAGGCTAAAAAAATTTAGATTTAGAAAAGATGTGATTTAACCTAAAAAGTAATTTGCTGGAGAATTAAATTATATGAAGATTAAGTTCATTGTATATCATATAATAGCTCTTTTGTGTCTATGCCCCCCCAAAAATTTGAGCACCCTATTCCATTTCATTGATCAAGAGCATAATGATTGAAAAAAAGTGGTACCTCTTAAACTTTAAATACTGAATATAGCACCCGTTGTATTAAATCTTCCTTATCAATTAGTACCGGAGAAGAAATGGAACTTCCCATATTTATCCGATGAGACATGCGAAATAAGAGAAATAATATCCACGGTGCGAATTTGTTTGATCCCATTTTTCTCTTCATCTTCCCTTTCCCATAAATTAAGAAAGGAATTTCTCAGTTCATGAGATCCTAGTTCGGGACCAACGGGGCTCGAACTCGCATCTTTCGCCTTAATAGGGTGATGCTCTGACAAATTAAACTACAATCCCGATGAGGTGTAGATCATACATATACTTTGGATTTCATTAGAATATTCTACTCGTCATGTTGAAGCATAATAGATATGTGAATGCTATATTGATTATATATCCACATAAACACGGGCTTTAATGAGAGTGAAATGGATTATTAGTAACTAGTGATTTTGGATTTTATTGTTAAATTAAAATAATCAGTCTTCAATGAAATGAAAAAAAAGATAGAGAATTTTTTTTCTTTATTTCTCTACGAAGCATGCATCACCCTTTCTTTTCTATAGGATAAATTAATCATATCTTACTCATAGGGTGGTGAATTCTTGGGCCAAGCTGGATTTAATTCAGCATAGACAGTCGTCAATGAATTAAAGTCCGTCCCCATTAACCGCTCGGGCATCGACCAAGGAAGAATTCTTTAAATGCTTATTGATAACCCATGATCAACTTCCTTTCGTAGTACCTTATCTATAGGGGAAGTCAAATCCCCGCTGCCTCCTTGAAAGAGGATATCCTGAACTGCTAGACGATGGGGGCATATTCGCCCGACCGTCACATACTATAATAATATTATGAATACTTTTTTGGAATTGTCAATATAATCTAATGGTATGGCGAGATTCGAATTGACTGTTTATATTCCGTAACTATAGAATTTGAATTTGTATTGAACCTTTTTTTCTTCAATTTTAACGCATTGCTTTGTTTCTTGTTTAGATAAAATATGCCTATCATTATCTCACATTAAGTTAGAAATTTCAAAATTGATTACCGCTTTTCCGAGTAAATAGAATTTATTTTTCTATTATTTCCATTATGAGTCTACTGCATATATAATAATGGAAAAGGGATAAGTCATGAATTGAGCAGGCCATTTTATCTCAGTGGTAGAGTAACTGTAACGAACCGGTATATTGTGTCATTCGCATCCGCACATGTCGGACTTGAATTTCTCAAAATATCATATTGTTAATTTATATTTGGCAAAACTCAGCATATACAATAAATAAATCAATGAAAGAATCATAAACATAGAGTAATACAACAATTATAACCAGCGGAAACAAATGAATAGTAGTTCATGAAGCTGCTATATATATATATATATATATATATATATATATATATATATATATATATCGGAGTTAAAAACAAGATACAACAGAAGTTTTGAATGCGTAGAAGTCTAAATACAATAGTCAAATACAGAATCTGAAAACATCACTGGAATCAACTGAATAACTGAAAGCAGAATCGATAGTTGGATCTCAAGGAGAAGCTACAAACTCCAAAGGTGAGTCTTGAATACTGTGACACTCAGTCTGACCCGAGCGTAAATAAAAACACAAAATACCCAAGTCAGGATTAACATTCTTATATATAAATCCAACTCAAGTGAAATACCAACTGAAATACATGTAACTTAAAGGATGTTTGGGATAACCATTCTCTAAGGATCCGTGGAACTATCTACTATATAGTAATATTGCTATTATAATATGTCTATAGTAAAGTAAAGGTATTAAAATAGCATTAAGGCATTACCCATATCTCCTTAACACATTTTATGTATTCCCATAGTCTATACAGTACCGTACGCTCCTCCGAGAGGTTTACACAGAGGGCACCTCATAGGTATGGTACAAAACAAACTCGTAGAAGGCGCGCTAGGGCATGTGAGGCACTCGAGGCAATGCCAGGGTAGATATACCATGTGCATTACCGGACTGGTGGAACGCATAGTAGCTACTACCGCCCACCTCGTGATACACTCCCAAATCATAGGGTGCACCCGATCCATCACAAAAGCAATAGAATGGTATCGAAGAAATGTGTCTGATGGAAGGAATGACCTCACTTGGCTCAGTATAGCTTATGTTTAGCCACATCAAGCTGACTCACGGGAGTCAAGGCTATATAAATACCATACAGAATCGTCACCGAACCATCCTACTTCATTTTGGAATCTCCACCACATACACAGTTGTTAAAGTGATTTTCGGTATTGGCAGAGAGTATGACAATATCCGATCTCAGTCTCTTTAAAAACTAAACGTCATTATAACACGGCGGTCATTTCAAAATAGTATATATTTCAAAACCAAAATATCATTTCCATTTCAAAACCATAACATTACAATATCATTTTCACTTCAAATATATCCATTTCCAAAATCATTACACATTAAAAGTATAACACTATCGAAATCATAAGCCCTTTAAAAATCATAACACATTGGAAATTATAACACTTTGGAAATCATAACATTTTTCTCTTAAATAGTTCAAATATTAAAAATAGTATATATATAATAAAATAGTTTATATAAAAATAGCTATAAGTTAAAATAGTTTATATTAAAATAATTAGTATATTAAAATAGTTTATATTAAAATGACTTATATTAAAAAAATTATATTTAAATAATTTATAAAGTAAAATATATAAATAGTTTAAATATAATTTAAAATTACTCTGTATAAATAAATAGCCTCCTAAAATTTCACAAATCGATTCAAATCAACTCAAATTTCAAAATTCAAATTTAATTCAATCTCAATTCATAAATTTCAACTCATTGCAGCTTCTCAATAAACCACATCAAATTATACCGATTTCAAATACATTTTGAACCACAAAATAAACCATTTCAATTTCAGTATATTTCAAAGCTTTAAATATTGAACCTTTTCAAAACTAAATTTGATAATTTCATTTATATCTCAGTTCAACTTCATTAATATTTAGTTTTAAATATTCACTTAATAAAATTTAATAGCATCTAAATAAAACCTCGAATTTCAAATGAACCAAGTATTTCCTTCAATTTATTTAACTTTAAATATTCGTTTAATCATCTTAAACAAAAATCAAGTTATAAAATCATATCCTTTAAAAATATCAAATTCAATAAGTTCCAAATCGATTTAGTTAAATAAAATTCTTAAGTAAATACAATTTCAAATAAATTCGAATTTATCTTTCTAACCTTAATTAATTAAAAATTAGTATAAACTTTATATTTGAAAATAAAATTTTAAATAAATACTTAAAACATATTATACATAAATTAAATCAAACTTTATTAGATTAAATCTTATTATCACACTTATTTTGTAATAAAACTAATTTATACATATTTTAATATAGTAAAATTATAAGTAAATTCTTAAAAATTATGACTTCGAAAACTAACTTATAGTTTTAAACATAGAATTTTAAAATCAAAAATTTAAACTTTATAGAATACATTTATATAATATCTTAAAAATCAATATTTATTAAACCATATATTTCTTTCCAAAACCATAGAAATCAATTTAAAAATATTTATATGTAGACCAACGGTGTCTGTATATAATTTTCTATCTTATGGTCAAGTGATACGAATATTTATCATTTCAATCCACAATTTAAATTATATTTAGGTATATATCATTTCAACCCGCAATCCCAAATTCAATTCAATGATAATCGCTTGGGTTTATCATTGCAGCCCATAACGATTTTCTTATATTCTACAGATCGTTCGGGTATGTATCATTTCAACCCGTAGGAAATTCTATAATAACATGGAACTTGCAGAGTGACAACAAATATGATAATAATATAACAGGAATATATCATCAATATAAATAACAGATAATGGTGTCATATGTCATAGGTGAACAAATATATATAACATCATATATATAACAATGTAAATAACTGACAATAGCATATTTCAACTATTATTTCAATTGAAATCAAATTTAATAAATATAAGAATGTTAATTGTGAGTGATTTCTCGCCTTTCGAGGTTAGAGAATAAAGAGAACGAGATAAGTTACGAATCCAAGCATGAATTTCAAAGCAAAGCACGATGGGCACGAGTTCGATGGACAAAGCTGATAAATTGGCAATTAAGAACCAAAATCAGTTTGATAACACAAAAATGAAATGTACATTATATTATTATTATTATTATTATTATTATTATTATTATTATTATTATTATTATTATTATTATTATTTTCAAATCAAAGTTAATTTAAACACATATTATTTTGAATATATGTATGTATGTATGTATTTCAAAATCAGTGTTTTTAAATAAAACCAAATTTAAACAACATATCTACGTAGTATAAATTGAATTAAATGAATATATATATACTTATATACAAATACGTAAACAGCCTTTATAACCATTCGATGCAAATCAATATATAACCAAACCCAAAGATTATATAAACTAGTAATACATATATATAAGATAACGCTTTAAATATATAAGTATATATCTCTTATATTGTTAAAAGAAAATATAAAAATATATAAAACATAACTTATATACATATGCATACATAAACCCATATGTATACTAACCGAAAAATAATCACTTATATACAATATAAGATATATAAAATATGTACCTCTTATTATATGTACAGGCTTAAAACTGCAGTCGTATAATATCGCTTACATACAATATATGTGATAGTACTTATTTATAAAACATATATAAACTAACAAATTGTAAAACATATACATGGACAAGTAAACCGACTGTTGTATATGTCACATATAAAACCAATATAATACAAATATATAACTTATATACCTTTAAAAAATGTGATATAGTATTTTCAATAATATAATATACGATAAATACACACACACTGCACACGCACATAAGTAATGGTATATAAACTAATATATGATACAAATATATTAGCAGACCGTTTGCATATATCCCAGAAGAACAACAAACTGTATATAACATATACACCCCACGGCCTATATATTTTATATAAGTCCATACAAAGTGTAGTGATCAAAATACCCATATACGTTTTCAATTGCAACTATAAGATATATATATATACACATAGTTTAAAGTAATATAAATCTGACCTATTCATACCGAACAAAGAGTAAGATTATAATAAAATATAAAACACACATATATTTATCAAAATATAACATATACTCTTATAAATAAACATACAGATATATACCTTATATAATATATATAAGGCTTAAACACGCCTACAAACTCAGTCAAAATTTATATATAAAAGCAAATTTATACAAACAAAATATATTTGAAAAACAATTATAAAAATTTATGTAACGCAAAACACGTAAATACATATACAAATACATATATATACACACCTCGATATACTTCGTTTCATCGGAGAAAGTGCGAGAAATGCGGAATACGGATCTTAAGGCTAGAATTAACACTAGAGGGGGGTGAATAGTGTTTTAAGGAATTACTAATTCTTTTTGAGTTTATATTAGTTTGAACACAAATGTATGCAATATTCAGACACAGATATGATCACATAATCAAACACAGACTCAGATATAAAGTAAAAGGAATAAAGGAAAGAATACACCAAATTTTATACTGGTTCGGAGTTACCCTACATCCAGTCCCGCAACACAAGTACGAAATTCCTTTCAAAATCAATTCTCACAATTACACCCTCGATTTCAAGGCCACAAGGTACACCGCTCCAGACTCACAATCCTCTCGGTAGAGATACTTGATTTTACGGGCAACAAGTTCACCCAATTGATTTTCCAAGCTACAATCACACCTTTTCTCGCTTGATTGATTTTACAGGCTATAATCACACCTTTTCTCACTCAATTAATTACAAAGAAGTCTATAACTCTGAATAGCATCGGGATCTTGTTGAGATAGTGATAGAGAATCAAACCAGAAATGATCTAGTTAGATTCAATGATGATTTCGGCAGAGTAATGGTAAAAATGTATGTAAAGAAATGTGGAAGAAGAAGAGGAGTGAAATCGGAGAATATATGAATATAAATTCATTTAAAACAGCCCATATTTATAGTAGAACAACATCCATGTCCATTCGTGAAAGGACGACGAAGAGACACCTCCTTTGAAATTCAAACTTTTGAAATAAACTGTCACCTTGTCGACAAGGGTCCCTTGGGGTTGTCGATGGGCCTAAGTTATATTTGGTAATTTTGTTTTTCTTTGAAAATAACTTCTATCTTGTATTAAAACTATTTTAAACTTTATAAATATACCCAACTATAGTTAAAATACATAAATAAGTATAGATAATAATATTTTAGTATATATAAATTTTATTATAATTTTTATATTTAAATCTAAGTATAAATATTAAAAGTTAAATATATTATAATTAAAAGATAGTTTAAAACCAAGGATAATTTGATTTTGAAAATAAGGATTATTTTGAGGCTAAAAGTATTTTAAAAATCGGATAGATGTTTTTGATTCTTTTAAAAGGAAGATTTTGAAATCATTTTGAAAATAAGATATAATTTTGTAAAACATTTGAATAAAAGTTAATGGATACAAAACAATTTTCCATTATATTTTTCGTTGATTCCATCCTACTTAGGGTTCCATCCCTTTAACGGGCTCGAAGTGGATTCCATCCCATGAATAAAATGGATTTTAAGATGTTAGTGCTTTTCTAGGAGTTTTAACAAAATTCCTAATTAAATTACTTATATTGAAATATTTAACTCTTGATAATCTTAATACTCATGAGTCTTGAATCTTGATATCTTCGACCTTGAGTTTATCAATTCTTGAAACTCTATACTGTACAGTCTTCATTCTTTGGTACCTGTGTGTGTGTGTGTGTGTGTATATATATGCATAGACATTTATATCTGAACAATAATGTTTGTATTTATATTTTATAATCTTATTCTAAGGTTGTTGTCATCAAAACCATCTTTCCAGGGACTAACAGTCTCCCCCTTTTTGATGATGGCAACCTTTATTTATAAAATATTACTTATATCCTAATAACTCCCCTTAAAACTAACGACTTCCCTTAATCTATGTTTAACTATCCTATTTTATACTTCTCCCCCTTTGTCATCAATAAAAACTATCTCCAAACTATATAACTCCCCCTTAATCTAATACTATATGACATTTGACTATAATGATAGTGTTATCGTAAATAATCAACACTTAATTCTGAAACCAAAACTTAGTCCCTAATAACTAACTATCCTAACTAAGAATCCACATATGTTAATACTTATAATAGTGATAATGTGAGAATTCAAATATAAGAACACAAATTATTTATTAATTATATATTGTTATATTTACATTTTCGTAGAAAACGTAAGTAAGATCATATAACGATAAAAAAAAGAGAAAAGAAACTAATGCGTGTCCTTGAAAATGGGAGATCTATGAACCGAGCAATTTGGGTAGTGGAAATAAAAATTTCCACGTTGTTCGATTAGATTTCCATCATTGTCAAAGCACATTTCACCAACGCAAACAACATTGTCGTCATCTTCAGCGTGCTCTTCTTCCATGAGGGCTTCTTCTTCTTCCTCGTTGTCCTCATGCACTTGATCACCTGAAGATTTTTCATCAATCAAGATGGGATTGGCGTGATTGTCCATTAGAAACTTTTGCAACTTTCTAAGGATTTTGCCTTTCCGTTCTTTTTCTTTGTCCATTCTGATTTGCACAACTTGAATTTCAGTCATAAGTTGCAGTGCATCCTTCAAGGAATCCTTTATTTTTATCACTCGTGCAAGCGTAGTTCGTTGAAACGGTCTAGTAGAAGGAGAAGGGAATGAAAAGATTGAATTTTTATTTGATTTAGAGGAGGAGGCCATTGTTTTATTGTTTTCAGAAATTAGATTAGAGAAAGGACAGAAAGAATGAATAAAATTTCAAAATAAGAAGAATATAACCACTTATTTGAATTTTGGTGGGAAAATTTCAAAAGAAAAAATCGTTATATGTCGACAGGGGTAAACGAGGGTTGTCGACAAGGTACCTATATTTTTACTATTTGATTTATTTTAATTTAATTTTTTTAATTATACTTTGTTATTTATATTCTATATTTTAGTTATTGAACAAATACCTAATTCTCTTCTTAATATAGTAAATAGATTCATTTAAGGGTTTTGTTAAGATATCAGCAATTTGGTTCTTGGAATTGATATAATCGAGAGTAATTACTTTCTTACTTATATTATCTCTGAGAAAATGATGTCTGACATCAATATGTTTAGTTCGAGCATGATGAGTAAGATTTTTGGATAAATTTATTGCACTAGTATTATCACAATGAATTGGTGATTTTGAGATATTTAAACCAAAATCTTTTAAAGTTTGTTGCATATATATTACTTGAGAACAAGCCAAAGCAGCAGAAATATACTCTGCTTCGGTTGTTGATAAAGAAACTGTGTTTTTCTTTTTACTAAACCAGGAAATCAGAGCATGCCCCAAAAAGTGATAAGTTCTACTTGTACTTTTTCGGTCTGATTTAGAACCAGCATAATCAGCATCATGGTAAGATATTAATTCAAAAGAATCATTTTTAGGATAAAATAAGCCATAATCAAAGGTGTGTTTAACATATCTTATGATACGTTTTATAGCTTTTAAGTGGGTCTCTTTAGGTTGGGATTGATATCTTGCACAGAGACAAACAGTATGCATGATATCAGGTCTACTAGCAGTGATATAAAGTAGTGATCCAATCATTCCTCTATATAATTTTTGATCACCATCTTTCGAGAGATCTTCTTTACTTAGGTACTCATTGGTTGCCATGAGAGTGGGTTTTCCACTTGCAGCAGTCAAACCAAATTTACTAACTAGGTCTTTAGCATATTTTTCTTGACTGATAAAGATTCCATTATCTAATTGTTTTATTTGCAATCCTAGAAAGAAGTTTAATTCACCCGTATGATGCATCTCAAACTCTTTTGTCATTATTTCAGAAAATTCTTTATTCATTCAAAATTAGTTGATCTGAAAATGATATCATCTACGTAAACTTGTACTAGTTGAATATCATTTTTATTTCTTTTAGTAAAAAGAGTATTATCTACTTTAATAATTTCAAAGTTTGATTGTAATAATAAGATCTTAGTCTATCGTACCAGGCTCTAGGAGCTTGTTTTAGACTGTATAGAGCTTTCTTAAGTTTGTAAACATGATTTGGTAATTTTTCATTTTCAAAAAGTGGTGGTTGTTCAACATATACTTCCTCTTTTACAAATCCATTTAAAAAGGCACTTTTAACATCCACTTGAAATAATTTGAAATTATTATGATTTGCAAAAGCAAGTAGATTCCTAATGGCTTCTAATCTTGCTACGAAAGCAAAGGTTTCATCAAAATCCATCCCTTCTTCTTGACAACAACCTTGAGCGACTAACCGGACTTTATTTCTAACAACCTCACCTTGTTCATTCATTTTATTTTTATAAACCCATTATTTCCAATTATAGTTTGATTTTCAGGTCTAGGAACAAGTTCCCAAACATCATTTCTAGTGAATTGATTAAGTTCTTCTTGCATAGCCAAAATTTATGAATCATCAGTTGATGCTTCTTTTGGATTTTTGGGTTCAATAGTTGATATAAAGGCTACATTGCTCATTTTACTTATTTGATTTCTGGTTGTAGCAACATATTGCATATCTCCTATTATATTATCTATAGGGTGATCTTTTAAAAGTTTAATCTTTTTATTAGGATGATTAATTTCATTATTAGTTTCAGTTGACTCTTGATTTTGGGTAATAAATCCTATTCATCTTTTGTATCTTCAAAAATTTTGAGACTTTCATCGAATGAAACATGCATTGTTTCTTCGATGGTGTTAGTTCTTAAATTAAACACTCTGTATGCTTTACTTCTATTAGAATATCTGATAAAGATACCTTTGTCTAATTTAGGATCAAATTTATCTAAGTTATCTTTTGTACTTAAAATAAAACTTTTACTTCCAAAAATTCTGAATAAGATACCTTAAGTTTTTTTGTGTGAAGAAATTCATAAGATGTCTTATCAGTTAAAGGTCTAATTAAAATTCTATTTAAAATATAACAGGCGGTAGCAACTGCTTCTGCCCAAAAATATTTTGATAATTTATTATCTGAAAGCATAGTCTCGCACACTCTTGAATCGTCCTATTTTTACGTTCCACTACTCCGTTTTATTGTGGAGTTCTTGGAAATGAAAAATTATGAGTTATTCCCTTTTTATTGCAGTATTCTTCAAACTTTTCATTTTCAAATTCACCACCGTGATCACTACGAATGGTTATAATTTTTATAGAAAGTTGATTTTGAATCCTTTTTGTAAAGTTCTTAAAACATTCAAAAGTATCACTTTTATGTTTCAAAAATATTGTCCATGTAAATCTAGAATAATCATCTACAATTACAAAAACATATTACTATGATTTATTGACAGAATTTGAGATGGACCAAATAAATTAAGATGAACTAATTCAAGAGGTTTTGAAGTTGAAATCATATCTTTTAATTTAAAGGAACTTTTCTAAGTTTTCTTAATTGACATGCATCACATAAACTGTCTACTTTAAAATTCATTTTAGGGAGACCTCTTACTAGATCATGTTTTGACAGTCTAGATAAGAGTTTTAAATTCAAATGCCCAAATCTCTTATGCCAAATCCAAGGGTCACTTGTATTTTCCAAAAGACACAGGTTCATTTGAAACTTTCATACTAAGAATATAAATATTCTTTTCCTAATTCCCTCAAATATTATGGTTGAATTATTATCTTCAATATGACACTTATCCTTTTCAAATTTAATTTTATATCCTTTATCGCAAAGCTGACTAATGCTTAGCAGATTATGTTTCAGATTGTTAACTAGCAGAACATTAGTAATAATAGGAGTTTCAGAGTTACCGACTTTGCCGATGCCAATCACATATCCTTTTGAGTCGCTCCAAAGTTAACCAGTCCTCCGTCTTTGTATATTATATCATTCATCATATCTGGATTACCAGTCATGTCTCTAGAGCATCCACTATCGAGTATCCATTTATTTCTTTGATCAGTACAATTTGTCCATTGTGGATTGATTCCTCAACACCCATAAAACGTGTTTCCTGCACATCATACAATTTTGGCAGACAAGTTGGATTTGAATATTGATTATATGCAGACTCAAGAGACAATGATGATCTGAATATTTCTAAACCAGTATTAAAAAGTTTTTTAAACATATCTATTTTAAAAGCTTTTTCAAAAATCATATTATGAAACTTTGTAAGCCTAGCTCTGATGTCAAATGTGAGAAATGTGGAATACAGATCTTAAGTCTAGAATTAACACTAGATGGGGAGTGAATAGTATTTTAAGGAATTACTAATTCTTTTTGAGTTTATATTATTTTGAACAAAAATGTAAGCAATATTCAGACACATATATGATCACAAAATCAAACACAGATGCAGATATAAAGTAAAAGTAATAAAGAAAAGAACACACCGAATTTTATACTGGTTCGGAGTTACCCTACATGCAGTCCCGCAACACAAGTATGTATTTTCTTTCAAAATCAATTCTTACAATTACACCCTCGATTTCAAGTCCATGAGGTACACGCTCCATATTCACAATCCTCTGGGTAGAGATACTTGATTTTACGGATAACAAGTTCACCCAATTTATTTTCCAAGCTACAATCACACCTTTTCTCGCTTGATTGGTTTTACAGGCTATAATCACACATTTTCTCACTCAATTAATTACAAAGAAGTCTATAACTCTGAATAGCACTAGGATCTTGTTGAGATAGAGAATCAAATCAGAAATGATCTAGTCAGATTCAATGGTGATTTGGCAGAGTAATGGTAAAAATGTGTGTAAAGAAATGTGGAAGAAGAAGAGGAGTGAAATCAGAGAATATATGAATATAAATTCGTTTAAAGCAACCTCTATTTATAGTAGAACAACAGCCATGTCCATTCGTGAAAGGAAATGATGAATAGACACTTCCTTTGAAATTCAAACTTTTGAAATAAACTGTCACCTTGTCGACAAGGGTCCCTTGGGGCTGTCGATAGGCCTAAGTTATTTTTGGTAATTTTTGTTTTTCTTTGAAAATAACTTCTATCTTGTATTAAAACTATTTTAAACTTTATAAATACACTTAACTATAGTTAAAATACATAAATAAGTATGGAGAATTATATTTTAGTGTATATAAAATTTTATATAATTTTATATTTAAATCTAAGTATAAATATTAAAAGTTAAATATATTATAATTAAAAGATAGTTTAAGACCAAGGATAATTTGATTTTCAAAATAAAGATTATTTTGAGGCTAAAAGCATTTAAAAACAGGATAAATGTTTTTTATTCCTGTAAAAAAAAGATTTCGAAATCAATTTGAAAAAAAAGATATAATTTTGTAAAACATTTGAATAAAAGTTAGTGGATACAAAACAATGTTCCACTAGATTTTTCGTAAGTTCCATCCTACTTAGGGTTCCATCCCTTTAATAGGCTCGAAGTGGATTTCATTCCACGAATAAAATGAATTTTAAGATGTCAGTGCTTTTCTAGGAGTTTTAACAAAATTCCTAATTAAATTACTTATATTGAAATCTTGAACTCTTGATAATCTTGATACTCATGAGTCTTGAATCTTGATATCTTCGTTCTTGAGTTTATCAATTCTTGAATCTCTATACTATACTGTCTTCATTCTTTGGTACCTATATTATATCCTGCATATACATATATATATATCTAAACAATAATGTTAGTATTTATATTTTATAATCTAATTCTAAAAATTTTGTCATCAAAACCATATTCTCAGGGACTAACAGAAAGCACGCAGTGGCTCGCTGGAAGAAGAAGAGGAGGATGAGGCCAGTTTCATGTGGCTATGTCAGGTCGCAAGGTGGCGGGATGAAGCACGAGGCAAAGGATGGTGGATAGGAATTGGGTGGCTTGGTTGACTGATGGGAATAAAGAGGATGTGGGGTCGGTTGAGGTTGGGAAAGGAGGTGAGGGGTGCTGTTAAATTTTTTCTTTTGTAACTAACTTTTCTTTAAAATGGAACAGCAATGAATATATATTTCAATGAATAGGAGGAATAGAAGAGAAAATAGCCGTCAACAATAAAAGAAAAATATAAACATATATTATATTATATGTTTCCTCAAGTGAAACGTGCAAAACCAAATCTGAAGGGCCAAGCAATGAATGGGAAAGGACAAGTCATAAAAGGAGAACTGTGCATTAGGAAAGAAACGAATGGAAAATTTTATAAATGCAGACATAAAAGCAAATTTGACCCGTTTCAAACAATGAACAGTCAGATACCATACATGAAGATAAAGAAATAGCAATGGTCGAATGCTTTTATTTGGTGAATAATTAAAGCAATTCGTTTGATTGCTTGGGCCGCACATTCAAATTTAAAAAGACATAGAAAACTAAAAGTCACAATTTATGGTACCGTTACAACGAACTGATCTATCATTTCGTCGTGCATCGGACCCCAAAATACAGAAATAAATATACTACGGAGATCAGCACGACGAGACAAACAGAACGGCATATAGATATCTGTGATACGACCATCCTATCAAAAGTCGATGATCGATACCGAATGCTGCTAATAAGCCACAAATAAGATAAATGAAGCAATAACACTCAAAATTTGACTAAACGAAATATGTCGTCTCACTCAGAGGACGATTTACAAATTTATTCTATAAAAATATTCAGGTTTTGAATATATTTTATTTCATCAATTTTTAACTGATTTGAATTGAAATAAAATTGCACAATAAAATAAATTTCCATATTATCCGATGAAAATTTACCATTTTCTATGTTAAAGTAGACGTATTCCAAATATCTAATTTTTAATTCAAAATTTTATTATTTAAACTTTCACAAAAAGTCAATTTACGTTATTAAAACAAATAATTTTTAAAAATTTACAGGTCGTTACACTCTCCCCTACTCAAAACTTTTCATCCCAGAAAGGAAGGGATAGGAAAATAGAGACAACAAGAAAGAAAATAGATTGAAATACCAAAATAAACAATTAATTTAAAACCGTATAAACTACATTTATTCTAAAAATGGCTTATATTCAATTAGTTGATTCCAACTCATTTTATTTAATCAATCAAATGTGAACACAATAAATTTGATGATTTCATTTCCATATATTTTTATTAAATTGATTTGTTTCCCAATTATTAAGATTTATTACAAAAATTTCCATAACAAAATTTGGTTTACTATTTATTAACTCTATTTGATCAAGCTATAGTTAATTCCACCCCAATTTTCAACTTCAACTATTCTAAACCATGTAGATTTATATTTTAGATAAATTAATATTCGTCAATTTGGTTTAATTCATTTTATTTAACTAATAAATAGTCATTCAATTTAAACAAAAATTTCCATTTTATCAACATTTCTTCAAACAAAATTATTTTTAAATTAACTCATTTATTTTATCCATTTATCTTCAGCTAAATTGATTCCACTAAAATTCAAGTTCGCTATTCTTAAGTTCAAAATCTTCTTTTTATTTTTTTAATTTATTCCACTTAACATATTTTGCAACGTATATTATGTTTATACATTTTATAACTATATATTATTCAACAGATAAATTCCCTCTTTTATTATCCAATTTATCATTAGTAAAATATTATTTGATATCCTATTACTTATATCACGGTGTATATTATCCAATTATATTCCAGTTACATTTAAACTTCCTAGGGTAAGTTATATTAATGTTTATGAGTGCAATTAAATACTATACAAATTTCCTTCTACCCACAACATTTATATTAAGCCAGATTTTAGTTTGAACAATTTGTTACTTAAGTTTTCTTTTTGTACAACGCTTTATTATATCCTAACATTTAAACTTTTTGAATATTTTAGGCAATTTATACATATTAGAATGTAACTTAGTCTTATACAAATAAGTTTGTTCATATTCATTTTTTTCAGGTTGGTTTAATTCCATTTATCATTTCAGATATTCCAATTATTCAGAAATTTTCACTTTATTTCAATAATTGAAACCATTTCTTAGTAAAATTAAGATTCAAATTTTCTAGTTTCACTTCAAATTATTTGGAAATAATTATATACATATATATTATATAAATCAATTTATACAAGACAAATTTAAATCAAATCCATTTTTTTTCAAGACAAAAGTGTGGCAAAGCTACTACGTTGTCTCTCCACTTCCAGGCTCGAAAATGAATGTCGATGATGCTGAAATGATCACCGAAAATTATTTTCCAGTGACAAAAGAAGAAAGTCCTGATTTAAAACTCTTTGGTAATGATTTCTATTCAAAATATATTTTTCGATAATATACTCTAAAATTTAAAGCCAATTTTTCTAAAATATCAAAAATTTAATACTTAAATTCTCAATTTAAAGTTATTTCAAATCCAAATCAATTTATGAACCAAGTTTACAATTTCATTTATTTATATCGTGTTGCAATAGTTAATGGTTTACAAAACAATAAATGATAATCAAATATTATCATTTCTACCAACCAATTCATTTAACTATTCAATTTCATAAAATTTACATATATGTAATATAATCGTATAGAATTTATCTATTTTGAAAACAATATTGTGTCATTCTACTCTGTTCAAGTGTTTTGGAATTCCAATCGACGGCGTTGATCAGATGAATCGATCGAAACCCAAAATTCAAACTTAGCAACTCAAACAACACACAATAAAACATTTTTATATAAATTACAAATACACTCCCTCACTCGATGATACAAGAATAGATTTTAAAGCAAGGATAGGGATTCAAATACAAGGGACCCTAATCAAAAGAATTCTAACTAAAAGATAGGCTCGAAAGGGATATAAGATAATCAAATAACAAGAGAGAAAAGATGGGTAGACTTATATAAATCGGGGGTGACCTTGACCGGGTCAATCAATACTTCAAGGAAAAGATCGATGTAGAATTATAAGGCAAATCGACATCTGACCGCAAGAGAATTACCTTGTTCATCTACTAGAGAAACATCAGGGCATAACAAGAGGTAGTAGCATCTAAACCGGTGATGCAGAAATCTTCGGTGAATCAATGTCAGTTGTATAGGAGTTTCACCCATTTACAAATCATACAGTGGAGCTAGGGGAAGCTCCAGGACCAAGAAAACATGAATAGGAAAAGACAAGAATGGATTTCAGAATGGAGGAGAGCGTTCCAAAATTCAAAGGAAATCCGAGTCAAAGAGAAAGAGATTCAAGCTCGAATGAAGAGGATTCTATAATTAATTTTTTACTCTATATGCTAAGTTTTGCATAAACCAGAGCTCTGATACCGCATGTAACGACCCAATATTTCATGCCATTCGCATCCATACATGTCGAACATAAAATTGCTCAAAATATCAGATTGTTAATTTATATTTGACAAAACAACATATATATTAAATAAATCAATCATAGAATCACAAACACAGAGTAATACAACAATAATAAGCAGCGAAAACAAATGAATAGTAGTTCACGAAGCTACTATATATATATATATCAAAGTTAAAAACAAGATACAACAGAAGTCTCGAATAAGCAGAAGTCTAAATACAATAGTTAAATACAGAATTTGAAAACATCACTGGAATCAACTAAATAACGGAAAGCTGAATCGATGGTTGGATCTCTAAGCGAAGCTCTAAACTCCAAAGGTAAGTCTTAAATACTGTGACACTCGGTCTGACCCGAGCGTGAAGAAAAACACAAAACACTCGAGTCAGGATTAACATTCTTATATCAATAAATCCAACTCAAATGAAATTCCAACTGAAATACAAGTAAATTAAAGGATGTTTGGGATAACCATCCTCTAAGGATCCGTGGAACTATCTACTATGTAGTAATATACGCTATTATAATATGTCTATAGTAAAGTAAAGGTATTAAAATAGCGTTAAGGCATTACCCATATCCCCCTTAACACATTTTATATATTCCCATAGTCTATATAGCACCATACGCTCCTCCAAGAGGTTTACACAGAGGGCATCCCATAGGTATGGTACAAAACAAACTCGTAGAAGGCGCGCTAGGGAACGTGACATGGCACTTGAGGCAATGCCAGGGTAGATATACCATTTGCACTCCCGGATTGGTGGTAACGCATAGTAGCTACTACTGTCCATCTCGTGACACACTACCAAGTCAAAGGATGCACCCAATCACATCACAAAAGCAATACAATGGTATCGAAGAAATGTGTCCGAAAGGAGGAATGACCTTACTTGGCTCGGTATAGTTCCTGTTTTAGCCACATCAAGTTGACTCACGAGAGTCAGGGCTATGTAAATACCATACAGAATTGTCACCAAACCATCCTACTTCATTCTGGAGTCTCCATCACGTACACAGTTGTTAAAGTGGTTTTCGGTATTGGCAGAGAGTATGACAATATCTGATTCCGGTCTCTTTACCAACCAAACGTTATTATAACTCCGGGATCATTTCATAAAATTGTATACTTCAAAACCAAAATATCATTTCCATTTCAAAACCATAACAATGATATCATTTTCACTTCAATTATATCCATTTCCAAAATCATAACACTTTAAAAGTATGGCACTATCAAAATCATAAGCCCTTTAAAGATCATAACATGTTGGAAACTATAACACTTTGGAAATCATAACACTTTGAAAACATAACTTTGAAATCATAACATTTTTCTCTTAAATAGCTTAGATATTAAAAATAGTATAAATAATAAGTTTATAAAATAAAATAGTTTATATAAAAATAGTTATAAGTTAAAATAGTGTATATTAAAATAATTAATATAATAAAATTGTTTATATTAAAATAGTTTATATAAAAATGATTTATATTAAAAAAATTATATTCAAATAATTTATAAAGTAAAATATATAAATAGTTTAAACATAATTTAAAAATACTCTATATAAATAAATAGCTTCCTCAAATTTTACAAATTGATTCAAATCAACTCGAATTCCGAAATTCAAATTTAATTCAATCTTAATTCATAAATTTCAACTCAATTCAGCTTGTTAATAAACCATTTCAAATTATATCGATTTCAAATATAGATTTGAACCACAAAATAAACAATTTTAATTTCAATATATTGCAAAGCTTTAAATATTCAACCTTTTCAAAAATAAATTTGATAATTTCATTTATATCTCAATTCAACTTCATTAATATTTATTTTGAATAGTTAGTTAATAAAATCCCATATATTCTAAATAAAACCCCAAATTTCAAATGAACTAAATATTTCCTTCAGTTTATTTAACTTAAAATATTCATTTAATCACCTTAAATAAAATCAAGTTATAAAATCATATCCTTTAAAACTCTCAAATTCAATAAGTTCCAAATCAATTTCATTAAATAAAATTATTAATTAAATACAATTTCAAATAAATTCAAATTTATCTTCTCAACCTTAATTTATTAAAAATTATTATAAACTCTATATTTGAAAATAAATTTTTAAATAAATAGTTAAACATACTATGTGTAAATTAAATCAAATTTTATTAAATTAAATGTTATTATCAAACTTATTTTATAATAAAATTAATTTATACATATTTTTAAAATAGTAAAATTATAAGTAAATTGTTAAAAATTATAATTTCAAAAGGTAACTTATAGTTTTAAAAAGTTTCAAAACATAGAATTTTAAAATCAAGAATTTAAACTTTATAGAATACATTTATATAATATCTTAAAATTCAATATTTATTAAACCATATATTTCTTTCCAAGACCACAGAAATCAATTTCAAAATATTTATATGTAGACCAACGATATCTGTATATAAATTTTTATCTTATGGTCAAGTGATACAGATATTTATCATTTCAATCTGCAATTTAAATTATACTTGGACATATATCATTTCAACCTGCAATCCCAAATTCATTTAATGAAAATCGCTTGGGTTTATCATTTCAACCCATAATGATTTTCTTATATTCTACAGATCGTTCGGGTATGTATCATTTCAACCCATAGGGAATTCTATAATAACAGGGAACTTGTAGAGTGATAATAGATATGATAAAAATATAGCAGGCATATATCATCAGTATAAATAACAGATAATGTGTTAGACGTCATAGGTGAACAAATACAGATAACATCATATATATAGCAATGCAAATAACTGGCAGCAGCATATTTCAATTGTCGTTTCAATTAAAATCAAATTTAATAAATATAAGAATGTTAATCGTGAGTGATTTCTCGCCTTTCGAGGTTAGAGAAGAAAGAGAACGAGATGAGTTACGAATCCAAGCATGAATTTAAATGCAAAGCACGATGGGCACGAGTTCGATGGCAAAACTGATAAAGTGGGAATTAAGAACCAAAATCAATTTGATAACACAAAAATGAAATGTACATTATATTATTATTATTGTTATTATTATTTTCAAATCAAATTAATTTAAACACATATTATTTAGAATACACACACACATTTCAAAATCATTGTTTTTAAATAAAACCATATATAAAACAACTTATGTGCGTAGTATAAATTGAAATAAATGAATATATATACTTATAAAAAAATATGTAAACAGTCTATAACCATTCTATGCAAATCAATATATAACCAAAACCAAAGATTATATAAGCTAATAATACATATGTATAAGATAACGCTTTAAATATATAAGTATGTGCCTCTTATACCGTTAAAAGAAAATATAAAACAAAATATAAAACAGAACTTATCTACATATACTTATATAAACCCATACGTATGCTAACCGACGAAATAATCATTTATATACAATATATGATATATAAAATATATACCTCTTATTATATATACAGGCTCAAAACCGCGGCCGTATAATATCACTTATATACAATATGTAAACAGAACTTATTTATCAAACATATATAAACTAACAAATTGTAAAACATATACACAGATAAGTAAACCGACTGTTGTATATATCACTTATAAAACCAATATAATACAAATATATAACTTATATACCTTAAAACAATGTGATATAGCATTTTAAGTAATATAATATACGGTAAATACACACACACACACACACACACACACACACTGCACATGCACCTAAGTAATTGTATGTAAACTAATATACTGTACATATATATTAGCAGACTGTTTGCATATCGCAGAAGAACAACAAACTGTATATGTTATATACACCCCACAGCCTATATATTTTATATAAGTCCATACAAAGTGTAGTGACCAAAATACCCATATACGTTTTCATATGCAACTATAAGATATATATATATACACACACAGTTTAAAGTAATATCAATCTGACATATTCATACTGAACAAAGAGTAAGATTTTAATAAAATATAAAACACATAATATTTATTAAAATACAACATATAATCTTATATATAAACGTATAGATATATACCTTATATAATATATATATATATAACACTTAAATACACCTACAGACTCGGTCCGAATATATATATATATAAGCAGATTTATATAAAAAAATATGAAAAAAGATTATAAAAATCTATGTAACACAAAACACGTAAATCATATACATATACATATATACACACACCTTGGTATACTTCGTTTCATCAGAGAAAGCACGCAGTGTCTCGGTGGAAGAAGAAGAGGGGGATGAGGCCAGTTTCACGTGGCTATGTCAGGTTGCAAGGTAGCGGGAGGGAAGCACGAGGCAGAGGATGGAGGATCGGAATTGGGTGGCTCGGTTGGCCGATAGGAAGAAAGAGGATGTGGGGTCGGCTGAGGTTGGGAAAGGAGGTGAGGGGTGGTCTTAAATTTTTTCTTTTGAAACTAACTTTGCTTTAAAATGGAACAACAGTGAATATATATTTCAATGAATATGAGGAATGGAAGATAAAATAGTTACCAATAATAAAAGAAAAATATAAACATATATTATATATGATACTTTTCCTCAAGTGAAACGTGCAGAACCAAATCTAAAGGGCCGAGCAATGAATGGGAAAGGACAAGTCATAAAAGGAGAACTTTGCATTAGGAAAGAAACAAAATGGAAAATTTTATAAATGCAAATATTAAAGCAAATTTGAGCCGTTACAAACAATGAACAATCATACATGAAGATAAAGAAATAGCAAGGGGTCAAATGCACTGATTTGGTAAATAATTAAAGCAATTCATTTGCTTGCTTGGGCTGCAAGTTCTAATTTAAAAAGGCACAGAAAACTAAAAGTCACAATTTATGGTAGCGTTACAATGAACTGTTCAATCATTTCGTCGTGCGCCGGATCTCAAAATACAGAAACAAATATACTGTGATGATCAGCACGACGAGACAAATAGAACGACACACAATATCAGTGATATGACCATCCTTTCAAAAGTCGATAATCGATACCGAATGCTGCTAATACGTCGCAAATAAGATAAACGGTGCAATAGCAGTCAAAATTTGACGAAACGAAATATGCCGCCTCACTCAGAGGATGATTTACAAATTTATTCTATAAAAATACTCAGGTTTTGAAAATATTTTATTTCATCAATTTTTAACTGATTTGAAATGAAATAAAATTACACAATAAAATAAACTTCCACATTATCTGATGAAAATTTACCATTTGCTATGTTAAAGTAGACGTATTCCAAATATCAAATTTTCAATTCAGAATTTTATTATTTAAAATTTCATAAAAATTCAATTAAATACGTTATTAAAATAAATAAAATTATTGAAAATTTATGGGTCGTTACAGTAACACCATGGTAAGTGTAAGTCATCGGTTTAAATCAGATAAAGGGCATTTTCATGAAACTCGAGTCATTTTCTTCGTTTTTGTCGAAGAATACAGATATTTTTTATAATAAAAAAGGCAAACGCTATTGTATTATTTATAATATAATTTGTTCTTATTATTTTATTTTGAGTTCTAGTTAATAATTAAAAAGTTGAACATTCAATTATTATTATATTGACTAATTGAACTTAGTGGGTGGGGGCTTCTAGCATATAGTGACATAGTAGTGACGTAACAGTCCTCTTTATATCTTATTATTATTTTTAAAATATTCCAGGAAACATAACATAAATATTCTAGATATCCAACCCCTATTTATTAATCATAAACCAAAATATTCTAACTTCCCTATTGTTCACACCGAACCTACCATAAAAATGGTAACTAAAAAAAGTAAGTGGACCTGACCCATTGAATCATGACTACATTGGCTATGCTGATATTTAAATTCAATATATATATTAAATTGTACAAAGCGGGTTTTTTTATTTCCTTTTTTAGTTGCTTATATCACAAAAGACAAGAATTTGTGATCATAAAAGACAAGAATTTGTCTATATTTGTGATTTGATTTTCTTGTTAATGGACGCTCTATAGGAGTAAATCGCTATTCTTTTCCAATACATATTATATTCTTTTCTGATACATATAATATATATATATATAATATATTGAAAAATCCATTTTTTTAATATCTTTCCTTAATTTCAAAATCTAATTCCCATATTGTTTTGTTGTTTTGTTTCAGCAATGTGAATAGAGGACGAACGTGAGAAAGGGGCCTTCGGTTACAGTTTATCATTATTTCATTTAGGGGCAAGGTAAAAAGAAATTTTCCTTTTTTTGTTGAACTCGTTAAAAGTTATACTTTGGAATCTGAGTATAGGACAATTCAGGGTTCACATGGTTACATAGTAAAGATTAGATGAATTGCACTCATGGATTTACCTAGGTCAGTTTATCAACCAATAGAAAATAAAAAATAATTCTTTTTTTGAAAACCATTGTATTCCAAAGGGCATGGAACAACGAATCGTCCATACATAATTGAACTATCGCATGCCCTGAAAATGAGACGACGTGTTCGAAAATGGTTAAAGTAGTTGAATAGGAGGATCACTATGACTATAGCTCTTGGTAAAATTACCAAAGAAGAAAATGATTTTTAATATTATTGATGACTGGTTACGGAGGAAGCGTTTTGTTTTTATACGCTGGTCTGGCCTATTGCTCTTTCCTTGTGCTTATTTTGCTTTAGGGGGTTGGTTCACAGGTACAACTTTTGTAACTTCATGGTATACTCATGGATTGGCCAGTTCCTATTTAGAAGGTTGTAATTTCTTAACTGTCGTGGTTTCTACCCCTGCAAATAGTTTAGCACATTCTTTATTATTATTATGGGGACCTGAATCGTAATTATCATAACTAAGAACGAGTGAGTATTAAAATAAATAATTCTCTTTTGGGAAAATCAACACACCAATATAATGTATGGTGAAGGTAAAGTTTATGGAAGGAAATATCATGAAAACCCTCACTCGTGCAGTGCTTGGTGAACCGAGGTCAACTTTTTACTTTGCGATGGAAACAAGTACCAGCATAGCTTATGGTTTGATCACTCTTATGGAGAAGATTGAGGACCTTCAAGTTAATAATACCGTTTGGGAGTGTTTGAACGATATGCGAGATCGTTACCTATTTCAACGATTTGTGTTATACAATAGTCCCATTGTGTGTTTTGAAGTAGTAGAGTTGTATCTTCCATAGAGAACATTTCATCAATTTGGATACGTTCAACCAATAATTGCAACTACTTTTTCTTTAGAGACCATAAAATGAAGTCATTAGAAAAATCATATAAAAAGGCACATTCTGATTCAGGAGATTTTGGCTAGAGTGAGCAAAGAAACCATCTTTTGAATGAGAGTTTAACATCAAACCGTGTCATACACCCTTGGGATTACGTTGAAATGTATATGTGGGGGTATAGATTTATCTCACATCCTATTGTTGCCAATCCACAACCACAAATTACCGAGCCCATGCATGTTAGCGGAAACAATTCGCTTTTTGTCTGCATTGTAAGTCAATACTTTCGATCAACTTATTGTTTTAAGGTTTGTTCCATCATATGTTTAGTTTTATAAGTATAACTTGTAGAAATGGAGCCTTTGACATATTGCGGACTTCATTAGATCGTGTACTTCTAGCAACTCAATGTCCCAAGGGCTCGAAAGGGTAGAAGGAATTAGAAAGATGAGCCGCTCGATATTTTTGGTGAACAATTGCATGTCGAAGAATAAGGAAAAGTGGAAGGATCTAAGGCGAAGAAGAGCAAGAACAAAGAGGGTGAAGGAGCAAGTAAACATGCAAAGAAACCTTCGAGGAAGAAGAAAACTTGATGCAAAAGTTAGTTGTATGTTTATTTAGGTTTGGTGGTGTGTTATGACTTATTTTGGTATGTTTATTGGATATCGAAGTATGGTGTGACTTATTTTGGTATGTGATGACCTTTTATTGTATATTATGGTTATGTAAAATCTTGAAGTTGACTTAAATTGTGTTTTATGAATGTGTGATGGTTTATTGACTTGTTTATGCGTTATGTTATTTTTTGTTATGTATCTATCATGGTTATATTACTTTGCAAAGGATGGTCATGTTCATACTTGTGATGATAATTCATCATACTTGTGTTCGTACTTATTTTTGTTGTTATGTATAAACCGTCATTGTGTTCATACTTATTTTTATGCAAAGGATGGTTGTGTTCATACCATGTTCATACAGTGTTCCTATTGTCTTGTTTACACTTGCTTATTGACCTAATAATGACAGTTGTGTTAACCGTTTACCGTAGTATAGTTGTTGCATGAATATGTAGCAAATATGCTAAATAAAACTAAAACATCCTCTTAGAATTTATTTTATCTTCCAAAATGTTCATGATTAGGATAAAAAGGTGAAAAGAAAAAAATTATATGATTGGAAAAGTTATCATCATCATTGTCTTTTACATTTTTTACCTTTAACAATGGTAAATTCACCTTTAACGTGCCAATGGCGATAACATACCACCGTAGCGTAATATTGAACATCAATCACTTGGTAATGGTATGATAATGGTAAATTAATTATTACTATAATAGCCTCAATAACTCAGAAATAAATTGTTTGATAACAAGAGTGATACTTTATTCAAGCAAAGCTCTCATTATGATATCTTCGGGGTTCGAACACTTGACCTCTAGAACCTTAATCTAAAACATAATCTCTCTAACGACTTGAGCTAAAGGTCTTTGACAGGAATAACTCAGAAATGTAAAAGTAATGAACTAAGAGTGTGGATAACTTGGAATTAGATTTCAATATAGTCACATCAGATTAAAGGTTGGTGACGTTTGTGGACACAGATCCAATTAGAGAATGCATAGAGGTTAAATAAGAAGCATGGATTATTATGACTTTTAATTATGTAAATAATTTCATATTGATTTTCAGTTCATATTACCAAAATTAACATGGAATAAATAAACAGTTAGCTACAATTATTTAATAATTAATACTTAGTATTTCATAGTTAATGATAGAGATAAGGGTATGTCCTAAGGGCAATTCTGTAATTTATTGTAAATTAAGTAAATCTATAATTAATTCTTGTTCGTAATAAATGTGTTTTCTTTCTGTTAAATATATGTTATAATATGTTTTAGATAATTAAATGCTTAACTAAAATATATTTAATAGAAAATGCTTAAATGGTGTGTTTGTGATAGTAATTACAAATAGTTGTAATCATGACTATTATATCACAATATTATAAAACATATCATTTTAAATGTTCCTAGTCAAGATGCATCGAGACTAGATGTCGATGTATCCATTGAGACTAGAGCACGTAACGCTCTTCAAATGTTGGTAGTGTATTACTCATGATTGTTGGGGGCACCTAGGGGTTATGTATTGACACTTATTGGATAACTATGGAGTGACTTACTCTATAGTTTTCTATTGGTTAATATAATAAAAGTCACATAAAATATCGATACCACTAATTTACCAGGTTCTATTGACTTGGGTATACTCTCGATCTTTAATATGAAAGCTCCGCATTGATTATAGTCAAATAATAACACGGTGTACATCGAGGGGTCAAATGGAAGTAATGGAAGTGAAACACCATTCAAGAGAGGATTCGCCTTCTTGGTTATATTAGGTTCGTATCACGGTCAACTCAAAGTCAAAATCTCTAGCTAGAGTTATTCAGTTAATATTAGTTGTTATTATTGAACTAAGAACTTTGTGTTTGGACTACAGAGTTGAATACGGATAATATTGGAATTTTAACCATTACCGAATTCCATAAGTCCAAGTGATATAGTTTTGATCGAGACAATTGGCATAAAAATAGTTACAACCAAGTAACGCTTAACAAATTGGATTTTACTGAAACCAAGTAAGCAATAAATTTAGCTAAAATGTCACACCACCTATTAAGTGATGTATGAACATTAATATTCGAATAGTTCGATGTTAAACATTGACCAAATTTACTCCTAACGAGTCACACAACCGAAACAATGAATTCTCCTTTGATCAAACAATTTAATTAATTTGTAATTATTACAAATTAGTTATATTAATTAATATTTGTGAAATATTAATTCTAAAATTTGATTTCGATTTGATGCATAAATATTATTAAACATATTTATAAAAATTATAAATATATATCGATATACGATATTGGTAAGCACTAAATTGTATTTAATTGCATAATATTTTATTTGGACTCAAAATTGCTTTAAAGCCCATTAAGAGAGCTGATAGGATCAGCTCATATAGGGATAATAAGTGCAGCCGAATGATAGGGTTGTAGAGATTTGAAATGGATGACTGAGTGGAAAGGTGATTGAGTAAAAGATGAGATCTCAAATTTTCTCCTTTTCTTCCTCTATTTAATCTTCTCTAAGTTAATTTGATATTGATCTTTTGGAGCCTACATCCCTATGCTTTGTCGGCCAAACTCCCTTTCACATCTTTCTATTTTCTCAAGCTCAAATCAAATCGATTCAATTGCTATTCAACAGTTGGTGGCCAACCGTTCAAGGACTAGCACTCTTTTGGATCAAAAATTGTTTCAAAGATCATACTTCATCATTTCATATTGTACTTCAAGGCATTGGAATAAAGTATACCTTTGACCAAAATATAATTATACATGCTTAGATATAATATTTTTATACACATATTTTATATCATTAATTAGGTGACGACTCGGATATGCGAATTATATTATCATAATTGTTTTGGTCGTATGTATGTATATATTTATGAAAAATTCTTATGTTCATACCCATAACAGCATGACTCAGAGATTAAGAAAACATTTTTGTTTCTTTAATTATATATGTGTGTGTGTGTGTGTGTATTGTAAATATATGAATATAAATATTGTTTATAATTAATTACTTCATCATAACTTTATATATAAATATTATATAAATTTTATATATAGTATTATGCAGATATTATATTCGACGGTAATATATATATATATTATTATTATTTAAATAATTTAATTACATATATTAAATATATTAATATTTATATTGTATAAAAATTATGTTTCACATTTATAAAATTTAATTATCACCAAATACAAGCTCGGTAGAAAAATAAATTATTTAAAAATATTTATAATATAAACCAAAAATTGATAATTAATTATGAAATTATTTTTAAATCATAAAATTACGAAATAAATTTTCTGAGTACAAAATATCTTTTATAAATTTACTTGAAATTTAAATTTCAAAATTATGTTACCAAATTACTAATATTTTAAATTAAAATCATAAAAAAATTAATTAAAACAATATTTAAAAAAATCATAAATTATTTTTGAGTAATGCGCAAGATCAAATAAATATTTTATTAAAAATACATTTATGTATTTATCATATTAAATCTGTATTTTAATATATTATTATCCATTTATAAATAAGTAGTCAATATAATACATATATAAAATTAAAATATATTTTATTTACATACGTATATTTGTTTATGGTTTTAAAAAATTATTATTTATATTATTTAATATGTTTATAATTTATTTAAACATTTTCACATAATTATAGTTATATATTGTTAAAATTTCAAAGTTATATTTATAAGCATATGTATATATTTATATACATTTATATTCATATAAAAAATTAATTAAAGTTTATATGTATATATATATATATAATATTTTATATATGTAAATAAAAGTACATAAACATACATTCGAATAATATATCTGCATATTGGACTAGCTAACGTGTCCGTTCCGATGTAAATCCCAACATCTAAACTCAGGCATGTTATACCTTTCCTGAATTAATATATTACATGTGCACACACATATATGTGTATATGATGTACATATGTGTGTGTCTATATATGTAAATTATAGCATAAATTAAATAAAATATATTTATCTATAAATTTAGATAAAATAAAATATTTTACTTAAATAAAATTTGAAAATGTTCCAAATAAACTAGACTGCATAGGCCTTATAAAGATCTAATAGGATTTTTTTTTTTGAAATTCACATATAACTTCAGCTGCGGGGTGATATAGTTCTAACAATGGTATAAGAGCCCAGTAGCCTATGCGGCCTAAATTAGTCATGTTAGGATTAACTATTAAGCTCACCAAATAGTAAGGTGTCTAGAAAGGTAGCATCTAGAATTGGCTTTGGGAAATCAAGTACTCTATCTTACCTGACAACCAACCTGGCTTGAACAGATTTGTGAGCCCAAAAGTTGTCCCTAATACTAAATACCAAATTTTAATTGGGCCTTGGGCTAATTTTCAAATTCGATTTGAAAGATAAAAAAATATAAGATTTTAAATTTAAAAGTTAAATTTAAAATAAAATATAGTTATATTATAAAAGTTATAATATGCTATAAAAATTCAAAATGTTTGAAAACATAAATATATTAATTTCAAATTTCAAAAATTTATTAATAATATTAAAAAATTAATTAAATGAGTTAATTAATTAATAAATGTATACGTGTTTTATATATTATATGATATGTGGTTTGAAGAAATATTTAAAATAACATAAGTATATATGTATGTATATGATATGAATTTTAAAATTAATATAAGTTAACTAAAATTATTTAATTAAATAAATTAATTAAAAGGTTAATTAATTAAATAATGTACATATGTATACGGTATATGTGTTATACTATAAAGGTTATAGTATATAATAAATATTAAATATAAATGTAACATTAAGATAATATAAAATTAATTAAAATGTTAATTAATTAAACTTAATTAAATAATATTTAATTAGTGTAATATTATACATAAAACTATTATATAAGTAATGAATATAAACGTTATATATTAAAAAAAA
Source organism: Allium cepa (assembly GCA_030765085.1). Taxonomy (NCBI): domain Eukaryota; kingdom Viridiplantae; phylum Streptophyta; class Magnoliopsida; order Asparagales; family Amaryllidaceae; genus Allium; species Allium cepa. The sequence continues at coordinate 757,297,849 of CM060939.1, read as the reverse complement.
CTTATATAATATGGTCGTATAACCTTAACTAGACTTAAGAAATAAATATATACATAAATGTACATATACCCGATTTACGATGTGTCCAACACTTGAATCACGAGAGTAATTCACAAGAATTATATTATTCCATAAGTTCATATCACACAATATTATATATATTAAAATTATGAATCTTTAATATAATGTTATCCTCTACCATATATATTAATAAATTACTTGCATACTCCTTAGTTCCTAAGCAAATTCAAGCTAGGAATGTTATGTGTAGTATTATTAATACACTGAATAAACAATGTAAGATAACTATATGTATTTTTTGAGAAAACTCAAGGTACATATACTGTCGCGATATGGTAGGTACGAGTGAATAATTTCATTTTGATTTGTTAAGAAAACTCAGGGTCGAAATGAAATTAAGATAATGTACCTAGGGTTAGGAGTTGTATACGATACAACTAATAAGGAGTTATCCATCGTCCATGGAGCTATGACTTGTTGAGCACACTCAAGGTCAAAATTTTATGACGGACGAGTCCCAACACCCACTAATAAAGTCGAATTTTTTTTATATTTTGAATTAGGGTTTGATGAAACATAAAAGGCTAGTGAGAGCTTATAAGTAAAATGAAACATAAATTTTAATCTTACCAGTATAATAAGAATATCTACTATAATTTGTCATAATAATCTATCACTTAAACTTGCATAAAATATCAATTCCAAAACTATTTTATGAAAATGTTAAGCTTACTGGACCTAACTATACCTTGCTAAGAGCAATTAATTAGCATTGGCTTACGAGTGCCTTTGGATTACTATTACATGTGAACCAAAACAACAAACCTTTGATGATATGGACGTCGTACTACGACTTACTTACGAAAAATGGGTGTCAAAACCGAGAGATCACCCAAGTAATAATGCTATATAAGTTAGATAAGTCGTTGTAGAGGCAACACAAAAAATGTCTGTCCATTAAATATTTGATACTCTTAAAGCACTGTTTGGTGAATAGTGACGTTCCGCAAGGTACAAGCTTACGAAGAAGTTGTTCAATACAAAAATGACCAATGGGAAAAAAGTGGACGATTATGTGCTGATGATGAATGACTATATTGATAGGCTTTTGCGATTAGATGTGCAGATAAGCAACGAAATGCAAGTGGATTTAATCCTTGGTTCTCTAACTCCTCAGTATAGACCGTTCATACTGAATTATAACATGAACCAGTTAAATGTGAATTTCATAGAGCTCCTAAATATGTTGAGGTTGGGTGATTCACATTCTAAGGATTATGGGACATTATTGTGGTAAAGGGTAGTGCATTATCTTCGAAGAGTTTAGAGAAACGAAAAAGAGAAGGTAAGAAAAGGAAGAGTAAGAAGACTGACGATAAGGGTGAATGTCACCATTACCATAAGAAAGGTCATTGGAAAAAGGATTGCCCTGACTACTTGAAGATTGTTGGAAAAGGAAGAAAAATGGTTCTATGGCTGCATTAAGTACATTTATGATTCAAAATTATTTTGTAAACAATAAACTATCTTGGGTCTTAGATACTAGATCTCATACTCATATATATCTAATTCAGTTACATGAGATTAGGAACTAACATCGCATAACAAAAGGAGAGATAAAGCTCCAAGTTGTTGATGGATTTATTGTAGATCCAACGACGGTAGGAGATTATCATTTAGTTTTGCCTAGTGGAGTAGTATTAAATAATTGCTATTTTGTAGAAATCTTTATTTTTGGGGTTATTTTTGTTTCCAGATTGTCTAAGATTGAATATATTTCATTGTGAAAATAATGTTATGAACATTAGTTTGGATGCAAATAAAATCTGCGATGGTATTATGCGATTAATGCTAATTATGCATGTTTTGTGAATAATTATTCTAACAATATAAATGATTGTTATCTTTGGCATTGTAAGATAGGTCATAATAGTGAGAAACGACTACACAAATTGAAAAACAAAAGTTTTCTACCATCAGTTGATTTTAAATCATTTGACACATATGAGTCATATCTCAAAGATAAAATGACCAAGCACCATTTCAGTGGGAGTAATGAAAGAGTTGATGAATTCTTAAGGTTAGCGCATGGTGATGTATGTGGTCTAATGCATGTAACTACCAAAGATAATAGGTCTTACTTTATTACCTTCGCTAATGATTTCTCGAGACTAGGATATGTATATCTTATGTAGAACAAATCTGATGTCTATGATAAATTTGATGAATATAAAAATGTATTAGAAAACCAAACGGGCCGAAGATTAAAATTCTTTGATCAGATCGAGAAGGTGAGTATGTTGGACAGGATTTCGAACAATAGTTAAATGATAATGGGATTATCTCTTAGGTTGCTCCACCCTATACTTCGCAACACAATTGCGTGTCTAAGTGAAGGAACATAACCCTATTAGATGTGGTTTGTTCCATGATGATTAAGGCCGAGTTACCTCAGTCCTATTGGGGATATGCCCTAGAAACTGTGGCGCATATGTTGAACTTATTACCCACTAAATCTGTGCCTAAAACGCCATATGAGATGCGATATGGTAAGAACCCAATTCAAATATCAGAAGATGTGGGTTTGGCTGGTATACATTAAGAACGTTGGTTTGAATAAAATAAAGGCAAGATCGATACTATGTAAATTCATAGGATATTCCAATGACTCGATGGGAAATATAGTCTATAATACTGAGAAACAAAACTTTATTGTTTCTCGACAAGCTGTCCTTTTAGAAAAGGGATTTCTGCCATAGAAAATTAACAACAAGGTTGTAGACTTAGATGAGATCTAGGACATTAATGGTAAGGTCGAACCATCGGGAGAATCAAATACACCCGTATACAAAAACACGCAACCTATTAGAAGGTTCGGTAGGAATCTCGCGCACTAAAGAGATACTATGGTTTTCTCATAGATGGCGAGAAGGAATACCGTGTCTTAGATGATGACCCTTCTCTGTTTTTCCGACAAGCACTGCAGAGTAAAGACTTCGCATTCTAGCTTGGAGCTATGAAATCTGAGATGGACTCCATGTTCGAAAAAAAAAGTTTGGATTTTTTCAGACATACCCAAAGGGATAAAATCCACCAGTTGCAAATGGATTTTTAAGAAAAAGCTAAATGCAGGCGAAGTGGAGATTTAAAAGACAAGGGTAGTTGTGAAAGGATTTCATCAAATTTAAGGCGTTAATTATGATGAGACATTATCGCCCGTAGCCATGCTTAAATTTATTCGGATTATGCTAGCTATCGCTGTATTCCATGACTATGAAATATGGAAAATGGATGTAAACATGGTTTTTCTAAATAGTGATTTAGAAGAAACCGTTTATACGTCGCGGCCCGAGGGTTTTATGGCCGTCAGTAGGAGTGAGGGCAAGGCTTGCAAGTTGTTGAAGTCCATTTGTGGACTTAAACAAGCTTCAAGAAGTTGGAACGAGTGTTTTCATAAAGTAATCAACTAGTTTGGTTTTTATCAGAACACAAAGGAAGTATGCATATATAAAAAGGAATAAGGCAACTTATCGTATTCTTAGCGCTCTATGTCGATGATATAGTATTGATTGACAATGACATTTCACTGTGGTAACAGTAAAAACTTGGCTTTCCAAGAACTTCTCCATGAATGATTCGGGAGAAGTAGCATATGTACTTGGTATGAATATCTATGGAGATAGATATAAGAGGCTGCTAGGATAATCCCAATCCATATACATAGACATCATACTAAAAAAGTTTAGTATAAAGAATTCCAAGCATGGAAATGTTCCAATGCAGTTTGGAATTATCCTTTCTAAAATGGATTCTCCTCATACAGATGAGAAGAAAGAGAGTATAAAGAGGATCTTCTATGCTTTAGCCATCGGGTCCATAATGTTGGCTATGCTATGTACAAGTTCGGATGTAGCATATGTATTAGGATGCGCAAGCCGATACCAGCCTAATCTTGGAGAAAAATAATGGACGGTCGTAAAATATATAGAAGATAGTAAATTGATTTGGATTATGTTGTTACGCTTAACGGCAGAGCCATTAGTTGGAAAGTTCCAAGTAAGAAACAGTAATTGATTCCACGATGGAGGCCGATTACATTGCCCTCAATGAAGCAGCTAAAGAGGCAGTCTAGATGCGTAAGTTATTGAGTGATCTTGGAGTGATTTTCAATAATAATAATCCTACGGCATTGCTCTATGATAACAATGTGGCAATATAGATGGCATAAGAGCCTAGAGTACAAAAGAAGTCATGACATATTCTTTGGAAGTTCCACCTGATTAGAGAATTTGTTGAGAAGAAAGAGGTATTGATAAAAAAAAGGGCAGATACCAAGGATAACATAGCAGATCTACTCACTAAGGGTCTAACTTAGTCGGCTCTTGAGAAGCTGATTAAAGGATGGGATTAAGATTCCATAATTGGATCCAATTGCAAGTAAGAGACTGATAGAGTTAGCGGTATACCATAGGGACAATTCTGTAATTTATTGTAAATTAATTAACTCTGCAATCATTTCTCCTTCGTAATAAAGGTATTTTCTTTCTGTTATATATTTGTTATAATGTGTTATAAATAATTAAATTCTTAATTAAAATACATTTAAAATAAAATCCTTAAATGGTGTGTTTACGATAATAATTACAAATAATCATAATCATGAGTATTATATCACAATATTACAAAACACATCATTTTAAATATTCCTAGTCAAGACGAATCGAGATAGGATATCGATGTATCCATTGAGACTAGAGTACGTAACGCTTTTCAAATGTTGGACAATGTATTTCTCATGACTGTTGGGGAACCTAGGGGTAACATACTGATGGTTACTGGATAACTATGAAATAACTTGCTCGATAGTTTTTTGTTGGTTAATATAACTAAGGTCAAACAGAAAATATCGATGTGACTGATTTATACAGTTCCCTTGAATTGAAAATACTTCAGATCTTCAATATGGAATCTACGCTTTGATTATAGTCAACTCATGGCACGACATCCATCAAGTGACTATGTTAGGCCGAGTGGAAATATTGGAAGTGAAGCACTATTCAAAAGAGGATTCATCTCCTTTGTTAAATGGTCATAGTATCACGGTCAACTCAAGTCAACTTATAGTCAAAGCCTTTGGCTGGAGCAGTTCGGTTAATAATAATTGTTATTATTTAACCAAGGACTTTGTATTTGGACTGTAGAGTTGAATATTGATGAAATTAGAATTTTGACCATTACCAAATTCCATAAGTCCAAAGTGTATAGTTTTGATGAAGAAAATTGGTGTAAAAATAGTCACAACAGGGTAACGCTTAACAAAGTAAAATTGGATTTTACTAAAATCAAGAAAACCATAAATTTAGCCAATATGTAACACCGCCTGCTAAGTAACGCGTGAACATTAATGCGAATAGTTCGACATTAATCGCTGACTAAATTTACACCTGACAAATCACACAACCGAAACGATGAATTCTCCTTTGACCAAACAATTTGATTAATTTGTAATTGTTGTAAATTAAATAATATTTGTGAAACATTAATTATAAAATTTGATTTTAGTTTAATGCATAAATATTATTAAATATATTTATAATAGTTATAAATATATTAATTGATATATGATATCGATAATTGTTAAATTGGATCTAATTGCATAATATTTTATATGGACTCAAAATGAGTGTAAAGCCCATTAAGAGGGATGATAGGATACCCTCATATAGGGGTACTAAGGTGCAGCCTAATGATAGGGCTAGAGAGATTTGAAATAAATGGCTAAGTGGGAAGGAGATCAAGTAAAAAATGAGATCCCAAATTCTCTCATTTTCTTCCTCCATTTAAGCATCTCTAACTTCAATTGATATTGATCTTTTAGAGCCTCCATCCAATAAACTTTGCTAGCCGAACTCTCCCTCTTATCTCTCCATTTTCTCAAGCTCAAGTCAATTCAACTACTATTCGATAGCTTGTGGTCAATGATTCAAGGACTAGCACTCTTTTGGACTGAATTTTTTTTTCAAGGAGCATACATCATAATTTCAAGGTGTACTTCAAGGCATTGGAAGTTAGGTATATTTCTGACCGAAATATAATTATTCATGCTTAGTTGTAATATTTTTATACAAAATATTATATACTGTTAGTTAGGTGACGATGCTGATATGCAAATTATATTATGACAGTTGTTTTGGTTATATGTATATGTGTACTTATAAAAATGTCATATAAATTAATTACTTCATTACAACATTGTATATGAATGTCATATAAATTTTATATATAGTGTATTATACATACAAGATATTATATTTGGTAGTAATAAAATATTATATATTGATAAATATTTATTATTATTTGAATCATTTTATTACATAAATTATATATACATATTACAAAGATTATGTTTCACATTTTATAAAATTATATTATCACAAAATACATGCTTTGTAGAAAAATTAAAAAACATTTTTTCATTATTTTAAAATATTTCAAATATAAGCCCAAAATCAATAATTAATTACAAAATTATGCAATAAATCTTCTAAGCACAAAATATCATTCAGAATTTTATTGGAAATTTAATTTAAAATCATGTTTCAAAATTATTTTATATTAATATTTTAAATTAAAATTGTATGGAAATTAATTAAAATAATAGTTTAAAAAAATTAAAAATTATTTTTGAGTCATGCACAAGACTAGGCAAATATTATTATTAAAAGTGTTTTTGTGTATTTATAAGTGTTAGTCTATATTTTAATATATTATTATTCATTTATGAACAAGTAATTAATATAATTCATATATATAATTAAAAATATATTTTATTTACAAATATATATATTGTTTATAGTTTTTCTAATTATTATTTATTTTATTTAATATATTTATGATTGATTTAAACATTTTCATATAATTATATATTTATAGCTAAATTTTGTAATTGTATTTATAAGTATATATGTGTATATTTATAAAAAAATAATAATTAAAGTTTGTATATATATATATAATATTTTATATATGTAAACAAAAGTATATAAACATTCATTCGGACAATATATTTGCATATTGGATAAGCTAATGTGCCTATCGCGATGTAAATTTCAGCATCTATACACAGACATGTTATATCTTGTATGGATTGATATGTTACGCATGCACACACACGTGTGTGTGTATCTATGTGTATGATACATGTTATATGGATATATATATATATATATATATATATATGATAATATAAGATAAATAAAACCATATCAATTTATAAATTTAAATAAAATAAAATATTTTATTTAAATAAAGTTTTGAAAAGTTTATTAAGCTATACTTCATAAGTCCAATATGGAATAACACACAAGTCAGACTATGTCTAGAATAAAGATATCAACAAGTAATCACAACTAGCATGTGTAAGACAGGATGATAAAACTAGGGCTGAATATCGAGCGAAACGGACCGGACATGTCGACATTCGAACTCGGACCGAATCTTATATCGGACGAGTGTATGTCCGATTCAATAAACATTGGACGAATTTACTGTTGTTCAAAATCGATCCGAAAATTTTAATGACAGTCTGAGTCGGGTTCAATAGACTTATCAAAAAAGAATCGGACCATAATCGGATCCAAAATCGGACTCGGACGAACAAGGTATCAACATTTTATGAAACAGAACTTGTTTGCAGTTTGACCGAAAAATGATACATGAGAAAATTTCGAGGTAGAAAGGATATTATCGAACATTTTTCACAAAAGTGGTAACTATTTCATAATTTAAAACTCAAATATATGAACATAAAATTAGACCAAAACACGGATTTTCAAACATAAATTGGTCTTAATAAAAAAATATTGCTGCACAAAAATATGACCATAAAAGTTACAGAGAGAAGCACCAAGCATGGGAACAACTCATAACTTAATTACTTTGAATTCACTATAGCTTACTTCTTTCTCAAAAAACCAACAGCCTAAGACGAATTAAACATACCATGCTTAATCATTTAGATACCATAATTCCAAGAAGAAAACATGATAACACCATATATTTCACAAAATAGTAGATAGCTTGCATACAAGTCATCCTAACATTCATGACATATATAGTTTAGTTAATTACTAAATTTGCAACTTTCTTTCAAGTTTCAACCTTTAACAACTTTAGCACTATTCCCAATAATAGCTAACATAATATTACAGTCCACCTGAAAGAGGAGGTAGCACTGTTTGATTATTGGACTAAACTTCATGTGATTATTTAAGGATCTAAAACATACCTCTAGGATCTAACTCACCAATAACTTCATCCAAAATATTCAAATTTTATTGATTCCATATCTTCCTCATCATGCTTATCTTGAAATAGTTACATATTAAAAATTGATTATAAGCATGAATATTAATAAGATGAATCAAAATATTGCATACAGCTGAACTAGTACCACGTTTTAAGAAATTAAACGTTTCAATAAAGTTCTAATGTATGGAAATATATAAAATTCTTACCTCATAATTCTTCAATGCATATTTTTTACGGAACCAATCTCCAGTGCAGATTATAGCTTCTACCGTTTCTGGCTTTAGAGAGCTTCTGAAATGATCCAAAACTCTACCACCAGCACTGAATGCGGATTCTGAGGCAACACTACTAATAGGAATAGAGAGTATATCTCGAGCCATAATTGATAATATTTTGTATTTTGAAGCATTTACTTTCCACCATTCCAACACATTGAAAGAGTCTTCAGATTCATCAAATTTATAACGATGTTCTTTTAAATATAACTCTAGTTCAGATTGTGTAGTTTCCACCACATCTGATACATCAGCCCATGTTTCAAACTCACTTCTACCTTTTATTTTTCTCCTTTTTTCTATACCACTAGATGTATTTTCTTTGGTTGCTTAGAAGTTTTATTATTTGCAACCATAGCATATTCAGAATATAATTCCTCCAAAGAAAGCGTAACAAATTTTATATTTCGTTCGGATTTAAGTTTAGAGTAAATCCTAGGAAAACAGAATTGTATAAGCTTCATTTTGTACCTTGGATCTAAAATAGCAGCGATGGACAATATAAGTTACAATCACTCCAATACTTGTCAAATTTATCTTTCATTTTATCTAACATTCCCTTCATGAATAAGGAACCTTCATATTCTATTGATTTCTCATTTATGGTTGCTTAATTTTCCAAATTTTGGGAAGAAACAAGTTGGAAGTTGGATAAGTTGTACCAAAAAAACGGTTGATGCTTTGTTAAAGACCTCCAAAATCTTACATATAAACTCGGCTCTTTCCCAATCCATTGCAGATGGCAACCAAACATAGGGTGGATCTCTTTCTTGATACATAGAAAACACTTTTTTAAATTTTAGAGCATACTCTATCATTGCATAAGTAGAGTTCCAACGGGCTGGGACATCAAGTATTAAATATTTAGACATGGGAAGTTGCAATTGTTTTACAATGTCCGCAAAATAATTTAGGCATCGAGGTGACATTTTAAAGTACTTTACACTTTCACGAATATTTTGAATTACTTTTTTGATCTCACTTAATCCATCTTGAACAATTAAATTCAACACATGTGCACAACATCGAACATGAAAAAATCTACCTTTGAAATAAAGTTTACCTTTCAACATAAAATTTTACCATAAACTTCTCACAGCAACATCATTAGAAGATGCATTATCTAATGTTATCATAGATATTTTATTCTTAATACCCCAATCCAAAAGGTAAGAAAAAATAGCATCAGTAATCGCAAGTCCAGTGTGAGGTGGTGGTAGAGTAGCAAAATTTAAAATACGCTTTTGCAATGTCCATTCAGAGTCAAGAAAATGAAAAGTGCATATAGCCTATTGTTTTGTTTGATGTCCAAAGATCAGAAGTTAAACTCACTCTACTAACACCTTTTAAAACATCCTTCAACGCTTTTTTCTCAGATGCATGCAATTTCATACAATCATTTTTTATTGTTGCTCGTGATATCTTTTGGGATTTAGTATTTGACAAAACAATATAAAGAACTCATGTTCAAGCATATTAAAAGGGTACTCATGCACAACAATCATGGTAGCAAGAATCTCTTTTATTTTTCTTTTATCAAATTTATGGACTGCTAATTAGCCAATCAATCCGCTTTTAGAAACCTTTTCCATCAAGAAGTCCTTTCCTAACAACTTTTGATGGTTTTCTTTAGCATTACGAACATGACATTTATTTAGATGTCTCTTAAATGTAGTTGTGCATCCATTACTAGTTCTAGTTAATTTTTTATCATAATGAATACACCTTGCAAATAGTTTAACATTAACATCTTTATCTTCTTCTTTAATTTTCTCAAACTCCAGCCAAACTTGGGATCACTTTTTTATGGACTTTTTTCATCTCCAGTAGCAGTATATATAGCAGGTACAATAGTAGTTCCATCATCAGCAGCATTAATTTTTGATGTTTTATCTTCTGTATCTTCTTCAGTACTTGGGATGAGCTCAACTTGATTTCCGTTACCAACTATTGGCCGTTGATGTCGTTCATCATTCACCAAAAGTTCCACACCTAGCGGAAGAACAAAAAAACAAGGAGTCAATGAGTCATGTTTGCTAGATATTAACAGTTTAATGAATAGCTAAATTTCATGCTTGCCATATCCAGTTTAATCTACATGGATTTCATACATATATTAATTTTCTCATCCGATTTCATGTATTTCTCTATGAAATGTGAACTATATAATTATTGAATATAACAAAAGAAACATCAGTTGAACAAAACAAAAACAAAATAGTTGTCAATAACACCAGTTTAGTCAGCAAGGCATACATAAAAAAAGCATAAAAAGTTAAACGATTTTGAGATTTAGACAATAAGCAATGATAATGGATTAAAAAAAATCAATTATGTACTCATACCATAAGATTAAATTCATAAAACCCAAAAGGTATGCAAAAAATTCATTTCCATATTCATACAGCAAGCTAGATTTACACAGAATATATCAAGGTAAGAATCATTACTCATAAACACTAAAATTCTTTAAAGTTTCATTAACTTAAAAAAAACACACTGGGAGAATCTGAAAAAGCCATGGAAAAAAAGTGAAGTGGAAGCTTAAACAAGATATGAATATCTGATGTATGTAGATGAGAAATTGAATAAGAGGTGAATTTTTGCTGTATGTATGTAGATCAGAGGAGTAAAGCCGATTTGTGCTAATTTCTGATTCTAGGCTATGTGGATATAGAAATAGAAGTATGGATATTTTATTTCAATCGATTTTGAATTTTGATAATGAAATTGCAGGAATCAAAGGGTCTTTTTGGAGAAGTGAATCGTCACTTTGAATACCGAGAATAATGAAAGGTAAGAGATTTGTTTCTCACAGTTGAATAATTTAGGCATAAATAAGAGAAGAAAATTATGGCTATAATCCAAAATAATGTCATTTCCAAGTATTTTATTATACTCCAAAGATATCATCATTATTTACTTACTTTATCAGCAATAATTATTATATTTACTTTACGGTAAACAACAACTCAACTCCAAGTGTTCACGGACATTGCTCGGTCGGACATAACCATGTTCGAGTTTAGGTCCGTAAATTTGATCGGACTACTATTGTTGTTCAAACCCGGTCCATTTATCGGTTGAACAAAACATCGGTCGGATAATTTACGAGCTGGACCAAATCGGATAATGGACTGTCCTGTTCGATATTCAGCCCTAGATAAAACAAATGAACTATAAGGTAGATGGGAACACAACTAATCCTATCTTTAGTCATGCACACAACATGTCATAAATTGGTGAGATCACTATTAATCTGAAAAAATAAAACAATCATGCAATATATAACTTATAATGGACGAGCATATAGCTAGTCCCTTAAAACACACATACATTTATAAACACATGGCTGGTTACTAAAATTGGATAAGCACGCATCAAATCCAATAAAACAGACAATCGTCTTCATCAAAATAATCCACATATATTCCTACATCCAAACATACAAAGGGCAATATATGCTAATAAAAGAACAATTGGCAACATATGTCAATGGAAGGGAGTTGGAAAAACATGCCAATGAAAGATACGAGGATCGACCGTACTCTGGACAAACAGTCTCAAGTATAATCACGACTAATTAAGTGAAGAGCATATATAATATATGTGTATCTACCAAACAAACTAGAACCAAATGGGAGACTAACATCACACACTTTCTCCAGGAGACTACACATGTTCCCATCTAGCATGGCTTATACAGTCTTTAACCTTGACGGTCATCGTGACCCAAAATTCATTGGGTGCTAGTCAACACTAAGCCTCGATCATAACCGTGCAACTTCCCTGTGGTAACAGACTGCTGGCCTATGTGACAGTAGGGAAAATGCATAAAGCTATATAATAATAAGTGTAACATCCCCTATGTGGATGACCAAAACTAACTATCATGGATGCTTCAGTCATCCATAGTTATTAATCTTCGATGGTCAAATATGCGGGTGCTAGATTCATTAATACATAAATCATAAGAACAGGGAAAAAATTTACAATTCAAAAACATATTTCCACGATCCATTTAAAACATTTCATGTTCATTACATATTCCCAAAAACGTTTACTACGTTCCGCAAAATATAATTATTACATATACGCCAAGAATGACATATGAATATGCCCACTTGGTTGATCAGAATATATAATAAGGCTAATAAGTCTGCGTTTGCATCCAAATACACAGCGGAAAAAGATTACCCTAAATAACTAACTGCCTTCTGCATGCCTTCGGAAGCTTTATTTGTCTAATAAGAGAATATGAAAACCCTAAACCTCAAACTACTCAAAATCAATTGAGTATCTGAGAGTTTAAGTGGAAAACAAAAACTTCAAGTCAGACATAAAGCCTGACATGAATAATAGTCTATCATCTCAAACCAAATAGATATCTAGTAAGACCACACCGCATTGCGGAATGGATTTTGCCCTCACTAGTATCCTAAAACCTTTATAAAACCATATACTGTGCCCCAACATCCACAATGGTTAAAAACATAGTATTTCAAAACATTAAGATGATATGTAAAATAAGAAAATCAAATTTGGATTCCCATCCTCATTTATTCTGACTATCTGGTTCAACTATAGTTTCTAAGATTATTATTAACCTATTAGTTTTCGTGGGCAAACTAATAGCCTCTTAAACATTTAAAGACTCTCTATCCAACTACATAGTTTTCCTGGGATCACTAAGAACCTATTATTAACTCCAATATCTTTCTGTTTATCCTAGTTTTCATGGGCTAACTAGGAACCTATTAACTATCTATCCATGTCATAATCTGGGTATAGTTTTCAAGGGCTAACTATAAACCTATTGGCCCTTGCCAGTATCAATCATAGTTTTCATGGTCTTACTATGTATCTATCTAACATCTTCCTTTCAACATAGTTTTCATGGGTTTACTATAAACCTATCTATCTGACATCTTCTCTTAACATAGTTTTCATGGGCGTACTATAAACCATTGGCCCCTGCCAATATCATACGGTTTTCATGGGCTTACTGTAACTTATTGGCCTCTACTAATATCTTTTTTTATATTTTAGCATCCTATTTCTGGTCTTCCTAACCTCCAAAATGCAAATCTACTCATTCAGGAGTTTAATCAATTTATATTCACTACAGGGTTAACCTGGCTAGTTCTTCTATCCCTTATCAACAAAATGCAATTATGGGTCCGTTATATAGTGCATATAGTCATATTTGAAGAAGCAACATAACAACATAGTAATACCACTCCTGTGGGTTTAATTTATCAAAGATAGATTCTTCTTAAACCATCATAAAAACTCCTTTGATATAGCTATGAGTTTTTCCTTAATAGAGTTTTGGTCATAAAACCTTTCGATACCTTCAAAACTCAGCTTTCGACTTCATAAGATATCCTCCTTTGAAAGCTCTTAAAAAAATTAGGGTCCTGTAACGACTGCCTTTCTGGACAGTTTAAATCGACGTAAACCACATACGTCAGACTCAAACCATTTAGAAAGGAAGATTGTTATGGGGTAATAAGAAAATGAGAAAGAAATAAAAAAATACAGAATCTCGCAGCACAACGAAAAAATATAAAAATCAAATAACAGTTCATGAAGCTGTTTAAAAATACATTTGATTATTCTTTACAACACAAATATAAGAGTTACATAAACAGGAATAAATAAATAAATAAATGCAGCAGAATAACATGATGCGATGGAATAAATATAACAATAATAGTACAAATCTTCGTCTTCGTCCTCTAGAAATAAGGTCTTCAACCCTGAAATGCTCAGGCTGACTTGAGCGAATTGAAAAGACAAAACATTCGAGTCAGAACTAAAATATCTTATGTAAGTTAATCAACGGTAAATAAATATGAGTGGAACAGCATTAGAGATGCTTACAAGTGTAAAGTTTGCGATTTTTCGTCCACGAAAACCATTAATTGTTATATTTACCGTTATCCGATTTCTTGTTAAAGGATCGATAGGTGAATTTATATTTGATTGTCGTCTAATTGTCAATTGATTATTATTGCCTCTATGCACTAATAACTGAGTTTGAATTAGACTGACCAGTGTATTATTTTCTTTTGAATGTAATACTCGGGTTAAACCCAGTATTTTACAGCTTGAAGATTTTCGAGCAGCGAAGTTAGAGAGAGAGTTGGGGATAACGCTTCACTTTAGCTTTTCGGGGATTTATTTTTGTACTTAAAGAAATATTCCGCTGTATAAATTTAATGCATTGTATAAACACTGATATATTTACAAAAAATTCATTATGTAAAATATAATTATCCTGTGTTTCTGTGGCTGATTCTGTTTAAACTCTATAACTGAATAGCAATCCGTCATTTTGAACGTTTCAAGTTGGTTTAATTACCGACTGGGGAAGGTCAGAAGGGCGGGTCGTTACAAAAAGTCACCGGACAAATGGTAAATCCGATTGACATGAAATTTGAAACTATACAATAATATCACATTACGGATCCGATGAAACTGGTTTCGTCGAAATCCGAGACTTTTTGAAAAATGACTATTTTAACTTGCCAAATTAATATTAAAACAATTTCGATGCGTTTCGAGCTGCCACGATCAAACGACAACTCCGATTGCTACGAAAATTGAAATCCGATAATAACAAACTATTACGAATCCAATGAAACTGGTTCCGTCCAATTCTGAGACTGTTCAAAAATTGGCTATTTTACCGTCGACAATCAAATATTAAAATATTCAATTTTCACAAATTAACTTTTAATTCGATTTTAAAAGTTCCATAACATCGTTATAACTTCAATATGATATAATAAAATTTTAAAAATCATTTCCAATCATATTAAACCCAATTTACAATTATTTCTGTATTTTCACATATTAAATTATCGATTTAATTATTCAATTAAGTCCAATTATTCAAAATAAAATTTATTCGACTTATAAATTTCACTTATTAATATTTAAAATTAATTAAATATACAATTTTAAATTAATAAAAGTTCTGGGTCGTTACAACAAGGTTTGACATCTCCTATCCATTGTCTAACATGAGTGCAATGACTTAAGAGATGTTCAGGATTTACATCTTCTAAGGATCTGTTAAACTATCTACTATGTAATACAATATGCTATTATAATATGCCTACAGTAAAGTAAAGTATTAAGATAGCGTTAAGGCGTTACCCATTTCCACCTTAACACATTTTATATATATTCCTATAGTCTATACACTACCGTACGCTCCTCCGTAAACTAGAGGTTTACACAGAGGGCACTCCATTGGTATGGTACAAAATAAACTCGTAGAAGGTGCTCTAGGGCGTGTGAACACGACATTCGAGGCAATGTCAGGGTAGATATACCCATTGTGTATGTGGACAGGTGGTAACGCATAGTAGCTACTACCGCCCACCTCGGAACAAACTTCTAAATCAAATCAAGGGGTGGCTATGAATCAATCACAAAGTAATAGAATGGTATCGAAGAAATGTGTCTGATATGAGGAATGACCTCCCTTGGCCCGGCGTGGCTCCTATTTTAGTCACATCTAAGCTTACTCACGGGAGTCAAGGTCACGCCATACCTTATACAGAAATCGTTCGCCAAATCATCCTACTTCATTTCTGGAATCTTCACCACATGCACAGTTGTTAAAGTGGTTTTCAGTATTGGCAGACAATATGACAATATCCGACCCTGGTCTCTTTAACAACCAAACACTTATTTCACACCGGATGGTTCTTTTACATTTCAAAAGTCAATTCACAATGTATATAAAAATATCATATTCGATTCTAAATCATATCCCATTCGAAATCATATTCAATTTCAAACTATATTCACTTTAAAAATCATATTCACTTCCAAATCATATCACTTTCAAAAATCATATTTACTCTCAAAGTCATATTCATTTGAATTTATCAATAATATAGGTCAATTAAATCCTTGTTTCAAAATCATCCTATTACTTAAATATGTCATTTTCAAAAGGTATCAATTTCAAATTCCAACTTAGGTCATATCATCATTAACGATTTAAATATAAATACTTCCGCTTTACACCCTCCGAAATTTTAGAAAATAGTTTAGGTAATTATAAGTAGTTTATTTAGTTTAAAATAGTTTAAATAGATTTAAAATGGTTAAATAGTAAAGATAGTTTAGATAGATTCAAATTTAATTTAATTAGTTTTAAAACGATTTAAAAAGATTAAATATAGATTTAAATTATATTAAGTAGATTTTTAAATAAATTAAATAAATTTAAAATATATTAAATAGATTTAAATTATATTTAATAGCTTTAAAATAGATTTAAAATAAATTAGATAAATTTAATTAGTTTAAAATAGGTGAAATAGATTAAATTGTATTAAGTAGCTTATAATAGATTCAAAATAAATTAAAATAGTTTACATTGATAAAATAGTTTAAATTAGTTTATAATAGATTTCAAAGTTATATCCAACTGTGATGCCCCGCCTATATACCCACACTAGCCAAGAACACTACGGGGTAGTGCCGTCAACTAGCGCAGAGGATAAGGCTGTTGAGGAGCGACTATCCGCGTAATTGCTTTGTGCGAGCAACGATATGTCACATAGTACAACATGCATTTGGTTTAAGGAGGAAATCCGACATACCGGTACAAACTCAAAGCTACTACATAGTGGCTATACGTATTCTTTGAAAAAAAAATATAGAAATAAACATAACACAAGTCAGTCACAGACATCCATATCACAAAGGCGGAAATAGATATGAATATATAACACATGAAAGTGTACATCAGAGTTGTGGTCAAACAAGATCCACAATGTCACAAAAGAAGAGCTACAAGTGCTAGACAAAAGAATATGGATACATCAATGAGTCTATATCTCAAATGTATACAACAAAAACTACTAATCTAAGTAGTTAGCCAAAAGTCAGTGTGATAACCCCAGATGTGAAGTCAAGCAGAAGCAACTGTAACATCTCGGTCTGATCCGAATATTATTTAATAAGAAAATAATAAACGGATTAGTCTAGCTATAAATATCAGATAAATGATATAGAATAAGAGATATGACATAAATATATGATAACTATAAAGCCATACTGTGATAAGTATGCAATTGAAAATCAACTAGGGATTAATCAATATCACGAGAATCTTCTCAAAGATCAAAAGGAACGTCATACTCCTTATTCACCAAATCACCAAACTATAAATATTGACAATAATATCAATGCCAATCACAAAAGTTAATGACATACAAATTCACCAATGCACAAATATTGATAAAACTTATCAATGTAAATCACGAAAATTGGTGAAAACACAAAATTCCAGAAATCATCAATGGAAATCCAGAAATCACAAAAGGGGGAGGCCTATCACAAAACGGGAGCATGAAAACTCACCAACACGTGTATCGCAAAATGGAACGCTATTCCATGAGTGCTAACCATTAATTTTGAGCCGAAGCTCCACAAAAAAGGCCTGAAGACCATGGGTCGCTACCCCACCAAATTGAGCCGAAGCTCCACAGAAACGGGGTTTAGTCTCCCTCGTAGACAAAGAGACATCGCACAATTGCTAGTCTAAATCACAAGAATGATCGTCAACGATCATCAAGAAGTGTCAATTACAGTAAGCTAGTAAATATATAAGCTTAGCTTCATGTCCCATAACCACTAGCTTAACTTAAATATTTGCGAACAAATTGTAGATCTACACTCGAAAATTGTCATAAGAGATTCAATCGAACAAGTCCAAGAATTAACCGACGAAGTAAACGCAAGTGTTTCATACCACTTGTTTTACGAAGCCATTTAATTAGATTTCTCGTTCGAGTGAGGTAAAGGTTTGTATATTTTTAAAATGACAAATCACAAAAATGATTGTAGAAACGATCAATCATAAAAATTCACATACGAAGACATGAATAAAATCAAAAGAATATGATTCCAAATTCATCAAAGTAGAAATACTCTTGCCACACGACACGGCGCGACCTAGTCGATGAGCGACCTCAGAGGTAGCGGCATAAGTGCAGGGGCGAGCGACCTAAGGGATGGTGCGACTCAACAGTGAAAATGACCTAACATGGTTGAGATATAGGGTGGAACGACCTAATGGATGCGACCAAGATTGCGCGACCTAAGGGGTACGCGACCTAAGGTATACGCGACCTAAGGAGTACGCGACCTAAGGAGGTAGCAGCAAAAGGAGTACGCATGCGGCCTAGGTGGTGAGAGTTATACAAGGAGCGACCTAGCACGACACGACCTAAGAAACGCGACCTAGCCGAGCGACCTAACATATATTTGGTCGAGCGACCTAACGATGGTGCGACCTAAGGGGTGAAGAAGGCCGAGCGACTCAGTGTGGACAACCTAGCATGGCGCGACCAAAGCATGGCACGGCCCAACTACGAGCGACCTAACTGCACGCGACCTACTGCGCGCGAGCCAACTGTAGGCCGAGGGATTTGTGTGCAGGCCGAACGACCTAAGGTGCTGAAATGCAAAAACTCTCTCAATTTGCAACCGATCGACCACGAACGCTAGGGGATTACGCCTATCGGCTACCCGATCGTATTGGCTACTGATGCATCACCAAAAACATGTTCAAACATCAAAGATTGGACTCTTAAAAATTTGAACCCAAAACACTAAAAATTGGGATTTTCACCAATTTAATCCAAATCACAAGCAAATGCACATGAATAAGTATTAGGAATTCATACCTAACAATCAAAGATAGTTATAGACAAAGATGTGAGATAAAAATCTCACCTTTACACAAAATCTATGAAGAAGAAGCTTGAAATCAATGGAAGAATCAATGGCTTCTCTTTGAGTTTGGAGTTAGATGTTGGATTTGCAAATGAACTTGAGTTTGGAGTTTTAATTTCCCATTCATTCCTCCATTTTTTATGAAGATTGAGTGTTAGGAAATGAAAGTAAAATTATGAAGGGAAGGGGGTTGAGCTAGAGTAAATAGTTTAGGCTAATGGGCTAAACCAAACCCAAAGCCCAAAGTGAAAAAGTGACAAAATTCCACTAGCTCCAAACATATAAAAGTTTATACTCAAAAAGATCGTAAATGGTGTTTTAGACCCAATGGAAGTGGTTCCGAGTCCTAATTCGACCGTATGCAAAAAGTGACTTTTCGGACTAAAATCCGACTAACGATAAAATATTAAAATAAAATAATTAAATATTCAATTGTAAAATATGCGGGTTGTTACACCAACCAATTCCAATAACTCTATTCTGACAAATTCATTAATATCCAGCGCATCAAGCTTGAAATTCCAATTTAAATCCTATGAACAATTTATTAGATCAATTCCCTTTTCAGCATTAACACTTGGATTGTCGAAAATAATTCAATTTATGTAAATCAATTCCCATTCAAAATACCAGTTAAATGAATTTAAAAATTTTAAAAACTCAAAAATTATTTAATTTAACCAATCCGATGTCCGTATATAATTTTCTACCCTACGGTCAACTGATGCGAATATTTATCATTTCAATCCGCAATTTCAAATTTTACGGTTATATATCATTTCAAACCGCAATCCCGAATTAAATATACATCAATAAAATCGCTCGAGGCTATCATTTCAACCCATAACGAATTGCTTAGTCTATAGATCATTCGGGTATGTATCATTTCAACCCACAGGGAACTTGCAATATTATAACAATATAAAATACAACATCTAATCATCCAATATCAACAATCAAACATCCATCACAATCATCATCAAAATCAATTAATAAACATCAATAGATGATTGATAATCAATAACAGGTATTAAATTGACAATTTAAATTCAATATTAATTAAATGATGATTAAGTGCAATTAAATTCAAATATATCCAAAATGACAATTTAAACGTACCAAATAGCAATAAATAAATTACTAATCACATCATAAATTTAATTTAACTAATATAAGATAATCTAGTAATTATGAGTGGGTCAAAACACTCACCTTTGATTTTAAATCGATTTAAAATCCACTTTAAGCCCAAAATTTAAATGGCCCTTAGAATTCATCTAAACTAGTACCAAACAGGTTGGAATTTAAATACGATCCCAACAGAGCAAACCGCGCACGAATCCGAGATTATTTGTAGAAGTTATTAAAGTTTGAAGTTGTACGATTTCAATTTCAAACATATAAAATAATATTATTATAGACGTTCACTTACCACGTCAACAGCCGCGTCTTCCTATCTCATGCATACAAAACCGAGTACCCTACACCAGTTAACCTCGTCATTGACCGCCTTTTACTGCCCCTACTCGTCGTCACTTCCCTGGCACTACCGCCACAGCCTCCGCCTGGACTAGACGTCCCCACGTGTGGCCTTACGTCCTACAAATCACCGCGTCACTGCCTAGGGTTTCAAATCAAATCTAGTCGACGATGATCCGACTGATGATCAGCCAAACGACCAACTCCAATGGGTTCCACTCACTGATCTCCATGCAACGGTAGTATTGATTTGACGATCTATCGACGTTGACCGAAACGTGATGAATGGTAAACCATCGAATTTTGGGCACATAGAAATATAGATCGAGAAATAGACTGCAGAATTGACTTGCGCTCGTCGAGAGCTTCAAATCGATATATAGTCTGATATATTTTCGGGAGTTTAAATTTTGAAATTGATTTTGAATTTGGATTGAGGGTTTTGAAGTTTGAATCTGTTTCTGCCATTGAGGAGAAGAGAAGCAGAAAGAATTGTACGTACTATAAATGAGAAATGAAAAAAAATTAGGGTTTATGATGAGCTATTTATAGGTAGGTCAAAAACAAAAACGAATGGATCGGATCAATCTGAAAGTTGAATAGTAAACGACCCGAAATGCCCGTTCTGTCTCCGGAACGAAAATGGGTCATCCCATATATCAACAAAGATGTTTTTGATAATTTTAAATTTAATGGAATAGGTTTCAAATCCAAATTCCATTTGAGTAAGTTAGCCTAAAATCAGCTTATTTCAAATTGATTTCAATTGATTTTGATTAAATTGAATTTTACGCGTTTCGAGTCCGTACGTTCGAACGACAAGTCCGATCGCTACGAAACTTGAAACTTTACAATAATTTACTGTTATGGATTCGACGAAACTAGTTTCGCCAAAATCCCAAACAGTTGTCAAAATGGCTATTTTTACATTAAATAAATAAATAAATATTAAATTAACTAATCAATTTTTAATTCAACATTTATAAACTAATGAATTCCATCATTTTTGATTACTTAGACATTTATACTAACTTAGAGCAAATTTTACATGTCGAATCCAGTGTTTAATATTTCACAGTTTCACTGTTCAATTTTAATTGTAGTCAAATCCAATTAATGTAATTCAATTTCAATAAATTTATTTAATTTGGTTTCGATCTTTTAATTCAATCAATTATTTCTCTACATACATAGTTAACATTGTTTTATATTTTATTACATTAACCCTCTTCAATTTTCATCTTAGTTTTCATTAACGTAGTACCTAATTACATTTAATTGCAATAAATCCATTTATTATAGCCGAAACCCTCATAGTTGGATCAATCTTGATTTCCATTCTTTTTGTTCAATCAATTATCATATTATGAATAAGGTTTATATTGGTTACATCTTATTGAATTAATATTCTACAATTATCAATTAAATCTATATTAACTGCACTAATTAAGTGAATTAATTGCAATTGATTTCAAATTTTAATTTACAGGCCAAATAAATAGGTAACATATAATTATTGTCGCCGTTAACTTTTAGTCACATTGGTATGTTTGTTATCTACACACAAATATTATAGTTATTCATACAACATTCATTTTTTTTCCAATTTACTATTTATTACATATTATTTAATTAATATAGCAGTTAAATTATCAATTGCTCTTTTAATTCAGTTATCACTTGATACATTCATTATTACAATAAATTTACAATATATAACCAATTATAACCTTTTCAATCCTTTTAATTAATTGAATACATTTAAAGTAGTTATCAATTACCTTAAATGAACACCATTTCATTTGATTCCAGTTATCTTACTATTTAATCACAGATGTTTATTTCTTCCAACATTAAATTACAAAACCTTATTAAATTAAATATTTTAAATTATCGAAATTTGCAGGTCGTTACACTCTCCCCCACTCAAAACTTTCATCCTCGAAAAGGAAAACGTAGGGAAAAGAAGGAATTAAGAAATTAATACATCTTATTCAAAATATTAATTTTTATAAACAATTAATTTACATAATTAAATAATTCAAATAAAATATATCAATTTATATCAATTAAATCCTTTCACATTCAAGTTAACAAAAGTTTGGAAAACATTTCACAAAAAATTTCAAGTCCAAAATTTACGGAAAATTTCGGTGGAGTATCCTTTGTACGGGAAGGTCTGGGAGAAATAATAATATCAATAGTAACAATATATATATATCATATTTTCAAAAATAAAATATCCCAAACCACGGGAAAACTATATAATATCGCTAGAAAACCGTAATCCGAAAACGTACTTATTTGTCGGGCAAACAACGCTTATTTATGAAACCAAAAGCATTAAAAATTGCTTCCATAAACCTGTATATCACTTATATAATTCAAAGAAGTTAATAATTATATAAAAGAGAAATATTTAAGTTGTTTCAATAAATAACAAACAAAACATCGTAATATAAAAATAGTCATCGCAAACAACAGTACAAATATCATTTTCAACAAAAAGTGCAGTCATCCATCCATAGCAACCAAAAAATGATTTGTTCGGGTTCAGAACTTCTAATCATATAAAATGATAAATAAACTATGAAGTAAACCAAACACTCAACAGTAGTGGATAACTTTATAGATTATTTACACATCTTTAAACAGAAGGAGTATCCTTTCCCAACCAATCCGTAAGCCAATACAAACAAAGAATCCAACACATTTGTAAGTTTACTCTATTTATACTTTTTGCATCATTTATTGTTCAGTTTTCTTTTCATTCATTTTTTTCCTCATACAATGATTTTATTTAATTATCCTTCATTACTTCCCAAAAATTTAGTTCTCATTCATTCATATAAGGCTTATTTCATTAATTTACATTCTTTACTTACATATGTTATATCCATTTCAATATTTGGATCATAAATGGATTCATTATTGAAGTATTGTTTACATTTATTTTAGTTTTCTTCACATTTATAATTTAGTTGGATTCTCCACTACTTCTTTTTTCATTTCATAATTTACCTTTATTTTCTTATCCATATGATGTTTATTTTCATTAATTTACATTCATTATTACTTACAAAAGTCCATTTCTCCTTTATTCATACAATATCATTTCCTTTCATTTTATTTCTTTACATTCATTACTTAAATAAGTTATTTTTTACTTCAATTATTGAATTAGACATTATTAGGCAAGGTTTTTTACAATTTAATTCACCATTAATAGATTATTTCTTTTTCACATTCATCCTCCATATATAGTATTATTGAGTATTAACTCTATTTCTAAGTCATTTCAAAGATTTAGAAGTTATAATCATTCAATTTATATGGTATTCATTTTATTTGTAAACGGTTTCAATATTAATTTAAGTTTATAATTATTTGCTTACAGCATTCACCTCTTTACTATTTAATCTGTTTTTAAATAGCTTAAAAATGTCAACTTAAGTTTATAATCATTTTTCTTACATTATGCACTTTTTTCATTTAATTAGTGGCATTTCCAACTATTAACTTCAGTTTATAACAACTTATAACATTAAAATTCTTATTCATAGAAGTAGTTCAATTGAACACTTTCATTTTTCCCAAGATTTACCTGCATAGTATTCTATTATATCCTATTTAACATTACAACTTTTAATATTTTGGTAATTTATACATATATGTCCTTTTAGAATGCAAAAAAATGCTACACAACTTTCATATTTATTTTAAATCAAAATGTTCAATAGTTACATTTTCTTATTTTCATTTTCATTTTATTTACAATTCATAAATTTTAAAATTATTATTTATTTCATTTATCACCTTAACATCAAATTTATTATTTTCATTTTAGAAGTTTCCAATTATTAATATAGTCAAGGTTTCATCCATTACAATAATTTCACGTTCTAATTTACAGAAACTTAAGAACTAAACAATCGGGTTTCATTTCAATTATTTTAGTAATATATATAACCATATCTTTTATATATATCAAATCATAATTGAAATTCAAAATTAATATTAATTTGTCAAAACAATTGTGCAGTAAAATTGCTACACGATCTTCCCATTTTGAAACTCGAAAATGAATGTCGATGACGCGTGCACTCGTCACCGAAATTATTTTCCAGCGACTAAGAGGGGAGTACAAACTTATTTCATCCCAAAAATCCTTTACAAGATTTCTTTCAAATCATATTGAAATATTCATATCAGAAAGTGCTTCTAAATATTACAAATATTATATTCCAAAATCTTTTAAAAGAAATTTTCAAAACCCGGGAACTTAAGCTCTAAAATTTTCCGATTTATATTTATTTTATTTACAATCTCATTTCTCAACCAATATTTATAAATTTCACTACCTAACAAACAAATATGTTACAACCAAATATATCATTTATGAAATTATTATTTTATATACAAAAATATATAACAGGAAAAATTATTTCATTTACCTATATTTCAAAACAAATATTGTGTTGGTTTGCCCTATGAAGTGTTTATAAATCTAATCGATGTTATAGCGTCCTGTGCACCAACCAGAATTTATAAATACAAAACGGAACAAATTAACATAATATAAAAACCTTTTTATAACACTAACAAATACGCTCTTATATATATGCACTCAGGGACTCCTTCCAATGTATTGCTACCTATTTGTAAAGAGTCAGGCCCTACAAAGTTAAGGCTATCGCTAAACTAAAGCTCTGATACCAACTGTAATGACCTACCTTTTTACATACTTTAAGTCGATGATAAACCACACACGTCAGACTCAAACCATTCAAAAGGCAGATTGTTTTAGGGTAATAAGAAAAAGAGAAAGAAACAATACAAATACAAAATCTCACATCGGAATGACAAAAATATAAAAATCAAATAACAGTTCATGAAGCTGTTTAGAAATACATTTGATTATTTTTTACAACACAAAATCAGAGTTACATAAACATGAATAAATAAATAAATGCAGTGGAATAACATGATGTAGTGGAATAAATATAATAATAATAATATTTCAAATCTTTGTCTTCGTCCTCCAAAAATAAGGTCTTCAACCCTGAAATGCTCAAGCTGACCAAAGCGAATTGAAAACACAAAAAACTCGAGTCGAAACTAAAAGATCTTATGTAAGTTAATCAACGGTAAATAAATATGAGTGGAACGGCGTTAGAAATGCTTACGGGGTTTGAGATCTCCCATCTAATGTATAACGTGAGTGCAATAACTTAAGAGATGTTCGGGATTCACATCTCCTAAGGATCTATTAAACTATCTACTATGTAGTAAATTACGCTATTATAATATGTCTACAGTAATGTAAAGTATTAAAATAGCATTAAGGCATTATCCATATCCCCCTTAACACATTTTATATATATTTTCATAGTCCATACAGTATCGTACGCTCCTCCGCAAATTGGAGGTTTACACAGAGGGCACTCCATAGGTGTGGTACAAAACAAACTCATAGAATATGCTCTAGGGCATGTGAACACAGCACTCGAGGCAATGCCAAGGTGGATATACCAATTACGTATCCGGACTGGTGGTAAGGCATAGCAGCTACTACCGCCCACCTCGGAACACACTCCCAAATCAAATCAAGGGGTGGCCACCAAATCAATCACAAAGTAATTGATTGGTATCGAAAAAATGTGTCTGATAGGAGGAATAACTTCATTTGGCCTGGCGTGGTTCCTGTTTTGGTCACATCTATGCTGACTCACGGTAGTCAGGATCACGTCATACCTTATACAAAAATCGTTCACCAAACCATCCTACTTCATTCCTGGAATCGCCACCACGTGCACAATTGTTAAAGTGGTTTTCGGTATTAGCAGAGAGTATGACAATATCTGATCCCGGTCTCTTTAACAATCAAATGCTTATTTCACACCGGATAGTTTTTTACATTTAAAAAGTCAATTCACAATTTATATCAAAATATCATATTCGATTTCAAATCATATCTCTTTCGAAATCATATTCACTTTCAAACTATATTCACTTTAAAAATCATATTCACCTCCAAATCAAATCACTTTCAAAAATAGTATTTACTCTCAAAGTCATATTCATTTGAATTTATCGATAAGATAGGTTAATTAAATCCATATTCCAAAATCATCATATTACTCAAATATGTCATTTTCAAAAGGTATCAATTTCAAATTCCAACTTAGGTCGTATCATCATTAAGGATTTAAATATAAATACTTCAAATTTACACCCTCAGAAATTTTAGAATATAGTTAGGTAATTGTAAGTAGTTTATATAGTTTAAAATAGTTTAGTTTAAATAGATTTAAAATGGTTTAAATGGTAAAGATAGTTTAAATAGATTTAAATTTAATTTAATTAGTTTTAAAATGATTTAAATAGATCAAATATAGATTTAAATAGATTAAATAAAGATTTAAATAAATTAAATATAGATTTAAATTATATTAAGTAGATTTTTAAATAAATTAAATAAATTTAAAATAGATTAAATAGATTTAAATTATATTAAATAGATTTAAAATAGATTAAATAAATTTAATTAGTTTAAAATAGGTGAAATAGATTAAATTGTATTAAATAGGTTATAATAGATTTAAAATAAATTAAAATAGTTTACATTGATAAAATAGTTTAAATTAGTTTAAAATAGATTTCAAAGTTATATCCAACCAACTCCAATAACTCAATTCCGATGAATTCATTTATATTCGGCGTTTTAACCTTGAAATCCCAATTGAAATCCTTTAAACAATTTATTAGATCGATTCCCTTTTCAGGATTCCCTTTTCAGCATTAACACTTGAATTGTCGAAAATAATTCAGTTTATGTAAATCAACTCCTATTCAAAATACCAATTAACTGAATTTAAAAATTTTAAAGACTCAAAAATCATTTATTTTAACTAATCCGATGCCCATATATAATTTTCTACCCTAGTGTTAAGTGATACGGATATTTATCTTTTCAATCCATAGTTTAAAATTTTACGGTTATATATCATTTCAAACCGCAATCCTGAATTAAATATACATCCATAAAATCGCTCGAGTCTATCATTTCAACCCATAACGATTTTTCCTTAATTTATAGATCGTTTGGGTATGCATCATTTCAATCTATAGGGAACTTGCAATATTATAACAATATAAAATACAACATCCAGTCATCCAATATCAAAAATCAAACGTCCATCACAATCATCATCCAAATCGATCAATAAACGTCAATAGATAACGGTATCAATAACATGTAATAAATTGACAATTTAAATTCAACATTAATTAAATGATGATCAAGTGCAATAAAATTCAAATTTACCAAAATGACAATTTAAACATACCAAACAGCAATCAATAAATTCCTAATCACATCATAAATTTAATTTAACTAACGTAAGATAATCTAGTAGTTGTGAGTGGGTCAAAACACTCACCTTTGATTTTAAATCGATTTAAAATCCAATTTAAGCCCAAAATTTAAACGATCTTAGAATTCGTCCAAACCAGTATTAAATTGTCCGAAATTTAAATTCTTTCCAACAGAGCAAACGACACTTGAATCCAAGATTGTATGTAAAAGTTATTAAAGTTAGAAGTTGTACGATTTCAATTTTAAACAAATAAAATAATATTTATTACAAGCATTCACTTACCACGTCGGCAGCCGCATCTTCCTATCTCATGCATACTAAACCGAGTAATTTGCACCAGTCAACCTCGTCGTTGACTGCCTCTCACCGGCCCCACTCGTCGTCCCTTGCCCTGGCACCACCGTCGTAGCCTCCTCCCGGACCATACGTCCCCACGTGTGGCATCCCGGTCCCCCAATCACCGCACCGCTTCCTAGGGTTTCATCGCAAATCTAATTGTCGATAGCGATTCGAGCGATGATCGGCCTATTGACCAACACCGATGGGTTCCACTCGCCGATCTCCATGCAATTGTACACTGATTTGACGATCTAGCGACTTTGATCGGAACGTGATGATTAGCTGAGATTAAACCATCGAATTCTGGGCACATATAAACTCGGATCGAGAAACAGACTGTAGATTTGAATTGTGCTCATCGAGAGCTTCAAATCGATATATAATTTGACATATTTTGGGGAATTAAATTTTGAAACTAATTTTGAATTTTGATCGAGGGTTTTGATGTTTGAATCTATTTCTGCCATTAAGTAGAGGAGGAGTAGAAAGAATTGTATGTACTGTAAATGAGAAATGAAAAATAATTAGGGTTTAAAATGAGCTATTTATAGGTAAGTCAAAAATAAAAATGAATCGATCAGATCGATTTGGAAGTTGAACGGTAAACGACCCGGAAATCCCGTTATGTCTCCAGAACGAAAATGGGTCATCCCATATATCAACATAGATGTTTTCGATAATTTTAAATTCAATGGAATATTTTTCAAGTCCAAGTTCCATCGCATGAAGAAGTTAGCTTAAAATCAGCTTATTTCAAATTAATTTCAACTGATTGTAATTAAATTGATTTCTACGCGTTTCGAGTCGGTACGATCAAATAACAAGTATGATCGCTATGAAACTTGAAACTTTACAATAATTCACTGTTACTGATCCAATAAAATTTGTTTCATCGAAATCCAAGAGAGTTTTAAAAATGGCTATTTTTACGTTAATTAAATAAATTAATATTAAATAAATTAATCAATTTTTAATTCAGCATTTACAAACTAACGAATTCCATCATTTTTTATTACTTAGATATTTATAATAACTTAGAGCAAATTTTACATGTCAAATCCTTTGTTTAATATTTAACCATTTTAGTGTTCAATTTTAATTATAGTCAAATCCATTTAATGTAATTTAATTTCAATAAATTTATTTAATTTGGTTTCGATCTTTTAATTCAATCAATTATTTCTCTACATACATGGTTAACATTGTTATATATTTTATTACATTAACCCTCTACAATTTTCATCTTAGTTTTTATTAACGTAGTATTTAAATACATTTAATAGCAATAAATCCATTTATTATAGCTGAAACCCCCATAATTTGATCAAACTCGATTTACATTCTTTTTATTCAATCAATTATCATATTGTGAATAAGATTTACATTGGTTACATCTAATTGAATTAATATTCTACAATTATCAATTAAATCAACATTAACTGCACTAATTAAGTGAACTAATTGGTATATTTGTTATCTACACACAAATGTTATAGTTATTCATACAACATTCATTTTTTTCCAACTTACAATTTATTACATATTATTTAACTAATACAACATTTAAATTATTAATTGCTCTTTTAATTCAGTAATCAATTGATACATTCATTATTGCAATAAATTTACAATTTCCAATTATAACCTTTCTACTCCTTTTAATTAATTGAATTACATTTAAAGTAGTTATCAATTACCTTAAATTAATACCATTTCATTTGGTTCCAGTTATATTCTTATTATTTAATCACAAATTTTTATTTCTTCCTACATTAAATCATAAAACCTTATTAAATAACTATTTTTAATTACTGAAAATTATGTGTCGTTACAGCTAGTGCCTTATAATACTTCATAATCTACCTTTTAAAAGTATAAAAGTTGGTCAAAGGAAAACAATTTTAGAACCCCTTCAATAGCACCCACTTCGAAGGCAAAGAAAACCAAGCAAACATGTTCGAAAGCAACGAAATCAACACTTTTGAAATACAAATCTTTCTTTTAGCTGTAAGTTTTTATAGGTATAGAATTAAGGTATCTAACCTATTCCATGGTGTTCAAAAGATGGTTTCCCTTTTCATAGAGTGGTCATAATAAAAAAAAGTCTTACGATTGGAAAATTATGCGTACTGAAGTTTGCAAACAAATTTGGAGAAAACTGCTAGAAAAGGGCTTCAGCAACATTCGTAACTGTTGCCGAAATGTAGCTTTCGATTAAATCGAAAGGGATTTTAGTCGAAAGGTTACTAAGTCAAAAAGTTCATCAAAAATGCTACGGAAAGGTCCAGAGTGCTGCAGAAGGTTTTAAGTCGAAATGTTACATAGTCAGAAGGTTCATCAAAAATGCTGCAGAAAAGTCCAAAAGTGTTGCGCAAGGTTCTAAGTCGAAAGGTTACACAGAGGAAGGTTACTAAATCGAAAGCCTCATCAAAAATGCTGTAGAAATGTCCAGAAGTGTTGCAGAAGGTTTTAAGTCGAAAGGTTCATCAAAAATGCTGCAGAAAGGTCCAGAAGTGTTGCATAATGTTCTAAGTCGAAAAGTTGCTTAGTCGGAAGGTTACTAAGTCAAAAGGTTTAATGGCAGAGTCGTAAATAACTTGAAAACTATCATTTTGCTAATTAAAGTTTATTCTTTTCACCAACTCCTATTTTTTGTCAAACTCCTATTGGTTAATGACATACTTTAACAATTTCTTTGCAGAAAATCTGCTATAGATCATATTTATCATTTAATAAATTATTTTCAAAATAATCAATTATATTGATATTTTAATATAATATTAGGCCATTTTGGCCTAGAAAATTCATAATAAATCGAAGTGGCTTGGGAAAAATCTCAAAAATTCACCAAAAATATGGAGTAATATTTCCTTCATCATATAAAAATTTTGAGATAGAATTCATTATTTATTGTTTGTAATAATCAAAACCCGAAATAAATGCCTTTTTCATCTTAGGAAATTTCATAAAATATTCCTATTAAGTCCAAAAATTATGAAATTAAAAATGATCTCCAAAATTACGTTTTTGCACAACATATCCAAAAATCAAGCCATTTGGAGGAAGTTTACTAAGATTTTTACTTTTAAACCCATCATTTTAATTCCATAAAATTCCCAATAAATCACCAAAAATCACCATAAATCATTATCTCATTGAAACAATGATTATAAATTCCAAACATGATCAACACAGCAAAATGCATTTGGTTACTATCCATAACCGAACCAAAATAAGGAAAAATGAGATGATTTACACTATTATTCACCTTGATTAAGTTGTTGGAGTTTGAGATTTTACTTAGCTTTAATCTTCTAGCTTCCTCGCTTGGATCTTCTAAGTTTGCTAATCTCCTTAGGTGATTTAATGGCTGGTTGTATCTTCTCTTTTATGTGTATTTTGATTTATGAAATTGTGGGTGAGAATAAGGGAGGGTTTAAGGGTATATGGGAGCGGCTATTCCCATATTGCCCTCCTCTTATTTTGCTAACTTGTAGATTATAAACCATACTTACACATTTATTAGATTAGTCATGGCCAAGTTATTTGACAATTAAATCTCAACTTCTTAATCAACCACATTATTCTATTTTATTTATCTAATTAAATATCCTGAATAATTTAAACAAAAAATTAAGGGTGTTATAGGCTCCTCCCTTAAAGAATTTCGTCCTCGATATTCAGTAAGGACTACAAAAAAGCATAAAATGCAAACAAAAGCTAGCATGTCCTACCAACTATTAATTCTATATAAATCATGAAAGTCTATGTGGATCGTATACTATGTATATGACAAGTAATTATTATATATATACGATGAATTAAGATAACTAGATAATAGTAAAATAAAAAGATCACACTAGAAATTTTATATTGGTTCGGACCTGCCGTCCTACATTCAGATCCGAAGCTCCTCTTCAGAATTTCACTAATCAATAACCCTCGCTTCTCCCGGAGGAATAGGCTTGTTACGATAGAAGTATTTCGTCAAGAATGTGCTCTGATTAACACTAATATTGACAATACGTACAAGTCTTCCTATAATCTCCACTGGATATGTATAGACAGGAATTTGTGTGTGCTTTGGAAATATGGAAGAATATTGAACTAAAGTTAATGATCTTTGGTTGAAATATTGATAGTAAAAATGAGTAATCTTAAATTTAAATGCAAAGTAATATAGAGAATAGAAATAAGAAAAATTAGTTACTTTGATTGTAAAATCTGTGATGTATTTATAGTTATGAAAAGGTTTGGTTTGAAATGTTACTACCATTTCTCTTCATTTCTGGAAATGCTTCTATTTGAATAGGGCTAAATTGGAGAAGAGATGTATAAAATAGCCTTTCATATTTTGACAGTTGCATTTTAAAAAATTCACGAAGCCAAATCTAGACGTCTGGATTATTATGACCAAACGTTTGGTCATGTCTTTTCTGTAAAAATTCCAAAGGCTCAGACCAGACGTCTGGAGTAATAAACCAGATGTCTGGTATATGTTAAATTAGGTTCTTTTGAAAGTATGTACATTTTTTTAGATAAAAAATCTAGGGAGATTTTTATATTCTATTTCTAGGATTTGCATACGATGTTTAACTTTCCACTACTATGATCTATGTTCCATAATTTGATTTGTATCCTTGATAATTTGCAGAAACTAAGACACGAGATATATGAATAATTATTATGATGTGGTTTGTCTTCATCAAAACTTGTAGATAGGAGTTCCTAATATTCTCCCCCTTTTTGATGATGACAAACTATGTGTATTTTACTCCCCCTGTATATATGTATGTTATCCTCCCCCCAATGTGTGTGCATATTTTCTCCCCCTTTTGACGTTATCAAAAAGAAAATAGAGAAAATAGGACCTGAAATGTAAAACATAGAAAGTGAAGTACATAATATCTGAATTAAGAGTACATAAAGTGAAAAGATGCAGAAAATAAACATATAGTGGAAAAATGAAAACTATTAGTAATAGTTAACCGAGTCAGAGAAACTGCTGTAGGTATTATTATATGATTCCCAAAAAGCTAAAGGATCAAAAGTGTTCTCTGACCAATGACGTTCATCATTATACTCTTCATCCTTGTTAATTGATAATCCTTGTAGAGCCAAACACCCCTAATGATGAAGGGAAAGATCTTGCATAGGAAATTCCTAACTCTCCTCTTTATCTATGTCCTGTAATGGTTCATCTTCCATGGGTTCTTTTCCTCAGAATTTTGTCGAAGACCCTGGAATTGATGAGACATATGGAGCAGGTGAAGGAGCTGATGGCGATGATGACGAAGACCAGGATGATGATCGACCATGAACTTTCCTCATTATTTTCCCAAGAGTGGATGCAACCTTATCTAGTTTTCTCAACTTTACCCATTCGAGAAGATATGCTTGAGACAGATCTTTCAAGACGAACAATTTTCTTTCCTAAGATTTGTTGATTACGAGATAAAAGTTGTTGATTTCTAATGGATAGGTCACGATATGATTCTGTTGAAGTAGCTTCTCCATGGGTTCTAAAATTTCTGAGCCTGAGTGATATTCAGAAGGAAGTTGTTGGAAAGCATATGGACCTGGTTATTGTAGAGGACGTTGTTGTTGCTCTTGTGGGGGTAGCTGATGATGTTGTTGTTGTTGTTGCAACGTCCATTGAGGAAATGATATTATCGGTGGTGGTTCATATGGTAGATGCATAAGTTTTAAGTATTTGGACCCACTTTCTTTAATTTGTAGTTCTCTAAAATATGATAGATAAGAAGGAATACCATGCGATTGAAGAATTTGCATTATATAAGGTGCACAAAAAATTGTCTGACGCTTTTGAATCTAGAAATTTTTATTTTTTTCAAAAAGAAATTGAGCCCAATTAATTTTAATACCTCCAAATATAGCATACATTGCATTGTGATCAGTTTCATATATTTGCTCGTGACTTCCTTTTCTTGGTATTATAGTGTTAACGATCATACAATTTAACATTCTTGCCCTTGGTCGAAGGTTCTTTGTATTCCATTGTTCCATATGATCTTCCCAAAGAAGATTAGTGACATCATTATGGGGTAAAAATCTCTTGTCCGGTATGTTTTTTAATTCGATACTTGTGTAAGAGCAATGGAGAATTCGTCCTGACGTACCAGGAGTTAGTTTGACGATTTTACCATATACACTATTCCAAAGCTAATTTTCGTCATCTTTAGGATTCCAAATGGAAGAATTAAAAAGATTTGAGTAAAAGAGAAAAATAGCTAGCTGATCTATGGTTACCTCATTTGGTCCTTGTTCAATCAAATAGTTAACCTCGACATATTCACATAATGATGCATTTCACAGAGAGGAAAATCATAGTAGTTGGTAGAAGGGACCTAGATGAAACTCCACAATTTTCAAATTTTAAAACCTTTCGATGGAATTAGGGCTTTGATCAAGCCAAGATTTGATGTGAAAATCGATGACAATAGTTGATTAAGAAGCAGATCCTTGATCTTTCTTTTGTTACTTTGTAGATTTTGATTTTAGAAGCATTATTTTTGAAACTTGAAAGTAAATCTTTAGACCTTGGTTTTAATGGGATTTTGTAGAGAATGCAAAGATGAGGTAAACAAATGAAGTGTTGTTTTAATATAGTAGAAAGGCCAGATTGTCAGAGGCAGAATCATACTACAGACATTTGGACTTATAAGGCAGACGTCTAGGCCTATAAAAGAATTTATATTACAGTAGGCAGAAAGCAAGGCCAGACGTCTGGGAACATGTAGGCAGATGTCTGGTTTGTTGTAGAGATTGTGCGGGAGCTTACCGATCATGTAATCAGATGTTTGGTTCTATGTTCCAGATGTTTGTTTTTATAGATTTTTGCTATTTTTGATTGTCTGAGATTGTTCAGATTTGTTATTATAGTTATAACGAGATGTACGTTATATGCTTGAATGAATTGAGTCTTATTACAACTTTGAATATATTATATAAGTATATTATATATTATATATATTATATATATATATATATGAAATACGATTTTTAGAAGAAAAAAAGTTATTTTTTCTCCTACGAATTTGATTTTGCCATTGTATTTTCCTTTGATGCTCGTATTGGAGACCAAGAAGGAGGTACCTGGACTGAATTGGTCTTTAGATGTTCTTTCTCTCCATAGTTTACATGGAGTTATTTGATGAGCATGCGGAGGAGTTTCGGTTAGACGAGGAGATCGTACATGAACACAATCCTTAGTAGGAGAATGCCCATATATAGCAAGGATGCATTTCTCCAGAAAGTTTAAATGAGCTCCCTGGCGTCTTTGTTTGTAATACATTTATCTTTGTATATCCGTAATTTCTTTTTGATAATGATAGATTTCGTCGGCTTTGTTCGAGAGAGAAGATGTATGAAGATTAATACCATGTTTGGCTTTCTTTCCTTTTGGAGAGTATCCAGTGTGATATGTAGGTGAGGGAAAAATTTGAAAAGATGGAGATGATTTAGGAGTTGTTTTTGCAGGAGATGTGTATGTACAACCAGATGATGGAGATGAAAAATCGATGATAGAGTAAGTGGAGTTGTGATCGGATGACATGTTTTAAAATTTTGATATTGATTAACAAAGAAAGATATTAGAAGAAGTTTTTACTGTGATTTGGTTTGTAAAAAATTTGATATATATAAGAGAAGGATTTTCTATTTTAATCATTTGTTTTGTTATAGTTGTTAAACTATTTGTGGTTTGTAGAGAAATTTGGCAGAACAAATTATATGACCTGCAAGCAATAAATATTGAGAGGTAGAGAGAGAAAAATTCAAATTTTTATTCTTGTTTGTTATAGTTCAGATAAGGAGCATATTCCTAGTTCTCTTCTAAGTTTTATAAATGATTTTTCACATAAATGTTTTGTAAAGATGTCTACTATTTGGTATTCAGTGTTGATGAATTCTAAAGATATTATTCTTATTTCTACATTATCTCTAAAAAAATGATGTTTGGTACAATGTGTTTAGTTCGAGAGTGATTTATAGGATTCTTAGATAGATTAATTGCACTATTATTGTCACAACATATTAGAGAACAAGTTATAGTTTTACCAAAGTCTTGAAGAGTTTGTTGCATATATATTACTTGTGCATAAGCCAGAGCAACGAAAATGTATTCTGCTTCACAAAGAAAGACACAATTTTGCTTTTTACTAAACCATGAAACTAAAGATTGACCGATAAAATGGCAGGTACCACTTGTGCATTTTCTATCCGTTTTACAACCTCCAAAGTTTGCATCGCTAAATGATACAAGTTCGAAAATCATACCTTTAGGATAGAGTAAGATCTAATCTTTGTTGTTGGCTAAATAACGTAAAATTCGTTTGATTGCTCTATGATGTGATTCCTTTGGTTGAGCTTGAAAACGTGCACATAAACAAACACTCATTATTATATCGAGACGACTAGCTGTTAAATATAATAAAGAATCTATCATACTACGATAAGATTTTTGATCAAACTCTTTTCCATTTTCATCTTTGTCTAAATATACGGTTGTACGCATAGAAGTTGGTTTACTAGAAGTATTTTCCATTTCGAATCGTTCAAGTAAATCCTTGCAATACTTTTCTTGATTTATAAAAATGCCATTGTCCAATTATTTTATTTGTAATCTAAGGAAAAAATTTAATTCACCAATGTGTGACATTTCAAACTCATTTTCTCATTATTTTTGAAAATTCGTTACACAAACTTTCATTAGTTGACCCAAATATAATGTCGTCAACATATATTTGTACAACTATTGTATCGTTATTTTTATGTTTTATGAATAATGCAGTGTCTATTTTGCCTATTTGAAATCCAGAATTTTGAAGATCAGTTTTAGTCGATCATACCAAGCACGTGGTGCTTGTTTTAAACCATATAAAGCCTTTTTTAGTTTAAAAATATGATCTGGATATTTTTCATGAATAAATAATGGTGGTTGTTCTAAAAAAAACTTTTTCTTTAATAAGACCATTTAAGAAGGCACTCTTAACATCCATTTGAAATAATTTAAAGTAGTGATGACATGCAAAAGCAAGTACAATATGAATTGCTTTGAGACGAGCTACTGGAGCAAACATTTCTTCATAATCAATTCCCATTTCTTGGTTGTAGCCATGAGCCACTAATCTTGCTTTGTTACAAATAATACTTTCGTTTTCATCTACTGTTTTTGAAAACTCATTTTGTTCCTATTACAGGTTTAGGAACGAGTTCCCATACATTATTACGTTCAAATTGATTTAATTTTTCTTGCATTGCTAAGATCCAATAATCATCTTTTGATGCTTCTTTATAATTTTTAGGTTCTGTATGTAAGATAAACGCAACGTGACTCATTTGATTTAAGTTATTTCTAGTGACTCGAGAATTTAAATCTCCCACTTTATTATCCAAAGGATGATTTTTTAATGCTCGTGTGGGTGCATTTTCATTATTATCAGAGGATGAATTATTTTTGTATTTTCAGTTTGATTTTGAGTTAAAATTTCATCTTCTTCTTCTTTAATAGTTTGTTGGAAATTTTCGTCAAAGGATACATGTAAGCTTTCTTCTATAATATTTGTCTGTTTATTATAAATTCTATAAGCTTTACTACGTTCTAAATAACCAATGAAAATTCCTTCATCTGCTTTAGGATCAAATTTTCCAAGATTATCTTTAGCGTTTAAAATAAAAAAATTTGACCAAAAAGTTTTGAAATACGAAACTTTTGGCTTCTTTCCACAAGAAATTTCATAACAAGTATTTTTAGTCATAGGTCGAAGTGTGATACGATTTAACACATAACAGGCAACGGCTTCAGTCCATAAATGTTAGGGTAGATTACTACTATTTAGTAGTGTTCGTGCACATTCCTATAGATTTCTATTTTTTCTTTCAACTGTACCATTTTGTTGTGGTGTTCGTGAAATCGAAAAATTATGACTAATTCATTTTTTGTTACAAAAATCAGTAAAAAATTCATTTTCGAATTCTCCCCCATGATCACTCCGTATATTTTTTAGTTTTAAATCCATTAAGTTAATAATCTATTTTGCAAAGATTTTAAACATTCCAAAAGTATCACTTTTATGTTTTAAAAATAACGTCCGAGTATATCTAGAAAAATCATCTATAATTATAAACACAAATTCGTTATGATTTATACTACGTACTTGTGTTGGTCCAAATAAATCTAAATGAAGTAATTCTAATGGTTTCTTAGTAGATATTTTATTTTTAGATTTGAAGGAACTTTCCTTTAACTTGCCCATTTGACAAGCGTCACATAAATTTTTAATTTTATAATTAATTTTAGGTAGACCTCTAATTAGATCATGTTTTGCTTGTTTGATGATATATTTAAAATTTATATGACAAAAACGTTTGTGCCGAATCCAAGGATCATCATGATTTACGAATAGACATAAATACGAATTATTTTTAATGTTCATATTTAGGATATATATTACTATTATTAAATCTTCACAGAGTAAATTTTTGTTTTGATCGAAAATTTTACATTTATCTTTTTCAAATTTTATTTTAAACCCTGTATCACATAATTGACTTATGCTAAGAAGATAATGTTTTAGATTTTCTACTAATAAAACGTTCGAAATAATAGGAGTGTTAGAGATACCGATATTGATGACTTCTCCAATGGCAATGACAAACCCTTTTGAATTATCGCCAAAAGTTACAATGCCACCATCAATGTATTTTATATTTGACAACATGTAAGCATTTCCAGTCATGTGCTTGGAGCATCCACCATCTAATATTCATTTCTCTTTATTTTTTTATTTGGATACCTGCAAAAAAATAAAAATATTTAAATTGCTACCCGTTTTATTTTTGGGTCCTAAGTGTTAGTTTGTGAAGGTAACCATACCCAAGATGATTTGGTTCCTTTAAAAATGTAATTATTACTGTGAATCACTTCTTTCATATAATTACCTATATATTTTTGTTTAATTAGATTGTTATTTGTTTTAGGAACCCAAATTTTAATCATTTTTGAATTTGTGATTAATTTCATATTTTTGAAAGAAGGTTTTATCTTAGTATAAATCTTACTATACTTTGTAATTTTTGCTTTATTCTCAAATTCTTTTCCATTTCAATTTTTGAATGGCTTGGAAATTTTAATTAAATTCTCCAAGTCTTGTTTTCCGTTATTAAATTTTGTAAAATTATTTGTAATTTTATCCAATTTTTTTTTACGATTAGTATTTTCAGATCTTGAAATTTCTAGATTATCTTTTAAGATAATGTGCTCATTATTATTTTATTATTTTCTAGTTTTATTTTTCTTAATTCACAAGATAAAGCATTATTTTCAATAGAAAGATTCTTACATTTTTCTTGAGCATTTTCTAATTCTTCTTCTAAAATAGATTTTTCATCTTTTAGTAACCCTGTTTCTATTTCTAATCGATTTATTTTAGCAAAATAATCCTTATTTAATTTTTTAGTTTCTCTATATTTGCCATCGAGTTCCATACTTATTTCCAAAATTTCATCATAAAATCAGATCGGAACATACCTTCTTAATGTGTTCCATGAAGCGTACATTCGCTTGCTCTTTATCACTTTCACTGTCACTATCAGATAAAGCGGAAGAATCAGAGTCATCCCATGTGACTTAGAATGCTTTTCTTTCTTTTTTTTAATTTCTCAAACAAATTTTTCTTTTCGTTGGGCATTCTTTCTTCGTATGTCCGAACTGATCACATTCAAAACACTTGATCGAAATTTGATTTGATGAATTTGATTTCCCACTATTTTGGAATCTTGTCATTTTCTAGAATTTCATAAATGTTTTGTAGTTCTTGGCGATAAAAACAATTTCAACTTCATCCCATTCAGAATCTTCATTGCTTGCTTGAAATGTTATGTTCTTCCTTTCATGGTTTTGATCCTTTCCAGCCTGCAAATTAGCTTCATATGACATTAAATTTCCAATCAACTTTTCAACTTTGAGTACAGAAAGATCATTAGCTTCTTCGATAGCCAATATTTTTCTTTCCCACTCAATTGTTAAAGAGTTAAGAATTCGAGATACTAAATCAAAATCAGTAAACTTAACTTCTAGTGCCATAAGGTCATGTTGTATAGTTTGAAATCTTGTGTATATGTCAACAATTGACTCATTATGTTTCATTTTAAAAGATGAAAATTGATTTTATAAAATTGATATTTTTGTTTGTTTGACCTTATTTGTGCCTTCGTGTGTAACTTGTAAAGTACGCCATATATCATGAGCAGTAGCACATAACACGTGAAAATTCATTTTTATCAAGAGAACAAAATAATATATTCATAGCTTTAGCATTATAAGAAGCAACAGTTTTTTGTGCATCTGTCTATATGCTAATATTTTTTTCAGGTGTTACATATTTAATTTGTGTTGCTGACCATATTTCCAAACCATTTGCTTCCATAAAAATTCTCATTCGGGCTGACCAATATTCATAACTAGATCCGATGAATAGTGGAGGACATGCAGTTGATTGACCCTCTTGAAAGATACTTGCCATATTTACAATTTTCAAACACGTGTTACTGTGATTTGAAATAACCTTGCTCTGATACCAATTGAAAGTCTGTGTGGATCGTATATTATGTATATGACAGGTAATTATATATATATACACACACACGCACACACACGATGAACTAAGATAATTAGATAATAGTAAAATAAAAAGATCGCACCAGAAATTTTATATTGGTTTGGACCTCCCCTCCTACGCCAGTCTCGAAGCTCCTCTTCGCAATTTCACTAATCAATAACCTCGCTTCGTCCGGAGGAAAAAGCTTGTTACAATAGAAGTCTTTCGTCAAAAATGTGCTTTGATTAACACTGACATTGACAATACGTACAAATCTTTCAATAATCTCCACTGGATATGTATAAATATGAATTTGTGTGTGCTTTGGAAATATGGAAGAATATTGAACCAAAGTTAATGATCTTTGGTTGAAATATTGATAGTAAAAATGAGTAATCTTGGATTTAAATGAAAAGTAAATATAAAGAATAGAAATCAAAAAAATTAGTTACTTTGATTGTAAAATCTGTGATGTAATTATAGTTGTGAAAAGGTTGGTTTGAAGTGTTTCTACCATTTCTCTTCGTTCCTGGAGATGCTTCTGTTTAAATAGAACCGAATTGGAGAAGAGATGCATAAAGTAGCCTATGAAATTTTGACAGTTGCATTTTAAAAAAAAATCCGGAGCCAAATCCAGACGCCTAGATTATTATGACCAAACGTCTGATCATGTGTTTTCTGAAAAAATTCCAAAGGCTCAGACCAGACATTTGGAGTAATAAACCAAATGTCTAGTATATGTTAAATTATGTTCTTTTTGAAAGCATGTACATTTTTCTAGATACAAAATCCAGAGAGATTTTTACATTCTGTTAAACTATGTTCCATACTGATTTGTATCCTTAAGAATCTGTAGAAACTAAGATAAGAGATATATGAATAATTATTATGATGTTGTTTATCATCACCAAAACTTGTAGATAGGAGTTCCTAACAAAAAAATATAGATCATACCCTCAAAGTAGATCAGGATACGCATCTCGAATCATATCCTCTGTCTCCCAATGAAAGTCCTTCTCATTGTCACTCCACTAAACTTTCACCAACCTGACTGTCTTGGTCCTCAGTTTTTTCTCATCTCTCGCTACAACCCAAATTGGTTGTCTAACAAAAGTCAAATCAGGCTCTAATACCAAGTCCTCCAACTCTGTTTGAGGAACAGTAGCCTCGGGATCATGCACATACTTGCGAAGATGAGACACATGGAATACATTATGGACATCCGCCATACTGCTCGGCAACTCTAATCTATAAGAAAATTTTCCAATCATTTCTAAAATCTGGAATGGTCCATCATATCTCGAGGCCAACTTTCTCGACTTTTCCGACTTTCCAAAACGTACCACACCCTTCATTAGTGATACTTTAATGAAAACTCTGTTTCCACAGAGAACTCTATATCTTTACGCCTCTTATCTACTTAACTCTTCTGCTTGGATTGAGCTTCCTTCATCCATCCTTGAATTAACATAATCTTTTCTAACATCTCTCTAACCAAATCCGGACCTATGTCCAATCTATCTCCAGTCTCCAACCAGCATGCTAGCGATTTGCATGATCTTCCATACAAAGCTTCAAAAGGCGTCATTCCTATATTTTCTGATAGCTTATTATTGAAGGAAAACTCAATCAAATGTAGGTGGTCCTCCCAAGATTAAGCAAAGTCCAATATACAAGCTCTTAGCAAGTCTTCAAGTACCTTGTTAACTCTCTCTTTCCGCCCATCTATCTGTGGGTGATAAGCTATACTCTGGCTCCACTCAAATGATCAAATAGATCATCTATCCTCGATAGTGGGTACCTATTCTTGATTGTCCTTTCGTTTAACTTACGATAGTCGATGCACAACCTTAACGACCCATCTGGTTTCTTCACGAACACCGCGGCCA
Source organism: Allium cepa (assembly GCA_030765085.1). Classification (NCBI taxonomy): domain Eukaryota; kingdom Viridiplantae; phylum Streptophyta; class Magnoliopsida; order Asparagales; family Amaryllidaceae; genus Allium; species Allium cepa. The sequence continues at coordinate 757,254,767 of CM060939.1, read as the reverse complement.
CTCCCAAGGAGAATTTCTTGGCCTGATAAAATTCTTTTCTTCCATTACAGTTTTCGCTTTCTCTATGGAAGTAGGTCTAGAAGAAGATAATAGTCCAATAGCAAATACCTTCCTCTCTGTCTGCTCAGACTGGCTCTGGATACTGGCTCTTATAATGCCCAACTTGGTCATGGATGAAACATTTCACGTTCTTCTTCTCTCATGCTTCTTTCCTTTACCATTTCTACACTCATGGGCATAATGGCCCTTCTTATCACACTTATAACACACTAAATCAACCTTCGCCTTCTTGGTAGCATCCACTTTCTAGGCTCCTTCATTCATGAAGAATTTCTGTTTCTTATCCTAAGAACCTTGATTCTCAATTGGTTTCTCTATTCCGAAAGTAGAAAGCATCTCCTCATTTCGGATGGCCATTTTCCCTACAACATCACTCAAATCTCGAAGATGTGGCATAGTCACACTAGAAATCTTAGGATTCAATAGTCTAATAAACTTCTCATTCCTTGACAGTGTTAATGTTAGCATATCCATATCTAGATAACTCATCAAACTTTATAGCATACTCAATTACTGACATCTCTCCCTACTTTAGGTCCATAAAATTTCTCAGCAATGCAGACTTGGAAATTTTGAACAAAAACTTCTCTTCGAATCTCCTTCGAAACTCTATCCAAGTCAACTCTTCCTCACGCATTCTGGCAGTAAGTCCATTCCACCAATAAAGCGCTGCTCCTTGCAATTCTCTAAAAGCAAGCTTTCACTTCTGCTCGTCATCCTTCGTTCCAACAACTGATACACCATCCCCGCATCTACTAGTGGATTTCCAACACTTACGTTGGGATCAGCACTTAGATTAGCATTAGCCTATCGACCTTGGTTCATCCTGCTATTAGATCAAGCATTACCATATATTATGGTGCTTCCTCCACCTAGATTTTCTCTTCCGTTTCCTGCTTCCATGTCTTCTTTCTCATAAATCTGCCTATGAGCCTTAGTAAGATACAGAAGAAAGGTCTAAGAGAGAGGGGAATACATACTTATATATATATATATATATATAGAAAACACAAGTATGTTACTATAACGTTAACCCAAACCCCAATCTTATTTTTAATTCATTACGATTATGTTTGAAAACGTTTGGTTTATTTTATGTTTTATTATAAACCTATGCTCTGATACCAACTTGTAACATCCCCTATGTGGAGGCCCAAAACTAACAGCTACGGATGCTGCAGTCATCCATAGTTAATAATCTTCGACGACTAACTATGGTGGTGGAAGATTCATTAATACATAGATCATAAGAATATGGAAAAAAATTACAATTCAAAAACATATTTCCACATTCCATTCAAAACATTTCATGTACATTACATAATCCCAGAAACATTAACCACGTTCTGGAAAATATAATTATTACACATACACCAAGAGCAACATATGAAGATGCACCCTTGGTTAATCAGAGTATTAATAAGGCTAATAAATCTGCCTTTATATCCAAATACACAGCCGAAAATGATAACTAAATAACTAGCTGCCTCCAGCATGCCTCTGGAAGCTTTATTCATCTAAGAAGAGAACCTAAAAATCCTAAACCTCAAACTACTAAAAATCATTTAAGTACCCAAGAGTTTAAGTAGAAAACAAAAACGTTGAGTCAGACATAAAGCCTGGTATGAAAAATAGTCTACCATCTCAAGCCAATAGATATCTATTGAGACCGCTATATTACGGAATGGGTTTTCCCCTCACTTGTATCCTAAAACTTTTATAAAACCATATACGTTGTTCCTACATCCACAATTGTTAAAAACATAGTATATCAAAACATTATGATGATATGCAAAGCTAGCAAATCAAATCTGGATTCTCATCCCCATTTATTCTGACTATCTGGCCAATTTATAGTTTCGAGGATTACTATTAACCTATTAGTTTTCATGGGATAACTAATAACCGATTAAACATTTTAAGTACTCCCTGTCCAATTACATAGTTTTCCTGGGATCACTAGAAACCTATTAGTAACTCCAATATCTTTCTGTTTATCCTAGTTTTCATGGGCTGACTAGGAACTTATTGACTATTTGTCAATGTCATAATCCGGGTATAGTTTTCATAGGCTAACTATAAACCTATTAGCTCATGCCAGTATCAATCATGGATTTCATGAGCTTGCTATGAACCTGTCTACCTATCATCTTCCTTTCAATAGTTTTCAAGGGCTTATTATAAACCTGTCTATCTGACATCTTCTCTTAACATAGTTTTCATGGGCATAATATGAACCTATTGGCCCCTACCAATATCATACAGTTTTCATTGGCTTACTGTAAACCTATTAGCCCCGCCAATATATTTTCTTTATAATTTAGCATCCTATGTTATGGTCTTCCTGACCACCTGCCTTCAAATCTACTCATTCTGGAGTTTAATCAATTTATATTCACTACTGGGTTAACCTAGCTGGTTCTTTTACCCTTTATTCGCAAAATGCAATTATAGGTCCATTATATATTAACTATATTCATATTTGAAGAAGCAACATAACAAAAAAGCAATACCACTCATGTGGGTTTAATTTACAAAGGTAAATTCTTCTTAAACCATTATAAAAAACTCCTTTAATATAGCCATGGGTTATTCCTTTAAAAATAGAGTTTCGGTCATAGAACCTTTTTATACCTTCGAAACTTAGTTTTCGACTTCATAAGATATCCTCCTTCGAAAGCTCTTAAAAAAATTAGGCTCCAGCCTTATAATACTTTAAAATCTACCTTTCGAAGGTATAAAAGTTGGTCAAAAGAAAACAATTTTACAACCCCTTCGATAGCACCCACTTCGAAGGCAAAGAAAACCAAGCAAACATGTTCGAAAGCAAAGAAATCAACTCCTTTGGAAATATAAAACTTTGTTTTAGCTATAACTTTTTATAGGTATAAAATTAATGTCTCTAACCTATTCCGTGGTGTTCAAAAGATGCCTTCCCTTTCTGTAGAGTGGTCACAATAGAAATACAGGCTTACGATTAGAAAATTATGCCTATTTGAAGTTTGCAAACAAAGCTGGAGAAAGCTAAAGGGCTTCCGCAACATTTATAGCTACTATCGAAAGGTAGCTTTTGAAAAAGTCGAAAGGTTTCTTAGTCGAAAGGTATCTATCAAAAATGTTGTAGAAAGGTTCAGAAGTGATGTAGAAGGTTCTAAGTCGAAAGGTTACTTAGTCGAAAGGTTACTAAGTCGAAAGGTTCATCAAAAATATTGCAGAAAGGTACAGAAGTGTTGCAGAAGGTTCTAAATCGAAAGGTTACTTAGAGGAAGGTTAATGAATCGAAAGGTTCATCAAAAATGCTGTCGAAGGTTCCTAAGTCGAAAGGTTCATCAAAAATGCTGCAAAAAAGTCCAAAAGTGTTGCAGAAGGTTTTAAGTTGAAAGGTTATACGGTCGGAAGGTTACTAAGTCGAAGGGTTCAATGACAGAGTCGTAAATAACTTGAAAACTGTTATTTTGATAATTAAATTATATTCTTTTCACCAACTCCTATTCTTTGTCAAATCTCAAAAATTCACCAAAAATATAAAATAACATTTTCTTCATTATATAAAAATTTCAGGGCGGAATTCATTATTTTATTGTTTTTAATAATTAAAACCCAAAATAAATGTCTTTTTACCTCAGTAAATTCGTAAAATATTCCTATCAATTTTAAAAATTATGGAATTAAAAATCCATCTCCAAAATTACATTTTACACAACCTGTCCAAAAATGAAGCCGTTTGGAGGTCGTTTATTATGGGTTTTTACTTTAAAACCCATCATTTTAATTCCATAAAAATTTCAATAAACTGCCATAAATCATTATTCTATCCAAACAATGATTTTTAGATCCAAACATGATCAATACAGCAAAATGCATTCAGTTACTATCCATAACCGAACCAAAACAAGGAAAAATGAGATGATTTACACTATTATTCACATTGATTAAGTTGTTGGAGTTTGAGATTTGCCTTAGCTTTAATCTTCTAGCTTCCTCTCTTGGATCTTCCAAGTTTGATGATCTCCTTAGGTGTTTTAATGGCTGGCTATATCTTCTCTTTTATGTATTTTGATTTATGAAATGGTAGGTGAGAATAAGGGAGGTTTTAAGGGTATATGGATGTGGTTATTTCCATATTGCCCTCCTCTTATGTTTCTAACTTATAAATTATAAACCATACTTATACATTCATTAGTTTATCCATGATCAAGTTAATTAACGATTAAATATCAATTACTTAATCAACCATATTAATCTATCTAATTTATCTAATTTAATGTCCTGAATAATGTTAAACAAAAAATTAGGAGTGTTACAATAAGCATGTCATGGATCTAGGATGTGACCCTACAATCAGGCCGCTAGGATAGATACTAACCTAATACGGTTTACTCCTCCACGTATAATAAGGGCACATAAAGTGATAGACAAACATATATATGCATACACCAATATCTGTTGCCACATAGCTATAGGCACACAGCCTTACTCACCACAGCAAGTGTCACCTTATATTCTCACATATGTAATACAACAGAATTGCCACTACTATGAGTGGCATATACTTACAAGGAATGACCGAACAAATATCAATTCAGGCGTCCTATACCACCTGGTACGTTTACTTGTTTATTTGATGTTCATAGATTACACTCGCTCTATCATAATGATATATATCAAGAGTCAAAGGAATAATCGGAAAAATATTATCGAATGTCACATACCGCTTGGCATTACTAATCCATTTATTTGGAATTTTCGCAATATGAATTCATGCATTCATACAATTCAATTATTTATTGATTCAGCGTTCATGCTAATATAAAATACTCCTTTAAATAACAAATTTAATTAATACCACTTTTCAAATAAAGATTTTCAAATTGAAATAATTCTTAAAGACTTGAAATAAAATTCCAACATTGGTTTAATTTTAATTTAAAATATTTCCCAAAGGCAGAAAATAATGTTCCAACGCCAATACATTAAACCCTTATTTTGATTTTAATTTATTTGTAAACAATTATTGAAAAGTAACTCACCAAATTAAAATTTTATTTTACATGAAATCTTCTAAACATTTAACACTAAAATATATCAATTTATAAATTTTATTTTATAACTAAATTCAAAAATGGCACGTTCCTTTATAATTTGATTCAAATTCTTTTATGTACATATTTTCTAAGGCTTTTAAGTGATTTCTTTTTTATTTAAAAATAATCGAATACTTGATATATTTCTTCCAAAATTATTCTTAATAAAATATATAATAAATTTTACTAATAGTTTGCATGCAATAATTAAATAACATACATCTTATTGTAATTCCATAAATATTATTTTATAAGACTTCTTATTTATTCAAATCCCAAAGTAACAAATATATCACTTTAAAATATAAATTTCAAATACTTTTTTTACAAACATCCTTAAAATATTTTATAATCATAGATGAATAAAATATATATTCAAAGGTCCACTAATTTAAACAGATTGCAGAAATCATCACTTTGCAAATAATTTATATTCGCCCAGTTCTCAAGAATATTTCACATTTATATTTTCTACCAATAATGATATTTTCAATATTAAATAAAAGTTAAAAAATCATTCAAAAATATTCACCATTTATTCAAAGTATTTTCATTTCAATCAAAACTTCACATTTTAATTCATTTACTGCCCATCGATCAAAATCAAGAGTCGTTTTCGGTTATTTACAAACATTTGTTTATTGTACGACAACATACAATGTGTTTGTTCTACCATCAACCAATATCTCATCACACAAACAAGCGAAAAGGGACTGGATTGATCAACATTAACATCAACGATTAATGCAACTTAATTTCAATCCATTCACCCAATATCAACTGAAAATTCTTACCAGCAATGAACAAAATCATAGAAAAAGACGAATTTAGGCTATAGTTATGAGTTATGAAAATAACTCACCAAAACATTGTTCCAACCTGCTGCCTCAGCCAACGTCCAACCCAATCGCTTATAGTCCTAGATCGACATCTCCTCCATTGCATCACCACCTAAAAACTATCGTGCACAACTCTTTCATACACGAATGTAATCAGCAATTCTCCTTGGCCACACATCACCCACATTGCCTGATTAGCAAAGGCATCAACGTATCCATCCGTTCACATACACGCCTAGTCATCCCTTAATCATTCAACCAAGGTCGCAGTCCTCTACATAATGCGCTCCACCAGACATTATCAAAGTTGCCCCCAATTTTTTTAAGTCGCATCATTTTTTTCTCTTGTTTAATTTTATGATTTGTGTGCATCATGGCTAGGGGAAAAAAAAGGAACGGGCCTTGAGCATTGGGTTGGGCCAAAGCAATAAGAGGAATGTTGATCATTGTGGAATACAGGAGAAAGGACTTTTGTTTGTTAGTATTTCCTTGTACTTTTCTTTTTTTCAGTTATACCCTTAAAGGAAATGTATTTTTATATTGCCTCTTTGGTTGCAACTTAAAATCTCTTTATTACATATAAATAATTCTAACAAATACCTACGAATATATTCTCAATTCGATTGAAATAGATGATACATTTACAAGATATAGTTCGATAGGTTACACAAAACATTCAAATACAATAATTATTTTATCATCATTAATTTATTAACGTAAAATAAAACCTTCTTTTCATATATTCAACTATAGAAAATTATTTACAACACAAAAATATTTTATATTTCCTCTAAATATGTTATTCGAGTTCAATATGTTTTCAGAAAAGAATTTATTAGTTACTTCAATTTATTAAAAGAAAGTCCTTGATCAAATAATCTTTAATTCAATAAAATATATTTTTTACAATAAAGTTATCCAAAAGCCGAAACCAAATAATTTATTTTAAATAAAATTATTTATTATGACGACTTATAAAATAGGATTGTTATAATGTTGGTCATGTTTTCTAGCTACATATTCCTTATACAGAAGTTATGCCGCTAACAGGGAAACGTGAAAGTGGTGCATGAGAAAAAATTCAAAATAAAAGGAGCCTCAGTGAATAATACATGAGTACACATATAAAAATCTCATTCTAGGGGTGCACACGGTGGTTAACCGGCAAAATCGGTTAACAATTTCGATTAGTGAAAATATTAACCGGGGCTCTACTAACCGATGATCGATTACGATGGGCATCAACAGCCCACCGATCAAACCAGTTAATCTAAAATGCAGTTAACCGGTTAACAAATAATTTAAACGGTTAACCATTGGTTAGTTAACCGTTTAAATTAAGCGGATGGCTGGTCATTTGATTGGTTAACTATTATACATGTGAAATACTGCAGCAGTAAATATATGATATGTGAAGATCACAACATTAATGCAAGCATCAATTCATAAGCATTATAAACATTAATACAAGCATCAATTTATAAGCATTAATATAAGCATCAATTCATAGTATATTGTATGATATATGAGCATATGAAGTCTACAACGACTATTATAGCAACCATATAATTGTTATAACTTATAATCATTGTACAAAAAGAGTAAGCATTGAATTTGAGTCAGCAAGCATTAAATCATAATTCACTATAGCAGCCATTAATCCACTGTATCAAATCATAGCTTTATAATAATAGCATTACAGTATGTATCTAAGATACAGTACATCATAATTCAAAATTTTAAACCCCAAAGTCCAGACATAAGTAGAAAACATTAATATAACCACAACAACAAACGTTCCAAATCAAATAACATAAAACTAGTAGAATAGACTGCCATATTGTAACTTTCTGCCTCCAAATTTCAAGTCTATATCAAAAAATAAACAGATGAATTAGCTGAACTGAAATGAAACATATATATTATATGCATATGTGTATAACTGCAATAGAAATTGTACATGAAAACTAAAATAAAAAACTGAAATGAAGCATATACATTATATGCAAATTTGTATTACTGCAGCAAAAATTGTACATGAAAACTGAAAATGAGGAACTAACATGAAGCATTTATAAATTGCCCTTATTGTCATTAATTTGCTGTGAAAACTGTCATGAACAAAAATTGTACATGAAAACTGAAATGAGGAACTAACATGAAGCATTTATAATTTGCTCTTATAGTCATTTATAATTTGCTGAGAAAACTGTTATGAACGAAAATTGTACATGAAAACAAGACTAAAATGTACATATGAAATTAAAACTACTTGTTTACAGTATATGAAAACTATTATACACAAGCATTTATAATTGTACATATGAAACTAAAACAAGCATTTATAATTCTACATATAAAATTAAAACAAGACTAAAATGTACATGAAAACTGTTATAAATGAAAATTGCTTATTTATAAAACGAAAACTGCTTGTTTATAGTGTATATAATTTGCTCTTATAGTCAGTTACTAACTTGCAATGATATAACAGTATACTATATTTAATAATGTACCATGGTGAAAACCGCGATGACGGAGATGGATTATCCATGGTGAAAATAAAAAACGATGACGACTCACGTTTACATCCATGCACAAATTCTAAATGGCAAACAAGTTAGTCAGAGGATTATATTTAAAATCAAACAAATGAAAAACTAGATTATTTTACGAACTAAAAGATGATGGACTTACGTTGACATCCATGTAGAAATTCTAAATGGCAAACAAGATGAACATAAAATTTCAGTTTCAAATATGAATATAACAAATATCAACATAACAAATACAATCAATCCTTAAGACTAATAGAAGCGTTGTACCAGATAATCCAACCTAATCTACATAACTAGATAATAAATATATCTTAAGCCTCAACTTTGCATAAATATTGTATAAACAAGGTCCCTTCAAAATTTTCATTGTTGACATTTCATCACTTAGATCAAGTAGAAACTTTTAAAATCTAAGTACAAAAGATCCAAATGCAAATGAAAATTTTAAGTGATCTGTTTAGACTAAGGTAAGATCTAATTTATTTAGAAATATAAAGAAATTTTAAACTATGTTTGCTTTGTTTATCAATTCATAAACAAAGGATCCAATTTATGCTACATATCCAAAAAAATTCATGAATAATAAATGTAATATTGCAAAATTACATCGTTTGAAAATCACTCAAAAATTGCTGAAATTATCTAGTTTATCAAAGAGATCAAAATACATACTGCTTGGTAGTATATCAGAACTTTTTAAAAACATATTTTTCTTATAGTACACACCCAATCTCTAAATCTCCTTCACAACAACAAGAGATCCATCTTATGATACATATCCAATATTCCATAATTAAAATATAAATAATTCATGAACTAGTAGAAAAGAATGAGCATATAAATTGCCTTCTAAAAGGAAAATAAATTGATGTGGCTTGTTTCATATAAAAAGCACTTAGAATGTTAATTAATATATACACATAAATCTCTGAAACTACATACATTATTTTGACAAAGTTCAAATTGATATTAAATCACAAAATAGATGTTAAAAAATTTCTTCGTCAACCCCAAAAAGTGTAAGGAAAAAGAAATGTGGTTGTAAAAAGGATCGGATGTCCCTTGTAAACCTCAATGAGTATTGGCAAAAGCAATTCGTGGTTGAGAAATGGCTTGTGTAATTAGGCTTGGCTTGTTCAAGGCCATGATGACATCATAAGCATGACTGTTTTAAAGCAATGTCAATCAATATAGAGCAGTCTTATGCAAGCACTAACCAAAATTACGAGTGCTTTTGGAATCCTAAGCAAGTTATGATTAAAAATCACAAGTGCTTTAGAACTCGAAACAGGTCATAATTCAAGTCCTCTTTATTCGTATGTTATGTAATTATTGAATGTACAAGGTCCTACATGTAAAAGTACGATCGGCACTAAAATCCCTAAATCAATAATGTTTACAAAGTTTAAATTGTAAGAGACAAGAAAAGAATGATTCGTCCCTTTCTTCGTGTCCCTAGGTCTGTATTTATAGGGGTTAAGGGATGCGACATAGCTGTCATGTGTCCATATGGCTTGCTTGACCTCCAGCATTAAATATATTTACGGTGCATGGCGCTATACTTCAACATCCGGTTGCACAATGGCGAACTTCGGTGCTTATCATCCATCCCTCCTTGATAGCCTTCGTTGATGACATCAACATTGTATTGGGGATATGCGGCCTCCTTTGAAGATTGATGAAGTGCTTCGTTACTATGGCACGACATCAATAAGCGGTGACATTGATAAGTGGCGATATTGGCAACGATCGACATTGATAACATATGACATTGATAACAGACGGCATCGATAGCAAACGATATTAATGACAAGCGGCACCGATAACATGCGACATTAATAACAAGCGGCATTGACAATAGAGGGCATTGATGATGAATGAAATTAATAAGAGACGACATTGGTGATGAGCGGTATTGATAGGAGACAACATCGATGGTGAGGCGGCATTGATGAGATGCGATATTAATTTAGAACGACATTGATTTTTCTGTCTACATGAAAGAAGTGCTTCATTGATGGAATGCGACATTAATGTGATGCGGCATCAATGCTACGTCATGTCGTTATAACATTGATGGATTTCGACATAAAGCTTTCCAATGTTGTCATTCCCTTACTAACATGCAACATTATTTCCAATCTCTTTCACACAATATCACTCATTCAATTTTATAGGCAGTATGCAGCATTTATGGCATTCAGTAGGAATGGTTTGTTGATAATCTGCGACATTGCCTATTATTTTTTATTGATGAGAGGCATCATTGTATGCTTTTGGCACTGGTTTTTCTTCAAACTTTCAACATTGATTGAATGTGATATCATGGCTATGTCGACATGTCGCATACTTTCGGGGATTGTCAATGATAGTAATAATAGATAATATGAATCCCAATTAAAATTGCAACATGCAATCCCCATATATTAGTATTTAATATATACAAAATAGACAATATGAATCCCAATAAAAAACTATTAGCATATACAATTCAAATTGTATATGAATAGTATCAAAATGTCGATATACAATTTAGTACAACGCAATTCAAAATTGTATATGAATCCCAATACAGTTTATATAAATATATATTTGGATATAAAAACTATCTCAATTCAAAATGTTGATATATAGCTAGCTTCATTCCATCTTGAAGAATAATAACCAATTCTTTTTCCCAACCCTGTGAGATCAAAGTTTCTATATTAATATAGCTTATCATTTTCGCAACCATAGACACATGATTTGTGAATACTAAATATCATTTCTTAGTAGCATGAGAAAAATAATATTGGATGATCCTTATGACTATAATCAAAAGCATGTCTAATTAATCATATAATATATTCTAATATGACAAAGAGATGTAGAAGAATATTCATTATAATTCAGTTAACTTAATCCATGTTTTGTTTTTGTTGATGTTTTTTAATTTCCTAACATATGTATGAAATTTTGCATACCTGAATAAATTTATGAATAATTTACGTATGGAATTAGCCTTTTTACTCAAACTTGTTTTTTTTAGCATTTCACTCATTCACTGTTTTTTATTCAATCCAAATGCAACGCTAATGAACATCTTAACATTCACATCTTATGTTCCTTCCACTTACTATTAATCATGGAAGGTAAATATAAGGGAAGCGCACATAATTTCTTTTAGAAATTAATAATTTAGATTAACTTCCTAATTTTAGAGAAATAGACATTAGATATTGTGTTTGTGATTCGATTTTAAAAACTATGAGAATGCATTTCAAATGTGGTTTGAAATGAAGCATTTTTTTGGTTCTTAAGCAAACATCAAACCGGTATACACCAAATGTAATGACCCGCCGTTCATTCCACAAAATGACGCGTCATTAATAAGAAAGAAAGGGATAGAAAGGAGAAAAGATAGAAAAGAAAGAACTAAACAACATTAGATTCTCATAGCGGTCCGAATAAATTATATTATATCACATAATATATTACATAGTATCATAACATCAGAGATACACAGCTTATACAACATATACTAGACAGTTATAAACACGTGTCTAGTTATTACAATACAGATACAACATAGATAACATGACAAAGATCAACATAGCAGAACCACTATATATCTACAAACGCTAAAGCCTCCTGCTCCATTGCTCCTCCACAATTCGTCAAAGCTAACCTGAATCCCTTGGCTACTCGTAAAAATTTGAGTACCCAAGAGTTTAAGGAAACAGAAATAAACTCTGGGTCAGACATGGGTCTGGTGTGAGTAAACGGGTTAAAGTTGCTTAACTTTTGAAAAACCTTTGAAAAGAAAAGTATCACGTAAGATTTCCCACACATAAATATGGAAAAGATTTTACCTTACGCTGACCAAAACATTTGACAGGAAATCCGGTGATATTATAATAGGTCTAGGGTTTTCAAGTAAATATGAAATAGCCGAAATTGTTACATTTATTAAATTCCATCTACTAGCTACAAAAGTGTGTTATACAATCAAGTCCGATGGCACTTATTGGATTTTGGATCCATAGAATGGCAAGGCTACTGGGGTACCGCCCGTCACAGTACGAGGCCTAGATCACCATACCGAGGATCACTCCCAATCCCCTGCAACACAAGGCTGGAACCATCACTTATTGGACAGTCCCGAACAAGACCACCCCGGCAGTTGTCGCGACCAACCGCCCACACAGCCGAATAAAAAAGGACCTCTAGACGGGAAAATCTCGTCCTACTTCGGCATGACCCACTTAGCCTTGCTGCACCTCCCCTATTTTAGCCATTCCCAGTTGATGAGGCTTGAGGCTACGATTACCTTTATAGAACACATCACTTAGAATGCTCATTGTCCACCTGACGATGTTCTGAAAGCATTCAATCCATACAAGTTCGTTCCAGGTTCGAACGAAACCGAAGGCATTATCTCATTACACTCATTTTGGAATCACCCTTAGAGTTAACGACGATAACCCTTGCACTTTAAATCTTCATCTTCACTTGAGATTCACGACCTAACATTTAACTTGGATCGATGTGGTTTTCGGATATCCAAATTTGATACCCGATCTCGGTCTCATCGAAATCCAAACGTATCTTTTAGGTCCATGTTGTTTAAAGGTTTAAACAATTCCATTCAATACAATCCAATACTTGAATTCACACGGCATTAACATAGATAAATATCACACATTTATCACAGATATATCCAATATCACATCACAAAATATCATAACATATCATCCAATAGATATTAACCAAATCAGATATTCAACTCAAACAATTATCCATAAGCAACCATTATTAATCCCTATTATAATTAATTTAATCAACTTAAATTAAATTAATTACTTAAGAATTAACTAACAAATCCTGCTTAATCAACCATTAATTAATTACAGTCCATTTAATTATTTAATCATTCCTTTACATATTAATCACTCTTGATTAATTATCCATCAATTACATAAAGTAATTGTTCTTTAATTAATTTCACAAATTAATTATTCTTAACCATTAACAGTAATTAACCTTTAATTACTCTCATAATTACATTAATTAATGATCCTTAATTAATTACTTCCACTAATTAATTAACTATAATTAATTACATTATTTCTTAATTAATTACATTAATTAATCATGCTTAAATTAATTGCTTTCATTAATCAACTTTAATAATTATAAACAGTAATTAATTATTCTTAATTACTTCTTAATTACTTTTAATTACATTTATAAATCCTTTGATTTATTATGTAATAAATCCTTAATTACTTTACCAAGTAATTATTCTTTTAAATTACTTCCCATTAAGTAATTTCCCTTATCTCAATTACCTCCAGTAATTTATTCATCAATTACTTATCTTAAGTAATTACTCTTATCAAATCTCATTAAGTAAGCATACTTAATCAATTACCATGTGACTATCTTTAATTAATTAACAAATTAATTAACCTAACTTAATCACATTCTCCTCATAAATTATAACCGAGTAATTCATCCCTTAATTACTCTTTAACCAAATTAATCCTTAATTATAGATTAATTATCCTTCAACTATTAATTAATAAACCTTAATTATTAATCAATCCTTTAATACAAAGTAATCAATCCCTAATTACTTTTATAATTAATTAATTAACCTTAATTAACTAATTAATTATCTCTAAATCATTAATTAATAAAACTTAATTATTAATTAACAACCTTGATTACAAATTAATTAATCCATAATTATCAAACACTCAATCCTTAATTACAATTAATTAACCTTTAATAATAGTTAATTAATTCTTAATTAACTTGAATTATAGATTAATATCCTCTTAATTATTAATCAAGGAAACCCAAATATTACTTAATAAAACTTTATTAAATATTTCTTAATTACTAGTTTAATTAACCCTTAATTACTTAATTAATTAATTTCTAATTAAAAATTAATTAATCTCTAATCATTAATTAATCCGTCATAATTATTAGTTAATTAAATTAATAATCATCCTTAATTAATTACTTAATTAACCCTTTTTAATAATTAATTAAATTAATTAATTAAACTTAAAATTTCTTAATTAACTTAATTAATTACAACTCGTTAAAAACTTAATTATCCTTAAGATAAAACATTATCTTTAATTATCTTTGAAAACATTTTATCTTAACAACTAACTTTACTTAATTAAATCATTAATTAAGTTTAAAATATAAAGTAATCATTAATTACTTACCTCTAATTATTAATTAACAATCCTTAATTTCAAGTTAATAAATCACTTTGAAAACTTTAATTATTAATTTATAAATCATTAATCATTAACTAATTCAATTAATAAATCACTCTTTAATTATTACATTTATTATCAAACTTATATTAAGTTTTTAAGATAAATCATTTCCTTATTAATTTCCTTTTATATTTCATCAAGTTTGAAAATAAGTTTAAGGATTTAATTTAAAACATTTAAAACAAATCATACAAATTTATTTATACAAACAATTCATTTCAAAGAAATGAATTTCAAGAAATTGATTTAGCTTAATTATTTAAAATTTAAAACTTACTTTATTTTAAATTTAAAAACTGGTTAAATATTTTACTTTGGGTTTAACCCATGTGTACTTGAAACAAAAATCGAGTACATCATCTTTTCTTTTTAAAACAGTTTAACTTAAATTTTTAAAAACTGTTTGATTTAAAATCTTAAACTGTTAAAGACTTAACAGTTTACTTAAATGCTCGTATAAGTCCCCATGACAAACCCGAGCCATAACCCTATTGCCTCGAACCCATCTTCGAGACAACAAACAAAAACACAACCCAGACACACTGGCACCACCATAAGCCACTGTGCACCTGCACCACTCGACGATCAACTTCTGATCATCGCTAGATTCTCACACACATCCACGGTCGCTCCAGCAACCGACCCCAATCATCAAAACATCACCACAAACCATGATCCCAAATTGAACACTCCTGTTGAAACTAGAACTTCAGTCCCGTTGCCAGAAAAACACACCGCCCCATCAATTCTGACCACTGGAGGATGAACCACCTCGTCCACACCATGTCGATCACCTACGCAACCAATGCCTTCAACCACGACCCACTCGATCATCCAGAATGAAGAAACGATCACCCATCTGGCCACATCCAAAACTAGGTTTTAAAACCAATTCGAGCAATTTCCAATGCCATAATGGATTAACCACCTTCCAGTCATTTTCTCTTACTCCTCTGATCAACCATCTAGCTGCAGTAAGAAACTCGACCACCAGAAACACTCCAGTCACCAAAGATCATCCAAAAACTCCATTTTGGTCAACTAAGAACTAAACCCTTATTTCAATTCTAAAAATTATGATTTTTCTTTTAAAAATCTTGTTTTCCATAAGTGATTCAATAATCAAACTTGAAACAATGAAATACAACATTTGATTTTTACAAGTTTTAAATGATTCCTGCTGTTTTTTTCCAAATACAAATATATTTCATCATTCATACTTGTTAATATTTTTAGTACCAAGATTTTTTTTAAAACTAAACTATTTTGTTTTTGATCCAAATGTTATCAGAGATTAGATTAAAAGATATGGATTTTTGATTAACTTGTAAATAATAAAATCTAGAAATAGAGATACATTGACATGCACTGTTCAAACAGAAGCATACACACAACATTTATACTTATATATATAAACATATGCAAAGTACTTCAATACAGCAATTCACATGCAACTACTATCATTTACTTAGGTTTAAATTTAAGGTTTACTCACCTTATAAAGAAATGCAGAGAACTAAAGCAAATTTTTTTGACAGATCTGGAAAAACTGGAAACCATGGAACTGAATGCGTTGATCCCTTTTAAAATTTGTAAAGTTTGCTTTGAAAACTTTGGCCACAGGAAACTGGAATGCTATAAACACTTTGATTTACTTTGAAAACTTTTTTCTTTGACCCAGATTTACTTGCATGCACTTGAAGGTGTTACAGACTTGAAAAAAATGCATGGTTACAGGCTTTTGATTGATAACAGAGCTTGATGCAGATTTGTTTTGAGGAGTGTTTGCAACTTTGATTTGTTTTGAGGAGATTTCAGGTTTTGGTTTTGCATTTGAAAATCTTACAGGCTTGAAGAATCACTGCATATTGGTTTTGAATTTGGTTTCAGGTCCGAGAATAATGATTCTGGGTTGCATTTTGATCTGAGATTTGGAAAATTGTGGCAGGTTTTGGAATTTGATTTTTCAAGCTTTTTTTTTCAATTTTAGTTTGAGAGGAGTTTCAGGTTTGATAAATGATTTCTGGTTTTGGTTTGAATTTGAAAATGTGAAATGAACAAAGAAAATGGAAGGAGAAAAGAATATAGGTTTAGATATATTTGAATTAGGATTTATTAAAATTAAAGAAAAATAAAATGGAATTATGACACTTGTCTTATACCATACTTAACTATCTAACACATGTATTTAGCATGCATAAGAATTCAACACATGTAATTATTTATTTTCATTTGTTTTTAAAATTATTTAAAAGCTTTTTAAATTAAATTCTCTAATTAATTAATACATATATTAATTATAAATGCTTTTCTTATTAAATTTCTAATTAACAAATACATTTATGAATTTATAAATGCTTTTCTAATTTTAAATAAATAAAAATTTTGAAAGAAAATAAAATAAAAACCAATTATCTTTTAAATAAAATCATATATTGTATTGTAAACTCATTTATAAATGCTAATTCAAAAAGTCTTTGTATTTATTCTTATTAAATAAATACCTTTCCAAATTTCTATAAATAAATTTCTTTAAAGAGAATAATATAAAACAATCTTATTCTTGCATAAAAACTTTATCCATATAATTTAAATCCAAGCTATATAATTATTCTAAGGTATATATATTCATTTAAATTCCATTTTTAAATTCAAATTCAAAGTTAGTTTAAAATCCAAATTTAAAGTCAATTCAAATAAATATAGATATCAATTTTAAACAAACTCATTATTATTTATAAATAATTTATTCTATTTAAAATCAATTTAATATACAGATATATATATATATATATATATTTAAACACATTTATCAATTTTGAAAACAATAAGTCAATTTAGAATTTATTTATACAACAACACAAACTAAATAATTATTCTTATTTAAAAATCAATCTATAGCCATAATTAAAACATCACACTATTATTATTATTTGGTTATTTATTTTTGAAAATAACAATTTTATCAATTTCAAATAATTTACATTAAGAGATTATCAACATTTTATATTCCTTGAAATTCCGGGATATCACACCAAACTATTATAATTATGATAACATTACATATCAGTTCAAAATTCAAGATAAACACTAAAACTACACTAAATGAATCAAAATCACGTTTTTCCTCTTCTTGCTAGCATTCACCATCGCTTAAGATTCAAATCGATGATCCAGATAGCAAAAAACGAAAACCAAGGAGGAGGGGGATCAATTTGTATTTGGAATCGAAGGTTTAGTGTATATTTTTTGGAACAAAAATGAACGAGTTTGGGAACGAATTATGAATACTGAATAGCAACTGAAAGGAAACTCGATTAGATTTCGATTAGGGTTAGGAAAAAATAGGTGGACTAGGTTGCGAAAGAATTGGATTTGAGCCTTTTTTATAAACTAAAAATAGGTTCTATTTACAGCTAACAGATGAACGAAGCGTGGTTAACCATTAACCGACCCGATATTAAGATATTAACCGGTTAACATTGAACGGTTAACCGAAAGTTCGTTGATCGATTTTTTCGGTTAAAGCGGTTCGATTAAGGTTGATTAACTCGGTTAAATGCCCACCCATACCTCATTCCACCTCCGGTACCCAAATAACAAATACCTGATACACAAGAGTGCATTGCATTGATACTCAATTGACGGCGGGAAGTACTAAGGGTAAATCAATCACAAAACCTATAGAGCATCTCATGGCATATAGACAAAATATAATAACATAGATGCAAAATAGATGAGACAGACAATAATATAACCAAATGAACCCAAATAAAACATCACATCAGAGTGTAGCAGGTTCATCAAATTATATACAAACAGAGTGATAATAGAGTTTATACATCTGAATCAAATAAAATTTAAGTAACTGTCTCTAAATAATATATAAGTGTTGACATGGCTTTAAAACACTATATAAAGAAATATAAGCGATAACTACTCCAAAAATAGATATATGAAGATTGTCAGCCTCCTGCTCATCCTTTGCACCGCTCTATGTCATCTTATATATGTCCCTTAACCTATTCATTTAAGAGAAAAAATGCAAATAACCTCGGATCAAACAAAAGTTTGGTATGAGCGATCTATACTCTCAAAATAGATATTAAAACAGAATCATCAAAAGTAGGAACATTTGGAATGAAGGATCATACCCAACCCGTCGCTGGCTCCTTCCATCCAACAAGTTAGCACACAACACAATAAATGCTACAATGTCATCATATGAGTTTACTACACTAAGTATAATATAGGATGTTAGGGTACTTAACTCACTAGCACCTACATCACATGACATCCATAGCAAACATAACAATCATAACGTTGAAGGAACCGAGCTGGGTCGCAAGGGATAAATATAATACAACAACAACAACTAAACCATTATTCCCAAGCAAGTTTGGATCGGTTAGAAATGTAATCCAAAACTAAACGACAAAGTCAATTTAAAAAAATAACAATATTAGATATATATAAGGTGAAAACAAAAATAAAGTAAAATAATTAAAATAATAATAATAATAAATAAAGTAAAACAACTCCGTCTGTGTAGTTTACTATGCAGCATGTCTAAGTCAGGATAAAAGAGGAGGGTTGTGATAATTTTGGCGAGCCAACATAAAAATCAATCTCTCTTATGGAAATGGAAACTTATTATAACGGATAAATATAGTAGATTTAAAAAAATCTCTAATTTAGATTTTATTGGCCTGTGAAGTATTTATTAGATCTGATCTAATAGATTGAAATAAAATCATATTTTATATAATTTCCTATTTTTAATTACTAATTAATGAATTAAATTAAATTTATATAGTTTATGAGCATATCAATATATGGTCATGTGTGTAAAACATGCACGTGCAACATATCACATGGTGAATAGGGTGAACGTGGTTAAATATATACATAGATGGATGTTGGAAGGTGTTTGAGTCAATGTAATATTTAATTTGGAGCATGTGGTTGAAACCAGGGGAATTTGAGGTGTAGTAAAATAAAGTGTAGCCGATCCTTGCACATACACACACATGCACACACACATATGGTTTACCGTAAATAATTTGATAAGGAGTTGTAAATGTGTTGGTGGTACAAGTGCCATTGACGTTGCCATATTCATTTATACGTGGATGGATGTTGGAAGCTTTTTGAGTCAAGGTATATTATTTAATTCGGAACAAGTTCTATATATATGTATGCATGTGTGTACACTTATTAAACAAACTACCCAAACCTACATATAGATATGCATACATACATACATACATACATACATACATACATACATACATACATACATACAAAGAACGCTCAATAGCATCTCCGTTTTGTAGCGCCCCCCCCCCCCCCCCAGCCCCATGTTTTCCACCACACAGCCTGAATTAAACAATATAGCTAGTGGAAAGAGAGAGAAAGTCATATTATTTAATTCGGATTGTGCGGTGGAAATTAGGGGGCTAAAGGGATGTTGCATTATTTGGGGTGTCATTGAACGCTATTCTACATATATATGTAGATACGTACATACAGATATAGATAAATATATATATAGACACACATATCTTTGTCTACGTAATGTATATATATAGAGCAAAGATCAGCTACACCTCAATTTGGTTACACTTTATTTCCCTATAATTTCTATAGTGTGGTGGAAAGAGAGAGAAAATATTATTATTTAATTTGGAAGTTGTGGTGGAATTTAGGAAATTAGAGATGTAGCCAAATTGAGGTGTAACCAATCATTGTCCCACCCACACACATGTATGTATGTGTTTTACCTAAAATAATTTGATACGGTGTTGCAAATGTGTAGGTGGCACAAGTGTTATTGATGTTGCCATATTCATTCAGTCAATTAGGGATGGTACCGGGAATTATATTTCAGATATTTTATGGGCTGATGGGAGTTGGAAAGCTTATTTAATAAGTGCGCTCTATGTTTGTAACGACCCACCTTTTTGGACGGTTTAAATATACAATAAACCACACATGTCCGACTCAAACCATTCAAAAGGAAAGATTGTTAATGGGGTAAATAAGAAGAAAAAAATAAAAACAAAACACAGAATCTCGCAGCGGAACGAAAAAATATAATAATCAAAAAAACTGTTCATGAAGCTATTTTACAAATAACATTTGATTACACTTTTACAATTCAAATCAGAGTTACACATACATCAGAAATAAACAAATAATGCAGTGGAACATAGAATGTAGTGGAATAATAAATAGCAACAATATACTAAATCTTCGTCTTCGTCCTCCATAAAATAGTCTTCAATACATTGAAAAAGCTCAGACTAACCCGAGCGTAATGAAAAGACAAAACACTCGAGTCAGAACTAAAAGACCTTATGTACGTCAGATCAAAATAAGTAAAATAGAAATATTAATGCAGTGATTTCATAGATGTTACAGGATTTTCATCTCCTATCAAGTGTACAACATGAATATAATTATTTAAAGGGTTTCAAATAATTCTAAATATCAATCTTAATCATCTAATTAAAAAAAATCCGAAGTTTGAATTAACTTAAACCCTACAAATAATTCAATTCCAAATAAAATCCAAATTCAAAAAATTATATGGATATATGTCATTTCAATCAGTATCAAAACCAACATTTCCAAATCAATGAAAAACGCTCGGGTTTATCGTTTCAACCCATAATAATTTTCTCCTAATCTATAAGATCGTTCGGATATGTATCATTTCAATCCATATGGATAACAGAGATATAGACATAATAACATCCAATCTTCCAAAATGTCAACCAATAACATCCATCCAATCATCCAAATATCAACAATTGAACATACAGCATAATCATTATTGAAATCAACCAATAACTACCAACAATTTACTGGTTATCATTAACAGGTATTTAAATGGCAAGTTAAATTTCAATATTAAATTAAATAGCAATTAAATTCAATAAAAATTAGGTTTAACTAGAATGACAATTTAAAATACACTAAACATCAACCATTTAATTTCTAATCACATCATAAATTCAATTTAACTAACATAAGAAAATCTAGTAGTTGTAAGTGTTTGCTCACCTTTCATGATTACGAAGGTGATGATAAAAATGGAGCAATATGGAGATTCCTAGCAAAGATCCAAATGCAACGCAAATCCAACAAAGCTTAGACACAAACACGAATCAACAAACAAGTTTCAACTACTTCCAACTTTCAAACAACTCAAGATCCAAACTACAAACAAACTTGAAAGTAGATCATCTTTAAAAAAAAAATTTAGACTAGAATATTACTAAATCTGTGAAGTAACTAACTAGAAAGTTGTTATAAATTCTTTTGTCTCCACTTTCGAAAAAAAATCACTTAAAAAACTTCTTCCTTGAGGAAGTTATGGTCAAAACAAACAGAGGTATTTTCTAAGATGAAAATCTGAGTTCAAAAATACTTCGAAAAGATTTGAGTTTTTGGCATAGCAAATTAAGGAATTTGAAGAACTGATTTAAAAGAAAGTTGAATCCACTAGAAAAATAAATGGTTTGAAAAAAGAATCACAGAATTTGGCTCATTCCTAAAGGAGATATGATTGATACACTATGGGTATTTTCGGCCAAAACCGGACCCGAGAAAGGACTTGAAAAATGAAGTTTTTGATATAGAAATATTTGGAATGGGAAGAAAGGTTCAACGACAATGTCATTGCCATTGAAATTATACACGGTTTCAAAAAATATATTTGATTTGGAGTAGTTTAGTGGAATATAAAAGCCATGGAAATAAGGGGAAGAAAGATGGAAAATAGGGAAGGGGAAAAAAGGGAAAAAGGAGAAAGAAGAGGAGAGGGAATATGGAAGGAGATGGCCTTGGAGATGATGGAGAGGACGACGGCTATAGGGGAGGCGAAAGGGTTGAAGGAGAGAAGGAAATGAGTTTTGATTTGTGAGGTTCTTAGAGTTTTAGATCTAGAGTTCTCTGTAGATTTTTTGAGGAGAAAAAAGAAGCACGCAGAGAAAGTTTCTCAGGAGAAAATTTATGTACGTAAATGTTATCAGAAAAGAAACATAAGATCATAGACAAAGAAATGGTCACATGACTGATTAGAGTCTCTTAGTTAACAAAGGACCATTAGATCAAACAAACCCAATATGCCTTAGCCAAATAAAACACTACAAATCCATGTTAATTTTTCACAATAATTCAAATTTTTGAAGCAATAGAAATTTGATTTTGACAGAATGAAAAGTGGAGGGAAGATCGGAATTCAGTCTAGTGTCATATAAAAAGACTAAAATTTTAAATTCAAATTTAAAATTTTCAACCAAAAGGCAATCTTTGACTAAGTTTGACAAAAATTTGAAATTTCACAAAAAATTTATTCTATTAAATTTGATCAAATAAAGCACTCAATATCACAAATTCGATTTTTTTTATATTTAATTTTTGTTTAAATTTAAAATACTGCCATTTTAAAGTTGTTAAAAGTTATGGATCATTACATTTATCTTAATTAAAAGATTAATATCAATTAATGTAATATTAATTTGTTTCCCCTTATCATATTCAAAAAGTTAAATGTCATTAACTACGCATTCAATTCTCATTCAATTACATTCAAACCTATGTTATCATCCTTATTATTCAATCAACAATACCCTATGAATTATATTAACATAAGTTTACATTTTATTATGTTCATTATTTTACCGTTAACATATTTTACCATATTAACCGTAATAATTAATTACACAGATTTTCATTGATTTCCAAATTAACTCCAAACATATTAAATAATGAGATGATAAATGAACAATTGTTACTTTTAATTATTTTAATCATATTCATAAGTTTATTATCTACAACAAATGCTATGACTACTTACACATCACTGATTATATTCAGTTTCAATTACCAACATATAATTTTAACATTTAATAGCCTTAATTCCATTTATTACCCATTTAATATTAAATGGAAAAATTAATGAGAAGATAATTATAACCATCGTTTATAATAATAGTTCATATCCATTATCTTATCATTTACAACCAAGGGTTATGAACAAAATGATTTTATATTCTATATTAATCTATTCCAATCAATTACATATAATCTCATCATTAAATGCATCGTTTAATTTATTTCATTATTTACAGTTATAACCAAATAACCTTACAAGTATATCCATTGATTGAAATTGGATTAAAATGGTTATCAATTACATTAAATCAACATTATTATATTACATTCTGTTTTATCATTACAAATCATAAATTTTAAAATTTTACAATATTAATATTTCAAATCTTATTAAATCTAATATTTTAACTACCGAAAAATACAGATCGTTACGCTCTCCCCCACTCAAGATTTTTCGTCCTCGAAAAGAAAAAAGGAGGAATTAAGGGATTAATATATTTTATTCAAAGTATTCAATTTATAAACAATTAATTTACATAATTAAGTATTTTAAATAAAATATACTAATTAATAAACATTCAAATCTTCATATTCAAGTTTACTAAAGTTTGAAAAAATATTTTCACTTTGTACGGAGAGGTCCGGAAAATAATAATAATATCAATAATAACCATATATATATATATCGTATTTGAAAATAAAATATCCTAATCAGGGGAAAACAATATAATATCGCTAGAAAACCATAATCCGAAAACGTACTTATTATATCGGACAAACAACGCTTATTTATGAAACCAAAAGCAGTAGCTATTACTTCAATAAACATGTATTTCACTTATATAATCCAAAATAGGTTAATAATTATGCATAAAGAGAAATATGTAAATTGTTTAATTTAGAACAAAAGCAAATCACTATAAAACATATACAAACAAACAGTACAACCATTATATGCAACCACAGAATCCATCATACATTCATAGCAACCAAAATCGATGGTTTGTTTAGTTCAAAAACTTTTAATCGTACAAGGAAGACGAATAAACTATCAAGTGTATCATACGCTCAACAACCTTTGGAAATTACTCAATAGACTATCCATGCAACCTTAAACAATTAGAGGTATCCTTTCCAAACATCTCATAAGCCAAAAAAGCCAAAAATTTCCATACATTATTTAAGTTTATTTAATTGGTTTCTTTTCAAATCATTATTTATCTTCTTCTTTTTCATTCATACAATGTATTTTTCTTTCTTTAATGTACTTACATAAATTATTTCACAATATTAACTTACATTCATAACATTTCTTGCACATCGAAATTCTTATTTAAAAATAATTTCAATGAACACTTCCATTACTTAAGTTTTACTTGTAAAATATTCCATTACATATTCTATTAACATTTCAACTTATTAAACATTTTTGGTAAGTTATATATATATATATATATATATATATATATATATTAGGAATGTAACTGAATGTTACATAAGTTTTTGGTATTCGCCCTTGAAGAGAAAAGAAATATTTCAATATATCTAAAAATTCAATTAAAAGATTTAATCTCATTCACTTAGTAAGAATATAAGATATATTTAAAATATCTTCATAGCATTATGCAAGAATTTTCCAAAAGGTAAACAATCTTAGAAGTTTATATCAAAACATTTGGATAGGCCCCTTTTAAAATTAAAGTTCCTTAAATCCGATAATTTAGTAGACTCGTTAATTTAAAATAGTATAACCCTAGATTATTAAACTGAAACTAATAGTATACTCAAATCTTACATTAAATATCCAAATCAAAATATAAAATTTCATATCTTCGTAATTAATTTTACACACTTGTTTAAAATGAATATTCAAATCATGAAAAAACATTTATTATGGTTTAATACAAAAATTCAAATAGTGAATAAACCTATAAGTTTATCGTTAGGGCTTTGAAATCAAGTAAATATTTCAAACCACAGTTCCAAAATAGATATTCAAATTTATTGGTCAAGTATATTACTATAAATAAAACTTCGCAAATCATTTTTTTTTCATTTATATAATATCTTTAAATAATAAGTTCAAAGAAACTAATATAAATTTTACTTGAAATATTCATTTGAAAACTTCATTTTCAAATCAATCGTTTTTAATACTTTAATACTTTACGGAAAAATTTCATCTATAAAATTTCTTGATTCATTTATATATACCACATAAAAAAATTAAATAATATCTTTATAAATATATGTAAACTATTTGAAAACAATTATTTACATCATTACTTATATTTAAAAAGAGTTATTGAAAACCTTAAATCCATTATTTATAAATTTTATTAGTTTTAAATCTCAAAATACTTTTAAACATCATTAATAAAACAATAATCATTAACTTTAAATAATTTTATTTAATTAATAATTTCTCACAATATTTACAACACTAATAATTTACTACTAAACCATGTTATATATAAATAAACAATATTTTAAACATTTTAAAGTATTTATAAATGGAAAAAATGACCAAATAATCTTTTATATAATACTTTATCAAAATACTTTTATAACTCGATGTTTTAACAGGTTTATCTTCATGCTTGCAGACTCTGGTCGTACGTTGATCAGGCGTAAGACTAGAAATCTTCAAGTACTTCGTAGATCCGTTTCAACACCCAGATAAAATACTTAAAAACAGGCATGAGAAGTACCATTCAAAATCTGATGTCAAATGATAATGTTACGATAGCAGTGTCCCGCTGCTGATCCAGTGTTTGCGCAACGGACACAAAACTTACCAAAATATCCATCCACCTTTCGAATTCCAGAAACATATCGTCGTCATTTCGTAAACAAGGGACCATCGACCCTGCTGCAGTGGTAATTGCTGATTCAATGATTTACGCAATGGATGCACTTCCTTCCCAAAAGATCCATAAACAACAGATCCTGGGGCAAAACGTGCCTCCATTGGGTAAGCTAAAGAACCATCTACCCTGGGAAAAAATCGAGTAACTCATGAGTTTAAGTTCGAACAACCATATCGGTTCGAATCCATTACTGAATTCACCTAAGTATATTAGGGTTTATTGGTCGAATCAATTCCTGGATTCTCCAAGTCCATCTGGGTCGAAGCATATCATACTATACTTCTTCGCGGAGGATGCTTCCCCATTCCTTTTACTTCAAAATAACAACGTACCATATATAGTACTTTTTCAAAATCATAACTTCAAGTATTACACTTATATAAATTCTATTATATGTAAGATTTCTTTTTCAGAAAGTACTTTCCAAAGTCAATAGTCTCGAATATATCAAATCATTCTAATATAAATTCCGTTGTATATAAGATCTCTTCAGATCGAATATCCTCCAAAATGAATAGTCTTTCAAATCACCATATACTTATATAAAGTTCATCTTATGTAAGAATCAAATTTTCCCAAAATCGATTTCACTGTATGAAGACGCATATGGGATTGAACATCTTTGCTTTATAAAAGGTTTTGAATTTAGAATAGTTTTGTATATATAGAATAGTTTGTAAATAAAATAGTTTGTAAAATAGTTTGGCATATAAAATAGAATAAAGTCATTAACTAGTTTGTATAAGAAAAATAAAAGAAAATAGTTTTGTAAAATGGTTTTAAATTAATAGTAGTTTTGCATAAAAGAAAAATTCCAATTTAAATTACAAAGAATATTCAACCCAACAACTTTCAATTTCAACGTCAAAGCATATCAATAATGTTAGAACATAAAGATGTACATATGTCATCATTTCGAAAAATCACAATCGATTGATCGCTCGATCATACAAGTTCGCTTTCGAACTAGTATTGTTCATTCGACTTCCCTAATGCGGACTTCGATAAGGTTTCTTGACCTGAAACCATCATTCTCCTTGCGTAGTCATACACTATGATCATAGAGAATTTTAGAATCAAATCAAAAATTCATATCAAATATTCGTCATCAAGAATCGAATGAAAAATACTAATACGAAATAGTGTAATTCGCCTGGAACTTGTATACTCAAATCCGGATCAAATTAGTTGTGCGAATAAGAAAATATACGCACAACCTGCGTACTTATTCCAATTTGTTTCATCACCGTTACATTTTGATTTAAATTCATTATTAATCTCATTGATTAACATAAATATCACTTCATACTATTTGTTTCACAGAATTTCTCCATTTAATATAAAACATTAATATATTCATTCTCATAACATTGCTTGTATCTCTTCATTTTTAATTTGATTTCAATTTTACATGTAATATTTCTCATTTGGTACTACATTTATTGCAACATCCATTTATTTCATAAACAATTTACAAGTCGTGACTTTATTTAAAATCATTTCACTTTTAGTTCATATTCGTTTATCCAATTAGTTTTCACTTACTTTTCAAATTTATTTATGTCACATTTCATAAGTTTAATTAAGTTCATAACACTTTTTTTAAAATCTCATTTACAGTTTTTCCTTAATCCAATTCTTGCCAGAGATATTTTCATGGGACTACCATTTTCACAAGTAACAAACCGCTGAACAAAGCGGGTTATCCTAAATGGTCAGTTTTGGCAAGAATTTGATTGAGATATAAGGCGTATGCCACTTACATAAAGCATAAACTATTTGCCAAAAAAATATAAGTTTTGTTATTCTTCAGAAGGCCTTGGCAAATGGCACGTGTCCATCGAATTGATAATTATTTTCTATTTAGCCACCTGACTTAAAAGAAGATGAATATTATTAACAGGAAATTTTCCTCAAGGACAAAAATTAGGGCTTTTTTAATCACAAGGACAGCCCGCTAAAATTTTATCCTCAAGGACAAATCACTGCAACTTGCCTCTCCAACTCCACATCTTGCTACAAAACCCACACCATCGCTTCCTTCTCCAACCCGATAAACTCCGACCGAGACGTCGACCTCTCAGATCTCGACAACACCTTGGTAGAAATCAAGGACCTGCGCGCGGAGTTCGAGCTCGAGAGACGAATTCGGAAGAAGATGGAGTCTGTGAAAAAATCTGAGATGAAGGAGCTTGCGGAGAAGAAAAGAGCACGTGAGGAAGCGGAGAGCGACTATGAAAAGTTAGGGATGGAGATCAAGCACGTGAGTGAGGATTTCGAAAAGACGATGAAGGAGACCGTGGACGAGAGGAGGAAGCGATGACGAGAGGATGGAAATCATTCTACTGTGTTCAGTTTTTGGGTATCAGTTTTGTATGCGATGGTATCAGTTTTAATAAAATAACATAATATCAGTTTTGGGTATCAGTTTTGTATGCGATGTGGTATCAGTGGATTTGTGGTGGTTTAGGAAATAGTATGGATTTGTGGTGGAAAATTTCTGATGGGTTATTGGTTTGACGAAACTGTGAAGGTGGTGGTATAGTGTGTGGTATTTGGAAGCGATTTGTAGGGTTTGCATCAGAAGAAATTTCAAAACTGATACCTAAAATTTAAAAACTGATACCTAAAATTTGAAAACTGATACCTAAAATTTCAAAACTGATACCTAAAAACTGGTATCAGTATCAGCTTTTAAGAGCATGGTGCTGGTGAGGGGGTGGCGTTGGCGGGTGGAGGAGATGACATGGGGTAGTTGCACGACGCTGGTGAGGAGGTGACGCTGCGGCGATGGTGAACACAAAACGGGTGGAGAAGGTGGCACAAGGTGGTTGCTGCAAAACGGGTGAAGGAGGAGGTGGCAATAGTGGCGCTGGTGAGGAGGCGGCGGCGCTGGTGAGGAGATGGCGTTGACGCAGGATAAGGTGGTCGGAGCTGAAAACGGGATTGAATAGGCACGGGGAAGAGAGATTTGTGCATTTGAGAAAAAATGGGCTTTGGGCCTGTCCTTGAGGATAAAATTATAGGCATGTGTCCTTGAGGATAAATTATTTGGATATTTTGTCCTTTACAATAAATACCCCTATTATTAATTAGAGCAAATATCAAGGTTCTTACAAAAGAACTATGTTTTCAGTAATATAACCCTGTTATATATATTTTTATCAATCCAAGGTTGATAGAGTACAACACTCAGGTCCTGCAAAGATGTTCTTATATTTCACTGGTGCAACAAACATTCTCTACACATTTGGAGGATATGCTGTCACAGTGCAAGCCTACACATTATTGAACCACATAAATTATTTGGTTTCGTCCCAATTGCTTTGTTAGTTAGTAATATTATGGTTTTAAATATTTCAAAGAGATTATGCATGCTATGTGGAAGCCACAGAAATTTAAGCTGATATACCTCATAGCAGCACTGTATGTGCTTACACTAACATTACCATCGGCTGCTTCTATGTATTGGGCATTCGAAGATATGTTGCTCACGCAATCCAATGCTTTTGCTTTGCTTCCACGTAATGGATTCAGAGATACTGCTGTTATCCTCATGCTCATCCATCAAGTAAAGATTTACCTCCGTTGTCCATTGTTTTAAACTCTTAATACATCTGCTAATTTATAGCAAGAATAACAAAAGAAACAATGAAATTATGCTGCCTTGACACAAAATTGACATATATTTTATGAAAACAATGCAGTTTATAACCTTCGGATTTGCATGCACACCACTGTACTTTTGTGTGGGAGAAAGCTATTGACATGCATAAAACAAAGAGTGTGTTCAAACGAGCACTGGCAAGACTTCCAGTTGTAATCCCAATTTGGTTTCTAGCAATCATATTCCCCTTCTTTGGCCCAATAAACTCGACAGTTGGATCTTTGCTCGTCAACTTCACAGTTTATATTATCCCTGCTTTGGCTCATATGGTAACAAACATTCGCCCCAGCTGCTGCCAGAGAGGTATTTCTTACCATGATTAAACTGATATGATACCATGATTAAATGTCTACTTAATTTAAATATGTCAAAACTGATATGATACCATGATTAATTGTCATTGCACCAGATGTGTGTATTGTAACCGTGTCCCTGCAACAAGACTGTCTACTTAATTTAACCACCTGGATATTAGTTATATGGTCGATAAGATTTATGGTCAAGAGAAGGTTTTCCACAAATCAGAGAAGTAACTTGACATGTTTCAAGTACAAGACTACTTTTATGCTTCATTAATGCATATCACAACAAGAATTATAGAAAACCAAGTGTGCAAGCTTTTAAACAAAACTACATGATTTTTTCTTCTTCAATAATTGAGTGTTTAACATCTGCCAACTCATGCAGAACGCTGTGGAAAGGCCACCGAAAATAGTAGGAGGATGGGCTGGCTCGTACTCAGTGAATGTCTTTGTGGTGGTTTGGGTGTTTGTGGATGGATTTGGTTTTGGAGGGTAGGCAAACACGCTTAATTTCATTCATCAAATTGATACATTTGGTCTATTTGCTAAGCAGTATCAATGTCCTCCTAAGCCATGACAGTTCTACGTAACAAATTCGAATGAAAAAAGTTTATTTGGGTGTGTTGTTTGATGCAGTTGAGTATAATATCAAAATTGCATGTATTGGATAATGTAGTACCATAATGCGATTACCGTTCGAGAATGAAAAAGAAGAAGAAAAAAATCATCTCTCGAACATAAACATATGCCCAATTCTAGTAACGTACAATTTGTATATCATGTAATACTGAAAGAAAATGAGAAAAATGAGAAAAGGAGGTATCATGGCAGGGGCCAAATTTAATTTTAAAGTCATAATGGAGAAGGGAATCACAGAAGTGTAAACTCAAAAGTTGTTAAAATTGCATATCTATAAGAATTGGAAACCATGAGAGCAGCAGAACTAATTCAGCTGATGCAGTCTATTTTCAATTTTGTGCATGTAATACCAATTGTAAACTTCCAACTTGGTTCATAGACCAATCATGAAGAGTTTAGTAAATATCTCATTTTTACAAGAGAATGAACGATAAAATATTCAGATTCCGTTAAAATTTCAACTAGACCCAACAACTAGGTTTTGAATCTCACTGCATTCTAACCATCTAAGCGATTATGAATCGTTGGATACGCAGATGATCCATCCTCTAAATAAGAAAAACTAAGACTTTTGCCCAGTCGATTGTGTGCAATAAGTGATATAGTAAAAAGGAGAGACCTAC
Source organism: Allium cepa (assembly GCA_030765085.1). Classification (NCBI taxonomy): domain Eukaryota; kingdom Viridiplantae; phylum Streptophyta; class Magnoliopsida; order Asparagales; family Amaryllidaceae; genus Allium; species Allium cepa. The sequence goes on along the minus strand of CM060939.1, from coordinate 757,222,937 downwards.
ACTTTAACTGGACGATGCACCGAGAAATTTTCTAAACTTAAAATGACCAAGTTAGGAATATAGGGATGTCTTTGTTAGGTGATTATCATTGGTTCATCCACAAAGAAAATACATGAGGATAAACTAACCAAACTGTGTGTTATGTAATGTCCAACATCGCCTGATATGGTACGGGCGATGACTATAAAACCAACTAAGCACCCTCCCCTTGCAAGCTAGTTTTTGAGATTGAGTTCTACCTAGTTTGGTTCATAACAAATTGTATTATATAGCCTGCTTAGTTGATGATAAAATTCATTTCATCTGGATCATAGTTAAGTGATATAAATGTATAATCACGCCTAATTTCAAAATAAATGATTGTTGTATCATTAATACTAAGCTCCATAATCACTTATTCAGTGCAAGAACAACAGTATAGTCCGACAACACGTACCGACGGTCGTCGATGGTTTTTTTCGATGACTTTCGACGACTAGTATATTCTGTATTTTGTTACGAATAAAATAATTAGCCGTCGGAAGCCGTTAGATTATTGCCGTTTGCGGTCGTTGGTAGCAGTCGAAAAATCACGTATACCTTTCCCAGGCCGAACCAGAAATATTTTGCCTCACCCCAAATCAACAAAAGCTTCCTCCACCATTTCCCCCTCTAGTTTCAAGCACCGAAATTTTACCGAAATCAACTTCAGCTTCGTCAATTCGGAATCTCATCCCCTCCTAACCCCTAATCTCCTCTATTTTAAGTATTATCCTTAAACTCTAATTTCATGAATTTGTTAATTTAAGATTAATTTGTTAGTTTAATTGTTTATATCGTCTCATTGATTGTGTAGTATAGTTTATTGGATGTTAATTACTGTTATCATCCCATAAATGTTGAATACTAACTTGTTTAGTTTGTACGATAAGAAATTAGTGTTCATTAGTTGAATAATTCAGTGCTTTTACGCCTTGGGTTATTTAGTGTGGATGAGCATAATTTAGTTTATGCGTTTTTTAAAAAGTCGAAAACGATAATTAATTTCATATACGTACAGTTAGTTAATTAAAGTTTTAAACATGTGTATATGTGATAAACTATCGTAATACGGTAGTTTAACTTAAATTAAATGTTAATCAATTTAACGTTGAAAGCCATTTTTTTTTAAAATGTAAAATATGTAATATACTTTATTCATAAAACCCTTAGAGTGTTTGTTGGCCCCGTCTGATAAATATTGTATATGATCGTTATGTGGATATTCGTTTTTTGACAGAACTGACATCTATATTTATCATAAACAATATTTGTTGGATTTGTTCATGTATTGAACAAGTTACAAACACAGTAACGTAATTACATCTCGTAAATCATTTCATTTTAAACGGTTCACAAAATTTCGACAGCGCTTCCTTTATGTTTCATGTGTACACGCAATCATGTACGACTCAGGAAACAAAAGAGAAGCGCCGCCGAAATTTGGTTGAATCGTTTAAAATGAAATGATTTACGAGATTTGATTACGTTACTGTGTTTGTAATGAAAAGTAGGATGACCCAACAGGTGTTAATGATCGATTAATGTAAAACATTAAATTGTAAAATTATATTGAAAAATAAATTGTCAATGTGGTTTTCATTTATATCGTATTTTTTTAATTATAGTAGGAGCGATGATGAATTATTTTATTGATCTAAGATGTATGTATCAATAACGAAGGAAAATTAGAGACTCAATAAGTGAACATTTTAATATTGATGTAAACGTATTTATTGATTTCGTTTCAAGTAATAATGAAAACAACGAAGAAATCCGTTGTCCTTGTAGTAGATGTAAATTGTTGAAGCATTTGATACCAGAAATGGTTAAAGTTCATTTGCGTCGGTACGGTTTCGTGCCGCACTATTTGGCATGGAATCGTCATGGAGAACTTGTAGCACCTAATCATGTGCAATCAAATAAGGTAGCAAGCAATGAAATTGTTACGATGAATCTCGTTAAACATATGGTTGAAAATGCAGCACATTCAATGTTCCATACCGCATAATTTGTTGATAACGATGTTAATGTTGAAGAAGAATCAAATATTTGAACAAATTTTTTTATGATTTATCTACAGATAAACCCCTTTGGGAAGGCTGCACGAGTGGCACTCAATTATCAGTAACTGCAGAAGACATTGCGCTGAAATCTAAATACAACCTTACAGAAGCTGGGTTTACAGCTGTTGTACAAGCTACAAATCGGCATATGCCTTTCGATAATTTAATGTGCGAAAATCATTACGAAGTGAAAACTAATGTCGGCTTTTAGTTTACCATATCAAAAAATAGATACATATTTGAATGGTTGCATGTTGGTTTGAAAAGAAGATATCAATCATAGGAATTCTAAAATATGTAATCGATAAAGGTACAAATCAAGAAAGAAGAAGGGAGAGAAAGTCCCGTATAAAGATATGCATTATTTACCTATTAATCCTAGACTTTAAAGGTTATATGCATCTTCTTTAACCGCGTATCATATGAGATGACACAGTGTTAGAACACGGAAAGAATGTACGTTAACACACCCAGCTGATGGGGAAGCGTGGAAGCATTTTGATCAAACATCTCAATTTTGCAAGGAGAGCCGTAATGTTAGACTTGGTATATGTACAGATGGATTTTCACCATTTTCTCAATTTGGTTCTAAATATTCATCTTGGTCTGTAATCATTACACTTTATGACTTACGTTCATGGATGTGTATGAAAACACCATATATGTTTCTCACAATTGTCGTCCCAGAGTCTGATGATCCGACATAAGGAATCGATATTTATTTACAGCCGTTGATTGAAGAGTTGAAGACATTGTGATACGAAGGAGTTGAAACATACGACATGTAAAAAAAAAAGAATTTTCATATATTTGCTTCTTTGTTGTAGACTATTAGCGATTTTCCTGCGTATGCAATGCTTTCAGGTTGGAGTACGGTCGGTTGCCTAGCTTGTCCTTATTGCATGTAAGAAACACGGGCATTTTCTTTACCGCATGGAAGGAAAATTTTGTGGTTTGAATGTCATCGTTTTTTCCCATATTAATCATCCTTTTAGACGAGACAAAAAAACTTTACAGCTAATAGACACAGCCCCTTGCAACCACCAACGATTTGGTTAAGCGAAGACATATATGAAATTGTAAAGGATTTTTCAAAGATACATAAAACCGAAGAACAAATTGAAATTCAAGGTAAATCAACGATTCATAATTGGTGCAAACAAAGTACATTTTGGAAGTTACCGTATTGGAAAAATCTACTAATTCGTCACAATATTGACGTGATGCACAATGAGAAAAACTTGTTTGACAACGTTTTTAATACAATTTTGAATGTTAAGAGGAAGACGAAGATGATTTGAAATCAAGACTATATCAAAACAATATGTAATCGTCCCGGGCTCCATATCAAGCCAAATGACACAAAAAACCAAAAGCATGTTATGAGCTAGACAATAACCAAGTTAAAATACTTTTGAAATGGATGAAAGGATTAAGATTTTCTGACGGTATTTCTTCCAATATTAGTAGATGTGTCAACTGTAAGAAAAACAACTTGGTGTGATGAAAAACCATGATTGTCGTATTATGATGGAAAATTTGTTACCCGTTGCTTTTAAAGAACTGCTGCCTGTAAAAGTTTGAACGGTTGTAACAGAACTTAGTTTGTTTTATGAGGAGCTTTGTTCTGCTACATTAAAAGTTGATCGTCTACGTAAACTTGAGGAAGAAATCCCCATACTGCTCTGCAAACTAGAAAAAATATTTTCTCCAGGTTTATTTAATGTAATGGAGCATTTACATGTTCATCCTCCATCTAAAACACGTCTTCGACGGTCTGTGCAATATGGATGAATGTATCCATTCGAGAGGTATTAATGTTTAGTACGTTAAATATTAGTTTAATTCATGTATAAATAAATTTTAATTTGGAATAATTCTTAATAGGTACTTAAATCATCTAAAGAAAAAAGTGAGACAGAAAGCATGATTTGAAGGTTTAATTTGCAAATCATATATCGAATAAGAAGCTTTGTTTTTTTCTCTCATTATTTTAGTGATCATGTGAACTTATCGTTTGAAAGTGCTACGTGTAATGATGAATGCATTGATCAAGATGATTGTCAAGCGAGTTTATCAATTTTCAAAAAACATGGCCCACCTACTAGTAAATGTGTGAAATTATGGTTAGACGATAGAAATTATCAGGTAGCACACATATATTCTTCTCAATTGTGCTGAAGTTGTACCATTTGTTAGGTAATGTACATATATTCTTCTTAATGCATTATATCATCTACATATGCGTATATATACATATGCATACGTGTGTTGATTATAATGCAATGTTTCTTCTATAATTGCAGTGTTTACGAATCACAACATCCAAATTGCGATATCGACAAAGATTTCGCTACTTGGTTTTCAAATTACGTTTACGACAAGACAAATTGTATGGTCGACGAAGGATTGAAACATTTAGCTATAGGACCAAAAAAGAAAGTCAAGACCTATCCAATATTCTTCGTCAATGGATATAAATTTAACATCAAAGAATATGGTACTGAAAAATTGACGTACATTACTGGTGTATTTCTTAAAGGTAGTGATGATCCAAATAATCATATAAATGATTTTTATGGTGTGTTAACCCAGGTTTTGCAATTGACATATTTCACAAAACCCACAAAAGTTTTTTTTTGTTTAATTGCAACTGGCTCAGCAACTTTCCAGGTTCTGTAATCAATGTGCACCCAAAGTATAATCTTATAGAAATAAAGCATAACTCGCGTTATTATAAGTACGATTTTTTATACTTGCCAAACAAGCTTTTCAAGTTTATTACGCTTCATACCGATCTCTACAAAGAGATAAAGCAGATTGATTGGTTGTTTTTAAAACAAACGCAAAATTACATTTGATGGACAGAATATTCCAAACGAACAAACTTATCAGGCAGATATCGAGGAAAATACTGAAATAATAATAACCGACAATCAAACCGACTTTAGACCTCTAAAATATGAACCAAATGCATTAATAGAAGCATTTGAGACTACAAAAGAACAAAACATAGATGCAGGATGACCGTTTCACATTAATGCATTAATAGAAGCATGTGAAACGGATTACGACTAAACATATCATTAGTCTTGCTTTATTAAATGTTTGTTTCATTTTGACACAGTGGCTTCGAGCTCGAGCCATCAACTAAAGTGCTCTCCATATCCAGACAGGCACATAAATGCAGGATGACCGTCTGCTGGCCCAAGTGGAGCAAGATACCGAATAATGTCTGAAAGAGCATTTGGCAGGACTTCCTAGTAAGTGTAAATTTATATTTTGCACTTTCTCTTTGATCCTAGATCACTTTATACATTGTAGACTATTTATAAAAATGTATGCTTTCATTTTCTCAACGTGTAGGATTCGATCGACCTACAAGAGACCGATGTATCCCTGGTGCAGCGCCATTGGAATAGCAAAATCGTCAAAAATTATAGGGATACAGTGTACGCTATGAGAAGAACGGGAAAAAAACCGAACTGGATGAGTGCTAGCGTGTGGGAGGCCGTCGAAAATTTGCCGTTGTTGCCATCGGAAGTCGTTACGAAACGAGATTCATGTACTGATGGCTCTTCCGACGCTTACCGACGGCCGCCGACGGCTAATTGCCGTCGAAAATCACTGTTGTTCTTATAGTGTAATTGGCTTGTTAACCAGATTGATCAAGAATCTTGCAGAAAAGCTCCTGAAAAGGTTCCATTCTTTTCTATTCTCATAGCACACGCAGCCTGCACAGATGGAGCAGTACTAACTGCTTTTTTTTAAAGTATTTTCCCCACATGAGATTTAATGTGGATATTACAAATCCACGTGAACACTAATCAGTGCACTCAAGACTTAAGAGGCAACAAGAAGATAGTGAGTCAGTAACAGACCAAGAAGAACACAAGAACAAATACACATAGTTAAATCCAAAAATCTTAAGCTGATTTGATTCAAACAACATCAACTGATTTGATTCATGCTGTGAAATGAAATCTTATCTTTTGCGTCTTCTCCTCATTGTCCAATTTCTAGATTATTAAATGGAAGGGAGTACATACTATGCGAGACATGGAAGCAATAATTCAATGGCATAAACAAGTAATGTGTATTGATGCCATGCTAAGTTAACCAATGTATTTCACTTTGCACATGTTCTTGGTTCGAGCTCCAAATACGACGACTGAATTTCATGCCAAAATAGTTCTAATTGTGACAATAGACCATTATGAAGAAGATCTATGCACCGGATTCCATACTTCTTGTTAATAAGTATCAAGTAAGTGTAGTACCTAAACTAGGCCTTTTACGACAAGAAGCAGCAGCAGCAGCAGCAACAAAAAAACAATCAGTACATTTGTAAAGATTTTTTTTCCCCATCAGCAATGTATGCGAATCGTTTGCATGGTGAATAACATCTTTCACATAACCAAACATGGTATAGACTATAGTGTATGCACAAGAGTCCAATATGTAAAACTACAAACTATATAAAACTGATGGACCACTTGCTACAGATATATAAGCTAACCAACTATAGCTTACAAGTATTATTCGAAGTTTGAGATCTCGGTTTCGGTCTCAGATTTGTCTTTTGTAATTTTAAAATTTTCGATCTAATTTGTAAATTTAGAAAAGAAAAATCGGTTTTGGATTTCATAATTTATTTTTCATATAATTACACATGTTAGTTTAATTGATTGAAACAAGATATGTAAGTTATCTTTAATTGAAATATAAAATACAAATGAACAATATTCTAAGGCTACTTATTTAGTACATTCTGATTATGTAAAATATCTGATATAAAAGTTACATTCTGATTAGTACAAAGTGAATTACAGTTCCAAGGCTGAAGGTGCTTTATCAGTTAGCAAAAATATTCTAAAGAGGTACTACAAAATACATAACGCTAACAAAAACAGTCCGGAGAAACAAGAGTATGTTGCTGTAAGAAAAATAGTATAGAATCGTCCGTTTTATTTACAATATACTTATCACACCATTCATGTGCACTGGAGATCTATGGAAAGGAAAACGGTCCAATGACACGCATGTCAAAATTTTGATACTTGGGAAATTTTGACTAATTATACACAGATAAGAGCAATATTATGTAGATATAAGTGTAAACAGCTAGTTTGTTGGCATAAGGCATTTAAACATTAGTAATTAGTAAATATGAACAAACATAAAATCAAGAAGGTTCTGTTAATTTAAAGGGGAAATAAATGGCAATAAACAGAGGTGAAAATGAAATGACCTTGAACTATAATCTTTATTTCATGCAAATGCATTTGCTACTTCCACTTAAGCACTCGGTATTGCCATTTACCTTAGAGAGAGAGTTCTCAGTGTATGATGTAAATTAAGATTCTCCAAAAAATTTGTGGCCGTAATAATGATTCCAAGTCTAACATTTCTACCATGAGCATCATTCAAATAATTAGTTTCATTATTTTCAAATTCAAATAGTAACATCAAATAAGATATAGTGCAATAATTGGGCAAGATTTAACCACTTTGGAACAGACTGCTGAGCAAAAAGGAATGTCTATTAAGGCTTGTAAAACAAACCATACAAAAACAACACATTCCTGTAACTAAAAGGTTAGGTAGGATAATGATTAAATATTATGTAGCTTAATGTCAGCCATGCACCATCTCTTCTTCACCAATATGACATACCCAATAATTGATATAATATTCCAACTCCAAGCATCATGAAGAATCTCCAATACAGTGAATCATATATAGCTTCATATTCATGGTATGCCATAAAGTATATCTCAGATATTTGAAACAAGATAATATATGTTTGGAAGTATAGATACTGTGTGTATTGTACAACAGCATTGTGGCAAGACAAGGACTAGGCCTGTCAAATGGGTTGGGTTGGGTCAAAATGGGTTGGGTCGAGTTCGACCCAACCCATTTATGACTCATTCTCTTTCACCCATTTATGACCCAACCCACTTAATAAGCGGGTTACCCATCTAACCCATTTAAAGATTTAAATTTAATTTGGGTAATAAAAAACAAATAAATATAAAATAATTCTAATTCCAAGTTTTATGTTTTGAGATTCGACAATGTAACAACCCTAGTTTTATAACTATTTATTTTATTTAATTATTTAATTTTGAATTATATTTTATATAATTTGTGTTTAACAATATAATTTAATTATTTAATTTGGAGATATATTTTATAAAATTTTGAATGTCAATAAGAGTAAATAATAACTGTGAAAATTTAAGCTATGTTTGAACTGTTAAATTTCGCGTTTAAAAGACGCGTCAAATTATAGGGTATAAGCAACGTAATAAAACGTGTGTTTTTAAAATGTTATTTTATCAAAAATTTTTGATGTTTTAGACTGCGTCTGTTTAACGTAGTGTAAAAATCAAGTTTTCGAATAAATTTGAAGAAAAATATCAGTCGGAGATTTTATGGCAACCGTTACGTTGTTTTAACTGACGGTCTGTTTTCAAATAAAAATTGCATACGTTACATAAATATTTACCATTTCATTTATTGATATCAAACGTTAAAATCAAAAATAAAATGGAATGAAAATCAACTTGGCAACGTTCAAGACTTTATAAATCAATGCATGCATTTTGAAACTGATACGTGCACCCCACTCTTTTTCCTTTGCTCTGTTCTCTTCAGTTTTACACGATGCAAATAATTGAATCAAACCTTAAACCACGCATGCATTAAATCCAGTTGTGTAACTGCCTAATTCTTGTATCACGCAACATATTCACAACTTTGGTAACCGATACATTTCTCTACAAAAATCAAGTATGCAGATATCTCGCAACTTATTTTATGATTTAAAGAGTTGCAAATCAAACTTTATCAACTCTGCACATCTATTATCCCATTTCTTAAATCACGCTTTCGTATTTATGAAAGCACATTTTGCTCTGATACTTGGAAACAAACATAACTGAAGGCTAATCAAAGTATATCAGAACAAATTCTATTTTTAACTGATGCATTCACCTCTCCAATTCATCACGCAATATTATACCTGAAGCATTCATTCCATTTGCCTCTGGAAATTCATAACTGACTGTTGCAACGTTCGAGCAAGACCTTTGGCATTCATCTGGAAACAAATCTACCATTTCAAAGCCTTTATATGTATGAAACTCTCGGCCTCACTCTTTGTATTTCGGATACTTGGTGAAACCAAATCCTTAGGCAAACTGAAATCACGTATTCATATTTATATCAATATAACTGATATGTTTACATTTACTTCCTCTGCCTATATGTATTTATCCAAGCTTCATCTTTTTCCTCTCTGATCCAGGCTTCATCAGGTAAGTCTTATTCCATTTTTCTTCTTTTAAGTCCTCTCTGATAGTTTGCTTTGCTCGGCCATTTTTCCCACCGTGTTGCCTGTAACATAGGATGTGTAGTCTTGCATATGTATGGATCTTAAAACTATGTATTCCCAGAGGAGCACACATCCATTCAGTTAGCCAAGCCTAGTAGCTGTCTGGAGTGGCTGTTGATAAATAGGAGCAGGGGACGTTGCCAGGTATATTTAAGGGAATGAATTAAAACAGTAAAAGAGATAAGACTGAAATTGGGATGCATTGTGTGACTAGGGTATTAGGATGCGTGTGCATAGATAGCATAGAGATTGACTGCATATCTATATTGCTCCTACTTGTTGAACGAGTTCGACCTGGTATAGTTTCTATTTGTAGAAGAAGAGTAGCTAACTGGGAGGTTAGATTTAAGATATATATATATAAAGTGTGGAAACTCTGTTATGATATAAGAAGCAAATTGGCATATATAAGAGAAATGTGACTATAGTCTATGTCATAAGTATTTGGCCCAACTGTATATGTTGCATAGCATATATTAGAAAACTTATGCTGAAGGGAGGCATGTTCTATTGACTAATGCCAGCTGTTGCTTATTATAGAAGCTTGTATAAAAATAGGCTGGGTGTGTGTAAGTTTTCATGTCTGCATCTATAGGAATTATCATAGTAGGATGCACACACCTTAGTATCACTGTGTGCATGCATTTAGTTATAGAGCTGTGTAGGTTTCATCTGAGGGGTGGGTTGCATTAAAATAAGAAGGCACTGTGAAAACTGAGATGCATTCATGCGTGAGTTTTAGGCATATCATATAGGCAGTTTTGTAAAAAGCTTGACCTGATTGTATTTAGTTTGCATCTAAAGGAATTTGCAGAGTAGCAGTGCAAGCCTATAGGGGAAGGGCTGTGCATGTTCATATATCACCAGCTCCTGCCTGGGTTCGAAACTACATAAGTGGAGACAGGAGTTGTTGTCTGGAGTTGCTTTGATATTTGACTGAAGGGTGGTGTTAGTGGTAGTAGGAGGTAGGCAGTTGTGTTTGATCAGAGAATTGTGAGGAGTATCTCCAAATAATAAACAGAGAGCAATAGGTGAGTGCACGAAGTGTTACATATGTGACTCGAAGTAAGGGACTAATGGCTCGAAGTATCTGCATAGCAATCTCGAAGTAGCCTTGTGCTTGACTCGGGTAGTTGGGATTTGTGCCTGGCATAGTTGCGGGCCTGGAAAGTTTAAAATATGAGAGTGAATCATATTATAAAGCTGTGATGGAAAACTGAGCAATGGTGAAACCTGAGTGGTTAGTGGTAGGTTGAGTTGATTGATGCTAGCTTGTGACTCAAAATGTTTGCTGTGAAGTGTTCCTAAATCTGAAAGGTGCTATGTTGCCTTGCATGTAAGAAAAGGTGGAAATGGAAATAAGTGAACTGAGCCTGTAGTATAAGGATGTGGTGAAATCTGTGCATATCAGTGGTAAAATCTGTGCATATCAATGCCAAGGCATGTGCAAGAAGTATTCGAAGGTAATTGAATTAGCAAACTAGGATTTATTTGCAGTATAGATGGAATACAGTGCAAGTTTGGCAAAGAAGTAAGAAAAAAAAAGAATGAAGAATGGAAGCGGCAGAAGTGATGTGAGTATGTGATAAGGTTGGCAAATGCGAGTGGACACGTGAAAATTGAATTAGTGAGATGAACTTGTACACGAGTGTACCTCGGTCTTAGTTGGTTTAGAAAATTTTGTCAAAATTTTAGTGTTAGCCCGGTTCATGTTGTGGTCACGTTACACGGTGGAGTGGTCGAGCAAAGCAAACAAATTCTTGTTCTATTCTAATTTTCTTTGACCGTAAATTCTAAGTCGCGTATTCTATATTTTACTTTTGTTCTAAATTTGAATCTAGGCGACATCCGAGAAATTTTATCGTTACCCTCTGTCGGTCTTTACCAGTGAATCGTCGTTTTTGAATTCAAATTTTCTGCAATTCTCAGGTGAGTATTTCTCACCAGACATACGTATTTATATTTTGGTAAATTATTGCAAGTGTATGTGTAAAATTGTATTTCACTATTATCTGTCTGTAATGTAATATAGATTGATGGATCCCATTTAAATTGACACCTCATCAGTTATTATCTGTTGTATTATTTCTGCAGTTATATTATGTTATTGTTTATGTACTGCTTAAATCACACTGCAAGTTCCCTGTTAAATATATATATTGTCATGGGCTGAAATGATAGGCCAAATTGATTATTACTGTTCACTTGTTCTGTTAACTGCTGTAAATTTACTTGGGATTGCGGGTTTGAAATGATAGAACCCGGGGTTTTGTAAATTTCGGATTGAAATGATATACATCCGTATCACTTGACCTAGGCTAGAAAACTATATACAGGCCCGTGGTCCTTATAATATTTTCTGAAATATTTAAAGTTATTCTGGAAGTTAAATATTTGATTTTATATCTTTAAAGGAATTTATATTGACTTTTAATAAGTTATAAATAAAGAAATAAATAAATATTTGGATAAAAATTATGGAATATAACTTATTTGGTAAATCGGGATTTTGAAAGATTAAGACTTCAGTTAATAAATAAATAGATAAATAAGTTATATTTAGAAATATTTATTAAGTTAAACAATCTACTACAGCATTTAAATGCTGTCTTTTTGAAATTGGACTAGTTTTACCCGTGACTATAGGTAGCATTTCCTAAGTGCTACAGAATCTAGAATTTGATTGTTTTAAATTTTATGGAATTTGATAAATTTTATTTTATCTTAAGTTTTGGAAAAGCTTAAGACATAATATTTATAACTGGATTTTCCTTAATAAATTAAAGATGAATATTCTGGTATTAAGTAAATTTTGGAAAAATTTAATGGCTAAAAAATTTAGAGTTTTATTTATGGAAATTATGGGAATATTCAAGACTAAAAATATAAAACATTGATTTGTGAAAGAATAAAACCCAAACTTAGTTTTGAATAGTAAATACTCCAATTTAATATATATATGGGAATTGTAATGTTTTGGGAACATAAAGTGATATTTAAATTATGGTTTAAAACTTTAAATAAAGAAATATACTTGTAAGGCTATGTAAATTATCTTCTTTACAAAGTAACCATAAAGTTAAACCATTTATTCTATATACCGTTGAATGTCCAAACCATTGTGTTTGGGAGTTATGGTTTAAAGTAAAATTTCCAAAATATTATGTTTTGAAGATATAATTCAAATATTTGGTTTTCAGATATTATAAATTTTAAGCAGTATGGTTTTGGAAAAGAATTATATTTGAATATAACGATATCATATTATTTTGGGTTTTAAATTGATATCGTATTTATAGTTTTGAAATGGAAATGTTTATTCTGCTTTTAAAAGTATAAACTGTTTTTAAATGGCCACGGGTTATAATAACGTTTGGTTGGCAAAGAGACCGGGATCGGATATGGACATACTCTCTGTCGATACCGAAAACCACTTTGACTAACCGTGTACGCGGTGGAGTTTCCAGAATGAAGTAGGTTGGTGGTGACGGTTTCTTGAAAGGTATATACGTGGACCCGACTCCCGAGAGTTGGCATAAGGTGGCTAAAACAGGAGCGATTCTCGGATTAATGAGGTAGCTCCTCTGATCGAACGCACTTCTTCGTATACCATTCTATTACTCTTGTGATTGTTTGGGTGCACCCTTTGATTTGGGAGTGTTGTTCGAGGTGGGCGGTTGCTGCGGCTTCGCGTTACCACCGGTCCGGATAGCAATTGGTATATCTACCCTGGCATTGCCTAGTTGTGCCGTGTCACCTACCATATCGAGCCTTGTACGAGTTTGTATTTCTCCCGTAGCCCGTGTGGTATCCTCTAGTTGCTTCCCGATCAGGAGGAGCTATGATATTGGATGGACTACTGGGACTATTACGTGTTAAGGTGGAAAATGTAAAGCCTTAACGCTACTTAAAAGTAAGTTTATTTTATAAATAGACACTAGTATAATAGCGCAATATACTACATAGTAAATAGTTTGACGGATCCTTAGAGGATGGGCGGTCCCAAGCATCCTTTAAGTTACTTGCTCTATATTACAGTACACTTGAATTAGCTTACATTATATAAGTATGTATGTCCTGACTCGAGTGTTATGTTTTATTTTTACGCTCGGGTCAGCCTGAGTTGCAGTTTCAGTTTCTCTCCGGAGTTATGTCATCCCGTAGATCATTCATACTGCCGGAAGCCTTTCAGTCTTTATCTTATTTGCAATCAATCAAATTGGAAGACTCTGTTTCTATTTATGTCTACAGCTGTATTGCAGATTCTAAATTATGTAAATTCTATTTGGTTAAAGTTTTATAGTGGCTTCATGAACCACTGTATATTTTATTTCCGCTGTGAGTTCTGATATATGTATGTGATTCTGTGATTTATTTACTACATATTCTGAGTTTTGCCAAATTTATTTTACAACGCAGTATTTTGAACAATTCAAGTCCGACATGTGCGGATGCGAAGGGTTGAAAATACTGGGTCGTTACATTTGGTATCAGAGCTTTGGTTCTAGGCAAAACTTAGAATGTATGGTAAATTTGATTTACAGAATCACGTTCATTCGAGATTGAACCACTCTCTTTTCGAATTTTGGAACATTCCCTACGGTTCCAAAGCTCATTCGTATCCCTCACTTTTTCATCTGCTTTAGATTCTGGAGTATCTCATAACTCCACTTCGGATGATCTTTATTGTAAATTGGCGGTCTCGCCATTATTCTAATAAAGGGGTGAAACTCCTTTACCATTAGCATTGATTCACCGGAGATTTATATTTATCCTCGGTTTATATGCTAGTATCTTTGGTTATTCCAAATTCTATCTCTTCGGATCAAATGTAGATTTACCCCAACCACATCGATATGGCTCTTTAAGTCACGGATGACTAGGTCAAGGTTGTCCGCGACTTATATAGACTTACCCAGTTTCCTTATTCTGATCTTCTGATTTCAATTTATCTTGAATTCTATTTGATTTGAGTTCATCAAATTTGAGTCTCTATCCTGGTTTGAGAAGTTTATTCCTATATTTGAAATTAAAATCTAATATTATATATATGAGTATAATTTTCAAAATTTTATAATTAATTTAACTATTTGTCAAGAGATAATAGTTTTGATTTATTTTTGATTTTGTAAACCATGTGTTTTGGCTAAAATAAATAATTGAATATAAAACAATGGTTATAAATTAATTTGGAAACAAAAATGAACTTAAAACAAGAACTTGAGAATTCAATTTCTGATGATTTCAAACCTTGTGTTTAAATTTTAAAAGGATGTAATAAGTATTTTTGTATAGAAATTTGTTTCCAAAGAAATTTTAAAATTAGTGCTTTTCTCTTTGTCGCTGGAAAATAATTTCGGTGATGACTGCAGCATCATCGACATTCATTTTCGAATTTCGAAGTGAAAAGACCATTCTGTAGTCTGGCTACAGTGTTTCCTTGAGATTTTAATTGATTCGAATTTCTTAAGTAGGACTTAATATATATAGATATTTAATTTAAATTTTAGTTGACATATTATGTATATATTTATCTATCTCTAAAAGGTTGAAGGAAATCAGAAATTAAATTCTTGAAGTTTACCTTGAAAAATAAAATAAAATTCTTGAATAAGAAAATTTCAACTTGAAGATAATTGAATTTGAAAGTTTTAGTTGTATAGTACTCAATTTTATTCCAATATAACTTACCTTGATTTTTAAAAGTTAACAATGTAATTGGATAATATACAATATAAAAGGATTTTATAAATAAAATTTGAGTGGTTATAACAAATGTTATACACTTAAATTTTGGAGGTAAATAAGGAAAAAGGAATTTAAGAAATTTATTTAAATAACCTAATAATCAAATTTGATTTAATATCGAACCTTAAATCAACCAAGAAATTTTAATAAAGGTTATTTCCTGAAATGAATATGTGTGTGTAATAAACAATGTATCTTTGAATAAGAAAATATATTTGAAAGGGATATTTTGAAGTAAGGATTATTTATCTTAAAAATCATAGTTTAATTGATGTCTGATGAATAAATATTTTATTTAAGAAATAGACATGTCTTGAAAATGGAGAATTATGATTTAAATAGCTAAGACATATTTTAATATCAGTAAAATTTGATAATTGAAATTTGGTTTTCAAATGGAAATTTCAATTATGACTTATTGAAGAAATCTCTTATTTATAAAATAGGTGTTAGGTTATTTGTTAAAATTAAGAGTTAAATACAAAAATAAACTGATTAGGAATACTTGTAATATGCTATAGTAGATAAATGAACTAATAAATGAACTTAGAATATTATAGCTATGAAATGAGTATTATTTGACATTGAATTTAAAGGGTATAAATGAAGATTATTTTTAAAATGTTATGATTTTTGTAGTATGATTTCTAAATGATAATATCTATAAATTTTAATGACTTTCAAAGAATTAGGATTTCAAAGCACCATGATTTTCAAATTTATTATCTTGTTTGCCAAGCTATCTTGTAGTTGCCCTTGATTTCCTTATCTGCTACGGATTGGGGAGTCTATTGCATATACCAGTCTGTTTAGAAATCTTTCTACAATCTTTAAAAATCTTTTATTTGTTACTCATCGAGACCTGAGCACCGCTAAGCACCCTAGCCTGACAGTCAAACTGAAAAGGTAAAACCAATTCTAAAGGATCTTCTTCGTGCTTTAAATCCGGAACTATCCGTTTAAGATTCTTGTTATCTAGCTTACCTTCCTTTGTTTCTCTTCTTCGTTCCTTTTCGAGGACGAAAAGTTCTTAAGTGGGGGAGAGTGTAACAACCCTAGTTTTATAACTATTTATTTTATTTAATTATTTAATTTTGAATTATATTTTATATAATTTGTGTTTAACAATATAATTTAATTATTTAATTTGGAGATATATTTTATAAAATTTTGAATGTCAATAAGAGTAAATAATAACTGTGAAAATTTAAGCTATGTTTGAACTGTTAAATTTCGCGTTTAAAAGACGCGTCAAATTATAGGGTATAAGCAACGTAATAAAACGTGTGTTTTTAAAATGTTATTTTATCAAAAAAATTTGATGTTTTAGACTGCGTCTGTTTAACGTAGTGTAAAAATCAAGTTTTCGAATAAATTTGAAGAAAAATATCAGTCGGAGATTTTATGGCAACCGTTACGTTGTTTTAACTGACGGTCTGTTTTCAAATAAAAATTGCATACGTTACATAAATATTTACCATTTCATTTATTGATATCAAACGTTAAAATCAAAAATAAAATGGAATGAAAATCAACTTGGCAACGTTCAAGACTTTATAAATCAATGCATGCATTTTGAAACTGATACGTGCACCCCACTCTTTTTCCTTTGCTCTGTTCTCTTCAGTTTTACACGATGCAAATAATTGAATCAAACCTTAAACCACGCATGCATTAAATCCAGTTGTGTAACTGCCTAATTCTTGTATCACGCAACATATTCACAACTTTGGTAACCGATACATTTCTCTACAAAAATCAAGTATGCAGATATCTCGCAACTTATTTTATGATTTAAAGAGTTGCAAATCAAACTTTATCAACTCTGCACATCTATTATCCCATTTCTTAAATCACGCTTTCGTATTTATGAAAGCACATTTTGCTCTGATACTTGGAAACAAACATAACTGAAGGCTAATCAAAGTATATCAGAACAAATTCTATTTTTAACTGATGCATTCACCTCTCCAATTCATCACGCAATATTATACCTGAAGCATTCATTCCATTTGCCTCTGGAAATTCATAACTGACTGTTGCAACGTTCGAGCAAGACCTTTGGCATTCATCTGGAAACAAATCTACCATTTCAAAGCCTTTATATGTATGAAACTCTCGGCCTCACTCTTTGTATTTCGGATACTTGGTGAAACCAAATCCTTAGGCAAACTGAAATCACGTATTCATATTTATATCAATATAACTGATATGTTTACATTTACTTCCTCTGCCTATATGTATTTATCCAAGCTTCATCTTTTTCCTCTCTGATCCAGGCTTCATCAGGTAAGTCTTATTCCATTTTTCTTCTTTTAAGTCCTCTCTGATAGTTTGCTTTGCTCGGCCATTTTTTCCACCGTGTTGCCTGTAACATAGGATGTGTAGTCTTGCATATGTATGGATCTTAAAACTATGTATTCCCAGAGGAGCACACATCCATTCAGTTAGCCAAGCCTAGTAGCTGTCTGGAGTGGCTGTTGATAAATAGGAGCAGGGGACGTTGCCAGGTATATTTAAGGGAATGAATTAAAACAGTAAAAGAGATAAGACTGAAATTGGGATGCATTGTGTGACTAGGGTATTAGGATGCGTGTGCATAGATAGCATAGAGATTGACTGCATATCTATATTGCTCCTACTTGTTGAACGAGTTCGACCTGGTATAGTTTCTATTTGTAGAAGAAGAGTAGCTAACTGGGAGGTTAGATTTAAGATATATATATATATAAAGTGTGGAAACTCTGTTATGATATAAGAAGCAAATTGGCATATATAAGAGAAATGTGACTATAGTCTATGTCATAAGTATTTGGCCCAACTGTATATGTTGCATAGCATATATTAGAAAACTTAGGCTGAAGGGAGGCATGTTCTATTGACTAATGCCAGCTGTTGCTTATTATAGAAGCTTGTATAAAAATAGGCTGGGTGTGTGTAAGTTTTCATGTCTGCATCTATAGGAATTATCATAGTAGGATGCACACACCTTAGTATCACTGTGTGCATGCATTTAGTTATAGAGCTGTGTAGGTTTCATCTGAGGGGTGGGTTGCATTAAAATAAGAAGGCACTGTGAAAACTGAGATGCATTCATGCGTGAGTTTTAGGCATATCATATAGGCAGTTTTGTAAAAAGCTTGACCTGATTGTATTTAGTTTGCATCTAAAGGAATTTGCAGAGTAGCAGTGCAAGCCTATAGGGGAAGGGCTGTGCATGTTCATATATCACCAGCTCCTGCCTGGGTTCGAAACTACATAAGTGGAGACAGGAGTTGTTGTCTGGAGTTGCTTTGATATTTGACTGAAGGGTGGTGTTAGTGGTAGTAGGAGGTAGGCAGTTGTGTTTGATCAGAGAATTGTGAGGAGTATCTCCAAATAATAAACAGAGAGCAATAGGTGAGTGCACGAAGTGTTACATATGTGACTCGAAGTAAGGGACTAATGGCTCGAAGTATCTGCATAGCAATCTCGAAGTAGCCTTGTGCTTGACTCGGGTAGTTGGGATTTGTGCCTGGCATAGTTGCGGGCCTGGAAAGTTTAAAATATGAGAGTGAATCATATTATAAAGCTGTGATGGAAAACTGAGCAATGGTGAAACCTGAGTGGTTAGTGGTAGGTTGAGTTGATTGATGCTAGCTTGTGACTCAAAATGTTTGCTGTGAAGTGTTCCTAAATCTGAAAGGTGCTATGTTGCCTTGCATGTAAGAAAAGGTGGAAATGGAAATAAGTGAACTGAGCGTGTAGTATAAGGATGTGGTGAAATCTGTGCATATCAGTGGTAAAATCTGTGCATATCAATGCCAAGGCATGTGCAAGAAGTATTCGAAGGTAATTGAATTAGCAAACTAGGATTTATTTGCAGTATAGATGGAATACAGTGCAAGTTTGGCAAAGAAGTAAGAAAAAAAAAAGAATGAAGAATGGAAGCGGCAGAAGTGATGTGAGTATGTGATAAGGTTGGCAAATGCGAGTGGACACGTGAAAATTGAATTAGTGAGATGAACTTGCACACGAGTGTACCTCGGTCTTAGTTGGTTTAGAAAATTTTGTCAAAATTTTAGTGTTAGCCCGGTTCATGTTGTGGTCACGTTACACGGTGGAGTGGTCGAGCAAAGCAAACAAATTCTTGTTCTATTCTAATTTTCTTTGACCGTAAATTCTAAGTCGCGTATTCTATATTTTACTTTTGTTCTAAATTTGAATCTAGGCGACATCCGAGAAATTTTATCGTTACCCTCTGTCGGTCTTTACCAGTGAATCGTCGTTTTTGAATTCAAATTTTCTGCAATTCTCAGGTGAGTATTTCTCACCAGACATACGTATTTATATTTTGGTAAATTATTGCAAGTGTATGTGTAAAATTGTATTTCACTATTATCTGTCTGTAATGTAATATAGATTGATGGATCCCATTTAAATTGACACCTCATCAGTTATTATCTGTTGTATTATTTCTGCAGTTATATTATGTTATTGTTTATGTACTGCTTAAATCACACTGCAAGTTCCCTGTTAAATATATATATTGTCATGGGCTGAAATGATAGGCCAAATTGATTATTACTGTTCACTTGTTCTGTTAACTGCTGTAAATTTACTTGGGATTGCGGGTTTGAAATGATAGAACCCGGGGTTTTGTAAATTTCGGATTGAAATGATATACATCCGTATCACTTGACCTAGGCTAGAAAACTATATACAGGCCCGTGGTCCTTATAATATTTTCTGAAATATTTAAAGTTATTCTGGAAGTTAAATATTTGATTTTATATCTTTAAAGGAATTTATATTGACTTTTAATAAGTTATAAATAAAGAAATAAATAAATATTTGGATAAAAATTATGGAATATAACTTATTTGGTAAATCGAGATTTTGAAAGATTAAGACTTCAGTTA
Organism: Allium cepa; assembly: GCA_030765085.1. Lineage (NCBI taxonomy): Eukaryota > Viridiplantae > Streptophyta > Magnoliopsida > Asparagales > Amaryllidaceae > Allium > Allium cepa. The sequence continues at coordinate 757,202,802 of CM060939.1, read as the reverse complement.
ATAAATAAATAGATAAATAAGTTATATTTAGAAATATTTATTAAGTTAAACAATCTACTACAGCATTTAAATGCTGTCTTTTTGAAATTGGACTAGTTTTACCCGTGACTATAGGTAGCATTTCCTAAGTGCTACAGAATCTAGAATTTGATTGTTTTAAATTTTATGGAATTTGATAAATTTTATTTTATCTTAAGTTTTGGAAAAGCTTAAGACATAATATTTATAACTGGATTTTCCTTAATAAATTAAAGATGAATATTCTGGTATTAAGTAAATTTTGGAAAAATTTAATGGCTAAAAAATTTAGAGTTTTATTTATGGAAATTATGGGAATATTCAAGACTAAAAATATAAAACATTGATTTGTGAAAGAATAAAACCCAAACTTAGTTTTGAATAGTAAATACTCCAATTTAATATATATATGGGAATTGTAATGTTTTGGGAACATAAAGTGATATTTAAATTATGGTTTAAAACTTTAAATAAAGAAATATACTTGTAAGGCTATGTAAATTATCTTCTTTACAAAGTAACCATAAAGTTAAACCATTTATTCTATATACCGTTGAATGTCCAAACCATTGTGTTTGGGAGTTATGGTTTAAAGTAAAATTTCCAAAATATTATGTTTTGAAGATATAATTCAAATATTTGGTTTTCAGATATTATAAATTTTAAGCAGTATGGTTTTGGAAAAGAATTATATTTGAATATAACGATATCATATTATTTTGGGTTTTAAATTGATATCGTATTTATAGTTTTGAAATGGAAATGTTTATTCTGCTTTTAAAAGTATAAACTGTTTTTAAATGGCCACGGGTTATAATAACGTTTGGTTGGCAAAGAGACCGGGATCGGATATGGACATACTCTCTGTCGATACCGAAAACCACTTTGACTAACCGTGTACGCGGTGGAGTTTCCAGAATGAAGTAGGTTGGTGGTGACGGTTTCTTGAAAGGTATATACGTGGACCCGACTCCCGAGAGTTGGCATAAGGTGGCTAAAACAGGAGCGATTCTCGGATTAATGAGGTAGCTCCTCTGATCGAACGCACTTCTTCGTATACCATTCTATTACTCTTGTGATTGTTTGGGTGCACCCTTTGATTTGGGAGTGTTGTTCGAGGTGGGCGGTTGCTGCGGCTTCGCGTTACCACCGGTCCGGATAGCAATTGGTATATCTACCCTGGCATTGCCTAGTTGTGCCGTGTCACCTACCATATCGAGCCTTGTACGAGTTTGTATTTCTCCCGTAGCCCGTGTGGTATCCTCTAGTTGCTTCCCGATCAGGAGGAGCTATGATATTGGATGGACTACTGGGACTATTACGTGTTAAGGTGGAAAATGTAAAGCCTTAACGCTACTTAAAAGTAAGTTTATTTTATAAATAGACACTAGTATAATAGCGCAATATACTACATAGTAAATAGTTTGACGGATCCTTAGAGGATGGGCGGTCCCAAGCATCCTTTAAGTTACTTGCTCTATATTACAGTACACTTGAATTAGCTTACATTATATAAGTATGTATGTCCTGACTCGAGTGTTATGTTTTATTTTTACGCTCGGGTCAGCCTGAGTTGCAGTTTCAGTTTCTCTCCGGAGTTATGTCATCCCGTAGATCATTCATACTGCCGGAAGCCTTTCAGTCTTTATCTTATTTGCAATCAATCAAATTGGAAGACTCTGTTTCTATTTATGTCTACAGCTGTATTGCAGATTCTAAATTATGTAAATTCTATTTGGTTAAAGTTTTATAGTGGCTTCATGAACCACTGTATATTTTATTTCCGCTGTGAGTTCTGATATATGTATGTGATTCTGTGATTTATTTACTACATATTCTGAGTTTTGCCAAATTTATTTTACAACGCAGTATTTTGAACAATTCAAGTCCGACATGTGCGGATGCGAAGGGTTGAAAATACTGGGTCGTTACATTTGGTATCAGAGCTTTGGTTCTAGGCAAAACTTAGAATGTATGGTAAATTTGATTTACAGAATCACGTTCATTCGAGATTGAACCACTCTCTTTTCGAATTTTGGAACATTCCCTACGGTTCCAAAGCTCATTCGTATCCCTCACTTTTTCATCTGCTTTAGATTCTGGAGTATCTCATAACTCCACTTCGGATGATCTTTATTGTAAATTGGCGGTCTCGCCATTATTCTAATAAAGGGGTGAAACTCCTTTACCATTAGCATTGATTCACCGGAGATTTATATTTATCCTCGGTTTATATGCTAGTATCTTTGGTTATTCCAAATTCTATCTCTTCGGATCAAATGTAGATTTACCCCAACCACATCGATATGGCTCTTTAAGTCACGGATGACTAGGTCAAGGTTGTCCGCGACTTATATAGACTTACCCAGTTTCCTTATTCTGATCTTCTGATTTCAATTTATCTTGAATTCTATTTGATTTGAGTTCATCAAATTTGAGTCTCTATCCTGGTTTGAGAAGTTTATTCCTATATTTGAAATTAAAATCTAATATTATATATATGAGTATAATTTTCAAAATTTTATAATTAATTTAACTATTTGTCAAGAGATAATAGTTTTGATTTATTTTTGATTTTGTAAACCATGTGTTTTGGCTAAAATAAATAATTGAATATAAAACAATGGTTATAAATTAATTTGGAAACAAAAATGAACTTAAAACAAGAACTTGAGAATTCAATTTCTGATGATTTCAAACCTTGTGTTTAAATTTTAAAAGGATGTAATAAGTATTTTTGTATAGAAATTTGTTTCCAAAGAAATTTTAAAATTAGTGCTTTTCTCTTTGTCGCTGGAAAATAATTTCGGTGATGACTGCAGCATCATCGACATTCATTTTCGAATTTCGAAGTGAAAAGACCATTCTGTAGTCTGGCTACAGTGTTTCCTTGAGATTTTAATTTGGGTGGGAGTTGATCGGTCGAAGTCTTGTCTGATTCCGAGTTAGAACGAAGGAGTTATTGCAGTCTGAACAAAAAAAATAGCGGCTTCTGCACTAGGCGGAGTTCAATATGCAGGTGTGGTAGGCTGTTATTTTCTAAGCACAACTGTCAGTCTCCTTGGAGAACTACAGTGTGCGTTCGCACGATCAAGTATCCGAGTGTTACATACTGTCCGTAATTTAGGTGGGAGTTGATCGGTCGAAGTCTCGTTTGATTCCGAGTTAGAGTGAAGAAGTTATTGCAGTCTGAAAAAAATAATAGCGGCTTCTGCACTAGGTGGATTCAAATATGGAGATGTGGTGGCCTGTTATTTTCTAAGTACAACTGTCAGTCTTCATGAAAAATTATTATGTATGTTCAAAATTCTTATTTTTTAAATCTATATTAAAATTTAATATTTTTAATAAATGGGTAAATGTGTTACCCATTTATAACCCTTTTAAAAATGGGTCAATTCAACCCATAACTCATTTTATGATATTCATAAATGGGTTGACCCAATCCATTTATAAGTAGGGTAAATGAGTTGGGTTAATGGGTTGGGTCAAATTATGACAGGTCTAACAAGGACAAAATAAAAGCCTAAACTATTTTTCAGTCTCCTATGGGAATGAGTAGGGAATGCTACAGAAATATAAGTTGAGCATATATCTGGTACTATTACAAGAACTTCTCTATTCAATCATTAATGGCCAAATTCTCCAATATAGGTTGGTCAAACGTTAGCCTGCCATCTTTATGATAAAATTACAGAATTGTGAAATATAGTTCAGTCAATCGTGCATGGGAGTGAATAGAGCAGACACGTATCGTTTTGAATACAATCAGTATATTTTTGGAAAATTATACATGGCTTTAACTAAAAGATGTTGATGCCGTACCTAATATTCAACCAGTGATAACTGTTAGGTTAAGATTTGCAAAAAAAATAAAATACTATTAATATACAGGACTTTGAAATCTTCTGTTTGGAGATTGAGAGATATACATACATCCAACAGAAGCTTATTCTTGTAAAAGCTACTCCCACTTGGTAACAAACAATGGTTACAAACCACAATTAAAAATTGATGCATTTATTAGTATCTAATGACTTATGACACAATCATATGGATGCTGCAATCTACAGCTGAACACCGATAACTGACAACTCTATGTGATAATAACATAACTAGCATGCATGTTTGATTGATTGGATTGAAATGGGTAGGAATGATTAGAAAAATAATTTGCACCAAAGACATAATATAACTGCAGAAATGTTCTTCAATGAACTCTTAATATGTGTGAATGTGAAATCACTTTGCGAAATAGATACCAACACTTAACTATATTTAGTTATTTTACTCAGTTGCAAAACTTCACTTCAAACCAGTGTGTTGTTTTGCACAGGGCAAGGAATGGTTTATTAGATGAATAAGCAGTATACAATTTTGATCTTTCAAATTTTTTTATTGGTTTAAATTTTGATTGGAATTGGTTAAATGGATTATGTCATAATTCTTTACGACGCAGAAAAGCACGAACTTTTTGAAGTCTTGGCACACATCTTTTGGAATTATTAAGCATGTATTAAAAGGCTATTGATTAATTTTAAATCATAATTAAATAAATAAAACTGATATGCTTTGTATAACTTTTACTGAAATATGCCCAACTAAAACAATTTTTTTAATCAATTTCCAGGAATATTATTAGACATAATTGTAACACTTCTAAAATGCTGCCTCCAGCGAGAATCGAATTTAGGCATTCATTGCTGACTAAATTAAATTAGTGTTCTCTGCATGATTCTAACTTGTGCGACAGTGATTCCACTATAAAGCTTTATTTATACGTCACAAGAAAAACACAGTAAAAGCTACATAAATACCTAGTCTTCACCTCAAATCAATGTCGAAGCCTTTTAAGAAGCAAAATCTCATGCTTTATCATGGCTCATGATAGGGAGGTGACCAAGGTAGGAGCAATATCTTCGTTATTGAGGTATTGGCCGTTACAGTAACGTTACAAGCATAGTAATTTCGAGTACAAAACTCAATCTAAAAGCCAAAATATGAAATAATAGAAGACATCATTTGCAACATCCCACTCAACTATATACGTATAAATAAGAAACTATATGCACAAAAATAAAATATTCAAACAAAGTAATCACATTTTCAAATCGATGCCATCAAAACATGTTACAACATCCAAAAAACATTCAAATGCCAAAGTATACTCACTCTCGTCGTTGAGTCATATTTATATTAGAAGGTATAAACATCATTATTTACATGTATAATAAGACCTACTGCGACCCATCCAAGTTCATTTCGTCAAACATGTACTTTTTGTCTACTCATGCAAGTAACTAAGATTATCAATTAGGAAAAAATTCGGATCGGGACAAACATACTGGTGTGTCATTCCACTACAACATTAAGTACGAGGATAAATAATTGCATACTTAAAAATACTGGAGGTCCGAACCGAATGATGTTGAAGAATCAGCAAAAGGAAATCATATGATGAGACTACACGCATAAAATAGTGTACAAAATACCAAAATATCAGTGGGAGTTACTGTCTGATAGCTTGGATCAACGGGCACGAAAGGAGCGATCTCTCTTATACGCTGTTTTGGGTCAATACGGATACGTTTCAATAACTGAATACATCTGACATAATACGTATCTCGTCTCGACGTAAGAAAACATGTATTATTTTAGAGATATTCAGGTATTAAAATGTATCTGTGTTGATCAAAAGTAGTGTATATGGGAGATCGCTCTTTCCATACTCATTGATCCGAGTTATCAAACTGTAAACTCCCTCTGATATTTCTATCACTGGAATCGAGATGTTACAGATTGGTATCAAAGCAGAGACAGTGAACAATATAGTAGTTGCTTCCTTTGCTGTCCGCTAATGAATATATTCATAACAGTGTTGAAGTGACAAAAGATGAAGGTGAGAAGAAGCAGACTGCCACGGTGATGGAACTTTGATTTCCACGAGTTCGGAGAAAGAACGAATGAAGTAACAGTGTTTTTCTTACATTACTCATAAAATATAAACAAAACATGTTCGCTCTGGGTCCCTCTACTTTCTTAACAAGTCAAGTATGATACGTAAAAAAATATGGTATGCTAACTTGTTTATCATTTGGTCACTCCGATTGCTGAATAATGTTTATCGCAAAAAAAAATACACATTTACTTATTTTATTGTTTGAGAAAATAAGAATATGTAGAATTATTCAATAAACAATATCGTCAAATGCTTCGTCATTTGTTTAGAAGTTGATTTTTGAATTAAAAGCTCATAACTTTTGTTCCACAAATAAATTTCTACTCACAACCTTATAGCAGTAGATGACAAACTATATCACCTGTTTTTCATTATAAGCCTTGCCTTGTGCGGCATATAAGCCTTGAGTGTCGTACGTGTTTTGCGTGTTATGTGCAACATTTGATTGCATCATTTCATTTGTGACACGTCTTAGGTGCAAAAGCACAATCGCCGCATTGCACCTGTTGTGCGCATGGCAACCTTTCATAGCATTACTATTTGTTTTGGAAAACTAAAGTGTATACCACATTCTGTCCCTTTACCATTTGTACATCCCTTGTATGTTTGCTGTCGTTGACAAGAAAATAAAGTGGGAGAAGAAAAGGAAATTGTATTCATCAGTCCCTTTTATTATTTTTATTTTCACTGTTAGCAGAGAAACTTTGAACATCACTCCTGCTACATTAGAGTTATTATGTGACCCCTGATCAAGAATGTTATATAAATGGATATAGATAGGTAGATGATTATAGTTCACATATTTTACCATTTTATGGAGAATAATACTTATTATATTATAGCTCTTTGACAATTAAGAGAATATAGAAATGTAAAGAAAATACCAAAGAATTCTTTCATTATATATTGGACTCGTGAACTATGTTACACCAAACTTTTGTGATGCCAACTCTTGTTATGATGCTATTCCAAAATTTAGATATTGAACTTTTGTTGTATCACCAATTTTTATAAGATACAAGATCTTGTTATCAAACCGATAATTAACTAGATTTAACTTACTGCAAAGAAATGTAAAAATAATCATATACTAATTCAAGTTAATCCATTCTTATTGTTTTAACCCTTGTAAATCCAGTTTTATAAACGCAATTTTCATACGTAAAAAATTAGAATACAAAATCATCACCAAATCATAAACTCAATCATTTCTCCAAAGAAGTCATTGTTTTAAAACATACCATTAAGATTTAATTTTGAGGTTTTCATCTAACAATTATAAATTCATATCATACACGTATACGTGTGTGTCTCTCTATATATACACTAGCGTTACGACACGAAATTCGTGCGTGAATTGTTTTTCTACAAACTATATATATTTAACATATTCAATAGAAAAAGATTTGCACAAATATTTTGCCATATTTTTACATCTAAATCATGTGTAGTTAGTTTGAATTTTATTTTTAAGTTGTAACGCCTAATTTTTTGTTAATTTTAATTTTTACTTGTATTATTAATTAAATAAACAACGAACTTGTAAAAGATGTTTATTTATTAGATCCTATTTTTAAATGATACTAAGATTTAGTAATATCTATAGAGCGACGGTCTAAATTTGTAAGAAAATGTTATTTCTTAAATCATATTTTAAATAATATTAAAGTGGTGTTTTTGATAGTTCACGCTAACACCAAAAAAATGTGACGCCAAAGGTAATACAACTATTATTAAATATATAACTAAAGGAATGTATATACATATGGAAAAAATCCATTTGGACATAAAATGTAGATACAAAATGGGACACAAGAGATTTTGACCATTAGATCTTTCTCTGAATTTCACCTCTCATATATGACAAAAGGATCCAATGATCAATAATTATTGTTTTTATTTTTGTGCTTTATTTTGTGTTTTAATAGCCGCTCCCTAAATATATCTACGTGTGTGTTGGATATGTATAAGGTCTTAATTGTAATAAATATAAACGTTGGTAGGTTCCCACCATAAAGCAGTAATAAGTACAATGATATACAAATAAGTTCGTTGTGTTGATAGGGAGTGGTATTCAAACCTTGCAGCTGGCAATATTATTACAGCCACAGAAGAGAAGCCCATTCACCACACGGATGTATAGTGATGAGGAATAAAGATGCAAGCACTATGAGGATTAAACATTAAAATTTTAAAAAGTATAGGGTGAGAGAGGCTCGAACTCTCGACCTCAGGATCACTCAACATTTTAGCTATGAGACCTACGCACTAGCCAACTGCGCCACCACCCCAGTTGTTTTCCAAGTACACAAGGAGACATATGAATGACAAATGAAATAACTGATTTGGTTGCCAACTATTACGACATCATGGTACAAGTATATATTTGGATAATTTTATTTGACATATCACAATTAGTTATCTATGTTATTTAAATAGACAAGCAGGTTTTACAAATAAGTTAAAAATGTTATGCCATGAATATTAAGTTTTTATTTTATTATTCCTTTTTATCCACAACAATCTAATGTTATAAACGTAATATTTTTGTACAAAATTTGTGGCGTACGTGTTTTTTCTCTCTCAATAATTACATCATCATATGTTTAATGATAGTTCAAAAGAAAATGTGCGATGTAAAATAATCAAAAATAGATGGTTAGAATTTGACTTTAAGGTTTATAGCTAATGGTTGTAAATCTGTACAAATTAAGAATCTTCGGTTAACAAATAAATTACTGCCAGAAAAATTAACCTAATGATGTAACTATAATTTCCACAAAACATAATAATCTTCTATTATGAACACGAGTTAAAGATCCGTTTCATGTTACATTATGCATCAATGTTTTTGCCAAATACATGCAAATGTGGTTTAATTTACAACTAAATGCATGGTTTTTGACTAATATACACAAACACGTATAAATATGGTGAAAATAGAAAAAATGGTTTGATTTACACCAAAATGGTGATCTTAAATACAACGCTTTCAAGATTATGGTTGGGCATTGGATTATGTTTAAGATTTTAATTCCCGTAAATATAACCATTTGTCGGTTCCCACCATAAAGCAGTAATATCAGACAACTAGTTAACTCAAATATCAGTGATATAAAGCAAACAACTTCATTATGATGATAGGTATTGGTATTCAAACCTTGCATTTGGCAATATTATTACAGCTGTAGAAGATGCCAGTTCGCCACATTAGCAACTGAAGCTCATCCACCATCATTTCTCTGCCAAATTAGCTAGCAATTGGCAGACGCATGACATGGACTTTTTAAAATGTAATCCAATGGCATTCACAATCATGTTGGACTATATTTACAATGAAAAAGTTCTAGTTTTCAGTTATCCTTTTTGAGAGATAACTAGAACTTCAGTTCCAATTTTACTCTAAAACTTGAATAATGAATGAAGTGATACGATCTTCATCAATATATAGGTCAAACATTTTCCATTGAATTACCTTGTAGAAGTCTACAGCTATGAAGTTGGGACCCATTCAGCAGATGCATGATGGCAAGTATTCACCATGTCCTCAGGAAGGGCAGAATTGTCTTTACAAGCAGTAACTAAATCAGGTCGTCGTGGTGTTCATTGAAGCCGATTGTGCGTGATTAGGACACAAACCATCTATCACTCCCCATTCCCATCTTCAAATTTTGATTACAAATATCATGTATTAAGAAAATAATACAAATAATTTAGTGTTATTACCTCCACACCATCCCATATAAAATGACATTTTGGGTTATTTTGCCCTAAAATATGTGATGTTTAGTGACTGATATTAATCTGAAACTATGTCAAAAGTAAATAAAATGGGCGGTTGTTGTTTTCATAAGAATTGGGTCGCTTAAAGATTATGCCCAAACTCAGAACAACTTTCCTTTATGGGACAGTATAGTGTCATATACTCATACCAGTGCAAATGAGTGAATATGCACATTTCTTAGTGTCATATACTCATATATTGTTTTCTTTACTGCTCTGAAATGTCCATAATGATTGACTAGCAAGTGACTACATTGTCTGATCAAAGAAACCTTGGTTGTTTGAGATATAATCATATTTGTAAATACGTAAATTTATGATGCTTTGAGTTACTTAAAGCATGAGCTTCATACCCAACACAAGTCATGTGAATTTAGACATAAAAACCTGTTTTAAGTTTTAAACAATTCCTAAAAATTGATCAAGGAATCAGAACAATTAATCGTGCATGGATTCTTTTCTTACAAGCCAATCCTACATAAACGGATATGTATTAAATATTAATAATACACTCATTTTACTATGTAGAATTGAAAGTCCATGTTTTTGCAATTTACGCAAACCAGGAACTATTCAATTTGTAGTATGAAAATATAGCACTTGTTGCATAATTGCATGTGCAGTACAATGTGAGAACATTGGAAAGGTGTTAATACACTCGTACATGATTATGATATCTAGAACTCTTCATGAATAATTGAGCTAAAACAAAATCAGGTCCTATAATTCATGATAAATTATTTAACTTAGTGATGAGCACTTTGTATTTTTTATGCATTGTATAAGTATACTTTAAGCGGTCTTCATTATGACAACAATTAGTCAAAATATGCAATTTGCTAAGTTCACCAATACAATGTGCTTGTGTGATTTGCGACGTATTCTGTGTTCTATCCTACTTCAATTCCATGTAGAAATAAAGAATGTTAACACTGCTACTTATTATTATACTTTAGTATATCAGTCAAACTATAGTTAGTGAGCAGTACTATTAGTACTGCACCAATCCATTGTCTAGATGTGTACAACACTGCTATTAGCAACTCGTATGTATGTATGTGTGTGCATGACATTAAAAAAATGACTAAATGTACTTTGTAGTTGGTGCCTTTCTATCGGGATAGAGATATAGTCAGTATACATGAGGTTCACTGACTTAATCCCTGTCCGAGCATAAAATTCCATGTTTATCCCAGCAATTCTAGGAGAATGCTTACAAAGCAAACTAAGTCATACATGTAGGTGTTGCTAAAGTCCATTCACTAGATCTTTGTGTGTTTTTATGTATATATGTATATGTGTGCGTATTACACAAAGAAGATAACTAAATGTACTGGGTAGTCGGTATCTTTCTATCGGCGTAGAGATAATATAGTATATGTGGGGTCCACAGACTTGATCCTTGTCCGGGCATAAAATACGATGTTTTTCCCATTAATTCTGAGAAAATAGTTACAAAACAAACCATTTAGGTATTGCTAAAGTTCATTCACTGGATATGTGTGTGTTCATGCGCGTGCAAAAGTGCATGCGAGCGGTCCGTGGGTATGTGTATGTACGTGGAGATTTCATTTGAACGCATATTGAAGACATAAGATATCTTAACAATTAGACGTTCCCCTGAATTTCAACTCAGGGTGAACGAAAAAAAATTTAATGGTCAACACTTATTGTGTCAAATTTTGCAGCCTGCGGGGCCAACAGTGTGTCATATGAGGCCAATGTTGATTTCTTTCAATACAAGCGAATCTCACAGAATGTGAAATCAAGGCTTCGCTACCTAAGATAAACTAACAACAATGTTTTCTTTTCATTTTTCCAAGCGTGTAAATAATTTTTTAGTGCAACGTTGACCATATACAAAACGTTGTCTTGTTTGGGTGCGCCCATATGCTAGTACCAATAATGACTCCATGATAACAGTCAGCAGTATCCATCAGTACCAAGCTTATTTGTATTGATTTGGGCATGATCTTAAACTAACTGCTGGGCACTCCAAACAAGCTAATATATGCTTTACTAGTTACACCAGTAAACTGCAACGGTCTTTTGCCATTCCCCCGAAATAAACATGTGATGGATCTCTATGGCATATCTCGAGTAGGTCAATAAGATGATGGCGTAACCACGCAACATCCCTCTTTATTATTAATAAGTATTTTTTTTTCAGTAATATTTGTATTTGTCTTCTACTGGCTTAAGCCCAATAAGTGTGGAGATTCTAAACTACATAAGCACTCCTATACTCTTATATCTGTTTTGGAAAAATAGTATTCAAAATTGTAATCTAATTTTTCTTTTATTTCCCTTCCTTGTTCCGATGTTTATTAATTGTCAACATACCTTTTTAGTTGGTTTGTTTTTTTTCCTTCTGTCAATTACTTCATATATTTCCTTCTTATACTTTTTTCCTTTAATTTCAGTTTTCATAATTATTACATCATTTGCATTATTTCTAATCTCTAGAAAATGAGAGACTAGGAACAATAAGAAAGATGTGATAAGACAAGCACCATTGTCCAAGTGGTTAATTGATTCGGCTTTGATGCAAAAGGTCACAAGTTCGAAACTTGCTTTCGAACGTTTATTGACATGGGATATGTTGTCCCAATGATTTGTTGTATATAAAGTACCATTTCAAAAAAAAAAAGAAAAAAAAAGAAAGATGTGATAATTATGAAAAATGGAATAGCATGGATGAATTAAAAAACAACAGTATAAGGTAGGTGATAAAAGATAAAATTTACACAATGAAAAGACTAGCTAAAACGGTAGTTGACAATTAAACAACTAGTAGAAATGAAGGGAACTAAAAAAGAAACAGAGTTTACAACATTGATTATTTATTTTCTGTACAGGAGTACTGGAGTGTTCATATATTTTACTGCCTTTGCACAACATAGGAGCTTAAAGCAGTATAAACCAAATACACATATTACAGTGAAAAAACAACATGTTCCTGACGGAATTCCAATCACTGAATTTTCTATTCTAATTTGATTGTTATCATCCTAACTTGGACGGACTCAGCATGCTGACTAGTGACAACATGCATGTAGCCAACCAGCCATGTTCACATAGGCAAGAATGTACCATGACAATTCCAATTGTTGTTTAGCCATCAAATGAGCTCTTATCAAATACAAAAGTACCAAGTCCATGTATAACTAGATATTGTAAGAAGCGCTGCACAATGGGAAGCTATCACAGTAATAAACAAGAGATTCAACAGGTTATGTTTCCAAAACTAATCGTTACAAGAATTTAGTTGAAAACCATAAAACTGAGAAAGAATTAAAACCTTACGCATTTTAACTTCTGGAGTTTAGATATGCTAATTTGATGTGTGAACTAAATCGAATAGATTACTTGAAATTTTTGTACGATCTTTATTTATTAATTAATGTAAAGACACGTGTGTGTGGGGTAATGAGTCATGTGAAGCCAACATTAATTTCTCCAACGGGAGTAATTTGATTAAAAAAATAAGGTAAATCGGCATGTTTTTTAATTTTCTACGCTACAGCAGTGCCGATTTGAGCGTGGGAAATAAAAAAAAGCTAGGGTATTTTCCATTTTTATTCAAACGTGGATTTGTAAATGACAGTCAAAAAATAGTTTATGGTATAAACGGTTTTCTGAAAATCGTTTATACCATAAAAGATTTTTAGATTGTCGTTTAAACAAATATTCACATGTAATCAAACCTTATGTGCTATAAACCGCTTTTGTTTTTAGAAAACCATTTATATATTTTTATTTTTAATTCTTAAAAAAAATGAGCATTTCCTCCTACTAATCTGCGGAAGTGAGGAATCGATATTTTTATTTCATTCCCTCACCTTAAAAACGAGTCCCCTCCCAGAGATGCTCTTAGTGAATTTTACAAAATGTGGAACCAACTCTTCACTACTTGGCAAACTAACAACATTGTTTTCTTCTCATTTTCCAAGCGTATAAATAAAAAATTTAGTGCAATATTGAAAGAAGATCTCTGAAACCCACATACAAAAAATATACACATTGCGCCGTTTGTGTGCCCCTGTATGCTAGTACTAATAATGCCTCTATGATAATAATCAGATGCTTTCAGCGGTACCAATGTTATTTGTCCCGATTTGGGCATGATCTTAAACTAACCATCGGGAGCTCCAAACAAGCTAACATATTCATTACTCATTACACCAATAAATTGTGACAATCTTTTGCCATTCCCCTGAAATAAACATGTGATGGATCTATGGCTTATCTCTAGTAAGTCAATTAGATGATGGTGTAACCGTGCAACTTCCATCTTTATTATTAACAAGTTTCTTTTTCTAGTAATTATCTATCTTCAACTAGTTTAAGCCCAATAAGTGTGGAGATTCTAAACTACATAAGCGCTCCAATACTCTTATATCTGTTTTGGAAAAACAGTATTCGAAATTGTAATCTAAATTTTCTTTTATTTCCCTTCCTTGTTCCGATGTTTATTAATCGTCAACAAACCTTTTTAGCTGTTTTTTTCCCCTTCTGTCAATTACTTTCATATATTTCCTTCTTATACTTTTTTCCTTTAATTTCAGTTTTCAGAATTGTTACATCATTTGTATTATTTCTAATCTCTAGAAAATGAGAGACTAGGAGCAATAAGAAAGATGTGATAATTATGAAAAATGGAATAATATGGATGAACTAAAAAACAACGGTATAAGGTAGGTGATAAATAGAATTTACACAGGGAAACGACTAGCTAAAACCGTAGTTGACAATCAAACAAATAGTAGAAATGAAGGGAGCTAAAAGGAAACAGAGATTACAATTTTGATTATTTATTTTCTGTACAAGAGTGCTGGAGTGTTTCATAACTGCCTTTGCACAACATAGGAGCTTAAAGAAATATAAACCAAATACCAATATTACGGTGAAAAAACAACATGTTACTGACAGAATTCCAATCGCTGAATTTCCAGTTTAATTCGATTGTTATCATCCTAACTTGGAAGCATTCAGCATGCTTACTAGTGACAACATGTATGTAGCTAACTTGCCATGTGCATGTAGGCATAAATGTACCATGACAATTCCAATTGTTGTTTAGCCATCAAATGATATCTTATCAACTATACAAGTACAAAGTCCATGTATAACTAGATATTGTAAGAAGCACTGCACAATGAGAAGTAACAGTAATAAACAAGTGTAACGTACGCGGAATTTCGTTCTCCGGAAATCCGACATCGACACTCACTTTATCGACTGCCGAGAAATCAAAGGCCGAAAACCGAGATGTTATGGGTTTTAAAAAGAAAATTTAAGAAAAGAAAAAGAAAGAGAGAGAAGAAGAGGGAAATAGAGAGAAAAGAAAATAGAAAAGAGAACAGAAAATTTTAAAATAGAAGAAAACAGAAGATAGAAAATTTTAAAAATAGAAGAAATAGAAAGAAAAAGAGAATAGAGGAAAAAGAAAACAACAGAACAACAACAGAATCTCACTATTCGCAGCGGAACAACATATAATAATAAATGAATAATCTTTAAACAAAGAACTATTTCAGTTATTACATTACATACATTTCATTACATCATATCATCAGAGTGTACAACAACATACAACATCAAACAATGCAGCGGAAAAAGAAATACTATATAAACTAGTAATACGCCATGCCATCCAGCTTGCCTCCAGCAACTCCAGAATATCCAGAATATCCTGATAAACCTTACTCTTAACTGCCCGTGTGGAAATTGGTGGGCACCCAGAGTTTAGGAAGGAAAACAATAAACTCCAAGTCAGTCATGTGACTGGTGTGAGAACTCAAAACAGTTTATTTATTTTAAAATCAAAAAGAGGGATATTTTTAAATTAATTCGCAATGCTTTTTAAAAATGAGACTACCATAAGGCCTCCCGCACACACACACAATGCAAACGCAGAATCGGAGGAGATTTCTCCTTATGATAGTCAAAGATGCTTGATACGCATTTAAAATAATATTTGATATTATTTCTAGTGCATAGTATAGAAAAAATTCATTTCGAAAGTAGAATATAAATCTTAGCCAACATAGACATTTCGAACTATGCCTACTATAGCTACCATCCAAACAGTGGTGACCACCATAAGTGAATGGCAGGTTCTACAACTAATACCGTACAAGTTTCGTATTGGGAATTGGATTTCCAACAAATGGTCAGGCCAAGGAACTTCCCATTGCCACTGAGAATGCCTCTGGAAAGACATCCCCGAGAACCAAACCGGATCTCTGCCAACACAAGGCCGGGTTACCCCTAACTGGGTAACTACTGACACGAGCACGCCATTCCCCGGTCCTTTAGGACCTTTTCAACCGAGCGCTCGATATCCAACATCACACCATAATAAATAGAGTGTTTTCAACATGAGTAAGTATCTGGGCTCCATACCATGATACCACCCCTTTCCAGAAGGAAATGCACATACCCTAAGGGGAGCTACAGCAACCCCTAATAACCTTGCCGCATCTTTCCTGTTTTGACCATTTCCGGGATGTGAGGCTCGACGAAGTCACGTCCACAAAAACACACTTTGTACAAAAAGCCGTGCTTTGGGTCAACAAATGATCAACACAATGATCACTAAGATAGACGATCAAATAAATGATCCTATCACAAATAATCAACACAATGATCATTTCAGCATCACTCAGCATGTCACATTACCAAAATGGGATATATTGCTGATAACTTCAACTATATAACCTTTGAGCTCGTACGTCTCAAAGAAGGGTGTTAAGCAAAGAATAAATTCTTCGCCACCAACAGAAATATATTTGAAAGAAATCGGCTTTATATCTCAACTTGTAATGTCAGACATACAATCCATACAAGTCTGTTCCGGGATCGAACAGAACCGAAGGCACTTACAAAGAAGTCCTTGCAATCCGGATATTCACAATCCTGATCGGATTTCCCATCACTTATGGAATCTCTATACCAGGTGCGACCCAGTGCAGAGACAATCGATAGGTCATCCTATCGCTCTCGCAAATACCGGTCTTCAACACCGATCTTCAAATGCAATTCACAACGACGTATCACATATTCGGAATGGGTTATACGACCCCATGGTCCTTTCCCGGTTAACCCGAATAGTGAGCGCTTATTCAAAAATAAGTGTGCATTCAAATTTAATCAATTCACATCAAATACCCATTCAAAGGGAAATACTGATAGTCGGTTATTGAACTATCAATGGATATGCATACATCACTAGATTCCAAATAATTTTCCAAATTATTTATTTTCCAAAATATCTTTACAAGATATATATTTTCACATTTCAAAAATAAATAAATATTTATTTTTAACCGATTTCACTTTTCACATATAAATTCCATAATGAATTTATATTTCAAAATATCCATGCATATACGATTTCAATAATTCATTTCAATTTATCTTTAAAAAGATAAATTCTAAATATTCACTTCATATTGGAAAACATTTCCATACTCATTAAATAAGTAATTCACAATCTTTTATTTTCAACACTTAGAAAATATTCAATATACTTAAACCGAATTAAGTATATATTTCATTCTTTAAGGAAATCATTCACTTAACATATTTATTTGGGCCAAAACGAATGTTACCTAAAACATCGTTACAACGTCCCAAAATCACTAGTATAGGGATTCAAAATAAAATAGATATATAAATCCCAATACTATACAAAACATTTCCTTTCGGAAATCATTTACTATAACAACAGTGTTATAGTCCACTATTTCCTTTTATTTCTCGAAACATCTATCCCAACAATAAATTTTGAAATCTATAGTTTCGAATCTCAACACCTTTTAAAACATCGTTAGATCGTTTTAATTCTATTTAAAACATTCACATTCTAAACAATTTCTTTAACGTGTTATTCACTATTCAAAAACGTGAATAAACTACGTTAACAAATTACATCCTTTTATTCATTTTATTTTAAAGGATTATTCACTGTCTAAAAACGTGAATATAACTCCATTTATAAGTTATAACAATTAACTTATCAAAATAAGTCGTTTGCGAATTTATAAAACAATGTTTATAAATTCCATTTCCATTTATTTCATAACAACTTCCTTTATAAATCTTCTTTATTTACCTATTCGATTTATAATCTTAATTATAAACCAAAGGTCCAAATTATAAGCCAAACACTTATAATTTATTTATTTGCAAAAATCGTTCCTTTGAACTTTACAAATTTTATAAACCTATTGTTTATAAAATTCCATTTTTAACTTCACCGTTACATAATTCTATAAATTTCATTCATTAATGAATTTCATTTTCACTTCATTCAAACACTTATAAAGACTCGTTTTATAATGTCAATATTTCGATTTATAAATATCCGTTTATAAATCTCTTAATATAAATCAATTAATATTATTCTTTAAAACATCTTTTAATTTCCTTTATAATTTCATCATTTCGATTTATAAAATAATCAAATTTTATAAATCCTATATTTAAACTTTTATCATATATTCAAAAATCCAATCTAAATTATTTTATAAAATCATTAGTTCATATTTCTCAAAAATCGACTTTTAATCGTATTTCTAAAAATCAGCTTTTTAACTATATTTCACAAAAACCATAATTTTTATAACTTAAAAAATTATAACGTTTATTTATTTATAATGGATCAATTCCAAAAATATAGTATATTTTCAAAATCACTTTTAAAATCATTTTAAAATCCCAAAATCTGGGTCCAATGATGCTACACACCAAATAGTCAATCACGACTAACAACGATATCATATATCGATATGATAATCCATCAAATATCAAAATATCTGAAATAAAATAAATACTGTTGAGGAATCCAGTTGGATCCCTCCAACCTGTTTCCTACATCCAAAAACATTAGCACAATACCAATTTCGCTCCAGTACGAAATTATCGCGGTACATGTTTTTAATAAATATTATCCGCTTAATAACGGCGTAATAGGGTCTCATCCGCTAAACAAAAAATGCGGGAAATCAACAACTGCAATATATACATATGCCAATATATATATATTGATATTATATATAATACCAATTTCACTGTTTATGAAATATTCGCGGTATATGTTTTTAATAAATAACATCCGCTTACTAACGGCGTATAATGTCTATTTTAACAATCAATAATTTACAGTCATCATTCAAACATGCATTCAAATATTTTAAATCTAACTATTTAAAATAAAATCGAAATCTATTCGATTGAGTGAGAAGTTCTCACCTTGGTTTTAATTTCCGTTTTAGCTTTTATTTCGAATAAAATTAAACGCGCGTTTAATTTTACCCGAAATTCTCACTAACTCCAAACGACTCCAAACCAACTCCATCGCGTAGTGCTCGTCCATACGATTCCAACGCAACTGAGTTTGCATTTTTTCGACCTCGTATGAAAAAGTTATGATTTTTACAAGATTATACACGATTTTATATAACAATTATAACATAAACTTTTATAATTTTAACCTATGCCTAATCCATGCCGTTAGATCATGATCCAAGGGCTCCCCTCCATCTTCTACATTCACGCAACCATCTCCAGGAAGGAGCCAACGTAGCCGAACCCACTTATAGCTAGCTAGGGTTTCAATTTACATCATCCATACTCAACGATATTCGATCACGCAACCACCATGACGAAGCCCTCGACGCGAGCTACCTCCACCTGCCACCATGCTGAGCTCGGCCCTAAGATTGGCCTAGAATTTCGTGCCAAATCTGATGAGAACGGCCTCCATTTGCTCCGCCTCGAGTCGACCAAACCACATCTCAACCGTACGGATCTGAAGCTCTTGATACGCTCTACGATATTGCTGTTGAACACTTCGCGTGAATGTCAACGGATTTTGAATGATTGAGGGGAGAAAGAGGAGAAATACTGGCCATAGAATAGAGGGTGGCGGCTGGCAATGTAATTAGGGTTTGAGTATATATTTTTTTTTTTTTTAATTTGTGAAGAGAGAGGTGTATTTATAGAAAAGCTAGCGTAAACACTATTCATCCCGGGAATTCCGAACTCCGATTTAGGCGCCGTAACCAGCGTACCTAGGGTTTATCCCGCATTCCGGACACAATGGAACAGGTTTCGGAAGCTAATTCGGAAGTATGTGCGAGTTATGGCTGCAAACGCTCAATTTAAATTAAACCGATTTAAATCGATTTCTAGGCGTTTTAATTTGTACCGGACAAACGGTAAATCCAATTGACTTGAAATTTGAAACCTTACAATAATATCACATTACGGATCCGATGAAACTAGTTTCGTCGAAATCCGAGACTTTTTGAAAAATGGCTATTTTGACTCGCCAAATTTAAATTAAAAACGATTCGATGCGTTTCGAGCTGCCACGCTCAAACGATAGCTCCGATTGACACGAAAATTGAAATCCGGTAAAAACTAACTATTACGGATCCAATGAAACTGGTTTCGTTCAATTCTAAGACTGTTCAAAAATTGACTATTTTACAGTCGATTATTAAATATTAAAATATTCAATTTTCACAAATTAACTTTTAATTCGATTTTAATAGTTCTAAAATATTTCTATAACTCTAGTATGATTAAATAAAATTTTCCAAATTATTTTAAATCATTTTTAACTCAATTTTCAATTATTTCCATAATTTAACATATTAAATTATCGATTTAATTATCCAATTAAATCCAATAAATCAAAATAAAAATTTATTTGACTTAAAAATTCATTTATAAATATTTAAAATTAATTAAATATTCAAATTTAAATTATTAAAAATTCTGGGTCGTTACAATCTTTCCCCCTTAAAAGAATTTCGTCCTCGAAATTATAAGTAAGAAGATTACAGAATCTATTAACTTTCCAAAATTTATAATTAAACTTCTTATAATACTTTACTAAGTTTTCAAATCATACTTAGTTATTCTTTTCAAAAACAATCTATATCATTTAACTTTCAACTCTAAAACAAAGTTAAAGTTTTCAAAATTTTCCCAATTTTCTCAAAATTTTTCTAACGCCTTAAATTTTCGGAAAAATTCGCCATAGTCTCCTTTGCGCGGCTCGATCCGAAAAAAAAAATGACAGTATATATATCACAAATATACATCTCATCAAGTAATGAGGCATCCCGAAGGGAAAAAAGTGTAAAAGTACGATATTTAATCCGAGATATGTACCTTATACTTTATTAGCAAGCATATACGGCTAATATAGCGCAAAAGCGAGCTCCAAATGCGAAGCAAACGCGATCCGCACCTACTAAACACTTAACAAACAACATGAGAACATGCACATATGCAAATAATCTCAATATACAACATATATCTCATAATAACTATATATGTCACATAGCAAATGCAACAATAGAAATATATATTCAACCATCAACCAACTAACATTCAACAAATTCATTCATATTCTCATTAATACTTAATGAATTGGTTTTCACTCTAAATCATATTTGATTTATCAACATTCATTCTCAATTCAATTAGTTAACATTTACTAATTAAATCCAATTCACATTCAATTCTATTCAAATTTATTTTCTTCAAGTTTGAATTCAATTTCATAGCTTTCAATTTCATTAACTCTTAATGACTTTTATACAATCATATAACAATCATATAACAACCAATTTATATTAATTACAACCAAATTCTTTTCACTTATATTCATTCAATTTGGTTTAACATTAAATTGATTTCCATTCCAATTTATTTAACTTCTAATAACATTAGATTTTAATGAATTATCACTTACATTCATTATTCCATATCAATTATTCACATTCAATTGATTATCATTCAATCCATTAGTCCATATCAACTTAATTTACATTTAGTTGATTTAACATTCAAGCTATTCATTCAATTCAATTTCCAAAGTTGAATTTCATTTATATAACTTAAGTTCATATTCATTTAATCCATTTGATTATTTACAACTCATATTCAAAAATATATTCATATAATTTCACTTCTTATACATATAAGTTTATTTCACAATTGTAAATCACCTTAATTATAATTCAATCCTTATAATTCATTTGCTTATACAATTATTCTTTCATTTAGATTATTCAAACAACCTAACGATCAACTTACATACACTTTAATAATTCTGAAAAATTATTTCTTTATATATAAAAATATAATCAAGGTAAAATTATTTCATTCACCCAATTTAAACAATATTATGTTGAATTGTTCTATTCAAGTGTTTATAGATCCCTATCAACAACGTTAATTACTCGTATTAACCAGAATCCATATACCACTCAACAAACCAATCATCACAATATAAAACAATTTTTATTCACTAACAAATACGCTCTCATAGCTATTATTACACTCAAACTCATTCTAGAGTGCTGCTGACTCTATCTCTAATGAATAATACCCTACAGAACCATGGTTGTCGCTTAACCATAAGCTCCGATACCAAATGTAACGTACGCGGAATTTCGTTCTCCGGAAATCCGACATCGACACTCACTTTATCGACTGCCGAGAAATCAAAGGCCGAAAACCGAGATGTTATGGGTTTTAAAAAGAAAATTTAAGAAAAGAAAAAGAAAGAGAGAGAAGAAGAGGGAAATAGAGAGAAAAGAAAATAGAAAAGAGAACAGAAAATTTTAAAATAGAAGAAAACAGAAGATAGAAAATTTTAAAAATAGAAGAAATAGAAAGAAAAAGAGAATAGAGGAAAAAGAAAACAACAGAACAACAACAGAATCTCACTATTCGCAGCGGAACAACATATAATAATAAATGAATAATCTTTAAACAAAGAACTATTTCAGTTATTACATTACATACATTTCATTACATCATATCATCAGAGTGTACAACAACATACAACATCAAACAATGCAGCGGAAAAAGAAATACTATATAAACTAGTAATACGCCATGCCATCCAGCTTGCCTCCAGCAACTCCAGAATATCCAGAATATCCTGATAAACCTTACTCTTAACTGCCCGTGTGGAAATTGGTGGGCACCCAGAGTTTAGGAAGGAAAACAATAAACTCCAAGTCAGTCATGTGACTGGTGTGAGAACTCAAAACAGTTTATTTATTTTAAAATCAAAAAGAGGGATATTTTTAAATTAATTCGCAATGCTTTTTAAAAATGAGACTACCATAAGGCCTCCCGCACACACACACAATGCAAACGCAGAATCGGAGGAGATTTCTCCTTATGATAGTCAAAGATGCTTGATACGCATTTAAAATAATATTTGATATTATTTCTAGTGCATAGTATAGAAAAAATTCATTTCGAAAGTAGAATATAAATCTTAGCCAACATAGACATTTCGAACTATGCCTACTATAGCTACCATCCAAACAGTGGTGACCACCATAAGTGAATGGCAGGTTCTACAACTAATACCGTACAAGTTTCGTATTGGGAATTGGATTTCCAACAAATGGTCAGGCCAAGGAACTTCCCATTGCCACTGAGAATGCCTCTGGAAAGACATCCCCGAGAACCAAACCGGATCTCTGCCAACACAAGGCCGGGTTACCCCTAACTGGGTAACTACTGACACGAGCACGCCATTCCCCGGTCCTTTAGGACCTTTTCAACCGAGCGCTCGATATCCAACATCACACCATAATAAATAGAGTGTTTTCAACATGAGTAAGTATCTGGGCTCCATACCATGATACCACCCCTTTCCAGAAGGAAATGCACATACCCTAAGGGGAGCTATAGCAACCCCTAATAACCTTGCCGCATCTTTCCTGTTTTGACCATTTCCGGGATGTGAGGCTCGACGAAGTCACGTCCACAAAAACACACTTTGTACAAAAAGCCGTGCTTTGGGTCAACAAATGATCAACACAATGATCACTAAGATAGACGATCAAATAAATGATCCTATCACAAATAATCAACACAATGATCATTTCAGCATCACTCAGCATGTCACATTACCAAAATGGGATATATTGCTGATAACTTCAACTATATAACCTTTGAGCTCGTACGTCTCAAAGAAGGGTGTTAAGCAAAGAATAAATTCTTCTCCACCAACAGAAATATATTTGAAAGAAATCGGCTTTATATCTCAACTTGTAATGTCAGACATACAATCCATACAAGTCTGTTCCGGGATCGAACAGAACCGAAGGCACTTACAAAGAAGTCCTTGCAATCCGGATATTCACAATCCTGATCGGATTTCCCATCACTTATGGAATCTCTATACCAGGTGCGACCCAGTGCAGAGACAATCGATAGGTCATCCTATCGCTCTCGCAAATACCGGTCTTCAACACCGATCTTCAAATGCAATTCACAACGACGTATCACATATTCGGAATGGGTTATACGACCCCATGGTCCTTTCCCGGTTAACCCGAATAGTGAGCGCTTATTCAAAAATAAGTGTGCATTCAAATTTAATCAATTCACATCAAATACCCATTCAAAGGGAAATACTGATAGTCGGTTATTGAACTATCAATGGATATGCATACATCACTAGATTCCAAATAATTTTCCAAATTATTTATTTTCCAAAATATCTTTACAAGATATATATTTTCACATTTCAAAAATAAATAAATATTTATTTTTAACCGATTTCACTTTTCACATATAAATTCCATAATGAATTTATATTTCAAAATATCCATGCATATACGATTTCAATAATTCATTTCAATTTATCTTTAAAAAGATAAATTCTAAATATTCACTTCATATTGGAAAACATTTCCATACTCATTAAATAAGTAATTCACAATCTTTTATTTTCAACACTTAGAAAATATTCAATATACTTAAACCGAATTAAGTATATATTTCATTCTTTAAGGAAATCATTCACTTAACATATTTATTTGGGCCAAAACGAATGTTACCTAAAACATCGTTACAACGTCCCAAAATCACTAGTATAGGGATTCAAAATAAAATAGATATATAAATCCCAATACTATACAAAACATTTCCTTTCGGAAATCATTTACTATAACAACAGTGTTATAGTCCACTATTTCCTTTTATTTCTCGAAACATCTATCCCAACAATAAATGTTGAAATCTATAGTTTCGAATCTCAACACCTTTTAAAACATCGTTAGATCGTTTTAATTCTATTTAAAACATTCACATTCTAAACAATTTCTTTAACGTGTTATTCACTATTCAAAAACGTGAATAAACTACGTTAACAAATTACATCCTTTTATTCATTTTATTTTAAAGGATTATTCACTGTCTAAAAACGTGAATATAACTCCATTTATAAGTTATAACAATTAACTTATCAAAATAAGTCGTTTGCGAATTTATAAAACAATGTTTATAAATTCCATTTCCATTTATTTCATAACAACTTCCTTTATAAATCTTCTTTATTTACCTATTCGATTTATAATCTTAATTATAAACCAAAGGTCCAAATTATAAGCCAAACACTTATAATTTATTTATTTGCAAAAATCGTTCCTTTGAACTTTACAAATTTTATAAACCTATTGTTTATAAAATTCCATTTTTAACTTCACCGTTACATAATTCTATAAATTTCATTCATTAATGAATTTCATTTTCACTTCATTCAAACACTTATAAAGACTCGTTTTATAATGTCAATATTTCGATTTATAAATATCCGTTTATAAATCTCTTAATATAAATCAATTAATATTATTCTTTAAAACATCTTTTAATTTCCTTTATAATTTCATCATTTCGATTTATAAAATAATCAAATTTTATAAATCCTATATTTAAACTTTTATCATATATTCAAAAATCCAATCTAAATTATTTTATAAAATCATTAGTTCATATTTCTCAAAAATCGACTTTTAATCGTATTTCTAAAAATCAGCTTTTTAACTATATTTCACAAAAACCATAATTTTTATAACTTAAAAAATTATAACGTTTATTTATTTATAATGGATCAATTCCAAAAATATAGTATATTTTCAAAATCACTTTTAAAATCATTTTAAAATCCCAAAATCTGGGTCCAATGATGCTACACACCAAATAGTCAATCACGACTAACAACGATATCATATATCGATATGATAATCCATCAAATATCAAAATATCTGAAATAAAATAAATACTGTTGAGGAATCCAGTTGGATCCCTCCAACCTGTTTCCTGCATCCAAAAACATTAGCACAATACCAATTTCGCTCCAGTACGAAATTATCGCGGTACATGTTTTTAATAAATATTATCCGCTTAATAACGGCGTAATAGGGTCTCATCCGCTAAACAAAAAATGCGGGAAATCAACAACTGCAATATATACATATGCCAATATATATATATTGATATTATATATAATACCAATTTCACTGTTTATGAAATATTCGCGGTATATGTTTTTAATAAATAACATCCGCTTACTAACGGCGTATAATGTCTATTTTAACAATCAATAATTTACAGTCATCATTCAAACATGCATTCAAATATTTTAAATCTAACTATTTAAAATAAAATCGAAATCTATTCGATTGAGTGAGAAGTTCTCACCTTGGTTTTAATTTCCGTTTTAGCTTTTATTTCGAATAAAATTAAACGCGCGTTTAATTTTACCCGAAATTCTCACTAACTCCAAACGACTCCAAACTAACTCCTTCGCGTAGTGCTCGTCCATACGATTCCAACGCAACTGAGTTTGCATTTTTTCGACCTCGTATGAAAAAGTTATGATTTTTACAAGATTATACACGATTTTATATAACAATTATAACATAAACTTTTATAATTTTAACCTATGCCTAATCCATGCCGTTAGATCATGATCCAAGGGCTCCCCTCCATCTTCTACATTCATGCAACCATCTCCAGGAAGGAGCCAACGTAGCCGAACCCACTTATAGCTAGCTAGGGTTTCAATTTACATCATCCATACTCAACGATATTCGATCACGCAACCACCATGACGAAGCCCTCGACGCGAGCTACCTCCACCTGCCACCATGCTGAGCTCGGCCCTAAGATTGGCCTAGAATTTCGTGCCAAACCTGATGAGAACGGCCTCCATTTGCTCCGCCTCGAGTCGACCAAACCACATCTCAACCGTACGGATCTGAAGCTCTTGATACGCTCTACGATATTGCTGTTGAACACTTCGCGTGAATGTCAACGGATTTTGAATGATTGAGGGGAGAAAGAGGAGAAATACTGGCCATAGAATAGAGGGTGGCGGCTGGCAATGTAATTAGGGTTTGAGTATATATTTTTTTTTTATTTTTAATTTGTGAAGAGAGAGGTGTATTTATAGAAAAGCTAGCGTAAACACTATTCATCCCGGGAATTCCGAACTCCGATTTAGGCGCCGTAACCAGCGTACCTAGGGTTTATCCCGCATTCCGGACACAATGGAACAGGTTTCGGAAGCTAATTCGGAAGTATGTGCGAGTTATGGCTGCAAACGCTCAATTTAAATTAAACCGATTTAAATCGATTTCTAGGCGTTTTAATTTGTACCGGACAAACGGTAAATCCAATTGACTTGAAATTTGAAACCTTACAATAATATCACATTATGGATCCGATGAAACTGGTTTCGTCGAAATCCGAGACTTTTTGAAAAATGGCTATTTTGACTCGCCAAATTTAAATTAAAAACGATTCGATGCGTTTCGAGCTGCCACGCTCAAACGATAGCTCCGATTGACACGAAAATTGAAATCCGGTAATAACTAACTATTACGGATCCAATGAAACTGGTTTCGTTCAATTCTGAGACTGTTCAAAAATTGACTATTTTACAGTCGATTATTAAATATTAAAATATTCAATTTTCACAAATTAACTTTTAATTCGATTTTAAAAGTTCTAAAATATTTCTATAACTCTAGTATGATTAAATAAAATTTTCCAAATTATTTTAAATCATTTTTAACTCAATTTTCAATTATTTCCATAATTTAACATATTAAATTATCGATTTAATTATCCAATTAAATCCAATAAATCAAAATAAAAATTTATTTGACTTAAAAATTCATTTATAAATATTTAAAATTAATTAAATATTCAAATTTAAATTATTTAAAATTCTGGGTCGTTACAACAAGAGATTCAACGAGTTACGTTTCCAATACTGATCGGTACAAGAATTTAATTGAAAAATATAAAACTGAGAAGAAACCTTACGCATTTTGGTTTCAGAAGTTTAAATTAGGCTTCTTTGATGGGTGAACAAGATCTAATAGATTATTCGAATCATTATGCGACCTCATGAATTATATATTTCAATGACCGATTCCAAGAATTAAAATCTAGGGATTTTGCAGCGAAGAAGAAAAGCGGGAGTTTCGTGTTCTGGATAACGGGCTGCACTATAAATTGGCCCTTGTTCCCCAAGCTATAAATTGGTCCATGCTAGGAGAACTTGCTGAAATGATGGTTAGAAACTTAGATCCAAGGCAACACGCCACTTCTTGTCTTTTCCGCATGTATATTTAAAAAGAAAGGAAAATGTTATCTTGTTCCCTTAGGGCACATGGTTAA
This sequence comes from Allium cepa, assembly GCA_030765085.1. Taxonomy (NCBI): domain Eukaryota; kingdom Viridiplantae; phylum Streptophyta; class Magnoliopsida; order Asparagales; family Amaryllidaceae; genus Allium; species Allium cepa. The sequence goes on along the minus strand of CM060939.1, from coordinate 757,174,517 downwards.
AATTGTAAATTTATCAAAGTATACCCCTTGAATTCCACCTATCTACTTTTGTTTGAGGATAAATTAGGTATTTAACTTAGTTTCTTTTGTCTTTAGTCTGAAACAATCATTGCTAACGTCTATACTATTACATGACTAGTGAGTTGCATTTTAAGAGCGCAGAGTCCTCTTGGAATTTTCGTTAGCCGAACGGTCACGTTTTATATCGTGTCCTTCTACCACCAGCTCTCCGCTTCATCCTTTTCCTGCATCAAAAAATTTCTGTTCTCCCCTTCCCTAATCTCCTTCTCCCAATTTCTTCCCGAAATCCATCATGGTCGCACCTACTCACGCTTAATAAATAAAACAAAAATCGTAAGTTACTTCCTCTCCATTTTGCAAAACCCTAACTAAAAAATAATGGAGATGAATATTGACCGAGGTGGAAACCAACAGTTGCTTCCTTCCTTCTTCTTCTGTATGCAAACTTCCTCCTTAATTTTTCCGTTTGCATACTTCTCCTCAGATCCCCTATTTATTCAAGTAATTTTCAATTCTTTGAATTGATTGTTTTTTATTTTCAAACCGAATTTAACTCCTTGATTTGTTCCATTTTCCTTTGTCTTTATATGCACCTTACATATTTTGATCATAAACTTACAGATTCAGATCTTCACTTATGTTAGTTTTATTCAGTTTGCCTTAGAATATTTATCCATTTTTTTTATTGCTGAATTGAGGTTCTTTTGAATTCAGATAGCAGATTTTGGATTTTATTGTTTTGCACCTGATTGTATCTCTCTTTCTCAGACATAGATGTTTGCTTCATGGCTATCTTGATATCATTCGATTTGAATTCGATAATTTTTCTCAATAAATGTACCAAGTTTATAGTCTATATGTATAGAGTTCTTTATAACAAGTTAATTTGAATTTTGTATTTAACTCTTCTTTCTCTGTTTTTTAGTTGATTTCATCAATGTGATTTCTTAATATTTCATACTTTATACTCCTATCCAACTAGCCCTTACTATATTTTTGTTTCTGGTAAAAAAAAAATTTTCACATGAAAATAGAAATTTCATGGGATGTCTTTTTCCAAACCAGGACTAAAATTGCAAATTATGTTTGGAGTGAATTATGTTTTGAAGAAAAAAAAATACTGATACTTTAATGACGTCTTAGAAAACATTAACTACTTTGCTTAATTTTGGATCTCTTAAATTTTGACAAATCATTAGCAGATATCTTCTCACTCATAGTTACATTGTTGGATCATGCTTATCCTAAAAAAATTTCCATGTCCACTACGAACCTAGCCAATTAATTTTATCTTAGATACCTAATTTTTTCAATTGATCTCAGTCGAGCAAAAGCAACATAACATGTCAGTAAGAGGAGAATCATGAACTCAAAGGGTCAAAGATAAGTCCAAATGGAGAGCCATGGATTTGCTTAGCCATGTGGTAATTATTGTTTTCCAATTATGTTTTATAGGAGTTCTTTTAGATATTTTATCCCTTCCTTACTGTTATATTTGGTTGGTTCGTAAGATTATGCAAGGAGAATGTAGTTTTTTGTGTGCATTCATGAATGATACGAGGAAAAATGATATTAGTTGTATTTTTTGATTTTTCTCGATATAAAATTTTCGGTGGAAATAAGTAAAGGAAATATTTAAATTGCTTTGATAAATCATTAATTTAAAACTTAGGCATGGTGAGCTTCAGTAAAAGAAGTATAACTATTATTAGCTCTAAAGATGTTACTTTTTTTCATTCTCATGTGCAATTCATATTGGTTATTAAATGTAAAGGATGATTTCGGTTTGAGAGTGTTGCCTTCAACTAATGCTAATAACCAAACCCCTAAATGAGTGGGTTGCAAATCAATTTTCATATTTGCACTCATTGAATCATATTTATTATAAAAATTTAAAGAATGTTAAGCGCTGAATCGGTAGGATTAATAAAATTATTTAAAGATGGAGATATCCGAAAACTTTCTAATTTATTTGTCATGTATATTGTATATTTTTGTGTATGTCCATGTTGTCAAAGACTATATATAGTTTTTAACTAATACATCTTCATCCAGATTGCAATGCTCATCAGGATGAACCTTGACGTGGGAGGTTAGTTTCCTAATTGTCATTCTTTCAATTTTTTTTTACTTCCACTCACATTATAAGTTAACCGCAGCAAATATTGATAGCTTTGTGCAACATAAATTTATTACGCACTCACTGACGTTTATTTTGCATTTTCTACTATAAACAAATATTTATGTTATGTGGCGACTTTTAGATTTGATTCATGATGAGTTAGGGATAACTTTAATATGGGTGTCTAACATTTATAACATGCAAAAATATCAACTGTATAGCTGCAAAAAAAGGATTTGCAAAAGTATGACTTAGTAAGACTAAAAAATGGAACTATTAAGCTAAATTATGATTGTATATTTTTATACACACACACTTTTTTAGTATTTAATTCTTGAAACGTTATTATAAAATTTGTAACAAACTATTTACCATAAAAGGGTAATTGATTAATTATAGAAAAATAATCTGAAACTAAAATACTATACAAAATTTAAGCCACGATATGATGGTGAAGTGGAGACCAAAATTCTTTTTTGATGACATGGTATTTTTCCTGGTAGGACGATTAAAAAAATTCCTAAAACTAAAGTGATTGACAGATTTAAATCGTTGTTATATATGGTACTGAAAGAAGAGACATATTCTAAAATGGATAACATTGTTTAGTATGACTTTTCCTTATTGAGATGATTGGTGTGCCACGAATTCAATACATTAGGATAGTTGGTATCAACAATAATACAGTAGGATAATGGGTATCAAGCAGGACTGTAGCTTTGTATAAATGTTTTAACTGATTAACTATATCAATATCAATAGACACACGTAAGTCCGTGAACATATGTTTCGTTTTTGAATGGTCGTCTACATGAGTTAAGTAAATGGATTATTTGAATGATGCTCGAATCTTGCATTGTAAATTGAAGCACTTTAGGATGTTAAGGTTAATTATTATTTCACTTCCATAGCGCTCAAGATGGACTAAAATTAACTTGAACAAAAGTACCTTTACACACATTTAATTCCTCTTCACGTTTATTATACTGCTATTGTATTTATATTTTGTTTGGTAATATTAAATTATAAATATACGTAGCCCCAGAATGTTTGAATCAGATTTTAAACAACTTATACATTAGCAACACCAAACATACTATGGTGCTTACCCAAACCATTTATTATGTCCACCAAGCATTGACATACCAAAACTCCAAGAAGGCTACAAGTAGAACATAATACTTAGATTTTTTTTTACAGATGGTATAATTATACAAAATGTAGTGGAAATGCATGGCTCTTTAATTCCTTGTGATCCTTCCATATAACTAATTTGCTTAATCACGTCACATATCATGTGTTACATTTTATGAAATCAGTCTTAAACTAATATCATTGTAATTCTACTACAAGTGCAAAAGTCTAATAATAAAGGTGTGTTACTTTGATACATGTATGTATACACACACATGCATGTATATATGTATGTTTGTATGTATGTGTATGTATGTATAAAATTCAAAATTGTCACCAAGGTTGGCTGGTTGAAGTTGTGAATATCTTAGCATACCCTCTACGAAATAAGAAAAAATAATAGTCAGGAAGCACCTTTGTTTTTTCATGCAAGTAAATGAATATTTTGACAAATTTTTTTGATTACGATCCATATTTTCTATGTAATGCTTTCCTAATGATGTAGTTTTGGATACAATTTTCATTATATTACAACGCAGTGTTTCAATGATTATTGACTGTTACTGACCACATAAGGATGATGTACCATGGAGGTTATTGAACATGTTGTGTTATCATCTAGGACTCATGTAAACCAAACATTATCTATTAAAGCTTTTAACCATTGTTACATCTAACTACGAAAATCATAAATGTACGACATTATTTTTCCTTATTAGTCATTCCAACCACGATTTATACAACACACAACTGCAAATAATCTGTTCAAGTACTTATACAATAACAAGTTTAGAATATGGAATTGTGTCCTACAAAAAATGATACATAACTACTTTTCATTAAATATATTAATATAGAAGAGTCCGTGTGCGCGTAGCACGGGTTCGATATACATACATACATACATACATATATATATATATATGAGCTAGATTATAGATCCTAACAGCAAAGCAATGTACTTGACTGTCGAAGAATGGAGAGATGCAATTCGTTGGGATGGTGAAGTATGTGAATCAAAGGGCGGTTGCTTGTTGATGTGACCCGGACAACTGAGGCTGATTGCATGGTGTGCGGATTGCATGGTGATAGCATATTGAATATTTGAGGCGCTACTAAGGCTGCAGTGGGTGCTTGACTGAAAAGCGAGCGAGCTTGACTAAAAGAAGGCTAAACTGAAACAACAACAAGTTTTGTTAAGCAAGGCATAGGTCGAGTGGCCTATCATTCTGGGAAGTCTTGAATTGTAACTTTCTTGGTTAAGATACAGATCCATGTTATGTGTTTTAACATGTTGCTGAAGCAAGTTAGTGAAACTGGAGCTGCATGTACTGGAACGTGCAAGGTGCAGAGAGTCACTGGAATAGAACCGAAGTATAATATGTGCTGTAGTAGCTGAAGCGTGCACTGTGGGGAGTGTCACTGAATTAGAATTGAAGGACGCATATAATATGGGGTAACAGCTGAAGTATGCATGGTGGAGAGGGTCGTTATTGTTTGTTTTATACTGGGAATTATTACATTGAACCTTGAGTTGTTTATAATTGCACTTTCATGATGTCTTTAATATATGATTTCTTATGAGAAAATGATTTGAATTTTTACTACCCGCGTCTGAACGCTAATTATGGTCCCATCGTCCAATCTAAAAAATTAGTGCGAACAAATTTTTGATAGTAACCTTGATAATTAATAGCGAATAATGTTATTACGTTATTTACCAGAAACCATGTTCCCATCTATATTATTGGCTTCTTGATTTTTGACATTTGCAAAAAAAAATTTAGATAGAAATATATATAACTTATTGCTAAATTGAAGTTTACGAATTTTATAGGATGTTGTTGTCCTATAGCCACAATGTTTAATGGTTGAACTAAATGATTCCTAAGACAAATTTGAGTTTCCTATCCTAATAAATGGTTACTGAAAGGATTTAGTTTAAACCAACACTTCTTTGTACTATTGCTTTAAAAGCGTCAAGATAAAACTTTTAAAATATTTATTAAGGTATTAAAACTGGAGTCAATCTTCTTTATTTGCCAAAGTTTGCTCTACCAAAAAATTATTATGTTCATTTGTTATCACACTGCTGTCATAAATACGGACAGCTATATAATTGCTAGCACCATTGTCCCAGTGGTTAAGTGATTCGATTTTGGTCCGAGAGGTCGCAAGTTCGAACTTGCGTAGCGTGGTTCGAACATATGCTGACATGTGACTTATGTCATGTTTCACCATAGTGCATTTGCTGCTTTTTTTCCTGTTGACGAGTCCGCTTTGCCCTTTTAACTCTTTTTCCTACATATATGTTTAAGAGCATTCAGTTCTATTACTACATTGACTTGATAAGGAGTGTGTATTAATTTTAATGCTTATATTTAATATTGTAATTATGTTTCTAATTTCTTTTTGTAAATAGTATATTCGCTTATTTTTTCAAATAATTTAATTTTCTAGTTGCACCAAAACATTTTTTTCCATACTTGCGAAGCACGGGTTCCACTAGTTGATAACAAAACCCAAAAAGAAAACACCCTCTCCTTTTTACTTTTCTCCCCTACTACTTTATTATCCTCTCATTTCTTTCAATTCTTTCTGTCTTCTAACCTTTCCTATAACATCTTGGTTATGAAAATAACTCGCCAAAACATTGTTCCAACCTATTTCCTCAACCAATGCCGCACCCAGTTGCTTACAATCCTGGATCGCCATCTCCTATGTCACGCCGCCGCCTAAAAACTATCGAGCACAACTCCTTCGCATGCGCATTTAGTCACACATTCTACTTGGCCACACATCACCCACGTCGCCTACTCAGTAAAGGCGTCCGCGCCTTCTTTCCATCAATCACATGCGCAGCCATCCATTCATTGCTCAACCATGGCCGCGGCTCCATACGTAGCTGATGGCTGTGAACATGAGTGAAATTAATTAACACATGCACAACATAAATTAACATAGAGATTTTGCGATATAGAGATAGGAATGGAAAATCTCAAATTTATATAATGAAACAATGATACTTTTGAAAGTAGAGACCTGAAGAAATGTGCATATTTGATATAGAGGAGTACTGGTAGCGCCATATGGATCAAATGTGTTTCCAAAACTACTCAATATCATCGATGTACTTGGTTCCTTGTTCTCTGTTTGGACATCTGTAGTACCTACAAAGAACAGAACTTGTTCAAAAAAGAAACAAATTCCTTTAAATCATAATTTGTATAGTTGTATGTGCATATCTCACTGTACTTCTCATATATATGGAACATGTTCAAGGCATATCAATGACAAAGAACTAAAATTAGATGCATTACTGTACATATAATAATACAAATATGATAAAAATAAGTTTTACAAGGCAACCTAAATCAGTGGTGCCATCCAGAAATCCATCCGCAGCAGCCGAAGTGCTAAAACAACATCTTTCTGCATGATCTAATTTGCAATTTGATTCAAAATTCTTTGGACTGCCTACTGCATACATAGAAATTGCTGAAATTTCTTTAGTGGGAGGTTGAAATAAATTTGGAAGAGAAGAGTTGCTAGAGATGTGACTGATGCACTAGCATATTCTTGATTGATTGTCCTTAGAAAAAGAAAATCTACACCAACAATAGCATCCAGTTTAGAGAATATTTTTGCAATGAACTTCTTCATACTGTTACATCCAAGAAAATTCAAGCTCAGAACAAATGCTAACATATATTATAGATGGAGGTATATACATGGAGCGCACACACAAGCATACACACATAATATCCAATTACTGAACTATGGTAGAAACTAGACACAAAAACACCATGTCAGATAGCCTAGTTCAAGTTGCCAAGTACTATTTGACAAAGGCGATTTTATTGGGACACTCTAACTGATTTAAACCAATTATCATTAAATAAATAGCTTTATTTTAAATAAACGAGTAACCAAAGTTAGCAAAAGGACACGGGCACAGACACATATAGAACAATACATAGAGGCTTATAAAGTAAAATAAGATCCAAACGTTGCTACCATTATGGGTTTGCTTGTCTCTAACGTTCTTATATGGCTTTACAGCACATCAAAGCTAACGATGACTAAAACACAAGAGCATTTTAGGTAGGTTCGGTTATAACACAATCGAATATACATGCACCTAACTAGAAAGGCAATGGAATATATAAGACATAAAAGAAATGGACATAGGTTACCTGGTCCATGAATCTTTTTTTCAACTGTTGAGAAAGAACAACTGCATCTATCTGAAATGCAAAGATCCTTATTAGAATTACCCACATAAGAGTACAATTAAATCATTTACTCGTACAAATGAAACTCACTTCTTCAGTTTTGTTACCCTTTGCTTTGACAAAATCTAACTCCAATGAAAGTATCGCCAGGTCAAAGTTATCCGGTGGGACAAACCTGATATTACATATAATAATGCATAATAAGAAGAATGGCGACTATAAAGGTACTACATGCGAGCTTGTAAGCAAGCAAAGAAATACAAACATGCAAAGAATTAAACCTGCTGATGGATATTTGATCATCGGCAGAAACCTTGATAAGGCGTCGTTGGATAGCATTCAAGCCAATTTGGCCTTTGTTAATTTTTTGATGAGCGGTGCGTATTAGTCAAGGATTACTTCCACATTAAAAGTAATTTAAGAATAACTTCACATTGTAAATCAATCAACTAAAGATTTACATTACTCAAATTTGCAGCTAGGTCCAGTGATTCTATACTGCACGTACAGTACTGATACTTCCAGCTTCAAGATACAAGATTTTATTCAAAATCCAAATAAAATACGAGAGGTTTTGTAAAGAAAAAAATACGGACGAATAAGCCATCTATACCAATATAAGAAAACAAAAAAATAAAACTAAAATCCACTTATCTTCCATGTTGATTTATTTTTATACCTATTTTTGATGTGTTTAATGCTGAACTCTACATCTGGAATGAAATCATACTTCTAAAATGAAAGAAAGTGTCAACCATTCAAAATATGTTTCATTTCCACCTCAAAAATCACGTTTAAAAGGATATCATGTCAACCCATAGTGTGATTTCTTTCCCAACGTCTTTATTGATTACTTTGTTACAACATTACTTTTATTACAAAAAAAGTTTTTATTATCGGGTGTTATATTCAGATTCGACTCTATGGCCCTAATCAACCCAATTGTCTAACAATACAAAATTAACATCACAACGAAGCTGGGAATAAAAATCAAGGTTCATACTTCATATATGGATATTGTAAAGTATACACCAAAGAATCACCAATTACAGCATAAGCACTGTCGGATCCATGACCAGAAAATCTACTCAAGTCATTGAATGAGATAAACGCGTAATTAGTTAATGCCAGGTCGCTGCCTGACGCGTTCTCCATGGTCAGCATCATTCTGGATGATAAGGTTGTTGTGTTTCAGATGCAAGTTTTCTATTACCAGGCTTTGATTATATTGATTTGAGAAGATCTCCGAAATAACTACCAGATCCACCAATTTTTTTGCAATTCTGAAAAACAACTTACTCTAAATAAAAACATCAAATCTCAAACAACTAGTTCTTAAAAAAACAGCGGCTAGGGAGTTAGGACCAGCGGCTAAGGTGTAAAGGGAAGACGAAGCATCAGTTTGAGCTCAACTAATGCCAAACGGCTCTTGAAAATTCAAAGGAATCGATCAGATTCATTGTAAAAGGCACCATTTATTCCTCAACATACTGTCACTCAAAAGTTCAGAGAAAAGAAAAAAATAGAGTAGAAGAAGAACCTACAACAAAGCGAAGAGATGAAAAAAAAAATAGAGAGGAAGAAGAACCTACGCAAAGCAAATTGAAGTCGGCATCGTTGAAGTGGTTGTAGTCGGCATTCGATAATGGGAAGTGGATGAAGTGCCGTTGATTTTAAGAAGTGGTTGAATCGACATTGATTTTGGGAGGAAGATAAAACCCTAAATTAAATTTTATGCGACTGAAATATGTCTGAAAATGGATGGATAAGCGTGAGAAGAGAATGCACGTCTAAATTACAGAAGACTCCTCTTATTAATAAAATATTTACGTTTTTACCAACTACGGTAACACTTATTTGTGTTGCAAAGTTTGTTCAGAAAAGTATTTATTTTCACCAGCACTTTTCCGGTATCCTAACATTTTTTTACCGTTAGGAGTTTGCAGCATTTATAAGTGTTAGCAATTAACAATTATAAACTGTTGCAAAATCACTGATTTGATGTAGTGTTATGCAATTGTTGGGTCATTAATTGATGGTTTCGGCCAATTCTCTTTGTTTTCGGCGCTTCAAACGTGGATCGAAAGTTGGGGTCGTCATAGAAGTTGCTAGCTTCCTGAAAATAGCTACCATCGACGATCAAATAGAATTTAATTTGATGTTATAAATGATTGAGAAGGTGGAGGGGTGAGGTGGAATTTTCGGCCAGTGTGACATCCCCTATCTGGAGGCTCGAAGCTAAGCACAACAGATGCTTTAGTCATCTATAATATTAACTTCCAGTGACCGAATACGGTAATGTTAATGGTATCCATAATATCAGAAGCACATGAATATGGAAAAAATCACATATTTTAAAAAGAAAAACATTTTTTTATTACATTTCCAAAACATGTTCCGTATTCAAATTACATAATCTGTAACGATCCCGGATTTATATAAGTTTAAATTGGTAATTAATTTAATTTTTGAATAAAATTTGTGAAATTTATTGATAAATTGGTGCGAGTTTCCCCGAGTTCAAATAAAAATGTGTTAATTCATTTGAATTTAAGTACCTCAATTATTTGTGAAATCATTAATAAATCTTAAAACAAATGGGTTAAAGATAAAATATAATGATAAATATTAGAATTGATGATTTATGTCAGAAATAAACATAAATATATGCATACAGAGAAATATCAAACAATAAGTATTAAAGTAAGATTAATAATAAATTTTTGAGTTAGAAATAGAAATAAACATATAATAAACTATAAAATATAAAGTAGACATTAGCTAAAATTTTAGCTACATATAGAATACATAAATTCAGAATTAATGGGTTAAGTTAGAAATGGAAATGGATAAAAATAAAAATACAAATGTATGTAATAAAATATATAAGATAAACTATATAGACTACAAATAATAAAGTAACACTTAGATAAAATCTAAAAAAAACAAATTAAAATAGGAATTTGATTATAAAGTAATATTACCAAAGACAAAGAAAAAGATAATATAAGAAGAAAATACAAACCAGACAACACTTGTAAAAGAATGAAGCAAGTAAATATACACATGAATGAAGCTTGCAAAAGAAGGAACAAATTAAATATCTATGTACAAATAAGTAGAAGTATGTAGGCTCAAACAAACAAGAAGAAAACACATATAACTATGTAGAAGCAAATATAAATAATATATATGAAGCTTGCAACACAAGACAAAAGTAATCAATGTAATCACTTCAGCCACCAAAACATGAAATTTACAGCTTCCAAAACAATTTTTAGCCAACAATTTGAGATAAAAATATCTGGTCAACAAAATAAACAAAACATTTCAAGTACAAATAAAAATCTCTTGCATCAATATCATATAACCCTGTACACTTCAACCTGTGTGTAACGACCCTAGATTTTAATTTAATTTAAATTAATAATTAAATGAATTTTTGAATAAAATTGTAAGATAAACTGATTTAAATGGAAGCGAGTTTCCCCGATTCGACTAGAAAATATATAAAGTCATATGGATTTGACAAATTGTATATATATGAGAATATATATATATATATATATGTATTTGAGCATATATGAGTAAATTTAAAATTATATATATATGTATATTTGATTTGAATTTAAATACTATATATGTATGTGTATATAGAAAAAAATATAAAACAATAATTATTAAAGTAAAATGCATGATAAATATTTAAACTAAAAATAGAAGTAAAATAAATATTTGAGTTATAAATAGAGATAAATAAAAGTTAAGTATGGAACCAAACAAACATATACATTCAAATAAGAAAGGAAAACATCTAAGTACAAAACAAAGTTATAGAATTTCAATTATATTTTAAAGTAAGGAGACAAAATAAAATAAAGTGAACAAAACAAAGTAAAAATATAAATATCTTTTGTATAACTAAGATAAGTATGTAAGTTAAAAATAAATATTTAAGTAAGAAATACATTCACATATAAACATAAACAAAACAAAATAAATACAAACAAATATAAAAGTTTTAGTATGCAAAGGACTAAAACAACTTTATAGTTATACATAAAGTAAAATAATAAAATGTCTAAGAAAATATAAAGTAAACAAATCAAATTAGATGTGAATTATAATATGAAACAAAGTTGTAAATAAATATGCAAAGTAGTAAAATAAAGTACTCAAGCAAATAAACATTCAAAGTAAAGAAATACAATACAAAGTAACTAAATTCATAAGTTAAAATTTTATAACATAACTAAAACTACTTTATATCTATGTCTATATGCATGCAAGTATCTGCAGCCACCAAGTATTACAAATAAACAAAGGATAAAGTACAACCACATTTTTATCTATAAACAAACAAAGTACATAAGCATGGGAACAAAGTATCAAAACATTAAATGCAAGATTTTCAGCCACCACCAAGAGCTTGTCTCATAAAACAAATAGAAATACAAGTACAAATAAAACATAAGCAAAGAAATGCAAGCATATCAACCATGCCTACTTTATTAAATAATATGATCAACCTGTATAAGCATGTCTCACGTAAACTTCCCTCCTATATATCAACTTCTGCTCATTTTAGTTCGAGCATCATCACCGAGGAAAAAAAAATGAACACCATTTCAAACATAAACAATAATACAACTCAAATCAGAGAAGTGAAAAAAAGGAGGGAAGCTTCAGCAAGTAAATCTACAACCTGTTTCAACATAAAGAAAGCCCTGTTCATTCTTTCTTCTGGAAAAACAAGGTGAGCAAACTACCTTTTTAATATTGAAATATGTTTATATTTTTGATATTGTGAAGAATGCATTGAACTGTATTGTCCTGTGAGTAACTTTTAAAATGTAAAATATTTGATAACATGATAGTATAGTTAGAATAAGTATTTGCTTGTATATTTAAGTGTAAATCTGTAGTTGACATATTGTGTGCATGCTGTGTTATGCTCTGTTCTTTTCTGGATTAAGTAACATCATTTAAGTAAAAAAAAAACCCAGATATCAACTCTTTTGATCTTTGTTAGGATGGAAGACTTAAGCACAATATGTTATTAGTTTATAAATAAAAGTTTAATACTTATTTCCAGCGAAATAGATGTGAAAGGAGTCTGATACTCCATGGAACATATGAACACATATGAATATGATAAAAATCAAATAAAATGAACTGTTGAATCGAGTATATAAGTGGAATCATTAGTTAAAAACATGATTTTTAAAACAGAAACTTTGATTTTTCATTTACTATGTTGAGAGCAGTCCCTAGTCGATCAGAAATGCTTTTCTTCCCAATTTCCTGCGATCGATGAATCTTTGAGGGTTGAGATTTTGATGGAAGCTTGTTTGGTTATCAATGGGTTTAGGAAAAATGTTAAAAAAAAGAATTATTGCAAACATTGATAGAACGAGGAGGAATTAGGGTTTTCACATGGGTTTTTGGACGTGCCAGAAACAAAGCGTTTCTGTCTTCTCTGATCGATCGAGCCGTTCGAGATTCTGGGGAAGGGTAGTTCGAAGAGTCGGCGAGGCGAGGCCGGAGCTGCAGCGTCCCTGATGGTCAGAGCAAGGAGGGGCGAGGCGATCTGTTGAAGGGTCGTATGCCTCGGTTTCGAATGATGGGTCAAAATTCGTTTCGTTCTTCGTGTTGCTCGTTCAAAGACTGGAATGGCACGTGGGGATGGTCGGCGACTTGTTCATGGTGTCGCCGGAGGTGGGATCGTCGTTGACGATCTGTGCACGTGCACGACGTTGATGTCGTTCCTGGAAATTTTTGGGGGTGGACGACGCGAGTTAATGCTCGAGTATGATGTGGGGTTTCTTCGAGGCGAACCCTGGGTGCGTGGGTTTGTTGCACGTGTTATTGCTGTTGTAGCTTGAACGTAAATAAAAAAAGAAAGAGGAGAAGAAGATGTGTACCAGGAAAGTGCCTGGGAAAATATGGTGAGGAGCTCGAAGGGGAACTCGCGTAACTCAGTATTTTACTCGGGTTTTCCAGTGTTGGCTCAAGGCCAATATAGTACTGATTCGGGAACTAAAATTTAAGTTTAAAGCAAAGTTTAAATTAAGTTTCAAAACAAAGGTCTAAATATAAATTCAAGTTCAAGTTTGAAACTAAGTAAAAAAAAAAAATTAACTTTAAAATTGTTTTAAATAAAAGAATTTAAGCAATTAAAGTATGTTTTAAGGAATTTGAATTTAAAATGGAATTTGAAAATTATAAAGAAATGAATTATAACAAAGATTTAACCAATGTTTAAAAGTGGAATTCAATCTAAATTTGAATCTTAGTTTTGTAATAAAAGAAGTTTTTTTTTTCATGAATGATTAAGTGTATTTTTTTTAAATTAATTTGAATTTAAGATTTAAAGTGTAATGATAGAAATACACTTAAATATTAATGAAGTCATTAATAAAGAAATTAATTATCTTAGAGATAATTAAGGAAATAAAATGATTTAAATTAATAGGGTAATTAAAGAATGATTTATTTAATTTATTAAATAAGTAATTTAGATTTAATTTATAATTAGAAATGATTAATGATGAATTAATCCAAGATATTTTCTTAAGAAAGTAATTAAGGAAATATTATTAGTAAATGAAGATAATAAACTAGAGATTATTAAGTAATTAAATTAATATGATTAATTAAGAATAATTTTATTTATTAAAGTGTTTGATAAATTGATATCAAATGATTTGTAATGAATTTATCAAGATTGGGTAATTAATTCATAAGAAATTAATTTATTTAGAAATAAATTGAATTAAGTAGGATTAAACGATTAATTTATCCTACTTATAAATGATTATGGAATGTTAGCCCTACTTATGAAGGATTTTATTGTATGAGATGCTTTGAATTGATTGTCCTATCTGATCTGTGACACTTTGTTCTGTGATTGTGCTATGTATATTTTATTCATTTATTTATGATAAATCTATATATTATCTGTGAATCTGTGAAAGGGCGATAAGCTTTATAGTTATATCGCTTATCAACTATATTCTGTGTTTTGATCTATGATGATTGAATGATGTTGCACTATTGTGTTAAACCCCTGGACCACACTTATACACACACCAATATAGATTTCACGAGGAAATCGATTAAGTCACAGATTTTTGATAATAGTTTTGAATTTGAATATTTGAATTCAAATGTTCTGGAAATGGATTGGGTTAAAGTGAAAAGCTTTTGAAATGGAATTTCATAGATGAAATTTATTTTGAATAACTCGATAAAATATGAAGGTGAATAATTTGTTTTGAATTTAAATTCAAAATGTGAAACTGAATTCTATGATTTGAAACTAGGGATTAAAGATGTTATACCAGTTATATATGGGTTAAACTATTTTAAAAGTATTAATTTGGGAATATGAATATAAATTAAGAACTTTAACTCGTACAAATATAATTGGATTTTTCTGAAACGAGAACTGTTTGTTTTCAAATAATAAAAGCTTTCACATAAGAAATGAATTTCTAATTTGAGTTAAAATGATTTCTAGTCTGAAATGAAGATAATTTCCAAGTTATGAAAACGATTTGAAAGCTAGAAGTTAAATCTTTAATTTAAAGATTTAATGGGTTAATCCTATAGAAATGAAATTGTTTTGAAATCTATGAATTGATCCTTGTGAAATAAATCTTTTTGTAATATAAAGATTTGAAATGGTAATTGGTTTAAACCATTTGAAAAGGAAAGTTTTTGAGTTTTAAGTTGTGACTTAATTGAAATCCCAATATCCATATGTTTTTGAAATACTGCGCTCACTGTTCGGTTTAGCCGGGAGAGGACCTTTGTGTCATATATCCCATTTCGAATATGTGATATGTCGTTATGGATAGCATTTGAAGACCGGTGTTGAAGACCGGATATTTTTGAAAGCGAAAGGACAACTCGTCGAATGTCTTTGCATCGACTGGTCCCCGGTATAGAGACTCCGTATGTGATGGGAAGTCCGAACGTGATTAGTGAATATCCGGATCGCAAGGACTTCTTTGTAAGTGCCTTCGGTTCTGTTCGAGCCCGGAACAGACTTGTATGGATAGTATGTCTGACATTACAAATTGAGATATAAAGCTGATTTCTTTCAAATATATTTCTGTTGGTGGCGGAGAATTTATTCTTTTAGCTTAACACCCTTCTCTGAGACGTACGAGCTCAGAGGTTATGTAGTTGAAAGTTATCAGCGATATATTCCCAATTTGGTAATGTGACATGCTGAGTGTTGCTGTGAAATGATCATTGTGTTGATCATTTGTGATAGGATCATTTGTTTGATCGTTTATCTTTGTGATCATTTCTATGATCATTTGTTGACCCAAAGCACAGCTTTTGTATAAAGCGTGGCTTTGTGGACGTGACTTCGTCGAGCCTCACACCCCGGAATGGTCAAAAAAGGAAAGATGCAGCAAGGTTATGAGGGGTAGCTCCCTTTAGGGTATGTGCATTTCCTTCTGGAAAAGGGTGGTATCATGGTATGGAGCCCAGATACTTACTCATGTTGAAAACACTTTATGATTGTGTGAATTGATTTCGAGCGCTCGGTGAAAGGTCCCAAAGGACCGGGGGATGGCATACTCGTGTCAGTTGTTACCCAGTTAGGGGTAACCCGGCTTTGTGTTGGTAGAGATCCGGTTTGGTTCTCGGGGATGTCCATCCAGAGGCATTCTCATGTGGCAATGGGAAGTTCCTTGGCCTGATCATTCGTTGGAAATCCAAAGAAACAATACGATCTTGTACGGTTTTAGTTGTAGAACCTGCTTCCTCAGGAGGTAGCTATAGCAGGCATAATATAATGGTACCTATGCTGGCTAAGATTTATATTCTACTTTCGAAATGATTTGTTCTACACTATGCACTAGTAATAATATCAAATGTTTCTTTTTAATGCGTATCAAGCATCTTTGACTATCATAAGAAGAAATCTCCTCTAAGTCTGCGTTTGCATTGTGTGTGTGGCGGGAGGTCTTATGGTAGTCTCATTTTTAAAAGCATTGCGAATTGACTTTAAAAATATTTCTTTGAATGTTTTAAAAGATAAACTGTTTTTGTTGCTCACACCAGTCCCACGACTGATCCGGAGTTTATCGTTTCTTTCCTAAACTCTGGGTGCTCATTATTTTCTACACGAGCAGTCTAGAGTTGGGTTTTTCAGATAGTCAGATTAGTAGGTTATCTGGAGCTAGTTCAGTCTTTGGATCACACCGCACTTGCTTATCTTTGTGCATCGTTATTGGGAGTTCGAGCTATTGCTGGATTGGTTCTTGGAGATGGAGTTACAGATCTGGAGTTCTTCGTTGAAGACTATTTTAGAGTTATTTATTCCACTGCTATTTATTGTATCATATCTCTGATGTATATTGATATCTATTGGATCATCTGTTGTATCAGATATTGTATCAAAGCTGTATATCAATGTATTATTCTTTTATTCCGCTGTGTTATTTACTTAATGTTGTTATAAGCTCCGGCGAATCGGATTTGAACGGTCGAATCTATGGCATTCGAATACGATTTGAAGTATGGATGTTGATTTTCGAGCGGGAAAAATCCGTCTCGTTACACTGTGCAACAATTCTTTTTATATCACCTTCATAATTCCAGTTCAATTCATTCAAGTCTGGAAAGAAAGAAAGAAAAAAAAAACTTAAACAAACATCAAAACGAATCAACAAAACCAGAGATCAAGGAAGCTTCAGCTTGTAATTTCTCAGGCCTGTCTCAACATAAAAGCAAGCTCTGTTCATTATTTTTTCTGGAAAGCAAGTGAGTAACTTCACCTTAAAATTTAAAGTATAAATTAGTTTTATGTTATTACTGTGATCAATATTATATCGTGAAGTATGTTTGAGCATTCACGTTATTGAATTTATGAAGTATGGTGTATACAAGGATCTGAACATTTGTAACTTCCCTGTTTCCAGCTTTTGTTCATGTTTGATTTAAATTCAAAAAACTTTAAATTAACCTCTGTTTAGCCTTAAATTTAAATGAAATTTGTTAGTTTCATTTCAAACCTTAGTTTAGGATCTTACTTAAGTCAAAATAGTATTTATATGACTCTGGAAACCAAGAAAAGCAGAGCAACACAATATAAGCAAAAATTCAAACATCATGATTTAATGTTTCAGGTTTTGGAACTGAAGTCTTACACAAAATTTTGATTTTTAAAACTAAAATCCCAATTTTTAAGTGAAGGGGTTGAGAGCAGTTCGTGGATGATCGAAATTGGTATTTTAACCAATTTCCGATGACGTGTTGATCTAGAGGTGTCAGGGTTGTTCGAGGTGGTGGAGGAACCTACGGGGCGTCGGAGAAAAATAGCAAGGTGTTGATCAGAGGTTGGTGATGGCGATGGGAGGTCGTTGAAGTTTGAAAACCTAGTTTTGGGTTGAACTGTAAACGTGAGCACTGCATCATCCCTAGGGGATCTAGTTGTACGAGCTTTGGAGGATAGGTTCGTGGATAATCGGAGGTGGTGTGACCGTGATGGCGCATCATCTGATGGTCGGACGTGCAAAGTTCGTGAGGTCTGGCCATGACTGTTGGTTCCATTTTTCAACTGGATAACTCGATTTGGGATCGTGGCTTGTGGTTGTGGGTCGATGATCGGGGTAGGTGGCTGGAGAAATCGTGGACATGTGGGAGGCAACGAAGATGGTCTGAACGTTGGCGGTGATGTGTGCACGTGCACGACCTCGATATGGTGTCATGAGTTTGGGGGAGGTGAGTGGCTCGAGTTGATGCTCGAGAAAGTGGAGGGTGGTCTCGGGATGGAACACGAGTTCTTGAGCCTGCAACCCTGCTTTTAAAGTTTAAAATAAAAAAAATACGTGAGGAAGAAGAAGAGGGAAACTCGGGGAAATGGGGGAAAGAACTCGGGTTGGACTCAAGTAAAACTGGGATTTTCTCGGGTTTCGTCTCAGGAAGGAAACGAAGTAGACTCGGGATTTTTGTTGTTAGCTATCTCTGTTATCAACTTTAAAGAAATAAGTTTTAAAATGTTAGAGTATTACTTTAGCATGTAAATTTAAAAATATTTAAGAATTGGATTTAAACTTATATAAGATAAATTGATTTTATTTTAAATCTACTAATAAAAATGAAATTTAAATATAAATTTGAGAATAAAAGTTTTCAACATAGTTGTGAGTGAAAAGTCGATCATTAATCAAAATGAGTTTTTTCTCAAGTTAATGAAGACTTAATAATTATAATTCATTAATTATTATGTTAATTAGAATGGATAATTAATGCGTTGCATCAATTTAATTAGTAGTTGTAAGTTAAATTAATTAATTAAGGTTTAAAGATTAATTAAGTAAAAAAAGATTAATTTGTAAATTAAGGATTATTAATTAAATATTAATTAATGACTAACGTTGATAAATCAAGTGATTAAGCAATAATTAATTTAAGAATAATGTAATAAATTAATTAAGGTAATTAATTTGAGAATAATTAATTTATCAAAGTTTAATAAATTTATGAAAGGGATTAAGAAATAATTATTAATTAAGGAGTCATTAATTAGTTATTGTAATTAATTAATAATAATTAATTAAGAATTAATTATAAATTAAGGTTAGTTAATGATTGATTAAAGAATAATTGATTAAATGATTTGTAATTAATTGATTATTAATTTACCATAATTAGAAAATTTACTGATAGCAATTAATTTGATTTAAATTAATCTGATAATAAAAATTGATCTATTTATGGATGTTTGGATTATATTGAATGGTTGAATTGTTTGATATCCCTAATATTGATGCTTTGTGATATATCCTGATTTATGTTGTGATCTGTTAGCTGGGATGAATGTAATAAATTATCTGTGATGTAATTTATTATCTGTGGATGAAAGATAAGCGTTATAGTTTATACCACTTATCATATATATATATATATATATTTGTATTTTAATCTGTGATGATTGAATGATGTTGCACTATTGTGTGTTAAATCCGTGGACCACACTTATACACACACCAATATGGATTTCACGAGGAAATCGATTAAGTCACAGATTTTTGAATAGTTTTAAATTTGAATTTTTAAATTCAAATGTTTTGGAAATGGATTGGATTTAAAGTGAAAAGCTTTTGAAATGGAATTTCAAAGATGAAATTTATTTTGAATAACTTAATTGAGTTTTGAAATTTAAATATTCTGATTTAAATTTGAATTCAATATTTGAAATTGAATTCTATGATCTGGAAACTAGGGACTAAAGATGCTATGCTAGTTTATATGGGTTAAACTATTTTAAAGGTATTGGTTGGGGAATTTGAATTTAAATTCAAAGGCTTTAACCCGTATAAATATAATTGGATCTTTCTGACATGGAAACTATTTGTTTTCAAATAATAAAAGCTTTCACATAAGTAATGAATCTCCAATTTGTGTTAAAAGGATTTCAAGGTTGAAATGATTTCCAAATTACGAATAAATCTTTGGAAATGCATTTTGAAGGCTATAAGCTAAATCTTTAATTTAAAGATTTAAATAAATTAATCCTATTGAAATGGAGTTGTTTTGAAATCCAGGAATGGATCTTTGCGAAACTGGATGAATTTTGTGAAATAAATCTTTTGTTTAAAAGATTTGAAATGGTAATTAGTTTAAACCATTTGAAAGAAAGTTTTGAATCATTAAGTTGTGACTTAATTGAAATCTTATATCCATATGTTTTAAATGTTGCACTCACTATTCGATTTAGCCAGGAGAGGACCATTGTCATATAACCCATTCCGAATATGTGATACGACGTATATGGATAACATTGAAGACTGGTGGTGAAGATCGGGTATTTGTGAAAACGAAAGGATAACCCGTCGATTGTCTCTGCATCGAGTCGCGCCGGTATAGAGATTCCCTAATTGATGGGAAGTCCGATCGGGATTGTGAATACCCGGATTGCAAGGGCTTCTTTGGAAGTGCCTTCGGTTCTGTTCGAACCCGGAACAGACTTGTATGGATTGTATGTCTGACATTACACTTTGAGATATAAAGAAGATTTCTTTCAAATACATATCTGTTGGTGGCGGAGAATTTATTCTCTTAGTTTAAAACCCTTCTTTGAGACGTACGAGCTCAGAGGTTATGTAGTTGAAGATTATCAGCGATATACTCCCAATTTGGTAGTGTGGCATGTTGAGTGCTGCTGTGTGTTGACGATCATTTGTTGATCATTTATGATCAGAGCATGGATTTTGTATAAATCGTAGCTTTGTGGACGAGACTGCATCAGGACCTCACACCTCGGAAATGGTCGAAACAGGAAAGATGCGGCAAGGTTATGAGGGTCGCGCCCTTTAGGGTGTGTCATTCCCTTCTGGTAAAGGGTGATATTAGGTATGGAGCCCTCATATTTAACCTATGTGGTTGCTCCAATCTCATTTATTGTGTGGTTGTTGCTTAGAGGTGCCTCGGATAAAGGTCCCAAAGGACCGGGGAGTGGCATGCTCGAGTAGCAGTTACCTAGTTACAGAGGTAACCGGCCTTGTGTTGGCAGAGATCCGGTTAGGTTCTCAGGACGTCCCGCCAGAGGCGATCCCATGTGGCAGTAGGAAGTTCCTTAGCCTGACCATTTGTTGGAAAATCCAAATAAACAATACGCGCCTTGTACGATTTTAGTTGTATTACCTTCCATCTACTTATGGTGGCACCCCATTGTTTGGATGGTAGCTATAGTAGGCATAGTTCGGAATGTCTATGCTGGCTAAGATTTATATTCTACTTTCGAAATGTTTTCTGCACTTTGCACTTATAATAATAATATCAAATAATTCACGTATCAAGCATGTTCGACTATCATAAGAAGAAATCTCCTCCAATTCTGCGTTTGCATTGTGTGTGTGTGGTGGGAGGTCTTATGGTAGTTTTATTTTCTAAAAGCATTGCGAATTTACTTTAAAATTCTCTTGCTGTTTGTGTTTAAAGATAAACTGTTTTTGTTACTCACACAAGTCCCATGACTGATCCGGAGTTTATTGTTCCTTTCTTAAACTCAGGGTGCTCACTATTTTCCACACGAGCAGTCTAGAGTTGTTTTTTTCAGATAGTTAGGTTCAGTGGATTATCTGGAGCTAGTTCAGTCTTTGGAGATGACTGACCTTGCTTAGCTTGGTGCATCGTTATTGGGAGTTCGAGCTATTTCTGGATTGGTTCTTGGAGATGGAGTTGCAGTTTTGGAGTTCTTTCTTGAAGACCATCTTGAGTTATTTGTTCCCCTGCTAGTGTTATCTATTTTCTTTCCGCTGCTATTTGATTATATCATATCTCTGATGTGTATCGATATCTATTGGATCATCTGTTGTATCAGGATGTTGTATCAGATGTTGTATATTGATATTATATTTCTTCCGCTGTGTTATTTACTTAATTGTGTTATAAGCTCCGGCGACTCGGATTTGAACGGTCGAATCTGCGACATTCGAGTACGATGTAAAGTATGGATGTCGATTTTCGAACGCGAAAAATCTCATTCGTTACATTTGGTATCAGAGCTAAGGTTGAACTTTAGCTCAGGAGTATAACACATTAAGTAGTTCATTAGAGATAGGGTGAAGTATGCCCTAGAATGAGTAATCCTTAAGATATCCGTCTGTACGCCTCAATAAATTCTCTTACTATCCACCGATAGTGAGTACGAAGGCAAGAAGAGGATGAGATAGGGGACAGGGAAATATGACTATAAATGGTCAATACTTTGTAACAACCAAGGAAGCAATCTTTTCTCTATCAATCTCTTTTTGTTCGTCATCTTTTCAATTCTTTGATGGTTCCTGGTAGACCCAAGAAGAAGATTTGACATATTAGTATGGAACACAAACTCCGGATAGACCAAATTTGTTTGTTTGGATGTATTGTTGTTTTATTTGCTTTGGTTGCTATGGTTGATAGGTATAAATTGGTTTTTAAACTCAACATTTTGATATTGTATCCATATATTTGTCAATATTTGGGTCCAGATATATATTACGAATGGCTAGTTATCCTTTCGAACTAACCAATACCACTGCATATTTCGTAGATCTGGATGACCCGAGTATCTTGTGGAAAATTAAATAGATTCGTTCTTATATCTATTATTGATATTTTGATTTGGTAAGCCAAATGCAGAATAGGTGTTCAGTTTGATTTGATGAAATGTTGTTCATCTACCTTTTTGTCTTCGTGGCAAATTTCGGGGACGAAATTTCTTAAGGGGGGAAGTCTGTAACGATCCCGGATTTATATAAGTTTAAATTGGTAATTAGTTTAATTTTTGAATAAAATTTGTGAAATTTATCGATAAATTGGTGCGAGTTTCCCCGAGTTCAAATAAAAATGCGTTAATTCATTTGAATTTAAGTACCTCAATTATTTGTGAAATCATTAATTAATCTTAAAACAAATGGGTTAAAGATAAAATATAATGATAAATATTAGAATTGATGATTTATGTCAGAAACAAACATAAATATATACATACAGAGAAATATAAAACAATAAGTATTAAAGTAAAATTAATAATAAATTTTTGAGTTAGAAATAGAAACAAAAATATAATAAACTATAAAATATAAAGTAGACATTAGCTAAAATTTTAGCTACATATAGAATACATAAATTCAGAATTAATGGGTTAAGTTAGAAATGGAAATGGATAAAAATAAAAATACAAATGTATGTAATAAAATATATAAGATAAACTATATAGACTACAAATAATAAAGTAACACTTAGATAAAATCTTAAAAAAACAAATTAAAATAGGAATTTGATTATAAAGTAATATTACCAAAGACAAAGCAAAAGATAATATAAGAAGAAAATACAAACCAGACAACACTTGTAAAAGAATGAAGCAAGTAAATATACACATGAATGAAGCTTGCAAAAGAAGGAACAAATTAAATATCTATGTACAAATAAGTAGAAGTATGTAGGCTCAAACAAACAAGAAGAAAACACATATAACTATGTACAAGCAAATATAAATAATATATATGAAGCTTGCAACACAAGACAAAAGTAATCAATGTAATCACTTCAGCCACCAACACATGAGATTTGCAGCTGCCAAAACAATTTTTAGCCAACAATTTGAGATAAAAATCTCTGGTCAACAAAATAAACAAAACATTTCAAGTACAAATAAAAATCTCTTGCATCAATATCATATAACCCTGTACACTTCAACCTGTGCAACAATTCTTTTTATATCACCTTCATAATTCCAGTTCAATTCATTCAAGTCTGGAAAGAAAGAAAGAAAAAAAACTTAAACAAACATCAAAACGAATCAACAAAACCAGAGATCAAGGAAGCTTCAGCTTGTAATTTCTCAGGCCTGTCTCAACATAAAAGCAAGCTCTGTTCATTTTTTTTTCTGGAAAGCAAGTGAGTAACTTCACCTTAAAATTTAAAGTATAAATTAGTTTTTATGTTATTACTGTGATCAATATTATATCGTGAAGTATGTTTGAGCATTCACATTATTGAATTTATGAAGTATGGTGTATACTGGGATCTGAACATTTGTAACTTCCCTGTTTCCAGCTTTTTTTCATGTTTGATTTAAATTCAAAAACTTTAAATTAACCTCTGTTTAGCCTTAACATTTAAATGAAATTTGTTAGTTTCATTTCAAACCTTAGTTTAGGATCTTACTTAAGTCAAAATAGTATTTATATGACTCTGGAAACCAAGAAAAGCTGAGCAACACAATATAAGCAAAAATTCAAACATCATGATTTAATGTTTCAGGTTTTGGAACTGAAGTCTTACAAAAAAATTTGATTTTTAAAACTAAAATCCCAATTTTTAAGTGAACGGGTTGAGAGCAGTTCGTGGATGATCGAAATTGATATTTTAACCAATTTCTGGTGACGTGTTGATCTAGAGGTGTCGGGGTTGTTCGAGGCGGTGGAGGAATCTATGGGGCGTCGCAGAAAAATAGCAGGGTGTCGATCAGAGGTTGGTGATGGTGATGGGAGGTCGTTGAAGTTTGAAAACCTAGTTTTGGGTTGAACTGTAAACGTGAGCACTGCATCATCCCTAGGGGATCGAGTTGTACGAGCTTTGGAGGATAGGTTCGTGGATAATCGGAGGTGGTGTGACCGTGATGGCGCGTCGTCTGATGGTCGGAGGCGCGAAGTTCGTGAGGTCTGGCCATGACTGTTGGTTCCAGTTTTCAACTGGATAACTCGATTTTGGATCGTGGCTTGTGGTTGTGGGTCGATGATCGGGGTACGTGGCTGGAGCAATCGTGGACATGTGGGAGGCAACGAAGTTGGTCTGAACGTTGGCGGTGACGTGTGCACGTGCACGGCCTCGATATGGTGTCATGAGTTTTGGGGGGGGGGGGTGAGTGGCTCGAGTTGATGCTCGAGAAAGTGAAGGGTGGTCTCGGGATGAAACGCGAGTTCTTGAGCCAGCAACCCTGTTTTTAAAGTTTAAAATAAAAAAAAAAATGTGAGGAAGAAGAAGAGGAAAACTCGGGGAAATGGGGGAAATAACTCGGGTTGGACTCAAGTAAAACTGGGATTTTCTCGGGTTTCGTCTCAGGAAGGAAACGAAGTAGACTCGGGATTTTTGTTGTTAGCTATCTCTGTTATCAACTTTAAAGAAATAAGTTTTAAAATGTTAGAATATTACTTTAGCATGTAAATTTAAAAAGGTTTAAGAATTGGATTTAAACTTTATATAAGATAAATTGATTTTATTTTAAATCTACTAATAAAAATGAAATTTAAATATAAATTTGAGAATAAAAGTTTTCAACATAGTTGTGAGTGAGAGTTTTATCTCAAGTTAATGAAGACTTAATAATTATAATTCATTAATTATTACGTTAATTAGAATGGATAATTAATGCGTTGTATCAATTTAATTAGTAGTTGTAATTTAAATTAATTAATTAAGGTTTAAAGATTAATTAAGTAAAAAAAATTAATTTGTAACTTAAGGATTATTAATTAAATATTAATTAATGATTAACGTTGATAAATCAAGTGATTAAGCAATAATTAATTTAAGAATAATGTAATAAATTAATTAAGTTAATTAATTTAGAATAATTAATTTATCAAAGTTTAATAAATTTATGAAAGGGATTAAGAAATAATTATTAATTAAGGAGTAATTAATTAGTTATTGTAATTAATTAATAATAATTAATTAAGAATTAATTATAAATTAAGGGTTAATTAATGATTGATTAAAGAATAATTGATTAAATGATTTGTAATTAATTGATTATTAATTTACCATAATTAGCAAATTTATTCATAGCAATTAATCTGATTTAAATTAATCTGATAATAAAAATTGATCTATTTATGGATGTTTGGATTATATTGAATGGTTGAATTGTTTGATATCCCTAATATTGATGCTTTGTGATATATCCTGAATTATGTTGTGATCTGTTAGCTGGGATGAATGTAATAAATTATCTGTGATGTAATTTATTTTCTGTGGATGAAAGATAAGCGTTATAGTTCATACCGCTTATCATATATATATTTTTGTATTTTAGTCTGTGATGATTGAATGATGTTGCACTATTGTGTGTTAAATCCGTGGACCACACTTATACACACACCAATATGGATTTCACGGGGAAATCGATTAAGTCATAGATTTTTGAATAGTTTTAAATTTGAATTTTTAAACACTAATGTTTTGGAAATGGATTAGATTTAAAGTGAAAAGCTTTTGAAATGGAATTTCAAAGATGAAATTTATTTTGAGTAACTTAATTGAGTTTTGAAATTTAAATATTCTGATTTAAATTTGAATTCAATATTTGAAATTGAATTCTATGATCTGGAAAATAGGGACTAAAGATGTTATGCTAGTTTATATGGGTTAAACTATTTTAAAGGTATTGGTTTGGAAATTTGAATTTAAATTCAAAGGCTTTAACTCGTATAAATATAATTGGATCTTTCTGACATGGAAACTATTTGTTTTCAAATAATAAAAGCTTTCACATAAATAATGAATCTCCAATTTGTGTTAAAAGGATTTCTAGGTTGAAATGATTTCCAAATTACGAATAAATCTTTGGAAATGTATTTTGAAGGCTATAAGCTAAATCTTTAGTTTAAAGATTTAAATATTAATCCTATTGGAATGGAATTGTTTTGAAATCTAGGAATGGATCTTTGTGAAACTGGGTGAATTTTGTGAAATAAATCTTTTGTTTAAAAGATTTAAAATGGTAATTAGTTTAAACCATTCGAAAGAAAGTTTTGAATCATTAAGTTGTGACTTAATTGAAATCTTATATCCATATGTTTTAAATGTTGCGCTCACTATTCGGTTTAGCCAGGAGAGGAC
The DNA here is from genome assembly GCA_030765085.1 of Allium cepa. Taxonomy (NCBI): domain Eukaryota; kingdom Viridiplantae; phylum Streptophyta; class Magnoliopsida; order Asparagales; family Amaryllidaceae; genus Allium; species Allium cepa. The sequence goes on along the minus strand of CM060939.1, from coordinate 757,147,646 downwards.
CATTGTGTCATATAACCCATTCCGAATATGTGATACGACGTATATGGATAACATTGAAGACCGGTGGTGAAGACCGGGTATTTGTGAAAACGAAAGGATAACCCTTCGATTGTCTCTGCATCGAGTCGCGCCGGTATAGAGATTCCCTAAGTGATGGGAAGTCCGATCAGGATTGTGAATACCATGATTGCAAGGGCTTCTTTGGAAGTGCCTTTGGTTCCGTTCGAACCCGTAACAGACTTGTATGGATTGTATGTCTGACAATACACTTTGAGATATAAAGCAGATTTCTTTCAAATACATATCTGTTGGTGGCGGAGAATTTATTCTCTTAGCTTAACACCCTTCTCTGAGACGTACGAGCTCAGAGGTTATGTAGTTGAAGGTTATCAGCGATATACTCCCAATTTGGTAGTGTGGCATGCTGAGTGCTGCTGTGTGTTGACGATCATTTGTTGATCATTTATGATCAGAGCATGGATTTTGTATAAATCGTAGCTTTGTGGACGAGACTGCATCAGGACCTCACACCCCGGAAATGGTCGAAACAGGAAAGATGCGGCAAGGTTATGAGGGTCGCGCCCTTTAGGGTGTGTCACTCCCTTTTGGTAAAGGGTGATATTAGGTATGGAGCCCTGATATTTAACCTATGTGGTTGCTCCAATCTCATTTACTGTGTGGTTGTTGCTTAGAGGCGCCTCGGATAAATCCCAAAGGACCAGGGAGTGGCATGCTCGAGTAGTTGTTACCTAGTTACAGAGGTAACCCGATCTTGTGTTGGCAGAGATCCGGTTAGGTTCTCGCGACATCCCGCCAGAGGCGATCCCATGTGGCAGTAGAAAGTTCCTTAGCCTGACCATTTGTTGGAAAATCCAAAGAAACAATACGCGCCTTGTACGATTTTAGTTGTATTACCTGCCATCTACTAATGGTGGCGCCCCACTGTTTGGATGGTAGCTATAGTTGGCATAGTTCGGAATGTCTATGCTGGCTAAGATTTATATTCTACTTTCGAAATGTTTTCTGCACTTTGCACTTATTATAATAATATCAAAGAATTCACGTATCAAACATGTTTGACTATCATAAGAAGAAATCTCCTCCAATTCTGCGTTTGCATTGTGTGTGTGGCAGGAGGTCTTATGGTAGTTTCATTTTCTAAAAGCATTGCGAATTTACTTTAAAATTCTCTTACTGTTTGTGTTTAAAGATAAACTGTTTTTGTTACTCACACCAGTCCCATGACTGATCTGGAGTTTATTGTTCCTTTCCTAAACTCTGGGTGCTCACTATTTTCCATACGAGCAGTCTAGAGTTGGGTTCTTCAGATAGTTAGATTCAGTGGATTATCTGGAGCTAGTTCAGTCTTTAGAGATGACTGACCTTGCTTAGCTTGGTGCATCGTTATTGGGAGTTCGAGCTATTTCTGGGTTGGTTCTTGGAGATGGAGTTGCAGTTTTGGAGTTCTTTGTTGAAGACTATCTTGAGTTATTTGTTCCGCTGCTAGTGTTATCTATTTTCTTTCCGCTGCTATTTGATTATATCATATCTCTGATGTGTATCGATATCTATTGGATCATCTGTTGTATCAGGATGTTGTATCAGATGTTGTATATTGATATTCTATTCCTTCCGCTGTGTTATTTACTTAATTGTTTTATAAGCTCCGGCGACTCGGATTTGAACGGTCGAATCTACGGCATTCGAGTACGATGTAAAGTATCGATGTCGATTTTCGAACGCAAAAAATCTCATTCGTTACATAATCCCATCGCTTTCCCAAGTTCAGACAAAATATAGTTATTATATAAATACACCAAGAGAGACATTTGATGATGCCCCTTGGTTGACCAAAGTACTATATATAGAACACAGCAGAATTAATTCAAAATAAAACAACAACCCCTAATTAGCTATCCGTCAACCAATTGCTCATCACCGGAAGCTTTATTCGCCAATCCTGCTAAAACCTATAAACCTCAACCCTCAGCCTACTCAAATCAATTTTGAGCACCCGAGAGTTTAAGGGGAAACCATAAACTTCAAGTCAGACATAAAGCCTAGTGTGAATAATACTATACATCTCGGTTATCTGATATTAAGTGAGACCATGCCGCTTAGCGGAACGTGTTTCCCGTCACTAATATCTTTTTTAAAACATATCTTTTGCAAGTTATAATTCTGCAACCAAAATTGGTTAAATATGTAAAGCAATACCATGTATATGTACATATTTATCAAATGGACTATCTATCCATACACTGTAGTTTTGTTTGGCTAAATACTAACCCTTGGCTGACTCAGGCCTACCAGAAAAACATAAAAAATCCAACATATGTTAGATACTCCTCTTTTTGACGGTCCAGCCTTACTTATTTCTCCAGTACATGCTGGAATTTTGGATATATTTTAGCTAAGGGTTATTAGCTAAAGTATAGGGTATGACCGCATACTAGTCTCATCTGGTATTCTAATATATAAGTCATTTTACTTGGGGTTATCTACCCATAAAATTTTCCTTGAAAACCTTTTCTTTCAAGTTGATTTAAACTTTAGATCATTCTTTAAATAAGGAAATTATTTATATATACTCTTTGTTTTACTCAAATCACCTTGCCATGATACTTGTTCTTTACACAAAACCTTGTTGATGAAAACGTTTAAACTTTTTAAAGTACCCCTTTCAAAACCTTTGAAAGTATCCTTTTCAATACAAGTAAAACCTTAGGTCGAAGGCCAAAACATACATTTCGAAACCATTCATACTTATCTTTTCGAAAGCAGTGAAATACGTCTCCTTCGAAAGCCTTAAAACCTTAGACATCATATCTTTAAAACACTTAAACATTGCCTTTCGAAACCATTAGAAAACCTTTCCTTTTAGACGTTTCGAAACCATTGGGATACCGCCCCTTAGAAATCTTTCTTTAAAACCTTTAGATAGCATTAAAACATCAAGCCTTTCGAAAGCATTTGAGTTCAATTTATAACATGTGGAAACACCTTTCGAAACCATTAGAACCGTCCCTTTCAAAACCATTTGGGTTCTACCTTTTATAGAGCAAAAGGGTCATTAAAACATTTAACTCGAAAGCAACCCTTTTAAAAGCAAAAGCAGACGCATTTTCAATTTAAAACAAAGCATGCTTCGATCCCCTCGAAACCTTTGGTTTCGACCTAGTACCTTCTCCTATATCCAGTTCATACGTACCGGGTATCTGATACCATGTGCATTGGTTTTGATAGAGTCTGAGGTGGAGGTAACGAGTCGGGTGCCGGGTGCCGGAAGCATTGAAATAAAAAAAAGCATGTTGATTTGACTTTTTAGATTAATCCTTTGTACATAACTTTCCTTGTTTGTCAAATTATGATTAGTTTCAAATTTTCTTTTCTAAAAGTGTTGTCAATTTTCAGAAATAACAATTTGAATTATTTACAAAATACCGCTTCTCTTTTTTATAAATATATAAAACATTTAAGTCTCATACCTTAAATAATTTTATATATCCATTAAAACACTTAGGAAAATTGTACAAAAAACCCAGAAAATCATTTTTAATATATTTTTAACATATATAAATTATAGACCCTAAGCCAATATAATTTAGATATACGTTATTTAGATATTTTTAACATATACGTTATTTACCAGAAACCATGTTCCCATCTATATTATTGGCTTCTTGATTTTTGACATTTGCAAAAAAAATTTAGATAGAAATATATATAACTTATTGCTAAATTGAAGTTTACGAATTTTTATTGGATGTTGTTGTCCTATAGCCACAATGTTTAATGGTTGAACTAAATAATTCCTAAGACAAATTTGAGTTTCCTATCCTAATATATATGGTTACTGAAAGGATTTAGTTTAAACCAACACTTCTTTGTACTATTTCTTTAAAAGCGTCAAGATAAAACCTTTAAAATATTTATTAAGGTATTAAAACTGCAGGCAATCTTCTTTATTTGCCAGAGTTTGCTCTACCAACAAATTATTATGTTCATTTGTTATCACATTGCTGTCATAAAGACGGACAGCTATATAATTGCTAGCACCATTGTCCCAGTGCGAACCCAAAAAAGAAAGGCAACGGAATATATAAGATTTTTGGGTTTTGTTATTTACTAGTGCGAACCCGTGCTTCGCACATGAGTTTGAAAAAAATTGTTTTGGTGCAACTAGAAAATTAAATTATTTGAAAAAATAAGCGAATATACTATTCACAGAAAGAAATTAGAAACATAATTACAATATTAAATATAAGCATTAAAATTAATACACACTCCTTATCAATTCAATGTAGTAATAGAACTGAATGCTCTTAAACATATATGTAGGCAAAAGAGTTAAAAGGGCAAAGCGGACTCGTCAACAGGAAAAAAAGCAGCAGATGCACTATGGTGAAACATGACATAAGTCACATGTAAGCATATGTTTGAACCACGCTACGCAAGTTTCGAACTTGCGACCTCTCGGATCAAAATCGAATCACTTAACCACTGGGACAATGGTGCTAGCAATTATATAGCTGTCCGCCTTTATGACAGCAATGTGATAACAAATGAACATAATAATTTGTTGGTAGAGCAAAATCTGGCAAATAAAGAAGATTGCCTGCAGTTTTAATACCTTAATAAATATTTTAAAGGTTTTATCTTGACGCTTTTAAATAAATAGTACAAAGAAGTGTTGGTTTAAACTAAATCCTTTCAGTAACCATATATATTAGGATAGGAAACTCAAATTTGTCTTAGGAATCATTTAGTTCAACCATTAAACATTGTGGCTATAGGACAACAACATCCAATAAAAATTCGTAAACTTCAATTTAGCAATAAGTTATATATATTTCTATCTAAATTTTTTTTGCAAATGTCAAAAATCAAGAAGCCAATAATATAGATGGGAACATGGTTTCTGGTAAATTCTTAATAGGTACTTAAATCATCTAAAGAAAAAAGCGAGACAGAAAGCACAAGTTGAAGGTTTGATTTGCAAATCATATGTCGAAGAAGAAGCTTCGTTTTTTCTCTTATTATTTTAGTGATCATGTGAACTTATCATTAGAAAGTTCTATGCATAATGATGAAGGTATTGATCAAGATGATTGTCAAGCGAGTTATCTATTTATTTTAAAACATGGCCGACCTGCTGGTAAATGTGTGAAATTATGGTTGGATGATAGAGATTATCATGTAACACACATAAATTCTTCTCAATTGTGTTGAAGTTGCACCATTTGTTAGGTAATGTACATATGTTCTTCTTAATGCATTATCATCTACGTATGCATATATACATACATATGCATATGTGTGTTAATTATAATGCAATATTTCTTCTATAATTGCAGTATTTACGAATCACAACTTCCAAATGGCGATATTGGCAAAGATTTCGCTACTTGGTTTTCAAATTACGTTTATGACACGACAAATTGTGTGGTCGACGAAGGATTGAATCATTTAGCTGCCCGACCAAAAAGGAAAATCAAAACCTATCCAATATTATTCGTTAATGGAAATAAATTTAACATCAAAGAATACGGTACTGAAAAATTAACTAACAATGTCGGTGTATTTCTTAAAGGTGGTGATGATCCAAATGATCATGTAAATGATTTTTATGGCATGATAACCTAGGTTTTGCAATTAACATATTTCACAAAACCTGTAGAAGAAGTTTTTTTTAAATGCAACTGGTTCAGCAATGTTTCATGTTCTGTAATCAACGTGCACCCAAAGTATAATCTTATAGAAATAAAGCATATTTTGTGTTATTATAAGTACGATCCTTTTATACTCGCCAAACAAGCTCTTCAAGTTTATTACGCTTCGTACCCATCTCTACGAAGAGATAAAGTAGATTGATTGGCTGTTTTTAAAACATACGCAAAATTACATTTGATGGACAGAATATTCCGGCCGAAATAACTATCACGCAGATATCGAGGAAAATACCAAAATAATAATAATCGACGATCAAATCGACTTTGGACCTTTAAACGATGAATCAAATGCATTAATAAAAGCATTTGAGACTACAAAGGAACAAAACATAAAGTACCAAACGGGGTCTGAATTAGAAAACGACGAGGACTGATTAATAATCTACATATCCGAAGAAGGTAATTTCTGTGTTTATTTATGTTACATTTTCTCACTAAAAATGATGTGTTCTGCTAGTGATATGTTTAGTCATAATCTGTTTCACATAATCCTTTTATGTTATGCCATAATGTATGTTTCACGTAATTAAATGATATATTTCTCATATATGATACGTCTGTAATAGGTACTGCATATATATATGTCGTTTTTCCTCAGACGTAGCTCTTCCCATACAGGATCTCCCTCTTCTTCTCAAAGAGGGACCGGTGCGCTTCCTGCCGATGATGTCCCCGACCCATCGCATGAGGTAGCTCTTCCTGCGGTTTGGTTGCAGGCCAGAGCCGATGGATCGTAAGTATTAAATTTATTTCAGTATTAACAATATTTTTCTTTACGATCTATTATATATTAGTCTTGCTTTATTAAATGTTTGTTTCTTTTTGACGCAGTGGCTTCGAGCTCAAGCCGTTAGCTACAGTGCTCTCCATATCCAGACAGACATATAAATGCAGGATGACTACCTGTTGGCCCAAATGGAGCAAGATACCGAATAATGTCCAGAAGAGCATTTGGCTGGACTTCCTGGTAAGCGTAAATTTATATTCTGCACTTTCTCTTTGATCATAGATCACTTTATATATTGTAGACTATTTATAAAAATGTGTAACTTTCATTTTCTCAACACGTAGGGTTCGATCGACCTACAAGAGACCGATGTATCCCTGGTGTAGCGCCATTGGAATAGCAATATCATCAAAAATTATAGGGATACAGTGTCCACTATAAGAAGAGCGAGAAAAAAACCGAACTGGATGAGTGCTAGCGTGTGGAAGGCCTGGATCGCATGGTGAGGTAATGAGGAATTCCAGGTAAGTTTACCACATATTAATTACTTTAAATTGTTGTATGTATTTAATACATAATTTAGAACTGTAAAATGCTATTTCCAATTTAAATTTATAGAGGGAGTCAAATAGGAACTCCACAAATAGAAATAAGAATCTCGTCACACATCGCGGCGGTTCTAAGTCGTTCCAGCATAGGATTTGGTAAATTTTTATGTTAACATTTTTATATTTTAAGTTACAAGTTGTTAATATATAGTTAATAAAACAACATGTTATATATATATCTATGTATGTATGTATGTATTTATATTCATATTTCAGGAGAGAGCGTGCGGGGGTACTGTTTCGTATTGGCATGTTTTTGCTAATACTCATGCTTTGAAGCAGACCGACGATTTGGGCTTAGACATATACTCATGGGAGCATGATGATAAAGCAACTGTTGCCTATGCAAGTTAATGTAATTAAGTTAAAAGTTATCAAATAATTAATTAAGTACACATTTATAGATATATTAATTAGTGTTATTTATACCAATGACCATTTCAACTTTTTGCTAATTAGTATAGCGATTAGTCTACTAAGTTGTATTTTGTATTTGCATCACAACAAAAGTTCCAAGAAGCATGGTGTAAAGATCCGATTTTTCGACGTTCGAAAATCGACATCAATACGTCCACTGTATTAAATGCCGAACAATCGAATGCCGGAAAATCGAACCGTTAGGATTAAAGAAGAAGAAGATAGTAGAAGAAACAGAAACAATATCAGAATCTCATATTCGCATCGGAACAATATATAATAGATAAATGAATAATTTTTAAACAAAAGAACTGTATCAGTTTCTACATTACATCATCAGAGTAATATACAACACAAAACACGACATTAGGCATTTATGACAACTTGTCCATATGAAAAATGAACTTGCTGCAACACATACGCCGCGGATACTACATAATATAAGTGATAGTCTCGCTATCCAGTTTGTGTCCTGATTTCCACTGCATACTTTCCTGACTTCACTCCAGAACAACTGCTAACCTGACTCTAGGCTGCCCTTGTGGAAAATTATGGGCATCCAGAGTTTAAAAAAAGGAAAAATAAACTCCAAGTCAGTCATGGGACTGGTGTGAGATCTTAAAGAAGTTATTTGCACAAAAGAAAAGAAAAGAAAAAGAAATCCGCTCATGCTTTTGGAAAATGAAACTACCATAAGGCCTCCCGGCACACCCACAATGCAATCACACACTTGGGGAAGATTTCTCCTTATAGCAGTCAAATATGCTTGATACGCAAAAACCTTTTGATATTATTATTAGTGCATAGTGTGAAAAACATTTCGTAAGTATAATATAAATCTTAGCCAGCATACGTACCATCATATCATGCCTACTATAGCTACCATGTTAGATGGCAGGTTCTACAAGTAGAACCATACAGGACTCATATTGAGTGAATGGATTTCCAACAAATGGTCAAGGCTAAGGAACTTTCTTTTCGAAAGGGTATGCCTCTGGAGGGACCCCCCGAGAACCTAACCGGACCTCTGCCAACACAAGGCCGGATTACCTCTGTAACTAGGTAACTAACTATCACGAGTATGCCAACCCCCGTCTAGACCGACCTTTACCGAGGCGCCTCAACAACCAACAACCACATAAGTAAATAATCAAGGCTCCATATCATAATAACACTTTTTATCCACAAAAGTAAAATATCTGGGCTCCATACTAGATACCACTTTTTATCCAGAAGGAAATGCAGTACCTTGAGGGGCGCGACCCCCGTAACCTTGCTGCATCTTTTCATGTTTCAACCACTTCCGAGGTGTGAAGTTCGACGAAGTCTCGTCCACAAAGCTACGCTCTTTACAAAAGCCATGCTTCGATCAACCAATGATCAACACATAGCATGCCACATTACCAAACTGGGAATATATCACTAGTAACAATCAACTACATAACCGCTGAGCTCCTACGTCTCAGAGAAGGGCGTTAAGCTAAGGGAATAAATTCTCCGCCACCAACAGAAATGTATTTGATAGAAACCAGCTTTATATCTCAAAGTGTAATGTCAAGCATACATCCATACAAGTCCGTTTCGGGTTCGAACACTTTGTCCAATTAAGGAAAGAAGTCCTTGTAAATACGGATATCCCTTAATCGCGTCCGGACTCCCCATCACATAGGGTGGTATAAATCTCTATACAAGAGCAACTCGGTGCAGAGACATTCAACAGGTAATCCTTTCGTTTTCGGAAATACCTGGTCTTCAACCACCATTTCAAATGCATTCTCATTTCGTCATATCATTATTCGAAATGGGTTTTATGACTCAATGTCCTCTCCTAGCTAATTCAAATAATGAGCGCTTATTTTAAAAACAAGTGGACACATTCAAGTCTAAATTAAGTCACAATAAATTTTCACTTTTGACCAACTTTAGAACTTTTAATTAATATTTAAAAGCCAATTTGAAAACGTACTGACTTTCCAGGGAAAAATAAGCTTTCCATTTCAAAATGGTCCATTTCAATCAATTTATAAATCCTTCTCGATTTATTTCAATTTATATTCCAAATTCGTAAATTTTCTTTCAACACTTTGAAAAATAAACCAATATTTACTTTTAAAACAAATTACCCATTCCTTTATAAATTCTCGTTGTGAATTTATATTTCCAAACATCCACTGATATATAATTTTCAAATCGATTTCCAAAATTTACTTTCATACACTAATTCAATTTCCGAATCGATTTTCAAAAATTTACTCCATTTAAAAACTATTCCTTCATTTATCCAAATTTATTTCAAAACACATTAATCCAATATTCACACTTTTATTTAGATTTTAAAATCTGAATTTTTGAAATAAATTCTTCAACTTTTAAAAAATACTACTAGTATCCATTTATTTCCATTTATTAAAATCTTTTCCACATATTTGGAATTTATTCAATAGGATTTCAAAAATCAACCTTTATTCTTTTCAAATTCCTTCTTTTAAATTTATCCAATCCTTTAAAATAAATTTACTTAAAATTTTCTACTTCAATTTCCAAAAAAATCCAATTTAATATTTCTGGTATTTTAAAATAACAGAATATATTTGGCCAAACCATAGCCTTCGATAATTTCAATTATCAATAGAATCGATCACGGATTATCAATAATCATATCACAACATATGAAATAAATTCAAACAATTTGAGGAATCCAGTTGGATCCCTCCAACCCGTTTCCCTGAATCCACAGATGTCAGCACAACAATTAAATACCAATCTCGTTTCAAGGCGGGATATCGCAGTATAAAGGGTCATCCGCTATTATGCGGGGCGCATAGGGTCTCATCCGCTATGTAATGCGGGAAATCAATCACTCCAATATATATATAATACTATATATATAATATCACATCAATTCAAACAATCAATCAATATTTTAAATTTTAACTATTTAAAATAACTGTATCAGATGTGAGTGAGAAGATCTCACCTTTGCTTTTATTCTGCAATCCATTTCCCTTCCAACTTGTTTTCACGATTTTTGACCTTGTATAAACAATTATATAATTTTTATTAATATTCTAACTAATCAAATAATTAAATTTCCATTTGATAATTTTAATTAACCAATGATTTTATTTTAAACTAATACTTTTAATTTTAAACTAATTCCTTTTAATAAATTTATTTAACCAAAAATTAAATTCAAAACTAAATTTCCTTTAATAAATTATTTTTAGTAACTAGATAAATTAAATAGGTTAAGAAAACAAATAGCTCACTAAAACCATTATTTTTAAAATAAACTAGCGAATTAAAATATGTAAATGTATATTTATTTTTATTTTTAAAATTTAATATTTATAAGAAATGATCTATTAAAATCAAATTTAACCTTTATACTATTTTCCCGTGTTTTTCCAAAGTTCTATATATATACAAAATTCCTGTTCAAACTACATACATACATACATATACATATGTATGTATGTATGTATGTACATATATGTGTGTGTGTGTGTTCCTCAACTTGAAACCAAAATTTCTTTATACCTTTTACTGCAATTTATTTTTTCTATACAAATGAATATATATAAATTAAATAAAAAGATAAAGACACCTTTATCATCGTTCCAGGAAAACCACATAGCAACCAATTCGTATCGCCACATTCCGATCTGCAGCCCCCCGCACGAGATTCGCTACTTCGAACGCTGACCCCACCCTACGCATGCATCGCACGATCCATGAGTATGCGATCCACCCACGCTCGCGAATTGAGCATCACCTTGCAACGTCGTCGAACCCTAGAACGGTGATCGCGCCTTCAATTCGTTGATCCGACTCCGCCCAATCAAATCGCGACCAGTCGCCACACATCTACTCAACCCCGAACACATGCCAGTGCCATGCTCTGACGTCGCCACATAGTCGCCGATAACCCTCGAACCTAAAATCGCGACGGCCCTGCGAATCGACCCATCTCCTTTTTGTCGACATCGATTCCACACTCTCAGATTGCCGCGCGATCAACATCACGATCCATCTTTTTTTCTTTTTCCTTTTTTTTATGATTTAGATTCATTAGGACGAGAGAGCGGCCATGAAATTTCTTTGTGAAGTTGTTCATTTAATTTTCGAACGAGAAAGGGGGTTCTCATTTCTTTTTTTTATATAAATACGCGGCTACAATTTTTTTTAAAATAGGAAGAAAACGCGTGTAAAAATTTAACAGAGAAAGGTAAACACGTGTTGTTAAAGAGGATACGTGCTTGATTATTTTTTTCTTTTTGTGTATATATATATATATATATACATATATAATTCAAATTCAAATTGAAATCGTCCGCAATTCAAAACTTCGATCTTCAATCGAGATGTGCCGCTAGGTGTTCATAATGTTAAACCCATATTTCGAACGCACTGTAAAAGGTTTCGAGTCCAAATTAGATCATATAGAGAAGATAGCTTTTTGGACCCGGTTATTAAATTAAATTTCGATATAATTTTTAGCACATTTTCAATCCGTACGGTCACACGAAAATCCCAAACGCTACGAAAATTGAAATTTATAATAATACAATATTACAAATCCAATGGAACTCTTTTCGTCGAAATTCGAAACTGTGCCTCGGAAGGCTATTTTTAAATTCAATTTAAATGATAAAATTTCCAACTGAACAAAACAGTTTTAAATTCAACTTTTAAAAGTTCTATTATCTCCATATTGTCATTATGAATTTTCTAAGCCTTTAAAATATTTTTAACAAGCCTGGAACATCCAGATTCAAAACTTTTCCTAATTTCCAATTATTAAATTCAATAATTTAATTGTCAAATAAACAGTGATATTTGAAATTCAAGTTAAACTAACATTCATATATTTGAATTCAATCAAATATTCTAATTTCAAATGTTAAAAATTTTGGGTTGTCACATTCTTCCCCACTTAAAAGAATTTTGTCCTCGAAATTACCAGTTAAGAAGAATGATCCTTAACCCGTTTATCATTTTCCTAAAACCAAATAGTTTCAACTTTCCAAAACAATTTTTATTAAAGATACTATCATTGTTACTAAGTTTCCAAACTCAACCACAAGTTCCAAACAATATTATTTTCTCAACAATTCGAATTTAAATTTAAATTCAAATTATCTAAATTTTTCTTACTCCCTAAATTTACGAAAAAATTCGCATGCGTCTCCTTTGCGCGACTAGCTCGGTACGACTATAAAATGCCACCATGGGCCTCAAGATTTCAAAAGAAAACAAAATGCCAAGTGGCTAGACCAGAAAATCATCAAATTTCATATAGAAATTTAAATACATACATTTTTTCGAGCAATTCAAATTTATCTTCGAAATCAAAAATCCAATTTCCTTTTGCTTTTAAAATATCTGTATATCCTACTAGCAATAATGTCCAATTACAACATTCAAAATCATTTTATACATTCTTTTTTTTTACAAAAGTTTCAATATTCATTCAAGCCTGTACGATGTCCGTATATCATCCGTATGCAATACCAAATTCGATCGCTCACTCGATTACACAATTTCACTACCGAACTAGTACCGTCCACCCGACTTCCTAGTGCGGACTCAGATCTGGTTTCTTGATCAGAAACCGTCCTTCTCCTTGCATAGCCGTAAACTATGATAGAGAATTTCAAGAATCAATCAAAAATTCATATACAGGGTTCACCATCGAAAATCGAGTGAAAAATCCCAACTCGGATCGATATAACTATCTCGAATTCTAGATCAAATCGCTATGTGAATAAAATAATATACGTACATCCCACGTATTCATTTCAATTGATTTTCGGTTATATCAATTCTCTTTTATTCACATTTGAGTTCCAGTTCCATATAAATTCATTTTTTCTTTAAATTCTGAATATTGAAAATCAACTGACTTCCATTCATAACTCATTTATATCATTACTTACATTAGTTCCATCCACTAATTCGTTTTCAATAAAATTCAATTCCAAACCTGTGCAACCTACAAATTTTAAATAAAGCACTTCATTTCCAAATTTAATTTCAAATAAAATTTTATTTCCAAACTCTTACTTCTTATAGTTCCTTTGAACAAATTCTACCATTTTACCCTTTGAATTGATTCCAATATTCAATTTCAATTTATTTGCTTACCCATTTAAATCAATTAGTTTATTTACTAATTTTGATTTCAATACTTTGTTTTATTTAGTCCACATGACTAATTTCCATTTACTTACAAATTCAAAATGAATTTCAACATTTAGTTTCAATTTCATTTACTTGCAATTGTAAATTCATTTATTCGTTCACAAATTTATTTTCCACCTTAAAATTTTTTATTTCAATCTATTTAGTCCACTAGACTTACTTCTCAATTTTATTCAAATTAATCCAAGTTAAATTCAGTTTCAATTCAAATTTCAAAATTCTATAAATTTTCTAACTTATTTAGATTTCAAGCAAATTTCCAAATATAATAAGCTATCAACTTCTTATGACTCCATAAACATTTCCAATTTACTTCCTGAGTTTTAAACAATTTTTCAATATTTCAAAATTACCTTTCAAATCAACTATATCCAAAATCCTTTGCATTTCTAAAATCAAACTCAACTTTTGCAAACAATTCCAATTTAAAACAATTTGGTAGCAACTTCTCTTCTGGAAACTCGAAAATGAACACCGATGATGTCGCTATCATCATCAGAATTATTTCCAACGATCGAAAACAGTTTAGTGCTTTTGCTCCTTTAAAACATTTCCAAATATTTTTAAATCCCAAATCTCATCATATTTCAAATCCAATTCAAAAATATTTCTCATTATTCCTTCAAAATCTTTGAAAATCATTTCCGAACTCAAAGGAATTAAATTTCTCAAAATTTCAAATCCCAAATCCTTTCAATCCATTTTCAAAAATTGCTCTGGAATTTCTGCTTTATTTCCAATTATAAATCTCATTTATAATTTACATTTCAAGTTTCATTTCATTATCGGAATTATTTCCTTAACCTTTAGTTATGATTTCAATTCATATTTTATATTTTTTTCATAACAATGATAATAGTTTAATATTATCACTACCTAACAACCAAGCAACCATATATATATACTATAATTTATGAAAAATTATTTCTTTCATATACAAAAATAATTTGGGCAAAATTATTTCATTTACCCCATTTTAAAACAATACTGTGTCGGATTATCTTGTTCAAGAGTTTAGAAATTCCTATCGATACAGTTGGCCAGACTGCACCGACCAGAATCTATAAACACTCAATCGATAAGTCAAAACAATATAAAAACAATTTTTGTATATTCATTAACAAATATGCGCTCACATCTATTAATACACTCAAACTCATTCCAGAGTACTACCGACTCTATCTCTATTGAGTAATCCCCACCAGAGCCAAGGTTCTCGCTTAACCAATTGCTCTGATACTACTCTATAACGACCCGATTTTTCGACACCCGAAAATCGACATCAATGCGTCCACTGTATTAAATGCCAAACAATCGAATGCTGGAAAACCGAACCGTTAGGATTAAAGAAGAAGAAGATAGTAGAAGAAATAGAAACAATACCAGAATCTTACATTCGCAGCGAAACAATATATAATAGATAAATGAATAATCTTTAAACAAAAGAACTATATCAGTTTCTACATTACATCATCAGAGTCATATACAATACACAACACGACACTAGGCATTTATGACAACTTGTCCATATGAAAACTGAACTTGCTGCAGCCCATACGCAGCAGATACTACATAATATAAGTGATACATCTCGCCATCCAGTTTGTCTCCTGATCTCTACAGCATACTTTCCTAACTTCACTCCAGAACAACTGATAACGTAACTCTAGGCTGTCCGTATTGAAAATTATGGACACTCAGAGTTTAGAAAAAGGAACAATAAACATCAAGTTAGTCATGGGACTGGTGTGAGATCTTAAAACAGTTATTTGCACAAAAGAAAAGGAAAAGAAATCCGTTCATGCTTTTGGAAAATGAAACTACCATAAGGCCTCCCGGCACACACACAATGCAATCGCACACGTGGGGAAGATTTTTCCTTATAGCAGTCAAATATGCTTCGTACGCGAAAATCCTTTTGATATTATTATTAGTGTATAGTGTGGTAAACATTTCGAAAGTATAATATAAATCTTAACCAGCATACGTACCATTATAGTATGCCTACTATAGCTACCATGTTATGGCAAGTTCTACAACTAAAACCGTACAGGGCTCGTATTGAGTGAATGGATTTCCAACAAATGGTGAAGGAAAAAGAACTTCCTTTCCGAAAGGGTACGCCTCTAGAGGGATGTAACGACTCGTAGATTTCATGGATTTAATTTGGTTAAATTAATAAGTTGTAACTAAATTTAGAAGAAAAGAAAATACAAAATAAATTAAAACCTACTTATAGTAATTCGAAGTTAATTCAAATGATTTAAGTAGTAAAAAGATTTTTACCCGTATATAAATTGAATATGAGGAATTAAAGGAAAATATTAAATCGATTTAATGTAATAAAACATTGTTAACAGTAATTGGAATAAATTAAGGAATTTTTTTAACGCAAGTAATAATCTATAAACTTGAATAGACATTTAAATTTGGTAAATTTCTTTAAATAATATGACTTGGTATAAATGAAATAATTGGGTCAATTGGTAATTGATGAAATGTTACATTGATTGTAGTAGATTAATTTAAAGGGAGTGAATTGAATAAATCCTATTTAGAGGAACCATGTTTATACATTGAAAAGTATAGTATATGAGTCATTGCAAGAATTGGAAAGTTGAACAGAATTCTAATGAATGATAATAATGTAAAACGCATATAATCAATGTAGGTAATTTGTAATTACAATGTTGTTGAAATTAATAAACGTTTCTTGTGATAATTAATAAATAACAAAAAGAGAAAATGTATTCATTTGAATATTAATTGAAATTGGATATGGATTTTAAGTGACAATGTTAACGCAAGGTAATCAATGCTAAATTAAAGTCAATAATAATGAATAGTGATTAAATCAAAATTTGTAACATATATTATTAATTACCTGCTTATTTGTTAATGGAATTAGAATTTGTAATAAGTGATAATAGAATAAATGAATATTACACTAATGGAAAGTGAAATAACGTTCATTTAAAAGTTGAGAAATTACAGGGTCGTATTTATTAAGCGTTACTTTAATAATTGTGATAAATTGTGAAATTAATACGGGAAGATGTAAAGTAATAACTAGGGAAGTAATACGTTATTAATTAATTATAACCAAAACTTAAGTGTAAGTAAAAGGTTGGAATTGAATCTAATCCGTTTAATTGGAAACTTATTTAAATAAATTGGATTCAAGCGTAGTAAATAGATTATTTTAAGAAATTGAAATAAGTACTATAATTGGTAAAATAATTTACATTTAAGATTTGAGATAGGAATTTGTTTAAGGAATTATAAATGTTATAAGTGAATCAAGGCGATAAAGATTATGAATTATAAAATGTGGATTTTAATAGTGAGTTAAATTATTTAATTTATAATAGTTGGATTTATTGCAAATGAATAAAAATCAAATGTGCAATTATTACGTTAATTTAAAAATTAAGTTGAAAACTGGAAATATTTATGTGATAAGTTAAATTCCAAGGGTAAATCCTTATATTTGAAATTTATGAATGGAATAAACATAGGGTAATTCAAATAAAAGGGGAATTTCGGAAATTCATCCACAATTTTGAAATTTTATGAAATTGGAGATTTTTATTGATTTAATCTTTAATAAATTAACATTTAAAATTTTGTTAAATCATTTTAAATGTTTGAGAATTATTGAGTGATGAAATTTCAAATTCTAAAAACTGAAATATAAAAATTGGATTTATTTACTAATTCTTAATTTATTTAATTAATATAAAAATATCCATTTTGGTCACGGACTCGGATTTCGACGAAACTAGTTTCATCGGATCCGTAACCGTGAATTATTGTAGGGTTTCAAGTTTCGTAGCGATCGGACTTGTTGTTTGATCGTACGAACGCGAAACGCCTTGAAATCGTTTTAATTGAAATCAATTTGACATCAATTTGAAAATATTGATTTCAGCATAACTTCTTCATACGATGGAATTCGGACGTGAAACTTTTTCCATCGTGTTCAGAATATTTTAAAATACCTATTTTGATATATGGGTTTACCCGATTTCGTTCCGGGGTCAGAACAGGCTTTTCGGGCCACGTTAGCGTTAGCACGTTTGTTTATCCAAACCATCTATTCAAATTCTGACCTACCTATATAAATTTAGTTGTAAACCCTAGCCTCTATCTATTCTGATTTGCTGTACATTCATTTTCTCGGCTCCTCCTCTTCCCCATGGCTGCTAAACCTAGATCCATTTTCAAGTTTCAAAAATCAAATCAAAAGTCAAAAAATTCAAACACCTCATAAAATTTCCAAAAAAATATATGTTGAAGTTTTTGCGAGCGCAACTCAGATCTGCAGTTTGTTTCTCGATTCGAGTTATAGTTTGGCCTTAAATCAGCGATAAATTTTCAGTCGTTCGTATGTTATTGACGGATTGGACGATGGATATGCGACCTGAGAACGATCGGAGGGTTGCGTTGGGTAGAGGGCGACGAGGGCTCTCAATCCATACGGCTACTCCATGTCAGAGGTGCTTGGATTTGATGAAATTGGTCGAAGAACATGGCGGCGGCGAACACGACTTGGGTGACCGGAATTCGTGTCGTGGGTACCGGCATGGGCGGCTCGGCGAGGCCAACGAGGTGACCTTCTCTGATCGTGACTAAAGGAAGCGAGGTGGCGGCGAAAATTTCAGCTAGGGTTTGAATAGTGGCGGCCTGGGCAGTTGCGTTCGAGGGTTTCGAACGTGAGGATCTGCGTGCGTGCGTTGTTGGTAGGGATAGTGGTGATGTGCAAAGTCGTAAAAGGTGAGGATTGTTTTCTTGTTTTAATTTTTATTTTAGATTCAAATCGTTTTATCGCTATAACTTTCTCATACGACCTCGTTTTCATGTGAGATTATTTTTTTTAGGATCATAATAAAATTTCGGATCTGTTGACGCTGGTTTGGACCAATTTGGAGACTGTCAAAATTTTGGGTTTAAATCGGATTTAAATTCGATTTGAATTCAAAAGCTGAGTGTTTTAACTCACTCACAACTTCTAAAATTTCCTACGTCTGTTAATTTGACTTAAGATATAAGTAAAATTTTATTTATGACTGTTTGGCATGTTTTATTCATTATCACTGTTAAATCGCATTTATTTAATTTAACTGTTAATTAATTTTATTGTTGCATATAAATATGACACTTAAAATTTATTTATTTGCATATAAACTTCTAATTAAACAGTTATGAAATTTATTATTGAATATAAACTGTTAGTTAATAGCTGTCATTCATTACCTGTTATATTTTATATGATATATATTGATGTTTGTTTAAATTGATGATGATTGAAATAAATTGGGTGATGATTAATATTGGGTGAATGGATGATGTGTTCTATCTGATATAAACGGCAAGTTATCATGCATTTCATTTCATTCGGGATTGCGATTTGAAATGATATATAACCGTAATTTTTATATTTAATTACGGATTGAAATGATAAATATCCGTATCACTTGACCATAGGATAGAAAATTTTATACAGGCACCGCGGTCTATGTATATAAATTATTTTGAAAAAAATTTCCATGGTTTGGATAGGATGCGGTTTAATAAATATTAATTTTGGATATTATATAAATATTATTCTATATATATCGAAATGGTTAAACTATTGAATTTATACTATGTATAAGTTTGTTAAATAAAAATAAATAAGTTGAGTACTGGAGTTTGATTATTTATATTTTTGGTTAAATACGTTTTAAGATATTGTATATATAGAGTTTAATGGTTTAAATCAATTAAGATTGGAAGATAAATTAGAAATTTAATTGGAATTGAGTGTATTTAAGAATTTAACTCCATAAGTTGATGTGGAACTTATAGCTTGAAATTTTAAAGTATGATATGTAAAACTGAAATTTTATTCAAGATGAATTAAATAAATATTTCTATTATAAATGAATTAAAGGAAATATTTAGTTATAGGTAATTTGAGTTTTATTTAAATGGTTATGGATTTAGTATGCGATATTTCAAAACTAAATAATAGGACATTTAATTGTTGAATAATAATTTCCTATCTTAAATTTTGGAAGTGTAATACTTAAAATTTGAAATATATAAAATTTGAAGTGGTTTTGGAAACTGAAGTTAATTTAAAATGTATGGATTAGACTTAATTTAAAATGAATAAATGTGTTAAGCTGTGGAAATTATTTACTTTATAATGTAATATAAAATCAACTATTTTACATACTATTGAATATCCAAACCATTTAAGTTTTAGAAGTTATGATTTTACAGCTATGAATTTTGAAGTATTATGTTTTGAAAGTTATAATTCAAATGTTCAGTTTCCAGATATATAAATTTTAAAGTGGCATGATTTTGGAAAATAAATATATTTGAAATAAAACGATATCATATTTATTTGGGTTTTAAAATGAAATGATATCGTATTTATGGGTCTCGAAATGGATAATTATTTCTAGTTTTAAAGTATAAACTATTTTAAAGACCGCGGTGTTATAATAACGTTTGGTTGTTGAAGAGACCGGGATCGGAAGTTTCATACTCTCTACCAACCCCGAAAACCACTTTAACAACCGCGTACGCGGTGGAGATTCCAGAATGAAGTAGGATGGTGGTGGCGTTTCCTTTAAGGTAAATACGTGGACCCGACTCCCGTGAGTTGGCCTAAGGTGGCTGAAACAGGAGCGATCAACGGGTTAATAAGGTAGCACCTTTGATCGGACACATCCCTTCGATATTATACTTTGACTCTTGGATTGATTCGGTGGCCACTTTTGATTTAATTTATTGGGGGTGTGGCTCGAGGTGGGCGGTAGCTGCGGCTACGCGTTACCACCGACCCGGAAGCGTAATTGGTATATCTACCCTGGCATTGCCTAGTTGTGCCGTGTCACTTACCCTAGTGC
Organism: Allium cepa; assembly: GCA_030765085.1. Classification (NCBI taxonomy): domain Eukaryota; kingdom Viridiplantae; phylum Streptophyta; class Magnoliopsida; order Asparagales; family Amaryllidaceae; genus Allium; species Allium cepa. Next base: position 757,127,053 of record CM060939.1, on the reverse strand, counting down.
GTCTTATACGATTTTGGTTTTGTACCATACCTATGGAGTGCCCTCTGACGACGCCCAGTACGTGGGAGATTACGGTACTGTATAGACTGTGGGAATATATAACTGTGTTAAGGTGGAAAATGTAAAGCCTTAACGCTATTTAAAGGTAGGTTTATTTTACAAATAGGCACTATTATAATAGCGCAATATACTACATAGTAAATAGTTTAACGGATCCTTAGGAGATGTAAATCCCGAGCATCTCTTGAGTTACTGCACTCATATTTATTTCTGTTAATTTGACTTATATAAGATCTTTTAGTTCTGACTCGAGTGTTTTTGTCTTTTCAAATTCGCTCAGGTCAGTCCGAGCGTTTCAGGACTTGAAGATTTAGCTTTAGAGAACGAAGACGAAGATTTATATTATTATTATTTATTCTAGTGCACTACACACTGTTCTGCTGCATTGTTATTGGTATGTGTAACTCTGATGTATACTATAAAAATGGTTTTGTAAACGGATTTATAAATTGTATATTTGATTTTTATATTTTATCCTTCCGCTGTGAGATTCTGTTTAATTTTTCTTTTCTCTGTTTTTTCTTATTTCCCCATAACAATCCGCCCTTCCGTATGGTTTGAATTGGCACGTGTGTCGATTTATAGCGTGCGAAGAGGCGGGACGTTACAAGGGACGCCCCGAGAACCTAACCGGATCTCTACCAACACAAGACTGAGTTACCTCTGTAACTAGGTAACTAATTGTCACAAGTACGCCAACCCTCGGTCTAGATCGACCTTTACCGAGGTGCCTCAACAACCGACAACCATATAAGTAAATATTCAGGGCTCCATACCAGAATACCACTTTTTATCCACGCAAATAAATATATGGGCTCCATACCAGATACCACTTTTTATGCAGAAGGAAATGCACATACCCTGAGGGGTGCGACCCCCATAACCTTGCTGCATCTTTTCATGTTTCAACCATTTCCGATGTGTGAGGCTCGACGAAGTCTCGTCCACAAAGCTACGCTCTTCACAAAAGCCATGCTTCGGTCAACCAATGATCAACACTTAGCATGCCACATCACCAAATTGGGAATATATCACTAGTAACAATCAACTACATAACCTCTGAGCTCGTACGTCTCAGAGAAGGGTGTTAAGCTAAGAGAATAAATTCTCCGCCACCAACAGAGATGTATTTGATAAAAGCCAACTTTATATCTCAAAGTGTAATGTCAAACATACAACCATACAAGTCCGTTCCGGGTTCGAACGGAACCAAAGGCACTTCGTCCAATTAAGGAAAGAAGTCTTTGCAAATTCGGATATCGCTTAATCACGTCCAAACTCCCCATCACATATGGTGATATAAATCTCTATACCGGAGCAACTCGGTGCAGAGACATTCAATAGTTAATCATTTTGTTTTCAAAAATATCCGATCTTCAACCACTGTCTTCAAATGCAATCCCATTTCGTCGTCGAATTATTCGGAATGGGTTTTATGACTCAATGTCCTCTCCCGGCTAATCCGTAATGGACACTTATTTTAAAAACAAGTGGATACATTCAGATCTAAATTAAGTCACAACAAATTTTCACTTTTGACCTTTTAAACAAAAGATCCATCATTAACATTCGATGTGGTTTTCGGATAACCATTTGGAATCCGACCCCCGGTTGCATCGGAATTCAAATGTCGTTTAAAGGCTAATATCGGTAGTCGTTTATTTAACTATCAAACAACATTCACAACAATCACCAGATTTAAATAATTTTCCCCAAATTATTTATTCCAAAATATCTTCGCAAGATATATTTTCACACTTCAACCCTTTGAAAACAATTTTCAAATCACTTTCTTCTCGCGGAATAAATTTTAAAATATTGTTTATTTCCACTGAAAAGTTGCCAAGTCTGAATACTTTAATTTAAATCACTTATCCAAATATATACTTGGAAACACTTAAAACGAAAACTATTTTAAAAACATTTATTTTAAAATATTAGTTAAGGTTATACTAAAATCCCATGTAAAACTTAAGCCCAACTAATTCCAAAAATAAAATTACTAGATAGATTATAATTATTTAAATAACCATCTTCTAAATCAAATACTAGTTAAATCTTTAAAATAGTCACTTCTATAATTAACTTAATAAATATTTACTTCAAAATATTAAAAAAATTTTAAGAAAATAGTTTCTTCAAAAACATTCTCTTTAAAACCAACTTTAGAATTTATATTTAAAAGCTACTTTGAAAACATATTCGGCTTTCCAGGAAGAAATATGCTTTCCATTTCAAAATGGTCCATTTAAATCAATTAATAAATCCTTCTCGATTTATTTCAATTTATATCCCAAGTTCGTAAATTTTCTTTCCACGCTTTCAAAAATAAACCAATATTTATTTTTAATACAAATTACCCATTCCTTTGTAAATTCCCATTGTGAATTTAAATTTGCAAATATCCACTGATATACACAATTTACTTTCATACACTAAATCAATTTCCAAAAATTTACTCCATTTAAAATTATTCCTTTATTTATCCGAATTTACTTCAAAACCGATTAATCCAATATTCACACATTTATTTAGATTTTAAAATCTGAATTTTTAAAATAAATTCCTCAACTTATAAGCAATACTATTCAAAATCCATTTATTTCCATTTATTAAAATCTTTTCCCCATATTTGGAACTTATTCAATAGGATTTCAAAAATCAACCTTTGCCCTTTTCAAATTCCTTCTTTTAAATTTATCCAATCCTCTAAAATAAATTTACTTAAAATTTTCTACTTTAATTTCCAAAAAAAATCCAATTTTATATTTCTGGTATTTTTAAATACCAGAATATATTTGGCCAAACCATAGCCTTCAATAATTTCAATTATCAATATAATCAATCATAGATTATCAATAATTATATCACAGCATATGAAATAAATTCAAACAATTTGAGGAATCCATTTGGATCCCTCCAATCTATTTCACTGCATCTACAGATTTTAGCACAATAATTAACTACCAATCCTGCTTCAAGGCGGGATATTGCGGTATAAAGGGTCATCCAATATTATGCGGGGAGCATATGGTCTCATCCGCTATATAATACAGGAAATCAATCACTCTATAATTTCAAACCATATACATATACATATACATATATATACATATATACATACATTATATGTATATGTACCTCAATTTGAAACCAGAATTCCTTTATGCCTTTTACTATAATTTAAAATTTTTCTGTACAAACGAATATACATAAATTAAATAAAAAGATAAAGATACATTTATCATCGTTCCAGGAAAACCACACATCAACCAACTCGTATCGCCACATTTCGAACTGCAGCCTCCCTCATGAGATTCGCTACTTCGAACGCCGACGCCACCCTATGCATGCATCGCACGCTCCACGAGTACGCGATCCACCCACGCTCGCGAATCGAGCATCACCGTGCAACGTCGCCGAACCCTAGAACGGTGATTGCGCCTTCAATTCGTCGATCCTTCTCCGCCCAATCAAATCGCGACCAGTCGTCGCACATCTACTCGACCTCGAACACACGCCAGTATCGTGCTCTGATGTCGCCATGCAGTCGCCGATAACCCTCATTCCCAAAATCACAACGGCCCTGCGAATCAACCCATCTCCTTTCTGTCGACATCGTAGTCGACTTCGATTCCACTCTCAGATTGCCGCGCGATCAACATCGCGATCCCTTTTTTCTTTTTCTTTTTCTTTTTTTATGATTTAGATTCAATAGGACGAGAGAGCAGCCATGAAATTTCTTTGTGAAGCTGTTGATTTGATTTTCGAACGAGAAAGCGGGTTCTCGTTTTTTTATATAAATATACGACTACGATTTTTCTTAAAATAGGAAGAAAACGAGTGCAAAAATTTAATAGGGAAAGGTAAACACGTGTTGCTAAAGAGGATACGTGCTTGATTATTATTATTTTTCTTTTTGTGAATATACATATATATACACACACACATATATATAATTCAACCAAATTCAAATTTAAATCGTCTGCAATTCAAAACATCGATCTTCAGTCGAGGCGTGTCGCAAGGCGTTCATAATGTTAAACCACTATTTCAAACGCATTGGAAAAGGTTTTGAGTCCAAATTTGGTCATATGTAGTGTAACGACCCAGAATTTTTATAAATTAAAATTTGGATATTTAATTAATTTTAAATATTAAAAAAGTGAATTTATAAGTCAAATAAATTTTTATTTGAATTATTGGATTTAATTGAATAATTAAATCAATAATTTAATATGTTAAATTATGGAAATAATTGAAAATATAGTTAAATATGATTGAAAATGATTTGTAAAATTTTATTTTATCATATTGAAGTTAGAATGATATTTTAGAACTTTTAAAATCGAATTAAAAGTTAATTTGTGAAAATTGAATATTTTAATATTTAATTATCGACTGTAAAATAGCCAATTTTTGAACAGTCTCAGAATTGAACGAAACCAGTTTCATTGGATCCGTAATAGTTAGTTATTACGGGATTTCAATTTCCGTGTCAATCGGAGCTATCGTTTGAGCGTGGCAGCTCGAAACGCATCGAATCGTTTTTAATTTAAATTTGGCGAGTCAAAATAGCCATTTTTCAAAAAGTCTCGGATTTCGACGAAACCAGTTTCATCGGATCCGTAATGTGATATTATTGTAAGGTTTCAAATTTCAAGTCAATTGGATTTACCGTTTGTCCGGTACAAATTAAAACGCCTAGAAATCGATTTAAATCGGTTTAATTTAAATTGAACGTTTTCAGCCATAACTCGCACATACTTCCGAATTAGCTTTCGAAACCTGTTCCATTGTGTCCGTAACGCGGGATAAACCCTAGGTACGTTGGTTACGGCGTCTAAATCGGAGTTCGGAATTTCCGGGATGAATAGTGTTTACGCTTGCTTTTTCCTATAAATATCACCTTAAATCTAAAAAAAAAAAAGAAAAAAACCCTAACTTCCTACAGGCCGCCGCCACCCATGTTTCAACGGCCAGGAAATGATCTCGTTTCTCCTCGATTTTCTCTTCATCCACTCTCCGATAGACTTCGACTTCAACTAGAAACTTGTAGATCTCGTCAAGACGAAGGGATTCAACGGCTGTGATGTAAAACGGAGCGATGTGGTGGCGTATAGGGGGCCGCGTTCACTGGAGCCTGCGCACGCATTTCCACGCAACCAGGGAGGCCGAGCTTGGGGTGTTTGGGGCCGAACGTGGAGGAGGTGAGTGGCTTCGAGTTGCAACTACTTGATCGAAGAATCATCGAGTATGGATGAAGTAATATAAAACCCTAGGTTTGAAGAATGGGTTCGGCCTCATATGCGTTTGCCTGGAGATGAATACGTGAGTGAGGAAGAAAGCAATGTGCGGCTGTGATGAGAAGTTGAAGGATCCAGTGGCTCTTGTTGAATAGGTTGATAATTATATATATTAAATGTTGTAATTAGTTTAAGTATAAACTCGTGTAACTTCAAAAATTTATAACTTTTTCATACGAGGTCGAAAACGCACGAAACAAGAAGCGTTGGAATCGTATGGACGAGCACTACGCGATGGAGTTGGTTCGGAGTCGTTTGGAGTTAGTGAGAATTTCGGGTAAAATTAAACGCGCGTTTAATTTTATTCGAAATAAAAGCTAAAACGGAAATTAAAACCAAGGTGAGAATTTCTCACTCAATCGAATAGGTTTCGATTTTATTTTAAATAGTTAGATTTAAAATATTTGAATGCATGTTTGAATGATGACTGTAAATTATTGATTGTTAAAATAGACATTATACGCCGTTAGTAAGCGGATGTTATTTATTAAAAACATATACCGCGAAAATTTCATAAACAGTGAAATTGGTATTATATATAATATCAATATATATATATTGGCATATATATATTGCAGTTGTTGATTTCCTGCATTTTTGTTTAGCGGATGAGACCCTATTACGCCGTTATTAAGCGGATAATATTTATTAAGAACATATACCGCGATAATTTCGTACTGGAGCGAAATTGGTATTGTGCTAATGTTTTTGGATGTAGGAAACAGGTTGGAGGGATCCAACTGGATTCCTCAACAGTATTTATTTTATTTCAGATATATTAATATTTGATGGATTATCATATCGATATATGATGGATCGTTGTTGTCGTGATTGACTATTTGGTGTGTAGCATCATTGGACCAAATTTTGGGATTTTAAAATGATTTCAAAGTGATTTTTGAAAGTATACGTTTATAAAATATTTTTGGAATTGATCCAGTTTAAATAAATAAACGTTAGAATTTTTAAAGTTATAAAATTATGATTTTTGTGAAATACAGTAAAAAAACTGATTTTTGAGAATATGATGCTAACGATTTTATAAAAAAGTTTAATCGGGATTTTAGAATTATTGTGAACAGTTTAAATATAGGATTTATAAAATTTAATTATTTTATGAATCAAAAGAATAAAGTTTTTAAAGGAATTTAAGACGTTTAAAAAGAATAATATGAATTGATTTATATTAAAAGATTTATAAATGGATATTTATAAATTGAAATATGGACATTATAAAACGAGTTTTTATAAATGTTGGAATGAAGTGAAAATGAATTTCATTAATGAATGAAATTTATAGAATTATATAACGGTGAAGTTATAAATGGAATTTTATAAACAATAGGTTTATAAGATTATGAAGTTAAAAGAACGATTTTGTAAAATAATCGTTTTATAAGTATTTAACTTATAATATGAACTTTTAGTTTATAATTAAGTTATAAACTGGAATAGGTTAATAAAGGAATTTATAAAAAGGAAGTTTTTATAAATAAATAGAAATGGAATTTATAAACGTTGTTTTATAAATCCGCAAACAACTTATTCTGATAAGTTAATTGTCATAACTTATTTAATGGAGTTATATTCACATTTTTGAATAGTGGATAATCCTTTAAATAAAATGTATAAAAGGATGAAATGTGTTAACGTAGTATATTCACGTTTTTGAATAGTGAATAATATGTTAAAAAAAAAAAAAATTGTTTTGAATGTGATATTTCAAATAGAATTAAAACGATCTAACGATGTTTTAATTGTGTTGAGATTCGAAACCATAGATTTCAACATTGATTGTTGAAATAGATGTTTCGAGAAATAAAAAGGAAATGGTGGACTATAACACGGTTGTTATAGTAAATGATTTCCGAAAGGAAATGTTTTGTATAGTATTGGGATTTATATATCTATTTTAATTTCGAATCCCTATACTAGTGATTTTGGGTTGTCGTAACGATGTTTTACGCAACATTCGTTTTGGCCCAAATAAATATGTTTAAGTGAATGATTTCCTTAATAGAATGAAATATATACTTAATCTCAATTTAAGTATATTGAATATTTTCTAAGTGTTGAAAATAAAAAGATTTGTGAATTACTTATTTTTAATACGTATGGAATTGTTTTCCAATATGAAGTGAATAATTAGAATTTATCTTTTTGAAGATAAATTGAAGATGAATAATTGAAATCGAATATTCATAGATATTTTGGATTATAAATTCACTAAGGAATTTATAAAAGAAAGTGGAATTTGTTTAAAAATAAATATTGATTTATTTTTGAAGTATGAAATAATATATCTTGTAAAGATATTTTGGAAAATAAAGGATTTTGGAAAATTATTTGGAAACTGGTGATGTGTGCATATTCAGTGATAGTTCAATAACCGACTATCAATATTTCCCTTTGAATGGGTAATTGATGTGATTTGTTTGAATGTAAATGCTACACTTATTTTTGAATAAGCGCTCACTATTCGGGTTAACCGGGAAAGGACCATGGGGTCGTATAACCCATTCCGAATATGTGATACGTCGTTGTAAATTGCATTGAAGATCGGTGTTGAAGACCGAGTATTTGTGAAAGCGATAGGATGACCTATCGATTGTCTCTGCACTGGGTAGCTCCTGGTATAGAGATCTCCTAAGTGATGGGAAATTCGATCGGGATTGTGAATACCCGGATTTGCAAGGGCTTCGTAAGAAGTGCCTTCGGTTTTGTTCGAGCCCGGAACAGACTTGTATGGATTGTATGTCTGACATTACAAGTTGAGATATAAAGCCAATTTCTTTCAAATATATTTCTGTTGGTGGCGGAGAATTTATTCTTTTAGCTTAACACCCTTCTCTGAGACGTATGAGCTCAGAGGTTATATAGTTGAAGTTATCAGCGATATATTCCCAATTTGGTAATGTGACATGCTGAGTGATGCTGAAATGATCATTGTGTTGATTATTTGTGATAGGATCGTTTATTTGATCGTCTATCCTTGTGATCATTGTGTTGATCATTTGTTGACCCAAAGCATGGCTTTTGTATAAAGTATGTTTTTGTGGACGTGAATTCGTCGAGCCTCACACCCCGTGAATGGTCAAAACAGGAAAGAAGCAGCAAGGTTATGAGGGGTAGCACCCTTTAGGATGTGTCCATTTCCTTCTGGAAAAGGGTGGTATCATGGTATGGAGCCCAGATACTTACTCATGTTGAAAACACTTTATGATTGTGTGAATTGATTACGAGCGCTCGGTTGATAAAGGTCCCAAAGGACCGGGGGATGGCATATTCGGTCAGTTGTTACTCAGTTAGGAGTAACCCGGCCTTGTGTTGGTAGAGATCCGGTTTGGTTCTCGGGGATGTCCATCCAGAGGCATTCTCATGTGGCAATGGAAAGTTCCTTGGCCTGACCATTTGTTGGAAATCCAATTCCCAATACGAAACTTGTACGGTATTAGTTGTAGAACCTGCCATTCACTTATGGTGGTCACCACTGTTTGGATGGTAGCTATAGTAGGCATAGTTCGAAATGTCTATGCTGGCTAAGATTTATATTCTACTTTCGAAATAAATTTTTCCTACACTATACACTAATAATAATAAAAAATGTTCTTTTAAATGCGTATCAAGCATCTTTGACTATCATAAGGAGAAATCTCCTCCGATTCTGCGTTTGCATGTGTGTGTGTGCGGGAGGCCTTATGGTAGTCCCATTTTTAAAAGCATTGCGAATTGAATTTAAAAATATTCCTCTATTTTGATTTCAAAGATAAATAAACTGTTTTGAGTTCTCACACCAGTCGCATGACTGACTCGGAGTTTATTGTTTTCCTTCCTAAACTCTGGGTGCCCACCAATTTCCACACGGGCAGTTAAGAGTTAGGTTTATCAGGATATTCTGGATATTCTGGAGTTGCTGGAGGCAAGCTGGATGGCATGGCGTATTACTAGTTTATATAGTATTTCTTTTCCGCTGCACTGTTTATTGTTGTATATTGTTGTACACTCTGATGATATGATGTAATGAAATGTAATAACTGATATAGTTCTTTGTGTAAAGATTATTCATTTATTATTATATGTTGTTCCGCTGCGAATTGTGAGATTCTGTTGTTGTTCTGTTGTTCCCTTTTTGTCCCGTTCTATTTTTAAAATTCTCCTATCTTCTGTTTTCAAATTCTCTATCTTATTCTCTTTCTTTCTCTATTTTCTATCTTCTTCTCTCTTCTTCTGTTTCTTTTCTTTTTAAAACCCCATAACATTCCGTGTTTTTGGCCTTCGATTTCTCGGCAGTCGATAAAGTGAGTGTCGATGTCGAATTTTCGAAAGTCGAAAACCCGCGTACGTTACATTTGGTATCAGAGCTGATGGTTAAGCGACAACCATGGTTCTGTAGGGTATTACTCATTAGAGATAGAGTCAGTAGTACTCTAGAATGAGTTTGAGTGTAATAATAGCTATGAGAGCGTATTTGTTAGTGAATAAAAAAAAATTGTTTTATATTGTGATGGTTGGTTTATTAAGTGGCATATGAACTTTCGTCAGCGTGGTCCGCAAGACTATGCCGAAGGGGTTTCTAAACACTTGAATAGAACAATTCGACATAATATTGTTTTAAATTGGGTAAATGAAATAATTTTACTTGATTATATTTTTATATATAAGGAATAATTTTTCAGAATTATTAAAGTGTATATAAGTTGATTGTTAGGTTGTTTGAATAATCCAAATAAAAGAATAATTGTATAAGCAAAAGAATTATAAGGATTGAATTATAATTAAATGTGATTTACAATTGTGAAATAAACTTATATATATAAGAAGTGAAACTATATGAATATTTTCATGAATATGAGTGGTAAATAAAAGTGAATTCAAAGATAAATGAAATTCAACTTTTGAAATTGAATTGAATTAATGAAATGAATGTTAATCAATTGAATGTGAAAAAAATTGATAAGAAATAATGAATATAAGTGCAATTCATTAAAATCTAATGTTATTAGAAAGTTGAATAATTGAATGAAAATCAATTTAAAGTGAATGAATTTGGTTGTATTATATATACTTTGGTTGTTATTTGATTGTTAGTTGATTGTTGATTGATTGTATATAATTCATTAAGTGTTAATGAAATTGAAAGCTATGAAATTGAAATTCAAATTGAAAGTAAATAAATTTGAATAGAATTGAATGTGAATTGGATTTAATTAGTGAATGCAAACTAATTAAAATTGAGAATGAATGTTAGTAAATCCAATGTAAATAAATCAAATGTGATTTGAAAGTGAAAACCAATTCATTGTATATTAATGAAAATATGAATGAATATTATTGATTATGAATGATAATTGGATGATGGTTGAATATATATTGCTATTGTTGCATTTGCTATGTTGGCATACATAGTTGTTATGTTGCTATATGTTGTATATTGAGATTATTTGCATATGTGCATGTTCTCATGTTGTTTGTTGAGTGATTAGTAGGTGCAGATCGCGTTTGCTTCGCATTTGGAGCTCGCTTTTGCGCTATATTAGCTGTATATGCTCGCTAATAAAATATAAGGTACATATCTCGGATTAAATATCGTACTTTTACATTTTTTTCCCTTCGGGATGCCTCATTACTTGATGAGATGTATATTTGTGATATATATACTGTCATTTTTTTTCGGATCGAGCCGCGCAAAGGAGACTATGGCGAATTTTTTCGAAAATTTAAGGCGTTAGAAAAAATTTGAGAAAAATTGGAAAATTTTGAAAACTTTAAACTTTGTTTTAAAGTTGAAAGTTAAATGATATAATTGTTTTTGAAAAGATAACTAAGTATGATTTGAAAACTTAGTAAAGATTTGTAAGCAGTTTAATTATGAATTTTGGAAAGTAAATAAATTCTATAACTTTTCTTACTTGTAATTTCGAGGACGAAATTCTTTTAAGGGGGAAAGATTGTAACGACCTAGAATTTTTATAAATTAAAATTTGGATATTTAATTAATTTTAAATATTAAAAAAGTGAATTTATAAGTCAAATAAATTTTTATTTGAATTATTGGATTTAATTGAATAATTAAATCAATAATTTAATATGTTAAATTATGGAAATAATTGAAAATATAGTTAAATATGATTGAAAATGATTTGTAAAATTTTATTTTATCATGTTGAAGTTAGAATGATATTTTAGAACTTTTAAAATCGAATTAAAAGTTAATTTGTGAAAATTGAATATTTTAATATTTAATTATCGACTGTAAAATAGCCAATTTTTGAACAGTCTCAGAATTGAACGAAACCAGTTTCATTGGATCCGTAATAGTTAGTTATTACCGGATTTCAAATTTCGTGTCAATCGGAGTTATCGTTTGATCGTGGCAGCTCGAAACGCATCGATTTATTTTTAATTTAAATTTGGCGAGTCAAAATAGCCATTTTTCAAAAAGTCTCGGATTTCGATGAAACCAGTTTCATCGGATCCGTAATGTGATATTATTGTAAGGTTTCAAATTTCAAGTCAATTGGATTTACCGTTTGTCCGGTACAAATTAAAACGCCTAGAAATCGATTTAAATCGGTTTAATTTAAATTGAACGTTTTCAGCCATAACTCGCACATACTTCCGAATTAGCTTTCGAAACCTATTCCATTGTGTCCGGAACGCGGGATAAACCCTAGGTACGCTGGTTACGGCGTCTAAATCGGAGTTCGGAATTTCCGGGATGAATAGTGTTTACGCTTGCTTTTTCCTATAAATATCACCTTAAATCTAAAAAAAAAAAGAAAAAAACCCTAACTTCCTACAGGCCGCCGCCAACCATGTTTCAAAGGCCAGGAAATGATCTCGTTTCTCCTCGATTTTCTCTTCATCCACTCTCCGATAGACTTCGACTTCAACTAGAAATTTGTAGATCTCGTCAAGACGAAGGGATTCAACGGCTGTGATGTAAAACGGAGCGATGTGGTGGCGCATAGGGGGCCGCGTTCACTGGAGCCTGCGCACGCATTTCCACGCAACCAGGGAGGCCGAGCTTGGGGTGTTTGGGGCCGAACGTGGAGGAGGTGAGTGGCTTCGAGTTGCAACTACTTGATCGAAGAATCATCGAGTATGGATGAAGTAATATAAAACCCTAGGTTTGAAGAATGGGTTCGGCCTCATATGCGTTTGCCTGGAGATGAATACGTGAGTGAGGAAGAAAGCAATGTGCGGCTGTGATGAGAAGTTGAAGGATCCAGTGGCTCTTGTTGAATAGGTTGATAATTATATATATTAAATGTTGTAATTAGTTTAAGTATAAACTCGTGTAACTTCAAAAATTTATAACTTTTTCATACGAGGTCGAAAACGCGCGAAACAAGAAGCGTTGGAATCGTATGGACGAGCACTACGCGATGGAGTTGGTTTGGAGTCGTTTGGAGTTAGTGAGAATTTCGGGTAAAATTAAACGCGCGTTTAATTTTATTCGAAATAAAAGCTAAAACGGAAATTAAAACCAAGGTGAGAATTTCTCACTCAATCGAATAGGTTTCGATTTTATTTTAAATAGTTAGATTTAAAATATTTGAATGCATGTTTGAATGATGACTGTAAATTATTGATTGTTAAAATAGACATTATACGCCGTTAGTAAGCGGATGTTATTTATTAAAAACATATACCGCGAAAATTTCATAAACAGTGAAATTGGTATTATATATAATATCAATATATATATATTGGCATATGTATATATTGCAGTTGTTGATTTCCCGCAATTTTGTTTAGCGGATGAGACCCTATTACGCCGTTATTAAGCGGATAATATTTATTAAGAACATATACCGCGATAATTTCGTACTGGAGCGAAATTGGTATTGTGCTAATGTTTTTGGATGCAGGAAACAGGTTGGAGGGATCCAACTGGATTCCTCAACAGTATTTATTTTATTTCAGATATATTAATATTTGATGGATTATCATATCGATATATGATGGATCGTTGTTGTCGTGATTTACTATTTGGTGTGTAGCATCATTGGACCAAATTTTGGGATTTTAAAATGATTTCAAAGTGATTTTTGAAAGTATACGTTTATAAAATATTTTTGGAATTGATCCAGTTAAAATAAATAAACGTTAGAATTTTTAAAGTTATAAAAATTATGATTTTTGTGAAATACAGTAAAAAAACTGATTTTTGAGAATATGATGCTAACGATTTTATAAAAAAGTTTAATCGGGATTTTAGAATTATTGTGAACAGTTTAAATATAGGATTTATAAAATTTAATTATTTTATGAATCAAAAGAATAAAGTTTTTAAAGGAATTTAAGACGTTTAAAAAGAATAATATGAATTGATTTATATTAAGAGATTTATAAATGGATATTTATAAATTGAAATATGGACATTATAAAACGAGTTTTTATAAATGTTGGAATGAAGTGAAAATGAATTTCATTAATGAATGAAATTTATAGAATTATATAACGGTGAAGTTATAAATGGAATTTTATAAACAATAGGTTTATAAGATTATGAAGTTAAAAGAACGATTTTGTAAAATAATCGTTTTATAAGTATTTAACTTATAATATGAACTTTTAGTTTATAATTAAGTTATAAACTGGAATAGGTTAATAAAAGAATTTATAAAAAGGAAGTTTTTATAAATAAATAGAAATGGAATTTATAAACGTTGTTTTATAAATCCGCAAACAACTTATTCTGATAAGTTAATTGTCATAACTTATTTAATGGAGTTATATTCACATTTTTGAATAGTGGATAATCCTTTAAATAAAATGTATAAAAGGATGAAATGTGTTAACGTAGTATATTCACGTTTTTGAATAGTGAATAATATGTTAAAAAAAAAATTGTTTTGAATGTGATATTTCAAATAGAATTAAAACGATCTAACGATGTTTTAATTGTGTTGAGATTCGAAACCATAGATTTCAACATTGATTGTTGAAATAGATGTTTCGAGAAATAAAAAGGAAATGGTGGACTATAACACGGTTGTTATAGTAAATGATTTCCAAAAGGAAATGTTTTGTATAGTATTGGGATTTATATATCTATTTTAATTTCGAATCCCTATACTAGTGATTTTGGGTTGTCGTAACGATGTTTTACGCAACATTCGTTTTGGCCCAAATAAATATGTTTAAGTGAATGATTTCCTTAATAGAATGAAATATATACTTAATCTCGATTTAAGTATATTGAATATTTTCTAAGTGTTGAAAATAAAAAGATTTGTGAATTACTTATTTTTAATAAGTATGGAATTGTTTTCCAATATGAAGTGAATAATTAGAATTTATCTTTTTGAAGATAAATTGAAGATGAATAATTGAAATCGAATATTCATAGATATTTTGGATTATAAATTCACTAAGGAATTTATAAAAGAAAGTGGAATTTGTTTAAAAATAAATATTGATTTATTTTTGAAGTATGAAATAATATATCTTGTAAAGATATTTTGGAAAATAAAGGATTTTGGAAAATTATTTGGAAACTGGTGATGTGTGCATATTCAGTGATAGTTCAATAACCGACTATCAATATTTCCCTTTGAATGGGTAATTGATGTGATTTGTTTGAATGTAAATGCTACACTTATTTTTGAATAAGCGCTCACTATTCGGGTTAACCGGGAAAGGACCATGGGGTCGTATAACCCATTCCGAATATGTGATACGTCGTTGTAAATTGCATTGAAGATCGGTGTTGAAGACCGAGTATTTGTGAAAGCGATAGGATGA
Organism: Allium cepa; assembly: GCA_030765085.1. NCBI lineage: Eukaryota > Viridiplantae > Streptophyta > Magnoliopsida > Asparagales > Amaryllidaceae > Allium > Allium cepa. Next base: position 757,111,934 of record CM060939.1, on the reverse strand, counting down.
CCTATCGATTGTCTCTGCACTGGGTAGCTCCTGGTATAGAGATCTCCTAAGTGATGGGAAATTCGATCGGGATTGTGAATACCCGGATTTGCAAGGGCTTCGTAAGAAGTGCCTTCGGTTTTGTTCGAGCCCGGAACAGACTTGTATGGATTGTATGTCTGACATTACAAGTTGAGATATAAAGCCAATTTCTTTCAAATATATTTCTGTTGGTGGCGGAGAATTTATTCTTTTAGCTTAACACCCTTCTCTGAGACGTATGAGCTCAGAGGTTATATAGTTGAAGTTATCAGCGATATATTCCCAATTTGGTAATGTGACATGCTGAGTGATGCTGAAATGATCATTGTGTTGATTATTTGTGATAGGATCGTTTATTTGATCGTCTATCCTTGTGATCATTGTGTTGATCATTTGTTGACCCAAAGCATGGCTTTTGTATAAAGTATGTTTTTGTGGACGTGAATTCGTCGAGCCTCACACCCCGTGAATGGTCAAAACAGGAAAGAAGCAGCAAGGTTATGAGGGGTAGCACCCTTTAGGATGTGTCCATTTCCTTCTGGAAAAGGGTGGTATCATGGTATGGAGCCCAGATACTTACTCATGTTGAAAACACTTTATGATTGTGTGAATTGATTACGAGCGCTCGGTTGATAAAGGTCCCAAAGGACCGGGGGATGGCATATTCGGTCAGTTGTTACTCAGTTAGGAGTAACCCGGCCTTGTGTTGGTAGAGATCCGGTTTGGTTCTCGGGGATGTCCATCCAGAGGCATTCTCATGTGGCAATGGGAAGTTCCTTGGCCTGACCATTTGTTGGAAATCCAATGCCCAATACGAAACTTGTACGGTATTAGTTGTAGAACCTGCCATTCACTTATGGTGGTCACCACTGTTTGGATGGTAGCTATAGTAGGCATAGTTCGAAATGTCTATGCTGGCTAAGATTTATATTCTACTTTCGAAATAAATTTTTCCTACACTATACACTAATAATAATAAAAAATGTTCTTTTAAATGCGTATCAAGCATCTTTGACTATCATAAGGAGAAATCTCCTCCGATTCTGCGTTTGCATGTGTGTGTGTGCGGGAGGCCTTATGGTAGTCCCATTTTTAAAAGCATTGCGAATTGAATTTAAAAATATTCCTCTATTTTGATTTCAAAGATAAATAAACTGTTTTGAGTTCTCACACCAGTCGCATGACTGACTCGAAGTTTATTGTTTTCCTTCCTAAACTCTGGGTGCCCACCAATTTCCACACGGGCAGTTAAGAGTTAGGTTTATCAGGATATTCTGGATATTCTGGATATTCTGGAGTTGCTGGAGGCAAGCTGGATGGCATGGCGTATTACTAGTTTATATAGTATTTCTTTTCCGCTGCACTGTTTATTGTTGTATATTGTTGTACACTCTGATGATATGATGTAATGAAATGTAATAACTGATATAGTTCTTTGTGTAAAGATTATTCATTTATTATTATATGTTGTTCCGCTGCGAATTGTGAGATTCTGTTGTTGTTCTGTTGTTCCCTTTTTGTCCCGTTCTATTTTTAAAATTCTCCTATCTTCTGTTTTCAAATTCTCTATCTTATTCTCTTTCTTTCTCTATTTTCTATCTTCTTCTCTCTTCTTCTGTTTCTTTTCTTTTTAAAACCCCATAACATTCCGTGTTTTTGGCCTTCGATTTCTCGGCAGTCGATAAAGTGAGTGTCGATGTCGAATTTTCGAAAGTCGAAAACCCGCGTACGTTACATGTAGAAGATAGCTTTTTCGAATCCAGCTATTAAATTAATTTTCGATATAATTTTCGGCACGTTTTCAATCCGTACGGTCACATGACAACCCCAAATGCTACGAAAATTGAAATCTGATAATAATACAGTATTACGGATCCAACGGAACTCGTTTTGTCGAAATCTGAGACTGTGTCACGGAAGGCTATTTTTAAATTCAATTTAAACGATAAAATTTCAAACTGAACAAAACAGTTTTAATTCAACTTTTAAAGTTCTATTATCTCCAGTATTGTCAATATGAATTTTCTAAGCGTTTAAAATATTTTTAACAAGCCTGGAACATCCATATTTAAATTTTTTTCCAATTTCCAATTATTCAATTCAATAATTTAATTGCCAAATAAATAGTGATATTTGAAATTCAAGTTAAACTAACATTCAAATATTTAAATTCAATCAAATATTATAATTTCAAATGTCAAAAATTCTAGGTCGTCACACATGGGCATGGCTGCTGGCTGAGACAGGACGGGATGAGTTGACAGTTGATAAGGAGAATGCTATTTTCGAGTCTGTCATGGATCCACCATCCCGCAGCAGGCGATATTGATTTGGGAACCAAGCGGTAATTTTTAGAAAATAAACTAAATTCATATATTGCATATTTTTCAATTAAAGTTATTTAAATTATGTTTATGATGTTGGAGGCAATATAACAATTTATTTTCATTCGCAGGCTAGGACATCATAGAAGGCGTATAAATTGACTCAAGGCAAAGAAATAATTGCAGAGCTTCGAGCCCAGATCGCCGAGCTACGGGAGCATGATCGCCGTCGTGCGACACAAATAGAGTAGTGGAACCAGTGCTTGGCGGAGTATATAGAGCAGCATGGAAGGTTTCCTTCGTCGGGTGGCTCTGCAGGGGATGATGAGTGATGTTAGATATGTTCTATTATGTTTTTTTGTATATATATACGCTTCGAGTGGGTGATACATTTTGATGGATTGTGCATTATTTTGTGCGCATTTGGATGTTGCTTTTTTGAATTATGTTGGATTTGCATATGAATTTTTTGAATGAAATATTATGTATGGTTATTTATATGGTTAGTGGTTTATATGTGCTTGAAAAAAGGAGCTGTTATGTGCACTGATGGATGTGTAGTGGCTGGAATGGCACAGACTCAAATTCAGGAGAGAGAAAATCCAGAATTCCGACGGCTACTAACGGCTACAGATGGCTTATTGGTCATGACCTTGCAACGGCTACCGACGTCGCTCCACGGCAAATTCCGACCATTCCTGACAGCCTCGAACGGCTATTTGGTCATACATGTTTGCCATGTGGCCAACGTGGCCACCGGAAACGGTCACAAATTGCCGTTGGAGGCCGTCGGAAATTTGCCGTCGTTGCCATCGGAAGTCGTTACGAAATGAGATTCGTATACCAACGACTCTTTCTACGGTTTCCGACTGCCATCTACGGCTAGTTGCCATCGAAAATCACTGTTGTTCTTGTAGTGTAATTGGCTTGTTAACCAGACTGATCAAAAATCTTGCGGAACAGCTCTTCAAAAGGTTCCATTCTTTTCTGTTCTCATAGCACACGCAGCCTGCACTAATGGAGCAGTACTAACTGCTTTTTTTGCAAGTATTTTCCCCACATCAGATTTAATATGGATATTACAAATCCACGTGAGCACTAATCAGTGCAATCAAGACTTAAGAGGCAACAAGAAGATAGTACAGACCAAGAAGAACACAAGACTTAAGAGGCACTCGGTATTGCCATTTACCTACGAGAGAGTCAGTATATGATGTAAATTAAGATTCTCCAAAAAAATTATGGTCGTAACAATGATTCCAAGTCTAACATTTCTACCTAGAGCATCATTCAAATAATTAGTTTCATTATTTTCAAATTCAAATAGCAACATCAAATAAGATATGGTGCAATAATTTGGCAAGATTCAACCACTTTGAAATAGACCACTGAACAAAAAGGAATGTCTATTAAGGCTTGTAAAACAAATCATACAAAAACAACACATTCTTGTAACTAAATGGTTAGGTAGGATAGTGTTCTCTGCATGGTTCTAACTTGTGCGATAGTGATTCCAAAATAAAGCTTTATTTATACGTCGCAAGAAAAACACAGTAAAAGCTACATAAATACCAAGTCTTCACCTCAAATCAATCATCAATGTCGAAGCCTTTTAAGAAGCAAAATCTCATACTTTATCATGGCTCACGATAGGGAGGTGACCAAGTTAGGAGTAATATCTTCATTATTGAGGTATTGACCGTTACAGTAAAGTTACAAGCATAGTAATTTCGAGTACAAAACTCAATCTAAAAGCCAAAATATGAAGTAATAGAAGACATCATTTGGAACATCCCACACAACTATCTACGTATAAATAAGAAAAATATATACACAAAAAAATATTCAAACAAATTAATCACATTTTCAAATCCATGCCATCAAAACATGTTACAACATCCAAAAAACATTCAAATGCCAAAGTATACTCACTCTCGTCGTTGAGTCATATTTATATTAGAAGGTATAAACATCATTATTTACATGTATAATAAGACCTACTACGACTTCATCGCCTTCTTGTATCCATCCAAGTTCATTTCGTCAAACATGTACTTTTTGTCTACTCATGCAAGTAACTAGGAGTACAATTAGGGAAAAATTCGGATCAGGACAAACATACTGGTGTGTCATTCCACTACAACATTAAGTACGAGGATAAATAATTGCATACTTAAAATACTAGAGGTCCGAACTGACTGACGTTGAAGAATCAGCAAAAGGAAATCATATGATGAGACTACACGCATAAAATATTGGAGGTCCGAACCGACTGATGTTGAAGAATCAGCAAAAGGAAATCATATGATGAGACTACACGCATAAAATAATGTACAAAATACCAAAATATCAGTGGGAGTTACCGTCCGATAGCTTGGATCAACGGACATGAAAGGAGCGATCTTTCATATACACTGCTTTGGGTCAATACGGATAGGTTTCAATAACTGAATACATCTAACATAATCCGTATCTCGTCTCGACGTAAGAAAATATGTATTATTTTAGACATATTCAGGTATTAAAATGTATCTGTGTTGATCAAAAGTAGTGTATATGGGAGATCGCTCTTTCCATACTCATTGATCCGAGTTATCAGACTGTAAATTCCCTCTGATATTTCTATTACTAGTGTCGAGACGTTACAGATTGGTATCAAAAAGAAGAGGCAGTGAAAAATATAGTGGTTGGCCCCTTTGCTGTCTGCTAATGAATATATTCATAATAGTGTTGAAGTGACAAAAGATGAAGGTGAGAAGAAGCAGACTGCCATGGTGATGGAACTTTGATTTTCACGAGTTCGGAGAAAGAACGAATGAAGTAACAGTGTTTTTCTTACATTACTCATAAAATATGAACAAAATATGTTCTCTCTGGATCCCTCTACTTTCTTAACAAGTCAAGTATGAGACGTAAAAAACTATGGTATGCTAACTTGTTTGTCACTTGATCACTCTGATTGCTGAACAATGTTTATCGCAAAACCAAAAATACACATTCACTTATTTTATTGTTTGAGAAAATAAGCATATGTAGAATTATTCAATAAAACAATATCGTCAAATGCTTCGTCATTTGTTTAGAAGTTGAATTTTGAATTAAAAGCTCATAACTTTTGTTCCGCAAACAAATTTCCACTCACAACCTTATATCAGTAGATGACAACCTTAAAAACTATATCACCTTTTTTTCATTATAAGCCTTGCCTTGTGCGGCATATAAGCCTTGAGTGTCGTATGTGTTTTTCGTGTTATGTGCAATATTTGAGTGCATCATTTCATTTGTGACACGCCTTGGTGCAAAAGCACAATCGCCGCATTGCACCTGTTGTGCGCCATGGTAGCCTTTCATAGCATTACTATTTTGTTTTGGAAAACGGGAAATGTATACCACATTCTTTGTCCCTTTAACATTTGTACATCCCTTCTATGTTTGCTGTCGTTGACAAGAAAATAAAGTGGGAGAAGAAAAGGAAATTGTATTCATCAGTCCCCTTTATTATTTTTATTTTCACTGTTAGCAGAGAAACTTTGAACATCACTCCTGCTACATTAGAATTATTATATGACCCTTGATCAAGAATGTTATATAAATGGATATAGATAAGTAGATGATTATAGTTCACATATTTTACCATTTTATGGAGAATAATACGTATTATATTATAGCTTTTTGACAATTAAGAGAATATAGAAATATAAAGAAAATACCAAAGAATTATGTCATTATATATTGGACTCATGAACTATGTTACACCAAACTTTTGTGATGCCAGCTCTTGTTATGATGCTATTCCAAAATTTAGATATTGAACTTTTGTTGTATCACCAATTTTTATAAGATACAAGATCTTGTTATCAAACCAATAATTAACTTGATTTAACTTACTGCAAAGAAATGTAAAATAATCATATACTAATTGAAGTTAATCCATTCTTATTGTTTTAACCTTGTAAATCCAATTTCATAAATGCAATTTTCATATGCAGAAAATTAGAATACAAAATCATCACCAAATCATAAACTCAATCATATTTCCAAAGATGTCATTGTTTTAAAACATACCATTAAGATTTAATTTTGAGGTTTTCATCTAACAATTATAAATTCATATCATACACGTATACGTGTGTGTGTCTCTCTATATATACACTAGCGTTAAGGCACTAAATCCGCGCGTGAATTGTTTTTCTACAAACTATATATATTTAACATATTCAATAGAAAAAGATTTGCACAAATATTTTGCCATATTTTTACATCTAAATCATGTGTAGTTGGTTTGAATTTTTATTTTTAAGTTGTAACGCCAAATTTTTTGTTAATTTTAATTTTTACTTGTACTATTAATTAAATAAAGAATGAACTTGTAAAAGATGGTTATTTATTAGATCCTATTTTTAAGTGATATTAAGATTTAGTAATATCTATAGAGCGATGGTCTGAATTTGTAAGCAAATTTTATTTCTTAAATCATTTTTTTAAGTAATATTAAAGAGGTGTTTTTGATAGTTCATGGTAACACCAAAAAAATGTGACACCAAAGGTAATACAACTATTATCAAATATATAACTAAAGAAATGTATATACATATGGAAAAATCGATTTGGACATAAACGTAGATACAACATGGGACACAATAGATCTTGACCATTAGATCTTCCTTTGAATTTCAGCTCTCATATATGACAAAAGAATCGAATGATCAATAATTACTGTTTCTATTTTTGTGCTTTATTTTGTGTTTTAATAGCCGCTCTCTATATATATATTTATGTGTGTGTTGGGTGTGTATAAGGTTTTAATTGCAATAAATATAAACGTTGGTAGGTTCCCACCATAATGCAGTAATACCAGACTACTAGTAAATTCAAAGTACAGTGCTATACAAATAAGCTCGTTGTGTTGATAGGGATTGGTATTCAAACCTTGCAGCTGGCAGTATTATTACAGCCACAGACGAGAAGCCCATTCACCACATGTATGTATAGTGATGAGGAATAAAGGTGCAAGCACAATGTGGATTAAGCAGTAAAATTTTAAAAATATGGGGTGAGAGAGACTCGAACTCTCGACCTCAAGATTACTCAACATTTTAGCTATGAGACCTACACACTAGCCAACTGCGCCACCACCCCAGTTGTTTTCTAAGTACACAAGGAGGCATATGAATGACAAATGAAATAACTGATTTGGTTGCCAACTTCTACCACATCATGGTATAGGTATATATTTGGATAATTTTATTTGACATATCACAATTAGTTATCCATGTTATTCAAATAGACAAGCAGGTTTTACAAATAAGTTAAAAATGTTGTGCCATGAATATTAAGTTTTTTTTTATAATTCCTTTTTATCTACAACAATCTAATATTATAAATGTAATATTTTTGTACAAAATTTGTGGTGTACATGTTTTATTTGTTTTTTCATAATTACATCATCATATGTTTAATGATAGTTCAAAAGAAAATGTGCGATGTAAAATAATCAAAAAAAGACGTTTATAATTTGACTTCAAGGTTTACAGCTAATGGTTGTAAATCTGTACAAATTAAGAATCTTCGGTTAACAAATAAATTACTACCAGAAAAATTAACCTAATGATGTAACTATAATTTCCACAAAACATAATAATCTTCTATTATGAACATGAGTTAAAGATCTGTTTCATGTTACATTATGCATTAATCACTACAAGAATTACCGTTTATAGCAACGGAGGGGGGGGGGGGGCAACGGCCATTGACCAACGGCTTCCAACGGCGAGCAACGACAAACTTTTTCCCGGAATTTTTTAATAACAAAAAACACATGCCGTTGGAAGCCGTTGGATTATTACCGTTGGCGGCCATTGCACGCTGTTGGAAATCCGCGACATACCTGCAGATCACTTTTCTTCTTCCTCATTCACATTCCACCCGAAATCAAACCCAAAAACCCCAATTTTCCCACCCTAAAAAATTTCCAACCCCATTTTATCACATTCTACACGTTCTAGCATCCCCATTTTCGTTTGCAAGCTTCACAACCTCCAAAGTCAGGTATTATTTGCTAAAACCCTAATTTTGTTAAATTTTTAATTTTAGGTTAAATTGGTAATTTTTGTGTATGTATTGTGCTATTGTTTATGTAGTGTAGTGTATTGTATCTTAATTATTGTTCTTAAACTAATTATTGCATGTTTAACTATGATTTGTTAAATTAGGTTTATTATTAAATTAGTTTCGAACTTAATAATTGTTACTAACCTAAGCAAGAACCTCATTTGTTACTATATTGGTGACTGAATTGCGTAAAAGCGTACGTAGAAAGTGATGACATTGACATATAAATTGTTCACTTTTGACATGTTATGATACGATATATACGTGATACATTTTGTGCATGACTGGATGTGATTTGTGATGCGATTATATGTATAACATTGTTTGTTTATTTTATACATTGCGTGCACACACTGGATTTTTTTAAGGAAAAAATCATTATATATGCGTTGATTCAACAAATTGTTTATTGATATAAAAGTTTAAATTTTATGAAAATAAAATTTAAACTTTTATATCGCTAATTTTGAAATTTAAACCCTTAGAGTGTTTCTGGCCCTGTCTGATAAGTAGTATATGATCGTTGTGTGGATATTCTTTTTTTAACAGAATGGACATCTATACTCATCGTATACAGTATTTGTTGGATTTGTCCATGTATTGGACAAGTTATAAAAACAATAACATAATTAAATCTCGTAAATCATTTCAGTTTAAACGGTTCGCAAAATTTCGGCAGCGCTTCCTTTTATGTTCCCTGTGTACACGAAATTGTGTACTGTTCAGGGAATTAAAGCGAAGTGCTGTCGAAATTTTGTTCAATCGTTTAAATTGAAATGATTTATGCGATTTAATTACGTTATTGTATTTGTAATGGGAGGTAGGATGACCCATCAACAAAGTGTCAATGATCAATTAATATCAAATTCGCTAATAAAATTGTTTAAATAGAATATAATGTTCATTTCAAAATAAGCTTTAAGTATTATTTTAACAGATATAACATAAACAAGAAAAATGTTTATAAAATTGTTTTAATAAAAAATGTCAATGCAAATTTATATCATATTTTTTAATTATATACGTAGGCAAATGGACAATTATTTTACTGATCGGAGCTGGATGTACAAAAAATGAAGGGTCGATACTGACGGCTCAACAAGTGAACATTTTATTAATGGTGTTAGCGTATTTATGGATTTTGCTTTAGGTAATAACGGAAACTACAGAGAAATCCGTTGTCCATGTAGTAAATGCAAACTGTTAAAGCATTTGACACCACAAATGGTTAGGGTTCATTTGCGTTAGTACGGTTTCGTGTCGAACTATTTGATTTGAGATCGTCATAGGGAACAATTAGCATCTAATCTTGTACAAGATGAGGAGGTGGTGAGTAATGAAATTGGTACGACAAATCTTGTAGAACATATGGTTGAAGATGCTGCACGTTCAATGTTTCCTGTTCCTCAATTAACTGATGACGATGGTAATGCTAAAGAAGAACCAAATATTGGGGCAAAAAATATATATGATTTGTTAGATGCCGTGAAAAACCCCTTTGGGAAGGCTTCACAAGCGGAACCCAATTATCAGTAACTGCTGAATAAATTGCGATGAAATCCAAATACAACCTCACAAAATCTGGATTTACGGCTGTTGTACAAGCTGCGAAACGACATATGCCTCATAATAATCTAATGTGCGAAAATCATTACGAAGTAAAAAAACTGATGTCGGCTTTCGGTTTACCGTATCAAAAAATAGATATATGTCTAAAGGGTTGCATGTTGTTTTGGAAAGAAGATATCCACCTTAGAAATTGTAAAATATGTAATCAGGAAAGATACAAACCAAGAAAGAAAAAGGGAAAGGAAGTCCCGTATAAGCTTATGAATTATTTACCAATTACTCCTAGACTTCAAAGCTTATATGCATCTTTTGTAACTGCGCAACATATGAGATGGCACGGTGTGAGAACACAGGAAGAAGGTACGTTAACACATCCAGCTGATGGGGAAGCATGGAAGCATTTTGACCAGAAATATCCTTGCATCCGAAATTCGTAATGTTAGACTTGGTTTATGTACGGATGGATTTTCCCCATTCTCTCAATTTGGTTCGAAATATTCGTCCTGTCCTATAATTGTCACACCTTATAATTTACCTCATTGGATGTGTATGAAAACTCCATATATGTTTCTTATAGTTGTCGTCCCTAGTCCCGATGATTCGACACAAGGAATCGATGTTTATTTACAACCATTGATTGATGAATTAAAAAAATTGTGGTACGAGGGAGTAGAGACATATGATATTTTCCAAAAAAAGAACTTTCGCATGTATGCTTCTATATTATGGACAATCAGCGATTTTCCTGCATATGCAATGCTTTCAGGTTGGAGTACGGCCGGTCGTCTAGCTTGTTCTTATTGCATGGAAGAAACACGAGCAATTTTTTTACCTCATGGAAAGAAAGTTTCGTGGTTTGACTGTCATCGATGTTTTATTCATATTAATCATCCTTTTAGAAGAGATAAAAAAACTTTACAGCTAATAGACATGAAACTTTGAGACCACCTACGGTTTGGTTAAGCGAAGAAATTTATGAACTTGTAAAGGATTATCCAAAAATACATGAAACCGGAGAACAAATTGAAATTCAAGGTAAATCATTGATTCATAACTGGTGCAAATAGAGCATATTTTGAGAATTGCCTTATTGGAAAAATCTCTTGATTCGTCATAATATTGACGTGATGCATAATGAGAAAAACGTGTTTGATAATCTGTTTAATACAATTTTGAATGTTATAGGGAAGACGAAAGATGGTTTGAAATCAAGACGTGATAACGAAGTAATATGTAATCGTCCTGAGCTTCATATAAAGCCAAATGACACAAAAGGGCCAAAAGCTTGCTATGAGCTAGACAATAATCAAGTTAAATTACTTTTAAAATGGGTGGAAGGATTAAGATTCCCAGATGGCATATCTTCTAATCTTTGTAGATGTGTTGACTATAAGAATAATAAACTTAGCGGGATGAAAAGTCATGATTGTCATGTTATGATGGAAAATTTCTTACCCGTCGCTTTTAAAGAACTGTTGCCCATAAAAGTTTGGACTGTTGTAACAGAACTTAGTCTGTTTTATAAAGAGATTTGTTCAACTACATTAAAATTTGATCGTCTACGTAAACTTGAGGAAGAAATCCCGATATTGCTTTGCAGACTGGAAAAAATATTTCCTCCAGGTTTTTTCAATGTTATGGAGCATTAACCTATTCATCTTCCATTTGAAGCACGTCTTCGAGGGCCTGTGCAATATGGATGGATGTATCCATTTGAAATGTATATTAATATTTAGTTTATTACATATTGGTTTAATTAAATGTATAAAAAAATTAATTTAAAATAATTTTTGCAAGGTATTTAAATCATCTAAAGAAAAAAGTTAGACAGAAAGCTCGAGTTGAAGGTTCGATTTGCAAATCGTACATCGAAGAAGAAGCTTCGTTTTTTCTCTCACTATTTCAACGACCATGTGAACATATCATTTGAAAGTGCTACACGTAATGATGAAGGCATTGATGAAGATGATTGTCAAGCAACTTTATCTATTTTTAAAAAAACTGGTCGGCCTGCTGATAAATGTGTGGAAGTATGGTTGGATGATAGAGATTATCAAGTAGCACACACGTACATTCTTCTCAACTGTTCCGAAGTTGCACCATTTATTTGGTAATATATCTACACATACGTCTACACATGCATCTCATCTACACATATGTATACACAAATATGCACACATGTATTTTAATCATAATGCAACATTTGTTCTATAATTGCAGTATTTACAAATCACAACATCCAAACGACGATATCGGTAAAGAATTTGCTGTTTGGTTTCCTAACTACGTTTTTGATACAACAAATTGTGTTGTAGATGAAGGATTGAAACATTTAGTTATGGGACCAAAAAGGATAGTCAAGACATATCCAATATTCTTTGTCAACGGATATAAATTTAGTACCAAAGAATACGGTGCCGAAAAATCAACTAACAATACTGGTGTATTTGTCAAAGGTAGTGATGATCCAAATGATCACATAAATGACTTTTATGGCGTGCTGACCCGGATTTTGCAGTTGACATATTTCACCCGACCCGTCGAAGAAGTATTTTTGTTTAAATGCATCTAGTTCAGCAACGTTCCAGGTTCTGGAATAAACGTGGATCCAAAATATAATCTTATAGAAATAAAACATACTTTGAGGTATTATAAGTACGATCCTTTTGTACTTGCCAAACAAGCTCTTCAAGTTTATTATGCTCCTTACCAATCTTTAAGAAGAGATAAAATAGATTGGTCGGCTGTTTTTAAAACCAAACCAAGGTTTACATTTGAAGGACGGAATATTCCTGAACAACAAGCTTACCAAGCAGATATCGAGGAAAATAGAGGAATAATAGTAACCGACGATCAAATAGATTTTGGACCTCTAAACTATGAATCAAATGCATTAATTGAAGCATTTGAGAGTATAAAGGAACAAAATATAGAGTGCGAAGAAGAGTCTGAATCCGAAAGCGATGATGATTGATCACTAATCAATATTTTGAGAAGGTAATTTTCTTTCATTTTTTTGTTTCCAAAGTAATTTTATATGATATGTATCACATAGTCTCTTTTATGTTATGCCATAATGTATGTTACGCTATGTTCATTATTCTGACACCATTTGCATATTAAATTAATCAATGTTACTCTTGCTTTTCTTTATAATATGATTTCATATAGGTATGTCGGGACGTAGACGTTCACACTCTGGATCTTCCAGCTCACAAAGAGGTAATGATGCTGGTCCTTCACAGCCGGGTGTTTGGCCTATGGTATGGCTGAAACCCAAAGCCGATGGCAGGTAAGTATAAAGTTTCAAAATTAAATTTTATTCCATACAATCTTTTATCAAATATATATAGTAGTAACGGAGTATTAAATGATTTTTTCCTGTTTTACACAGCGGTGGGTTTTCGTTGGAGCCTTCTAGCATAGTGCTCACGATCTCGCGACGGGCGTATATGGCTCGTATGACCTCGTGTTGGCCGAGGTGGACTGCGATACCAGAGGGGATGCGGGAGGCTATCTGGCAAGACTTTTTGGTATGTGTGGTATATCAATTATTGCCTTATGTAGTCATGTACATTATGTCAATTCATGTTTGCACTATTTATAGCAACTGTATAACTCATATTTTTTCAAACGTGCAGGGGGAAGTGGACTTGGCCGATTCTAATGTTTCTGTTGTCCGGCACCATTGGAGCAGCAAAATTGCAAAAAGCTATCGCAAAACAATAAACAACATCAAAACATCAGGAAAGAGGCCTCATTAGATGAGTGAAGCTGTCTTTGATGAGTTCGCCACCTGGTGGAGCAACGAGGATTTTGTGGTAAATCTATCATATATTTAATTTAAATTGTTTGACGCAAATAATATATAAATAATTAAAACTGTCAAAACAATTTTTTTTTCAATTTAAATTTGCAGAGGCAGTCCGAGAGGAATTCTGCAAACAGGAGCAGGAACCCCGTTACACATCGCGGTGGTTCCAAGTCTTTCCAGCATCACCGGGAAGATTTGGTAAAATTATTAAATAAGATAAATAGTTAATTATTTTAAGTTTTAATTTGTTAAAATATAAATAATGTATATTTATATATGCATATTTCAGGAGAAACAACGCGGGGGGCTGTTAGTTATTGGGATGTGTTTACCCATACACATGCATTGCCTCAGGTCGATGGTTCCGGCGCAGTTTCTTACTCTTGGGACCACGATGACAAAGCGCGTGCTGCCTATGTAAGTATAACATAAGTAACTAAAACTTACAAGTTAAATGAAATAACGTTAACTAAATTCAATTATATTTTGAATAACAGCAAAAGTTCCAGGAAGCGCGGACATCCTTACTTGAGGAAACGGGACGAGCTCACTTGACCCCCAATGAGGAGGACGCCATTTTTGAGTCTATCATGGATCCAGTGACCCGCGACAGACGCCACGGATATGGAAGCCAATCGGTAATTTTAAGTCAAATTTTAAAATAATTATTCTGATTAATTAGTGTGTTAATCATATGTGTGTGTTAATTATTAGTGTGTGTTAATCAATTCTTTAATTGGCTTGAATTCGGGTTTAAGTTAGTAAATATCCTTATACTAGTGTATTCCATTCATATTTTGAACTATCATGATTTAGTTTGTTTTATGAATTTGTAGTGAATATATATATATATATATATATATATATATATATACACACACATATGTTAGTTAATTTGCAATTATTTTAATACTAATTTTTTAGTGTAGTTGATAATTTAAATTTGTTTACAGGTTCAGACGGCCCAAAGAGAATATCAAAAGGCTCAAGATAAGGAAGAGATTGCGCAGCTACGAGCCGAGCTTGCCGAGATGCAGGAACGCAATTTGCTGCATGAAGCAAGGACGGAGGAGTTGAACCGGCGTATGACGGAGTGCATCGCACAGTAAGGACAACCTCCTTCATCTGGTGGTTTTGGTGGGAATGATTTAGGTATGTTTTGTTATTGGCATGTATATTTTGGAGTTGGTGAGAATTTGATACATTCTGATGGTTTCTGTGTATATTTGGATTTGATACATTCTGATGGTTTGGTTGTGGATGTTGGTTTGGATTTGTTGATGTTGGTTTGGATTTTTTGATGTTGTTTATGTTGTGTTATGTTTGGATATTGGTTTATGTTGAAATATATGCATGATTTGGTTATATATATATATATGTTTGGATATGTTTTGATATAGTTGTTATATATATATGCTCGAAATGGAGCTGTTTTTGTATAATTATGGATGTGTGTGGCTAGAAGCAAGCACTGCTGGTTTTAGAAAAAAAATTATACCCAGATTTCCAATGGCGGCCAACGGCCAAACCGTCCGACGGCTTCCAACGGCCTCCAATGGCAAATTCCAACGCATTTCAATGGATTTTAAACGATAGTTTGGTCAACAGGATTTGCCATGTTGGCAAACTTTTCGTTGGAAGCCGTTGGTATATCTCCGTTGATGTCGTTGGAAGCTGTTGAAATGTATACCAACGGCATTTCCAACGGCCTCCAACGGCTTTCCAACGGCCGGCCGCTGTTGGAAAGAGCCGTTTCTCTTGTAGTGAATGTTTTTGCCAAATACATGCACATATGGTTAATTTACAACTAAATGCATGGTTTTTTCCTAATATACACAAACACGTATAAATATGGTGAAAATAGAAAATATGATTTGATTTACACCAAAATGGTGATCTTAAATACATCGCTTTCAAAATTATGGTTGGACATTGGATTATGTTTAAGATTTTAATTCCCGTAAATATAACCATTGGTCGGTTCCCACCATAAAGCAGTAATATCAGACTACTAGTTAACTCAAATAACAGTGATATAAAGCAAACAACTTAATTATGATGATAGGTATTGGTATTCAAACCTTGCATTTGGCAATATTATTACAGCTGTAGAAGATGTCAGTTCGCCACATTAGCATCTGAAGCCCATCCACCATCACTTCTCTGCTTAGACATTTCCTTATAATTAGCTAGCAATTTGCAGACACATGGCATGGACTTTTTAAAATGTAATCCAATGACATTCACAATCATGTTGGACTATATTTACAATGAAAAAGTTCTAGTTTTCAGTTCTCCTTTTTGAGAGATAACTAGAACTTCAGTTCCAATTTTACTCTAAAACTGGAATAATGAATGAAGTGATACGATCTTCATCAATATATAGGTCAAACATTTTCCATTGAATTACCTTGTAGATGTCTACAGCTATGAAGTTGGGGCCCATTCAGCAGATGCATGATGGAAAGTATTCACCATGTCCTTAAGAAGGGCAAAATTGTCTTTACAAGCAGTAACTAAATCAGGTCGTCGTGGTGTTCATTGAAGCCGATTGCGCGTGATTAGGACACAAACCATCTATCACTCCCCATTCCCATCTGCAAATTTTGATTACAAATATCATGTATTAAGAAAATAATACAAATAATTTAGTGTTATTACCTCCACACCATCCCATATAAAAGGACATTTTGGGTTATTTTGCCCTAAAATATGTGATGTTTAGTGACTGATATTAATCTGAAACTATGTCAAAAGTAAATAAAATGGGCGGTTGTTGTTTTCATAAGAATTGGGTCGCTTAAAGATTATGCCCAAACTCAGAACAACTTTCCTTTATGGGACAGTATAGTGTCATATACTCATACCAGTGCAAATGAGTGAATATGCACTTTTCTTAGTGTCATATACTCATATATTGTTTTCTTTACTGCTCTGAAATGTCCATAATGATTGACTAGCAAGTGACTACATTGTCTGATCAAAGAAACCTTGGTTGTTTGAGATATAACCATATTTGTAAATACGTAAATTTATGATGCTTTGAGTTACTTAAAGCATGAGCTTCATACCCAACACAAGTCACGTGAATTTAGACATAAAAACCTGTTTTAAGTTTTAAACAATTCCTAAAAATTGATCAAGGAACCAGAACAATTAATCGTGCATGGATTCTTTTCTTACAAGCCAATCCTACATAAACGGATATGTATTAAATATTAATAATACACTCATTTTACTATGTAGAATTAAAAGTCCATGTTTTTGCAATTTACACAAACCAGGAACTATTCAATTTGTAGTATGAAGATATATCAGTTGTTGCATAATTGCATGTGCAGTACAATGTGAGAACATTGGAGAGGTGTTAATACACTCATACATGATTATGATATGTAGAACTCTTCATGATTAATTGAGCTAAAACAAAATCGGGTCCTATAATTCATGATAAATTATTTAACTTAGTGATGAGCACTTTGTATTTTTTATGCATTATATAAGTATACTTTAAGCGGTCTTCATTATGACAACAATTAGTCAAAATATGCAATTTGCTAAGTCCACCAATACAGTATGCTTGTGTGATTTGCGACGTATTCTGTGTTCTTTCCTACTTCAATTCCATGTAGAAATAAAGAATGTTAACACTGCTACTTATTATTATACTTTAGTATATCAGTCAAACTATAGTTAGTGAGCAGTACTATTAGTACTGCCCCGATCCATTTTCTAGATGTGTACAACACTGCTATTAGCAACTCGTATGTATGTATGTGTGTGCATGACATAAAAAATATGACTAAATGTACTTGGTAGTTGGTGCCTTTCTATCGGGATAGAGATATAGTCAGTATACATGAGGTTCACTGACTTAATCCCTGTCCAAGCATAAAATTCCATGTTTATCCCAGCAATTCTAGGAGAATGCTTACAAAGCAAACTAAGTAATACATGTTGGTGTTGCTAAAGTCCATTCACTAGATCTTTGTGTGTTTTTATGTATATATGTATATATGTGTGGATTACATAAAGAAGATAACTAAATGTACTGGATAGTCGGTATCTTTCTATCGGCATAGAGATATAGTCGGTATATGTGGGGTCCACAGACTTGATCCTTGTCCGCATAAAATACAATGTTTTTTCATTAATTCTAAGAAAATAGTTACAGAACAAACCATTTAGGTATTGCTAAAGTTCATTCATTGGATATGTGTGAGTGCATGCGCGCGCAAATGTACATGCGAACGCTTTGTGGGGTATATGTTTATGTATGTATGTGGAGATTTCCTTTGAATGCATATTGAAGACATAAGATATCTTAACAATTAGATATTCCCCTGATTTTCAACTGCAAAGACAAATTTTTTTTATGGTCAATGCTTATTGTGTCAAATTTTGCAGCCTGCAGGACCAACAATGTGTCATATGAGGCCAATATTGATTTTTTTTTCACTATAAGCGAATCTCACAGAATATGAAACCAAACCTTCGCTACCTGAGATAAATTAACAACAATGTTTTCTTTTCATTTTTCCAAGCGTGTAAATAATTTTTTAGTACAACATTGACCATATAGAAAACATTGTCTTGTTTGGGTGCGCCCATATGCAAGTACCAATAATGACTCCATGATAGCAATCAGCAGTATCCATCAGTACCAACCTTATTTGTACTGATTTAGGCATGATCTTAAACTAACTGCTGGGCACTCCAAACAAGCTAATATATGCATTACTAGTTACACCAGTAAACTGCAACGGTCTTTTGCCATTCCCTTGAAATAAACAAGTGATGGATCTCTATGACTTATCTCGAGTAGGTCAATAAGATGATGGCGTAACCACGCAACATCCCTCTTTATTATTACTAAGTATTTTTTTTTCAGTAATATTTGTATTTGTCTTCTACTGGCTTAAGCCCAATAAGTGTGGAGATTCTAAACTGCATAAGCACTCCTATACTCTTATATCTGTTATGGAAAAACAGTATTCAAAATTGTAATCTAATTTTTCTTTTATTTCCCTTCCTTGTTCCGATGTTTATTAATTGTCAACATACCTTTTTAGTTGGTTTGTTTTTTTTCCTTCTGTCAATTACTTCATATATTTCCTTCTTATACTTTTTTCCTTTAATTTCAGTTTTCATAATTATTACATCATTTGCATTATTTCTAATCTCTAGAAAATGAGAGACTAGGAACAATAAGAAAGATGTGATAATTATGAAAAATGGAATAGCATGGATGAATTAAAAAACAACAGTATAAGGTAGGTGATAAAAGATAAAATTTACACAATGAAAAGACTAGCTAAAACGGTAGTTGACAATTCCAATTGTTGTTTAGCTATCAAATGGGAAGAATGTACCATGACAATTCCAATTGTTGTTTAGCTATCAAATGAACTCTTATCAAATATAAAAGTACGAAGTCCATGTATAACTAGATATTGTAAGAAGCGCTGCACAATGGGAAGCTATCACAGTAATAAACAAGAGATTCAACAGGCTATGTTTCCAAAACTAATAGTTACAAGAATTTAGTTGAAAACCATAAAACTTAGAAAGAATTAAAACCTTACGCATTTTTATTTCTGAAGTTTAGATATGCTAATTTGATGTGTGAACTGAATCGAATAGATTACTTGAAATTTTTGTACTATCTTTATTTATTAATTAATGTAAAGACACATGTGTGTGTGGGGTAATGAGTCATGTAGAGCCAACATTAATTTCTCCAACGGGAGTAATTTGATTAAAAAAATAGAGTAAATCGGCATTTTTTTTTATTTCCTATGCTACAGCAGTGCCGATTTGAGCGTGAGAAATAAAAAAAAGCTAGGGTATTTTCCATTTTTATTCAAACGTGGATTTTTAAACGACAATCAAAAAATAGTTTATGGTATAAACGGTTTTCTAAAAATCATTTATACCATAAAAGATTTTTAGTTTGTCGTTTAAACAAATATTCACATGTAATCAAACCTTATGTGCTATAAACCGTTTTTGTTTTCAGAAAACCATTTATATATTTTTATTTTTAATTCTTAAAAAAGTGAACATTTCCTCCTACTAATCTGCGGAAGTGTGGAATCAATATTTTTATTTCATTCCCTCACCTTAAAAACGACTCCCCTCCCAGAGACGCTCTTAGTGAATTTTACAAAATGTGGAACCAACTTTTCACTACTTGGCAAACTAACAACATTGTTTTCTTCTCATTTTTCCAAGCATATAAATAAAAAAATTAGTGCAATATTGAAAGAAGATCTCTGAAACCCACATACAAAAAATATACACATTGCGCCGTTTGTGTGCCTCTGTATGCTAGTACTAATAATGCCTCTATGATAACAATCAGATGCTTTTAGCGGTACCAATGTTATTTGTCCCGATCTGGGCATGATCTTAAACTAACAATCGGGAGCTCCAAACAAGCTAACATATGCATTACTCATTACACCAATAAATTGTGACAATCTTTTGCCATTCCCCTGAAATAAACATGTGATGGATCTATGGCTTATCTCTAGTAAGTCAATTAGATGATGATTTAACCGTGCAACTTCCATCTTTATTATTAACAAGTGTTTTTTTCTAGTAATTATCCGTCTTCAACTAGTTTAAGCCCAATAAGTGTGGAGATTCTAAACTACATAAGCGCTCCAATACTCTTATATCTGTTTTGGAAAAACAGTATTCGAAATTGTAATCTAAATTTTCTTTTATTTCCCTTCCTTGTTCCGATGTTTATTAATCGTCAACAAACCTTTTTAGCGTTTTTTTCCCTTCTGTCGATTACTTTAATTTCATATATTTCCTTCTTATACTTTTTTCCTTTAATTTCAGTTTTCATAATTGTTACATCATTTGTATTATTTCTAATCTCTAGAAAATGAGAGACTAGGAGCAATAAGAAAGATGTGATAATTATGAAAAATGGAATAATATGGATGAACTAAAAAACAACGGTATAAGTTAGGTGATAAAAGATAGAATTTACACAGGGAAATGACTAGCTAAAACGGTAGTTGACAATCAAACAAATAGTAGAAATGAAGGGAACTAAAAAGGAAACAGAGATTACAATTTTGATTATTTATTTTCTGTACAAGAGTACGGGAGTGTTTCATAACTGCCTTTGCACAACAAAGGAGCTTAAAGAAATATAAACCAAATACCAATATTATAGTGAAAAAACATGTTACTGACAGAATTCTAATCGCTGAATTTCCAGTTTAATTTGATTGTTATCATCCTAAATTGGAAGCATTCAGCATGCTTGCTAGTGACAACATGTATGTAGCTAACTTGCCATGTGCATGTAGGCATAAATGTACCATGACAATTCCAATTGTTGTTTAGCCATCAAATGATATCTTATCAACTATACAAGTACAAAGTCCATGTATAACTAGATATTGTAAGAAGCACAACACAATGAGAAGTAACAGTAATAAACAAGAGATTCAACGAGTTACGTTTCCAATACTGATCGGTACAAGAATTTAATTGAAAAATATAAAACTGAGAAGAAACCTTACGCATTTTGGTTTCAGAAGTTTAAATTAGGCTTCTTTGATGGGTGAACAAGATCTAATAGATTATTCGAATCATTATGCGACCTCATGAATTATATATTTCTATGACCGATTACAAGAATTAAAATCTAGGGTTTTTGCAGCGAAGAAGAAAAGCGGGAGTTTCGTGTTCTGGATAACGGGCTGCACTATAAATTGGCCCTTGTTCCCCTAGTTGTAAATTGGTCCATGCTAGGAGAACTTGCTGAAAGGATGGTTAGAAACTTAGATCCAAGGCAACACGCCACTTCTTGTCTTTTCCGCTTGTGTATTTAAAAAGAAAGAAAAATGTTATCCAGTCCCCCTAGGGCACATGGTTAAAATTGTAGATTTATCAAAGTATACCCCTTGAATTCCACCTACTACTTTTGTTTGAGGATAAAATAGGTATTTAACTTAGTTACTTTTGTCTTTAGTCTGAAACACTAACATTTATACTAAGTTGCATTTTAAGAGCGCAGAACCATCCTTGAATTTTCGTCAGCCGAACGGTCGGTTTTATATCGTGTCCTTCTCCCACCAGCTCTCCGCTTCATCCTTTTCCTTCATCAAAAAATTTCTATTCTCCCCATCCCTAATCTACTTCTCCCATTTTCTTAGTCCAGAAATCCATCATGGTCGCACCTACTCACGCTTAATAAATAAAACAAAAATCGTAAGTTACTTCCTTAACTCAAAAATAATGGAGATGAATATCGACCGAGGTGGAAACCAACAGTTGCTTCCTTCCTTCTTCTGTATGCAAACTTCCTCCTTAATTTTTTAGTTTGCATACTTCTCCTCAAATCCCCTGTTTATTCAGGTAATTTTCAATTCTTTGAATTGATTGTTTTTTATTTTCAAACCGAATTTAACTCCTTGATATGTTCCATTTGCCTTTGTCTTTATATGCACCTTACATATTTTGATCATAAACTTACAGATTCAGATCTTCACTTATGTTAGTTCTATTCAGTTTGCCTTAGAATATTTATCCATTTTTTTATTGCTGAATTGAGGTTCTTTTGAATTCAGATGGTAGATTTTGAGATTTTATTGTTTTGCACCTGATTGTATCTCTCTTTCTCCGACATAGATGTTTGCTTCATGCCTATCTTGATATCCTCCGATTTGAATTCGATGATTTTTCTCAATAAATGTACCAAGTTTATAGTCTATATGTATAGAGTTCTTTGTAACAAGTTAATTTGAATTTTGTATTTAACTCTTCTTCCTCTGTTTTTTAGTTGATTTCATCAATGTGATTTCTGAATAATTCATACTTTATACTCCTATCCAACTTGCCCTTACTGTATTTTTGTTTCTGGTCATAAAAAAAATTTCACATAAAAATATAAATTTCATGGGATGTCTTTTCCCAAACCAGGAAGTGCTAAAATTGCAAACTATGTAAGTAAGAGGAGAATCATGAACTCAAAGGGTCAAAGATAAGTCCAAATGGAGAGCCACAGATTTGCTTAGCCATGTGGTAATTATTGTTTTCCAATTATGTTTTATAGGAGTTCTTTTAGATATATTTTTCCTTCCTTACTATTATATTTGGTTGGTTCGTAGGATTATGCAAGGAGAATGTAGTTTTTTGTGTGCATTCATGAATGATACGAGGAAAAATGATATTAGTTGTATTTTTTGATTTTTCTCGATATAAAATTTTCGGTGGAAATAAGTAAAGGAAATATTTAAATTGCTTTGATAAATCATTCATTTAAAACTTAGGCATGGTGAGCTTCATTAAAAGAAGTATAACTATTATTAGCTCTAAAGATGTTACTTTTTTTCATTCTCATGTACAATTCATATTGGTTATTAAATGTAAAGGATGACTTCGATTTGAGAGTGTTGCCTTCAACTAATGCTAATAACCAAACCCCTAAATGAGTGGGTTGCAAATCAATTTTCATATTTGCACTCATTGAATCATATTTATTATAAAAATTTAAAGAATGTTAAGCGCTGAATCGATAGGATTAATAAAATTATTTAAAGATGGAGATATCCGAAAACTTTCCAATTTAATTGTCATGTATATTGTATATTTTTGTGTATGTCCATGTTGTAAAAGACTATATATAGTTCTTAACTAATACATCTTGATCCAGATTGCAATGCTCATCAGGATGAACCTTGACGTGGGAGGTTAGTTTCCTAATTGTCATTCTTTCAATTTTTTTACTTCCACTCACATTATAAATTAACTGCAGCAAATATTGATAGCTTTGTGCAACGTAAATTTATTACGCACTCACTGAGGTTTATTTTGCATTTTCTACTATAAACAAATATTTATGTTATGTGGCGACTTTTAGGTTTGATTCATGATGAGTTAGGGATAACTTTAATATGGGTGTCTAACATTTATAAGATGCAAAAATATCAACTGTATAGCTGCAAAAAAAGGATTTGCAAAAGTATGACTTAGTAAGATTACACAATGGAACCATTAAGCTAAATTATGATTGTATATTTTTATACACACACACACTTTTTTAGTGCTTAATTCTTGAAACGTTATTATAAAATATGTAACAAACTATTTACCATAAAAGGGTAATTGATTAATTATAGAAAAATAATCTGAAACTAAAATACTATACAAAATTTAAGCCACGATATGATGGTGAAGTGGAAGCCAAAATTCTTTTTTGATGACATGGTATTTTTCCTGGTAGGACGATTAAAAAAATCCTAAAACTAAAGTGATTGACAGATTTAAATCGTTGTTATATATGGTACTGAAAGAAGAGACATATTGTAAAATGGATAACATTGTTTAGTATGACTTTCCTTATTGAGATGATTGGTGTGCCACGAATTCAATACATTAGGATAGTTGGTATCAACAATAATACAGTAGGATAATGGGTATCAAGCAGGACTATAGCTTTGCATAAATGTTTTAACTGATTAACTATATCAACATCAATAGATACACGTAAGTCCATGAACATATGTTTCGTTTTTGAATGGTCGTCTACATGAGTTAAGTTAATGGATTATTTGAATGATGCTCGAATCTTACATTGTAAGTTGAAGCACTTTAGGATGTTAAGATTAATTATTATTTCACTTCCATAGCGCTCTAGATGGACTAAAATTAACTTGAACAAAAGTACCTTTACACACATTTAATTCCTCTTCACGTTTATTATACTGCTATTGTATTTATATTTTGTTTGATAATATTAAATTTATAAATATACGTAGCCCCAGAATGTTTGAATCAGATTTTAAACAACTTATACATTAGCAACACCAAACATACTAGGGTGCTTACTCAAACCATTTATTATGTCCACCAAGCATTGACATACCAAAACTCCAAGAAGGCTAGAAGTAGAACATAATACTTAGATTTTTTATCAGATGGTATAACTATACAAAATGTAGTGGACATGCATGGCTCTTTAATTCCTTGTGATCCTTCCATATAACTAATTTGCTTAATCACGTCACATCTACTATCATGTGTTACGTTTTAAATCAGTCTTAAACTAATATCATTGTAATTCTACTACAAGTGCAAAAGCCTAATAATAAAGGTGTGTTACTTTGATACATGTATGTATACACACACATGCATGTATATATGTATGTTTGTATGTATGTGTATGTACGTATAAAATCCAAAATTGTTACCAAGGTTGGCTGCTTGAAGTTGTGAATATCTTAACATACCCTCTACGAAACAAGAAAAAATCATAGTTAGGAAGCACCTTTGTTTTTTCATGCAAGTAAATGAATATTTTGACAATTTTTTTTGATTACGATCCATATTTTCTATGTAATGCTTTCCTAATGATGTAGTTTGGGATCCTATTTTCATTATATTACAACGCAGTGTTTCATTGATTATTGATTGTTACAGATCACATAAGGATGATGTACCACAGAGGTTATTGAACATGTTGTGTTACCATCTAGGACTCATGTAAACCAAACATTATCTATTAAAGCTTTTAACCATTGTTACATCTAACCACGAAAATCATAAATGTACGGCATTATTTTTCCTTATTAGTCATTCCAACCACGATTTATACAACACACAACTGCAAATAATCTGTTCAAGTACTTATACAATAACAAGTTTAGAATATGGAATTGTGTCCTACAAAAAATGATATATAACTACTTTTCATTAAATATATTAATATAGAAGAGTCCGTATGCGCGTAGCACGGGTTCAATATATATATATATTCAATATATATATGTATGTATGTATATATATGAGCTAGATTATAGATCCTAACAGCAAAGCAATGTACTTGACTGTCGGAGAATGGAGATATGCAATTCGTTGGGATGGTGAAGTATGTGAATCAAAGGGCGGTTGCTTGATGATGTGACCCGGACAACTGAGGCTGATTGCATGGTGTGCGGATTGCATGATGATAGCATATTGAATATCTAAGGCGCTACTAAGGCTGCAGTGGGTGCTTGATTGAAAAGCGAGCGAGCTTGACTAAAAGCAGGCTAAACTGAAACAACAACAAGTTTTGTTAAGCAAGGCATAGGTCGAGTGGCCTAGCATTCCGGGAAGTCTTGAATTGCAACTTTCTTGGTTAAGATACAGATCCCTGTTATGTGTTTTAACATGTTGCTGAAGCAAGTTAGTGAAACTGGAGCTGCACGTATTGGAACGTGCAAGGGTTATTAGCTTGATAATAACCTTGATAATTAATAGCGAATAATGTTATTACGTTATTTACCAGAAACCATGTTCCCATCTATATTATTGGCTTCTTGATTTTTGACATTTGCAAAAAAAATTTAGATAGAAATATATATAACTTATTGCTAAATTGAAGTTTACAAATTTTTATAGGATGTTGCTATCCTATAGCCACAATGTTTAATGGTTGAACTAAATGATTCCTAAGACAAATTTGAGTTTCCTGTCCTAATATATGGTTACTGAAAGGATTTAGTTAAAACCAACCCTTCTTTGTACTATTGCTTTAAAAGCGTCAAGATAAAACCTTTAAAATATTTATTAAGGTATTAAAACTGCAGGCAATCTTCTTTATTTGCCAAAGTTTGCTCTACCAAAAAATTATTATGTTCATTTGTTATCACACTACTGTCATAAAGACGGACAGCTATATAATTGCTAGCACCATTGTCCCTGTGGTTAAGTGATTCGATTTTGGTCCGAGAGGTCACAAGTTCAAAACTTGCGTAGCGTGGTTCGAACATATGCTGACATGTGATTTATGTCATGTTTCACCATAGTGTATCTGCTGCTTTTTTTCCCTGTTGACGAGTCCGCTTTGCCCTTTTAACTCTTTTGCCGACATATATGTTTAAGAGCATTCGGTTCTATTACTACATTGACCTGATAAGGAGTGTGTATTGATTTTAATGCTTATATTTAATATTGTCATTATGTTTCTAATTTCTTTCTGTAAATAGTATATTCGCTTATTTTTTCAAATAATTTAATTTTCTAATTGCACCAAAACAATTTTTTTCATACTCGTGTGCGAAGCATGGGTTCGCACTAGTTGATAACAAAACCCAAAAAGAAAACACCCTCTCCTTTTTACTTTTCTCCCCTACTACTTTATTATCCACTCATTTCTTTCAATTCTTTTTGTCTTCTAACCTTGCCTGTTACATCTTAGTTATGAAAATAACTCGCCAAAACATTGTTACAACCTATTTCCTCAACCAATGCCACACCCAGTTGATTACAATCCGAGATCGCCATCTCCTCTGTCACGCCGCCGCCTGAAAAATATCGAGCACAACTCCTTCGCATGCGCATTTAGTCGCACATTATACTTGGCCACACATCACCCACGTCGCCTGCTCAGTCAAGGCGTCTGCGCCTTCCTCCCATCAATCACATGCGCAGCCATCCATTCATCGCTCAACCATGGCCACGGCTCCATACGTAGCTGATGGCTATGAACATGAGTGAAATTAATTAACATGTGCACAACATAAATTAACATAGAGATGTTGCGATATAGAGATAGGAATGGAAAATCTCAAATTTATATAATGAAACAATGATACTTTTGAAATTAGAGACCTGAAGAAATGTGCATGTTTGATATAGAGGGGTACTGGTAGCGCCATATGGATCAAATGTGTTTCCAAAACTACTCAATATCATCGATGTACTTGGTTCCTTGTTCTCTGTTTGGACATCTGTAGTACCTACGAAGAACAGAACTTGTTCAAAAAAGAAACAAATTCCTTTAAATCATAATTTGTATAGTTGTATGTGCATATCTCACTGCACTTCTCATATATACGGAACATGTTCAAGGCATATCAATGATGAAGAACTAAAATTAGATGCATTACTGTACATATAATAATACAAATATGATAAAAATAAGTTTTACAAGACAACCTAAATCAGTGGTGCCATCCAAAAATCCATCCGCAGCAGCTGAAGTGCTAAAACAGCATCTTTCTACATGATCTGATTTGCAATTTGATTCAAAATTCCTTGGACTGCCTATTGCATACATAGAAATTACTGAAATTTCTTCAGTAGGAGGTTGAAATAAATTTGAAAGAGAAGAGTTGCTAGAGATGTGACTGATGCACTGGCATATTCTTGATTGATTGTCCTTAACAAAAAGAAAATCTACACCAACAATAGCATCCAGTTTAGAGAAGAATTTTGCAATGAACTTCATACTGTTGCATCCAAGAAAATTCAAGCTCAGAACAAATGCTAACATATGTTATAGATGGAAGGTATATACATGGAGCGCACACGCAAAGATAGCCTAGTTCAAGTTGGCAAGTACTATTTGACAAAGGTGATTTTATTGGGACATCTAATTGATTTAAACCAATTATCATTAAATAAATAGCTTTATTTTAAATAAACGAGTAACCAAAGTTAGCAAAAGGACGCGGGCACAGACACATATAGAGCAACACATAGAGGCTCATAAAGTAAAATAAAATCCAAACGTTGCGACCATTATGGGTTTGCTTGTCTCTAACATTCTTATATGGCTTTACAGCACATCAAAGCTAACGATGACTAAAACACAAGAGCATTTTAGGTAGGTTCCGTTATAACACAATCAAATATACATGCACCTAACTAGAAAGGCAATGGAATATATAAGACAAAAAAGAAATGGACATATGTTACCTGGTCCATGAATCTTTTTTCAGCTGTTGAGAAAGAACAACCGCATCTATCTGAAATGCAAAGATCCTTATTAGAATTACCCACATAAGAATACAATTAAATCATTTATTCGTACAAAAGAAACTCACTTCTTCAGTTCTGTTACCCTTTGCTTTGACAAAATCTAACTCCAATTAAAGTATCGCCAGGTCAAAGTTATCCAGTGGGACAAATCTGATATTACATATAATAATGCATAATAAGAAGAATGGCGACTATAAAGGTACTACATGCGAGCTTGTAAGCAAGCGAAGAAATACAAACAGGCAAAGAATTAAACCTGTTGATGGACATTTGATCATCGGTAGAAACCTTGATAAGGCGTCGTTGGATAGCATTCAAGCCAATTCGGCCTTCGTTAATTTTTTGATGAGCAGTGTGTATTAGTCAAGGATTACTTCCACATTAAAAGTAATTTAAGAATAACTTCACATTATAAATCAATCAACCAAAGATTTACATTACTCAAATTTGCAGCTAGGTCCATTGATTCTATACTGCACGTATAGTACTAATACTTCCAGCTTCAGGATACAAGATTTTATTCAAAATCCAAATTAAATACGAGAGGTTTTGTAAAGAAAAAAATACGGACGAATAAGCCATCTATACCAATATAAGCAAACAAAAAAAATAAAACTAAATCCACTTATCTTCCATGACATGTAGATTTATTTTTATACCTATTTTTGATGTGTTTAATGCTGAACTCTACATCTGGAATGAAATCATACTTCTAAAATGAAAGAAAGTGTCAACCAATCAAAATATATTGCATTTTCACCTCAAAAATCACGTTTAAAAGGATATCATGTCAATGCATAGTGTGATTTCTTTCCCAACGCCTTTATTGATTGCTTTGTTACAACATTTACTTGTTATTACAAAAAATATTTTAATTATTGGGTGTTATATTCAGAACATTTCAACTCTATGGCCCTAATCAACCCAATTATCTAATAATACAAAATTAACATCACAATGAAGCTGGGAATAAAAATCAAGGTTCATACTTCATATAAGGATATCGTAAAGTATACACCAAAAAATCACCAATTACAGCATAAGAACTGTCGGATCCACGACCAGAAAATCTACTCAGGTCATTGAATGAGATAAACGCGCAATTAGTTAAAGCCAGGTCGCTGCCTGGCGCGTTCTCCACGGTCAGCATCATTCTGGATGATAAGGTTGTTGTGTTTCAGATGCAAGTTTTCTGTTACCAGGCTTTGATTATATTTGTTGATTTGAGAAGATCTCCGAAATAGCTACCGGATCCACCATTTTTTTTGCAATTCTGAAAAACAACTTACTCTAAATAAAAACATCAAATCTCAAACAACTAGTTCTTAAAAAAAAACAGCGGCTAGGGAGTTGGGACCAGTGGCTAAGGTGTAAGGGGAAGACGAAGCATCAGTTTGTGCTCAACTAATGCCAAACGGCTCTTGAAAATTCAAAGGAATCGATCAGATTCATTGTAACAGGCACCTTTTATTCCTCAACAGACTATCACTCAAAAGTTTAGAGAAAAGAAAAAAAATAGAGTAGAAGAAGAACCTACAGCAAAGCGAAGAGATGAAAAAAAAATAGAGAGGAAGAAGAACCTACGCTAAGCAAATTAAAGTCAGCATCGTTGAAGTGGTTGTAGTCGGCGTTTGATAATGGGAAATGGATGAAGTGCCGTTAAATTTAAGAAGTGGTTGAATCGACATTGATTTTGGGAGGAAGAGAAAACCCTAAATTAAATTTTATGCGACTGAAATTTGTCTGAAAATGGATGGATAAGCATGAGAAGAGAGTGCACGTCTAAATTACAGAAGACTCCTCTTATTAATAAACTATTTACATTTTTACCAACTACGGTAACACTTATTTGTGTTGCAAAGTTGTTCAGAAAAGTATTTATTTTCACCAACACTTTTCCGGTATCCTAACACTTTTTTACCGTTAGGAGTTTGCAGCATTTATAAGTGTTAGCAACTAACAAATATAAACTGTTGCAAAATCACTGATTTGGTGTAGTGTTATGCAATTGTTGGTTTATTAATTGATGGTTTCGACCGATGCTCTTTGTTTTCGGCGCTTCAAACATGGATCGGAAGTTTGGGTCGTCACAGAAATTGCTAGCATCCCGAACACAGCCACCATCGACGATCAAATCGAATTTAATTTGATGTTATAAATGATTAAGAAGGTAGAGGGGTGATGTGGAATTTTTGGCCAGTATGACATCCCCTATCTGGAGGCTCGAAGCTAAGCACAACAGATGCTTTAGTCATCTATAATATTAACTTCCAGTGACCGAATACGGTAATGTTAATGGTATCCATAATATCAGAAGCACATGAATATGAAAAAAAATCACATATTTTAAAAAGAAAAACATTTTTTTATTCCATTTCCAAAACATGTTCCATATTCAAATTACATAGTCCCATCGCTTTCCCATGTTCAGATAAAATATAGTTATTATATAAATACGCCAAGAGCGACATTTGATGATGCCCCTTGGTTGACCAAAGTACTATATATAGAACACAACAGAATTAATTCAAAATAAAACAACAACCCCTAATTGGCTATCCGTCAACCAATTGCTAGTCATCGGAAGCTTTATTCGCCAATCCTACTAAAACCTATAAACCTCAACCCTCAGCCTACTCAAATCAATTTTGAGCAGTCGAGAGTTTAAGGGGAAACCATAAACTTCAAGTCAGGCATAAAGCCTGGTGTGAATAATACTATACATCTTGGTTATCTGATATTAAGTGAGACCATGCCGCTTAGCGAAACGTGTTTCCCCTCACTAATATCTTTTTTAAAACATATCTTTTGCAAGTTATAATCCTACAACCAAAATTGATTAAATCTGTAAAGTAATATCATGTATATGTACATATTTATCAAATGGACTATCTGTCCATACACTGTAGTTTTGTTTGGCTAACTACTAACCCTTGGCCGACTCAGGCCTACCAGAAAAACATAAAAAATCCAACATATTTAGATACTCCTCTTTTTGACAGTCTATCCTTACTTAGTTCTCCAGTACATGCTGGAATTTTGGATATATTTTAGCTAAGGGTTATTAGCTAAAGTATAGGGTATGACCGCATACTAGTCTCGTCTGGTATTCAAATATCTGAGTCATTTTACTTGGGGTTATCTACCCATAAAATTTTCCTTGAAAATCTTTTATTTCAAGTTGATTTAAACTTTATATAATTCTTTAAACAAGGAAATTATTTATATATACTCTTTGTTGTACTCAAATCACCTTGCCATGTTACTTGTTCTTTACACAAAACATTGTTGATGAAAACGTTTAAACTTTCGAAAGTACCCCTTTCAAAACCTTTGAAAGTATCCCTTTCAATACTAGTAAAACCTTAGGTCGAAGGCCAAAACACACATTTCGAAACCATTCATACTTATCTTTTCGAAAGCAGTGAAATACGTCTCATTCGAAAGCTTTAAAACCTTAGACATCCTATCTTTAAAACACTTAAACATTGCCTTTCGAAAACATTAGAAAACATTTCCTTTTAGACGTTTCGAAACCATTGGGGTACCTCCCCTTAGAAATCTTTCTTTAAAACCTTTCGAAAGCATTAAAACATCAAGCCTTTCGAAAGCATTTGAGTTCAATTTATAACATGTTTAAACACCTTTCGAAACCATTAGAACTATCCCTTTCAAAACCATTTCGGTTCTACCTTTTATAGAGCAAAAGGGTCATTAATACATTTAACTAGAAAGCAACCCTTTTAAAAGCAAAAGCAGACGCATTTTCAATTTAAAACAAAGTATGCTTCGATTCCCACGAAACCTTTGGTTTCGACCTAGTACCTTCCCCTATATCCAGTTCACTATGTACCAGGTATCTGATACCATGTGCATTGGTTTTGATAGAGTCTGAGCTGGAGGTAAGGAGTCGGAAGCCGGGTGCCGGAAGCATTGAAATAAAAAAACATGTTGATTTGACTTTTTAGATTAATCATTTGTACATAACTTGCCTTGTTTGTCAAATTATGATTAGTTTCAAATTTTCTTTTTAAAAGTGCTGCCAATTTTCAGAAATAACAATTTGAATTATTTACAAAATACCGCTTCTCCTTTTTATAAATGTATAAAACATTTAAGTCTCATAACTTAAATAATTTTATATATACTTTAAAACACTTAGGAAAATTCTATAAAAAACCCAGAAAATCATTTTTAATATATTTTTAACATATATAAATTATAGACCCTAAGCCAATATAATTTGGCTGTATTTAATTTTTAACTCAGAGTAGCATTTTCTTCACCGGAAACTTCATATAAATCCATATTAAGAAAATTAGAAACATTGAAGCCCATTTCTAAGTTATTGTTTCCAATCTAAATTTAAGATGTCATACAATAGGGTTTCCATATCAAAATTTATCACAAAATTTGTGTGAATTAGCATAAATCATCAACAACATATAGTTATACAATTTTATCATCCAAAACATGGAAAAACATTTGCAAATAATTTGGATTCATCTGAAAACGGAAAAATATTATAAACTTGAGATGTAGTCATTATACACATTAGTTTTGTGATTAAACATGTGTGATTTGTTCTTGATTAAGTGATTTGATTCTCCCCCTTGAAATCCTAGCTTTTATCTCCTCTTGAGCTTGCTAATGGTGGCCGGACTTAGCTCGTATTTTTGATTTGTGCATATGAAATGAACATGAGTGTTGAGGGGTTAAAGGTTTAGGGTATAAGGATGTGCCTTCTTCCTATTTTGCTCTTGTATATTTTCAAATCTTTTATTCTCTATTTATTCTTTTGTTCGCTTGTTTAACATGGCACGACTACCCCTTATTTAATCACAAATCTCAATCTATTAATCATCTTACCTTATTTTATTTTATTTAACTAACTAAACATCCGAAATAATGTTACTAAAAATATGATATGTTATAGCCAGTAATAGAGATGAAGAGGAGGTTCGAAATCCATAAAGAAAGTGAGGAGATACGAAGGAGAAAAATGCCGATCTGGATACCTATTTCTGTCTTACATTTTCTCCTCCTTTTTAATTCAAATCCAACCTCTCCTTAACCATCATTACGGCCAGCCTACTCTTGCACATTTAATCGAAAATTCAAGCCCCATTATGTGCCTCTAAATCATTTTAAGCCTGACCAATATTCATAGCATTTAAATCTAATTTAAACGTGCACGGATATCGTATATCAATAAGTATATTTATAACTATTATAAATACACCGTTTAATATTTTTCAATGCATCACATTAAATTTTATAATCAAAATTTCATAAATATTTATTAATTTAATTTATTCATTACAATCATAGTTTTCATTTTACAGAAAATATTCATAATAATCTTATAAAAACTATGCCTATTTTTCAATCAGCACGGAAAAACAGTTATTATTTCATAAATAATGTTCAATATGTTTTATGAAAACAATTCTGTAACTTGATGCAACTAATAAGTGTTATATGACACGCTCCCACTGTTTTCGCCATATCTTAATAGCGTACGAAATATAGACCTCCATTCAACCACTTAATATATGTTATTTATTCTATCTACTATAACCAATTTATAGTCGTGAGTTTTTTGATCAAATATTTGAACTCAAAGAAATAAATCTCATAGAAAATAATTTTCCATATGAAAATACATTTTGAAATAGAAATCATATTTCTCATTCTAATGTGAAGTATCTATTATGATTTTAAGATTCTCGTTTCCTGTGTCTCTTCATGAAGCTGAAGTGACCATTCACTCTCTTCATCCGAACTGTATCTTAAGTTACATCTACTCTTGAACATTCACTGCCCTTTTCAAATAGTCGAACCATTCAAAAGGAAATCCTTATTACAAGATCGTAACTAACTCTTTACAAAAGTGAATGTGATCATCCTTAAAGTTTAAGGATATCAAATAAGTTACACTTTACTTAATTTTAAAAAAACTAATATTTCAACGATTGAATTCTTAGATCCATCTTGCAACTCTTAGTCTGGTGTCACATCCTTACCGTTTAAGGATCTTGTAATAAGATCATTATTATATATACAATCTCACACTATGGTTTACTTATTTTGAATGAACTAATTTCATCGAGGTTTCATACATTACGAGTTGCGACCATTCACCATATAACATTTATATATGATTGAAAATGGATCAAATATTCATATCATTTTACAGAATTTAGAGTTCGAAACTCATTAAAGACAATACACATAAGTAGCGCAGTTACAAACATATTTAGTAGTTGTATAGTTAGACGGTTGCATGGGTCAACATGCAAAAATTTATTGGTAAGTTTATTGTACATTTCTATCTGTCAATCTTAATTTATTTCTTTAGTATATTTTAATTGATAAATATCTTATGAATTATATTAATTGCACAAATTTATCAAAGTAGAATTTTTTTTGTTATACATAGATAGCATGGAGAAAACACGAGTATTTTCTTTACCGCATGGAAGAAAATTTTCGTGGTTTGATTATCATTGGTGTTTTCTCCATATTAATCATCTTTTTAGAAAAGACAAAAAAACTTTACAGCTAATAGACACGAGCCTTTGCAACCACCAATGGTTTGGTCAAGCGAAGACATATATGAAATTGTAAAAGACTTTCCAAAGATACATAAAACCAAAGAACAAATTGAAATTCAAGGTAAATCAACGATTCATAATTGGTGCAAACAAAGTATATTTTGGAAGTTGTCGTATTGGAAAAATCTACTACTTCGTCATAATATCGACGTGATGCACAATGAGAAAAACGTGTTTGACAACGTTTTTAATACAATTTTGAATGTTAAGGGGAAGACGAAGGATGATTTAAAATCAAGACGCAATATCAAAGCAATATGTAATCCCTTTGAGGTTCATATCAAACCAAATGACAAAAAAAAACCACAATAACCAGGTTAAAATACTTTTAAAATGGGTGGAAGGATTAAGATTTTCTTACGGTATTTCTTTCAATATTCGTAGATGTGTCGACTGTAAGAACAACAAACTTAGTGGGATAAAAAGCCATGATTGTCATATTATGATGGAAAATTTGTTACCCGTTTCTTTTAAGAACTGTTGCCCATAAAATTTTAAAATATGTAACAAAATTTATTTTGTTTTATGAGGAGTTTGTTTTACTACGTTAAAAGTTGATCGTCTATGTAAACTTGAGAAAGAAATCCACATACTGCTCTGCAAACTAGAAAAAAAACATTTCCTCCAAGTTTATTTAATGTAATGGAGGATTTACCTGTTGATCCTCCATTTGAAGCACGTCTTCGAGGGTCTGTGTAATATGGATGGATGTATACTTTCTAGAGGTATTATTGCTTAGTACGTTAATATTAGTTTCATTCATGTATAAATAAATTTTAGTTTGAAATAATTCTTAATAGGTACTTAAATCATCTATAGAAAAAAGCGAGTCAGAAAGCACAAGTTGAAGGTTTGATTTGCAAATCATATGTCGAAGAAGAAACTTCGTTTTTTCTCTTATTATTTTAGTGATCATGTGAACTTATCATTTGAAAGTGCCATGCGTAATGATGAAGGCATTGATCAAGATGATTGTCAAGCGAGTTATCTATTTTTTTTAAAACATGGCCGACCTGCTGGTAAATGTGTGAAATTATAGTTGGACGATAGAGATAATCATGTAACACACATAAATTCTTCTCAATTGTGCTGAAGTTGCACCATTTGTTAGGTAATGTACATATGTTCTTCTTAATGCATTATATCATCTACATATGCATATATACATACATATGCATATGTGTGTTAATTATAATGCAATATTTCTTCTATAATTGCAGTATTTACGAATCACAATTTCCAAATGGCGACATTGGCAAAGATTTCGCTACTTGGTTTTCAAATTACATTTACAACACGACAAATTATGTGGTCGACGAATGATTGAAACATTTAGCTACCCGACCAAAATGGAAAATCAAAACCTATCCAATATTCTTCGTTAATGGAAATAAATTTAACATCAAAGAATATGGTACTGAAAAATTAACTAACAATGTCGGTGTATTTCTTAAAGGCAGTGATCATCCAAATGATCATGCAAATGACTTTTATGGCATTTTTACCTAGGTTTTGGAATTGACATATTTGACAAAACCTGTAGAAGAAGTTTTTTTTAATGCAACTGGTTCAGCAACGTTTCATGTTCTGTAATCAACGTGCACCCAAAGTATAATCTTATAGAAATAAAGCATATCTCGTGTTATTATAAGTATGATCCTTTTATACTTGCCAAACAAGCTCTTCAAGTTTATTACGCTTCGTACGCATCTCTACGAAGAGATAAAGTATATTGATTGGCTGTTTTTAAAACAAACGCAAAATTACATTTGATAGACAGAGTATTCCGGACAAAAAAACTATCAAGCAGATATCGAGGAAAATACTGAAATAATAATAATCGACGATCAAATGGACTTTGGACCTCTAAATG
Source organism: Allium cepa (assembly GCA_030765085.1). Lineage (NCBI taxonomy): Eukaryota > Viridiplantae > Streptophyta > Magnoliopsida > Asparagales > Amaryllidaceae > Allium > Allium cepa. Next base: position 757,074,830 of record CM060939.1, on the reverse strand, counting down.
ATGAATCAAATGCATTAATAAAAGCATTTGAGACTACAAAGGAACAAAACATAAAGTACCAAATGGGGTCTGAATTAGAAAACGACGAGGACTGATTAATAATCTACATATCCGAAGAAGGTAATTTCTGTGTTTATTTATGTTACATTTTCTCACTAAAAAATGTTGTGTTCTGCTAATGATATGTTTAGTCATAATCTGTTTCACATAATCCTTTTATGTTATGCCATAATGTATGTTTCACATAATTAAATGATATATTTCTCATATATGATACGTCTGTAACAGGTACTTCATATATATGTCGTTTTTCCTTAGACGTAGCTCTTCCCATACAGGATCTCCCTCTTCTTCTCAAAGAGGGACCGGTGCGCTTCCAGCTGATGATGTCCCCGACCCATCACATGAGGTAGCTCTTCCTACGGTCTGGTTGCAGGCCAAAGCCGATGGATCGTAAGTATTAAATTTATTTCAGTATTAACAATATTTTTCTTTACGATCTATTATATATTAGTCTTGCTTTATTAAACGTTTGTTTCTTTTTGACACAGTGGCTTCGAGCTCAAGCCGTCAGCTACAGTGCTCTCCATATCCAGACAGGCATATAAATGCAGAATGACTGCCTGCTGGCCCAAATGGAGCAAAATACCGAATAATGTTCGGAAGAGCATTTGGCTGGACTTCCTGGTAAGCGTAAATTTATATTTTGCACTTTCTCTTTAATCATTGATCACTTTATATATTATAGACTATTTATAAAAATGTATAACTTTCATTTTCTCAACATGTAGGGTTCGATCGACCTACAAAAGATCGATGTATCCCTGGTGTAGCGCCATTGGAATAGCAATATCGTCAAAAATTATAGGGATATAGTGTCCACTATAAGAAGAGCAAGAAAAAAACCGAACTGGATGAGTTCTAGCGTGTGGAAGGCCTGGATCGCATGGTGAGGCAATGAGGAATTCCAGGTAAGTTTACCACATATTAATTACTTTAAATTGTTGTATGTATTTAATATATAATTTAGAACCGTAAAATGTTATTTCCAATTTAAATTTACAGAGGGAGTCAAATAGGAGCTCCACAAATAGAAATAAGAATCTTGTCACACATCGCGGCGGTTCCAAGTCGTTCCAGCATCATCGTGAGGATTTGGTAAATTTTTATGTGAACATTTTTATATTTTAAGTTACAAGTTGTTAATATATAGTTAATAAAACAACATGTTTTATATATGTATGTATGTATGTATGTATGTATGTATGTATTTCAAGAGAGAGCGCGCGGGGGTACTGTTTCGTATTGGCATGTTTTTGCTAATACTCATGCTCTGAAGCAGACCGACGATTCGGGCTTAGACGTATACTCATAGGAGCATGATGATAAAGCAACTGCTGCCTATGCAAGTATATTATAATTAAGTTAAAAGTTATTAGTTAATTAATTAAGTACACATTTATAGATATATTAATTAGTGTTATTTATACCAGTGACCATTTCAACTTTTTGCTAATCAGTATAGCGATTAGTCTACTAAGTTGTATTTTGTATTTGCATCACAATAAAAGTTCCAAGAAGCATGCTGTAACGACCCAATTTTTCGACGCCCGAAAATCAACATCAATACGTCTACTGTATCAAATGCTGAACAATTGAATGCCGAAAAACCGAACCGTTAGGGTTAAAGAAGAAGAAATAGAAACAATATCTCACATTCGCAGCGGAACAATATATAATAGATAAATGAATAATTTTTAAACAAAATAACTATATCAGTTTGTACATTACATCATCAGAGTAATATACAACACAAAACATGACACTAGGCATTTATGACAACTTGTCTATATGAAAAATGAACTTGCTGCAACCCATACGCCGTAGATACTACATAATATAAGTGATACGTCTCGCTATCCAGTTTGTCTCCTGATCTCCACTGCATACTTTCCTGACTTTGCTACAGAACAACTGCTAACCTGACTCTAGGCTGCCCTTGTGGAAAATTATGGGCACCCAGAGTTTAAAAAAAGGAAAAATAAACTCCAAGTTAGTCATGGGACTGGTGTGAGATCTTAAAGAAGTTATTTGCACAAAAGAAAAGAAAAGAAAAAGAAATCCGTTCATACTTTTGGAAAATGAAACTACCATAAGTCCTCCCGGCACACCCATAATACAATCGCACACTTGGGGAAGATTTTTCCTCATAGCAATCAAATATGCTTGATACGCAAAAACCTTTTAACATTATTATTAGTGCATAGTGTCAAAAACATTTCGTAAGTATAATATAAATCTTAGCCGGCATACGTACCATTATATTATGCCTACTATAGCTACCATGTTAGATGGCAGGTTCTACAGCTAGAACCATACAAGACTCGTATTGAGTGAATGGATTTCCAACAAATGGTCAAGGCTAAGGAACTTTCTTTCCGAAAGGGTATGCCTCTGGAGGGACCCCCGAGAACCTAACCGGACCACTGCCAACACAAGGCCGGATTACCTCTGTAACTAGGTAACTAACTGTCACGAGTATGTCACCCTCGGTCTAGACCGACCTTTACCGAGGCGCCTTAACAACCAACAACCACATAAGTAAATAATCAGGGCTCCATATTAGAATACCACTTTTTATCCACACAAGTTAAATATCTGGGCTCCATACTAGATACCACTTTTTATCCAGAAGGAAATGCACATACCCTGAGGAGTGCGACCCCCGTAATCTTGCTGCATCTTTTCCTGTTACAACCACTTCCGAGGTGTGAGGTTCGACGAAGTCTCATCCACAAAGCTATGCTCTTCACAAAAGCCATGCTTCGATCAACCAATGATCAACACTTAGCATGCCACATTACCAAATTGGAAACATATCACTAGTAACAATCAACTACATAACCGCTGACCTCGTACGTCTTAGAGAAGGGCGTTAAGCTAAGAGAATAAATTATCCGCCACCAACAGAAATGTATTTGATAGAAACCGGCTTTATATCTCAAAGTGTAATGTCAAGCATACATCCATACACGTCCGTTTCGGGTTCGAACGGAACCGAAGGCACTTCGTCCAATTAAGGAAAGAATCCTTGTAAATCCCGATATCCCTTAATCACGTCCGGACTCCTCATCACATAGGGTGGAATAAATCTCTATACAGGAGCAACTCGGTGCAAAGACATTCAACAGGTAATCCTTTCGTTTTTGGAAATACCCGGCCTTTAATCATCATCTTCAAATGCAATCTCATTTCGTCATATCATTATCCGGAATGGGTTTTATGACTCAATGTCCTCTCCCAGCTAATTCAAATAATGAGCGTTTATTTTAAAAATAAGTGGATACATTCAAGTCCAAATTAAGTCACAATAAATTTTCACTTTTGACCTTTTAAACAAAAGATCCATCATTAAGATTCGATGTGGTTTCGGATAACCATTTGAAATCCGACCCCCGGTAGCATCGAAATTCAAATGTCGTTTAAAGGCCAATATTGATAGTCGGTTATTTAACTATCAAACAACATTCACAACAATCACTAGCTTCATACAATTTTCCTCAAATTATTTACTTCAAAATATCTTCGCAAGATATATTTTCACACTTCAACCCTTTGAAAACAATTTTCAAATCACTTTCCTCTCGCGGAATAAATTTCCAAATATTGTTTATTTCCACTGAAAATTATCCAAGTCTGAATACTTTAAACTAATTTAAATCACTTATCCAAATATATACTTGGAAACACTTAAAAGAAAAACTATTTTAAAAACATTCATTTTAAAATATTAGTTATGAATTTTATACTAATATCCCATGTAAAACTTAAGCCCAACTAATTTTAAAAATAAAATTATTAGATAGAGTATAATTATTTAAATAACCATAAATCATCTTCTAAATCAAATATTAGTTAAATCTTTAAAATAATCACTTCTATAATTAACTTAATAAATATCTACTTCAAAATTTTAAAAACAATTTAAGAAAATAATTTCTCTAAAACATTATTTTAAAACCAACTTTAGAACTTTTAATTTATATTTAAAAGCCAATTTGAAAACGTACTGGCTTTCCAGGGAAAAATAAGCTTTCCATTTCAAAATGGTCCATTTAAATCAATTTATAAATCCTTCTCGATTTATTTCAATTTATAATCCAAATTCGTAAATTTTCTTTCAACGCTTTTAAAAATAAACCAATATTTATTTTTAAACAAATTACTCGTTCCTTTATAAGTTCTCATTGTGAATTTAAATTTCCAGATATCCACCGATATATAATTTTCAAATCGATTTCCAAAATTTACTTTCATACACGAAATCAATTTCCGAGCCGATTTTCAAAAATTTACTCCATTTAAAAATTATTCCTTTATTTATCCAAATTTATTTCAAAACACATTAATCCAATATTCACACTTTTATTTAGATTTTAAAATCCGAATTTTTGAAATAAATTCTTCAACTTTTAAACAATACTACTCAAAATCCATTTATTTCCATTTATTAAAATCTTTTCCACATATTTGGAATTTATTCAATAGGATTTCAAAAATCAACCTTTATTCTTTTCAAATTCCTTCTTTTAAATTTATCCAATCCTTCAAAATAAATTTACTTAAAATTTTCTACTTCAATTTCCAAAAAAATCCAATTTAATATTTCTAGTATTTTAAAATAATAGAATATATTTGGCCAAACCGTAGCCTTCAATAATTTCAATTATCAATATAATCAATCACATATTATCAATAATCATATCACAGCATATGAAATAAATTCAAATAATTTGAGAATCCAGTTGGATCCCTCCAACCTGTTTCCCTGAATCCACAAATGTTAGCATAACAATTAAATACCAATCCCGCTTCAAGGCGGGATATCGCGGTATAAAGGGTCATCCGCTATTATGCGGGGCGCATAGGGTCTCATCCGCTATATAATGCGGGAAATCAATCACTCGAATATATATATAATACTATATATATAATATCACATCCATTCAAGCAATCAATCAATATTTTAAATTTTAACTATGTAAAATAACTGTATTAGATGTGAGTGAGAAGATCTCACCTTTGCTTTTATTCTGCAATCCATTTCCCTTCCAACTAGTTTTCACGATTTTTGACCTTGTATAAACGATTATATAATTTTTATTAATATTCGAACTAATCAAATAATTTTATTTCCATTTGATAATTTTAATTAACCAATGATTTTATTTTAAACTAATACTTTTAATTTTAAACCAATTCCTTTTAATAAATTTATTTAACCAAAAATTAAATTCAAAACTAAATTTCCTTTAATAAATTATTTTTAGTAACTAGATAAATTAAATAGGTTAAGAAAACAAATAGCTCACTAAAACCATTATTTTTAAAATAAACTAGCAAATTAAAATATGTAAATGTATATTTATTTTTATTTTTTGAAATTTAATATTTATAAGAAATGATCTATTAAAATCAAATCTAATCTTTATACAATTTTCCTGTGTTTTTCCAAAGTTCTATATATATACAAAATTTCTGTTCAAACTACATACATACATATATATATGTATGTATATATATATATGTGTGTGTGTGTGTGTGTACCTCAATTTGAAACCAAAATTTCTTTATACCTTTTACTGCAATTTATCTTTTCTATACAAATGAATATATATAAATTAAATAAAAAGATAAAGATACCTTTATCATCGTTCCAGGAAAACCACACAGCAACCAACTCGTATCGCCACATTCCGATCTACACCCTCCCGCACGAGATTCGCTACTTCGAACGCTGACCCCACCCTACGCATGCATCGCACGGTCCATGAGTACGCGATCCACCCACGTCGCGAATCGAGCATCACCTTGCAACGTCGTCGAACCCTAGAACGGTGATCGCGCCTTCAATTTGTCGATCCTGCTCTGCCCAATCAAATCGTAACCAGTCGTCGCACATCTACTCGACCTCGAACACATGCCAGGCCATGCTAAGACGTCGCCACATAGTTACCGTCAACCCTCGTGCCTAAAATCGCGACGTCCCTGCGAATCGACCCATCTCCTTTTTGTCGACATCGATTCCACACTCTCACATTGCCGCGCGATCAACATCGCTATCCTTTTTTTTATTTTTTCTATAATTTAGATTCATTAGGACGAGAGAGCGGCCATGAAATTTCTTTGTGAAGTTGTTCATTTAATTTTCGAACGAGAAAGGGGGTTCTCGTTTCTTTTTTATATAAATATGCGACTATGATTTTTTTTAAAATAGGATGAAAACGCGTGTAAAAACTTAACAGAGGAAGGTAAACACGTATTGTTAAAGAGGATACGTGCTTGATTTTTTTTCTTTTTGTGTATATATATATTTAATTCAAATTCAAATTGAAATCATCCGCAATTCAAAACTTCTATCTTCAATCGAGATGTGCCGCTAAGTGTTCGTAATGTTAAACCCCTATTTCGAACACACTGGAAAAGGTTTCGAGTCCAAATTTGATCATATGGAGAAGATAGCTTATTGGAGCCAGTTATTAAATTAAATTTCGATATAATTTTTAGCACATTTTCAATCCGTATGGCCACATGACAATCCCAAACACTACGAAAATTGAAATCTATAATAATACAATATTACGAATCCAATGGAATTAGTTTCGTCGAAATCCGAAACTGTGCCTCGGAAAGCTATTTTTAAATTCAATTTAAATGATAAAATTTCAAGCTGAACAAAACAGATTTAAATTCAACTTTTAAAAGTTCTATTATCTCCAATATTGTCATTATGAATTTTCTAAGCCTTTAAAATATTTTTAACAAGCCTGGAACATCCAGATTCAAAATTTTTCCCAATTTCCAATTATTAAATTCAATAATTTAATTGTCAAATAAACAGTGATATTTGAAATTCAAGTTAAACTAACATTCAGATATTTAAATTCAATCAAATATTCTAATTTCAAATGTCAAAAATTTTGGGTCGTCACATTCTTCCCCACTTAAAAGAATTTCGTCCTCGAAATTACCAGTTAAGAAGAATGATCTTTAACCCATTTATCATTTTGCCAAAACCAAATAGTTTCAACTTCCCAAAACAATTTTTATTAAAGATACTATCATTGTTACTAAGTTTCCAAACTCAACCATAAGTTCCAAACAATATTATTTTCTCAACAATTCAAATTTAAATTTAAATTCAAATTTTAAATTATCTAAATTTTTCTCAAAATTTTTCTTACTCCCTAAATTTTCGAAAATTTTCATATGCATCTCCTTTGCGCGACTGGCTCGGTACGACTATAAAATGCCACCACGGGCCTCAGGATTTCAAAAGAAAAGAAAATGCCAAGTGGCTAGACCATAAAATCATCAAATTTCATATAGAAATTTAAATACATACATTTTGTCGAGCAATTCAAATTTATCTTCGAAATCAGAAATCCAATTTCCTTTTGCTTTTAAAATATCTGTATATCCTACTAGCAATAATGTCCAATTACAACATTCAAAATCATTTTATACATTCTTTTTTTACAAAAGTTTCAATATTCATTCAAGCCTGTACGATGTCCGTATGTCATCCGTATGCAATACCAAATTCGATCACTTACTCAATTACACAATTCACTTCCAAACTAGTATCGTCCACCCGACTTCCTAGTGCGGACTCAGATCTGGTTTCTTGATCAGAAACCGTCATTCTCCTTGCATAGCCGTAAACTATGATAGAAAATTTCATGAATCAATCAAAAATCCATATATAGGGTTCACCGTCGAAAATCAAGTGAAAAATCCCAACTCGGATCGATATAACTATCTCGAATTCTGGATCGAATCGCTATGCGAATAAAATAATATACGTACATCCCACATATTTATTTCAATTGATTTTCAGTTATATAAGTTCTCTTTTATTCACATTTGAGTTCCAATTCCATATAAATTCAATTTCTCTTTAAATTCTGAATATTGAAAATCAACCGACTTCCATTCATAACTCATTTATATCATTACTTACATTAGTTCCATCCACTAATTCGTTTTCAATCAAATTCAATTCCAAACCTGTGCAACCTACAAATTTTAAATAAAGCACTTCATTTCCAAATTTAATTTCAAATAAAAGTTTATTTCCAAACTCTTACTTCTTATAGTTCCTTCGAACAAATTCTACCATTTTACGCTTTGAATAGATTCCAATATTCAATTTCAGTTTATTTGCTTACCCATTTAAATCAATTAGTTTATTTACTAATTTTGATTTCAATACTTTGTTTTATTAGTCCATTTGACTAATTTCCATTTATTTACAAATTGAAAATGAATTTCAACATTCAGTTTCAATTTCATTTACTTGCAATTGTAAATTCATTTATTCGTTCACAAATTTATTTTCCACCTTAATAAATTTTATTTCAATCTATTTAGTCTACTAGACTTACTTCTCAATTTTATTCAAATTAATCCAAGTTAAATTAAGTTTCAATTCAAATTTTAAACTTCTATAAATTTTCTAATATTTAGATTTCAAGCAAATTTCCAAATTTAATAAGTTATCAAACCTCTTATGATTCCATAAACATTTCCAATTTACTTCCTGAGTTTTAAATAATTTTTCAATATCTCAAAATTACCTTTGAAATCAACTATATCCAAAATCCTTTGCATTTCTAAAATCAAACTCAACTTTTGCAAACAATTCCAATTTAAAACAATTTGGCAGTAATTTTTCTTCTGGAAACTCGAAAATGAACACCGATGATGTCGAGATCATCATCAGAATTATTTTCCAGCGACCAAAAAGAGTTTAGTGCTTTTTCTCCTTTAAAACATTTCCAAATATTTTTAAATCCCAAATCTCATCATATTTCAAATCCAATTAAAAAAATATTTCTCATTATTCCTTCAAAATCTTTGAAAATCATTTCCAAACTCAAAAGGAATTAAATTTCTCAAAATTTCAAATCCCAAATCCTTTCAATCCATTTTCAAAAATCGCTCTGGAATTTTTGTTTTATCTTCAATTATAAACCATATTTATAATTTACATTTCAAATTTCATTTCATTATCAGAACTATTTCCTTAACCTTTATTTATGATTTCAATTCATATTTTATATTTTTTCATAACAATGATAGTAGTTTAATATTATCACTACCTAACAACCAAGCAACCGTATATATGTACTATAATTTATGAAAAATTATTTCTTTTATATACAAAAATAATTTGGGTAAAATTATTTCATTTACCCTATTTTAAAACAATATTGTGTCGGTTTATCTTGTTCAAGAGTTTAGAAATTCCTATCGATATAGTTGGTCAGACTGCACCGACCAGAATCTATAAACACTCAACCGATAAGTCAAAACAATATAAAACAATTTTTTTATATTCACTAAAAAATACGCGCTCATATCTATTAATACACTCAAACTCATTCTAGAGTACTACTGACTCTATCTCTATTGAGTAATCCCCACCAGAGCCAAGGTTCTCGCTTAACCAATTGCTCTGATACTACTCTATAACGACCCGATTTTTCGACCCCCGAAAATCGACATCAATACGTCCACTAGTATCGTCCACCCGACTTCCTAGTGAGGACTCGGATATGGTTTCTTGATCAGAAACCGTCATTCTCCTTGCATAGCCGTAAACTATGATAGAGAACTTCAAGAATCAATCAAAAATCCATATATAGGGTTCACTGTCGAAAATCAAGTGAAAAATCCCAACTCGGATCGATATAACTATCTCGAATTCTGGATCGAATCGCTATGCGAATAAAATAATATATGTACATCCCACATATTTATTTCAATTGATTTTCAGTTATATCAGTTCTCTTTTATTCACATTTGAGTTCCAATTCCATATAAATTCAATTTTTCTTTAAATTATGAATATTGAAAATCAACCGACTTCCATTCATAACTCATTTATATCATTACTTACATTAGTTCCATCCACTAATTCATTTTCAATCAAATTCAATTCCAAACCAGTGCAACCTACAAATTTTAAATAAAGCACTTCATTTCCAAATTTAATTTCAAATAAAAGTTTATTTCCAAACTCTTACTTCTTATAGTTCCTTCGAACAAATTCTACCATTTTACCCTTTGAATTGATTCCAATATTCAATTTCAATTTATTTGCTTACCCATTTAAATCAATTAGTTTATTTACTGATTTTGATTTAATACTTGTTTTATTTAGTCCACTTGACTAATTTCCATTTACTTACAAATTGAAAATGAATTTCAACATTCAGTTTCAATTTCATTTACTTGCAATTGTAAATTCATTTATTAGTTCACAAATTTATATTCCACCTTAATAAATTTTATTTCAATCTATTTAGTCTACTAGCTTACTTCTCAATTTTATTAAAATTAATCCAAGTTAAATTCAGTTTCAATTCAAATTTTAAACTTCTATAAATTTTCTAACTTATTTAGATTTCAAGCAAATTTCCAAATTTAATAAGTTATCAAACCTCTTATGATTCCATAAACATTTCCAATTTACTTCCTGAGTTTTAAATAATTTTTCAATATTTCAAAATTACCTTTGAAATCAACTATATCCAAAATCCTTTGCATTTCTAAAATCAAACTCAACTTGCAAAAAATTCCAATTTAAAACAATTTGGTGGCAATATCTCTTCTGGAAACTCGAAAATGAACACCGATGACGTCGCGATCATCGTCAAAATTATTTTCCAACGACCGAAAAGAGTTTAGTGCTTTTGCTTCTTTAAAATATTTCCAAATATTTTTAAATCCCAAATCTCATCATATTTCAAATCCAATTCAAAAATATTTCTCACTATTCCTTCAAAATCTTTGAAAATCATTTCCAAACTCAAAAGGAATTAAATTTCTCAAAATTTCAAATCCCAAATCCTTTCAATCTATTTTCAAGAATTTCTCTGGAATTTCTGCTTTATTTCCAATTATAAACTACATTAATAATTTACATTTCAAATTTCATTTCATTGTCGGAATTATTTCCTTAACCTTTAGTTATGATTTCAATTCATATTTTATATTTTTTCATAACATGATAATAGTTTAATATTATCACTTCTTAACAACCAAGCAACCATATATACATACTATAATTTATGAAAAATTATTTCTTTTATATACAAAATAATTTGGGCAAAATTATTTCATTTACCCTATTTTGAAACAATACTGTGTCGGTTTATCTTGTTCAAAAGTTTAGAAATTCCTATCGATACTGTTGGCCAGACTGCACCGACCAGAATCTATAAACACTCAACCGATAAGTCAAAACAATATAAAAACAATTTTTTTATATTCACTAACAAATACGTGCTCATATCTATTAATACACTCAAATTCATTCTAGAGTACTACTGACTCTATCTCTATTGAGTAATCCCTACCAGAGCCAAGGTTCTCGCTTAACCAATTGCTCTGATACTACTCTATAACGACCCGATTTTTCGACACCCGAAAATCGACATCAATACGTCCACTGTATTAAATGCCGAACAATCGAATGCCGGAAAATCGAACCGTTAGGGTTATAGAAGAAGAAGATAGTAGAAGAAACAGAAACAATATCAGAATCTCACATTCGCAGCGAAACAATATATAATAGATAAATGAATAATCATTAAACAAAAGAACTATATTAGTTTCTACATTACATTATCAGAGTCATATACAATACACAACACGACACTAGGCATTTATGACAACTTGTCCATTTGAAAACTGAACTTGCTGCAACCCATACGCAGCAGATACTACATAATATATGTGATACGTCTCGCCATCCAGTTTGTCTCCTGATCTCCATAGCATACTTTCCTGACTTCACTCCAGAACAACTGATAACCTAACTCTAGGCTGTCCGTATTGAAAATTATGGACACTCAGAGTTTAGAAAAAGGAACAACAAACTTCAAGTTAGTCATGGGACTGGTGTGAAATCTTAAAACAGTTATTTGCACAAAAGAAAAGGAAAAGAAATCCGTTCATGCTTTTGGAAAATGAAACTACCATAAGGCCTCCCGGCACACACACAATGCAATCGCACAGTGGGGAAGATTTTTCCTTATAGCAGTCAAATATACTTGATACGCGAAAATCCTTTTGATATTATTATTAGTGTATAGTGTGGTAAACATTTCGAAAGTATAATATAAATCTTAACCAGCATACGTACCATTATAGTATGCCTACTATAGCTACCATGTTAGATGGAAAGTTCTACAACTAAAACCGTACAGGGCTCGTATTGAGTGAATGGATTTCCAACAAATGGTCAAGACAAAAGAACATCCTTTCCGAAAGGGTACGCCTCTGGAGGGACGCCCCGAGAACCTAACCGGATCTCTACCAACAAAAGACTGGGTTACCTTTGTAACTAGGTAACTAATTGTCACGAGTATGCCAACCCCCGGTCTAGACTAACCTTTATCGTGGCGCCTCAACAACCAACAGCCATATAAGTAAATATTCAGGGCTCCGTGCCAGAATACCACTTTTTATCCACGCAAATTAATATATGGGCTCCATACTAGATACCACTTTTTATGCAGAAGGAAATGCACATACCCTGAGGGGCGCGACCCGCATAACCTTGCATCTTTTCATGTTTCAACCATTTCCGAGGTGTGAGGCTCGACGAAGTCTTGTCCACAAAGCTACGCTCTTCACAAAAGCCATGCTTCGATCAACCATTGATCAACACTTAGCATGCCACATCACCAAATTGGGAATGTATCACCAGTAACAATCAACTACATAACCTTTGAGCTCGTACGTCTCAGAGAAGGGTGTTAAGCTTAGATAATAAATTCTCCGCCACCAACGGAGATGTATTTGATAAAAAAAAACTTTATATCTCAAAGTGTAATGTCAAACATACAACCATACAAGTCCGTTCCGGGTTCGAACGGAACCAAAGGCACTTCGTCCAATTAAGGAATGAAGTCCTTGCAAATTCGAATATCCCTTAATCACGTCCGAACTCCCCATCACATATGGTGATATAAATCTATATACCGGAGCAACCCGGTGCAGAGACATTCAATAGGTATTCATTTCGTTTTCAAAAATATCCGATCTTCAACCATTGTCTTCAAATGCAATCCCATTTCGTCGTAGCATTATTCGGAATGGGTTTTATGACTCAATGTCCTCTCCCGGCTAATCCATAATGAACGCTTATTTAAAAACAAGTGGATACATTCATATCTAAATTAAGTCACAACAAATTTTCACTTTTGACCTTTTAAACAAAGATCCATCATTAAGATTCGATTTGGTTTACGGATAACCATTTGGAATCCGACCCCCGGTTGCATCGAAATTCAAATGTCATTTAAAGGCCAATATCGATAGTCGTTTATTTAAATATCAAACAACATTCACAACAATCACCAGATTTAAATAATTTTCCCCAAATTATTTATTTCAAATATCTTCGCAAGATATATTTTCACACTTCAACCCTTTGAAAACAATTTTCAAATCACTTTCCTCTCGCGGAATAAATTTCCAAATATTGTTTATTTCCACTGAAAAGTTGCCAAGTCTGAATACTTTAATTTAAATCACTTATCCAAATATATACTTGGAAACACTTAAAATGAAAACTATTTTAAAAACATAAATATTAGCTATGAATTTTATACTAAAATCCCATGTAAAACTTAAGCCCAACTAATTCTAAAAATAAAATTACTAGATATATTATAATTATTTAAATAACCATCTTCTAAATCAAATACTAGTTAAATCTTTAAAAAAGTCACTTCTATAATTAACTTAATAAATATTTACTTCAAAATTTAAAAAAAAAACTTAAGAAAATAGTTTATTCAAAAACATTCTCTTTAAAACCAACTTTAGAATTTTTATTTAAAAGCTACTTTGAAAGCATACTCGGCTTTCCAGGGAAAAATACGCTTTCCATTTCAAAATGGTCCATTTAAATCAATTAATAGATCCTTCTCGATTTATTTCAATTTATATCCCAAATTCGTAAATTTTCTTTCCACGCTTTCAAAAATAAACCAATATTTATTTTTAAAACAAATTACCCATTCCTTGGTAATTCCTATTGTGAATTTAAGTTTTCAAATATCCACTAATATACAAAATTTACTTTCATACACTAAATCAATTTCCAAAAATTTACTCCATTTAAAAATTCATCCTTTATTTATCCGAATTTATTTCAAAACCCATTAATCCCATATTCACACATTTATTTAGATTTTAAAATCTGAATTTTTAAAATAAATTCCTCAGCTTATAAACAATTCAAAATCCATTTATTTCCATTTATTAAAATCTTTTCCCCATATTTGGAACTTATTCAATAGGATTTCAAAAATCAACCTTTACCCTTTTCAAATTCCTTCTTTTAAATTTTTCCAATTCTCCAAAATAAATTTACTTAAAATTTTCTACTTTAATTTCCGTAAAAAAAAATCCAATTTTATATTTTTGGTATTTTAAAATACCAGAATATATTTAGCCAAACCATAGCTTTCAATAATTTCAATTATCAATATAATCAATCACGGATTATCAATAATCATATCACAACATATGAAATAAATTCAAACAATTTGAGGAATCCAGTTGGATCCCTCCAACCTATTTCACTGCATCTATAGATTTTAGCACAACAATTAACTACCAATCCTGCTTCAAGGCGGGATATCGCGGTATAAAGGGTCATTCAATATTATGCGGGGCCAATGTGGTCTCATCCGCTATATAATACAGGAAATCAGTCGCTCCAATATTTATATATACTACTATATATATAATATTACATTAATTCAAGCAATCAACCAATATTTTAAATTTTAACTATTTAAAATAACCGTAACAGATGTGAGTGAGAAGATCTCACATTTGCTTTTATTTTGCAATCCACTTCCCTTCCAGCTTGTTTTCACGATTTTTGACCTTGTATAAACAATTATAAGATTTTTATTAATATTTCGAACAAATCGAATAATTAAATTTCCAATTGACAATTTTAATTAACCAGTGATTTTATTTTAAACTAATACTTTTAATTTTAAACTAATTCCTTTTAATAAATTTATTTAACTAAAAATTAAATTCAAAACTAAATTTCCTTTAATAAATTATTTTTAGTAACTAGATAAATTAAATAGGTTAATAAAACGAGAAAGGGGGTTCTCGTTCTTTTTTTTATATAAACATACGACTATGATTTTTCTTAAAATAGGAAGAAAACGAGTGTAAAAATTTAATAGAGAAAGGTAAACACGTGTTGCTAAAGAGGATACGTGCTTGATTTTTTTTCTTTTTGTGAATACATATACATATACATACGTACATACATACATACATACATACATATATATATAATTCAAACAAATTCAAATTTAAATCGTCTACAATTCAAAACATCGATCTTCAGTCGAGGCGTGTCGCTAAGCGTTCATAATGTTAAACCCCTATTTCAAACGCACTGGAAAGGTTTTGAGTCCAAATTTGATCATATGGAGAAGATAACTTTTTGGACCCAGCTATTAAATTAAATTTCGATATAATTTTCAGCACGTTTTCAATCCATACGGTCACATGACAGCCCCAAATGCTATGAAAATTGAAATCTGATAATAATACAGTATTACGGATCCAATGGAACTCGTTTCGTCGAAATCTGAGACTGTGTCTCGGAAGGCTATTTTTAAATTCAATTTAAATGATAAAATTTCAAACTAAACAAAACAGTTTTAATTCAACTTTTAAAGTTCTATTATCTCCAGTATTGTCAATATGAATTTTCTAAGCCTTTAAAATATTTTTAACAAGCTTGGAACATCCATATTTAAATTTTTTCCCAATTTCCAATTATTAAACTCAATAATTTAATTGCCAAATAAACAGTGATATTTGAAATTCAAGTTAAACTAACGTTCAAATATTTAAATTCAATCAAATATTTTAATTTCAAATGTCAAAAATTCTAGGTCGTCACACATGGGCACGGCTGCTGGTTGAGACAGGACGGGATGAGTTGACAGTTGATGAGGAGTACGCTATTTTCGAGCCTGTCATGGATCCACCATCCCGCAGCAGGCGATATTGATTTGGGAACCAAGCGGTAATTTTCAGAAAATAAACTAAATTCGTATACTGCATATTTTTCAATTAAAGCTATTTCAATTATGTTTATGATGTTGGAGGCAATATAACAATTTATTTTTATTCGCAGGCTAGGACATCGCAAAAGGCGTATAAATTGACTCAAGACAAAGAAGTAATTGCAGAGCTACGAACCTAGATAGCCGAGCTACGGAAGCATGATCGCCGTCGTGCGGCGCAAATAGAGCAGTTGAACCAGCGCTTGGCGGAGTATATGGAGCAGCATGGAAGGTTTCCTTCGTCGGGTGACTCTGCAGGGGATGATGAGTGATGTTAGATATGTTCTGTTATGTTTTTTGTCTATATATATACGCTTCGAGTGGGTGGTACATTTTGATGGATTGTGTATTACTTTATGTGCATTTGGATGTTGATTTTTTGAATTATGTTGGATTTGCATATGAATTTTTTAAATGAAATATTATGTATGGTTATTTATATGATTAGTGGTTTATATGTGCTCGAAAAAAGGAGAAGTTGTGTGCACTGATGGATGTGTAGTGGCTGGAATGCGGAAGACTCAAATTCAGGAGAAAAAAACATCCAGAATTCCGACAGCTACTAACGACTACCGATGACTTATAGGTCATGAGCTTGTAACGGCTACCGGCGTCGCTCTACGGCAAATTCCGACCGTTTCTGACAGCCTTGAACGGCTATTTGGTCATACACGTTTTCCATGTGGCCAACGTGGCCATCGGAAATGGTCACAGATTACCGTTGGAGGCCGTTGAAAATTTGCCGTTGTTACCATCGAAAGTCGTTACGAAATGAGATTCTATACCAACGACTCTTTTTGCGCTTTCCGACGGCCGTCTACGGCTAGTTACCATCGAAAATCACTGTTGTTCTTGTAGTGTAATTGGCTTGTTAACCAGACTGCTCAAAAATCTTGCAGAAAGCTCCTGAAAAAGTTCCATTCTTTTCTGTTCTCATAGCACATGCAGCCTGCACTAATGGAGTAGTACTAACTGCTTTTTTTGCAAGTATTTTCCCCACATCAGATTTAATATGGATATTACAAATCCACGTGAACATTAATCAGTGCACTCAAGACTTAAGAGGCAAAAAGAAGATAGTGACAGACCAAGAAGTACACAAGACTTAAAAGGCACTCGGTATTGCCATTTACCTACGAGAGAGTCAATATATGATGTAAATTAAGATTCTCCAAAAAAATTGCGGCCGTAATAATGATTCCAAGTCCAACATTTCTACCTAGAGCATCATTCAAATAATTAGTTTCATTATTTTCAAATTCAAATAGTAACATCAAATAAGATATGGTGCAATAATTGGGCAAGATTCAACCACTTTGGAATAGACTACTGAACAAAAAGGAATGTCTATTAAGGCTTGTATAATAAACCATACAAAAACAACACATTCCTGTAACTAAATGGTTAGGTAGGATAGTGTTCTCTGCATGATTCTAACTTGTGCGACAATGGTTCCACTATAAAGCTTTATTTATACGTCGCAAGAAAAACACAGTAAAAGCTACATAAATGCCTAGTCTTCGCCTCAAATCAATCATCAATGCCGAAGCCTTTAAGAAGCAAAATCTCATGCTTTATCATGGCTCGTGATAGGGAGGTGACCAAGTTAGGAGCAATATCTTCGTTATTGAGGTATTGACCGTTACAATAACTTTACAAGCATAGTAATTTCGAGTACAAAAGTCAATCTAAAAGCCAAAATATGAAATAATAGAAGACATCATTTGCAATATCCTACTCAACTATATACATATAAATAAGAAAACTATATGCACAAAAATGAAATATTCAAACAAATTAATCACATTTTAAAATCGATGCCATCGAAACATGTTACAACATCCAAAAAACATTCAAATGCCAAAGTATACTCACTCTCGTCATTGAGTCATATTTATATTAGAAGGTATAAACATCATTATTTACATGTATAATAAGACCTATTACGACTTCATCGCCTTCTTGTATCCATCCAAGTTCATTTCGTCAAACATGTACTTTTTGTCTACTCATGCAAGTAACTAAGAGTAAAATTAGGGAAAAATTTGGATCAGGACAAACATACTGGTGTGTCATTCCATTACAACATTAAGTGTAACGACCCGTAAGTTTTCAATAGTTTTAAATGGTTTTATTTAACGTATTTAATTGAATTTTGGTGGAATTTTAAATAATAATATTTTGGAACAAAAAAAATTATATTTGGAATACGTATACGAAGATATAACAGATAGTAAATTTTCACTTAATTATATGGGAGTTTATTTTTTTGTGTAATTCTATTTCAATCTATATCGGTTAAATATTGCTGATAACAAATTTATTTCCAAGCCTGAATATTTTTACATAAGAAAATTCTAAATCATCTTCTGATGGAGACGTCATTTTTCGTTTTTCTAAATTCGGACCTTTTTAGCTCCGTCGATCTTATTTTATGTGTTTTACTGCATTTTTCCTTGGTAGAAAATTCGAATTTTTATAACTCAATCATACCACTGATATCTGTATACCGTTTTGATCGCCTCGTCGTGCTGATCTCAGTGGTATATTTATCTCTGTATTTTGAAATTCAGTGCATAACGGAAGCAATAAATTGTTCGTTATAATGGTACCCTAAATTGTGACTTTATTTCTTACTTCCATTTCAAATTTTGAAATGTGCTGTCCAATCAAATTTATTGCTTTAATAATCTATGCGTCTAGACGTTGATATGTCATTGCTGCATTTTGGGTGATAACTTTTTGAACGTTTGATAATAATAGTATTTTTGGGATCTAGGAAATTAATTGCTTTAATGGTTTCCTGAATCAGGGCGTAGCTGTTAATTTTTCTACCGATCAAATATTAATTGCTTTTAATTTCCGGCTGAATTACTGGGTGACCCTTGCAATTACTTTCGTTACTTTATATATATATATATTCTGTTCTATTTTTCCTTTGCCATACTGTCATTCCAGGTACGCTCTTTCTACCTTCTCTTTCTTTTCGGTTACCCTTTTCTTCTTTCTAGATCTGGTTATATTTTCTTCCCTTTGCTTCTGTATCTTTCTTTTCATTTTCCTTTTTCTTCTTTATTTTTATCCTTCCCGAGTGTCGCCGGCCTATTCCCTTCCACAACCGAAGCCACAACCTCCCTTTCCTACCGCCACAAACCCGAGAAACCCATCAACCTCTGCCACGACAGCCCCTCTTTCCCCGCTTGTGCCGAGCACGAATCCAACCTCTGGCCAGCAACCGCCACCACGTGCTCCGAGCCACATCTTCCCTGGCCTCGTCACACAACTAACATCTGCTCTCACCCCTCCTATGCGGACACGTGACACGGTGTTCCACATGCCAAGCTAATGGCCGAGCCACCACCTTTACAATCACCGCCACTAGTAACCTATGTGTCACCGCCTTAATTCCTCTCGTTTTCTTTGTGTTATCCCTCACGCCTGAGATCCACCGCGAGCCGCTTCTCCCTTCCCTTCGCCCGAACCATCGCCAGCCTTTGACCAGACTCCTCCCTTCCCTCCCTCTTTAGCCGAGCCTCTCTATTTAATGGTAAGTGAAATTTTAAGTATCACATACCTGTAAAGTTTACAAATTTCATAATTTAAACTTTTATAATTTGTATGGGTTATAGATTTAAAATATAATTGTAACGACTCGGATTTTGCCCGCTCGAAAATCGACATCCATACTTCAAATCGTATTCGAATGCCATAGATTCGACCGTTCAAATCCGATTCGCCGGAGCTTATAACAATCATTAAGTAAATAACACAGCGGAATAAAAGAATAATACATTGATATACAGCTTTGATACAATATCTGATACAACAGATGATCCAATAGATATCAATATACATCAGAGATAATACAATAAAATAGCAGCGGAAAGAAAATAGATAACATCTAGCAGCGGAACTAATAACTCTAAGATAGTCTTCAAAAGAGAACTCCGAGAACTGCAACTCCATTTCCAAGAATCAATCCAGCAGAAGCTCGAACCCCCAATAACATATCACCAAGCTCAGCAAGACTGGTGTGGTCCAAAGACTGAACTAACTCCAGATAATCTACTAAACCTGACTATCTGAAAAACCCAACTCTAGACTGCTCGTGTAGGAAATAATGAGCACCCAGAGTTTAGGAAGGAAAACAATAAACTCCAAGTCAGTCATGTGACTGGTGTGAGCAACAAAAACAGTTTATCTTTAAACAATCAACAAAAGATTTAAAGTCAATTCGAAATGCTTTTGAAAAATGAGACTACCATAAGGCCTCCCGCACACACACACATGCAAACGCAGAATCGGAGGAGATTTCTCCTTATGATAGTCAAAGATGCTTGATACGCATTAAAAAGAAACACTTGATATTATTACTAGTGCATAGTGTAGGAAAAATTCATTTCGAAAGTAGAATATAAATCTTAGCCAACATACGACCATTATCGTATGCCTACTATAGCTACCATCCAAACAGTGTTGCGACACCATAAGTGAATGATAGGTTCTACAACTAATACCATACAAGTTTCGTATTGTTTCTTTGGATTTCCAACAAATGGTCAGGCCAAGGAACTTCCCATTGCCACTGAGAATGCCTCTGGATGGACATCCCCGAGAACCAAACCGGAACTCTACCAACACAAGGCCGGGTTACCCCTAACTGGGTAACTACTGACACGAGCACGCCATTCCCCGATCGTAAACGACCTTTTTCACGGGATCCCGAAAACCAACAACCACAAAGTAATAAATTCGTAGTAACCACATAGGTTAAATATCTGGGCTCCATACCATGATACAACCTCTATCCAGAAGGAAATGTACATACCCTAAGGGGAGCTACAGCAACCCCTAATAACCTTGCTGCATCTTTCCTGTTTTGACCATTTCCGGGATGTGAGGCTCGACGAAGTCACGTCCACAAAAACATACTTTATACAAAAGCCATGCTTTGGGTCAACAAATGATCAACACAATGATCATCAGGATAGACGATCAAATAAATGATCCTATCACAAATAATCAACACGATGATCATTTCAGCATCACTCAGCATGTCACATTACCAAAATGGGATATATTGCTGATAACTTCAACTATATAACCTTTGAGCACATACGTCTCAAAGAAGGGTGTTAAGCAAAGAATAAATTCTCCGCCACCAACAGAAATATATTTGAAAGAAATCGGCTTTATATCTCAACTTGTAATGTCAGGCATACAATCCATACAAGTCTGTTCTGGGTTCGAACAGAACCGAAGGCACTTCCAAAGAAGTCCTTGCAATCCGAATATTCACAATCCCGATCGGATTTCCCATCACTTAGGGAGTTTCTATACCGGCGCGACTCGGTGCAGAAACAATCGATAGGTCATCCTATCGCTCTCGCAAATACCCGGTCTTCAACACCGGTCTTCAATGCTATCCATAACGACATATCACATATTCAGAATGGGATATATGACACAAAGGTCCTCTCCCGGCTAAACCGAATAGTGAGCGCAATATTTCAAAAACAAATGGATAATGGGATTTCAATTAAGTCACAACTTAATAATTCAAAACTTTCTTTCAAATGGTTTAATCCAATTACCATTTAAATCTTTAAACAAAAAGATTCATTTTCACAACCTTTAACGGTTTAAACAATTTTCACATTTTAATCTTTTAAACAAAAGATTCATTCACAGATTTTCCAAATCAATTTCCATTTCAATTTGATTAACTCGTTAAATCTTTAAATCAAAGATTTAACTTATAGCCTTCAAAACAATTTCATTTCAATTTGATTTAAACAAATCATCATTTAAATCTGTTAAAAATAAACAGATTTAATTCATAGCTTTTAAAAAGAATCATCTATAACTTAGGAAAATCCTTCTCTATTTAATCTTGAAATTCCCCTAATTAACTGGAATCTCAGTTCTTATCTAAAAGTGTTTATCATTTGGAAACAACAGTTTTCATTTTGGAAATCTGATTTATTTATACGAGTTGAAATCCTTGGGTTAAATTCAAATTCCCAAAACAATACTTAAAATGGTTTAACTCATATATAACTAGTATAATATCGTTAATCCCTAGTTTCAAATTACAGAATTCAATTTCAATATTGAATTTAAATTTAAGTCAAATTATTTAAATTCTAAAACTTAATCAAGTAATTTAAAAATAATAATTTTTATTTTGAAATTCCATTCCAAAAGCTTTTCACATTTATTCCGATTCCATTTCCAAAACATTTGAATTTAAAAATTCAAATTTAACTATTTCAAAAATCTGCGACTTAATCGATTTCCTCGTGAAATCCATAATTGTGTGTGTATGGTGTGGTCCAGGGGTTTTACACACAATAGTGCACACATCAATCATTACAGAGATATCAACATTGATAAGCGATATAATCAATTACGCTTATCTTCATTCACAGATTCATAAATATCAATCACAGAGATTCATCATTAAAATTCGATGTGGGTTTCGGATAACCAACTGAAATCCGAATCCCTGTCGCATCGAACTTCAAATGTCGTTTTACGGGCTAAGGGTTTTCTCATCAATACAGAATAAAATTACCAATCAAAATCTAGCACAGAGTAATACACATCGCGTAGCATCACAATTTACAAACAGGAATATCAATTCATTATACAACAATCAGATATCCTACTTACGAAATCCACAAGAAATCATTTTTCATTCTTATTGTAATTAATTCAAATTAAAATTTATTGCTCGAAAATTAGTTCCTTAACCCTGTTTAATTTATCATTAATTATCAACTGATTTCTTATTTCATTTCAAATTAGTTAATTAACAAAACAATTCTAAATCAATCGTTAATTCTTAATTACTAAATTGATTTCTCTTAAATGTTGAGTAAAAATCTTAATTTTTAATCAACTTAATTAACCATTTATTAGTTACTTAATTTCTTAATTAATCAATTATTAATCCTTAATTCTGAATGAAATTACTTAATTTATTAAACTATTAATCCATAATTAAATTACTTATTTAATTACCAATTACAAATAAAAAGTAATTATTCTTAATTATTTTCAGAAAATAATCAATTAATATTAATTTTTCACAAATTAACATTTTCAACGAAAACTTCTTTAAACTTTGGAAATCATTTTAATATTAACTATAACATTAAATGTTGATTAACCTAGTTACTTGATATTAAAAAAAAAAGTTAGATGTTAAAACCTTGTTAAAGCATTTACTAAAATAATTATGACTTGCTTAAATTTATTGACTTTAACTGTTGAACTCTTTCTTAAATTACCGTATTAAAACTTAAAGAAAATAGGTTGTTAACGTTGCTTTTCTTCTTCTTCTTTTTTTTCAACATAAGTTCCCAGTTTGTCAAAAAGAAAAACCCGAGTCCATCCATTAAATACTCGAGTATTACTTCGAGCTGCAACCCTCATTCCCCGAGACCTCTTCTCCCTCTCTCGCGTTCTTCTTCTCCTCTCTTTTTTTCTTATTTTTTCCCCCCCCCCAGTCAAGTCTTAAGTTCAAACAAAAAAACATCAGTTAAACCTACCTTGCATACTCGAGCTCGACCCCGAGACAATGACCCCTTGGACTCGAGAAAAAATCACGCGACGCTTCACCAACGTGCACGGTAACATACACATCCACGTGCACACCACCTCTGGTCATCGACGAACTCCACTCCGGCCTCCCACGCATCGCCTTCAACCACGGCAACCACCTGCAATCACCCAAATGACAGGATTCGATCGAACAACAAATATGACCCTAAAACCCATCAACCTGGAAACAAGCATCACCTGGAAAAACCCCCATCTCCGATGAACCCTAGCTTCAGTCGCCTCGGCCTCCTTGCCATAACTCCGCCTCAATCCCCTGCATACCCCGGACCACTCGCGATTGACTCCGAACGCCCCTAGACGTCGCAAAACCCATCAACCTGTCGTTGACAATAACAGGGTGTAAAACCCTAGTTCGATCTCGTCCCCTAAATCCACACAATCGAAAATTTTTCTGATAATTTTCGCGAAACCCATGACGATCATACTTGCTTTAAACCAAACTTCAATATTTTAAATTAATTCGATTGCTAGAAAATGAGGAAAATGCAATTTTTGTTCAAAAATGAACTACTCTTTGTATAACAAACCAAAAATTCTCATTTTCGTTTTAAAAATCATACTTTTGTAGGTAGATTCGAGACATGTAGTTGAATTAGCAATTTAAAATGTTTGGGTTTTTCATACTTAAAGAAAATCTACTGTATCTTCAAGCTTCCCATAGAAATTTAAGTGAACAACACTTGGAAATATTTTTAAGGACAAGATCTGGTTGATTCAAACAACTTTTGTCTAAACATCAAGCCCTGAAAAGAATTAGTGGATGAGTATTTGATTTTTTTCTTAAATTGTTAGGGCCTGTAAACTTCCTTAAAACAGAGAAGTATAAACATTTATACTCACCTGTATGTAAACACTGAACCTTTCCATTACAGACATACAACAAAACTTACAACCATAACTTCTTTTCAAGCATCATCAAAATGTAAACAAATTCAAGTTTTGAGTCAAAAAGTTTGCTCACATATTTATTCTTCAAATTGTTTTAATGAAATGTTACTCACCTGCTTAGAGAATGAACAGAGCATTCTTCAGGGCTGAACTGGAAGCTGAATCTTCCTTTGCTTGTCTGGATTTTGTATTATTGTTTTTAAGGTTGAACTGATGTTCATTTTTTTGATTTTCCTCAGTGATGATGCTCGAACTAAAATGAGGATTGATGTATATAAAGAGAAGTATGCAGGATGTTTTCATTTTGTACAACAAGTCATGGCTGAAGTATGCTTGCATTCAATGCTAAAGGCTTGTTGCATTAATTACCCTGCTTACCTCCCTTTTCTTTTATTTACAGCCCATGCTTTGTATTAATTACTGATACTTTCTCTTGTATGCTAGAGATACTAGCATATATTATTAAGTACTTCTTATTTGCTTGAGTACTTTATGTTTTCATATTATATTGTCTTATTATTTTTGACTATATTATATTTTCTTCTTTAGTACATGTTGCTGCATTGTTTTCCAGGTTAGAGTATATCATCTTACTTGCTTTATTTATTTCATTTTGTTTGAATACTTTTATTTGCTCTTATTTTATTTTATTTTTTTTCTTTGCATACTCAAACTTTTATATTTGTTTGTATTTAATTACTTTATTTTCTTAAGTACTTTGTTTCTTCCTTGCATTCTATTTGAATTGCATACTTATATAATTGTCATTTATTTGCTTATACTTGTTTATACATTTGTTTACTTGGTTTATGTTTTATTTTGTACTCGTATTTATTTGTTTGAAAACTTTATTTGCATTGCCTGCGTATCTATGTTTTTATTTATTTGTTATTTTTACTTTGTTTTGTTTACTTGTTTTTCCAGTTCATACATATTCTTGTTTGTTTATAAACTTCATGTATGAAGATATGTTGGTGGCTTCTACTTTGCAAGCCTTTCATATGTATATGTTTCTATTTCAATTTCTATTTTCTTGCTTTATACTTTGCAATATAACCAATTTCTATTTTTATAAAAATCTATCTTATATTAATTTCTATTTCTAGAATAAATAATAATTATTATTATTTTACTTCAAATTTATTATCTTATGTTATTTTATAAACTCAAATCATTATTAACCATCAATTCAAATATTTATTATTACTTATTTATTTATTTTATACTCATGTCAAATATCTGTATTTTATGATTATTTTTAAACCATTTACTTGAGATTTTAACTCAAGTTCAATATATACATATATATTATATAAAATTTGCTCATATATCCCCAAATATATATACATTCAATATATACACATATTTACAGTATTTTTAAATGTAAATGATTTATACAGAATATACTTGGATCCGGGGAAACTCGCATCACTTAATCGATTAATTTCACAAATTTTATTCAAAATGAAATTACTTAACAATTTTAAATTCAAAAATTCTATTAATTATCAATTTAAATATTTATAAAATCCGGGGTCGTTACAGACTTCCCCCCTTAAAAGAATTTCGTCCTCGAAATTTGCAGGCACGAAAACAACAAGGATAGATGAAAGATAGAGAAATATCTTTTCAGATCAAACTGGATATCGATTCTGGATTTGGCTCACCAAATCAGAATATCAATAATAGATACAGGAAATTATAATTAAAATTTCAAATTTTAGTTTTAAACAAAATAATTTTATCGATACAATTCTAATCATTCTTCATATTCTATTAATCAATTTAATTCAATTAAAATTTTCAATTTCTAATTCATTTATTAGAGTTTAAATCGAAAAGCCGATAAGAATCGATAAAGATAAGGATTTTCTATAACGAATCGTAGAGCATCAACGCACCGAAACTTCTTTTTGTAGCTGTCACGAAGCAAATCAAAAGAATCGAAATCGAATCAAAGAAAATAGATATAAAGAGATTGTTCCCACTGTTGTTACAGAGTTTTGACTAATTATAGTCGCATTCCCCTGTCCTCTATCTCATTCTCTTCTTGCACTCATACTTACTATCAGCGGATAGTGAGAGAATTTACTGAGGCATTCAAACGGATATCTTAAGGATTACTCATTCTAGGATTTACTTCATCCTATCTCTAATGAGCTACTTAATGTGTTACACTCCTGAGCTAAAGTTTCACCTTAGCTCTGATACCAAATGTAACGACTCGGATTTTGCCCGCTCGAAAATCGACATCCATACTTCAAATCGTATTCGAATGCCATAGATTCGACCGTTCAAATCCGATTCGCCGGAGCTTATAACAATCATTAAGTAAATAACACAGCGGAATAAAAGAATAATACATTGATATACAGCTTTGATACAATATCTGATACAACAGATGATCCAATAGATATCAATATACATCAGAGATAATACAATAAAATAGCAGCGGAAAGAAAATAGATAACATCTAGCAGCGGAACTAATAACTCTAAGATAGTCTTCAAAAGAGAACTCCGAGAACTGCAACTCCATTTCCAAGAATCAATCCAGCAGAAGCTCGAACCCCCAATAACATATCACCAAGCTCAGCAAGACTGGTGTGGTCCAAAGACTGAACTAACTCCAGATAATCTACTAAACCTGACTATCTGAAAAACCCAACTCTAGACTGCTCGTGTAGGAAATAATGAGCACCCAGAGTTTAGGAAGGAAAACAATAAACTCCAAGTCAGTCATGTGACTGGTGTGAGCAACAAAAACAGTTTATCTTTAAACAATCAACAAAAGATTTAAAGTCAATTCGAAATGCTTTTGAAAAATGAGACTACCATAAGGCCTCCCGCACACACACACATGCAAACGCAGAATCGGAGGAGATTTCTCCTTATGATAGTCAAAGATGCTTGATACGCATTAAAAAGAAACACTTGATATTATTACTAGTGCATAGTGTAGGAAAAATTCATTTCGAAAGTAGAATATAAATCTTAGCCAACATACGACCATTATCGTATGCCTACTATAGCTACCATCCAAACAGTGTTGCGACACCATAAGTGAATGATAGGTTCTACAACTAATACCATACAAGTTTCGTATTGTTTCTTTGGATTTCCAACAAATGGTCAGGCCAAGGAACTTCCCATTGCCACTGAGAATGCCTCTGGATGGACATCCCCGAGAACCAAACCGGAACTCTACCAACACAAGGCCGGGTTACCCCTAACTGGGTAACTACTGACACGAGCACGCCATTCCCCGATCGTAAACGACCTTTTTCACGGGATCCCGAAAACCAACAACCACAAAGTAATAAATTCGTAGTAACCACATAGGTTAAATATCTGGGCTCCATACCATGATACAACCTCTATCCAGAAGGAAATGTACATACCCTAAGGGGAGCTACAGCAACCCCTAATAACCTTGCTGCATCTTTCCTGTTTTGACCATTTCCGGGATGTGAGGCTCGACGAAGTCACGTCCACAAAAACATACTTTATACAAAAGCCATGCTTTGGGTCAACAAATGATCAACACAATGATCATCAGGATAGACGATCAAATAAATGATCCTATCACAAATAATCAACACGATGATCATTTCAGCATCACTCAGCATGTCACATTACCAAAATGGGATATATTGCTGATAACTTCAACTATATAACCTTTGAGCACATACGTCTCAAAGAAGGGTGTTAAGCAAAGAATAAATTCTCCGCCACCAACAGAAATATATTTGAAAGAAATCGGCTTTATATCTCAACTTGTAATGTCAGGCATACAATCCATACAAGTCTGTTCTGGGTTCGAACAGAACCGAAGGCACTTCCAAAGAAGTCCTTGCAATCCGAATATTCACAATCCCGATCGGATTTCCCATCACTTAGGGAGTTTCTATACCGGCGCGACTCGGTGCAGAAACAATCGATAGGTCATCCTATCGCTCTCGCAAATACCCGGTCTTCAACACCGGTCTTCAATGCTATCCATAACGACATATCACATATTCAGAATGGGATATATGACACAAAGGTCCTCTCCCGGCTAAACCGAATAGTGAGCGCAATATTTCAAAAACAAATGGATAATGGGATTTCAATTAAGTCACAACTTAATAATTCAAAACTTTCTTTCAAATGGTTTAATCCAATTACCATTTAAATCTTTAAACAAAAAGATTCATTTTCACAACCTTTAACGGTTTAAACAATTTTCACATTTTAATCTTTTAAACAAAAGATTCATTCACAGATTTTCCAAATCAATTTCCATTTCAATTTGATTAACTCGTTAAATCTTTAAATCAAAGATTTAACTTATAGCCTTCAAAACAATTTCATTTCAATTTGATTTAAACAAATCATCATTTAAATCTGTTAAAAATAAACAGATTTAATTCATAGCTTTTAAAAAGAATCATCTATAACTTAGGAAAATCCTTCTCTATTTAATCTTGAAATTCCCCTAATTAACTGGAATCTCAGTTCTTATCTAAAAGTGTTTATCATTTGGAAACAACAGTTTTCATTTTGGAAATCTGATTTATTTATACGAGTTGAAATCCTTGGGTTAAATTCAAATTCCCAAAACAATACTTAAAATGGTTTAACTCATATATAACTAGTATAATATCGTTAATCCCTAGTTTCAAATTACAGAATTCAATTTCAATATTGAATTTAAATTTAAGTCAAATTATTTAAATTCTAAAACTTAATCAAGTAATTTAAAAATAATAATTTTTATTTTGAAATTCCATTCCAAAAGCTTTTCACATTTATTCCGATTCCATTTCCAAAACATTTGAATTTAAAAATTCAAATTTAACTATTTCAAAAATCTGCGACTTAATCGATTTCCTCGTGAAATCCATAATTGTGTGTGTATGGTGTGGTCCAGGGGTTTTACACACAATAGTGCACACATCAATCATTACAGAGATATCAACATTGATAAGCGATATAATCAATTACGCTTATCTTCATTCACAGATTCATAAATATCAATCACAGAGATTCATCATTAAAATTCGATGTGGGTTTCGGATAACCAACTGAAATCCGAATCCCTGTCGCATCGAACTTCAAATGTCGTTTTACGGGCTAAGGGTTTTCTCATCAATACAGAATAAAATTACCAATCAAAATCTAGCACAGAGTAATACACATCGCGTAGCATCACAATTTACAAACAGGAATATCAATTCATTATACAACAATCAGATATCCTACTTACGAAATCCACAAGAAATCATTTTTCATTCTTATTGTAATTAATTCAAATTAAAATTTATTGCTCGAAAATTAGTTCCTTAACCCTGTTTAATTTATCATTAATTATCAACTGATTTCTTATTTCATTTCAAATTAGTTAATTAACAAAACAATTCTAAATCAATCGTTAATTCTTAATTACTAAATTGATTTCTCTTAAATGTTGAGTAAAAATCTTAATTTTTAATCAACTTAATTAACCATTTATTAGTTACTTAATTTCTTAATTAATCAATTATTAATCCTTAATTCTGAATGAAATTACTTAATTTATTAAACTATTAATCCATAATTAAATTACTTATTTAATTACCAATTACAAATAAAAAGTAATTATTCTTAATTATTTTCAGAAAATAATCAATTAATATTAATTTTTCACAAATTAACATTTTCAACGAAAACTTCTTTAAACTTTGGAAATCATTTTAATATTAACTATAACATTAAATGTTGATTAACCTAGTTACTTGATATTAAAAAAAAAAGTTAGATGTTAAAACCTTGTTAAAGCATTTACTAAAATAATTATGACTTGCTTAAATTTATTGACTTTAACTGTTGAACTCTTTCTTAAATTACCGTATTAAAACTTAAAGAAAATAGGTTGTTAACGTTGCTTTTCTTCTTCTTCTTTTTTTTCAACATAAGTTCCCAGTTTGTCAAAAAGAAAAACCCGAGTCCATCCATTAAATACTCGAGTATTACTTCGAGCTGCAACCCTCATTCCCCGAGACCTCTTCTCCCTCTCTCGCGTTCTTCTTCTCCTCTCTTTTTTTCTTATTTTCCCCCCCCCCCCCAGTCAAGTCTTAAGTTCAAACAAAAAAACATCAGTTAAACCTACCTTGCATACTCGAGCTCGACCCCGAGACAATGACCCCTTGGACTCGAGAAAAAATCACGCGACGCTTCACCAACGTGCACGGTAACATACACATCCACGTGCACACCACCTCTGGTCATCGACGAACTCCACTCCGGCCTCCCACGCATCGCCTTCAACCACGGCAACCACCTGCAATCACCCAAATGACAGGATTCGATCGAACAACAAATATGACCCTAAAACCCATCAACCTGGAAACAAGCATCACCTGGAAAAACCCCCATCTCCGATGAACCCTAGCTTCAGTCGCCTCGGCCTCCTTGCCATAACTCCGCCTCAATCCCCTGCATACCCCGGACCACTCGCGATTGACTCCGAACGCCCCTAGACGTCGCAAAACCCATCAACCTGTCGTTGACAATAACAGGGTGTAAAACCCTAGTTCGATCTCGTCCCCTAAATCCACACAATCGAAAATTTTTCTGATAATTTTCGCGAAACCCATGACGATCATACTTGCTTTAAACCAAACTTCAATATTTTAAATTAATTCGATTGCTAGAAAATGAGGAAAATGCAATTTTTGTTCAAAAATGAACTACTCTTTGTATAACAAACCAAAAATTCTCATTTTCGTTTTAAAAATCATACTTTTGTAGGTAGATTCGAGACATGTAGTTGAATTAGCAATTTAAAATGTTTGGGTTTTTCATACTTAAAGAAAATCTACTGTATCTTCAAGCTTCCCATAGAAATTTAAGTGAACAACACTTGGAAATATTTTTAAGGACAAGATCTGGTTGATTCAAACAACTTTTGTCTAAACATCAAGCCCTGAAAAGAATTAGGGGATGAGTATTTGATTTTTTTCTTAAATTGTTAGGGCCTGTAAACTTCCTTAAAACAGAGAAGTATAAACATTTATACTCACCTGTATGTAAACACTGAACCTTTCCATTACAGACATACAACAAAACTTACAACCATAACTTCTTTTCAAGCATCATCAAAATGTAAACAAATTCAAGTTTTGAGTCAAAAAGTTTGCTCACATATTTATTCTTCAAATTGTTTTAATGAAATGTTACTCACCTGCTTAGAGAATGAACAGAGCATTCTTCAGGGCTGAACTGGAAGCTGAATCTTCCTTTGCTTGTCTGGATTTTGTATTATTGTTTTTAAGGTTGAACTGATGTTCATTTTTTTGATTTTCCTCAGTGATGATGCTCGAACTAAAATGAGGATTGATGTATATAAAGAGAAGTATGCAGGATGTTTTCATTTTGTACAACAAGTCATGGCTGAAGTATGCTTGCATTCAATGCTAAAGGCTTGTTGCATTAATTACCCTGCTTACCTCCCTTTTCTTTTATTTACAGCCCATGCTTTGTATTAATTACTGATACTTTCTCTTGTATGCTAGAGATACTAGCATATATTATTAAGTACTTCTTATTTGCTTGAGTACTTTATGTTTTCATATTATATTGTCTTATTATTTTTGACTATATTATATTTTCTTCTTTAGTACATGTTGCTGCATTGTTTTCCAGGTTAGAGTATATCATCTTACTTGCTTTATTTATTTCATTTTGTTTGAATACTTTTATTTGCTCTTATTTTATTTTATTTTTTTTCTTTGCATACTCAAACTTTTATATTTGTTTGTATTTAATTACTTTATTTTCTTAAGTACTTTGTTTCTTCCTTGCATTCTATTTGAATTGCATACTTATATAATTGTCATTTATTTGCTTATACTTGTTTATACATTTGTTTACTTGGTTTATGTTTTATTTTGTACTCGTATTTATTTGTTTGAAAACTTTATTTGCATTGCCTGCGTATCTATGTTTTTATTTATTTGTTATTTTTACTTTGTTTTGTTTACTTGTTTTTCCAGTTCATACATATTCTTGTTTGTT
This sequence comes from Allium cepa, assembly GCA_030765085.1. NCBI lineage: Eukaryota > Viridiplantae > Streptophyta > Magnoliopsida > Asparagales > Amaryllidaceae > Allium > Allium cepa. The sequence goes on along the minus strand of CM060939.1, from coordinate 757,042,087 downwards.
TATAAACTTCATGTATGAAGATATGTTGGTGGCTTCTACTTTGCAAGCCTTTCATATGTATATGTTTCTATTTCAATTTCTATTTTCTTGCTTTATACTTTGCAATATAACCAATTTCTATTTTTATAAAAATCTATCTTATATTAATTTCTATTTCTAGAATAAATAATAATTATTATTATTTTACTTCAAATTTATTATCTTATGTTATTTTATAAACTCAAATCATTATTAACCATCAATTCAAATATTTATTATTACTTATTTATTTATTTTATACTCATGTCAAATATCTGTATTTTATGATTATTTTTAAACCATTTACTTGAGATTTTAACTCAAGTTCAATATATACATATATATTATATAAAATTTGCTCATATATCCCCAAATATATATACATTCAATATATACACATATTTACAGTATTTTTAAATGTAAATGATTTATACAGAATATACTTGGATCCGGGGAAACTCGCATCACTTAATCGATTAATTTCACAAATTTTATTCAAAATGAAATTACTTAACAATTTTAAATTCAAAAATTCTATTAATTATCAATTTAAATATTTATAAAATCCGGGGTCGTTACAATAATAATATGAAAATCTATATATATATGTTGATGAAGCTTGTTTTAATATGTGAGAGGAATATGCTTTGTTTCAATCTATATGTTAGTAGGCTTTTCTTATAAATTGCATTCGACTTCTATTAACATATTTTTTCTAACTTTGTAAAGTCAGTTATATATTATGTGACAGCGTAAATGTTAGTTTTATAGATTTCGAAGCATGATAGTATATTCTGTTATAGGTTAGTTTGGTCTTTAATTTATTTATTTTTGGTTTGCAGCGGGGTGGTAATAGTATTCGCCTATAGGCTTGTTGTTGCATGAAGTATATTCATAGTTATAATATATCAGCTTATAATAGTTATCTACTTCGAGTTATATATGTACCAAAGTCATGTGACAGTATGTTAACTGTAAAATACATGTCAGGTCAGTCTATATATTTTAGTTAAATATGTATATGTGTTCAACAGCTATAGGTTTACAGTAAATATTTGATGTGTTAGAAAAAAAATTTGAGTCTGCATTTTGGGTACGTAAGACGTGAGTATAATTGGTTTGGGCGAATAGACAGGTTCATTTATTTAAGTACATAATATGCATAAGTTGTATAAAATTTAAATACGTTGTTTGTGTTGAGTATATATTAGATTTATAATATCAATAGAATATATATTAAAAAAGGACATTTGTTTTAGATTTTAAGGGCGGACAACCTGTTGGTTATAAACATTTAATTTTTGTAAGTGTACCCAGCCTTAAATATTTCTGTTAATAAAATTTGTATATTGCATATCTGTAACCTTAACAAAGTAATATTAGGTGTTGAAACCTTAATTATATATGGTGTGTGTATATTATTACGAGGATTGTTAAAGCATAATATATTGTTATATTTATTTGATAATAAACAAATTTTTGATTTAAAATTTATAGGGTATCGAAATTAATTTTGAAATATGTGTGTATATATATATACATATATATATATATATATATAATTCCTGTCCTATCGAGCCGATTCTAATTTGTTTCATCGATTCGTATTATCAGCTTATCCGTTGAGTTCGTGCCAATCTAGATTTGTTTTGAAATTCGTGCCTGGATTCATAGCTCATTGATTGACAAATCATCTCTAGCCTTGAAAGGCGAGTAATCACTCACGATTAACATTCTTTTATTCATTAAATTTGATTTCAATTGAAACGACAATTGAAATATGCTGCTGTAGTTATTTAATTTTTTTTTTATATGCTATTATCTGTAACTGTTCACCTGCGGGATATGACACCATATCCTGTTTGTTTATATTATATTTTTATTGATGATATATGCCTGTTATTTTATTGTATTTTCTGTTATCACTCTGCAAGTTCCCTGTAGTTTAGAAATCACTATGGGTTGAAATGATACATACCCGAACAGACTTTAGAATAGGAGAAAATCGTTATGGGTTGAAATGATAAACCCAAGCATTTTCATTTAATTGAATTTGGGATTACGGGTTGAAATGATATCCACCCGTATATATTTAGTATACGGATTGAAATGATAAATATCCGTAGTACTTGACTATATGATAGGAAATATATACAGACACCGTTGGTTCATATAAATATTTTGAAAATAACTTATATAATTTTGGAAAGAAATATATGGTTTAATAAATTTGATTCTTAAGATATTATATAAATAAAAATTGTATATATAGATTTAGTAGTAATATTTGATTTAAATTAGATTGATTTAATGCATATAATATGGTTAAGTATTTATGTAAATCCATATTTCAAATAGATTCTCTTGTAATAAATTGAATAATTAAGATTGGGAGATAAATTTGGGTTTATAAGAAATGGTATTTAAATAAGGATTTATTTAATTAAATCAGTTTGAAATTTTTGAATGGGAAATTTAAAGGGTATGATTTTATAACTGGATTTTTAATTTAAGTGATTTAAAGAATATTTCACGTTTAGATAAATTAAAGAAAATATTGAGTAAAATGTAATTCAAGGTTACTTAAATGATATTGAATCTAATAAGGGAGTATTTAAGACTAAATAATAATGAGGATAAATCGAGATCTATATGAAACTGTTGTATAGAACATTAAATATTAAAGCCTTGAACTATATTGGAATTTAAATGGTTTATGTTGAGATTCGGATCTGTATTTGAAATCAACGTAGTTGAATTTGTTATTTAGCAACTAAATTGAATTAAAATGAAAATTTAGATTGAACTAAATTTGAATTTATTATTTAGAAAACTAAATTGAATGAAATTTTAGATGAATCGTTGAATAGTTAAAGTTTTGAAATATATGGAAATATAAAAGGGGTATTTGTGATTACAAATCCGAATTTGAGATCGATAAATTGAAGTGTTTATTTTAGGAATTGAATTTAAAGTGATAATTGAGATTGAATTTAATTTAAATGGGAAGGTCGGGTTGATGTTGAAATGATTTGTTAAGTTGAGGGAATTGAAAATACTTTACTTTATAAATTATTTAATATATAAATACTATTTTTGGGAAATATAGAGATAATTGAAGTAAAATGATATTTGGTTTGAAGTATAAATTAAGTTGAAATGGCCATGGTGTTATAGTGTATATTTCTACCTTGTAGATAGTTCCATGGACCCTTAGAGGATGGTAATCCCAAACATCCTTTAAGTTATTTGTATTTCAATTGATATTTCACTTGAGTTGAATTTATTGATATAAGAATCTTAATCCTGACTCGAGTGTTTTGTGTTTGCTTTACGCTCGGGTCAGACTGAAAGATACAACATTTGAGACTCACCTTCGAAGTTGGAGCTTTGCTGGAAGATCCAGCTATCTATCCTTTCAGTCATCCAGTTGATTGGTTCAGAGAAGTCAACTGCTCATACTGGAGACTTCACTGCATCTGGGATATTCTAATGTATTTTATTTCTAACTCTGATGTATATAGTAGCTTCATGAACTGCTATTCCTTATCTATTCCGCTGCATTGTATTACTCTGTGTAAGTGATCTATGATTGATTTATTTACTGTATATTTTAAGTTTTGCCAAATTTTATTAACAATTCGGTATTTTGAATTATTCAAGTCGGACATGTACGGTTTTATTGTCGATTTGAATGGTCCAAAATAGCGGGTCGTTACAGTTGGTATCAGAGCTTTGGCTCTAGGCAAAACTTAGCATATACGGTAAATTTGTTTACAGAATCACTTTCGCTCGAGTTGAATCTCTTCCTTTTGACTCGATTTCCTTTGAATTTTGGAATGTCCCTCGGTTCCGAAATTCATTCTGTCTCTCCCTATTTATATTCGTTTGATTCTGGAGTATCCCACAACTCCACTGAATGTTTTGTAAAGGGGGTGAAAACTCCTTTACAATTGGCGTTGATTCACCGAAGATTTCTGTATCCTCGGTTTACGATGCTGCTATATCTTGGTATGCCGAATTCTATCTCTGGCAATCGAATGTCGATTTGCTTTAGAATTCCGCATCAATTATATTCCTGAAGTCACGGTTGACCCGGTTAAAATCGCCCGCGATTTATAGAAGTATATCCATCTTCTATTTCGTAATTTAATTATCTCATCTTCGATCGATTCTATCTTCGAATCAGAATTCTATTGATTGGAGTTCCTCTAATTCAAATCTCTATCTTTGTTTTAAAAATCCATTCTTAAAATTTTCCTTTGAAATCGGGTATGTTTGCATTTTTGGAAATCATTTATATATCATTTTGATAACTATGATTTTATTCTATATATAAAAGTGAAAATGTTTTCGATAAGGATTATATACCTATATGTAAAACAAATAAGAAATGTTATTCTATATAAAAGGTTTCGAAAGGATTTGAAATTTTGAAAAATTATAAGAAATTGATTTATATAAAAATGATTTATAACGGAAATGTTAAATTTGAAATTCCAGAATTGAATTCCGGTATTTTGAAATTGGTTTTAAGATTTTGGAAAATATATATAAACAATACGATTTAAAATTATTTTTTTCGAATAAGAAATGTTTCAAATGAGCTCAAATGAATTCCAATAATTTTGAAGAAATTTCAAAGAAGTTTTCAAGAAACTAGAAGTCCAGAACTCACTTATGTCGCTGGAAGATAATTTCGGTGATGAGTGCACGCATCATCGACATTGATTTTCGAGTTTCAGAGTGGGAAGAGGCCACTTTAATAGCTTCGCTATGCGAGTGATTTTGTAAAACCGTTTTTGTTTTCAAATTCCGAAGTATAATTTGATATTTTCGAAAGATATATGTATATATTTGAAACAATTTGAAGTAAGACCGGTGTTCAGTCCTCGAGTTTCCGATTTGACGTAGAATAACTCTATTTATAAAAATTGATTTCCATCTCTTGGATTTGAAATTGATTTTCACCGACTATTTTGAAGGTTCGAGCACTTCCAAATCAAGGTTTAAAGGTTTAAAAAACCAAGGCATTTCGAAAGGTATAAAATATTTGATAAAGTATGCAAGTTTTGTTGTATGAGGTTAAACCTTTTGTTAAGTAAGAGAATATGGCTATTTTAATTATACTAATATGGAATTTAGTTTTTAAATGTTTTGAAAGAATTTTAGTTTTAAATAACGGTTTTCAAAAAGGTAAATTGGATATTTCAAATAGAAGTAAATAGTTTAAAGGTTTTAAAGGGATAATTATAAATTTGGAAACCATTTTGAATATAATTGATTTTGAGAAAAATATTTGGTTTCGAAAATTAAATTGAAAAAAAAAAAACCAGTACTTATATGGTGATTTTGGAAATGAATTTGTTTGACTTGAATTATTCTAATTTGGAAACTGGGATAATTTTCTAAACCTATTATTTTGGGAACTTCGAAATTCAGACATTTAATTTGGAAGAAAATTTGGTGAAATCATATATGATTTTGAAACTGAATTGATATTGAAATAATTTGAAATTGAGAACCTTAGATTACTAAGCACTTGATTTGGGAGTGGTCGAACTTATATAAAATGGATTGTATAAGTATGAAGTTGATTTGAAATCTATTGATTTGAAAGGTACTCAATTTGGAAAGAGATTTTATTTAATCGAAGTCTATATAAGTATGATTTGATCTACTATTGATTTGGAAAGTATTCGATTTGAGAATAGAATCCTATATATATGGACTTTATATAAGTACAATATTTGAAAGTGATTTGAAAAGGTACTATATGATATATATTTTCGAAGTAAAGATATGGAAAGTGCCTTCTGCTTGATATCCGCTTTGTGGCCACATCGTGGATTCATTCTATCGATATTATTCTCTCTGATTTTTGGTTTTCCGGATGTAATACTCGAGTCTTCCCACCGTGGCGTAACCCATGGTTTTTTTTTCTCTCGTGAATGCACAGCGCAATTGCCTGGCTGAGTCTTGCCTAGGGGTACGGATTGTTTCCTGGGGGATCCAGGCGTAACCATTGTGTATCCTGCAATCTGTGTAGGTCGCGAATAGTAGCGCAAGTGCCTGGCTGAGTCTTGCCTGGGGGTACGGATTGTTTCCTGGGGGATCCAAGCGTAACCATTGTGTATCCTGCACTCTACTAGTCATCATGGCGTAACTCGCAGGGCTGAGAAAGCTTACGGATATGGATTGTTTCCTGGGGGACCCAGGCGTAACCATTGTGTATCTGCGAACCATGATCGGACAAAGGTTTTGGTTTGGTTGTTTTGTTTGGATTGTACTTTCCATATCTGTTTTTAAAGGTTTTCAAGTATTTTCACTGGGTGTTGAAACAAGTCTACTAAGTACTTGAAGAATTCTAGCTTTGCGCCTGATCAACGCATGGCCAGAGTCTGCAAGAACGAGGATAAACTTGTTAAACATTGAGTTATAAAAGTATTTTCGAAAGAAAAATTGGTTTCAATATAAAAGTATTTATTTATAAAGGTATTTTATTATAAAAGTATTTTCAACAAAGAAATTTTGTATTAATATTTGAAATTTAAATTCTTATGGTTTGAAATAAATTATTCGTGCCCGATTCTATTCTTTTGAATCTAGCTTATCTTCTCAGCTTTAGTTGTTCACCTATATTTTGTTTCCAGAGTCTACCTTCCCTTCCTTTTTGAGTATATCCTTTTTAAATATTGCTTATTTGTATACTACATGGTTTAATAGAAAATTATAAATATTTTGGAAGTTATTAATTAAATAAAACATATTTAAAGTGAATGATTTATTAATAATGTTTGAAAAATATCTAAAGACAAACTTATAAACTTATGTATTATAGAATTAATGTTTTCAATAGCTTCTGTGTAAATATAACTAATTGTGTAAATAAATTTGTTTCCAAATAGTTTCATATATCATTAAGTGTTATTTAAACATATTTAATCCCAATGGGTTTTGAATTTTTTTTAAATTATTATAGTTGCAAATGAAGTTTTCAAATGAATATTTCAAGTAAAATTGTGACGACCCGTCTCCTCGACCCTCAGAAATCGACGCTAATACATCCACGGTATTCACGTGCCGTAAATCCAAGTGCCGGGGAGGCAGATTATCAGGGGTGTAAAAGAAAATAAAGATAGAAGATAACAGAATAATAGAATCTCACATCGTAGTCAACATTTATAATTATACATAATGATCAGAGTCTAATACAAATTTAGCGGGATAGTTATAACTGTCTATCCGTACATATGCTAGAAATACGTACTACATAACACAGCGGAAAATGGGTAGATAACTACATAAGGTACTTCAGCTTCATAGCTCCAAAAGACTTGTCCAAAATGCTCCCTAGCATGCTCCAAAATGCTCCTAAGGTATCCTGACTATACGGCTGCCCGAAAAATAGGGCACCCAGAGTTTAAAGGGAAAAACAAACTCCGGGTCAGTCATGGGACTGGTGTGAGAACTCAAAGTACGATATTTTGGAAACAAAAAGGTATCTCATAAGACCACGCCGCACATAAACACGGAACGGGTTTTTACCTTATGATAACCAAAACTCTTTAGTACGCAAAATTTAGGGATATTATTTCTAATGACATTCTTTGAAAACATTTTCAAATAAACTTATTAATCTTAGCCGAAATGGTTACCCATATAGCATTTCGAGGCTATTCATTACGCCAATACAAACAAAACCGCAGGTTCTTATTGGAGAATGGGTTTCCATACAAATGACCAGGCGCAGGATCTACCTTCCGAAATGGGTACACCTCTAGATGGATGTCCCGAGGCACAGAACATCTGCCCTCTACCAACACAAGACCGGCCTACCTCTGTAACTAGATAGTACCGAATATGTCATCCCCCGGTCGTTGCCGACCTTTAACCGAGCGCTCGTTTTCCATACACCACATTAATTAACATCCCGAACGTCATAGCGGGAAGAAATATATCTAGAAGGGGATGATCATACCCTAATGGGAATGACCCACATAGCCCTGCTGCATCTAATCCTGTTTCGGTCAATTCCGGTTTGATGAGGCTTAAGGCTACGATTACCTTTTCACAAAGCACATATCACATCTTTGAATGCCACATTGCCATTTCCGTTAACTACTAATTGCCTTCCACAAAAATACAACCCTTGAGCTTGTATGTCTCAAGGAGGGTGTTAAGCTAAGAGAAGTTGCCTTCTCCGCCACCACTGATGTACGTTTGTAAAAACCAATGTACGTAATCTTTAGAAATGCAACGTCGGACAAACGTCCATACAAGTTGTCCAGGAACAGGACAAACCGAAGGTACTTTCCTCGGCCATTACTAGGCGAGAAGCCCTTGCAATCCGCAAAATCTCTATCACGAGGAGACCACTGCTATATATAACTCGGGAGCTACCCAGAGCAAGTCAACAAGCAGTCTTCACGCTAGGAAGATCCACGGTCTTCAATCACCATCTTCAACATGTCTTCACGTACGAACGTATACATTGGTTTGAAGTGGTTTTCGGATAGGAATTATCCAAATCCGACTCCGGTTCCTTCGAAATCCAATCATCAATAAAAATGATGTAATTAGGTGCTTGTTTTTCAATTCATTCATTTCCTTACCAAAATATCTTCGAGAGATATATATTTTCAAAATATTCTTTTAGTGAATACGGAATCATTTAAACCTCTTTTTTGAATATTTCTCAAATCATTTTTAAAGAGTATCTTTTGAGAAAATAGGATTATAGAAATCATTCTACTTTTATCCAAAATCAACTTCCGTATTCAACAAGTGCTATGGGCGGAATAACGGTGAGATCACCTTTTAAATTCCACGAATAGGACAAGTTCCCTCTTCGGATTTTAATAATGAGTATAAGAAGATTATTTCTAAAAAATCCAAGTTGAGCATCCGGGCTTTCCTTTCGATATGTTCCACCCCTCGCCTAAAAGAGAAAACTGAGGCCAGGTAAGTTCAGTGCACTGGTTGCTCCATCCCTAACCTTAGTTACACACCTTGTTTCCACTTTTAGATCTCACAGGCGGGACACATGTACTAGTCGTTTCCGCATACTCATTTTCCCTTTCTAAATCACTTAACTATTTGTTTAACCATTTTTGAAACAACGTTAAATTGTTCAAATTTATTTTGAAATGCTTTATTATTCATTTAAAAACATTTACTAAGGATTTAAGAAAGCATTGTTAAGTTTCAAACTTTATTTCAAAAGTTATTAAAAAGCGTTGTAGAAAGTGTTGCAAAAAGTGCTTTAAAAGCTATATTCTTCAAAACAACTTTTATATCATTTATAAATTCATCTTTTCAACTTAAATCACTTTTAAGACATTTTAAAAGATTTTTAGATTTTATTCCATATTTTTAAAACGATTATTTTATCAACTTCCAACTTTGGTCATTTAGTGCAAAAAACTGGATTTTTCTTGAAAATTGATTTTGCCATATCTCTAAATATACAAGATGAAATCTTGATTTTTTCATTTTTCTATGAAAGATATGGGTATAAGGATTCGGAAGATTCTTACTTCGAAGAATTCCGAACTATATTCCACTTCGTATGTTCGTTTGAACCTTTTGACGCGAAAACGCGAACTACCGTTACGCGACGCGTCAAATTTTTTTCGTATTTTGAGATTCATATCCAAACTTTGTCGAAACAAGTTTAAACACTTAGGAATCATTTCTAATGTATTTTCAAACATTTTTGAAGGTATAAATGATTCCATATCACATTTCATTTCTTTTGGAAAGTGATTTCCATGTGATTTTACGTCGTGTAAATCCGTGACTTGTTTCAACATATACATTCAATATACAACTAATAAACATCCAAAACAATATTTATAATCATTTTAACATATTCTAAAATGTCATATGAACTTGCATATCAATTTAACAACATTTTTTATTACAATGTCACATAATTCACATTTATGTACAAATTTGCTTACTAACTTTTGCAAATGACTTAAAGGTGGTTGCTTTCTTTTTCAAACACTTATAAAACATCATTATTAACATCCAAATAAACATATCATAACATCATAACCAAATACATACATATAAATTAGGAGTTCTCACTTTGTTTGGTTTTGGTGAACGGAAAATTGGCTATAGCTTCGCTACTTGACGTTTTAAGCTTATGATTCCTTGAGCGCTTCGACTTAGATGGCTTGCCTTAGCTTGGAGAAGGCTAAGAGTGCTCGGCCAAATGGAGGAAGAGGGGGTGTAAGCAATGTGAGGAAAGAGGAGGAGTTTGAAGTGGTTCGGACGGTGTTTTGTTGATATTTTCTTTACTTTATTTTTTTAGAATTATTTTGGCATAACTTTGTTAAGGTTGGAAGCCATTAAAGGAGGTAAGAAGAAGCTTGAAATTTTGAGAAGAAGAAGTGTGAAAGAAAGTGAGAAAGTGGGTATGTATTTATAGAAAATATTTGAGAATAAAATATAGATTTGTGTTTTTACTTAAATAACCTTCCTTAAGAATTAAGTAAACTTATTTAATTCAAAACTTACCATCCACATCACATCACACTTTTAAAATTCAAATACTTTAAAGTTAAGTAAAGAATAAGAATGATTACTTTACTTTATGTCACTTCTCTTTACTTTATGTCACTTTTGATGTGACATGTATTTTGTCTTCTTTAGTTTACTTTTGCTAATTACTTTCTAGAATTTTCTAAGTGTGATTACTAAAAGTAACCTTGTTTAGTTAATTGTTAACTATCTTTATATGTTACCATATTTATTAAATTGTATACATAAAAGGTGCAACAACGTTGCGACAACTTTAAATCAACAAAACATTGATTTTTTACAAAATGTTTTACGGTCATATTTTTGACGTTTTATTTAAGCTATTTATTTATGTAAACCAAATTTAAAAATAAATTTGTATAATGTCATTTAAAAACATAAACACTCATAAATTAATTAAAATAATTTATTTAACCATTGAAACTTACTTTTGTAAAATCAGGATTTTGTCACTTTTGTCGATATAGGCAAATGTTACTATTTTTACGTTTGTTTCTACTTCCAAATCCTATCTAATATTATTTGAATCATAAAACGTCTTATATTTTATATTTAAATTCACTTTAAATGTTATATTTTGAAGTGGTTAAATTTTGGGTCGTTACATTCTCCCCTACTTAAAAGGATTTCGTCCTCGAAATTAGATAAGAAGAAAATAGCTCAAAAGGAAATATATATATATTCGATAAGATGGAATAAGTGATTACACCACATGCGGTGAGTACACTCAAATGATAGATAAAGTCTATACATCGATCCTAAACTCGGGATATGCTTTCCTCATTCTATCTTCGGTTTCCCATGTGCAATCATCAGCATCCCCGCTCCACTGAACTTTTACCAATCTTACAACTTTCCTTCTTAATCGTTTCTCATCTTGATCCACGATTCGAATGGGTCTTCTAATAACTGCTAAGTTTGGTTCTAACTCCAAGTCATCCTGAGCAGCTGTTTCTATGATTTGTTCTGGGTCATATATATGCTTCCGCAAATGCGATACGTGAAAAACATTATGTACACCAGACAATCTTTCAGGCAATTGTACTCGATAAGCTAGTGGGCCAATTCGTTCAAGAATGGGAAAAGGTCCAATATATCGAGGTGCTAACTTCCCAGCTCTTCCAAATCTTACTACTCCTCTCATTGGAGAGACTTTCAAAAAGACTGAATCTCCAACTGAGAATTCTAGATTTCTACGTCTTCGGTCTGCATAACTCTTTTGTCTACTTTGGGCTTCTTTTAGCTTCTTTCTAATCATATCAACTTTCTCTGAAGCTTCTCGTATCATATCTGGGCCAAGCACTAACCGATCTCCGGTTTCTATCCAACATGCTGGCGATTTACATGGACGGCCATACAAAGCTTCATACGGTGCCATGCTGATACTAGCTTGATAGCTATTATTATAGGAGAACTCTACTAAATGCAAATGATTCTCCCACGAGCCTCCAAAGTCTAGAATACATGCTCTCAAAAGATCTTCTAAAACACGGTTGACTCTTTCCGTCTGTCCATCAGTTTGGGGGTGATATGCAGTGCTTATACTCAGCTTCGTTCCCAAAGCTGTCTGTAGTGCTTCCCAAAACTGACTAGTGAAGATTGGATCACGATCGCTAACTATGCTGCTTGGAACTCCATGCAATCGGACAATCTCCCTCATATATATATCTGCAAGGCTTGCTGCAGTTCTTGTTGGCTTAACTGGAATAAAGTGTGCACTTTTGGTTAATCGGTCTATGATAACCCAAATGCCTTCATTTCCTTTCCTTGTTCGGGGTAAGCCATCAATGAAATCCATGGATATTTGATCCCACTTCCAAGCTGGAATCTCCAGAGGTTGAAGTAATCCGGCTGTCTTCTGTTGATCGCTTTTGATTCTTTGGCAATTTTCACACCGGCTGACATAGATAGATATGTCCCTCTTCATACTTTTCCACCAAAATGTACGCTTCATGTCCTTGTACATCTTATGAATCCCTGGATGAACGCTAAGTTTGGCTGTGTGACATTCAGCTAATACTTCTTGCTTAAGATTTCCAACATCTGGAACACAAATTCTTCCATTTAACCGCAGTACTCCATGGTTGTCTATTTTAAAGCTTGAATTATATCCGTGATGTATATTCCTAACGATCTCCTTGAGAAATAGATCCTCTTTTTGTTTGTTGGCGATCTTTTCTAGGAGAGTTGGAGTTACCACCAAATAAGAAATAGTAGCTAACTTCCTACTCAATGCATCAGCTACTACGTTGGCTTTCCCGGGTGTATATAGAATATCTAGATCATATGACGCGAGAAATTCTAGCCAGCGTTGCTGTCTCATGTTCAAATCCTTCTGGGTGAAAAGATACTTCAAAGATTTATGGTCCGTGAAGAGTTCGAATTTTTCACCTAAAAGATGGAATATTATTTACTAAGGTCAATTCAAAGTTTTATCGAAATAAACTATGAAAGATTCTTACCCAGCAAATAATGTCTCCATATCTTTAGTGCGAACACAACGGCTAATAATTCTAAGTCGTGTGTTGCATAATTCTTCTCATGCGTCTTCAGCTGTCTACTTGCATAAGCAATCACCTTCCCATCTTGCATTAAAACTGCACCAACTCCTTCTCCACAAGCATCTGTATAAACGGTCAATCCACTATTCCCATTTATAATTGCTAAAACTGGAGCAGTTGTCAATCTCTTCTTAAGTTCTTGGAATGCTTCTTCACACTTATTTTCTACTATCTGTATATAGTAGGAAAAAGATCTTTAGGATATATAGACGAGATATCTTAGGGAATGCGGTACATTATGAATCTACTTATTCAAATTAAAAGTTTTAATTATGCGCACTCTCAGACTAAACTCATTCTAGGGCGTTACTAACCCTATCTCTAATGAGTCATACCCCAACAAAGCCAAGGTTCTCGCTTAACCTTCAGCTCTGATACCAAATGTGACGACCCGTCTCCTCGACCCTCAGAAATCGACGCTAATACATCCACGGTATTCACGTGCCGTAAATCCAAGTGCCGGGGAGGCAGATTATCAGGGGTGTAAAAGAAAATAAAGATAGAAGATAACAGAATAATAGAATCTCACATCGTAGTCAACATTTATAATTATACATAATGATCAGAGTCTAATACAAATTTAGCGGGATAGTTATAACTGTCTATCCGTACATATGCTAGAAATACATACTACATAACACAGCGGAAAATGGGTAGATAACTACATAAGGTACTTCAGCTTCATAGCTCCAAAAGACTTGTCCAAAATGCTCCCTAGCATGCTCCAAAATGCTCCTAAGGTATCCTGACTATACGGCTGCCCGAAAAATAGGGCACCCAGAGTTTAAAGGGAAAAACAAACTCCGGGTCAGTCATGGGACTGGTGTGAGAACTCAAAGTACGATATTTTGGAAACAAAAAGGTATCTCATAAGACCACGCCGCACATAAACACGGAACGGGTTTTTACCTTATGATAACCAAAACTCTTTAGTACGCAAAATTTAGGGATATTATTTCTAATGACATTCTTTGAAAACATTTTCAAATAAACTTATTAATCTTAGCCGAAATGGTTACCCATATAGCATTTCGAGGCTATTCATTACGCCAATACAAACAAAACCGCAGGTTCTTATTGGAGAATGGGTTTCCATACAAATGACCAGGCGCAGGATCTACCTTCCGAAATGGGTACACCTCTAGATGGATGTCCCGAGGCACAGAACATCTGCCCTCTACCAACACAAGACCGGCCTACCTCTGTAACTAGATAGTACCGAATATGTCATCCCCCGGTCGTTGCCGACCTTTAACCGAGCGCTCGTTTTCCATACACCACATTAATTAACATCCCGAACGTCATAGCGGGAAGAAATATATCTAGAAGGGGATGATCATACCCTAATGGGAATGACCCACATAGCCCTGCTGCATCTAATCCTGTTTCGGTCAATTCCGGTTTGATGAGGCTTAAGGCTACGATTACCTTTTCACAAAGCACATATCACATCTTTGAATGCCACATTGCCATTTCCGTTAACTACTAATTGCCTTCCACAAAAATACAACCCTTGAGCTTGTATGTCTCAAGGAGGGTGTTAAGCTAAGAGAAGTTGCCTTCTCCGCCACCACTGATGTACGTTTGTAAAAACCAATGTACGTAATCTTTAGAAATGCAACGTCGGACAAACGTCCATACAAGTTGTCCAGGAACAGGACAAACCGAAGGTACTTTCCTCGGCCATTACTAGGCGAGAAGCCCTTGCAATCCGCAAAATCTCTATCACGAGGAGACCACTGCTATATATAACTCGGGAGCTACCCAGAGCAAGTCAACAAGCAGTCTTCACGCTAGGAAGATCCACGGTCTTCAATCACCATCTTCAACATGTCTTCACGTACGAACGTATACATTGGTTTGAAGTGGTTTTCGGATAGGAATTATCCAAATCCGACTCCGGTTCCTTCGAAATCCAATCATCGATAAAAATGATGTAATTAGGTGCTTGTTTTTCAATTCATTCATTTCCTTACCAAAATATCTTCGAGAGATATATATTTTCAAAATATTCTTTTAGTGAATACGGAATCATTTAAACCTCTTTTTTGAATATTTCTCAAATCATTTTTAAAGAGTATCTTTTGAGAAAATAGGATTATAGAAATCATTCTACTTTTATCCAAAATCAACTTCCGTATTCAACAAGTGCTATGGGCGGAATAACGGTGAGATCACCTTTTAAACTCCACGAATAGGACAAGTTCCCTCTTCGGATTTTAATAATGAGTATAAGAAGATTATTTCTAAAAAATCCAAGTTGAGCATCCGGGCTTTCCTTTCGATATGTTCCACCCCTCGCCTAAAAGAGAAAACTGAGGCCAGGTAAGTTCAGGGCACTGGTTGCTCCATCCCTAACCTTAGTTACACACCTTGTTTCCACTTTTAGATCTCACAGGCGGGACACATGTACTAGTCGTTTCCGCATACTCATTTTCCCTTTCTAAATCACTTAACTATTTGTTTAACCATTTTTGAAACAACGTTAAATTGTTCAAATTTATTTTGAAATGCTTTATTATTCATTTAAAAACATTTACTAAGGATTTAAGAAAGCATTGTTAAGTTTCAAACTTTATTTCAAAAGTTATTAAAAAGCGTTGTAGAAAGTGTTGCAAAAAGTGCTTTAAAAGCTATATTCTTCAAAACAACTTTTATATCATTTATAAATTCATCTTTTCAACTTAAATCACTTTTAAGACATTTTAAAAGATTTTTAGATTTTATTCCATATTTTTAAAACGATTATTTTATCAACTTCCAACTTTGGTCATTTAGTGCAAAAAACTGGATTTTTCTTGAAAATTGATTTTGCCATATCTCTAAATATACAAGATGAAATCTTGATTTTTTCATTTTTCTATGAAAGATATGGGTATAAGGATTCGGAAGATTCTTACTTCGAAGAATTCCGAACTATATTCCACTTCGTATGTTCGTTTGAACCTTTTGACGCGAAAACGCGAACTACCGTTACGCGACGCGTCAAATTTTTTTCGTATTTTGAGATTCATATCCAAACTTTGTCGAAACAAGTTTAAACACTTAGGAATCATTTCTAATGTATTTTCAAACATTTTTGAAGGTATAAATGATTCCATATCACATTTCATTTCTTTTGGAAAGTGATTTCCATGTGATTTTACGTCGTGTAAATCCGTGACTTGTTTCAACATATACATTCAATATACAACTAATAAACATCCAAAACAATATTTATAATCATTTTAACATATTCTAAAATGTCATATGAACTTGCATATCAATTTAACAACATTTTTTATTACAATGTCACATAATTCACATTTATGTACAAATTTGCTTACTAACTTTTGCAAATGACTTAAAGGTGGTTGCTTTCTTTTTCAAACACTTATAAAACATCATTATTAACATCCAAATAAACATATCATAACATCATAACCAAATACATACATATAAATTAGGAGTTCTCACTTTGTTTGGTTTTGGTGAACGGAAAATTGGCTATAGCTTCGCTACTTGACGTTTTAAGCTTATGATTCCTTGAGCGCTTCGACTTAGATGGCTTGCCTTAGCTTGGAGAAGGCTAAGAGTGCTCGGCCAAATGGAGGAAGAGGGGGTGTAAGCAATGTGAGGAAAGAGGAGGAGTTTGAAGTGGTTCGGACGGTGTTTTGTTGATATTTTCTTTACTTTATTTTTTTAGAATTATTTTGGCATAACTTTGTTAAGGTTGGAAGCCATTAAAGGAGGTAAGAAGAAGCTTGAAATTTTGAGAAGAAGAAGTGTGAAAGAAAGTGAGAAAGTGGGTATGTATTTATAGAAAATATTTGAGAATAAAATATAGATTTGTGTTTTTACTTAAATAACCTTCCTTAAGAATTAAGTAAACTTATTTAATTCAAAACTTACCATCCACATCACATCACACTTTTAAAATTCAAATACTTTAAAGTTAAGTAAAGAATAAGAATGATTACTTTACTTTATGTCACTTCTCTTTACTTTATGTCACTTTTGATGTGACATGTATTTTGTCTTCTTTAGTTTACTTTTGCTAATTACTTTCTAGAATTTTCTAAGTGTGATTACTAAAAGTAACCTTGTTTAGTTAATTGTTAACTATCTTTATATGTTACCATATTTATTAAATTGTATACATAAAAGGTGCAACAACGTTGCGACAACTTTAAATCAACAAAACATTGATTTTTTACAAAATGTTTTACGGTCATATTTTTGACGTTTTATTTAAGCTATTTATTTATGTAAACCAAATTTAAAAATAAATTTGTATAATGTCATTTAAAAACATAAACACTCATAAATTAATTAAAATAATTTATTTAACCATTGAAACTTACTTTTGTAAAATCAGGATTTTGTCACTTTTGTCGATATAGGCAAATGTTACTATTTTTACGTTTGTTTCTACTTCCAAATCCTATCTAATATTATTTGAATCATAAAACGTCTTATATTTTATATTTAAATTCACTTTAAATGTTATATTTTGAAGTGGTTAAATTTTGGGTCGTTACAAAAATTTATATAGTTTTAAATTAATTGTTTATCTTTGTCTTTCGATCTAATATTTCTTCTGGTTGTTTTTATTCTCCTACCTCGCTCCTTTTCGGGGACGAAAAGTTTTGAGTGGGGGAGAGTGTAACGACCCGTAAGTTTTCAATAGTTTTAAATGGTTTTATTTAACGTATTTAATTGAATTTTGGTGGAATTTTAAATAATAATATTTTGGAACAAAAAAAATTATATTTGGAATACGTATACGAAGATATAACAGATAGTAAATTTTCACTTAATTATATGGGAGTTTATTTTTTTGTGTAATTCTATTTCAATCTATATCGGTTAAATATTGCTGATAACAAATTTATTTCCAAGCCTGAATATTTTTACATAAGAAAATTCTAAATCATCTTCTGATGGAGACGTCATTTTTCGTTTTTCTAAATTCGGACCTTTTTAGCTCCGTCGATCTTATTTTATGTGTTTTACTGCATTTTTCCTTGGTAGAAAATTCGAATTTTTATAACTCAATCATACCACTGATATCTGTATACCGTTTTGATCGCCTCGTCGTGCTGATCTCAGTGGTATATTTATCTCTGTATTTTGAAATTCAGTGCATAACGGAAGCAATAAATTGTTCGTTATAATGGTACCCTAAATTGTGACTTTATTTCTTACTTCCATTTCAAATTTTGAAATGTGCTGTCCAATCAAATTTATTGCTTTAATAATCTATGCGTCTAGACGTTGATATGTCATTGCTGCATTTTGGGTGATAACTTTTTGAACGTTTGATAATAATAGTATTTTTGGGATCTAGGAAATTAATTGCTTTAATGGTTTCCTGAATCAGGGCGTAGCTGTTAATTTTTCTACCGATCAAATATTAATTGCTTTTAATTTCCGGCTGAATTACTGGGTGACCCTTGCAATTACTTTCGTTACTTTATATATATATATATATTCTGTTCTATTTTTCCTTTGCCATACTGTCATTCCAGGTACGCTCTTTCTACCTTCTCTTTCTTTTCAGTTACCCTTTTCTTCTTTCTAGATCTGGTTATATTTTCTTCCCTTTGCTTCTGTATCTTTCTTTTCATTTTCCTTTTTCTTCTTTATTTTTATCCTTCCTGAGTGTCGCCGGCCTATTCCCTTCCACAACCGAAGCCACAACCTCCCTTTCCTACCGCCACAAACCCGAGAAACCCATCAACCTCTGCCACGACAGCCCCTCTTTCCCCGCTTGTGCCGAGCACGAATCCAACCTCTGGCCAGCAACCGCCACCACGTGCTCCGAGCCACATCTTCCCTGGCCTCGTCACACAACTAACATCTGCTCTCACCCCTCCTATGCGGACACGTGACACGGTGGTCCACATGCCAAGCTAATGGCCGAGCCACCACCTTTACAATCACCGCCACTAGTAACCTATGTGTCACCGCCTTAATTCCTCTCGTTTTCTTTGTGTTATCCCTCACGCCTGAGATCCACCGCGAGCCGCTTCTCCCTTCCCTTCGCCCGAACCATCGCCAGCCTTTGACCAGACTCCTCCCTTCCCTCCCTCTTTAGCCGAGCCTCTCTATTTAATGGTAAGTGAAATTTTAAGTATCACATACCTGTAAAGTTTACAAATTTCATAATTTAAACTTTTATAATTTGTATGGGTTATAGATTTAAAATATAATAATATGAAAATCTATATATATATGTTGATGAAGCTTGTTTTAATATGTGAAAGGAATATGCTTTGTTTCAATCTATATGTTAGTAGGCTTTTCTTATAAATTGCATTCGACTTCTATTAACATATTTTTTCTAACTTTGTAAAGTCAGTTATATATTATGTGACAGCGTAAATGTTAGTTTTATAGATTTCGAAGCATGATAGTATATTCTGTTATAGGTTAGTTTGGTCTTTAATTTATTTATTTTTGGTTTGCAGCGGGGTGGTAATAGTATTCGCCTATAGGCTTGTTGTTGCATGAAGTATATTCATAGTTATAATATATCAGCTTATAATAGTTATCTACTTCGAGTTATATATGTACCAAAGTCATGTGACAGTATGTTAACTGTAAAATACATGTCAGGTCAGTCTATATATTTTAGTTAAATATGTATATGTGTTCAACAGCTATAGGTTTACAGTAAATATTTGATGTGTTAGAAAAAAAATTTGAGTCTGCATTTTGGGTACGTAAGACGTGAGTATAATTGGTTTGGGCGAATAGACAGGTTCATTTATTTAAGTACATAATATGCATAAGTTGTATAAAATTTAAATACGTTGTTTGTGTTGAGTATATATTAGATTTATAATATCAATAGAATATATATTAAAAAAGGACATTTGTTTTAGATTTTAAGGGCGGACAACCTGTTGGTTATAAACATTTAATTTTTGTAAGTGTACCCAGCCTTAAATATTTCTGTTAATAAAATTTGTATATTGCATATCTGTAACCTTAACAAAGTAATATTAGGTGTTGAAACCTTAATTATATATGGTGTGTGTGTATTATTACGAGG
This sequence comes from Allium cepa, assembly GCA_030765085.1. Classification (NCBI taxonomy): domain Eukaryota; kingdom Viridiplantae; phylum Streptophyta; class Magnoliopsida; order Asparagales; family Amaryllidaceae; genus Allium; species Allium cepa. Next base: position 757,021,915 of record CM060939.1, on the reverse strand, counting down.
ATTGTTAAAGTATAATATATTGTTATATTTATTTGATAATAAACAAATTTTTGATTTAAAATTTATAGGGTATCGAAATTAATTTTGAAATATGTGTATATATATATACATATATATATATATATAATTCCTGTCCTATCGAGCCGATTCTAATTTGTTTCATCGATTCGTATTATCAGCTTATCCATTGAGTTCGTGCCAATCTAGATTTGTTTTGAAATTCGTGCCTGGATTCATAGCTCATTGATTGACAAATCATCTCTAGCCTTGAAAGGTGAGTAATCACTCACGATTAACATTCTTTTATTCATTAAATTTGATTTCAATTGAAACGACAATTAAAATATGCTGCTGTAGTTATTTAATTTTTTTTTTTATATGCTATTATCTGTAACTGTTCACCTGCGGGATATGACACCATATCCTGTTTGTTTATATTATATTTTTATTGATGATATATGCCTGTTATTTTATTGTATTTTCTGTTATCACTCTGCAAGTTCCCTGTAGTTTAGAAATCACTATGGGTTGAAATGATACATACCCGAACAGACTTTAGAATAGGAGAAAATCGTTATGGGTTGAAATGATAAACCCAAGCATTTTCATTTAATTGAATTTGGGATTACGGGTTGAAATGATATCCACCCGTATATATTTAGTATACGGATTGAAATGATAAATATCCGTAGTACTTGACTATATGATAGGAAATATATACAGACACCGTTGGTTCATATAAATATTTTGAAAATAACTTATATAATTTTGGAAAGAAATATATGGTTTAATAAATTTGATTCTTAAGATATTATATAAATAAAAATTGTATATATAGATTTAGTAGTAATATTTGATTTAAATTAGATTGATTTAATGCATATAATATGGTTAAGTATTTATGTAAATCCATATTTCAAATAGATTCTCTTGTAATAAATTGAATAATTAAGATTGGGAGATAAATTTGGGTTTATAAGAAATGGTATTTAAATAAGGATTTATTTAATTAAATCAGTTTGAAATTTTTGAATGGGAAATTTAAAGGGTATGATTTTATAACTGGATTTTTAATTTAAGTGATTTAAAGAATATTTCACGTTTAGATAAATTAAAGAAAATATTGAGTAAAATGTAATTCAAGGTTACTTAAATGATATTGAATCTAATAAGGGAGTATTTAAGACTAAATAATAATGAGGATAAATCGAGATCTATATGAAACTGTTGTATAGAACATTAAATATTAAAGCCTTGAACTATATTGGAATTTAAATGGTTTATGTTGAGATTCGGATCTGTATTTGAAATCAACGTAGTTGAATTTGTTATTTAGCAACTAAATTGAATTAAAATGAAAATTTAGATTGAACTAAATTTGAATTTATTATTTAGAAAACTAAATTGAATGAAATTTTAGATGAATCGTTGAATAGTTAAAGTTTTGAAATATATGGAAATATAAAAGGGGTATTTGTGATTACAAATCCGAATTTGAGATCGATAAATTGAAGTGTTTATTTTAGGAATTGAATTTAAAGTGATAATTGAGATTGAATTTAATTTAAATGGGAAGGTCGGGTTGATGTTGAAATGATTTGTTAAGTTGAGGGAATTGAAAATACTTTACTTTATAAATTATTTAATATATAAATACTATTTTTGGGAAATATAGAGATAATTGAAGTAAAATGATATTTGGTTTGAAGTATAAATTAAGTTGAAATGGCCATGGTGTTATAGTGTATATTTCTACCTTGTAGATAGTTCCATGGACCCTTAGAGGATGGTAATCCCAAACATCCTTTAAGTTATTTGTATTTCAATTGATATTTCACTTGAGTTGAATTTATTGATATAAGAATCTTAATCCTGACTCGAGTGTTTTGTGTTTGCTTTACGCTCGGGTCAGACTGAAAGATACAACATTTGAGACTCACCTTCGAAGTTGGAGCTTTACTGGAAGATCCAGCTATCTATCCTTTCAGTCATCCAGTTGATTGGTTCAGAGAAGTCAACTGCTCATACTGGAGACTTCACTGCATCTGGGATATTCTAATGTATTTTATTTCTAACTCTGATGTATATAGTAGCTTCATGAACTGCTATTCCTTATCTATTCCGCTGCATTGTATTACTCTGTGTAAGTGATCTATGATTGATTTATTTACTGTATATTTTAAGTTTTGCCAAATTTTATTAACAATTCGGTATTTTGAATTATTCAAGTCGGACATGTACGGTTTTATTGTCGATTTGAATGGTCCAAAATAGCGGGTCGTTACATTAAGTACGAGGATAAATAATTGCATACTTAAAATACTGGAAGTCCGAACCGACTGATGTTGAAGAATCAACAAAAGGAAATCATATGATGAGACTATAAGCATAAAATAGTGGAGGTCTGAACCGACTGATGTTGAAAAATCAGCAAAAGGAAATCATATGATGAGACTACACGCATAAAATAGTGTACAAAATACCAAAATATCAGTGGGAGTTACCGTCCGATAGCTTGGATCAATGGCACGAAAGGAGCGATCTCTCATATACACTGCTTTGGGTCAATACGGATACGTTTCAATAACTGAATACATCTGACATAATACGTATCTCGTCTCGACGTAAGAAAATATGTAATATTTTTGACTATTCAGGTATTAAAATGTATCTGTGTTGATCAAAACTAATGTATATGGGAGATCGCTCTTTCCATACTCATTGATCCGAGTTATCAAACTGTAAACTCCCTCTGATATTTCTATCATTGTAGTCGAGACGTTACAGATTGGTATAAAAGCAGAGGCAGTGAACAATATACTAGTCGCTTCCTTTGCTGTCAGCCGATGAATATATTCATAATAGTGTTGAAGTGACAAAAGATGAAGGTGAGAAGGAGCAGACTGCCACGGCGATGGAGCTTTGATTTCCACGAGTTCGGAGAAAGAATGAATGAAGTAACAGTGTTTTTCTTACATTACTCATAAACTATAAACAAAACATGTTCGCTCTGGGTCTCTCTACTTTCTTAACAAGTCAAGTACGATATGTAAAAAATATGGTATGCTAACTTGTTTATCACTTGGTCACTCCGATTGCTGAATAATGTTTATCTAAAAAACAAAAATACACATTTACTTATTTTATTGTTTGAGAAAATAAGCACATGTAGAATTATTCAATAAAACAATATCGTCAAATGCTTCGTTTGTTTAGAAGTTGAATTTTGAATTAAAAGCACATAACTTTTGTTCCGCAAATAAATTTCTACTCACAACCTTATAGCAGTAGATGACAACCTTAAAAACTATATCACCTTTTTTTCATTATAAGCCTTGCCTTGTGCGGCATATAAGCCTTGAGTGTCATATGTGTATTGCGTGTTATGTGCAACATTTGAGTGCATCATTTCATTTGTGACACGCCTTAGGTGCAAAAGCACAATCGCCGCATTGCACCTGTTGTGCGTCATGGCAGCCTTTTATAGCATTACTATTTTGTTTTGGAAAACGGAAAAATTATATCAGATTCTTTGTCCCTTTACCATTTGTGCATCCCTTGTATGTTTGTTGTCGTTGACAAGAAAATAAAGTGAGAGAAGAAAAGGAAATTATATTCATCAGTCTACTTTATTATTTTTATTTTCACTGTTAGCAGAGAAACTTTGAACATCATTCCTGCTACATTAGAATTATTATATGACCCCTGATCAAGAATGTTATATAAATGGATATAGATAGGTAGATGATTATAGTTCACATATTTTACAATTTTATGGAGAATAATACTTATTATATTATAGCTTTTTGACAATTAAGAGAGTATAGAAATATAAAGAAAATACCAAAGAATTGTGTCATTATATATTGGACTCATGAACTATGTTACACCAAACTTTTGTGATGCCAGATCTTGTTATGATGCTATTCCAAAATTTAGATATTGAACTTTTGTTGTATCACCAATTTTTATAAGATGCAAGATCTTGTTATCAAACCAATAATTAACTAGATTTAACTTACTGCAAAGAAATGTAAAAATAATCATATACTAATTGAAGTTAATCCATTCTTATTGTTTTAACCCTTGTAAATCCAGTTTTATAAATGCAATTTTCATATGTAGAAAATTAGAATACAAAATCATCACCTAATTTTCTACAAACTATATATATTTAACATATTCAATAGAAAAAAATTTGCACAAATATTTTGCCATATTTTTACATCTAAATCATGTGTAGTTGGTTTGAATTTTTATTTTTAAGTTGTAACACCTAATTTGTTGTTAATTTTAATTTTTACTTGTATTATTAATTAAATAAAGAACAAACTTGTAAAAGATGTTTATTTATTAGATCCTATTTTTAAGTGATATTAAGATTTAGTAATATCTATAGAGCGGACAAGCACCTTTGTCCAAGTGGTTAATTGATTCGGCTTTGGTGCAGGATGTCACAAGTTCGAAACTTGCTTTCGAACGTTTATTTGACATGGGATATGTTGTCCCAATGATTTGTTGTATATAAAAGTACCAGTTCAAAAAAAAAATATCTATAGAGCGACGGTCTGAATTTGTAAGAAAAGGTTATTTCTTAAATCATATTTTTAAGTAATATTAAAGAGGTGTTTTTGATAGTTCATGCTAACACCAAAAAAATGTGACATCAAATATAATACAACTATTATTAAATATATAACTAAAGAAATGTATATACATATGGGAAAATCCATTTGGACATAAAATGTAGATACAAAATGAGACACAAGAGATCTTGACCATTCTTCCTCTGAATTTCACCACTCATATATGACAAAAGGATCCAATGATCAATAATTATTTTTTCTATTTTTGTTCTTTATTTTGTGTTTTAATAGCCGCTTCCTATATATATCTATGTGTGTGTTACGTATATGTAAGGTTTTAATTGCAATAAATATAAACGTTGGTAGGTTCCCACCATAAAGCAGTAATACCAGACTACTAGTTAATTCAAAGTATAGTGCTATACAAATAAGTTTGTTATGATGATAGGGAGTGGTATTCAAACCTTGCAGCTGGCAATATTATTACAGCCACAGACGAGAAGCCCATCCACCACACATATGTATAGTGATGAGGAATAAAGGTGCAAGCACTATGCGGACTAAACATTAAAATTTTAAAAAGCATGCGGTGAGAGAGGCTCAAACTATCGACCTCAGGATTACTCAACATTTTAGCTATGAGACCTACGCGCTAGCCAACTGCGCCACCACCCCAGTTGTTTTCTAAGTACACAAGGAGGCATATGAATGACAAATGAAATAACTGATTTGGTTGCCAACTTTTACCACATCATGGTATAAGTATATATTTGGATAATTTTATTAGACATATCACAATTATTTATCCATGTTGTTCAAATAGACAAGCAGGTTTTACAAATAAGTTAAAAATGTTGTGCCATGAATATTAAGTTTTTTTTTATAATTCCTTTTTCTCCACAACAATCTAATGTTATACATGTAATATTTTTGTACAAAATTTGTGGCGTACGTGTGTTTTTTTCGTAATTACATCATCATATGTTTAATGATAGTTCAAAAGAAAATGCGCGATGTAAAATAATCAAAAATAGATGGTTAGAATTTGACTTTAAGGTTTACAGCTAATGGTTATAAATCTGTACAAATTAAAAAATTTCGATTAACAAATAAATTACTACCAGAAAAATTAACCTAATGATGTAACTATAATTTCCACAAAACATAATAATCTTCTATTTTGAACACGAGTTAAAGATCCATTTCATGTTACATTATGCATCAATGTTTTTGCCAAATACATGCAAATATGGTTTAATTTACAACTAAATGCATGGTTTTTGCCTAATATACACAAACACGTATAAATATGGTGAAAATAGAAAATATGGTTTGTTCTACACCAAAATGGTGATCTTAAATACAGCTCTTTCAAGATTATGGTTGGACATTGGATTATGTTTAAGATTTTAATTTCCGTAAATATGACCATTGGTCGGTTCCCACCATAAAGCAGTAATATCAGACTACTAGTTAACTCAAATAACAGTGATATAAAGCAAACAACTTCATTATAATGATAGGTATTGGTATTCCGTAAATTTATGATGCTTTGAGCTACTTAAAGCATTAGTTTCATACTAAACACAAGTCATGTGAATTTAGACATAAAAACCTGTTTAAAGTTTTAAACAATTCCTAAAATTTGATCAAGGAACCAGAACAATTTATCGTGCATGGGTTCTTTTCTTACAAGCCAATCCCACATAAATGGATATGTATCAAATATTAATAATACACTCATTGTACTATCTGAATGTGAAAGTCGTTGTTTTTGCAATTTACACAAACCTAGAACTATTCGATTTGTAGTATGATAATGTAGCACTTGTTGCATACTTGCATGTGCAGCACAATGTGAGAACATTGGAGAGGTGTTGATACACTCATACAGGATTATGATATCTAGAACTCTTCATGAATGATTGAGCTAAATTAAAATCAAGTCGTATCACTCATGATAAATTATCTAACTTAGTGATAGCCCTTTGTATTTTTCATGCATTGTAAAATATAAGCATACTTAAGCGGTCTTCATTATGACAACAATTAGTCAAAATATGCAATTTGCTAAGTTCACGAATACAATGTGTGCTTGTGTGATTTGCGACGTATTCTGTTTTATTTCCTACTTCAATTCCATGTAGAAATAAAGAATGTTAACACCACTACATATTATTATTCTTTGACATATCAGTCAAACTATAGTTAGTGAACAGTACTCTTAGTACCACCCCAATCCATTGTATAGAATCTAGATGTGTACAACAGTGCTATTAGTAACTCGTATGTTTTGATGTGTGTGTATGCATCACATAAAAAAGGATTTATTTTCGATTTGGCCTCATTTTAAAAGTAATTATCGCAAATAGCCCAGTTTTAAAACTAATATCAAATATAGCCATGTTTTGGACACCTCAGTGGTAACTGGTCAAAATGCACTGGCGGCTTTTCAAAAGTCGCCAGTGTAATACATTTTTCTGGCGACTTTTGAAAAGTCGCCAATGTTTTTTTTTTAATTTACACTGGCTCCTTTTCAAAAGTCGCCAATGTATTTTTTGAATTTTTTTTTTACACTGGCGACTTTTGAAAAGTCGCCAGTGCATTTTGGCCAGCTCAGCGCTAAGCTGGCCAAAACAGGGCTATATTTGATATTAGTTTTAAAACTGGGCTATTTGCGATAATTACTTTTAAAACGAGGCCAAATCGAAAATAAATCCCATAAAAATGATTAAATGTACTTGGTAGTTGGTACCTTCCTATCGGGATAGAGATATAGTCTGTATACATGGGGTCCACGGAATTAATCCTCGTCCGAGCATAAAATACCATGTTTATCCTGTTAATTATAGGAAAATAGCTACAAAGCAGACTATGTAATACATGTGGGTGTTGCTAAAGTTTATTCACTAGATCTTTGTGTGTGTTTGTGTGTGTGTGTATATATATATATATATATATGTATTTGTGTGTGTCGCATAAAGAAATAACTAAATGTACTGGGTAGTCGGTATCTTCCTATCGGCATAGAGATATAGTCAGTATATGTGAGGTCCAAAGACTTGATCCTTGTCTAGGCATAAAATACCATGTTTTTCCCGTTAATTCTAGGAAAATAGTTACAAAACAAACAAATTCGGTATTGCTAAAGTTCATGTGAATAGTTACAAAACAAACAATTTAGGTATTGCTAAAGTTCACGCGTGCAAGCGCTCCGTGGGTGTGTGTTTATGTATGTATATATATGGAGATTTCCATTGAACGCGTATTAATGACATAAGATATCTTAACCATTAGATATTCTTCTGATTTTCAATTCACAGACAGAGACAAAAAATTCAATGACCAATGCTTATTGTGTCAAATTTTGCATAAGCATGCAGGACCAACAGTGTGTCGTATGTATGAAGCCAATATTAATTTCTTTCACTATAAGCGAATCACACAAAATGTGAAACCAAACCTTGTCTACTTGATAAACTAACAACAATGTTTTCTTTTCATTTTTCCGAGCGTGTAAATAATTTTTTAGTGCAACATTGACCATATACAAAACATTGTCTTGTCTGTGTACGCCAATATGCTAGTACCAATAATGACTCCATGATAACAGTCAGCAGTATTCATCAGTACCAACCTTATTCGTACAGATTTGGGCACGATCTTAAACTAAATGATGGGAGCCCCAAACAAGCTAATATATTCGTTACTCATTACACCAGTAAACTGCAACTGTCTTTTGCCATTCCCCCGAAATAAACATGTGATGGATCTCTATGGCTTATCTTGAATAGGTCAATAAGATGATAGCGTGACCATGCGACTCTTCTTCTTTTTTCCTTTTTGAATTTGTACTTTATATATAACAAATCACTGTGACAACATATCATATGTCAATAAACGTTCGAATCACGCTACGTAAGTTTCGAACTTGTGATCTCTCGCACCAAAGCCAAATCTCTCGTTATTATTAATAAGTATTTTTTTTCAGTAATATTTGTATTTGTCTTCTACAGGTTTAAGCCCCAACAAATGTGAAAATTCTGAACTACATAAGCACTCCAATACTCGATTAACTGTTATGGAAAAACAGTATTCAATATTGTAATCTAAATTTTCTTTTATTTCCCTTCCTTGTTCCGACATCTATTAACTGTCAACAAACCTTTTTAGCTAATTTTATCCCTTTTGTCAATTACTTTGTATATTACCTTCTTATACTTCTTTCCTTTAATTTCAGTTATCATAATAGTTACATCATGTGTATTATTTCTAATCTCTAGAAAATCAGAGACTAGGAACAATAAGAAAGACGTGATAATTATGAAAAATGGAATAATATGGATGAATTAAAAAACAACAGTATAAGGTAGGTGATAAAAGATAGAATTTACATAAGGAAAAGACTACCTAAAATGGTAGTTGACAATTAAACAAACAGTAGAAATGAAGAGAACTAAAAAAGAAACAGAGTTTTACAATTTTGATTATCTATTTTCTGTACAGGAGTACTGGAGTGTTCATATATTTTACTGCCTTTGCACAACATAGGAGCTTAAAGCAGTATATACCAAATACACATATTATAGTGAAGAAACAACATGTTACGGACCGAATTCCAATCACTAAATTTTCTAGGAGCTTAAAGCAGTATATACCAAATACACATATTACAGTGAAGAAACAAATGTTACAGACCGAATTCCAATCACTGAATTTTCTAGTCGAATTTGATTTTTATCATTCTAACTTGGAAGCACTCAGCATGCTGACTAGTGACCACATGCATGTAGCCAACCTGCCACGTTAACATAGGCAAGAATGTACCATGACAATTCTAATTATTGTTTAGCCATCAAATGAGCTCTTATCAACTATAAAAGTACAAAGTCCATGTATAAATAGATAATGTAAGAAGCGCTGCACAATGGAAAGCTATTACAGTAATAAACAATGGAAAACTAATCGTTACAAGAATTTATTTGAAAACCATAAAATTGAAAAAGGATTAAAACCTTACGTATTTTTACTTCTGAAGATTAGATATGATAATTTGATGTGTGAACTAAATCTAATAAATTACTCGAAATTTTTGTTCCATCTCATGAACTATATGTATGTTATCCTACCTTTTGGCAAGGCCGTGACACCAAGAACTTGACTAGAAACCAAGGATGGTTCATCCTGGAGATCGTTAACGTATAGGTCTGCTATGGATGTCGGTAAATTTTTTTCGAGTCCTGATCGAGCTACAATTGATATGACGTGACAAGAAAAGGTAATAAAGCTAATAAAGCCAACATTCCAAATTTCAAGTCAATCGGATTTGGTATGCTCAAGATATTGATCGATCACGGTTGAGAAATCCAAACTTGCATCGATCATAACTCAAGATCTACAAGTCCAAATGCCACCAAATTTTCACAGTGTCTTACTGGCAACGTGAGGAATGTTCACGCCAAATTTCAGCTCAATCGGATCAAATCTTGATCGATTCGAAATTGCTTCGTATCGATCACGGATCAACTTGCATCAATCATATCTCACAATCCACATGTCCAAATGCTATGAAATTTTCACAGTATCTTACTGGAAACATGAGGAATGTTCATGCAAATTTCAGCTCAATCGAATCAAATCTTGATCGATTCGAAATTGCTTCGTGTCGATCACAGACCAACTTGCACCGATCATATCTCACAATCCACATGTCCAAATGCTATGAAATTTTCACAGTATCTTATTGGCAACATGAGGAATGTTCATGCCAAATTTCAGCTCAATCGCATCAAATCTTGATCGATTCGAAACTGAGTTCGAATTGATCCCGGAACGGGCCCCAATTTCCTAAGGCCGGGCATGGGGCCCCCTCACGTGCCAGAAGTGGTCTCCCGAATTTTCAGCGTAATATCAGCCTCCAGCACTTATAAATAGAGCCCCTAGTCATTCAGAAAAGGGGTCGGGGAATTTTCAGAGTAAAAGAACGCCCGGACTCTGCCACGTTCACTCCAGAACGCCATTACTGCCATTGGTCTCGAATTTAAGCTTATTATCTGCTTTACTTCGCTATAAAAAACTTGTAATCTTCAAGTATCAAGCAATAAAGTGATAAAACTTCATAGTGGACGTAGGCCATACGCCGAACCACTCTAAAACTCTGTGTTTCTATGCATTTTCTTATATGTTTATTGGTGTGTTTGTTAGATCTGCTTCATTTTACAAATTTTCTCTTCATTTTATCTCTTCAAACACATCCGAAGAGTGTTGTTCCCAATTTTGGTATAAACACTTTAGTGCTTTCACTGAGAAAAACCCAGTTTTTCTCCCGTTCGATGGATCTACTTTCGATATCGGATTGCATAAATCTAAGGAGAAGATCCAAATCTATTGTTCAGCGGTTCCTTCCTTCTATTCTATTCAGATTGCCCCAGATCTAAGAGGAACCATATTCATCATGAAGTCCGTACCCGTATTTTCGAATCCAGAAAAAATGGTGTTTTTCGTACCCATATTTTCGAATCTAGAAAATATGCTGTTTTTCGTATCCATGAAAATATGACGAATTCCGTACCCATATTTTCGAATCTAGAAAATATGCTGTTTTTCGTACCCATATTTTCGAATCTATGAAAATATGATCATTTTCGTATCCATGTTTTTGTATCCAGAAAATGTGATGATTTTCGTATCCAGAAAATTTGGTGATTTTCGTATCCATGCTTTCGTATCCAGTAAATTTGGTGATTTTCGTATCCATGCTTTTGTATCCAGTAAATGTGGTGATTTTCGTATCCATGCTTTCTTATCCAGTAAATGTGGTGATTTTCGTATCCATGTTTTCGTATCCAGTAAATGTGGTGATTTTCGTATCCATGCTTTCGTATCCAGTAAATGTGGTGATTTTCGTATCCAGTAAATGTGGTGGTTTTCGTATCCATCAGCAGATAGTCTATCTTCGTATCGATCACCTATTGACTATTTCGTATCCATCGGGGAGCGCTACTTCGTATCCATCCTGGAAGACCTTGTTCGAATCCATCAGGGCTCGTTAGTTCGTGTCCATCAAGTTACTTCGTATCCATCACAGAATCACTGTTCGTATCCATCAAGTTGGAGCAAAAAGTGATCGATATGAAAAGTGATCGATACGAAATTATATCGATACAAAAACTGATCGATACGAAATTCGATCGATACGAAATGATGGGTACGAAGTTCATCTGATGATCGATCCAGCCAACTGCATTTCGCATCGATACGAACTACGTAGTTCAAATCCATGAAATCACCATCTCCAGAAGCCAATATCCATTGATACGAACTGCAAATCATCAGTTCATTTCCAGTGACATCGAGATCATCGATACGAAACGAAGTCCACTGCAATTTTTGAATAGTTAATCCAAACCTTAACTTAAATAAAGGAACATTCTGATCGTTCCATGACTGGATGGGAAGTAGGAGATTACAGTAGCAATTTTTGAGTTGCAATCAAGGAATGGGTATTGAAATGCTATTCAACTGGTGCTCCCAGAGGCTAGAGAACCTAGCTAATATGCCAAGAACTAGAGTTGATTAATGTATCATGCTTCTAAGGTGGACTGCAACTTCCTCCAATTGACCAGCTTTTAAAACTCCTAAACCGACAATTATGGTGCGATGGCTAGTATAACGACTACCCTGCCTTGTCTACTATGCCAACTCAAAACATAGCTGTTCACCACTGAACCAACTTCATATGCCCGCATCTTAATCATTCCACGTCCATATGACTAAAAGCATGACATACAACTCTAAGAGGACTTCCTAACTATCTTATGCGAGTCTCCTTCCTGGTGAAAATTAGAAATAATCACCAATCTATGAGCCCATCTTAATCTACTCACCATCCAATCGACATTACCAACCGCTCGAACGTTGGGAAATCGGGCATACATCATTCACTAGTATACAAGACCCTGTAGCCTTAAAATGAACTTGACTATGTTGACATTAGTATCTCTCCTAGTCAGGACCCATTCATTGAAATCATCCTACATGCAAAATTTGTAGCAAAAATTCAGCATGCTGACTATGTCAGTGTACTATAGAAATTCAACCTCCGACACTGTCTCATGAAGGGAAAATGGTGCATGGATTCCATGAAGAATGATGAATGCCATCAAATGCAAAATCCATGCTCTAAATCAGTAAGCTCCTCTTCTTTAGATGGCTATCGTGGATGCCAACGCCATAGGGCTGCCTCGGAAAGGATAACTCTAACAATATGTTCGAGCCCTATAAAACGAAGGGCCGAGAATCCCTGATCCCTATCAGTCACAAACTTTGGTCAAACTGAGCCACTTGCATTAGCATTCCAACAGAGAAGGGCTAGACTGAAGTGCAATAGCAAGGATACGACGCTGCTTCACACATCAATGAGATTTAATCCGATCTCTTTTGAATTAATTTATTTCAATTTCTTTTATGTTGCGAAATATGACCGACATGAATTAAACTACTTGCAAATGATGCAGGTAACCAAGTACTTAAGGATGGGTGCAAAACAACCTCCGTGTACTATGCTCAAATCATTGAGGTATCATCATGACGAGCATGATTCAACCACTCGTCGGCTGCTATATGCACTTGACTTAAGGGCAGGGCGTTAAAGCAGAAGAGACCGACAAGGTTGGGACTCCAGTACAAAGTGGATGCAACTGACCATCCACCCATTTGCATATGCAATTAATTAGGAGGTTTGAGAAAGACTTGTAGTTATATGTCCCAACAATGCACTCTCCATCTCGTACTTGAAGCTCGCCAAAATACTTATGCTTCTTCTGATGCCCAGTAGAATCAGAATCATACCAAGGGTGGACGTGACCGTCCATGCATCCAATCCTGAATTAGACGCTTGTGGTTACTTAATAACACTTGTTTAAAGTGGATATGATTTGACCATTCACTCCCCAGTTTGCGTCTGTGATTCTGCAGGACAATCGTGCCTTAAATCGGCTTCATCAGGGGCCAACCCCAATTTATAGACATCAACAACCGACTGCTTACTCGCTAATCATCATGAGTCATCGTTCCAACTCTCTTCCTCAACTCGACTGGAAAAGCGCAAAGCGTAAAGTGGACGTGGCTCGACCGTCTACTCTCCAACTCTTGCCCCCAACTTAAGGGAAAATACACAACTCAAAGTGGATGTAGTTCAGCCATCTTCTCCTCTGCTCGAGCTCAAAGCTTGCTAGAACACTAATCTTACTCCTTAGGCTTGGCAGAACCGGGATCCAAATGAAGATGGATGTGATTCAACCGTCCATAAACTAAATCTCATCCTTCGTTGATAGCAGATAAGTGGAAAGTAATCGAGATCCCATCGATCACTTGCTAAGTGAAACCCTGGGCACGGGAACAAGTCACCACACCGAAGCCAAAAAAGTATTGATACACGATAATCTTTAGCTAACTCCAAACTCCCGTAGTGCGAGTTGGGGTATAAAACTCATAAATGCGGTTTCGAAGAGGGTGGATCCCTTCACCTAACGACTTTGGCCGTATCCTAACCAAGTTAGAGGCGGATGGACTGGTCCATATAACGACCTCGCTTGTTAACTTAGGGTGGATGTGATCCGACCATCCACGATCCGTCTCTTCATTCGACCAGTTGCCACAAAAATTTTTGAACAGTTCCGCATGCACGTCGCAAGGCCAAAAGATGACAACACTTTATCTAGCGTCACTCAAGCTCCTGGAGAGACGCTCAGACACTACTTAGAGAGATTCCATACTGCATGTGCAGAGATTAGCAATCCGAATGATAACTCCATCCTTATGGCGTTGACTAAGGTGATCGACCCCGATTTTGAGTTTGGCAACTGGTTAGCTGGAAAACCACGTGCATCATTGGACCGTTTCCACGCCAACGCGGCTCAATTCCTGAGAAGGGAAGATGCGAAACAGTCTAGGAAGCAAACTGATGTAGGGCCAAGCACGGAAGGAATCCAAAGCAATGTCGCAATCAAACAGTCCGGTGAGAGCTCCGGAAAAGTTCTGTTGAATGTTAAAAACAAACATCTCGGCGCAGAGAGAGCGTGAATCAAAATAGAAAACGAGATCAAAATCGTGGCCTACAGCGCAAGAATCCCATGTTTGACAGTTATACTCCTTTGAATACATCACTGAAGAACTTGTATTTACAAAATGTAATACAATTCAGTACCAAAAACCTGCACCAAAACCGTCGTCAGAGAGGCAAATGAAGACGGAAAAATTTTGCAGGTTCCATGAAAGCTACGGGCACAATACGAACGAGTGTCGTCACTTACAAGATCTCGTTGAAAAATTGATCAGAGAAAGGAAGCTAGAACAGTTTGTGTGGGCACCGCAGCCTAGAGAAGAGGGCCCATCAAATCAAAACAATGATCCCGATCGACCGAGACAGGAGGATTCCACTTGTCCCCGCGGAAGATTGGTGATAAACGCCGTCAGTGGCGGACCCGCTTTGTCAGGAGCCTGGAACGACGAGGATCTTCGTCACTGTTACACATGACAGGCTCTATTCAATCTATGAATACTTTGCAATTTCCTTTACATTTTGAAATTTGAATTTGGCAAAAGGCACTGACTTTGCCATGTTTTTCTGTTCCATCAATTAATTACTATCTCTTCAAGATAGAGCTGTGATTCACCGAATGCAACATTCAACAATCACGACACACGAAGAGCTAAATTCCATCGAACAATGGAATTTATTCAAATAGCGAGTGACTATGATACGACCGGCCACTCACTAAGTGAAACCTCAGCTCAGGGGCAAGCCATCACATCAAAGGCTAAACTGGAACGACACACGACAGTCCTTGTAACGAGAAGGGATTTTGCCCGCTCGAAAATCGACATTCATACTTCCAATCGTATTCGAATGCCATAGATTCGACCGTTCAAATCCGATTCGCCGGAGCTTATAACAATCATTAAGTAAACACAGCGGAATAAAAGAATAATACATTGATATACAGCTTTGAAACAATATCTGATACAACAGATGATCCAATAGATATCAATATACATCAGAGATATGATACAATAGGATAGCAGCGGAAAAGAAAAATAGATAACATCTAGCAGCGGAACAATTTACTCCAATATAGTCTTCAAGGAAGAACTCCTAAAATAACTGCAACTCCATTTCCAAGAAGCAATCCAGCAATAGCTCGAACTCCCAATAACGATGCACCTAGCATAAGCAAGACTGGTGCGATCCAAAGACTGAACTAACTCCAGATAATCTACTAAATCTGACTATCTGAAAAACCCAACTCTAGACTGCTCGTGTAGAAAATAATGAGCACCCAGAGTTTAGGAAAGAAAACAATAAACTCCGGATCAGTCGTGGGACTGGTGTGAGCAACAAAAACAGTTTATCATTTAAAACATCCAACAAAAGATTTTCAAAGTCAATTCGCAATGCTTTTTAAAAATGAGACTACCATAAGGCCTCCCGCACACACACACAATGCAAACGCAGAATCGGAGGAGATTTCTCCTTATGATAGTCAAAGATGCTTGATACGCATTTAAAATAACATTTGATATTATTACTAGTGCATAGTGTAGCAAAAATTATTTCGAAAATAAAGATATAAATCTTAGCCAACATACGACCATTATCGTATGCATACTATAGCTAACCATGTTCAATAGCAGGTTACCGCCACATTCCATGGCAGGTTCTACAACTAAAACCGTACAGGTTTCGTATTGGGAATTGGATTTCCAACAAATGGTCAGGCCAAGGAACTTCCCATTGCCACATGAGAATGCCTCTGGAAGGACATCCCCGAGAACCAAACCGGATCTCTACCAACACAAGGCCGGGTTACCCCTAACTGAGTAACAACTGACCGAATATGCCATCCCCCGGTCCTTTGGGACCTTTATCACCGAGCGCTCGTAATCAATTCACACAATCATAAAGTGTTTTTCAACATAAGTAAGTATCTGGGCTCCATACCATGATACCACCCTTTTCCAGAAGGAAATGCACATATCCTAAAGGGCGCTACCCCTCATAACCTTGCTGCTTCTTTCCTGTTTTGACCATTTCCGGGGTGTGAGGCTCGACGAAGTCACGTCCACAAAAACATACTTTATACAAAAGCCATGCTTTGGGTCAACAAATGATCATAGAAATGATCACCAAGATAGACGATCAAACAAATGATCCTATCACAAATAATCAACACAATGATCATTTCACAGCAACACTCAGCACGTCACATTACCAAATTGGGAATATATCGCTGATAACCTTCAACTATATAACCTCTGAGCTCGTACGTCTCAGAGAAGGGTGTTAAGCTAAGAGAATAAATTCTCCGCCACCAACAGAAATATATTTGAATGAAATCTGCTTTATATCTCAATTTGTAATGTCAGACATACAATCCATACAAGTCTGTTCTGGGTTCGAACAGAACCGAAGGCACTTCCAAAGAAGTCCTTGCAATCTGGATATTCACAATCCCGATCGGATTTCCCATCACTTAGGGAGTTTCTATACCGGCGCGACTCGGTGCAGAAACAATCGATAGGTCATCCTATCGCTTTCGCAAATACCCGGTCTTCATCACCGGTCTTCAAATGCTATCCATAACGTCGAATCACATATTCAGAATGGGTTATACGACCCAAAGGTCCTTTCCCGGCTAAACCGAATAGTGAGCACGATATTTCAAAAACAAATGGATAATGGGATTTCAATTAAGTCACAACTTAATAATTCAAAACTTTCTTTCAAATGGTTTTAATCCAATTACCATTTCAATCTTTAAACAAAAAGATTCATTTTCACAACCTTTAACGGTTTAAACAATTTTCACATTTTAATCTTTTAAAACAAAAGATTCATTCACAGATTTTCCAAATCAATTTTCATTTCAATTTGATTAACTCATTAAATCTTTATTTCAAAGATTTAACTTATAGCTTCAAAACAATTTCAATTTGATTTAAACAAATCATCGATTTAAATCTGTTAAAAATAAACAGATTTAATTCATAGCTTTCAAAAAGGATTCATTCATAACTTAGGAAAAATCATTTCCCTATTCAATCTTGAAATTCCCCTAATTAACTGGAATCTCAGTTCTTATCTAAAAGTGTTTATCATTTGAAAACAACAGTTTTCATTTTGGAGATCTGATTCATTTATACGAGTTGAAATCCTTGGGTTAAATTCAAATTCCCAAAAAAAACAATACTTAAAAGTGGTTTAATCCCTATATAACCAATATAACATTTTTTAATCCCTAATTTCAAATCATAGAATTCAATTTCAAATATTGAATTTAAATTTAAGTCAAATTATTTAAATTTCCAAAACTTAATCAAGTAATTTAAAAATAATAAATTTTATTTTGAAATTTCATTCTAAAAGCTTTTCACATTTATTCCGATTCCATTTCCAAAACATTTGAATTTAAAAATTCAAATTTAACTATTTCAAAAATCTGCGACTTAATCGATTTCCTCATGAAATCCATCATTTGTGTGTGTATGGTGTGGTCCAGGGGTTTAACACAATAGTGCAACATCATTTCAATCATCACAGATTCAAATACAACAATATATTCGATAAGCGATATAGCTATAACGCTTATCTTTCATACACAGATTCGCAGATATATATATATCACAAACAATAAACTATATCACAAATCACAACACAAATCAGGATAATCATAAAGCATCATATATCAGGGATATCAACAATTCAACATCCAACAAAATCCAAACATCCGTAAGTAGGATCAATTTAATCATCTGATAAATTTAAATCAGATTAAATTTCTATGAATAATTCTTTTCACATTTATTATCAAATAAATTTCAAGTAAATGATCTTCGTCAACTATTCATAATTATTTAATTACTATTCTTAAGTAATTAAACTCAATTTAATTATTGTTAATTATCATTTAATTAACCTTTAAAATCATATATTTAGTCACTGATTTTTTTTAACTAATTAAGTTCTAAACTGTAACTTAATAAATCTTAATTACTTGATTAAATAACCTTAATCATTTGTTTAAAAGACAACTCTTTATTAAATTAATGAATCTTATTTACAAATTTATTTACCTTAATTAATTTAACTCAAATCTTAATTTCTTGATTAAATAAATTAATCAATTATTCACTTGAACTAATTTACTGAGTGCATATCGTTTTATATTTACTAATTAAATTTTAAAACATTTTCTAACTAATGTTTTAATTATCATCACAAATCAAATTTAAACAATTTAAATATTAAAACTTCTTTGATTTTTGACTAGGATTCAAATTTTCTTTAATTCAGATTAAACTTAAATTTAAACTTTTAGTTTCAACTTGCTTAAATTTTTCATTTAAAATTTCAACTCCATTTCCAATTTCTTTAATATATTTTGAATTGTTTTTAAGTTATTAAAACAATTTAAAATTTAAAACTTATTTATGTTCAAACTAAACTCTACATTCAACTTGAATTTATATTAACTTTTCAATTTGAACTTAGCTTTTTAAAAAAAAATCTTGGTTTAAAATTAAATTTGGGTTTTAAAATTTTCAAACCAAAACAGTTTCAGGTTAGAAGCCTGGGACATGAATTCGACCCGAGCCCAGAAGCAACTTGCTTCGAGCTAAAATTCGAAACGCACGTGTACTTCCCGAGTCTCTCCCCTGTCTTCACGCAACCCCTTCCCCCCTAATCCTATCTTCTTCCCTCTCTCAAAATTCACCCAGTTCCACAAACTTGCACGTACACGTGCACACACGCCGCGGCTAGTTCCGATCATCCACGATGATCCTCACAAGTCGTCAATCACCCTCGCTTCTACTTACGATCCTCAAAACATTATTACCAACTCGAATTCAAATTCGAGTGTTCAAATCCAAATTCTGGAACCACCTTCGAAACCTAAAGCCACCCCGTTCTTCCTCCGCTGACCAGTAGAGGTCGCGTGATCGCAACCAAAGCTTCGCGTATACCTGACGCTACTATCCCCACCGATGCGAACAGTTTCGGTCAACTGAGGATGACGCAGCACTAGAAATTCCGACCGATATACCAACACCCACTTAAACCCTAAACTCGACTCGTCCAAACAATTTATGCAACAGATAATTTTTTTTGCATTTTTCCCGCGATCATCGATCATGTTAGCTCCTCCCCACCAATTTTCGACTTCTCCGATCAAGTGTGTTGCCCGAGGCAACCCCATCTTCCCAAAATGATCAACACAGCCATGCCACTTCTACTCATTACAAAAAAATATGAATTGAGCTTTAAAAATCCTATTTATGATTAAGCAATCAGTTCCTAAACTTGAATCGGAAATTAAAGATGTTCAAAATTTTGATTTATGTTAAGTATTACTGTCCTATGCTTATTCCCAGGGCAGCTCAACCTTTTTATTATGAATTTAAATTTTAAAAATTTACTTTATACTTTCCTAAACATAATTTGTTTATATACTTTACTCTAACAATAAATAGATTGAGCGTACCTGATTTTTGAAGCAACCTAGGCTGTTGGAATGTATAAACAGAGGCAATATATGTATATGTATATGCATAATGCATATCAAAGCAACTCCAGATTACGAACTTAACAAACAACAACTAATTATATCCAGTTAAATTTAGAGTTGTTTTACTCACAGGCATTTCAATTAACATAGAAAACTGGGTTGAATTACTCACTTTGAATTAATTAACAGAGAGTTTGAAATGAACACAGTTTGATGTTTTGCTTTCCAGACTTCCAACTTTGAATGCTCCAGACTTCAATCATTGATCAAGTTAGAGCTTGCTATTGTTTTCAGTTGAATTGTTGTTTGAGTTTTAAAAATGGTAAGCTTCAGTTTTCTTTGCTTAGTTTTATTTATTTATTTATTTTTTTGATGAAAGAACTGAGGTGGGAGGTTGATATAAGGAAAAATGTTTTTCTGTGTGATGTACTAACTTTGTACAGGTTGATATGATAACATTGAGGTGGCTGAAGATACATTATGGCATGCTAAAGATTCAAGCAGTAAATGCCCCAGTACTTCTTTCCCATGCTTGCCTACACCTTTTTTCCTTTGCCTACGTACTTGTATCTTTTTCTTTTTTTATTTTACTTTGTCTTGTTTTAAATTGACTTGTTTTTGCCTAGCATATTAAACTCTACAGGCCGCCTATTTGTCTCTTTCATTTTCTTTGTGTTCATATTTGATTTTCTTTACAGCCTACATATTTATTCAACTTTGCTTTGTGCTTTGCTTTATTACTTATGTAAAAACATATACTTTGTTTTGTTTAGCAATACTTTTTCTTTTATTTGTTCATGCTTATGTATATTCTTCTTATCTTCTTGTTTTGTAATATGAATGACATTAAATGTTATTATTTTTGTTCAATGTGTTCAATTTATATTTTATAGTCTACATTCTTACTTTGTTCTTTTGTTTATTTTGCATATTTACTTACAACTTTGTTTCATATTTAAATGTCGTTTATTTTCTTTTCTTATGACTTACATATTAACTTTCAAATTAAATACTTATTGTCTTGTACTTTTATTTCTATTTATTTTATTTGAGTGTATTTCTTATTTATTTCCAAGTAAATTATTATTATATTCTTTTGTTTTATCACTTGTCATATGAATACATTTCAAATCATATTTGAATGCATATTGTTTCTTTTCTTTTGCAAGCCTACACATTTCTATTTATTTACTATGTTTTGTTTGTACATATTTCTTTTGTTTCACTTTTTATATAACTGTAAATTTATTTGAATATTTATTTAACATTGACATAAACTCTATTTCTTTTTAAAGTTTAACCCGATACCGTTTGATAATTTATTTTCAAATATTCAAATTTATTCTCGATTGTTAAAATTTAACTAACATTTGTTATAAATTACCGATTATTACACAATTCTTAAATCAAAAATTAATTTAATTATCAATTTAAACTAAATTAAAATCCGAGATCATTACAGACTTCCCCCCTTAAAAGAATTTCGTCCTCGAAATTTGCAGGCACGAAAACAACACAGAGATAGACAGATTCGATCTCCTATAATTCCTCAAACACAAGATATGGATTCCAAATTCAAGTCGGAATATCTCAGAATACATACCAATTTGTCCCTCTTCGGACTTTGGTATTCACAATAAATTGCAATAGAATTTCAAAATTGGGTTTCGAACGAAATTGCTTTATCAATACTATTCAAATTCAGCTTCATATTCTATTAACCAATTTTAACTCAATTTAAAATTCCTAATTCATTTAAAATTCTCAATTTCAATTTGCAAATTCATATTCATTAAAGTTTAAATCAAAAACTGAAAAGAAACTGATGAAATACGAAGAAAGAATATCTACAACGATTCGTAGGGCATCCCCGCACCGAAACTTCTTTCTAGAGCCGTCTCGAAGCAATCAAAAGAATTTAGAAACGAATCAAAGGAAATTGATAAGAAAGTTATTTCCACTGTTGTTACAGAGTTTTGACTAATTATAATCGCATTTCCCTGTCCCCTATCTCGTTCTCTTCTTGCGCTCATACTTACTATCGGTGGAT
The DNA here is from genome assembly GCA_030765085.1 of Allium cepa. Taxonomy (NCBI): domain Eukaryota; kingdom Viridiplantae; phylum Streptophyta; class Magnoliopsida; order Asparagales; family Amaryllidaceae; genus Allium; species Allium cepa. The sequence goes on along the minus strand of CM060939.1, from coordinate 756,999,713 downwards.
AGTAAGAGAATTTACTGAGGCGTTCAAACGGATATCTTAGGGATTACTCATTCTAGGGATACTTCACCCTATCTATAATGAGCTACTTAATGTGTTATACTCCTGAGCTAAAGTTCCACCTTAGCTCTGATACCAAATGTAACGAGAAGGGATTTTGCCCGCTCGAAAATCGACATTCATACCTCCAATCGTATTCGAATGCCATAGATTCGACCGTTCAAATCCGATTCGCCGGAGCTTATAACAATCATTAAGTAAACACAGCGGAATAAAAGAATAATACATTGATATACAGCTTTGAAACAATATCTGATACAACAGATGATCCAATAGATATCAATATACATCAGAGATATGATACAATAGGATAGCAGCGGAAAAGAAAAATAGATAACATCTAGCAGCGGAACAATTTACTCCAATATAGTCTTCAAGGAAGAACTCCTAAAATAACTGCAACTCCATTTCCAAGAAGCAATCCAGCAATAGCTTGAACTCCCAATAACGATGCACCTAGCATAAGCAAGACTGGTGCGATCCAAAGACTGAACTAACTCCAGATAATCTACTAAATCTGACTATCTGAAAAACCCAACTCTAGACTGCTCGTGTAGAAAATAATGAGCACCCAGAGTTTAGGAAAGAAAACAATAAACTCCGGATCAGTCGTGGGACTGGTGTGAGCAACAAAAACAGTTTATCATTTAAAACATCCAACAAAAGATTTTCAAAGTCAATTCGCAATGCTTTTTAAAAATGAGACTACCATAAGGCCTCCCGCACACACACACAATGCAAACGCAGAATCGGAGGAGATTTCTCCTTATGATAGTCAAAGATGCTTGATACGCATTTAAAATAACATTTGATATTATTACTAGTGCATAGTGTAGCAAAAATTATTTCGAAAATAAAGATATAAATCTTAGCCAACATACGACCATTATCGTATGCCTACTATAGCTAACCATGTTCAATAGCAGGTTACCGCCACATTCCATGGCAGGTTCTACAACTAAAACCGTACAGGTTTCGTATTGGGAATTGGATTTCCAACAAATGGTCAGGCCAAGGAACTTCCCATTGCCACATGAGAAAGCCTCTGGAAGGACATCCCCGAGAACCAAACTGGATCTCTACCAACACAAGGCCGGGTTACCCCTAACTGAGTAACAACTGACCGAATATGCCATCCCCCGGTCCTTTGGGACCTTTATCACCGAGCGCTCGTAATCAATTCACACAATCATAAAGTGTTTTTCAACATGAGTAAGTATCTGGGCTCCATACCATGATACCACCCTTTTCCAGAAGGAAATGCACATATCCTAAAGGGCGCTACCCCTCATAACCTTGCTGCTTCTTTCCTGTTTTGACCATTTCCGGGGTGTGAGGCTCGACGAAGTCACGTCCACAAAAACATACTTTATACAAAAGCCATGCTTTGGGTCAACAAATGATCATAGAAATGATCACCAAGATAGACGATCAAACAAATGATCCTATCATAAATAATCAACACAATGATCATTTCACAGCAACACTCAGCACGTCACATTACCAAATTGGGAATATATCGCTGATAACCTTCAACTATATAACCTCTGAGCTCGTACGTCTCAGAGAAGGGTGTTAAGCTAAGAGAATAAATTCTCCGCCACCAACAGAAATATATTTGAATGAAATCTGCTTTATATCTCAATTTGTAATGTCAGACATACAATCCATACAAGTCTGTTCTGGGTTCGAACAGAACCGAAGGCACTTCCAAAGAAGTCCTTGCAATCTGGATATTCACAATCCCGATCGGATTTCCCATCACTTAGGGAGTTTCTATACCGGCACGACTCGGTGCAGAAACAATCGATAGGTCATCCTATCGCTTTCGCAAATACCCGGTCTTCATCACCGGTCTTCAAATGCTATCCATAACGTCGAATCACATATTCAGAATGGGTTATACGACCCAAAGGTCCTTTCCCGGCTAAACCGAATAGTGAGCACGATATTTCAAAAACAAATGGATAATGGGATTTCAATTAAGTCACAAATTAATAATTCAAAACTTTCTTTCAAATGGTTTTAATCCAATTACCATTTCAATCTTTAAACAAAAAGATTCATTTTCACAACCTTTAACGGTTTAAACAATTTTCACATTTTAATCTTTTAAAACAAAAGATTCATTCACAGATTTTCCAAATCAATTTTCATTTCAATTTGATTAACTCATTAAATCTTTATTTCAAAGATTTAACTTATAGCTTCAAAACAATTTCAATTTGATTTAAACAAATCATCGATTTAAATCTGTTAAAAATAAACAGATTTAATTCATAGCTTTCAAAAAGGATTCATTCATAACTTAGGAAAAATCATTTCCCTATTCAATCTTGAAATTCCCCTAATTAACTGGAATCTCAGTTCTTATCTAAAAGTGTTTATCATTTGAAAACAACAGTTTTCATTTTGGAGATCTGATTCATTTATACGAGTTGAAATCCTTGGGTTAAATTCAAATTCCCAAAAAAAACAATACTTAAAAGTGGTTTAATCCCTATATAACCAATATAACATTTTTTAATCCCTAATTTCAAATCATAGAATTCAATTTCAAATATTGAATTTAAATTTAAGTCAAATTATTTAAATTTCCAAAACTTAATCAAGTAATTTAAAAATAATAAATTTTATTTTGAAATTTCATTCTAAAAGCTTTTCACATTTATTCCGATTCCATTTCCAAAACATTTGAATTTAAAAATTCAAATTTAACTATTTCAAAAATCTGCGACTTAATCGATTTCCTCATGAAATCCATCATTTGTGTGTGTATGGTGTGGTCCAGGGGTTTAACACAATAGTGCAACATCATTTCAATCATCACAGATTCAAATACAACAATATATTCGATAAGCGATATAACTATAACGCTTATCTTTCATACACAGATTCGCAGATATATATATATCACAAACAATAAACTATATCACATATCACAACACAAATCAGGATAATCATAAAGCATCATATATCAGGGATATCAACAATTCAACATCCAACAAAATCCAAACATCCGTAAGTAGGATCAATTTAATCATCTGATAAATTTAAATCAGATTAAATTTCTATGAATAATTCTTTTCACATTTATTATCAAATAAATTTCAAGTAAATGATCTTCGTCAACTATTCATAATTATTTAATTACTATTCTTAAGTAATTAAACTCAATTTAATTATTGTTAATTATCATTTAAAATCATATATTTAGTCACTGATTTTTTTAACTAATTAAGTTCTAAACTGTAACTTAATAAATCTTAATTACTTGATTAAATAACCTTAATCATTTGTTTAAAAGACAACTCTTTATTAAATTAATGAATCTTATTTACAAATTTATTTACCTTAATTAATTTAACTCAAATCTTAATTTCTTGATTAAATAAATTAATCAATTATTCACTTGAACTAATTTACTGAGTGCATATCGTTTTATCTTTACTAATTAAATTTTAAAACATTTTCTAACTAATGTTTTAATTATCATCACAAATCAAATTTAAACAATTTAAATATTAAAACTTCTTTGATTTCTGACTAGGATTCAAATTTTCTTTAATTCAGATTAAACTTAAATTTATACTTTTAGTTTCAACTTGCTTAAATTTTTCATTTAAAATTTCAACTCCATTTCCAATTTCTTTAATATATTTTGAATTGTTTTTAAGTTATTAAAACAATTTAAAATTTAAAACTTATTTATGTTCAAACTAAACTCTACATTCAACTTGAATTTATATTAACTTTTCAATTTGAACTTAGCTTTTTAAAAAAAAATCTTGGTTTAAAATTAAATTTGGGTTTTAAAATTTTCAAACCAAAACAGTTTCAGGTTAGAAGCCTGGGACATGAATTAGACCCGAGCCCAGAAGCAACTTGCTTCGAGCTAAAATTCGAAACGCACGTGTACTTCCCGAGTCTCTCCCCTGTCTTCACGCAACCCCTTCCCCCCTAATCCTATCTTCTTCCCTCTCTCAAAATTCACCCAGTTCCACAAACTTACACATACACGTGCACACACGCCGCGGCTAGTTCCGATCATCCACGATGATCCTCACAAGTCGTCAATCACCCTCGCTTCTACTTACGATCCTCAAAACATTATTACCAACTCGAATTCAAATTCGAGTGTTCAAATCCAAATTCTGGAACCACCTTCGAAACCTAAAGCCACCCCGTTCTTCCTCCCCTGACCAGTAGAGGTCGCGTGATCGCAACCAAAGCTTCGCGTATACCTGACGCTACTATCCCCACCGATGCGAACAATTTCTGTCAACTGAGGATGACGCAGCACTAGAAATTCCGACCGATATACCAACACCCACTTAAACCCTAAACTCGACTCGTCCAAACAATTTATGCAACAGATAATTTTTTTTGCATTTTTCCCGCGATCATCGATCATGTTAGCTCCTCCCCACCAATTTTCGACTTCTCCGATCAAGTGTGTTGCCCGAGGCAACCCCATCTTCCCAAAATGATCAACACAGCCATGCCACTTCTACTCATTACAAAAAAATATGAATTGAGCTTTAAAAATCCTATTTATGATTAAGCAATCAGTTCCTAAACTTGAATCGGAAATTCAAGATGTTCAAAATTTTGATTTATGTTAAGTATTACTGTCCTATGCTTATTCCCAGGGCAGCTCAACCTTTTTATTATGAATTTAAATTTTAAAAATTTACTTTATACTTTCCTAAACATAATTTGTTTATATACTTTACTGTAACAATCAATAGATTGAGCGTACCTGATTTTTGAAGCAACCTAGGCTGTTGGAATGTATAAACAGAGGCAATATATGTATATGTATATGCATAATGCATATCAAACAACTCCAGATTACAAACTTAACAAACAACAACTAATTATATCCAGTTAAATTTAGAGTTGTTTTACTCACAGGCATTTCAATTAACATAGAAAATTGGGTTGAATTACTCACTTTGAATTAATTAACAGAGAGTTTGAAATGAACACAGTTTGATGTTTTGCTTTCCAGACTTCCAACTTTGAATGCTCCAGACTTCAATCATTGATCAAGTTAGAGCTTGCTATTGTTTTCAGTTGAATTATTGTTTGAGTTTTAAAAATGGTAAGCTTCAGTTTTCTTTGCTTAGTTTTATTTATTTATTTATTTTTTTGATGAAAGAACTGAGGTGGGAGGTTGATATAAGGAAAAATGTTTTACTGTGTGATGTACTAACTTTGTACAGGTTGATATGATAACATTGAGGTGGCTGAAGATACATTATGGCATGCTAAAGATTCAAGCAGTAAATGCCCCAGTACTTCTTTCCCATGCTTGCCTACACCTTTTTTCCTTTGCCTGCGTACTTGTATCTTTTTTATTTTTTTATTTTTTTTATTTTACTTTGTCTTGTTTTAAATTGACTTGTTTTTGCCTAGCATATTAAACTCTACAGGCTGCCTATTTGTCTCTTTCATTTTCTTTGTGTTCATATTTGATTTTCTTTACAGCCTACATATTTATTCAACTTTGCTTTGTGCTTTGCTTTATTACTTATGTAAAAACATATACTTTGTTTTGTTTAGCAATACTTTTTCTTTTGTTTGTTCATGCTTATGTATATTCTTCTTATCTTCTTGTTTTGTAATATGCATGACATTAAATGTTATTATTTTTGTTCAATGTGTTCAATTTATATTTTATAGTCTACATTCTTACTTTGTTCTTTTGTTTATTTTGCATATTTACTTACAACTTTGTTTCATATTTAAATGTCGTTTATTTTCTTTTCTTATGACTTACATATTAACTTTCAAATTAAATACTTATTGTCTTGTATTTTTATTTCTATTTATTTTATTTGAATGTATTTCCATGTAAATTATTATTATATTCTTTTGTTTTATCACTTGTCATATGAATACATTTCAAATCATATTTGAATGCATATTGTTTCTTTTCTTTTGCAAGCCTACACATTTCTATTTATTTACTATGTTTTGTTTGTACATATTTCTTTTGTTTCACTTTTTATATAACTGTAAATTTATTTGAATATTTATTTAACATTGACATAAACTCTATTTCTTTTTAAAGTTTAACCCAATACCGTTTGATAATTTATTTTCAAATATTAAAATTTATTCTCGATTGTTAAAATTTAACTAACATTTGTTATAAATTACCGATTATTACACAATTCTTAAATCAAAAATTAATTTAATTATCAATTTAAACTAAATTAAAATCCGAGATCGTTACAGTCCTACAACTAACTCCAAATTTCCAGAGTGCGAATTGGAGTATAAACATCAAATAAATCGTTCCCAGAGTGCGAACGGTCTCTAAATTCCCAGAGTGCGAATTGGGGTATAAACATCACATAAATCATTCCCAGAGTGCGAACGGACTCCAAATTCCCAGAGTGCGAATTGGAGTATAAACATCACATAAAACATTCCCAGAGTGCAAACGGACTCCAAATTCCCAAAGTACGAATTGGAGTATAAACATCACATAAATCGTTCCCAGAGTGCGAACGGACTCCAAATTCCCAGAGTGCGAATTGGAGTATAAACATCACATAAATCGTTCCCAGAGTGCGAACGAACTCCGAATTCCCAGAGTGCGAATTGGATTATAAACATCAAATAAATCGTTCCCAGAGTGCGAATGGACTCCAAATTCCCAGAGTGCGAATTGGAATATAAACATCAAATCCATCGTCCCCAGAGTGTGAACGGACTCCAAGTTCCCAGAGCGTGAATTGGAGTATAAACATCAAATCCATCGTTCCCAAAGTGCGAACGAATTCCTAAAAAGCCCAAATAGGTGTGACTGACCATCTATCGGCTGACTTCAAGTTCCCAGAGCGTGAATTGAAGTATAAACATCAAATCCATCGTTCCAGAGTGTGAACGGACTCCTAAAAAGCCCAAATAGATGTGACTGACCATCTATCGGCTAACTCCATGTGATGACCCGACTTTTTCTCCACAGAAAAGTCGTATCAACATGAAGAAAGAAAGGGATAGAAAAGAGAAATGAAAGAGAAGAAAGAAGAACACAACATCAGAATCTCAACAGCGGAACGAATAAATTTTATTAATAATGTAAATATTACATAGTATACAACACTATCAGAGTTATACAGAAATTTCATCACATACTAGACAGTTATATACACCTGTCTAGTTATACAACTCAATACAACTCAACAAAACAAGAGATAACAATACAGAGAACACACAGCAGAACTATATATCTACACGCAGAAGCCTCCTGCTCCATTTCTCCTCCATAATTCGTCAAAGCTAACCTGAATCCCTTAGCTACTCGTAAAAATTTGAGTATCCAAGAGTTTAAGAAAACAAAGAATAAACTCCGGGTCAGATATGGGTCTGGTGTGAGCAACAGGTTAAAGTTGCTTAACTTTGAAAATCTTTTGAAAAGAAAAGGTATCGCGTAAGACTTACCACACATAAACATGGAAAAGTTTTTACCTTACGCTAACCAAAACATTTGATAGAAAATCCTGTGATATTATAATAGTGTCTAGGGTTTTCAAATAAATAAGAAATAGCCGAAATTGTTGCATGATTAAATTCCAGCTACTAGCCACAAAAGTGGGTAATACAATCATAACCGTTGGCACTTATTGGATTTTGGATTCCATACAATGGCAGGGCTACTGGGGTACCGCCCGTCACAGTACGTGGCCTAGATCAACGTACCGAGGAGCCACCCTAACTCCCCTGCAACACAAGACCGGAACCATCCCTTACTGGACAGTCGGGAACAAGACAACCCCACAGTTGGTGTACATCCAACCGCCCATACAGCCGAAATAAAAAGGGACCTCTAGACAGGGGTAAATCTTGCTCTCCAGTGGGAGCTACCCACGAAGCCTTGCTGCACCTCCCCTATTTTAGCCATTCCCGGTTGATGAGGCTTGAGGCTACGATTACCTTTAGGGAATACATATCTTAGAATGCTCATCGTCCACCTGACGACGTTCCGAAAGCATTCAATCCATACAAGTTCGTTCCGGGTTCGAACGAAACCGAAGGCATTATCTCATTACACTCATTTTGGAATCACCCTCAGAGTTAACGACAATAACCCTTGCACTCTAAATCACCATCTCGAACCTATAAGAACTAGTTCTGTCAAACTCATTACGGAACCACCCTCAGAGTTATACTGACGTATAGCCCTTATACCTCGAGTCTTCACTCTTCACAAGAGATTCACGACCTATCGTTAATTTGGATCGATGTGGTTTTTGGATATCCAAATATGGAAACCTGATCCCGGTCTCATCAAAATCCAAAGCGTTTCTTTTAAGGCCAAGTTGTTTTAAAGGTTTAAAATAATTCAATTTCATTATCTATATACACACAAATAGATAATCCCAGATTCACAATAGATAATCAACATTATCATTACAACAGATAATCCATATTATCATTATCAAAAGATAATCCACATCAACATCACAATGCAACCAATGCATCCATATCACCCAACATTACTTATCTCATATCTGAGATTCAGACCATTCAAGGCAAACAACATCATCCATCCATATAAACAATGATTTAATACCAAATATAAATTAAAATTAAAAATTGATTCATTTACTAAGTTCCAAATCAAAGTTTATCAATTTACAATATATACAATTATATATATATATATATTATAAACAGAAAACAATTTATTAGCTTTAAAAAGGTAAAATCTACCAATTTAAATAATTATTAAAAGAATATTATTAAATCTATTTGAATTATTATTAACAGAATTATCAATATCAATTTAATTTTAATACTGATTATTAAATTGATATTGTCAAAAATTTCGGGATGTTACACTCCAGATTCCCAGAGTGCGAGTTAGAGTACAAGCATCAATTCCAGGTTCTCGGAGTGCGAACCAAAATGCAAATGCTAACTCCAGATTCCCCGAGCGCGAGTCGGAGTACAAACATCAATTCCAGGTTCCCGGAGTGCGAACCAAAATGCAAATGCTAACTCCAGATTCCCAGAGCGCGAGTCAGAGTTCAAACATCAATTCCAGGTTCCTGGAGCGTGAACCGAAACGTCAATGCTAGCTCCATGTTCCCAGAGCATGAATTGGAGGATAAACATCAATTCCAGGTTCCCGGAGAGCGGACTGAAAAAATACAAATGTCAACTCCAAATTCCCAAAGCATGAAGTGGAGTATAAACATCAATTCCAGGTTCCCGGAGCGCGAACCAAAATACAAATACCAACTGCAGATTCCCAGAGCGCGAATTGGAGTATAAACATCAATTCCAGGTTCCCGAAGTGTGAACCGAAACGTCAATGCTAGCTCCAACTTCCCAGAGCGTGAATTGGAGGATAAACATCAATTCCAGGTTCCTGGAGTGCGAACCCAAAACATACATGCTAACTCCAAATTCCCAGAGCATGAAGTGAAGTATAAGCATCAATTCCAGGTTCCCGGAGCGTGAACCAAAATATACATGCCAACTCTAGATTCCCAGAGTGCGAACTGGAGTATAAAAATCAACTAACTCCAAATTCCCAGAGTGCGAACTGGAGTATAAATATCAACTAACTCTAGTCTCGAGAGCGCAGACTGGAGTATAAATACCAAACGGGTTTGACTGACAACCTATCAACCAACTCCAGTCCTCAAAGCTAGAATTGGAATATAAATGTCAGTAGGGATGCGATTCGACTGTCCATCTATCAACTCTGATCCCATAGCAAGTCCTGTAGACAAAAAGTGGATGTGATTCAACCATCCGCTTTCCTATCTTCCACTGACGTGGGGGCATACTTATCATTAAAAATCGAATGCTCCGACCATCTAGCACAAAGCGGGAATGACACGACCGTTCACGCATCAACACTTATCCCCGGTATGGGACCTACAACATAATCTTATAGGGATGCACTCCAACCGAACAAGACAGAATTTCTTCCATGATTCGACAGGGAGATGCAGATTAGAAAAACGGACCTAGCTGAACGTCTTATTCTAAATGGATGTGATTACCCATCCTATCGCAAATGAACGTGACATGACCATTCATCCTCTAACTCTAGCCAATGATCTAGCGGGTTGTGCATGCAACGTGGTCAGATATGACCCAACCATCCACCAATTAGCTCCTTTCTCCAATTCAGAAGGAGGAACATCAAATTAAAGTTGTCTCAATGTGACCGGCTACACTTCGACTTTCGCCATTGACTAGTGCCAGAGGATTTAATTAAGGAAAATGTGGTTCGACCATTTTCTGCTAAAATTCTTAGTCCCCAGAGTGTGGATAGGGATGTAAATATCAAATAGGTGTGACTAATGGCCCTTCAACTAACTCTCATCTCCGAAGTACGACTACAAGCATGGAAAAACGAATGAATGTGATCCGACCATTCATTCACCAACTCTGACCGAAAGTCGACGGGAGGAATATAAACTCGCTACAGATGCAATTAGACTGTCCACAAACTAACTCTGCGACTGTGGGCAGAATAACAAATCATTGAAAATAAGAGAAAGGTGACTCGCTACATCGCTAGCTTAGCGTCCTTTACAACTTAAGGCAATGACTGCAAGGAGGCCTTAATGCTAACTAATTAGAATGATGCGCAAAGTTACGGGGAGCCAATTATATTATACCACCATATCGACGGGCAATATTGATCTGCACCTTTCATATCATACCAATGGATCGATAGGCAATGAGGTCCTTACATTCTACATTGTGTCGCTAAATCGACGGCCAATGTCGATCCTCTTCAATTACAAATCGATGTAACACGAGCGCCCATCGAATATCTTCGACCACCAGAGCATGGATAGAACCACGAATGAGTGTGACTTGACCATTCATCCTCCGTCGCCTTCCTTTGATCCGCCAGGAAGAGCTTGAGACTGGTTGAGCATGACCTGACTGCATTTGAGCTGATTTTGTCCGTAGATCTGATGGGAGAACGTAAATCGAAACGAACGTGGTTGATCGCCCAACTCCGCGAGAATGCAATGCGACCATTCATTCTTCAACTCTTACCATGATCCGACTAAACGAGATGTTCACAACGAGTGCAACAGAACTCTCCACGCACCGATTCTTACCCTCGATCCAACAAGGGAAGTATCAATCCTACATTGGATCTTACTGGACGATTCACTCTTCAGTTTTTGCCCGGAGTATGACTACATAAGCAACAAAGTGAATTTCGATGAGGCAACGAAGTATTCTACCTAGAGGAAAGAACTAGGACAGAATGCAGAATATGGCATGGCTCGGCCTTCCATCGGTTAACTTGATATCACGGTTCAATGGGATAGAGTGCGAAATTGAAGCGAACATTATCTACCTTGCTGCTTATCGAGATATTCCCCAGACTTGGGGGCATGCACGAGAAATGAGATGAATATTATTTGATCTTTTATCAAATAACTCTAGCTCTTACAACTTGGATTATAGTATAAACACAGTAGAAGCTAGGCTCAATCATTCACGTAATATATCCATCAATCCACGACCTAATATTACGTATCCAACGATATGAAGCATACATTCTAACATCTCAAATCGATCCAGGAGAGGATTGATACGAAAGGAAGGACTTAAAACAACCATCGAGCGTTGTTACAACTCAAATTTCACTTTGATCCAGGAGAGGATCGATACAAACTCAATCCAAACAACAACTAAAGAACTTGATGACAACCCGCAAATATGCAAACATGAATAGGTGTCAGCCTAACATATGTGCATGTATGCCAAACTAACACTCAATTTTCAAAGTTACCAGGAATTGAATGCTTACCCGATGACAATCAAAAAGATGAACAACAAATCGCTAGTGCTCAACACTCAGTTACAACAAAACACTTCATGATCATTGACAATCAACAGTTTGACATCTACGTCACTGAAGATCAACCAAAGGCAAAATCTTTTGACGAAAAGAAAGCAACTACTCAGTGAATTGGGTAGAACTTTTCAGAATGAAGATGGCAGCTTTTCAAAGCACGTCATGTTCACACAAGACGTACTTTGGGGGGCAAATGTTATTCCGCCTTTTGGTAAGGCCGTGACACCAAGAACTTGACTAGAAACCAAGGATGGTTCGTCTTGGAGATCGTTAACGCATAGGTCTGCTATGGATGTCGGTAAATTTTTTTCGAGTCCAGATCAAACTACAATTGATATGACATGACAAGAAAAGCTAATAAAGCCAACATTCCAAATTTCAAGTCAATTGGAGTTGGTATGCTCAAGATATTGATCGATCACGGTTGAGAAATCCAAACTTGCATCGATCATAACTCAAGATCTACAAGTCTAAATGCCACCAAATTTTCACAGTGTCTTACTGGCAACATGAGGAATGTTCACGCCAAATTTCAGCTCAATCAGATCAAATCTTGATCGATTCGAAATTGCTTCGTATCGATCACGGACTAACTTGCATCGATCATATCTCACAATCCACATGTCCAAATGCTATGAAATTTTCACACTATCTTACTGGCAACATGAGAAATGTTCACGCCAAATTTCATCTCAATCGGATCAAATCTTGACCGATTCGAAACTGCTTCGTATCGATCATGGACCAACTTGCATCGATCATATCTCACAATCCACATGTCCAAAAATGCTATGAAATTTTCACAGTATCTTACTGGCAACATGAGGAATTTTCATGCCAAATTTCAGCTCAATCGGATCAAATCATGATCGATTCGAAATTGAGTTCGAGTCGATCCCGGAACGGGCCCCAATTTCCTAAGGCCGGGCATGCGGGCCCCTCACGTGCCAGAAGTGGTCTCCAGAATTTTCAGCGTAATATCAGCCTCCAGCACTTATAAATAGAGCCCCTGGTCATTCAGAAAAGGGGTCGGAGAATTTTCAGAGTAAAAGAACGCCCGGACTCTGCCAAGTTCACTCCAGAACGTCATTACTGCCATTGATCTCGAATTTAAGCTTATTATCTGCTGCACTTCGCAATAAAAAACTTGTAATCTTCAAGTATCAAGCAATAAAGTGATAAAACATCATAGTGGACGTAGGCCATACGCCGAATCACTCTAAAACTCTGTGTTTCTATGCGTTTTCTTATATGTCTATTGGTGTGTTTGTTAGATCTGCTTCATTTTACAAATTTTCTCTTCATTTCATCTCTTCAAACACATCCGAAGAGTGTTGTGCCCAATTTTGGTACAAACAATATATATATATATATATATATATATATATATTTAAGTACATTTAGTTATTTTCTTTATGTCATGTATATATAACATAAAGAAAATAACTAAATGTACTTAGTACCTTCCTATCGGGATAGAGATATAGTCAGTATATGTGGAGTCCACTGACTTAATCCCCAAATACCACATTTATCCCAGTAGTTTTAGCAAAATAGCTACAAAACAAACTATGTATTACATGTAGGTGTTGCTAAAGTTCATTCATTAGATCTTTATTTATTAATTAATGTAAATACACATGTGTGTGGGGAAATGAATCATGTGAAGCGAATATTAATTTCTCCAACGAGAGTAACTTGATTAAAAAAATAGGATAAATTGTCATTTTTTTATTTCCTATGCTACAGCAGTGCCTATTTGTGTGGGGAATAAAAAAAGCTAGGGTATTTCCCATTTTTATTCAAACGTGGATTTGTAAATGTTAATCAAAAAATAGTTTATCATATAAACGGTCTTCTGAAAATCATTTATACCATAAAAGATTTTTAGATTGTCGTTTAAACAAATATTCATATGTAATTAAACCTTATGTGTTATAAATCATTTTTGTTTTCAGAAAACCGTTTATATAATTTTATTTTTAATTCTTAAAAAAAATGAGCATTTCCTCCTACTCGTCTGGGGAAGTGAGGAATCAATATTTTCATTTCATTCCCTCGCCTTAAGAACGACTCCCCTCCCAGAGATGCTCTTAGTGAATTTCACAAAATGCGGAACCAACTCTTCACTACTTGGCAAACTAACAACATAGTTTTCTTCTCATTTTTCCAAGCGTGTAAATGAAAAATTTAGTGCAATATTGAAAGAAGATCTCTGAAACCCACATACAAAAAATATACACATTGCGCCATTTGTGTTCCCCTGTATGCTAGTACTAATAATGCCTCCATGATAACAATTAGATGCTTTCAGCGGTACCAACGTTATTTGTCCTGATTTGGGCATGATCTTAAACTAACCATCGGGATCTCCAAACAAGCTAACATATTCATTACTCATTACACCAATAAATTGTGACAATCTTTTGCCATTCCCTTGAAATAAACATGCGATGGATCTACGGCTTATCTCTAGTAAGTCAATTAGATGATGGTGTAACCGTGCAACTTTCATCTTTATTATTAACAAGTTTTTTTTTCCAGTAATTAACTATCTTTTTAAGCCCAATAAGTGTGGAGAATCTAAACTACATAAGCGCTCCAATACTCTTATATCTGTTTTGAAAAAATAGTATTCAAAATTGTAATCTAAATTTTCTTTTATTTCCCTTCCTTGTTCCGATGTTTATTAATTGTCAACAAACCTTTTTAGTTGTTTTTTTCCCTTCTGTCAATTACTTTAATATATTTCCTTCTTATACTTTTTTCCTTTAATTTCAGTTTTCATATTGTTACATCATTTGTATTATTTCTAATCTCTAGAAAATGAGAGACTAGGAGCAATAAGAAAGATGTGATAATTATGAAAAATGGAATAATATGGATGAATTAAAAAACAACGGTATAAGGTAGGTGATAAAAGATAGAATTTACACAGGGAAACGACTAGCTGAAATGGTACTTGACAATCAAACAAATGGTAGAAATGAAGGGAACTAAAAAGGAAACGGAGATTACAATTTTGATTATTTATTTTCTGTACAAGAGTGCTGGAGTGTTTCATACTGCCTTTGCACAACATAGGAGCTTAAAGCAATATAAACCAAATACCAATATTATAGTGAAAAAACAACATGTTACTGACAGAATTCCAATCGCTGAATTTCCAATTTAATTCGATTGTTATCATCCTAACTTGGAAGCATTCAGCATGCTGACTAGTGACAACATGTATGTAGCTAACTTGCCATGTGCATGTAGGCATAAATGTACCATGACAATTACAATTGTTGTTTAGCCATCAAATGATATCTTATTAACTATACAAGTACAAAGTCCATGTATAACTAGATATTGTAAGAAGCACTGCACAATGATAAGTAACAGTAATAAACAAGAGATTCAACGAATTACGTTTCCAATACTGATCGGTACAAGAATTTAATTGAAAAATATAAAACTGAGAAAGAATTGAAACCTTACGCATTTTGGTTTCAGAAGTTTAAATTAGGCTTCTTTGATGGGTGAACAAGATCTAATAGATTATTCGAATCATTATGCGACCTCATGAATTATATATTTCTATGACCGATTCCAAGAACTAAAATCTAGGGTTTTTGCAGGGAAGAAGAAAAGTGGGAGTTTCGTGTTCTGGATAACGGGCCGCACTATAAATTGGCCCTTGTTCCCCTAGCTATAAATTGGTCCATGCTAGGAGTACTTGCTGAAATGATGGTTAGAAACTTAGATCCAAGGCAACACGCCACTTCTTGTCTTTTCCGCCTATGTATTTAAAAAGAAAGAAAAATTGTAAATTGTAAATTTATCGTAGCATACCCCTTGAATTCCACCTACCTACTTTTGTTTGAGGATAAAATAGGTATTTAATTTAGTTTCTTTTGTCTTTAGTCTGAAACAATCATTGCTAACATTGATAACAAAACCCAAAAAGAAAACACCCTCTCCTTTTTACTTTTCTCCCCTACTACTTTATTATCCTCTCATTTCTTTCAATTCTTTCTGTCTTCTAACCTTGCCTGTTACATCTTAGTTATGAAAATAACTCGCCAAAACATTGTTCCAACCTGTTTCCTTAACCAATGCCGCAACCAGTTGCTTACAATCCTAGATCGCCATCTCCTCAGTCACGTCGCCGCCTGAAAACTATCGAGCACAACTCCTTCGTATGGGCATTTAGTCGCACATTCTACTTGGCCACACATCACCCACGTAGCCCGCTCAGTAAAGGCGTTCGTGCCTTCTTCCCATCAATCACATGCGCAGCCATCCATTCATCGCTCAACCATGGCCGCGGCTCCATACATAGCTGATGGCTATGAACATAAGTGAAATTAATTAACACATGCACAACATAAATTAACATAGAGATTTTGCGATATAGAGATAGGAATGGAAAATCTCAAGTTTATGTAATGAAACAATGATACTTTTGAAAGTAGAGACCTAAAGAAATGTGCATATTTGATATAGAGGAGTACTGGTAGCGCCATATGGATCAAATGTGTTACCAAAACTACTCAATATCATCGATGTACTTGGTTCCTTGTTCTCTATTAGGACATCTGTAGTACTTACAAAGAACAGACTTGTTCAAAAAAGAAACAAATTCCTTTAAATCATAATTTGTATAGTTGTATGTGCATATCTCACTGCACTTCTCATATATACGGAACATGTTCAAGGCATATCAATGACGAAGAACTAAAATTGGATGCATTACTGTGCATATAATAATACAAATATGATAAAAATAAGTTTTGCAAGACAACCTAAATCAGTGGTGCCATCTAGAAATCCATCCGCAGCAGCTCAAGTGCTAAAACAACATCTTTCTACATGATCTGATTTGCAATTTGATTCAAAATTCTTTGGACTGCCTACTGCATACATAGAAATTGCTGAAATTTCTTCAGTATGAGGTTGAAGTAAATTTGGAAGAGAAGAGTTGCTAGTGATGTGAATGATGCACTGGCATATTCTTGATTGATTGTCCTTAACAAAAAGAAAATCTACACCAACAATAGCATCCAGTTTAGAGAAGATTTTTGCAATGAACTTCTTCTTACTGTTGCATCCAAGAAAATTCAAGCTCAGAACAAATTCTAACATATATTATAGATGAAAGGTATATACAAGGAGCGCACACACAAGCATACACACATAATATCCAATTACTGAACTATGGTAGAAACTAGACACAAAAACACCATGTCAGATAGCCTAGTTCAAGTTGGCAATTTGACAAAGGCGATTTATTGGGACACTCTAATTGATTTAAACCAATTATCATTAAATAAATAGCTTTATTTTAAATAAACGAGTAACCAAAGTTAGCAAAAGGACACGGGCACAGACACATATAGAGCAATACATAGAGGCTCATAAAGTAAAATAAGATCCAAACGTTGCTACCATTATTGGTTTGCTTGTCTCTAATGTTCTTATATGGCTTTACAGCACATCAAAGCTAACGATGACTAAAACACAAGAGCATTTTAGGTAGGTTCAGTTATAACACAATCATATATACATGCACCTAACTAGAAAGGCAATGGAATATATAAGACATAAAAGAAATGGACATAGGTTACCTGGTCCATGAATCTTTTTTTTAGCTGTTGAGAAAGAACAACTGCATCTACCTGAAATGCAAAGATCCTTATTAGAATTACCCACATAATTATACAATTAAATCATTTACTCGTACAAAAGAAACTCACTTCTTCAGTTCTGTTTACCCTTTGCTTTGACAAACTCTAACTCCAATGAAAGTATCGCCAGGTCAAACTTATCCGGTGGGACAAACTTGATATTACATATAATAATGCATAATAAGAAGAATGACGACTATAAAGGTACTAAGTGCGAGCTTGTAAGCAAGCGAAGAAATACAAACATGCAAAGAATTAAACCTGCTGATGGATATTTGATCATCGGTAGAAACCTTGATAAGGCGTCGTTGGATGACATTCGAGCCAATTCGGCCTTCGTTAATATTTTGATGAGCAGTGTGTATTAGTCAAGGATTACTTCCACATTAAAAGTAATTTAAGAATAACTTCACATTATAAATCAATCAACCAAAGATTTACATTACTCAAATTTGCAGCTAGGTCCAGGGATTCTATACTACACGTACAGTACTGATACTTCCAGCTTCAGGATACAAGATTTTATTCAAAATCCAAATAAAATACGAGAGGTTTAGTAAAGAAAAAAATACGGGCGAATAAGCCATCTGTACAAATATAAGCAAATAAAAAAATAAAAATAAAATCCACTTATCTTCCATGACATGTTGATTTATTTTTATACCTATTTTTGATGTGTTTAATGATGAACTATACATCTGGAATGAAATCATACTTCTAAAATGAAAGAAAGTGTCAACCATTTAAAATATATCGCATTTTCACCTCAAAAATCACGTTTAAAAGGATATCATGTCAATCCATAGTGTGATTTCTTTCCCAATGTCTTTTAGATTATTTTGTAACAACATTTACATGTTATCACAAAAAATAGTTTTAATTGTCGGTTGTTATATTCATAACATTTCAACTCTATGCCCTAATCAACCCAATTGTCTAACAATACAAAATTAACATCACAACGAAGTGGGAATAAAAATCAAGGTTCATACTTCATATAAGGATATCGTAAAGTATACACCAAAGAATCACCAATTATAGCATAAGCATTGCCGGATCCACGACCAGAAAATCTACTCAGGTCATTGAATGAGATAAACGCACAATTAGTTAAAGCCAGGTCGCTGCCTGGCGCGTTCTCCACGGTCAGCATCATTCTGGATGATAAGGTTGTTGTGTTTCAGATGCAAGTTTTCTGTTACCAGGCTTTGATTATATTTGTTGATTTGAGAAGATCTCCGAAATAACTACCGGATCCACCAATTTTTTTTGCAATTCTAAAAAAAAACTTACTCTAAATAAAAACATCAAATCTCAAACAACTAGTTCTTAAAAAAACAGCGGCTAGGGAGTTGGGACCAGCGGCTAAGGTGTAAGGGGAAGACGAAGCATCAATTTGAGCTCAACTAATGCCAAACGGCTCTGGAAAATTCAAAGGAATCAATCAGATTCATTGTAAAAGGCACCGTTTATTCCTCAACAGACTATCACTCAAAAGTTCAGAGAAAAGAAAAAAAATAGAGTAGAAGAAGAACCTACAGCAAAGCGAAGAGATGAAAAAAAAATAGAGAGGAAGAAGAACCTACGCAAAGCAAATTGAAGTCGGCATCGTTGAAGTGGTTGTAGTCGGCATTCGATAATGGGAAGTGGATGAAGTGCTGTTGATTTTAAGAAGTGGTTGAATCGACATTGATTTTGGGAGGAAGAGAAAACCCTAAATTAAATTTTATGCGACTGAAATATGTCTGAAAATGGATGGATAAGCGTGAGAAGAGAATGCACGTCTAAATTACAAAAGACTCCTCTTATTAATAAACTATTTACATTTTTACCAACTACGGTAACACTTATTTGTGTTGCAAAGTTTGTTTAGAAAAGTATTTATTTTCACCAACACTTTTCCAGTATCCTAACATTTTACCGTTAGGAGTTTGCAGCATTTATAAGTGTTAGCAATTAACAAATATAAACTGTTGCAAAATCACTGATTTGGTGTAGTGTTATGCAATCATTGGGTTATTAATTGATGGTTTCGGCCGATGCTCTTTGTTTTCGGTGCTTCAAACGTGGATCGAAAGTTGGGGTCGTCACAGAAGTTGCTAGCTTCCCGAACACATCTACCATCGACGATCAAATCGAATTTAATTTGATGTTATAAATGATTGAGAGGTGGAGGGGTGAGGTGGAATTTTCGGCCAGTGTGACATCCCCTATCTGGAGGCCCGAAGCTAAGCACAACAGATGCTTCAGTCATCTATAATATTAAATTCCAGTGACTGAATACGGTAATGTTAATGGTATCCATAATATCAGAAACACATAAATATGAAAAAAAATCACATATTTTAAAAAGAAAAACATTTTTTTATTACATTTCCAAAACATGTTCCATATTCAAATTACATAATCTCATCGCTTTACCAAGTTCAGATAAAATATAGTTATTATATAAATACGCCAAGAGTGACATTTGATGATGCCCCTTGGTTGACCAAAGTACTATATATAGAACACAGGAGAATTAATTCAAAATAAAACAACTACCCCTAATTAGCTATCCGTCAACCAATTGTTCGTCACTAGAAGCTTTATTCGCCAATCCTACTAAAACCTATAAATCTCAACCCTCAGCCTACTCAAATCAATTTTGAGCACCCGAGAGTTTAAGGGGAAACCATAAACTTCAAGTTAGGCATAAAGCCGGGTGTGAATAATACTATACATCTTGGTTATCTGATATTAAGTGAGACCATGCCGCTTAGCGGAACGTGTTTCCCCTCACTAATATCTTTTTTAAAACAAATCTTTTGCATGTTATAATCCTGCAACCAAAATTTGTTAAATCTGTAAAGCAATATCATGTATATGTACATATTTATCAAATGGACTATCTGTCCATACACTGTAGTTTTGTTTGGCTAACTACTAACCCTTGGCTGACTCAGGCCTACCAGAAAAACATAAAAAATCCAACATCTGTTAGATACTCCTCTTTTTGACGGTTTATCCTTACTTAGTTCTCCAGTACATGCTGGAATTTTGGATATATTTTAGCTAAGGATTATTAGCTAAAGTATAGGGTATGACCGCATACTAGTCTTGTCTGGTATTCTAATATCTAAGTCATTTTACTTGGGGTTATCTACCCATAAAATTTTCCTTGAAAATCTTTTCTTTCAAGTTGATTTAAACTTTAGATCATTCTTTAAACAAGGAAATTATTTATATATACTCTTTGTTTTGCTCAAATCACCTTGCCATGTTACTTGTTCTTTACACAAAACCTTGTTGATGACAACGTTCAAACTTTCGAAAGTACCCCTTTCAAAACCTTTGAAAGCATCCCTTTCAATACAAGTAAAACCTTAGGTCGAAGGCCAAAACATACCTTTCGAAACCATGCATACTTATCTTTTCGAAAGCAGTGAAATACATCTCCTTCGAAAACTTTAAAACCTTAGACATCCTATCTTTAAAACACTTAAACATTGCTTTTCAAAACCATTAGAAAACCTTTTCTTTTAGACGTTTCGAAACCATTGGGGTACCACCCCTTAGAAATCTTTCTTTAAAAACTTTCGAAAGCATTAAAACATCAAGCCTTTCGAAAGCATTTGAGTTCAATTTATAACATGTGGAAACACCTTTTGAAACCATTAGAACTATCCCTTTCGAAACCATTTGGGTTCTACCTTTTATAGAGAAAAAGGGTCATTAAAACATTTAACTCAAAAGCAACCCATTTAAAAGCAAAAGCAGACGCATTTTCAATTTAAAACAAAGCATGCTTCGATCCCTTCAAACCTTTGGTTTCGACCTAGTACCCTCCCCTATATCCAGTTCACTATGTACCACGTATCTGATACCATGTGCATTGGTTTTGATAGAGTCTGAGGTGGAGGTAAGGATTCGGAAGCCGGGTGCCGGAAGCATTGAAATAAAAGAAAGCATGTTGATTTGACTTTTCGGATTAATCATTTGTACATAACTTGCCTTGTTTGTCAAATTATGATTAGTTTCAAATTTTCTTTTCTGAAAGTGCTGCCAATTTTCAGAAATAACAATTTGAATTATTTACAAAATACCGCTTCTCCTTTTTATAAATATATAAAACATTTAAGTCTCATACCTTAAATAATTTTATATATCCACTAAAACACTTAGGAAAATTATACAAAAATCCCAGAAAATCATTTTTAATATACTTTTAACATATATAAATTATAGACCCTAAGCCAATATAATTTGGCTGTATTTAATTTTTAACTCATAGTGGCATTTTTTTCACCAGAAACTTCATATAAATCCATATTAAGAAAATTAGAAAAATTGAAACCCATTTCTAAGTTATTGTTTCTAATCTAAATTTAAGATGTCATATAATAGGGTTTCCATATCAAAACATGTCACAGAAATTGTGTGAATTAGCATAAATCATCAACAAAATATAGATATACAACAAAACATGGCAAAACATTTGCAAATAATTTGGATTTCATCTGAAAATGAAAAATTATTATAAACTTGAGATGTAGTCATTATACACCTTAGTTTTGTGATTAAAGATGTGTGATTTGTTCTTGATTAAGTGATTTGATTCTCCCCCTTGAAATCCTAGCTTCTATCTCCTCTTGAGCTTGCTAATGGTGGCCGGCCTTAGCTTGTATTTTTGATTTGTGAACATGAAGTGAACATGAGTGTTGAGGGGTTAAAGGTTTAGGGTATAAGGATGTGCCTTGTTCCTATTTTTCTCTTGTATATTTTCAATATATTTTCAAACCTTTTATTCTTTTTTTATTCTTTAGTTCGCTTGTTTAACATGGCACGACTACCCCTTATTTAATCACAAATCTCAATCTATTAATCATCTTACCTTATTTTATTTTATTTAACTAACTAAACATCCGAAATAATGTTACTAAAAATATGGAATGTTATAGCCAACAATAGAGATGAAGAGGAGGTTCGAAATCCATAAAGAAAGTGAGGAGATACGAAGAAGAAAAATGTCGATCTGGATACCTATTTCTATCTTACATTTTCTCCTCCTTTTTAATTCAAATCCAACCTCTCCTGAACCATCATTACGGCCAGCCTACTCTTGCACATTTAATCGAAAATTCAAGCCCCATTATGTGCCTCTAAATCATTTCAAGCCTGACCAATATTCATAGCATTTAAACCTAATTTAAACGTGCACGAATATCATATATCAATAAGTATATTTATAACTATTATAAATACACCGTTTAATATTTTTCAACGCATCACATTAAATTTTATAATTAAAATTTCACAAATATTTATTAATTTAATTAATTCATTACAATCATAGTTTTCATTTTACAGAAAATATTCATAATAATCATATAAAAACTATGTCTATTTTCCAATCAGCACGGAAAAACAGTTATTATTTCATAAATAATGTTCAATATGTTTTATGAAAACAATTTTGTAACTTGATACAACTAATAAGTGTTATATGACACGCTCCCATTGTTTTCGCCATACCTTAATAGCTTACGAAATATAGACCTCCATTCAACCACTTAATATATGTCATTTATCCTATCTACTATAACCAATTTATAGTCGTGTGTTTTCTGATCAAATATTTGAACTCAAAGAAATAAATCTCATAGAAAATATTTTCCATATGAAAATACATTTTCAAGTAGAAATCATATTTCTCATTCTAATGTTAAGTATCTATTATGATTTTAAGATTCTCGTTTCCTGTGTCTCTTCATGAAGCAGAAGTGACCATTCACTCTCTTCATCCTAACTGTACCTTAAGTTACATCTACTCTCAAACATTCACTGCCCTTTTCAATAGTCGAACCATTCAAAAGGAAATCCTTATTACAAGATCGTAACTAACTCTTCACAAAAGTGAATGTGATCATCCTTATAGTTTAAGGATGTAAAATAAGTTACACTTTACTTAATTTGAAAAAAAACTAATATTTCGGCGATTGAATTCTTAGATCCATCTTGTAACTCTTATCTAGTGTCACATCCTTACCGTTTAAGGATCTTGTAATAAGATCATTATTGTATATACAATCTCACACTATGGTTTTCTTATTTTGAATGAACTAATTTCATCGAGGTTTCATACATTACGAGTTGTGACCATTCACCATATAACATTTATATATGATTGAAAATGGATCAAATATTCATATCATTTTACCGCATTTAGAGTTCGAAACTCATTAAAGACAATACACATAAGTAGCCAAGTTACAAACATATTTAGTAGTTGTATAGTTAGACGGTTGCATGGGTTAACATGCAAAAAATTATTGGTAAGTTTATTGTACATTTCTATTTGTCAATCTTAATTTATTTCATTAGTATATTTTAATTAATAAATATTTTATGAATTATATTAATTGCACAAATTTATCAAAGTAGACTATTTAGTTATACATAGATATTGCATGGAGGAAACACGAGTATTTTCTTTACCGCATGGAAGAAAATTTTCATGGTTTGATTATCATTGGTGTTTTCTCCATATTAATCATTTTTTAGAAGAGACAAAAAAACTTTACAGCTAATAGACACGAGCCCTTGCAACCACCAATGGTTTGGTCAAGTGAAGACATATATGAAATTGTAAAGGACTTTCCAAGATACATAAAACCGAAGAACAAATTGAAATTCAAGGTAAATCAACGATTCAAAATTGGTGCAAACAAAGTATATTTTGGAAGTTGCCTTATTGGAAAAATCTATAACTTCGTCACAATATCGACGTGATGCACAATGAGAAAAACGTGTATTACAATGTTTTTAATACAATTTTGAATGTTAAGGGGAAGACGAAGGATGATTTAAAATCAAGACGCGATATCAAAGCAATATGTAATCCCTCTGAGCTTCATATCAAACCAAATGACAAAAAAACTAAAAGCATGCTATGAGCTAGACAATAACCAGGTTAAAATACTTTTAAAATGGGTGGAAGGATTAAGATTTTCTTACGATATTTCTTTCGATATTCGTAGATGTGTCGACTGTAAGAACAACAAACTTAGTGGGATAAAAAGCCATGATTGTCATATTATGATGGAAAATTTGTTACCCGTTGCTTTTAAAGATCTGTTGCCCGTAAAATTTTGAAAGATGTAACATAATTTAATTTGTTTTATGAGGAGCTTTGTTCTACTACGTTAAAAGTTGATCGTCTATGTAAACTTGAGGAAGAAATCCACATACTGCTCTGCAAACTAGAAAAAAAACATCTCCTCCAAGTTTATTTAATTTAATGGAGGATTTACCTGTTGATCCTCCATTAGAAGCACGTCTTCGAGGGTCTGTGCAATATGGATGGATGTATCCATTCGAGAGTTATTAATACTTAGTACGTTAAATATTAGTTTAATTCATGTATAAATAAATTTTAGTTTGAAATAATTCTTAATAGGTACTTAAATCATCTAAAGAAAAAAGTGAGACAGAAAGCACAAATTGAAGGTTTGATTTGCAAATCATATGTCGAAGAAGAAGCTTCGTTTTTTCTTTTATTATTTTAGTGATCGTGTGAACTTATCATTTGAAAGTGCTATGCGTAATGACGAAGGCATTGATCAAGAATTATCTATTTTTTTAAAACATGGCCGACCTACTGGAAAATGTGTGAAATTATGGTTGGACGATAGAGATTATCATGTAACACACATAAATTCTTCTCAATTGTGCTGAAGTTGCACCATTTGTTAGGTAATGTACATATGTTCTTCTTAATGCATTATATCATCTACATATGCGTATATACATACATATGCATATGTGTGTTAATTATAATGCAATATTTTTCTATAATTGCAGTATTTACGAATCACAACTTCCAAATGGCGATATTGGAAAAGATTTCGCTACTTGGTTTTCAAATTACGTTTACGACATGACAAATTGTGTGGTCGACGAAGGATTGAAACATTTAGCTATGGGACCAAAAAGGATAATCAAAACCTATCCAATATTCTTCGTTAATGGAAATAAATTTAACATCAAAGAATACGGTACTGAAAAATTAACTAACAATGTCGGTGTATTTCTAAAAGGTAGTGATGATCCAAATGATCATGTAAATTATTTTTATGGCATCGTAACCTTGGTTTTGCAATTGACATATTTCACAAAACCTGTAGAAGAATTTTTTTTAAATGCAACTGGTTCAGCAACGTTTCATGTTCTGTAATCAACGTGCATCCAAAGTATAATCTTATAGAAGTAAAGCATATCTCGCGTTACCATAGGTACAATCCTTTTATACTTGGCAAACAAGCTCTTCAAGTTTATTACGCTTCGTACCCATCTCTACGAAGAGATAAAATAAATTGATTGGCGGTTTTTAAAACAAACGCAAAATTACATTTGATGGACAGAATATTCCAGATGAAAAAACTATCAAGCAGATATCGAGGAAAATACTGAAATAATAATAATCGACGATCAAATTGACTTTGGACCTCTAAACGATGAATCAAATGCATTAATAAAAGCATTTGAGACTACAAAGGAACAAAACATAAAGTACAAAACGGGGTCTGAATTAGAAAATGACGAGGACTGATTAATAATCTATATATCCGAAGAAGGTAATTTCTGTGTTTATTTATGTTACATTTTCTCACTAAAAAATGATGTGTTCTGCTAATGATATGTTTAGTCATAATCTGTTTCACATAATCCTTTTATGTTATGCCATAATGTATGTTCACAAAATTAAATGATATATTTCTCATATATGATACGTCTGTAACAGGTACTGCATATATATATGTCATTTTTCCTTAGACGTAGCTCTTCCCATACAGGATCTCCATCTTCTTCTCAAAGAGGGACCGGTGCGCTTCCAGCTGATGATCTCCCCGACCCATCACATGAGGTAGCTCTTCCTACGGTCTGGTTGCAGGCCAAAGCCGATGGATCGTAAGTATTAAATTTATTTCAGTATTAACAAAAATTTTCTTTACGATCTATTATATATTAGTCTTGCTTTATTAAATGTTTGTTTCTTTTCGACACAGTGGCTTCGAGCTCAAGCCGTCACCTACAGTGCTCTCCATATCCAGACAGGCATATAAATGCAGGATGACTACCTGCTGGCCTAAATGGAGCAAGATACCGATTAATGTCCGGAAGAGCATTTGGCTGGACTTCCTGGTAAGCGTAAATTTATATTTTGTACTTTCTCTTTGATCATAGATCACTTTATATATTGTAGACTATTTATAAAAATGTATAACTTTCATTTTCTCAACGTGTAGGGTTCGATCGACCAACAAGAGACCGATGTATCCCTGGTGTAGCGCCATTGGAATAGCAATATCCTCAAAAATTATAGGGATACGGTGTCCACTATAAGAAGAGCGAGAAAAAAACCGAGCTGGATGAGTGCTAGTGTGTGGAAGGCCTGGATCGCATGGTGAGGCAATGAGGAATTCTAGGTAAGTTTACCACATATTAATTACTTTAAATTATTGCGTGTATTTAATACATAATTTAGAACTGTAAAATGTTATTTCCAATTTAAATTTACAGAGGGAGTCAAATAGGAACTCCACAAATAGAAACAAGAACCTCGTCACACATCACTGCGGTTCAAAGTCGTTCCAGCATCATCGTGAGGATTTGGTAAATTTTTATGTTAACATTTTTATATTTTAACTTACACGTTGTTAATAGATAGTTAATAAAACAACACGTTATATATATATATGTATGTATGTATGTATGTATGTATGTATACATATTTCAGGAGAGAGCGCGCGGGGGTACTGTTTCGTATTGGCATGTTTTTGCTAATACTCATGCTCTGAAGCAGACCGACGATTCGGGCTTAGACGTATACTCATGGGAGCATGATGATAAAGCAACTGATGCCCATGCAAGTAGATTATAATTAAGTTAAAAGTTATCAGTTAATTAATTACGTACACATTTATAGATATACTAATTAGTGTTATTTATACCAGTGACCATTTCAACTTTTTGCTAATTAGTATAGCGATTAGTCTACTAAGTTGTATTTTGTATTTGCATCACAGCAAAAGTTCCAAGTAGCATGGTGTAATGACCCGATTTTTCGACGCCCGAAAATCGACATCAATACGTCCACTGTATCAAATGCTGAACAATCGAATGTCGGAAAACCGAACCGTTAGGGTTAAAGAAGAAGAAGATAGAAGAAGAAATAGAAACAATATCAAAATCTCACATTCGCAGCGGAACAATATATAATAGATAAATGAATAATTTTTAAACAAAAGAACTATATCAGTTTCTACATTACATCATCAGAGTAATATACAACACAAAACATGACACTAGGCATTTATGACAACTTGTCCATATGAAAAATGAACTTGCTGCAACCCATACGCCGCAGATACTACATAATATAAGTGATACGTCTCGCTATCCAGTTTGTCTCCTGATCTCCACAGCATACTTTCCTGACTTCGCTCCAGAACAACTGCTAACCTGACTCTAGGCTGCCCTTGTGGAAAATTATGGACACCTAGAGTTTAAAAAAAGGAAAAATAAACTCCAAGTCAGTCATGGGACTGGTGTGAGATCTTAAAGAAGTTATTTGCACAAAAGAAAAGAAAAAGAAATCCGTTCATGCTTTTGGAAAATGAAACTACCATAAGGCCTCCCGGCACACCCACAATGCACTCGCACACTTGGGGAAGATTTCTCCTTATAGCAGTCAACTATGCTTGATACGCAAAAATCCTTTTGATATTATAAGTGCATAGTGTGAAAAACATTTCGTAAGTATAATATAAATCTTAGCCAGCATTCGTACCATTATATTATGCCTACTATAGCTACCATGTTAGATGGCATGTTCTACAACTAGAACCATACAGGACTCGTATTGAGTGAATGGATTTCCAACAAATGGTCAAGGCTAAGGAACTTTCTTTCCGAAAGGGTACGCCTCTGGAGGGACCCCCGAGAACCTAACCGGATCTCTGCCAACACAAGGCCGGATTACCTCTGTAAGTAGGTAACTAACTGTCACGAGTATGTCACCCTCGATCTAGAGCGACCTTTACCGAGGTGCCTCAACAACCAACAACCACATAAGTAAATAATCAGGGCTCCATATCAGAATACCACTTTTCATCCACACAAGTTAAATATCTGGGCTCCATACTAGATACCACTTTTTATCCAGAAGGAAATGCACATACCCTGAGGGGCGCGACCCCCGTAACCTTGCTGCATCTTTTCCTGTTTCAACTACTCTCGAGGTGTGAGGTTCGACGAAGTCTCGTCCATAAAGCTACGCTCTTCACAAAAGCCATGCTTCGATCAACCAATGATCAACACTTAGCATGCCACATTACCAAATTGGGAATATATCATTAGTAACAATCAACTACATAACCGCTGAGCTCGTACGTTTCAGAGAAGGGCGTTAATCTAAGAGAATAAATTCTCTGCCACCAATAGAAATATATTTAATATAAACCGCTTTATATCTCAAAATGTAATGTCAAGCATACATCCATACAAGTCCATTCCGGGTTCGAACGGAACCGAAGGCACTTCGTCCAATTAAGGAAAGAAGTCCTTGTAAATTCGGATATCCCTTAATCACGTCCGGACTCCCCATCACATAGGGTGGTATAAATCTCTATACCGGAGCAACTCGGTGCACAGACATTCAACAGGTAATCCTTTCGTTTTCGAAAATACCCGGTCTTCAACCACCATCTTCAAATGCAATCTCATTTCGTCATATCATTATTCGGAATGGGTTTTATGACTCAATGTCCACTCCCAGCTATTCCAAATAATGAGCGCTTATTTTAAAAACAAGTGGATATGTTAAAGTCTAAATTAAGTCACAATAAATTTTCGCTTTTGACCTTTTAAACAAAAGATCCATCGTTAAGATTCGATGTGGTTTTCGGATAACCATTTGAAATCTGACCCCCGGTCGCATCGAAATTCAAATGTCGTTTAAAGGCCAATATTGATAGTCGGTTATTTAACTATAAAACAACATTCACAACAATCACCAGCTTTAAACAATTTTCCTCAAATTATTTGTTCAAAATATCTTCGCAAGATATATTTTCACACTTCAACCCTTTGAAAACAATTTTCAAATCGCTTTCCTCTTGCGGAATAAATTTCCAAATATTGTTTATTTCCACTGAAAATTTGCCAAGTCTGAATACTTTAAACTAATTTAAATCACTTATCCTAATATATACTTGGAAACACTTAAAATAAAAACTATTTTAAAAACATTTATTTTAAAATATTAGTTATGAATTTTATACTAATATCCCATGTAAAACTTAAGCCCAACTAATTTTAAAAAGAAAATTATTAGATAGAGTATAATTATTTAAATAACCATAAGCCATCTTCTAAATCAAATATTAGTTAAATCTTTAAAATAATCACTTCTATAATTTACTTAATAAATATTTACTTCAAAATTTTAAAAACAATTTAAGAAAATAATTTCTCTAAAACATTATTTTAAAACCAACTTTAGAACTTTTAGTTTATATTTAAAAGCCAATTTTAAACGTACTGGCTTTCCAGGGAAAAATAAGCTTTCCATGTCAAAATGGTCCATTTAAATCAATTTATAAATCCTTCTCGATTTATTTCAATTTAAATTCCAAATTGGTAAATTTTCTTTCAACACTTTTAAAAATAAACCAATATTTATTTTTAAAACAAATTACACGTTTCTTTATAAATTCTCATTGTGAATTTAAATTTCCAAATATCCATTCATATACAATTTTCAAATCGATTTTCAAAATTTCCTTTCATACACTAAATCAATTTCCAAATCGATTTTCAAAAATTTACTCCATTTAAAAATTATTCCTTTATTTATCCAAATTTGTTTCAAAACACATTAATCCAATATTCACACTTTTATTTAGATTTTAAAATCCGAATTTTTGAAATAAATTCTTCAACTTTTAAACAATACTACTCAAAATCCATTTATTTCCATTTATTAAAATCTTTTCCACATATTTGGAATTTATTCAATAGGATTTCAAAAATCAACCATTATTCTTTTCAAATTCCTTCTTTTAAATGTATCCAATCCTTTAAAATAAATTTACTTAAAATTTTCTACTTCAAATTCCAAAAAAATCCAATTTAATATTTCTGGTATTTTAAAATACCAGAATATATTTGGCCAAATTATAGCCTTCAATAATTTCAATTGTCAATATAGTCAATCACAGATTATCATTAATTATATCACAACATATGAAATAAATTCAAACAATTTGAGGAATCCAGTTGGATCCCTCCAACCCGTTTCCCTGAATCCACAGATGTTAGCACAACAATTAAATACCAATCCCGCTTCAAGGCGGGATATCGCGGTATAAAGGGTCATCCGCTATTATGCGGGGCGCATAGGGTCTCATCCGCTATATAATGCGGGAAATCAATCACCCCAATATATATATATATATATATATATATATATATATAATATCACATCAATTCAAGCAATCAATCAATATTTTAAATTTTAACTATTTAAAATAACCATATCGGATGTGAGTGAGAAGATCTCACCTTTGCTTTTATTCTGCAATCCATTTCCCTTCCAACTTGTTTTCATGATTTTTGACCTTGTATAAACAATTATATAATTTTTATTAATATTCGAACTAATCAAATAATTAAATTTCCATTTGATAATTTTAATCAACCAATGATTTTATTTTAAACTAATACTTTTAATTTTAAACCAATTCCTTTTAATAAATTTATTTAACCAAAAATTAAATTCAAAACTAAATTTCCTTTAATAAATTATTTTTAGTAACTAGATAAATTAAATAAGTTAAGAAAACAAATAGCTCACTAAAACCATTATTTTTAAAATAAACTAGCAAATTAAAATATGTAAATGTATATTTATATTTATTTTCTGAGATTTAATATTTATAAGAAATGATCTATTAAAATCAAATCTAATCTTTATAATATTTTCCTATGTTTTTCCAAAGTTCTATATATATACAAAATTTCTGTTCAAACTACATACATACATACATGGATATATATATGTATATGTATATGTATATATATGTGTGTGTGTACTTCAATTTGAAACCAAAATTTCTTTATACCTTTTACTGTAATCTATTTTTTCTATACAAATGAATATATATATATATATAAATTAAATAAAAAGATAAAGATACCTTTATCATCGTTCCAGGAAAACCACACAGCAACCAACTCGCATCGCCACATTCCGATCTACAGCCTCCCGCACGAGATTCGCTACTTCGAACGCTGACCCTACCCTACGCATGCATCGCACGGTCCATGACACCCGAAAATCGACATCAGTACATCCACTGTATTAAATGCCGAACAATCGAATGCCGGAAAACCGTACCGTTAGGGTTGAAGAAGAAGATAGTAGAAGAAACAGAAACAATATCAGAATCTCACATTCACAGCGGAACAATATATAATTGATAAATGAATAATCATTAAACAAAAGAACTATATCAGTTTCTAAATTACATCATCAGAGTCATAAACAATACACAACACGACACTAGGCATTTATGACAACTTGTCCATATGAAAACTGAACTTGCTGCAACCCATACGCAGCAGATACTACATAATATAAGTGACACATCTCGCCATCCAGTTTGTCTCCTGATCTCCACAGCATACTTTCCTGACTTCGCTCCAGAACAACTGATAATCTAACTCTAGGCTGTCCGTGTTGAAAAATTATGGACACTCAGAGTTTAGAAAAAGGAACAATAAACTTCAAGTTAGTCATGGGGCTGGTGTGAGATCTTAAAACAGTTATTTGCACAAAAGAAAAGGAAAAGAAATCCGTTCGTGCTTTTGGAAAATGAAATTCTCATAAGGCCTCCTGGCACACACACAATGCAATCGCACACGTGGGGAAGATTTTTCCTTATAGCAGTCAAATATGCTTGATACACGAAAATCCTTTTGATATTATTATTAGTGTATAGTGTGGTAAACATTTCGAAAGTATAATATAAATCTTAACCAGCATACGTACCATTATAGTATGCCTATTATAGCTACCATGTCAGATGGAAAGTTCTAAAACTAAAACCGTACAGGGCTCGTATTGAGTGAATGAATTTCTAACAAATGGTCAAGGCAAAAGAACTTCCTTTCCGAAAAGGTATGCCTCTGGAGGGACGCCTCGAGAATCTAACCGGATCTCTACCAACACAAGACTGTGTTACCTCTGTAACTAGGTAACTAATTGTAACGAGTATGCCAACCCCCGGTCTAGACCGACCTTTACCGAGCCGCCTCAACAACCAACAACCATATAAGTAAATAATCAGGGCTCCATACCAGGATACCACTTTTTATCCACGCAAATAAATATATAGGCTTCGTACGAGATACCACTTTTTATGCAGAAGGAAATGCACATACCCTAAGGGGCGCGACCCCCATAACCTTGCTGCATCTTTTCATGTTTCAACCATTTCCAAGGTGTGAGGCTCGACGAAGTCTCGTCCACAAAGCTACGCTCTTCACAAAAGCCATGCTTCGATCAACCAATGATCAACACTTAGCATGCCACATTACCAAATTGGGAATATATCACTAGTAACAATCAACTACATAACCTATGAGCTCGTACGTCTCAGAGAAGGGTGTTAAGCTAAGAGAATAAATTCTTCGCCACCAACAGAGATGTATTTTATAAAAAACAACTTTATATCTCAAAGTGTAATGTCAAACATACAACCATACAAGTCCGTTTCAGGTTCGAACGGAACCAAAGGCACTTCGTCCAATTAAGGAAAGAAGTCCTTGCAAATTCGGATATCTCTTAATCACGTCCGAACTCCCCATCACATATGGTGATATAAATCTCTATACCGGAGCAACCCGGTGCAGAGACATTCAATAGGTAATCATTTCGTTTTCAAAAATATCCGATCTTCAACCACCGTCTTCAAATGCAATCTCATTTCGTCGTATCATTATTCGGAATGGGTTTTATGACTCAATGTCCTCTCCCGGCTAATCCGTAATAAACGCTTATTTTAAAAAAAAAAGTGGATGCATTCAGATCTAAATTAAGTCACAACAAATTTTCACTTTTGACCTTTTAAATCAAAGATCCATCATTAAGATTCGACGTGGTTTTCGGATAACCATTTGGAATCCGACCCCCGGTTGCATCGAAATTCAAATGTCGTTTAAAGGCCAATATCGATAGTCGTTTATTTAACTAACTAACAACATTCACAACAATCACCAGATCTAAATAATTTTCCCCAAATTATTTATTTCAAAATATCTTCATAAGATATATTTTCACACTTCAACCCTTTGAAAACAATTTTCAAATCACTTTCCTCTCGTGGAATAAATTTTCAAATATTGTTTATTTCCACTGAAAAGTTGCCAAGTCTGAATACTTTAATTTAAATCACTTATCCAAATATATACTTGGAAACACTTAAAATGAAAACTATTTTAAAAACATTTATTTTGAAATATTAGTTATGAATTTTATACTAAAATCCCATGTAAAACTTAAGCCCAACTAATTCTAAAAATAAAATTACTATATATATTATAATTATTTAAATAACCATCTTCTAAATCAAATACTAGTTAAATCTTTAAAATAGTCACTTCTATAATTAACTTAATAAATATTTACTTCAAAATTTTAAAAACAACTTAAGAAAATAGTTTCTTCAAAAACATTCTCTTTAAAACCAACTTTAGAATTTATATTTAAAAGCTACTTTGAAAACATACTCGGCTTTCCAGGGAAAAATACGCTTTCCATTTCAAAATGGTCCATTTAAATCAATTAATAAATCCTACTCGGTTTATTTCAATTTATATCCCAAATTCTTAAATTTTCTTTCCACGCTTTCAAAAATAAACCAATATTTATTTTTAAAACAAATTACCCATTCCTTTGTAAATTCCCATTGTGAATTTAAATTTTCAAATATCCACTGATATACAAAATTTACTTTCATACACTAAATCAATTTCCAAAAATTTACTTCATTTAAAAATTATTCCTTTATTTATCCGAATTTATTTCAAAACCCATTAATCCA
The DNA here is from genome assembly GCA_030765085.1 of Allium cepa. Classification (NCBI taxonomy): domain Eukaryota; kingdom Viridiplantae; phylum Streptophyta; class Magnoliopsida; order Asparagales; family Amaryllidaceae; genus Allium; species Allium cepa. The sequence goes on along the minus strand of CM060939.1, from coordinate 756,964,974 downwards.
ATATTCACACATTTATTTAGATTTTAAAATCCGAATTTTTAAAATAAATTCCTCAACTTAGAAACAATACTACTCAAAATCCATTTATTTCCATTTACTAAAATCTTTTCCCCATATTTGGAACTTATTCAATAGGATTTCAAAAATCAACCTTTACCCTTTTCAAATTCCTTCTTTTAAATTTATCCAATCCTCTAAAATAAATTTACTTAAAATTTTCTACTTTAGTTTCCAAAAACAATCCAATTTTATATTTCTGGTATTTTAAAATACCAGAATATATTTGGCCAAACCATAGCCTTCAATCATTTCAATTGTCAATATAATCAACCACAGATTATCAACAATCATATCACAGCATATGAAATAAATTCAAACAATTTGAGGAATCCAGTTGGATCCCTCCAACCTATTTCACTACATCCACAGATGTTAGCACAGCAGTTAACTACCAATCCTGCTTCAAGGCGGAATATCGCGGTATAAAGGGTCATCCAATATTATGCGGGGCGCATATGGTCTCATCCACTATATAATACAGGAAATCAATCACTCCAATATTTATATATACTACTATATATATAATATCACATCAATTCAAGCAATCAATCAATATTTTAAATTTTAACTATTTAAAATAATCATATCAGATGTGAGTGAGAAGATCTCACATTTGCTTTTATTTTGCAATACACTTCCCTTCCGGCTTGTTTTCACGATTTTTGACCTTCTATAAACAATTATATGATTTTTATTAATATTTCGAACTAATCAAATAATTAAATTTCCATTTGACAATTTTAAATAACCAGTGATTTTATTTTAAACTAATACTTTTAGTTATAAACCAATTCCTTTTAATAAATTTATTTAACTAAAAATTAAATTTAAAACAAAATTTCCTTTAATAAATTATTTTTAGTAACTAGATAAATTAAATAGGTTAATAAAACAAATAGCTCACTAAAACCATTAATTTTTAAAATAAACTAGCAAATTTATATATGTAAATGTATATTTATTTTTATTTTTTAAAATTTAATATTTATAAGAAATAATCAATTAAAATCAAATCTAATCTTTATACCATTTTCCTATGTTTCTCCAAATTCTATATATATACAAAATTTCTGTTCAAACTATACACACACACACACATACATACATACATACATACATACATACATACATACATACATACATACATACATATATACATATATATATATATATATATATATATACGTGTGTGTGTACCTAAATTTGAAACCAGAATTTCTTTATGCCTTTTACTGTAATTTAATTTTTTTTCTATACAAATGAATATACATAAATTAAATAAAAAGATAAAGATACATTTATCATCGTTCCAGGAAAACCACACAGCAACCAAATCGTATCGCCACATTCCGATCTACAGCCTCCCTCATGAGATTCGCTACTTCGAATGCCGACCCCACCCTATGCATGCATCGCACGCTCCACGAGTACGCGATCCACCCACGTTCGCGAATCAAGCATCATCTTGCAACATCGACGAACCCTAGAATGGTGATCGCGCCTTCAATTCGTCGATCCTGCTCCGCCCAATCAAATCGCGACCATTCTCCGTGCATCTGCTCGACCTCGAACACACGCCAGTGCCATGCTCTGACGTCGCCACGTAGTCGCCGATAACCCTCGTGCCCAATCGCGACGGCCCTGCGAATCAATCCATCTCCTTTCCGTCGACAGCGTAGTCGACTTCGATTCCACTCTCAAATTGTCGTGGGATCAACATCGCGATCCCCTTTTTTCTTTTTCTTTTTCTTATTCTTTTTTTATGATTTAGATTCAATAGGACGAGAGAGCAGCCATGAAATTTCTTTGTGAAGCTGTTGATTTTATTTTTGAACGAGAAAGGGGGTTCTCGTTCTTTTTTTTATATAAATATATGTCTACGATTTTTCTTAAAATAGGAAGAAAACGAATGTAAAAATTTAATAGAGAAAGGTAAACACGTGTTGCTGAAGAGGATACGTGCTTGATTTTTTTTCTTTTTGTGAATACATACAATTGTACATATATATAATTCAAACAAATTCAAATTTAAATCGTTTGCAATTCAAAACATCGATCTTCAGTCGAGGCGTCTCGCTAGGTGTTCATAATGTTAAACCCCTATATCAAACGCACTGGAAAAGGTTTTGAGTCCAAATTTGATCATATGGAGAAGATAGCTATTTGGACCCAGCTATTAAATTAAATTTCGATATAATTTTCAGCATGTTTTCAATCCGTGCGGTCACATAACAACCCCAAATACTACGAAAATTAAAATCCGATAATAATACAGTATTATAGTAATACGGTATTGAAAATTGAAATCCGATAATAATACAATATTTCATAAATTGAAATCATATGATGAGACTACACGCATAAAATAGTGGAGGTCCGAACCGAATGTTGTTGAAGAATCAGCAAAAGGAAATCATACGATGAGACTACACACATAAAGTAGTGTACAAAATACCAAAATATCAGTGGGAGTTACCGTCTGATAGCTTGGATCAACGGGCACGAAAAGAGCGATTCTCATATACACTACTTTGGGTCAATACGGATGCATTTCAATAACTGAATACATTTGACATAATACGTATCTCGTCTCGACGTAAGAAAATATGTATTATTTTAGACTTGTTCAGGTATTAAAATGTATCTGTGTTGATCAAAAGTAGTGTATATGGGAGATCGCACTTTCCATACTCATTGATCTGAGTTATCAAACTGTAAACTCCCTCTGATATTTCTATCACTAGAGTCGAGATCTTACAGATTGGTATCAAAGCAGAGGCAGTGAACAATATAGTAGTCGCTTCCTTTGCTGTCGGCCAATGAATATATTCATAATAGTGTTGAAGTGACAAAAGATGAAGGTGAGAAGAAGCAGACTGCCACGGTAATGGAACTTTGATTTCCACGAGTTCGGAGAAAGAATGAATGAAGTAACAGTGTTTTCTTACATTACCCATAAAATATAAACAAAACATGTTCGCTCTGGGTCCCTCTACTTTCTTAACAAGTCAAGTATGATACATAAAAAATATGGTATGCTAACTTGTTTATCACTTGGTCACTCCGATTGCTGAATAATGTTTATCTCAAAAACAAAAATACAAATTTACTTATTTTATTGTTTGAGAAAATAAGCATATGTAGAATTATTCAATTAAACAATATCGTCAAATGCTTCGTTTGTTTAGAAGTTGAATTTTGAATTAAACGCTCATAACTTTTGTTCTGCAAATAAATTTCTACTCACAACCTTATAGCAGTAGATGACAACCTTAAAAACTATATCACCTTTTTTTCATTATAAGCCTGGCCTTGTGCGGCATATAAGCCTTATGTGTCATACGTGTTTTGCGTGTTATGTGCAACATTTGAGTGCATCATTTCATTTGTGACACGCCTTAGGTGTAAAAGCACAATCGCCGCATTGCACCTGTTGTGCGCCATGGCAGCCTTTCATAGCATTACTATTTTGTTTTGGAAAACGGCAAATGTATACCACATTCTTTGTCCCTTTACCATTTGTGCATCCCTTGTATGTTTGCTGTCGTTGACAAGAAAATAAAGTGAGAGAAGAAAAGGAAATTGTATTCATCAGTCCCCTTTATTATTTTTATTTTCACTGTTAGCAGAGAAACCTTGAACATCATTCCTGCTACATTAGAATTATTATATGACTCCTAATCAAGAATGTTATATAAATGGATATAGATAGGTAGATGATTATAGTTCACATATTTTACCATTTTATGGAGAATAATACTTATTATATTATACCTTTTGACAATTAAGAGAATATAGAAATGTAAAGAAAATACCAAAGAATTCTTTCATTATATATTGGACTCACGAACTATGTTACACCAAACTTTTGTGATGCCAGCTCTTGTTATGATGTTATTCCAAAATTTAGATATTGAACTTTTGTTGTATCACCAATTTTATAAGATACAAGATCTTGTTATCAAACCGATAATTAACTAGATTTAACTTACGGCAAAGAAATGTAAAAATAATCATATACTAATTGAAGTTAATCCATTCTTATTGTTTTAACCCTTGTAAATCCAGTTTATAAATGCAATTTTCATATGTAGAAAATTAGAATACAAAATCATCACCAAATCATAAACTCAGTCATATTTCCAAAGATGTCATTGTTTTAAAACATACCATTAAGATTGAATTTTAAGGTTTTCATCTAACAATTATAAATTCATATCATACACATATACGTGTGTGTGCCCTCTATATATACACTAGAGTTATGGCACGAAATTCGCGCGTGAATTATTTTTCTACGAACTATATATATTTAACTTATTCAGTAGAAAAAGATTTGCATAAATATTTTGCCATATTTTTACATCTAAATCATGCGTAGTTGGTTTGAATTTTTATTTTTAAGCTGTAACACCTAATTTTTTGTTAATTTTAATTTTTACATGTATTATTAATTAAATAAAGAACGAACTTGTAAAAGATGTTTATTTATAAGATTATATTTTTAAGTGATATTAAGATTTAGTAATATCTATAGAGCGACGGTCTGAATTTGTAAGAAAAGGTTATTTGTTAAAACATACTCGTAAGTAATATTAAAGAGGTGTTTTTCATAGTTCACGCTAACACAAAAAAAATGTGACACCAAAGATAATACAACTATTATTAAATATATAACCAAAGAAATGTATATACATATGGGAAAAACCATTTGGACATAAAATGTAGATACAAAATGAGACACAAGAGATCTTCACTATTAGATCTTCCTTTGAATTTCACCTCTCATATATGACAAAAGGATCCAATGATCAATAATTATTGTTTCTAATTTTGTGCTTTATTTTGTGTTTTAATAGCCGCTCCCTCTATATATCTATGTGTGTGTTGGGTATGTATAAGGTTTTAATTGCAATAAATATAAACGTTAGTGGGTACCCACCATAAAGCAGTAATACCATACTACTAGTTAATTCAAAGTAAAGTGCTATTCAAATAAGTTCGTTATGCTGATAGGGATTGGTATTCAAACCTTGCAGCTGGCAATATTATTACAGCCACAGACGAGAAGCCCATTCACCACACGTATGTATAGTGATAAGGAATAAAGGTGCAAGCACTATGTGGATTAAACATTAAAATTTCAAAAAGTATGGGGTGAGAGTGGCTCGAACTCTCGACCTTAGGATTACTCAACATTTTAGCTATGAGATCTACGCGCTAGCCAACTGCGCCACCACCCCACTTATTTTCTAAGTACACAAGGAGACATATGAATGACAAATGAAATAATTGATTTGGTTGCCAACTTTTACCATATCATGGTGTAAGTATATGTTTGGATAATTTTATTTGACATATCACAATTAGTTATCCATGTTGTTCAAATAGACTAGCAGGATTTACAAATAAGTTAAAAATGTTGTGCCATGAATATTAAGTTTTTTTATAATTCCTTTTTATCCACAACAATCTAATGTTATAAATGTAATATTTTTGCACAAAATTTGTGGCATACGTGTGTGTTTTTTTAATAATTACATCATCATATGATAGTTCAAAAGAAAATGTGCGATGTAAAATGATCAAAAATAGATGGTTAGAATTTGACTTTAAGGTTTACAGCTAATGGTTGTAAATTTGTACAAATTAAGAATCTTCGATTAACAAATAAATTACGGCCAGAAAAATTAACCCAACGATGTAACTATAATTTCCACAAAACATAATAATCTTCGATTATGAACACGAGTTAAAGTTCCGTTTCATGTTACATTATGCATCAATGTTTTTGCCAAATACATGCAAATATGGTTTATTTTACAACTAAATGCATGGTTTTTGCCTAATATACACAAACGCGTATAAATATGGTGAAAATAGAAAATATGGTTTGATTTACACAAAAATGGTGATCTTAAATACAGCGCTTTCAAGATTATGGTTGGACATTGGATTATGTTTAAGATTTTAATTCCCGTAAATATAACCATTGGTCGGTTCCCACCATAAAGCAGTAATATCAGACTACTAGTTAACTCAAATAACAGTGATATAAAGCAAACAACTTCATTATGACGATAGGTATTGGTATTCAAACCTTGCATTTGGCAATATTATTACAGCTGTAGAAGATGCCAGTTCGCCACATTAGCAACTGAAGCTCATCCACCATCACTCCTCTGCCAAATTAGCTAGCAATTTGCAGACGCATGACATTTCCCAAAATTCTAACACTTTATTTAAAAATTTTAGAAATGCTTTTATATTCACATCATAATTAATAAAATAGCTCTTTATAAAAATACTTCTTATAACTCGATGTCTCCACCAATCCATCCTTGTTCTCATAGAAATTCGGTCATACGTTGATCAGGCGTAAGACAGAAAATCTACAAGTGCTTGGCAGGCCCGTTTTCAACATCCAGTGAAAATACTTGGGAAATAATTTTATTGAAAATATAGAAAGCAGTTTTTGAAAATGGAGGAAATATATTTGGTGAGAATGCTCTGGAAATCATCACCCTCATCCATGGTCGCAGTTACATCCAGGGTTACGTTGCCATCATAGCAAAAGTCCATGCAACTGCAGGCTCTCCGCGGCCTCTCGATTACGCCATGGAACCCACAGCAAATCACAGTTACATCCCAGGGTTACGTTGCCATCACAGCAAAAGTCCATGTAACTGCAGGCTCTGTGCGGCCTCTGATTTTCGCTGTCGAAATGAAACTTCTCCACTCCTACATAGGTCGCAGTCTACCGATATAAAATCAAACGCAGACTGTTGGCTCTCAGCGGCACACACGACTTCGCTATGTTACCATAGGTCGCAGTCTACCGATATAAAATCAAACGCAGAATGTTGGCTCTCAGCGGCACACATGACTTTCGCTATAGTATACTTTACTCATAATCCCCAGGAACTAGTTTTGTCAGGACTCCTCATAGGATCAACTTTAGAACCACCTTTTGTGGCTCAAGGCAGCACCACCCGGTGGTAGTCCTGAGAAGTTCATTTCAAGGGAGCGCCTTTTTCCCCAGAGCCATCATCAAAACACTTTATACTATACATATATAGTATCTTTCAAATCATACACCTAGTATGATACCATACAAAGCTCCTTTACACAAAATCGATTATCCCAAAATCGATAATTCTCAAGCTAGGCTTTTCAAACTTCAATATTGATTTTACCCAAAAATCAAAACCCTTCCAAATTCAAAGGTTCCCAAAACCTTTTCCCAAAATCCTCATAAGATCCTTTATATATATATATATATATGTTCAGATATATAAATTTTTTAAAACATTGGATCATTTCAAACTTGTATAAAACTCCTTTTATACTTCAAACACCTTCAAAAATCCTTTTCTCCCAGCAATAAATTTAACAAGGGGAGCTTAATCTTATATATACCAAAGATATATAACTTTGTTTATTCAAAATCAAATATTCAAATTTGATTACTCTTCCCAATATCAATATTATTCCAAATCCGTACGATGTACACTTATCATCCGTACGCTATACCAATCTGATCGCCCGCTCGATCACACAATTTCACTTCCGAACTAGTATCGTCCACCCGACTTCCTAGTGGGGACACAGATCTGGTTTCTTGATCAGAAACCGTCATTCTTCTTGCATAGCCATAACTATGATAGAGAATATCCAGAACCAATAAACAATCCATATCTAGGTTCACCGTCGAAAATCGAGTAAAAAATCCCAACTTAGATCGATAAACTATCTCGAAATTCTGTGCTCGAATCTGGATCAAACCACTATGCCAATAGAATAATATACGTACATCCTACGTATTTAACTTCATTGATTATTAACCAAATCAATTTCTCTTTCCATTCACATTCACTTATTTACAATTACCTTAATCCCCAATTGGATTATCACTTCAATCCTTATCTCGATTGGGTATTTAATTAATAACAGTTTGAACCCCGGCCAGTTTATATTTAGGAAATAGCTTGAAAATGTAACGATTGCGATTTTTCGTTGCCGAAAAACCGAAATGTTATGGGTTTAAGAAAAAAAAGAGGTAGAAGAAGAGAGAAAATAGAGAGGAAAGAAAACAGAAAATAAGAAAGCAGCAGAACAATATCAGAATCTCACAATTCGCAGCGGAACAACATATAATAATAAATGAATAATCTTTAAACAAAGAACTATATCAGTTATTACATTTTATACATTACATTACATCATATCATCATCAGAGTGTACAACATCAAACAACAACAAACAATGCAGCGGAAAAGAAATACTATATACTAGTAATGCGCCATGCCATCCAGCATGCCTCCAGCAACTCCAGAATATCCAGAATATCCTGATAAACCTTAACTCTTGACTGCCCGTGTGGAAATTGGTGGGCACCCAGAGTTTAGGGAGGAAAACAATAAACTCCGAGTCAGTCATGTGACTGGTGTGAGAACTCAAAACAGTTTATTTATCTTTGAAATCAAAATAGAAGAATATTTTTAAAGTCAATTCGCAATGCTTTTAAAAATGAGACTACCATAAGGCCTCCCGCACACACACACAATGCAAACGCAGAATCGGAGGAGATTTCTCCTTATGATAGTCAAAGATGCTTAATACGTATTAAAAAGAAACATTTGATATTATTACTAGTGCATAGTGTAGTAAAAATTTATTTCGAAAATAAAGATATAAATCTTAGCCAGCATAGACATTTCGCACTTATGCCTACTATAGCTACCATCCAAACAGTGGGTTACCACCATAAGTGAATGATAGGTTCTACAACTAAATCCGTACAAGATCGTATTGGATGAATGGATTTTTCCAACAAATGGTCAGGCCAAGAAACTTCCCATTGCCACATGGAAACGCCTCTGGACGGACGCCCCGAGAACCACCGTTCTCCGCTAAACAAAGCCGGGAACCCCTTTTCCCAAGGGATATTACAAACCCTCAGATATGCCACCCCCGGCCCTTTGGAACCTTTAAACGAGAGCTCTCTAACCAACATCACACCATAATAATAAGTGTTTCAACATGAGTAAGTATCTGGGCTCCATACCATGATACTACCCCTTTCCAGAAGGAATGGTCATACACTAGGGAAGCGATCCCTGAAAACCTTGCCGCACAATTCCTGTTTCGACCATTACCGGTTTGTGAGGCTCGACGAAGCCACGTCCACAAAAACATACTTTATACAAAAGCCATGCTTTGGGTCAACAAATGATCATAGAAATGATCACAAAGATAGACGATCAAACAAATGATCCTATCACAAATAATCAACACAATGATCATTTCATAGCAACACTCAGCATGTCACATTACCAAAATTGGGAATATATCGCTGATAACTTCAACTATATGACCTCTGAGCTCGTACGTCTTAGAGAAGGGTGTTAAGCTAAGAGAATAAATTCTCCGCCACCAACAGAAATATATTTGAAAGAAATCGGCTTTATATCTCAACTTGTAATGTCAGACATACAATCCGTACAAGTCTGTTCCGGGCTCGAACAAAACCGAAGGCACTTACAAAGAAGTCCTTGCAATCCGGATAATCTCTAATCACGTCCGGACTTCCCATCACATAGGGAGTCTCTATACCGTAGCTACTCGGTGCAAAGACAATCGACGAGTTGTCCTTTCGCTTTCAAAAAGATCGGGTCTTCAACACCGGTCTTCAAATGCAATTCATAACGACGTATCACATATTCGGAATGGGTTATACGACCCCATGTTCCTTTCCCGGTTAACCCGAATAGTGAGCACTTATTCAAAAATAAGTGTGGCATTCAAATTCAAACAAATCACATCAATTACCCATTCAAAGGGAAATATTGATAGTCGGTTATTGAACTATCAATGGATATGCACAACATCACCAGATTCCAAATAATTTTCCAAATTATTTATTTTCCAAAATATCTTTACAAGATATATTATTTCAATACTTCAAAAATAAATCAATATTAATTTTTAGACAAATTCCCCTTTCCTTTATAAATTCCTTAGTGAATTTAAAATCCAAAATATCTATGAATATTCGATTTCAATTATTCATTTCAATTTATCTTCAAAAAGATAAATTCTCTAATATTCACCTTATATTGGAAAACATTTCCATACTTATTTAATAAGTAATTCACAAATCTTTTATTTTCAACACTTGGAAAATATTCAATATACTTCAATCGAAATTAAGTATATATTTCATTCTTTAAGGAAATCATTCTCTTAAACATATTTATTTGGGCCAAAACAAATGTTACGTAAAACATTGTTACGACAACCCAAAATCACTAGTATAGGGATTCGAAATTAAAATAGATATATAAATCCCAATACTATACAAAACATTCCCTTTCGGAAATCATTTATTATAACAACAGTGTTATAATCCACTATTTCCTTTTATTTCTCGCAAACATCTGTTTCAACAATAAATGTTGAAATCTATGGTTTCGAATCTCAACACCTTTTAAAACATCTTTAGATGGTTTTAATTCTATTTAAAACATCACATTCAAAATAATTTCTTTAACATATTATTCACTATTCAAAAACGTGAATATATTACGTTAATCAATTTCATCATTTCTATACATTTTTTTTAAGGATTATTCACTGTCTAAAATGTGAATATAACTCCATAAATAAATTACAACAATTTTACTTATCAAGATAAGTAGTTGTGGATTTATAAAACAACATTTATAAATTCTATTTCTATTTATTTCATAACAACTTCCTTTTATAAATTTCCTTTATTAATCTATTCAATTCTATATCTCAATGATATACTACAATTTCATATTATAAGTTAAATACTTATAATTTATCTGTTTGCAAGAACATTCTTTTAAATTTCCAAATTTATAAATCTTATAACTTATAAGATTCATTTATTTATCCAAAATCTATTCCTTTAAATAACTTTACAATTTTTATAAACCTACTGCTTATAAAATTCCATTTATAACTTCACCGTTATAATTCTATAAATTCCATTCATTTATGAAATTCATTCATAATTTATTCTAAAACTTATAAAAGCTCGTTTTATAATTCAAATATTTTTAATTTATAAATATCAATTTATAAATCTTTTATATAAATCAATTTATATTATTCTTTTAAAATGTCTTTAAACTCCTTTAAAATTTCATCATTTTGATTTATAAAATAATCGAATTTCATAATTCCTATTTTTAAACTTTTTATAATAAATTCAAAAATCCCAGTTTAAACTATTTTATAAAATCATTAATCCCATATTTTCAAAAATCACTGTTAACTGTATTTCTCAAAAATCATAATTTTTATAACATTAAATTATAACGTTTATTTATTTAGGATGAATCAATTCCAAAAATATTTTATAAACGTATACTTTCAAAAACCACTTTAGAAATCTCTTAAAATAAAAATCATTATTTTTAAACTTCAAAATTGGATCCGATGATGCAACACATCAAATAGTCAATCACGACTTTCAAACATCATATAATATCTAAGATAAACAATCAAATATCACAATATATGAAATCAAATAAATATTTGTGAGGAATCCAGTTGGATCCCTCCAACCTGTTTCCTGCATCCACAGACATTAGCACAATACCAATTCCGTTTCAAGACGGAATATCGCGGTATATGGGATTTTGTAAATATTATCCGCTTACTAACGGCGCATAGGGTCTCATCCGCTATACAATGCGGGAAATCAATCAACTGCAATATATACATATGCCAATATATATATATATTGCTATATATATAATATAATACCAATTCCACTTCGAGGTGGAATATCGCGGTATATGTGTGTAATAAATAACCTCCGTTTACTAACGGCGTATAGGGTCTATTCACATCCAATAACTATATATAACAATCATCATTCAAGCATTCAATCAACACAGTCAATCAATTTTAAATCTAACTATTTAAAATTTAAATAAATAACAAAATTCCTTTTGAGTGAGAAGTTCTCACCTTTATTCCCGTTTGCCATCCACTTCCAATTCAACTTGTTTTCTTCATTTATACCTTGTATAAATATTTACACAATTTATTAATATTCGAACAGATTGAATAATAAATTTTCATTAGATAATTTCGATTGATTGGTGATTTCATTTTAATAGTTAAATTAACTGATAGTTCTATTTAAACCAGTTTCTTCTTTAAATAAATTTATTTAACTAAAAATTAAATTTAATTAACCAAACTCTCTTTTAAATAATTTAATTAACTATAGATTTAATTTTAACTAAAGATTTTCTTTTTAGTAACTATAATAGATAAAACAAATTTATTATCGTAAACTATTTATTGTATAACAACTTAACTAATCATTTTACTTTAAATTAATATCCTTATATCAATTTCTTTTAAATAATTTATTTATCCAATAAATCAAATTCCTAACAAATCTGTCTAGTTCAATTTAAACTTTAACTAAATTTACTTTAATAAATTTATTTAACTATACTTTAATTTTAAAACTAAATTCTCTTTAAATAAAATTTATTTTTAATCACTAAAAATTAAATAAGTTAATTTAAACCAACTTGTAAATCCTCGCTGACTTATTTAAATTTACTTCTCCTTTAATAATTTACTTAATTTCAATTTATTTTTAAAACTAAGTTTACCTTTATTAAATTATTTTTAATACCTATATGTAAGTATTTTTCTTTTTTTTTTCTGAAATCAAAATAAACTTGTAACTAGACTAAAATCTCATTTACGCATATATTTATGTTCTGTTTATAAAATTTCATTTTCTGCTTAAAATTAAATTCTCAACAATAATTTATTAAATTTCAAAACTTGAATTGTAAACTAAAGAACAACTTACTGACTGCATTTTTCTGTTTATTTTTTTTTTATTTTTTTTATTTACTGAATAAATGTTTATCTAAATTAAATCGAAAATAAAATAAAAACAATATACCTCACTAAACTTGCCCAGGTGATAGCGAAACCCTAGCCACGGTAGTCATGCAAATAGCCGCCGCTCGAGCTCGCGATTGGATCGCGTTGCAGCTCCTCGTGCGAGCACGCTTGCCTCTGCCACGACATCGCGCGCGAACAGCCATCCCACGCGTCCTTCTTCCATCACGTCGCCTCACCAATCGAACTCGCGAGCGTCGCCGCCTTGCCTGAAGTGAACTCGCGCCAAAGTCGCGACCCAGATCCATCGCGCCATCGCCGTCGCTCCTTGTACGAACCTCTCCTACACGCGCGATCCTCTTTCCCCAAACAATCGCGACTTGCACTTCACCCTCTCTTGCGATGGCCGCCCTTAATCGAATCGCTCGGTCGCCATTTTTTTTTATTTTATAAAGAGGATCGGGTTTTTTTTTTCTTTTGATCTAGATTAACTGAAAAGGGGGAGGAGGCTCGACATTATAATAGAAGAAAGTGGCGTAATTTTGGGCATAAAAAATGGCGTGTTTTTAGCTGAACAAAGTAAGGCAGTGTTGTGTTTGACCAATTTAAATTTTAAATTTAAATTGAACCCAATTTGATTTCGACGCGTTTATATCTCGTGTGCTCACATATCAACTCCGAAAAATACGAAATTTGAAATCCGGCAATAATTCAATATTACGGATCCAATGGAACTGGTTTCGTCGAATTCCGAGACTGTGCCTCGGACGGCTATTTTTGAATATCGATTCAAACGATTTAATTTCAAAACTGAACAAATCACTTTCAATTTCAATTCCGAAGCTTCTATTATCTTCAATATTATCAATATGAATTTTACAAGCCTTTGAAATAATTTTAATCAGCTTAAAATTTAAGATTCAAATTTTTATTCAACTTACAAATAGATTAAATTCTAAAATTTAATCGCCAAATTCAAAGTTATATTGAAAATTCAATCCAAACCATCATTCAAATATTTAAAATTAATTAAATATTTTCAAATTAAATTGTTCAAAAATTCTGGGTCGTTACAATCTTCTCCCCTTAAAAGAATTTCGTCCCGAAATTACAAGTTAAGAAGAATGCCCTTATCTTGATTATTATTTTTCACAATTCAAATAGTTTTATCAACTCACTAGCCTAAATCTTTTTACTAGAGATTTACTATCTTTTCAACTAGCTTTTCAACTTCAATTATAGGTTTCAAACAACATTGTTTTACTAACTATTCAAGTTTATATTCAAATTCAAATTTCAAACTTTCAAATTTTCCTCAAAATTTTTCTAACACCCTAAATTTTCGAAAAATTTCGCCAGCGTTTCCTTTGCGCGGCTCGATCGGTACGACTACAAAATGGCAAGTCACGGCCCCTCAGAATCAAAAAGAAAAGAGAAAAGCCAAGTGGCTAGAGAAGTAAGTCATCAAATCTCATACTGAAATTGAATTACGTACCTTTTTGTCGAGCAATTCAATTTTATCTTTGAAATCAAAATCTCAATTCCTTTTCTTTTAATACACCTGTATAACCTGCTAGTCATAATATCCAATTCCAACGTTCAAACCATTTTGCCAATTCCATTACAAAATTTTCAACATATGTTTCTTATACGTTTTTACTTCACTGTTGAAGTTACATATCCAATTTCATTCAATTTTACATTTCAATTCAATTTGAATTCAATTCTCAATTCTAAATATTGAATTCTATCGATTAACTTTCATTTAGTAATTCATATAACTACTTTAAATTAGTTTCATTCACTAATTCATTTCAATTTTCAATTTCCATATTCAATTCATCTCGAATTTACTTAATTACCAACAAAGAGAATTCAATTTATTCCTTTTACTTACTTGAATTTATATACAAATTCAAATTTATCTTCAAATTTAGCTCCCGACTAAACTTTAATTTAACCAATTCAAATTCCAATTCATTAGTCCATGAATTAATAATTTATCAAGTTAGTTTACTTGAATTCAATCCATTTTATTTAATTCCATATACTAATGATAATAATTCAATATCATCACTTCCTAACAATCATGCAACCATATACTATAATAATTCATAAAAAATCATTTCTTTTCTATACAAAATAGTTTTGGGCAAAATTACCTTATTTACCCGATTCAAAACAATTTTATATTCACTAACAAATACGCGCTCATATCTATTATTACACTCAAACTCATTCTAGAGTACTGCTGACTCTATCTCTAATGAGTAATACCCAACAGAACCATGGTTGTCGCTTAACCAACAGCTCTGATACCAAATGTAACGACCCGTAAATCCGTACTCCTTGAATAGACACTAATCTCCATTGATTAACTCAAGGTGAACGAAAATACGAACCCTTATGGTTTTTTTAGAAAGAAGAAAGAAGGAAAGAGGTAGAAGTAGAGAGAAAGAAAAACAGAATAGAAAGAAACAACATCAGAATCTCACAATTCGCAGCGGAACAACATATAATAATAAATGAATAATCTTTAAACAAAGAACTATATCAGTTATTACATTTTGTACATTACATTACATCATATCATCATCAGAGTGTACAACATCAAACAACAACAAACAATGCAGCGGAAAAGAAATACTATATACTAGTAATACGCCATGCCATCTAGCTTGCTTCCAGCAACTCCAGAATATCCAGAATATCCTGATAAACTTTAACTCTTGACTGCCCGTGTGGAAATTGGTGGGCACCTAGAGTTTAGGAAGGAAAACAATAAACTCCGAGTCAGTCATGTGACTGGTGTGAGAACTCAAAACAGTTTATTTATCTTTGAAATCAAAATAGAAGAATATTTTTAAAGTCAATTCGCAATGCTTTTAAAAATGAGACTACCATAAGGCCTCCCGCACACACACACAATGCAAACGCAGAATCGGAGGAGATTTCTCCTTATGATAGTCAAAGATGCTTGATACGTATTAAAAAGAAACATTTGATATTATTACTAGTGCATAGTGTAGTAAAAATTTATTTCGAAAATAAAGATATAAATCTTAGCCAGCATAGACATTTCGCACTTATGCCTACTATAGCTACCATCCAAACAGTGGGTTACCACCATAAGTGAATGATAGGTTCTACAACTAAATCCGTACAAGATCGTATTGGATGAATGGATTTTTCCAACAAATGGTCAGGCCAAGGAACTTCCCATTGCCACATGGAAACGCCTCTGGACGGACGCCCCGAGAACCACCGTTCTCCGCTAAACAAAGTCGGGAACCCCTTTTCCCAAGGGATATTACAAACCCTCAGATATGCCACCCCCGGTCCTTTGGAACCTTTAAACGAGAGCTCTCTAACCAACATTACACCATAATAATAAGTGTTTCAACATGAGTAAGTATCTGGGCTCCGTACCATGATACTACCCCTTTCCAGAAGGAATAGTCATACCCTAGGGAAGCGATCCCTGAAAACCTTGCCGCACAATTCCTGTTTCGACCATTACCGGTTTGTGAGGCTCGACGAAGTCACGTCCACAAAAACATACTTTATACAAAAGCCATGCTTTGGGTCAACAAATGATCATAGAAATGATCACAAAGATAGACGATCAAACAAATGATCCTATCACAAATAATCAACACAATGATCATTTCACAGCAACACTCAGCATGTCACATTACCAAAATTGGGAATATATCGCTGATAACTTCAACTATATAACCTCTTAGCTCGTACGTCTCAGAGAAGGGTGTTAAGCTAAGAGAATAAATTCTCCGCCACCAACAGAAATATATTTGAAAGAAATCGGCTTTATATCTCAACTTGTAATGTCAGACATATAATCCATACAAGTCTGTTCTGGGCTCGAACAAAACCGAAGGCACTTACAAAGAAGTCCTTGCAATCCGGATAATCTCTAATCACGTCCGGACTTCCCATCACATAGGGAGTCTCTATACCGTAGCTACTCGGTGCAAAGACAATCAACGAGTTGTCCTTTCGCTTTCAAAAAGATCGGGTCTTCAACACCGGTCTTCAAATGCAATTCATAACGACGTATCACATATTCGGAATGGGTTATACGACCCCATGGTCCTTTCCCGGTTAACCCGAATAGTGAGCGCTTATTCAAAAATAAGTGTGGCATTCAAATTCAAACAAATCACATCAATTACCCATTCAAAGGGAAATATTGATAGTCGGTTATTGAACTATCAATGCATATGCACAACATCACCAGATTCCAAATAATTTTCCAAATTATTTATTTTCCAAAATATCTTTACAAGATATATTATTTCAATACTTCAAAAATAAATCAATATTTATTTTTAGACAAACTCCCCTTTCCTTTATAAATTCCTTAGTGAATTTAAAATCCAAAATATCTATGAATATTCGATTTCAATTATTCATTTCAATTTATCTTCAAAAAGATAAATTCTCTAATATTCACCTTATATTGGAAAACATTTCCATACTTATTTAATAAGTAATTCACAAATCTTTTATTTTCAACACTTGGAAAATATTCAATATACTTCAATCGAAATTAAGTATATATTTCATTCTTTAAGGAAATCATTCTCTTAAACATATTTATTTGGGCTAAAACAAATGTTACGTAAAACATTGTTACGACAACCCAAAATCACTAGTATAGGGATTCGAAATTAAAATAGATATATAAATCCCAATACTATACAAAACATTCCCTTTCGGAAATCATTTATTATAACAACAGTGTTATAATCCACTATTTCCTTTTATTTCTCGCAAACATCTATTTCAACAATAAATGTTGAAATCTATGGTTTCGAATCTCAACACCTTTTAAAACATCTTTAGATCGTTTTAATTCTATTTAAAACATCACATTCAAAATAATTTCTTTAACATATTATTCACTATTCAAAAACGTGAATATATTACGTTAATCAATTTCATCATTTCTATACATTTTTTTTAGGATTATTCACTGTCTAAAATGTGAATATAACTCCATAAATAAATTACAACAATTTTACTTATCAAGATAAGTAGTTGCGGATTTATAAAACAACATTTATAAATTCTATTTCTGTTTATTTCATAACAACTTCCTTTTATAAATTTCCTTTATTAATCTATTCAATTCTATATCTCAATGATATACTACAATTTCATATTATAAGTTAAATACTTATAATTTATCTGTTTGCAAGAACATTCTTTTAAATTTCCAAATTTATAAATCTTATAACTTATAAGATTCATTTATTTATCCAAAATCTATTCCTTTAAATAACTTTACAATTTTTATAAACCTACTGCTTATAAAATTCCATTTATAACTTCACCGTTATAATTCTATAAATTCCATTCATTTATGAAATTCATTCATAATTTATTTTAACACTTATAAAAGCTCGTTTTATAATTCAAATATTTTTAATTTATAAATATCAATTTATAAATCTTTTATATAAATCAATTTATATTATTCTTTTAAAATGTCTTTAAACTCCTTTAAAATTTCATCATTTTGATTTATAAAATAATCGAATTTCATAATTCCTATTTTTAAACTTTTTATAATAAATTCAAAAATCCCAGTTTAAACTATTTTATAAAATCATTAATCCCATATTTTCAAAAATCACTGTTAACTGTATTTATCAAAAATCATAATTTTTATAACATTAAAATTATAACGTTTATTTATTTAGGATGAATCAATTCCAAAAATATTTTATAAACGTATACTTTCAAAAATCACTTTAGAAATCCCTTAAAATAAAAATTGTTATTTTTAAACTTCAAAATTGGATCCGATGATGCAACACATCAAATAGTCAATCACGACTTTCAAACATCATATATCATCCAAGATAAACAATCAAATATCACAATATATGAAATCAAATAAATATTTGTGAGGAATCCAGTTGGATCCCTCCAACCTGTTTCCTGCATCCACAGACATTAGCACAATACCAATTCCGTTTCAAGACGGAATATCGCGGTATATGGGATTTTATAAATATTATCCGCTTACTAACGGCGCATAGGGTCTCATCCACTATACAATGCGGGAAATCAATCAACTGCAATATATACGTATGCCAATATATATATATATATTGCTATATATATAATATAATACCAATTCCACTTCGAGGTGGAATATCGCGGTATATGTGTGTAATAAATAACCTCCGCTTACTAACGGCGTATAGGGTCTATTCACATCCAATAACTATATATAACAATCATCATTCAAGCATTCAATCAACACAGTCAATCAATTTTAAATCTAACTATTTAAAATTTAAATAAATAACAAAATTCCTTTTGAGTGAGAAGTTCTCACCTTTATTCCCGTTTGCCATCCACTTCCAATTCAACTTGTTTTCTTCATTTATACCTTGTATAAATATTTACACAATTTATTAATATTCGAACAGATCGAATAATAAATTTTCATTAGATAATTTCGACTGATTGGTGATTTCATTTTAATAGTTAAATTAACTGATAGTTCTATTTAAACCAGTTTCTTATTTAAATAATTTTATTTAACTAAAAATTAAATTTAATTAACCAAACTCTCTTTTAAATAATTTAATTAACTATAGATTTAATTTTAACTAAAGATTTTCTTTTTAGTAACTATAATAGATAAAACAAATTTATTATCGTAAACTATTTATTGTATGACAACTTAACTAATCATTTTACTTTAAATTAATATCCTTATATCAATTTCTTTTAAATAATTTATTTATCCAATAAATCAAATTCCTAACAAATCTGTCTAGTTCAATTTAAACTTTAACTAAATTTACTTTAATAAATTTATTTAACTATACTTTAATATTAAAACTAAATTCTCTTTAAATAAAATTTATTTTTAGTCACTAAAAATTAAATAAGTCAATTTAAACCAACTTGTAAATCCTCACTGACTTATTTAAATTTACTTCTCCTTTAATAATTTACTTAATTTCAATTTATTTTTAAAACTAAGTTTACCTTTATTAAATTATTTTTAATACCTATATGTAAGTATATTTTTTTTTTCTGAAATCAAAATAAACTTGTAACTAGACTAAAATCTCATTTACACATATATTTATGTTCTGTTTATAAAATTTCATTTTCTGCTTAAAATTAAATTCTCAACAATAATTTATTAAATTTCAAAACATGAATTGTAAACTAAAGAACAACTTACTGACTGCAATTTTCTGTTTTTTTTTATTTACTGAATAAATGTTTATCTAAATTAAATCAAAAATAAAATAAAAACAATATACCTCACTAAACTTGCCCAGGTGATGGCGAAACCCTAGCCACGGTAGTCACGCAAATAGCCGCCGCTCGAGCTCGCGATTGGATCGCGTTGCAGCTCCTCGTGCGAGCACGCTTGCCTCTGCCACGACATCGTGCGCGAACAGCCATCCCACGCGTCCTTCTTCCATCACGTCGCCTCACCAATCGAACTCGCGAGCGTCGCCGCCTTGCCTGAAGTGAACTCGCGCCAAAGTCGCGACCCAGATCCATCGCGCCATCGCCGTCGCTCCTTGTACGAACCTCTCCTACGCGCGCGATCCTCTTTCCCCAAACAATCACGACTTGCGCTTCACCCTCTCTTGCGATGGCCGCCCTTAATCGAATCGCTCGGTCGCTATTTTTTTTATTTTATAAAGAGGATCGGGTTTTTTTTTCTTTTGATCTAGATTAACTGAAAAGGGGGAGGAGGCTCGACATTATAATAGAAGAAAGTGGCATAATTTTGGGCGTAAAAAATGGCGTGTTTTTAGCTGAACAAAGTAAGGCAGTGTTGTGTTTGACCAATTTAAATTTTAAATTTAAATTAAACCCAATTTGATTTCGACGCGTTTATATCTCGTGTGCTCACATATCAACTCCGAAAAATATGAAATTTGAAATCCGGCAATAATTCAATATTACGGATCCAATGGAACTGGTTTCGTCGAATTCCGAGACTGTGCCTCGGACGGCTATTTTTGAATATCGATTCAAACGATTTAATTTCAAAACTGAACAAATCACTTTCAATTTCAATTCTGAAGCTTCTATTATCTTCAATATTATCAATATGAATTTTACAAGCCTTTGAAATAATTTTAATCAGCTTAAAATTTAAGATTCAAATTTTTATTCAACTTACAAATAGATTAAATTCTAAAATTTAATCGCCAAATTCAAAGTTATATTGAAAATTCAATCCAAACCATCATTTAAATATTTAAAATTAATTAAATATTTTCAAATTAAATTGTTCAAAAATTCTGGGTCGTTACAGAAAGTTTTAAAAATAGATAAGTAGTTGAAAAATAATTATTAGTTTTCAAAATAGCTATAAAATAGTTAACTAATTATAAAATAGTTGAAAATAGTTAAATAGTTTCAGAAATTTTAAATAATTGCAAGATAGTTGTAAAATAGAAATTAGTTTGTGAAATAGTTGAAAAATAGTATTTAGTTTAGAAAACAGTTGAAAAATGGTTAAATAGCTCCAAAAAAAATTGTAAAACAAGTATAAAATAATTTGGCTTTGTGAAAAAAAAGTTTGTATATATTTAGTAGCTTAGAAAAATAAGTTTATATCAAAACAATTTATATTGAAAATAGTCAAGAGTCAACTGTTCACTTCCCCAACAATTTAACTTAAATTTCCACTTCCATTCAATTGACTCAATTCTAACTTGAATAACTTCAATTTCTATTGAAATTTATTTAAACCAATTCAAGTTGAATCAATTTAATTTCAAATTATTCCAATCCATTTGAATTATTATCAATTGAACCCATTTCAAATTCAAATCATTTCAATATAATCCCATTCAATTTCCCATTTAAATTATTAAGCTTATACATCTTCAATCACCAATCCAATTAATTCAAACCAAATTCAATTTTGAACTAATTCAATTTCAATCTTGAATTCAAACTATCTCGAATTATATAAATTCGAGTTAAATTCTCAAAGGTTGGTTTAACTTTTTAAACCAAATTAACTTTTATTTAAAGTTTTTAAACAATTTAGTTTCTGAGTCCAGTTCTCAAAATTCCCTTTTAAATTATCTTAACTTATGTATTTCATGGTTCAATACAATTTTATTTTAAAATTTTAATTTATTATTAAGTTTTATCTTTCAGTTTGAAGCCAGTTCTTAAACAATTTTAATTTACAAACTCAATTATATAAATTTTTAGTTTAACATGATTCCATATTCTTAATTTCAAATTAAATTTTGACTTCCCTTTTGTCTTAATACTGAATATATCACCACACTTCATTTCTCATTCATTTAAACAAATCCAGTTCGCAATTTAAGGATTTTTCATAACAATAGGATGATGTTATCCAATTTATTTTAAAACGTCCATCCATTTCCAATTTCTAAATCTCAAACCCGTTTTGAGATCATACAAATTCCCAATTCAAATCAACCATTTAACTTTCCAAGTTAAATTCCAATTTCATCTTGAAATTTCCAATTCAGCTTTCTTTTTCTACACTTATTTAACTTTCCCAAAGTTAAATTCCAATTTACTTAATCCAATCAACCTTACTCAATGTGAATTCCTGCTTCAAACTTCAAAATTCTTCCCCTCTTATAAGTTTAAAACTTATATCACTTTGGGTTTTTACATCACACTTCAGGGAAAATCAAAACTCAATCTCTTAATGTTTATTTCAAATTATCTTTGATATCATGTATATCCATACGTACATATTTATTTCTTGGCCCTCCCAACCATGTTTTAAAATTTTAAATCACCCTTGGTTTTAAATCCAAATCAAATTTCAAACAACCCATTGTTTGCAACAAGTCACAGTTACCCAAATAATACTTATTTATTATTTTTCATTATTTTGAAGCAAATTTCAAATTCTACGACCAGATTTAGAATTTCATTTTCAAGTAATTTAAATTTTAATTTGGTTGTATTTCTGTTTTTACTTAATTTAATTCCAATTCAAGTCTTCAATTTGGTCGCATTATATTACTTCTTAATTTTAATTTCAATAATTTAACAACCAATCACCTTAATATTTATTAGAAGGAAATATTACTTTATATATCAAAAATATTTTTATGTAAAATCATTTAAAACCTTTATATAAGAAAATACAAGTACGCGCTCATATATATACACTCAACTCATTCTAGGGTACTTCAGACTCTATTAAATGAGTAATCCCCATCAGAGCCAAGGTTCTCGCTTAACCTTTCGGCTCTGATACCAAATGTAACAACCCAAAATTTTCGAAACCGAAAATTCCGGATAGTTATGAAAAAGAAGAAAGAGATAGAAGCAGAAGAACAGAAACACCAACAACTCATATTCACAGCGGATAAAATATAATAATAAATAATAATAGTTTACAAAAGAATACTATATATGTCGATTACATTTAATATACATCAGAGTTTCACATATATACAGTCACTGTATATACACAATTATCATATCACAGATTTATAATAATATAACACAGCAGAAATACTCTATACGTTCCTGCCATCCGGCTCGCCTCCTGAGCTCCAGAACGTTCATACCTGAAAATCTGTAATACTCGGTCTGACCCGAGCATTACACCAAAGTAACACCCGGGTCAGGCTGGAAACCAGCATGAGTAAACCCATCTAACATGGAATATCGAAGCAAACGATTAATATAAAAACATGGCGAAACTCGATTCAATTCACAAAGCCACAATTAGTTATAGACATCCTTTATTTCATACATCCATTTCCTAAGTATCATGACATAGATTTAAATAGTCAAATTTCCTTTAAATCACTTCACTCCAGCATATAATTTCACATATCAATCTATAAAAATATTCGAAGTGGTTTCGGTTATTTCCTAATACCCGACCCCGGCCTCTTCGAGACTCGTTTTATACTAACCCAAGTTATACAATGAAATATACGACATTTCATATCAGAGATATCACTCGTTCAAAGCATCCAATACCATTCAATCATCCATAAGCAAAGCTTAATCACATACAAATCAATTCAATTAATTCTAATTGAATTTCAATCCTCAATCACTTAGATTACTTTATTAACATTAATTAATTAATTACTTCCAAATCAATTAATTAGTCAACCCATCATTATTCATCTTAATTAATCACCCTGGATTAAATATATTTTCAATTAAATTTAAGTAATTATCTTAATTAATTTCTTGATATTAATTATTCTTAACCATAAATGAATAGGAAATCTTAATTACTTTATAAAGTAATCAATTTTTTCATAAATTAATTATCTATATTAATTACATGATTAATTCTTAATTACTTATAGTAATTAATTTCTCATAAGTCATTATTTATTGAATTGATTTAGTCTTAATTAATCAATTTTTAATTACAATAATTATTATATAAATTAATAATTTCCAATTATAATTTAATTTGTTCTAATCCAAATCAATTACTTTAATTCAACCACAATTTTAATCATTCTCGATCAATCTCAATCTGTAATTATCTACCTTTTTATTACTTCATTAAATAAATAAATTACTCCTTAATTAACTATTTTAGTTAATCTCTTGATAAATTTCACAAAGTACTTATATTTTATTAATTTCGTTAAGTAATTACATATCAACCATCAATTGATTTTTCTAAATTAATTTAACTTAATCCTTAATTAATTCAAACCGTTAATTACTAAATTAATTAGCACAATCATTAATTAATTGAATTAATTCATTATCCGTTCAAATTATTCTACCTATTTAATGGATCACCAATCATTAAACCCTTATTAACTCGAGAATCAAACAAAACTAAAGTCACAGATCATCAGCACACATTCAATCAACTCAATCAATTAACCAATTATTTAAATCTAACCATTTAAATTTAAATACTACCAGACGAATGAGATTAACTCACCTTTGCTTGGTATGCAGTCCAACCCAAATCAGCTTGTTCCTCATTAATTTTGATCTTGTATAAACATTATACAATTTATTAATATTTGAATTAATTTCATAATCAATTTTATGTAATAAATTCTGGTTGACTATAAATTCTCCTTTTCGAAATTACTAATAAAGTAAATTATAGATTTCAAAAAAAACTACATATATAAATTCCTTAAACCTTTAAAACTCCCTATATATTAAGTTAAAACATAATTGTCTTATATATATCTAACTGGAAATTTTAACATTTATTCATAAATATATATCGGTATTTATTCTCCTGGAACTTGTATACCTATATAATAGATAAAATTAACTAAATACCTTACTGTAAAAATTCCCAAAATCAGATTCTTTTTATTAAACCAAACAGAATTACTTTTATATCTTATTGTGAGTTAAGCACCTTATCTTTAAACATTCCTTTTTAATTTAATCCTTCTATCTACAAACTAATTTTTTTACAGAAGCATGAAAGAACAAAAATAAAAATAAAATAAAAATAAAAAAATAAAACAAACCTAATTTTCCCCGACACTATCGCCAAAGCCTTAGAGGTGACCCTCTTCTCCATCGTCGCGTCGGCCTCCCACCTCGCCTCGCACGCTCATCCGGCCACCCGAACTCACAGTCGCCCAAAGTCAATCGAATCTCCCAAAATCTACGGCAACCCCAACGTCGAACGATGAGGAGGGCATTTTCGGCCAACCTCGACCCCAAACGGCACACCACGAATAGGCCTGGCAATGGGTACCCGAAAAATCCGATATCTGTCCGCATCCGTATCCGAAAATATGGAATATATCCATTATCCGAAAAGCGGATACGGATATCTGATATCCAAAAAGCTTTCCGGATATGAATATGGTTATAGTGGTATCCGTATTCGAAAAATATCCGTACGATTGTTTGACATGAAAATACATACATACATATATACAAATACATATATAAATTTTTTAATTAAACTATTAGGGAAATGAATGGGCCTTGAGAACAAATATGATTTGGGCCGCACTTGTTTTATGCTTACCAGTTACCAATTACACAGGCATTTCTCTCTGTAGTATAAACGTACACCTAAATTACCTTTACCTATAGCCTATACACAACACACGCAACACATCACACACAAAACCCTAAAATTTTACTGAAGCAAAAATTTCCAGCTGCCATCACTTCGTCTTCACGCAAATTGGAGATCGATCGATCTCTCGATTTCAAGCTCGTCCCTCGATTGGAAGCTCCATCTCTCGCGAGTCGCGGCGAGGCGGCACCTATCAATCAATCGCTCGATTGGATCATGCTCTTTGTCTCAATTTGAATGATAGCTTGGAAATCTTAACTCGGTATAATTTCTAAACTTAATTAGGTGATTTTGAAAACTGATTTGCAGTTAGTTGGTCAAATACATCATCAAAGTATTTTATATAAACAAAGCATTTTACTATCTTGTAAATGTTTGTTGCTGGCAGCTTTGGTCAATTTTATTTTGTTTAAATTAATAATCAAAGTAAAGCTAAACAACACTCTGTTTTTCACAATATAAGCTTTAAGTTAATGTTCAGGCTACATTTTTAACAAATATGGTGATTGTATAGTAAGTGCAAATATAGATATAGGACTAAGCCTAATTAAACGTGGAACTGTTCGTATGTAACATGTTGCACATTATTGCACAGTAAACCCAAATAGGAATGTTTGTATAAATAATTTAAATTTAGTTAAAATTAGCTTGGCAAACCAAAAACTCGGCAATATGCAGCTAATATCTAGTTTATTCAAATCCAAATCTAGTATTTAGCACTTTAGACTTTAGAATACGTAAATATGGAATAAATATGTAAACGTCAGTTTCTGTCTTTTGTAGAGCAATCTAGTGCTTTGAATAATGGAGGAATAAATATGGAATGCTTGCTGCTCCAATCTTGAAGCAGCAAGCAAGCATGATTTGCTGCTCCAAGTTTGGAGCAGCGTGATGTTTCAAGCATGATTTGCTGCTTGAAAAAATCATGCTTTCAGCCCGCAACTGTACAAGTATTCTAGAAAAACAAAGTATTTTGCAACTTTCCAAATGCCTTTCTTCTTTTTCTTAAAATGAAAGATGCATAATTTTTGAGAATACTAAAGAAAAATATTGTAAGAAATACTGAAACTTTGTTGAATTTGACATTTTGTTCTTAAAGAGAGTGAAAGTCATAGAGTTTTTGTTACGGTAATTAAGAAAGCATGCAATACTTTTCAACTATAATATTTATTACTTATTTGATATGAAACTAGTCTTACTCAATTCACATATATTTCACTTTCACAGCGATATGGGACATTCCAAATAAGTATATCACTTGCAATTTGCAAAGGTAATTGGCTTATAGTTTACCAACTAATTCGACTATTAATATAGGTTAAGAATGGTTTAATTAATGTTTGGTATGGTGAACTGGTGCAAGAAGATGAACAAATGCATAAAGATTAGTCATAGCAGGCAATAGTTAGTAACACTTGACAGTGTACATATATAGCAATACAACAAGCAATAATTATTAACATTCAACATAATTACTAGTGTTTATAAGAGAGTTTAGGCCAAGTAACATTTTATAACCACTGTTCATGCGATAAACTGAAACCATAACAACTAGACGCTCTAACAAACAACCGATCATAGATCAAACTTACCATCTACTAATCAAAGCATAGGAATGTTATTTAAATATTTTGAATCTTAAAAATTACTAACTGTCAGAAGTTAGCTGTAGCCTGGTTTGATCAAAGACATTAACTATCAGAAGTTAGTTGGTATAATCCTTCTAGAAATTTTATCACTAACTGAGTCTATTACAATTTACAGGGATAAACTTTTGAAGCATCGACTAGCTGCTACTTCGCGGAAAAATGGAAAAAGAATGCAATATATTAAATTATATGTGTGCTTTGTAGATGATTTTTGGTATTTGCTACAATTTATGACATGTATGATGTATTTGCTTTTATGATTTATGTTGTTTTAGGTTATGACATGTATGATGTATTTGCTTTTATGATATGTATGATGTATTTGCTTTTATGATATATTTGCTTGAATTTATGAATTTGCTTTTGTGATGAACTTGCTACTGTATTTGCTGCAATTTATGTATTTGCTTTTATGATGAATTTGCTACAATTATATGTTGTATTTGCTGAAATTTATGCATTATGCATTTTCGGATATGCATTTTGAAATTCGGATACAGATATTTTCGGATATTCGAAAATATCCGTATTCGTTGAGTCGGATACGGATATTTTCGGATATCCAAAAATATCCACGGATACGGATGTTCTTCAACTGGTATCCGCGAATATCGGATACGGATTCGGATACGGATTTTTATTTTTGGATACGGATTTGGATACAGCACTATCCGTATCCGATTGTATCCGTTGACAGGCCTAACCACGAACACCCACCTTCACCCAAACGCCACCGCGCCCAAAGCCCTCCCTTCTCGTGATCGAATGAACTCGAAGTTGCGGCCCTGAATCATGATTTTCATGAAATCGAATGATTTCGATTTTCTTCCCCCCTTTTCTTTATAGTTATCGGCCATTTTTTTGAACTGGAAGAAGGGTTTCGGCATGAAAAGAAGAAGAAAGAATATCGCGCTATAAATTTTAATATGCCACTGTCTTTTAGATTTTAACGAACAAATTCGATCGGCCATTTTTTCCATTGAAGATTTTCTTCTGAATTGTGGAGGAAGATATGCATTTAAAACGAGAAAAGGAGATAAGCTAGGTCGGCGAATTTCAGGTATTAGGGTGGCTCGAGTACACTTAGGGTGGCTGAGTTGATTTTTTTTTAATATTTTTAAAACGGAACAAAACACTTCCAAACTCAATTTGAACACTTTCACTACCTTCCGTGCTATCAATATAAATTTTATAAGCCTTCAAATTATTTTTAACAGGCTTAAAACTCCAGATTCAGCGTTTTACCCAATTTCAAATTATATGTTTCAATATTTAAACTATATAATTCAATAATTTAATTATCAAGTAAATATTGATATCTTGAATTCAAGTTAAAATTAATTTTTAAATATTTTAAAATCAATTAACAATTCAAATTTAAGTTGTTAGAAATTCCGGGTCGTCACAAGCTAAAACGGTAGTTGACAATTAAACAACTAGTAGAAACGAAGGGAACTAAAAAAGAAACAGAGTTTACAACATTGATTATTTATTTTCTATACAGGAGTATTGGAGTGGTCATATATTTTACTGCCTTTGCACAACATAGGAGCTTAAAGCAGTGTAAACCAAATACGCATATTACAGTGAAAAAACAACATGTTCCTGACGGAATTCCAATCACTGAATTTTCTAGTCTAATTTGATTGTTATCATCCTAATTTGGAAGCACTCAGCATGCTGACTAGTGACAACATGCATGTAGCCAACCTGCCATGTTCACATAGGCAAGAATGTACATGACAATTCCAATTGTTTTTTAGCCATCAAATGTATCTTATCAACTATACAAGTACAAAGTCCAAGTATAACTAGATATTGTAAGAAGCACTGCACAATGAGAAGTAACAGTAATAAACAAGAGATTCAGCGAGTTACGTTTCCAATACTGATCGGTACAAGAATTTAATTGAAAAATATAAAACTGAGAAGAAACCTTACGCATTTTGGTTTCAAAAGTTTAAATTAGGCTTCTTTGATGGGTGAACAAGATCTAATTAATTATTCGAATCACTATGCGACCTCATGAATTATATATTTCTTTGACCGATTCCAAGAATTAAAATCTAGGGTTTTTGCAGCGAAGAAGAAAAGCGGGAGTTTCGTGTTCTGGATAACGAGCTGCACTATAAATTGGCCCTTGTTCCCCTAGCTATAAATTGGTCCATGCTAGGAGAACTTGCTGAAACGATGGTTAGAAACTTAGATCCAAAGCAACACGCCACTTCTTGTCTTTTCCGCATGTGTATTTAAAAAGAAAGAAAAATGTTATCTTGTGCCCTTAGGGCACATGGTTAAAATTGTAAATTTACCAAAGTATACCCCTTGAATTCCACATACCTACTTTTGTTTGAGGATAAAATAGGCATTTAACTTAGTTTCTTTTGTCTTTAGTCTGAAACAATCATTGCTAACATCTATACTATTATATGACTAGTGAGTTGCATTTTAAGAGCGCGGAACCCTCCTTGAATTTTCGTCAGCCGAACGATCGCGTTTTATATCGTGTCCTTCTCCTACCAGCTCTCCGCTTCATCCTTTTCCTGCATCAAAAAATTTATGTTCTCCCCTTCCCTAATCTCCTTCTCCCAATTTCTTAGTCCCGAAATCCATCATGTTCGCACCTACTCGCGCTTAATAAATAAATAAAAAATCGTAAGTAACTTCCTCTCCATTCTGCAAAACCCTAACTCAAAAATAATGGAGATGAATATCGACCGGGGTGGAAACCAATATTTGCTTCCTTCCTTCTTCTTCTGTATGCAAACTTCCTCCTTAATTTTTCCGTTTGCATACTTCTCCTCAAATCCCCTATTTATTCATGTAATTTTCAATTCTTTGAATTGATTGTTTTTTATTTTCAAACCAAATTTAACTTCTTGATTTGTTCCATTTATGTAACAACCCGGTACTTCGCAACAATTAATAATCGACATTTAAACGATTAATATTGTCGCAAATTTCCATTTGAAGTTTTTAAATTTAGTTGAAATTCTTTTATATATGGTTAAAAGGATTTCTGGGCTTTGAATTATCGTCCCACTTAATTGTTTGATGCCGTGATAATAATTAAACCCGTCCCCTTTTTCATTTCTCGTTCATTAACCCTAAAACGAAAACAATCGAACGAAAATGGCGGCATCTCGTTTTCGTTCTTCTTCTTCGATCGTTCTTCATTCCTCTGCAAAAGCTAGGGCGCATCAACAATGGCAGCTTCGTTAGTTCGCCGACCTTCAACAATTAGAGCTTTCAACTTCGATGATCTTCTATTTACTTCGGCTCCTTCGATTTGGCAAACCAGGTGAGTAATTTATATTGCTCACATCTAATTCGAATTTTGTTCGACCTTGTTTGCTTTTACTGTTTTCGTACTCTTCGGCTTCGATTTGATTTTTTTTGTTCGTTGTTGATACTTTTCTGCCTTGAGTTGATTTTGGGGCTGTTGATTTTTGGATTATGGCTTTGATTTCTCGGCCCTTGTGAGCTCCGGCTCTGACCATCTCTGTGTCCATCTCTTACCTGTCGCACTTGCAGTATATTGATATTTTGCAGTTGAACACTTGTTTGTTGTTTTGTTCACTGACTTACCCACGTTGATGCTTGAATATGGTCTCTGACTCAGGTTGAAGCATGATTGTGTCTTCATTTTCTTTTGTCACACTATTTTTATAACTGCTGTTAATAGAAGTTTCGGGGTCGAACTTGTCGCCACCTCTCTTGAACTTGTGTTACTGATGCATTTAGCTCGTGTAGTCTTCATTAATGTGCTGCCTGCATTTACAAGTGTCTCTGACCTTTTAGGCACTCAGACCCCATTTCATTGTTGATGTGTATCCCTATATTGTGTGAGATTACAACACTAGTTGTTGTCTCTGTTCGCCCATTTGAACTCTGCTCGCTTTCATATCATGCCTGGTTTGAGTTTCGAGGTTACTACATGTATTCATACATGTGTATATACCTGTTTATGCACCGTCTTTCTGTAGTTGTAAATGTTGTCAGTTGTTTAAACTCTGTTCACTTTGAGCATTTTTGTTGATTCACTACAACTTTGGTTTTTTTGCATAATTTAATATGCAGATACACTTGTGCTTGTTTGTGCAATTTGTTACTGCCTATTTTTATTTGCACATGAACTTTGAGTTGTAGCCCTTTCCACTGTTGCATCATGTTGCGCACTGTATTGATTTTTTTCCTCACCACTGTTGTGAGCTGTGTTGTTATATTTTTCCTTGGTTCTTTCACATTCTCCATGTTGTATTCATGGGGTGACTGCAGTTCTTAGTTGCAGCCTGCCCTTGTGCTTGTGTGTGTGGTGCCCTCACCCTCCTTCTATTTTTGTACTTGCATACTTATTATGCATTTTTCATGTTTCTTTGGTATTATTGCAGTGTATATGAGTTTGATTCATATTTATGCATTGCTAGGAGTTGCATTTCTGGTCAATCTTTGTACTTGTGTCACTGATGTCGGCTTGCCTTATTCATTTCTCAGTCGAACTTTGGTTCATTTTACAGTGTCATCCCCCATGTAATTTGCAGTTGCCCTTGCATACTTGTGGTGGCTGTAATTTTATTGCAGTTTGCCCTTGATTGTTGCCGTTGCGTTGAGTCACTGACTTGACCTCTTGCACTTTCGTTGTTTCAGTTTGATACTCATCCTTGACCTATTGCACTTTTTCTGGTCATTCTTGTTGCCTCTTTTTGGTTGCAGTCTTGGCCTTGTTAGTTTGCATTGCATTAATACATTTGGATTTGTTTCCGAATTTCCTTGAGTTGAACCCAGTATTTTGGGTTTGACCTTGTGTTCGTTTGTGAATTTTCATTGTGTACCTGTCACCGTAGTGGCAGGGCAGTGCACGTAAGCGTGAACTGCAGCCACACGGTATTCATTGGGTACATCGTCACTGTAGTGGCAAGGCAGTGCACGCAGGCGTGAACTGCAGCCACACGGTATGGATTTTATGATATTCAATTTTGTTTTGATTTATTTATCCTTTTCATATTCCATATGTTGTAGTGGCGAGGCGGTGCACGCGTGCGTGTACTGCAGCCCTACTCAACTTAATATTTTAATTGATATTTCAATGGTTTGAACTTTCCTTTATTCAATCCAATATTCTGAATTTCATTCTGATTTGGTTAAATTTGCTGATTTGTTGTTTAACACTGCCACGTGTTATATTTATCGTTATCTGATTTCTTTATTTAAGGATCGGATAGACGAAATTTATTGTGACTATCGTCTATTCATTATTTAATTATTATTGCTTCTGTGCACTAATAACTGAGTTTGAATTAGACTGACCCGAGTATTATTTTCTTTTGAATTTAATACTCGGGTCAGACCGAGTATTTCAGGTTGTAGATATTCTGCTTTGGGTTGCTGGTAGAGCTATGAAGTTCTTTCATATCTTTTGGAGTAGTCGTCGTCATTTGTAGTAGTCTGTATAATTGTATAGGAAGATATGTATTCATGTATATTATATACGTTAATGTACTTGTATATGTAACTTCCTGAGTCGACTGTTGTAGTTGTATCATATGTACCGTGTCAAATGTATTGTAACTGACATCAGTTATTGTATATATGAGACTTTCTGTTTTATCTATGTTCCGCATTATATTATCTGTGTTATTATTTATATTTACTGTTCTAAACTATTATGAACCATCGTAGTTCGTTTTATACTGGAATTGGGGAATTTCGATGGGAGAAAATAAATCAGAGATGAAAAATGAAATATATATACCACTCCTATCGAGATAACCAATACTAGTGTAAGGCCTAACTATTGATGGCCGCTCCTCAACAGCCTTATTCTCCGCGCTAGTTGACAGCACTACACCGTAGTGTTCTTGGCTAGCGTGGGTATAGAGGTGGGGCGTCACAGCTTGGTATCAAAGCCTGGGGTTTAGAACAAATATAAAACATAACTTGGATGGAACATATGTTACAACTATTTGTCGATATTTTATCTCTCATCTTTGCATATGATTATCTTTGATTATTAGGTATGAATTCCTAACGCTTATTCATGTGCATTTGATTTTGATTTCGTGAAAGTATTTTGGCTTCGGCCTCCGTTTTCTTTACGAACCCAAGTTGGATTTTTGATGATGAGGATTTTGTTCTTGTGTTTTCGGCTTTGAATTGATTTAGCCGACGTTGATTTTGTTTGAACTTGGCCATTACTTGTTGACTTCGGCAATGACTTGATTTTCATTTTCGTTGAAGTCATTTATGCATTTATGCTCGTTTTGCTTCGTTATTCCATTTGTTAATCGATTCTTCCTTTCCGATTAGTTGTTGTCATCTTTGTCGACTTTGATAACTTCTATTTTTGGAATTTTTGGGTATTCCTACTTTGATGAATTTGGAATCGAATTCTTTGGATTTTATTCACGTCTTCGAATGTGAATTTTAGTGAATTAATGTGGTTTCCAAATTTAATCGATTTTTGATTATTTCCCGATTTGTTGCTATCATTTATTAGCAACTTTGATGACCATTTCTTCGGGATTTTTGTGAACATACCTTTCGATGAATTCGGTATCAATTTCTTTGGATTCTATTCACGTCTTCATATGTGAATTCTTGTGATTGGTTGTTTCTACAATCATTTTTGTGATTTGTCACTTTACAAATATAAAGGTTTCAATACTAGTAGTAAATATCAAAACTCTTTTATCAAAATGTTTCCAACTCTATTTTCAATATCAAACTCTTTTCCTAAACCGTTTTCCAATCTATTAGTATATACAAGCCTTTACCTCACTCGTATGAGAAATCTAATTAAACGACTTAGTAAAACGAGTTGTATGAAACGCTTGCGTTTACTTCGCCGGTTAATTCTTGGACTTATTCGATTGAATCTTTTGTGACAATTTTCTAGTGAAGATTTACAGTTTGTTCGTAAATATTTAAGTTAAGCAAGTGGTTATGGGACATGAAGCTAAACTTTTATATTTACTAGCTTAGTGTAATTGACACTTCTCATTGATCATGACGATCATTTTATAATTTAGACTAGCAATAGTGCGATGTCTCTATGTTTGCTTTCTGGATAGGCTAGACACCACTT
The DNA here is from genome assembly GCA_030765085.1 of Allium cepa. Taxonomy (NCBI): domain Eukaryota; kingdom Viridiplantae; phylum Streptophyta; class Magnoliopsida; order Asparagales; family Amaryllidaceae; genus Allium; species Allium cepa. The sequence goes on along the minus strand of CM060939.1, from coordinate 756,930,197 downwards.
GTGTGATTCCATTCACACATACCTTTTTGCTTTTCGGTTAGCCACCATGAGATAGAGTCTCTATTTGCGTTGCACGTGTTGGTGAGTTTTCATGCTCACGTGTAGGTGAGTTTTCATGCTCCCGTTCTCGCTTTGCGTTACACGTGCTGATGAGTTTTCATGCTCGCGTGTAGGTGAGTTTTCATGCTCCCGTTCTCGTTTTGCGTTACACGTGCTGATGAGTTTTCATGCTCGCGTGTAGGTGAGTTTTCATGCTCCCGTTCTCGCTTTGCGTTACACGTGCTGATGAGTTTTCATGCTCGCGTGTAGGTGAGTTTTCATGCTCCCGTTCTCGCTTTGTGTTACACGTGTTGGTGAGTTTTCATGCTCGTGTGTAGGTGAGTTTTCATGCTCCCGTTCTCGCTTTGCGTTACACGTGCTGGTGAGTTTTCATGCTCCCGTTCTCGCTTTGCGTTACACGTGCTGATGAGTTTTCATGCTCCCGTGTAGGTGAGTTTTCATACTCCCGTTCTCGCTTTGCGTTACACGTGCTGATGAGTTTTCATGCTCGCGTGTAGGTGAGTTTTCATGCTCCCGTTCTCGCTTTACCTTACACTTATAGGTGAGTCTTCATGCTCGCGTGTAGGTGAGTTTTCATGCTCCCGCTCTCGCTTTGCGTTACACGTGCTGATGAGTTTTCATGCTCGCGTGTAGGTGAGTTTTCATACTCTCATTCGAGTTTTCATACTCTCATTCGAGTTTTCATACTCCCATTCGAGCTTTCACGCTCCCATTCGAGTTTCCATGCTCCCATTCGAGTTTCCATGCTCCCATTCGAGTTTTCATGCTCCCATTTGAGTTTTCATGCTCTCATTTTGTGATATCTGGATTTCTTGTGTAGATTTCTAGAATTCGTGTTTTCTGGATTTCTTGTGATGATTTCTAGAATTTATGCTTCACCAATTTTCGTGATTTCTATTGATAAGTTTTATCAATTTTTGTGCATTGGTGAATTCGTGTGTTATTGACTTGTTATGAATACAAGTTTAGGGTATGATATCCCTTTCTATCTTTGAAAAGATTCCTGCGACATTTTTAATGAATGAAAATTCATTGGTATTATATTTTGATGCCAATTATTTCGATGAAATTTTGACGTATGTCGAAGTTACTACTGACGTTGCTATTTTATATCACGTGTTTTAAAAATTTGTTATTCTTCAAAATTGTTTCAAAATAAAAATTAAAATTGATTTCAAATTTTTTACAGTTTACGCTTTCAAAAAAATGAGGAAGCGATTTAAACGTTTCAGAAAAATCGAGGACTATGACCTCTTTCTTTTACTGATTCGCTTAATTCCGGACTTGTCCGTTTGAGAATGTGAAATGTGATTTTTTTTAAAATACACAATTATGCACTTTCAAGAAAACGATGAAGTGAATTAAACGATTTAGTAAAACTCGTGGTTATGGGTCATGTGCGTTTGCTATTTCGGTTAATTCCGGATTCGTTAATTGAATAATTTGTGATTTCTGATTATCGTTTTGATAATCGGATGTTGGTGATTTCTGATTTATCGTTTTTGATAATCATATATTTATTGTTTCTAATTATCGTTTGTGATAATTATATATTTGTGATTTGATTATCGATTGTGATAATTAAATATTTGCGATTTAAGATTTAATTATCAATTGTGATAACTAAATATTCGTTGATTTGTGATTTCTGATTTATCGTTTTTGATAATCAGATATTTATTGTTTCTAATTATCGTTTGTGATAATTAGATATTTGTGATTTGATTATCGTTTGTGATAATTAAATATTTGCGATTTAAGATTTAATTATCAATTGTGATAATTAAATATTCGTTAATTTGTGATTTCTGATATATCATTTTTGATAATCAGATATTTATTGTTTCTAATTATCGTTTGTGATAATTAGATATTTGTGATTTGATTATCGTTTGTGATAATTAAATATTTGCGATTTAAGATTTAATTATCAATTGTGATAATTAAATATTCGTTGATTTGTGATTTCTGATTATCGTTTTTGATAATCAGATATTTATTGTTTTTTATTATCGTTTGTGATAATTAAATATTTGTGACTTAAGATTTAATTATCGTTTTGATAATTTAATATTTACTGATTTGAAATTTGATTACCGTTGTGGTAAATCCTGATTATCGTTTTTGATAGTTAGGTATTTGTGTTTTCTAATTATCTTTGTTGATAGTTAGATTTGCTGATTTTGCTGTTTTCTAATTATCGAATCGGTGATTAGATATTGCTGTTTTGTGATTTCTGTATTCTGATTATCTATTCGATAATTAAACTTTGTAGAGAATTAGTGAATTTCTTTTATGAAATTAAAAGATTTCTTTGGTGTTTATATAGTACTACGCCGGTGTACCGGCTCAATTTTCTGCTATTCATGACGTTTCCTACGTCTTCCAATTACGGAGATGCCTTAGGGGTTTCCGATCCTTAATTGTGAGCAACCTTCTATTCACATCATTGCTTCGGAGGTTCAGCACCCTCGAAATAAAGATGTTTTTCTCGTGAAAGCTCAGTGGTTCTCAAATACTAAGGATTTCACTTTGGAATCCAGAGAATTCATCGAGCAAACATGTTCAGGCTCTCTCTCTCTCTCTCGTGCTCTATATGTTGAACTTCCTATTTTCAAATTTCTTCATCTTGTGATGATATGCTTTTATGGTTGTTACCAGTTATCCAATTATTCCTTATGATTGCGAGGACGCAATTTCTTTAAGAAGGGGAGTCTGTAACAACCCGGTACTTCGCAACAATTAATAATCGACATTTAAACGATTAATATTGTCGCAAATTTCCATTTGAAGTTTTTAAATTTAGTTGAAATTCTTTATATATGGTTAAAAGGATTTATGGGCTTTGAATTCTCGGCCCACTTAATTGTTTGATGCCGTGATAATAATTAAACCCGCCCCCTTTTTCATTTCTCGTTCATAACCCTAAAACGAAAACAATCGAACGAAAATGGCGGCATCTCGTTTTCGTTCTTCTTCTTGGATCGTTCTTCATTCCTCTGCAAAAGCTAGGGCGCATCAACAATGGCAGCTTCGTCAGTTCGCCGACCTTTAACAATTAGGGCTTTCAACTTCGGTGATCTTCTATTTACTTCGGCTCCTTCGATTTGGCAAACCAGGTGAGTAATTTATATTGCTCACATCTAATTCGAATTTTGTTCGACCTTGTTTGCTTTTACTGTTTTCGTAGTCTTCGGCTTCGATTTGATTTTTTTTTGTTCGTTGTTGATACTTTTCTGCCTTGAGTTGATTTTGGGGCTGTTGGTTTTTGGATTATGGCTTTGATTTCTCGGCTCTTGTAAGCTCCGGCTCTGACCATCTCTGTGTCCATCTCTTACCTGTCGCACTTGCAGTATATTGATATTTTGCAGTTGAACACTTGTTTGTTGTTTTGTTCACTGACTTACCCACGTTGATGCTTGAATATGGTCTCTGACTCAGGTTGAAGCATGATTGTGTCTTCATTTTCTCTTGTCACACTATTTTTATAACTGCTGTTAATAGCAGTTTCGGGGTCGAACTTGTCGCCACCTCTCTTGAACTTGTGTTACTGATGCATTTAGCTCGTGTAGTCTTCATTAATGTGCTGCCTGCATTTACAAGTGTCTCTGACCTTTTAGGCACTCAGACCCCATTTCATTGTTGATGTGTATCCCTATATTGTGTGAGATTACAACACTAGTTGTTGTCTCTGTTCGCCCATTTGAACTCTGCTCGCTTTCATATCATGCCTGGTTTGGGTTTCGAGGTTACTACATGTATTCATACATGTGTATATACCTGTTTATGCACCGTCTTCCTGTAGTTGTAAATGTTGTCAGTTGTTTAAACTCTGTTCACTTTGAGCATTTTTGTTGATTCACTGCAACTTTGGTTTTTTTGCATAATTTAATATGCAGATACACTTGTGCTTGTTTGTGCAATTTGTTACTGCCTGTTTTTATTTGCACATGGACTTTGAGTTGTAGCCCTTTCCACTGTTGCATTATGTTGCGCACTGTATTGATTTGTTTCCTCACCACTGTTGTGAGCTGTGTTGTTATATTTTTCCTTGGTGCTTTCACATTCTCCATGTTGTACTCATGGGGTGACTGCAGTTCTTAGTTGCAGCCTGCCCTTGTGCTTGTGTGTGTGGTGCCCTCACCCTCCTCCTATTTTTGTAGTTGCATACTTGTTATGCATTTTTCATGTTTCATTGGTATTATTGCAGTGTATATGAGTTTGACTCATATTTATGCATTGCTAGGAGTTGCATTTCTGGTCAATCTTTGTACTTGTGTCACTGATGTCGGCTTGCCTTATTCATTTCTCAGTCGAACTTTGGTTCATTTTATAGTGTCATCCCCCATGTAATTTGCAGTTGCCCTTGCACACTTGTGGTGGCTGTAATTTTATTGCAGTTTGCCCTTGATTGTTGCCGTTGCGTTGAGTCACTGACTTGACCTCTTGCACTTTCGTTGTTTCAGTTTGATACTCATCCTTGACCTGTTGCACTGTTTCTGGTCATTCTTGTTGCCTCTTTTTGGTTGCAGTCTTGGCTTTGTTAGTTTGCATTGCATTAATACATTTGGATTTGTTTCCGAATTTCCTTGAGTTGAACCCAGTATTTTGGGTTTGACCTTGTGTTCGTTTGTGAATTTTCATTGTGTACCTGTCATCGTAGTGGCAGGGCAGTGCACGCAAGCGTGAACTGCAGCCACAAAGTATTCATTGTGTACATCGTCACTGTAGTGGCAAGGCAGTGCACGCAGGCGTGAACTGCAGCCACACGGTATGGCTTTTATGATATTCAATTTTGTTTTGATTTATTTATCTTTTGCATATTCCATATGCTGTAGTAGCGAGGCGGTGCACGCGTGCGTGTACTGCAGCCCTACTCAACTTAATATTTTAATTGATATTTCAATGGTTTGACCTATTTCGTTTATTCAATCCAATATTCTGAATTTCATTCTGATTTGGTTAAATTTGCTGATTTGTTGTTTAACACTGCTACGTGTTATATTTATCGTTATCTGATTTCTTTATTTAAGGATCGGATAGACGAAATTTATTGTGACTATCGTCTATTCATTATTTAATTATTATTGCTTCTGTGCACTAATAACTGAGTTTGAATTAGACTGACCCGAGTATTATTTTCTTTTGAATTTAATACTCGGGTCAGACCGAGTATTTCAGGTTGTAGATATTCTGCTTTGGGTTGCTGCTAGAGCTATGAAGTTCTTTCATATCTTTTGGAGTAGTCGTCGTCATTTGTAGTAGTCTGTATAATTGTATAGGAAGATATGTATTCATGTATATTATATACGTTAATGTACTTGTATATGTAACTTCCTGAGTCGACTGTTGTAGTTGTATCATATGTACCGTGTCAAATGTATTGTAACTGACATCAGTTATTGTATATATGAGACTTTCTGTTTTATCTATGTTCCGCATTATATTATCTGTGTTATTATTTATATTTACTGTTCTAAACTATTATGAACCATCGCAGTTCGTTTTATACTGGAATTGGGGAATTTCGATGGGAGAAAATAAATCAGAGATGAAAAATGAAATATATATACCACTCCTATCGAGATAACCAGTACTATTGTAAGGCCTAACTATTGATGGCCGCTCCTCAATAGCCTTATTCTCCGCGCTAGTTGACAGCACTACACCGTAGTGTTCTTGGCTAGCGTGGGTATAGAGGTGGGGCGTCACAATTTGCCTTTCTCTTTATATGCACCTTACATATTTTGATCATAAACTTACAGATTCAGATCTTCACTTATGTTAGTTCTATTCAGTTTGCCTTAGAATATTTATCCATTTTTTTATTGCTGAATTGATGTTCTTTTGAATTCAGATGGTAGATTTTGGATTTTATTGTTTTGCACCTCATTGTATCTCTCTTTCTCATACATAGATGTTTGCTTCATGGCTATCTTGATATCATCCGATTTTAATTCAATGATTTTTCTCAACAAATGTACCAAGTTTATAGTCTATATGTATAGGGTTCTTTGTAACAAGTTAATTTGAATTTTGTATTTAACTCTTCTTCCTCTGTTTTTTAGTTGATTTCATCAATGTGATTTCTGAATATTTCATACTTTATACTCCTATCCAACTAGCCCTTACTATATTTTTGTTTCTGGTCATAAAAAAAATTTCACATAAAAATAGAAATTTCATGGGATGTCTTTTTCCAAACCAGGAAGTGCTAAAATTGCAAATTATGTTTGGAGCGAATTATGTTTTGAAGAAAAAAAAATACTGATACTTTAATGACGTCTTAGAAAACGTTAACTACTTTGCTTAATTTTGGATCTCTCAAATTTTGACAAATCGTTAGCAGATATCTTCTCATTCATAGTTACATTGTTGGATCATGCATATCCTAAAAAAATTTCCATGTCCACTACGAACCTAGCCAATTAATTTTATCTTTAGATAGCTAATTTTTTCAATTGATCTCAGTCGAGCAAAAGTAACATAACATGTCAGTAAGAGGAGAATCATGAATTCAAAGGGTCAAAGATAAGTCCAAATGGAGAGCCACGGATTTGCTTAGCCATGGGGTAATTATTGTTTTCCAATTATGTTTTATAGGAGTTCTTTTAGATATTTTTTTTCCTTCCTTACTGTTATATTTGGTTGGTTCGTAAGATTATGCAAGGAGAATGTAGTTTTTGTGTGCATTCATGAATGATACAAGGAAAAATGATATTAGTTGTATTTTTTGATTTTTCTCGATATAAAATTTTCGGTGGAAATAAGTAAAGGAAATATTTAAATTGCTTTGATAAATCATTAATTTAAAACTTAGGCATGGTGAGCTTCATTCAAAGAAGTATAACTATTATTAGCTCTAAAGATGTTACTTTTTTTCATTCTCATGTACAATTCATATTGGTTATTAAACGTAAAGGATGACTTCGGTTTGAGAGTGTTGCCTTCAACTAATGCTAATAACCAAACCCCTAAATGAGTGGGTTGCAAACCAATTTTCATATTTGCACTCATTGAATCATATTTATTATAAAAATTTAAAGAATGTTAAGCGCTGAATCGATAAGATTAATAAAATTATCTAAAGATGGAGATATCCGAAAACTTTCCAATTTAATTGTCATGTATATTGTATATTTTTGTGTATGTCCATGTTGTCAAAGACTATATATAGTTCTTAACTAATACATCTTGATCCAGATTTCAATGCTCATCAGGATGAACCTTGACGTGGGAAATTGGTTTCCTAATTGTCATTCTTTCAATTTTTTTACTTCCACTCACATTATAAATTAACTGCAGCAAATATTGATAGCTTTGTGCAACATAAATTTATTACGCATTAACTGATGTTTATTTTGCATTTTCTACTATAAACAAATATTTATGTTATGTGGCGACTTTTAGGTTTGATTCATGATGAGTTAGGGATAACTTTAATATGGGTGTCTAACATTTATAAGATGCAAAAATATCAACGTATAGCTGCAAAAAAAAAAAGGATTTGCAAAAGTATGACTTAGTAAGATTACACAATGGAACTATTAAGCTAAATTATGATTGTCTATTTTTACACACACACAAACACACACGCACACACACACTTTTTTAGTGTTTAATTCTTGAAACGTTATTATAAAATTTGTAACAAACTATTTACCATAAAAAGGTAATGGATTAATTATAGAAAAATAATCTGAAACTAAAATACTATACAAAATTTAAGCCATGATATGATGGTGAAGTGGAGACCAAAATTCTTTTTTGATGACATGGCATTTTCCTGGTAGGACGATTAAAAAAATTCCTAAAACTAAAGTGATTGACAGATTTAAATCGTTGTTATATATGGTACTGAAAGAAGAGACATATTCTAAAATGGATAACATTGTTTAGTATGACTTTCCTTATTGAGATGATTGGTGTGCCATGAATTCAATACATTAGGATAGTTGGTATCAACAATAATACAGTAGGATAATGGGTATCAAGCAGGACTATAGCTTTGTATAAATGTTTTAACTGATTAACTATATCAACATCAATAGATACACGTAAGTCCATGAACATATGTTTCGTTTTTGAATGGTCGTCTACATGAGTGAAGTTAATGGATTATTTGAATGATGCTCGAATCTTACATTGTAAATTGAAGCACTTTAGGATGTTAAGGTTAATTATTATTTCACTTCCATAGCGCTCTAGATGGACTAAAATTAACTTGAACAAAGGTACCTTTACGCACATTTAATTCCTCTTCACGTTTATTATACTGCTATGTATTTATATTTTGTTTGATAATATTAAATTTATAAATATACGTAGCCCCAGAATGTTTGAATCAGATTTTAAACAACTTATACATTAGCAACACCAAACATACTAGGGTGCTTACCCAAACCATTTATTATGTCCACCAAGCATTGACATACCAAAACTCCAAGAAGGCTAGAAGTAGAACATAATACTTAGAATTTTTTTTTTGCAGATGGTATATGTGATGTCCCGAAAATTTGGGCAATATTTATTTAATAATTATTTTAAAATGTGATATATTGATTTAATAATCCAATTCAAACATAATTTTCTTTTGAAAATTTATAATTATTTTGTTGATAAATGATATTCTTTCGAAAATTTATAATAATAATTGAATTTGAGAATCTTATTGTTTTAAAATGTTAAAAAATATTTAAATGATAAAATTTCCTTTCTAAGTTGATTTAAAAATATTTTATTTATAATGTATATATATGTATACATTGTAAATAGGAGTTTTGATTTTAATTTTAAATTTAAATTTAATAAAGGATATTTTCAAATTTATAATATATATATGTGTATAATTTATGAATTGATTAAGTTAAATTGAAAATAGTATTGAAACTTTTTCATAAGTCAATTTATAAATCTATCTTGTATTTTTAAAAAAGGAAATTATAGTAAATATTTTGTTATAGATATATATAGTTAAAAATTGTATTCTATAATAAAGTTTATTTTGTTTTATCTTTATAATTATTTTGAAATAAATTTAGTTTATTTATATTAAAGTATAATATGTCGATTTGAAACTTTCGAATAAAATATAATTCAACATTATTCTTTTCTTTTTAAAAGTTTCTCTGGTGAAAATGGTTTTAAATAATTTTTAAAAATATTCAAGCAAATATTTAAATATGTAATGATAATTCATTTGCAATCATTTAAAGAATAAATATAAATAAACATATAAAACATCTTAAAATTAAATTAGAATTGGTTTTATCTTAAATTAACACATTAGTAAACAAAGACATTTATCTTTTTATTAAAACCTTACATGTGTTAACATTCATGTTTTTAAACTAGACGCTTGTAATTAATTTTCATATCCAAACAACAAGTGGCATACTAAAACATTATTGAATTAATTATTTTAGATAAATCTTAAAACAAATCTCTTTATTTCAAACACTTATCTTCTATAATGAATCAAAGTTCAGATTTAAAGAAAACTGAAATCCCATTTCACTCTAAAAAAAAATTCCACAACCCAAATCTATACTCTGTAAATATCAACTATTTGGATCTGCAAACTCAATGCATGTTTAAATCTGAAAACCCAAATTGCAAATTCTTTAAACCTGCAAATGAAAACCCAAATCTGGAAATTCTGTAACCTGCAAACAAAATGTCTTCAACCTATGAATTCAAATCTGCAATCTGTAAGATTAACTCAACAAAAATGAAAAGGGGAAGCATGCAGACCAAATCAACATCAAATGCAGTTTCTAGGCCTGCAAGCATCAGGTTATCACCATCTTCAATTACAAGCTCAGATTCAATCAGTGCAATGGAAATTCAGGCCCCTGGAAATGAATTGCATCTGGATGCTCTCTGTTTTCATTTTAAGGTGAGTAAATTTTTGTTTAAAAACAGTTTCTACTTTTAAAACTAAGCTAAAAAAATTTGCAGAGCCTAAAACTAATTCAAATGTCTTTCAAATAAGAAATTGTTAAACAATGGTAATTAAGAACTGATATGTTCTTTTTTTTTGTGAATGACCCAAATTTATATGTTGTTTAAAAGTTTATATGTTCATGAGATCTGATAGAATTGGGTTTATTTGTTGACTGTTGTATATACATACTTGAATATGCAGATAGGTGATGCAAATTCTACAGTCTTGCGACTGTTCTTATTAGGATTCTAAATACAAATACACTCTTTAAGCCTGAATTTTAGTTAGAATTTATTGTGTGAACATATTGTGTTTGTTCTGCATAGATTAGGTCTTTAAATTTTAATCTAGAAAAAAAATTAAAACCTGTTACTTGAGAAAATCAATAACAATAGTCAATAGTTACCAAAAGTAAAATTAGCAAACATCTTTAAATTATTCAAACAAGTTTTAAAAACTTTAATGCAGTTTAAAAAAAAGGATAATAAAACAAGCAACATGTTTTAAATTTTCTGTGTTGATAGTAGATAAGGACTGTACAGAATTTGGTATTTTGGGGGATATCAAATCATAAAATGAATTTTTGAATCTGGAATTCCTTCTGGAGGTTGAATGTTGACTGGAGAGAGTGGGAAAATAAGGGGGAAGTTGATCAGAGAGTTGAGGTGGTGACAGTGGGGTTTTCAGGTTGGCATGTTTGGGGTGAAGTTTTTTTTCCAGGTCGATGTTTTTAATTTTGCTTGATTCAAATTTTCAAGCTGCAGAGGGTATTGTTGGTGGATGTTATCAGTTCAAGGGGTGGATGGCTTCCTGGAGAAGTTGGTGAAGAGTGTTGGAAGTCGCCGGAGTAGTGCTGCATCTGAACAGTGGACAGTGGTCTCTGGTGATCTCTGAGTGTGCAGGTTTTGGTGACTCGAAGTCACTCCCGTGCAGTTGTTGTTGTGACTTGAAGATAGAAGGGTTTTGACTCGAAGTACCTGGTTGATAGTCTCGGGGTTGAGTACAGGTTGTAACCTGGGTGTTGTTTTTTTTTTAAATCTGGGAAATTCAATTTTTAAAAGGCTATGATTTAAATTCAAGTGAGAGTTTGAATTAAATTCAAGTAAGTTTATGAATTCAAAAGTTTAAAAATGATGAATTTAAATTTAAATAAGGTTTAAATTCAAATCTGAAATCAAGTGCGAATATAAGTTACAGGTTTATTTGAATTCCAGATTTTATTTAAACCAGTTTTTTTTTAAATCTGAAGGGAATTAAATTTTTAAAAAAACAAAGATTTAAATTCAGGTATAAGTTTGAATTTAAAGTTTAAAAATGAAACTTTTAAATTTTAAGCAAGATTTAAAATTTAGTTTTGAAATCAAGTTTTGAATGTGATTTCAGTTTTACTTTGAAATGAGTTTGAATTCAAAATAGTTTTGAAATTTTAAAAATTGGACAGAAAATGTTTTTAAGTAGAATTTAAATATGAATATGTTTTCAAATAAGGTTTAAATTTAAAGAATTCTTTCCTTTAAATAAAATTATGATATGTTTAACTTTAAATTGAAAAGTTAAATAATCTATCTATTTTCAATGTTTGATTTCTTAGTAAAATTTAGTAATATAGATTTTTAAACTTTTCTTATATAATAATGGTAGTTCTTTACCTTTTGGTTTATTAATTTATCTAAATTGAATAATGTTTATATGGTTAAACATTTTTCAATCTTAAATTTTTAAAGTGGAAGTTGAACTAGATTTTAGAAATGTATTATTTAAATACATTTTGAATATTAATTAAGTTATAAATAAGTAAATGAATTATTTTGGGAATAATTAAAAATTTACTTATTTATTTGATTTTAAATAATAACTTGAATTAATTTATAATTAGAAATGATTAATGAATAATTAATCTAAGATAATTTTCTCAAGTAAGGAATTAATAAAAATGTTGTTAATTATCTAAGGATAATTAAATAATTAATTAATGTAATTAATTTTGATGGATTAATTAGATTAATTAATTTAAGATAATCAATTGTAATTTGATAAGTATAATTACTTTATAAAAGTAATTAAGGTATTAATTACTTATTGTAATTAATTCTGATAATTTGCTTTGTTAAATTAATTAATTTAGTTTAATTAATTTAAGAAATAATTTAATAATTTAATGATAATAATTACTTGATGTAATTTATGGAGCAGGATTACTTAGAGAAGTAATAATTACTGGATTGTAATTATGGAAAGATGTTTTATTTTAATAAAGTAATTTGAATAATTACTTTTGTAATTAATCAAGGATTAATTAATGAAGATAATTAATTATTGGATAATTAATTTATTAATAAGTAATTAAGAGTAGTTAATTACTGGGTTTAAATATTAATCAAGGTGATTAATAATGGTATTTTAATTTTGGATTAATTACTAAATGTAATTAATGTTTAATTGAGTAATTAATTTAAATATTAATTAGAGATCATTAATTATTATAATTAATGATGTAATTAAGAATTGTTCAATTAATTAATTAAGTAATTAAGTGATAAATTAATTGTAATTAATTAAGGATAAATGTAATTAATTATAGTTAATTAATAAAGGAAGTAATTAAATGTTAATTACTTATGATTAAGGTTAATTAATTTTATGGAATTAATTTAAGACTAATTACTTATTGTAATTAGTGAATGATTAATCATAGATGTTTAATCAAGTTAAATACTTAGTGAATGATTAATTAACTAGGTTGATTAATCAATAGAATTATAAGTAGGATTTATAGGTGAATAATTAATTTAATTTATTTTAAATTAATTAGGATAGAAGTAATTAATTTAATTCATTTTAAATTAATTATAAATGATGGATAATATATCATTGCTTATGGATGATATTTCTATGGATGGTTATGATCTCAGAAATGAGATGAGTAGTATCTATAGGATATGGATGCTTAGTTATAGTATGATGGATTATTTTGGTTGTGATGATTGACTGTTGTGATGATTATCTGTTGTGATAATGTTATGGGTTATCTATTATGACAAATGTAGTTTATCTATCTGTATGAAATAGATAAAAATAAAATGAGTTAATTGTTTAAAACCCTTAAGTATAACTTGGACATTAAAATGGCGTTTGGTTTTGGTGAGACCGGGATCGGGTTTCTATATTTGGATATCCGAAAACCACATCGATTCTAATTAAACGTTAGGTCGTTAATCCAAATGGAGCAAGTGAAGACTCGAGGTGTAAGGGCTATACGTCAGTATAACTCTGAGGGTGATTCCGTAATGAGTTTGACGGAATAGTGCTTATAGATTCGAGATGGTGGTTTAGAGTGCAAGGGTTATCGTCGTTAACTCTGAGGGTGATTCCAAAATGAGTGTAACGAGATAATGCCTTCGGTTTCGTTCGAACCCGGAACGAACTTGTATGGATTGAATGCTTTCAAAACATCGTCAGGTAGACGATGAGCATTCTAAGATTTATATGTCCTATAAAGTTAATCGTAACCTTAAGCCTCATCAACCGGGAATGGCTAAAACAGGGGAGGTGCAGCAAGGCTTCGTGGGTAGCCCCACTTAAGAGTGAGATTTACCCCTGTCTAGAGGTCCCTTTTATTTCGGCTGTGTGGACGGTTGAGAGCTCCAACTGTCGGGGTGGTCTTGTTCGGAACTATTCAGTAAGGAATGGGTCCGGCCTTGTGTTGCAGGGGATTGGGAGTAATCCTCGGTACGGTGATCTAGGCCACGTACTGTGACGGGCCGTACCCTGGTAGCCCTGCCATTGATGGAATCCAAAATCCAATAAGTGCCTGTACGGTTTTGATTGTGCCCAACTATGTTGGAACATGAGATGTAAGCATTCCAGCTATTTCTGTATTTTATTTTGAAAACCCTAGACACTATTATAATACCATTGGATTTCCTATCAAATGTTTTGGTTAGCGTAAGGTAAAAACTTTTCCATGTTTATGTGTAGGAAGTCTTACGTGATACCTTTTGTTTTCAAAGAATTTTCTAAAAGTTAAGCAACTTTTAAACTGTTTACTCACACCAGACCCCTGTCTGACCCGAGTGTTTATTTTCTGTTTTATTAAACTCTTGGGTACTCATATTAGTATGAGTAGTCAAGTGATTCAGGATTGCTTTGACGAGTCTGGAGGAGATAATGGAGCAGGAGGCTTCAGCGTGTAGATATATATAGTGGTTCCGCTGTCTTTGAGTTGTATCTGTTTCTCTGATGTATTTAATTGTAATAGACAAATGTTTATAACGGTCTAGTTTGTGTTGTTTTGGCTGTAAAACTCTGATGTATATGATACTATGTAAAGTATTATGTGATATAATATAATTTATTCATTCCGCTGTGAGATTCTGATGTTGTCTGTTTCTTTCTTTCCTTTCTTTTCTCTTTTCTATCCCTTTCTTTCTTCTTAGCGACGCGACTTCCTGGAGTATGGAAGTTGGGTCGTTACAACGTGGTATCACAGCATTAGGTTGAGTGAATGCCTAGGCTCTGTAGTGGTGTCTTTCTTGAGAGAGCGTATTTGTAATTTTAAATATAAACATATTTAATTCTACCTATCTGTTGGGCTACCTGTTTAGGTTTTTCAATATAAGTAATAAAGGTAGATAGGGTAGTTTTGTGTGTAACACAACTACCAATGGTAGGAGTCTGAGTGTTTGAGCTTGGAAGTGATCTGCTAGGGCAGTGTTGGGCATCTTGAGTAGTTTGGCAGTTTGGTGTGAAGGATTTTTCTGGTCTCTGAAGGAAAATCTTTTCAAGATTCGGAGTGTATCTTTGGATTTTAAGCTTGATTTCACTCGTGTGAATGGATTTTCTTGAGTCTGGATCAGTTTGGAGTACTGAAGCCAGTAATGGTATTTTGGCAACCTTAGGAAGGAGTTCTGTCTGTATTTGAGTTGAGACTCAGTTTGGCTGAGTGCTTTGTGCTTGGTTTGAAGTCGAGTTTCCTGAGGGATATCCGTCTTCTGAAGGCTCTATTGTGGAAGTGGCTGGTGTAGTTTTGAGGTTCAATGAGCTTTTGGGTAAGGAAGTTTTTGGCAGCAGTAGCAGCAGTGAGTGGCCTGTTTCTTCGATGGTTCTGAAGTCTCCGTGAATCTTTTGTCTGTAGGCCGGGCAGATGGTGAAGCTTATCCATTTCTTCTGGAAGCTCAGCTGGGTGTGATGTTTGTGGTTGAAGGTGGACCACTAGTTTCCCTTTTTGATTTGAAGGCTTTGGCTGTTCTGATTATTTAAGAGAGAACGATTTCTTGGAATCTGAACTGAGTAGAATCGCAAAAGTGACTTGCGATGATCCGGAACTTTTCTGAGTAACCTTTGTTTGGATTGAAGCATCTCTAGAAGATGTTTGAGTTATCAAAGTGGTTTGATATTTTCTGGATGTTTTCGAAGGAGTTAAGTTTTGCATCTACATCAGGAGATTGAGTTCTGTTTCGACTTGATTTTTGGAGATTTTATAGAATTTGATGAACAATGTTTTCCAGAGTAAGTTGATCAAGTTTGTACCTGTGTTCATCAACAGCATTCTCAAATCAGAGTTGCGCAGTGGAAGCATGGTGGCAGCTATTTCAGGATAGAAGCAACACCCGATTCATTGGGGATTTGTGTTTTGTCTTGGATCAGAGGATTTCTACGAAAAAATTCACTTTAATCTGGAGACTTGGATGTCTTGTGCATCTGTTCTGTTTTCCGAATAAGTGTAGTTTATCTGAAGTCTTCTGATATCTGTAGTAGAGTTTGTGTGGTGGATTGGATTGATCTAGAAGGCTGAAGGCAGCCCAGGATTGACATGAGGGATTTGTGGATAAGAGATTCGATCCTTCTGTTTTCTCTCAAAGGTTAAGTGATTGATCTACAGGATTGGATTGCCAGTTTGGATAACTGGGATTCGATGAATTTCACGTATCTCTGAGGGAATACGTGTATGATCTATCTCTGGTTGTGGAACCAGCAGTTCTGGAGTTTTGATTATTGAGTCAGACTCGTTTGTAGTCTGATATCTTGTCTAGTGTTATAGATATAGTTGTATAGGAGTTTTGGTAGCTTCATAGGTATTGATTGTTTGGATTCTCTAGAGCGAGTATCCCAGTATATATATATATACTTGGGGAAACTCGATAAAATTTTATTCAGAATTTATCTGGATAATTAGGTTTGTTTGATTGGTTGAATTGGTTGTTTTGATTGTTATCATGTGTTTGATATATGCCTGTGTTTTAATAAAATCTTTAATGAGATTATTAAATTACCTTTGCTTTTAAATTTCAGGGACGAAATTCTTTTAAGGGGGGAGCAATGTGATGTCCCGGAAATTTGGTCAATATTTATTTAATAATTTCATTAATAATTATTTTAAAATGTGATATATTGATTTAATAATCCAATTCAAACATAATTTTCTTTTGAAAATTTATAATTATTTTGTTGATAAATAATATTCTTTTGAAAAATTATAATAATAATTGAATTTGAAAATCTTATTGTTTTAAAATGTTAAAAATATTTAAATGATAAAATTTCCTTTCTAAGTTGATTTAAAAATATTTTATTTATAATGTATATATATGTATACATTGTAAATAGGAGTTTTGATTTTAATTTGAAATTTAAATTTAATAAAGGATATTTTCAAATTTATAATATATATATGTGTATAATTTATGAATTGATTAAGTTAAATTGAAAATAGTATTGAAACTTTTTCATAAGTCAATTTATAAATCTATCTTGTATTTTTAAAAAAGGAAATTATAGTAAATATTTTGTTATAGATATATATAGTTAAAAATTGTATTCTATAATAAAGTTTATTTTGTTTTATCTTTAAAATTGTTTTGAAATAAATTTAGTTTATTTATATTAAAGTATAATATGTCGATTTGAAACTTTTGAATAAAATATAATTCAACATTATTCTTTTCTTTTTAAAAGTTTCTCTTGTGAAAATGGTTTTAAATAATTTTTAAAAATATTCAAGCAAATATTTAAATATGTAAAGATAATTCATTTGCAATCATTTAAAGAATAAATATAAACAAACATATAAAACATCTTAAAATTAAATTAGAATTGGTTTTATCTTAAATTAAAACATTAGTAAACAAAGACATTTATCTTTTTATTAAAATCTTACATGTGTTAACATTCATGTTTTTAAACTAGACACTTGTAGTTAATTTTCATATCCAAACAACAAGTGGCATACTAAAACATTATTGAATCAATTATTTTAGATAAATCTTAAAACAAATCTCTTTATTTCAAACACTTATCTTCTATAATGAATCAAAGTTCAGATTTAAAGAAAACTGAAATCCCATTTCACTCAAAAAAAAAATTCCACAACCCAAATCTATACTCTGTAAATATCAACTATTTAGATCTACAAACTCAATGCATGTTTAAATCTGAAAACCGAAATTGCAAATTCTTTAAGCCTGCAAATGAAAACCCAAATCTGGAAATTCTGTAACACGCAAACAAAATGTCTTCAACCTGTGAATTCAAATATGCAATCTGTAAGATTAACTCAACAAAAATGAAAAGGGGAAGCATGCAGACCAAATTAACATCAAATGCAGTTTCTAGGCCTGCAAGCATCAGGTTATCACCATCTTCAATTATAAGCTCAGATTCAATCAGTGCAATGGAAATTCAAGCCCCTGGAAATGAATTGCATCTGGATGCTCTCTGTTTTCATTTTAAGGTGAGTAAATTTTTGTTTAAAAACAGTTTCTACTTTTAAAACTAAGCTAACAAAATTTGCAGAGCCTAAAACTAATTCAAATGTCTTTCAAATAAGAAATTGTTAAACAGTGGTAATTAAGAACTAATCTGTTCTTTTTTTTTTGTGAATGACCCAAATTTATATGTTGTTTAAAATTTTATATGTTCATGAGATCTGATAGAATTGGGTTTATTTGTTGACTGTTGTATTATGCCTGCATACATACTTGAATATGCAGATAGGTGACGCAAATTCTACAGTCTTGCAACTGTTCTTATTAGGATTCTAAATACAAATACACTCTTTAAGCCTGAATTCTTGTTAGAATTTATTGTGTGAACATATTGTGTTTGTTCTGCATAGATTAGGTCTGTAAATTTTAATTTAGAAAAAAAATTAAAACCTGTCACTTGAGAAAATCAATAACAGTAGTCAATAGTTACCAAAAGTAAAATTATCAAACATCTTTAAATTATTCAAACAAGTTTTAAAAACTTTAATGCATGTTTAAAAACAAGGATAATAAAAAAAGCAACAAGTTTTAAATTTTCTGTGTTGATAGTAGATAAGGACTGTACAGAATTTGGTATTTTGGGGGATATCAAATCATAAAATGAATGTTGGAATCTGGAATTCCTTCTGGAGGTTGAATGTTGACTGGAGAGAGAGGGAAAATAAGGGGGAAGTTGATCAGAGAGTTGAGGTCGTGACAGTGGGGTTTTCAGGTTAGCATGTTTGGGGTGAAGTTTTTTTTCCAGGTTGATGTTTTTAATTTTGCTTGATTCAAATTTTCAAGCTACAGAGGGTATTGTTGGTGGATGTTATCAGTTCAAGGGGTGGATGGCTTCCTGGAGAAGTTGGTGAAGAGTGTTGGAAGTCGCTGGAGTAGTGCTGCATCTGAACAGTGGACAGTGGTCTCTGGTGATCTCTGAGTGTGCAGGTTTTGGTGACTCGAAGTCACTCCCGTGCAGTTGTTGTTGTGACTCGAAGATAGAAGGGTTTTGACTCGAAGTACTTGGTTGATAGTCTCGGGGTTGAGTACAGGTTGTAACCTGGGTGTTGTTTTTTAAAAAATTATGGGAAATTCAATTTTTAAAAGGCTATGATTTAAATTCAAGTGAGAGTTTGAATTAAATTCAAGTAAGTTTATGAATTCAAAAGTTTAAAAATGATGAATTCAAATTTAGATAAGGTTTAAATTCAAATCTGAAATCAAGTGTGAATATAAGTTACAGGTTTATTTGAATTCCAGATTTTATTTAAACCAGTTTTTTTTTTAAAAAAATCTGAAGGGAATTAAATTTTTAAAAAAACAAAGATTTAAATTCAGGTATAAGTTTGAATTCAAAGTTTAAAAATGAAACTTTTAAATTTTAAGCAAGATTTAAAATTTAGTTTTGAAATCAAGTTTTGAATGTGATTTCAGTTTTACTTTGAAATGAGTTTGAATTCAAAATAGTTTTGAAATTTTAAAAATTGGACAGAAAATGTGTTTAAGTAGAATTTAAATATGAATATGTTTTCAAATAAGGTTTAAATTTAAAGAAGTCTTTCCTTTAAATAAAATTATGATATGTTTAACTTTAAATTGAAAAGTTAAATAATCTATCTATTTTCAATGTTTGATTTCTTAGTAAAATTTAGTAATATCGATTTTTAAACTTTTCTTATATAATAATGGTAGTTCTTTACCTTTTGGTTTATTAATTTATTTAAATTGAATAATGTTTATATGGTTAAACATTTTTAATCTTAAATTTTTAAAGTGGAAGTTGAACTAGATTTTAGAAATGTATTATTTAAATACATTTTGAATATTAATTAAGTTATAAATAAGTAAATGAATTATTTTGGGAATAATTAAAAATTTACTTATTTATTTGATTTTAAATAATAACTTGAATTAATTTATAACTAGAAATGATTAATGAATAATTAACCTAAGATAATTTTGTCAAGTAAGGAATTAATAAAAATATTGTTAATTATCTAAGGATAATTAAATAATTAATAAATGTAATTAATTTTGACGGATTAATTAGATTAATTAATTTAAGATAATCAATTGTAATTTGATAAGTATAATTACTTTATAAAAGTAATTAAGGTATTAATTACTTATTGTAATTAATTCTGATAATGTGCTTTGTTAAATTAATTAATTTAGTTTAATTAATTTAAGAAATAATTTAATAATTTAATGATAATAATTACTTGATGTAATTTATGGAGCAGGATTACTTAGAGAAGTAATAATTACTGGATTGTAATTATGGAAAGATGTTTTATTTTAATAAAGTAATTTGAATAATTACTTTTGTAATTAATCAAGGATTAATTAATGAAGATAATTAATTATTGGATAATTAATTTATTAATAAGTAATTAAGAGTAGTTAATTACTGGGTTTAAATATTAATCAAGGTGATTAATAATTGTATTTTAGTTTTGGATTAATTACTAAATGTAATTAATGTTTAATTGAGTAATTAATTTAAATATTAATAGAGATCATTAATTATTATAATTAATGATGTAATTAAGAATTGTTCAATTAATTAATTAAATAATTAAGTGATTAATTAATTGTAATTAATTAAGGATAAATGTAATTAATTATAGTTAATTAATAAAGGAAGCAATTAAATGTTAATTACTTATGATTAAGGTTAATTAATTTTATGGAATTAATTTAAGACTAATTACTTATTGTAATTAGTGAATGATTAATCATAGATGTTTAATCAAGTTAAATACTTAGTGAATGATTAATTAACTAGGTTGATTAATCAATAGAATTATACGTAGGATTTATAGGTGAATAATTAATTTAATTTATTTTAAATTAATTAGGATAGAAGTAATTAATTTAATTCATTTTAAATTAATTATAAATGATGGATAATATATCATTGCTTATGGATGATATTTCTATGGATGGTTATGATCTCAGAAATGAGATGAGTAGTATCTATAGGATATGGATGCTTAGTTATAGTATGATGGATTATTTTGGTTGTGATGATTGACTGTTGTGATGATTATCTGTTGTGATAATGTTATGGGTTATCTATTATGACAAATGTAGTTTATCTATCTGTGTGAAATAGATAAAAATAAAATGAGTTAATTGTTTAAAACCCTTAAGTATAACTTGGACATTAAAATGGCGTTTGGTTTTGGTGAGACCGGGATCGGGTTTCTATATTTGGATATCCGAAAACCACATCGATTCTAATTAAACGTTAGGTCGTTAATCCAAGTGGAGCAAGTGAAAATTCGAGGTGTAAGGGCTATACGTCAGTATAACTCTGAGGGTGATTCCGTAATGAGTTTGACGGAATAGTGCTTATAGATTCGAGATGGTGGTTTAGAGTGCAAGGGTTATCGTCGTTAACTCTGAGGGTGATTCCAAAATGAGTGTAACGAGATAATGCCTTCGGTTTCGTCCGGGAACGAACTTGTATGGATTGAATGCTTTCAGAACATCATCAGGTGGACGATGAGCATTCTAAGATTTATATGTCCTATAAAGGTAATCGTAACCTCAAGCCTCATCAACCCGGAATGGCTAAAACAGGGGAGGTGCAGCAAGGCTTCGTGGGTAGCCCCCACTTGAGAGTGAGATTTACCCCTTTCTAGAGGTCCCTTTTATTTCGGCTGTGTGGACGGTTGAGAGCTCCAACTGTCGGGGTGGTCTTGTTCGGAACTATTCAGTAAGAAATGGGTCCGGCCTTGTGTTGCAGGGGATTGGGAGTAATCCTCGATACGGTGATCTAGGCCACGTACCGTGACGGGCCGTACCCCAGTAGCCCTGCCATTGATGGAATCCAAAATCCAATAAGTGCATGTACGGTTATGATTGTGCCCAACTATGTTGGAACGTGAGATGTAAGCATTCCAGCTATTTCTGTATTTTATTTTGAAAACCCTAGACACTATTATAATACCATTGGATTTCCTATCAAATGTTTTGGTTAGCGTATGGTAAAAACTTTTCCATGTTTATGTGTGGGAAGTCTTACGTTATACCTTTTGTTTTCAAAGAATTTTCTAAAAGTTAAGCAACTTTTAAACTGTTTACTCACACCAGACCCCTGTCTGACCCGAGTGTTTATTTTCTGTTTTATTAAACTCTTGGGTACTCATATTACGTATGAGTAGTCAAGTGATTCAGGATTGCTTTGACGAGTCTGGAGGAGATAATGGAGCAGGAGGCTTCAGCGTGTGGATATATATAGTGGTTCTGCTGTCTTTGAGTTGTATCTGTTTCTCTGATGTATTTAATTTTAATTGCTAGACAGATGTTTATAACGGTCTAGTTTGTGTTGTTTTGGCTATAAATCTCTGATGTATATGATACTATGTAAAGTATTATGTGATATAATATAATTTATTCATTCCGCTGTGAGATTCTGATGTTGTCTGTTTCTTTCTTTCCTTTCTTTTCTCTTTTCTATCCCTTTCTTTCTTCTTAGCGATGCGACTTCCTGGAGTATGAAAGTTGGGTCGTTACAGTATAATTATACAAAATGTAGTGGAAATGCATGACTCTTTAATTCCTTGTGATCCTTCCATATAACTAATTTGCTTAATCACGTCACATCTACTATCATGTGTTACATTTTATGAAATCAGTCTTAAACTAATATCATTGTAATTCTACTACAAGTGCAAAAGTCTAATAATAAAGGTGTGTAACTTTGATACATGTATGTATACACACACATGCATGTATATATGTTTGTATGTATATGTATGTATGTATGTACGTACGTATAAAATCCAAAATTGTTACCAAGGTTGGCTGCTTGAAGTTGTGAATATCTTAACATACCCTCTACGAAACAAGAAAAAATAATAGTCAGGAAGCACCTTTGTTTTTTCATGCAAGTAAATGAATATTTTGACAAATTTTTTTGATTACGATCCATATTTTCTATGTAATCCTTTCCTAATGATGTAGTTTTGGATCCTATTTTCATTATATTACAACGCAGTGTTTCAGTGATTATTGACTGTTACTGACCACATAAGGATGATGTACCACGAAGGTTATTGAACATGATGTGTTATCATCTAGGACTCATGTAAACCAAACATTATCTATTAAAGCTTTTAACCATTGTTACATCTAACCACGAAAATCATAAATGTACGATATTATTTTTCCTTATTAGTCATTCCAACCACGATTTATACAACACACAACTGCAAATAATCTGTTCAAGTACTTATACAATAACAAGTTTAGAATATGGAATTGTGTCCTACAAAAATTGATATATAATTTTTCGTTAAATATATTAATATAGAAGAGTCCGTGTGCGCGTAGCACGGGTTCGATATATATATATATATATATATATATATATATATATATATATATATATATATATATATATATACATATACATATACATATACATATACATATACATATATATATATACACGAGCTAGATTATAGATCCTAACAGCAATGTACTTGGCTGTCGGAGAATGGAGATATGCAATTCGTTGGGATGGTGAAGTAGTGAATCAAAGGGCGTTTGCTTGATGATGTGACCCGGACAACTGAGGCTGATTGCATGGTGTGCAGATTGCATGGTGATAGCATATTGAATATCTGAGGCGCTACTAATGCTGCAGTGGGTGCTTGACTGAAAAGCGAGCGAGCTTGACTAAAAGCAGGCTAAACTGAAACAACAACAAGTTTTGTTAAGCAAGGCATAGGTCGAGTGGCCTATCCGGGAAGTCTTGAATTGTAACTTTCTTGGTTAAGATACAGATCCCTGTTATGTGTTTTAACATGTTGTTGAAGCAAGTTAGTGAAACTGGAGCTGCACGTATTGGAACGTGCAAGGTGCAGAGAGTCACTGAAATAGAACCGAAATATAATATGTGTTGTAGTAGCTGAAGCGTGCACTGTGAGGAGTGTCACTGAAGTAGAATTGAAGGACGCATAGAATGTGGGGTAACAGCTGAAGTATGCATGGTGGAGAGGGTCGTTATTGTTTGTTTTATACTGGGAATTATTATATTGAACCTTGAGTTGTTTGTAATTGCACTCTCATGATGTCTTTAATATATGATTTCTTATGAGAAAATGATTTGAATTTTTACTACCTGCGTCTGAACGCTAATTATGGTCCCATCTTCCAATCTAAAAATTAGTGCGAACTAATTTTTGATAATAACCTTGATAATTAATAGCGAATAATGTTATTACGTTATTTACCAGAAACCATGTTCCCATTTATATTATTAGCTTCTTGATTTTTGACGTTTGCAAAAAAAAATTTAGATAGAAATATATATAACTTATTGCTAAATTGAAGTTTATGAATTTTTATAGGATGTTGTTGTCCTATAGCCACAATGCTTAATGGTTGAACTACATGATTCCTTAGACAAATTTGAGTTTCCTGTCCTAATATATGGTTACTAAAAGGATTTAGTTTAAACCAACACTTCTTTGTACTATTGCTTTGAAAGCGTCAAGATAAAACCTTTAAAATATTTATTAAGGTATTAAAACTGCAGGCAATCTTCTTTATTTGCCAAAGTTTGCTCTACCAAAAAATTATTAAGTTCACTTGTTATCACACTGCTGTCATAAAGACGGAGAGCTATATAATTGCTAGCACCATTGTCCCAGTGGTTAAGTGATTCGATTTTGGTCTGAGAGGTCGCAAGTTCAAAACTTGCGTAGCGTGGTTCGAACATATGCTGACATGTGACTTATGTCATGTTTCACCATAGTGCATTTGCTGCTTTTTTTCCTGTTGACGAGTCTGCTTTGCCCTTTTAACTCTTTTGCCTACATATGTGTTTAAGAGCATTCAGTTCTATCACTACATTGACTTGATAAGGAGTGTGTATTAATTTTAATGCTTATATTTAATATTGTAATTATGTTTCTAATTTCTTTCTGTAAATAGTATATTTGCTTATTTTTTCAAATAATTTAATTTTCTAGTTGCACCAAAACAATTTTTTTCATACTCATGTGCGAAGCACGGGCTCGCACTAGTTGATAACAAAACCCAAAAGAAAACACCCTTTCCTTTTTACTTTTCTCCCCTACTACTTTATTATCCTCTCATTTCTTTCAATTCTTTTTGTCTTATAACCTTGCCTGTTACATCTTGGTTATGAAAATAACTCGCCAAAACATTGTTCCAACCTATTTCCTCAACCAATGACGCACCCAGTTGCTTACAATCCTGGATCGCCATCTCCTATGTCACGCCGTCGCCTGAAAACTATCGAGCACAACTCCTTCGCACGCGCATTTAGTCGCACATTCTACTTGGCCACACATCACCCACGTTGCCTACTCAGTAAAGGCGTCCACGCCTTCTTCCCATCAATCACATACGCTGTGACGACCCGAAATTTTTGTATATTTGAAATTGGAATATTTAATTGATTTTAAATATTCAGAGGTAAAATTTTAACTTGAATTTCAAATATTCATATTTGTTTAAACAAGTAATTATTGAATTAAATAGTTTGGAGTTGGATAAAATATTGAATCTGGAATTTTAAGCTGGTTAAAAATAATTTGAAAGCCTATAAAATTTATATTGATAATACTGAAGATAATAGAAGTGTTAAAATTGAATTTAACTGTGATTTGTTCAGTTTGAAATTTGTATCGTTTTAAATTGAATTTAAAAATAGTCTTTCGAAGCTCAGTCTCGGAATTCGACGAAACCAGTTCCATTGGATCCGTAATATTGTATTATTATCGGATTACAATTTTCGTAGTGTTTGGAGTTGTTGTGTGAGCATACGATATATAAACGCGTTGAAAATTTATATCGAATTCAATATAATAACTGGGTCCAAAAAAAAAAGCAATCTTCTCCATACGAGCGAGTTAGGACTCGAAACCTTTACCATCGTGTTCAGAATATGGGTATAACATTATATACGTCTAGCGGCACGCCTCGATAGGATGTCAAGATTTTGAGCTGCGAATTCTGTACGAGATAAATTTATTTTTTAAAATTAAGTATACATATATTTATATATTAGTCAGCTTTCGGCCGTATTTTTCTTCACATCACCGTTTCTTTTCCATCAAATCTTGTCTCCTCATTCCTTCTTCAATATGCAAGATATCTCTTGCTACTTCCTTCGTTTAAATCACTTAGCAAAGCGAATCTAAGAAGAAAACAAAACGAAATCTCAAAAGAAAATAAAATGGAGTCCCTCTTCACAGTTTTATTCGAACGAAAAAAAAGGGGATAGCTCGTATTCATCTCAATAAGATTTCCCCTCTTTCAATTCAAATTTATTTTCAACTAAAAAAAAAGAAACAGAGGAAGGAAATCGCGCTCGAGTTGTCAGAAGGAGTCTCCGCTAGCTAGAGGCGAAGTAAGGCTCGATTCGAGCGACGTGAGGGGGGAATAGAGTGGGGAGCTACAGTTGTCGAAGTCTATTGTCCAGTTCTTGGACCGTGTGCAGGCGCGAGCACGTGAGGTGGTATCGTGAAGGCGAATTTGGGATCGCGAGGGCAGGGAAACGGTGCGATGTGGGTTCGTCGTCTGAGTTTTGGAATCGAAGGGACGTAAGGGGGGGAACTCGTCATCGATCTAGGGCAGTAAGGGTCGTTGTGCTCGGTCGCGTGAGGTAGAAGTCTTGTTTTTATTCATATTTATGCAAAAAAAATTTATTTAATGTATAGATACAATACTGAGAACGGAAAAGAAAAAAAAAGTAGATATGTATATGCAGTTTTTTTTATTTTAAGTGTAATAAAATATATGTATGTATAAATATATATAGGGTAGAAATATGTGAAGCTAACAGTAAAAAGCAGAGAATTATTTGAATATATATATAGTAAGCAGGAAATTTATTTTTATTTACTGAAAAATTATTCAGGAGATTAATTTGTTTAATTTATTTTTAAAAGGACGCGCAGAGAAGTATATTTCCCTGGATAGCCAAATACGTTTCAAAGTAAAAAATTTAAATATAAGATAAAGTTTTAATGTTGCTTTTTTTGAGAGGCAAACCATATTTTATAAATTTATTTTGTTAAGTGTTTAAATTCTAAGGTAAGTAAGTATTTGTTTCAAAACTATTATCGTATCTAAAGGTGATTTAGTAATTTTGTTTCAAAAATAAAACCTAGCTTATATTTTATAAAATAGTCCTATTTAGGTATTTCTAAAGTATTATTCTTTATTAAGTTTAAAAAGTTGTTTTTTCTAAATTTAAATGTAAAAAGTATATCTTTAAATAGAGTGTTTTTAAATTATTTTAAAATGCATATCTAAAGTATATTTTTATAGTGTTTTAAAATTATTTTAAAATCTTAAGTGTTGTACTTGACGATCTCAAGGGAAATAGAAAGGTTAGGAAATTTATTTCCGTAAAGAAAGATGTGTAAACTGTTTCAAAGGGATTTGAAAATGGAATTTATATCTGGTAAAGATATTTTTGAGATAAATAAATAATTTGGGAAATTATTTATTGTTTGATGGATGTTTGTGAATATAAATTGATAGTTAAATCACCAACTATCAATATTGGCCAAATGCATTGATCGTTTCGAAGAGACCGGGATCGAGATTTATTTCTCGAAAACCACTTTGATCCGGTTTGTACGTTTCGTGAAACGTGTTCGGAGTCGAAGATGAAGCAGTGAAGTGCAAGGGATAATCGCTACTAATCCTGAGGATATTTGCAAAAAGGATGTAGTAGGAGTAGTGCCTTCGGTTCCGTTCGGACCCGGGACGGACTTGTATGGACGAATGCTTGCGAAAACATCGTCAGGTGGACGATGGGCATTCTAAGGAATATGTTCTTAAAAAGGTAACGCTTAGCCTCAAGCCTCATCAAATGGGAATGACTGAAAATCAGGGGTTATGCAGCAAGGCTAGGTGGGTAGCACCCAAGCAGGGTGAGGTCATTCCAGTCTAGATGTCCCTTTTTATTTCGGCTTAGTGGTGCGGTTGCTGATCCCAACCGCGGGGTAATCTCACTCGGGATTATCCAGTAAGGGATAGTCCCGGCCTTGTGTTGCAGGGGAGCGGGCGTACTCCTCGGTACGGTGATCTAGGCCCCGTACTGTGACAGGTGGTACCCCAGTGCCTAGTCATTAGTTGGAAATCCATTCTCCCTACGAGCCTTGTACGAGTTTTGTT
This sequence comes from Allium cepa, assembly GCA_030765085.1. Lineage (NCBI taxonomy): Eukaryota > Viridiplantae > Streptophyta > Magnoliopsida > Asparagales > Amaryllidaceae > Allium > Allium cepa. The sequence goes on along the minus strand of CM060939.1, from coordinate 756,902,276 downwards.
TGTATTACCCACTCTGTGGCTAGTAGCTGGAATTTAATAATGTAACAATTTCGGCTATTTTATAAGTATTTGTATATAGACCGTATTATAATATCAGAGGATTTTTATAAAAAATTGTTTTAGCTATCGTAAGGTAAAAACCCGACATGTTTATTTTTGGCGTGGTCTTACGAGATGATTTTGTTTTTCAAAGGATTTTTGAAACTTTAATAATCAATTAGGTGTGATTTTCTCACGCTGGTATTCCAGACTGACTCGGGTGTTATTTGACTGTAATGCTCGGGTCAGACCGAGTATTATAAGGAGGTGCTGTGGAGCTCATGTGACGAGCAGGATGGCGATACGTACTCCGTACTTGTGTGTGTACACACACACACACACACATTCCACTGTGTTGAGTTATTGTGTACCCATTTGTATGATATTGGTGTTGAGCTGTGATTGATGTAATATATAAACACAGATATAATTGATTGAGTAAAGATTATTTATTATCTATTATATTTTATTCCGCTGCGATGGATAGATTCTGATGTTGATTTTCTATTTTCTTCTTCTACCTCTTCTTCTTTAACACTAATGTATCGATTTTATGGTATGGGAAATCGGGATGTTACATTTTGGTATCAAAGCGAAGGCTGGCGATAACCTTGGCTCTGGTAGGAACTACTCATTGAAATAGAGTCAATAGTACTCTAGAATGAGTTTGAGTGTATTAATAAATATGAGCGCGTATTTGTTAGTGAATATAAAATGGTTTTATATTGGGTTGATTGGTTTATTTAGTTGTTTATGGATTCTGGTCGATGCGTGGGACGCCACAACATTGATAGGGATCTCTAAACACTTGGATAGAACAATTCGACACGGTATTGTTTTAAAGTAGGGTAAATGAAATAATTTTACCCAAATTACTTTAGTATATAAAGAAAAGTTTTGTAATCTATTTTAGTTAATGTATATTGTTGTTTGGATGTTAGAAGTGGTAATATGGAATTATTATCATCATTATATGGAAACGTAACTAGGAATTGAAATTTATAACCAAAGTGAAGAATAAAATTTTATAACAAAATAAAATTTGAAAATATAGATTACAAATGTAATTTATAAAATTGAAATAAATTTTATATACAAATGAGATTGTAATTTGAAATAGAATTCCAGAGTAATGTTTGAATATGAATTGGATGGGTTGAAAATTTGGAATTTTGGGAAAGAATTTAAAGTCCCTTTGGATTTGAAAATGGTTCTCAAAGGTTTTGGAGAAATAATGGTGGTATTATTTGAAAAATATTTTTGAATTGGATTTGAAGCCTGGTGAGATTTGGGATTTAAAAATATTTGAAGGGATTTTAAAGGGATAAGAGCATTAAACTCTTTTCGGTCACTGGAAAATAATTCGCTGGTGATCGCGACATCATCGGTGTTCATTTTCGAGTTTCCAAGAGAGAGATTACTACCAAATTGTTTTAAATGGAAATTGTTTGCAAAACTGGATTTGGTTTTTAAATTCAAAGAGATAACTGAATATACCAAAGGATTTTGTATATGATTGATTCAAAGGTGGATTTGAAATTTGGTAATTGATTTAAAACTCTGGAATCTTATTTTGGAATGTTTATAGAATAAAAAAAATACTTGACTAAAGTTACGGTATAATCCGGAGTAAAGAGTAAAATGTGAATGGGATTGCTTTTAAGTAGATGAAGTGATGAAATAAATCCAATATTAGGTATAAATTGGAAAGAATTACTTAATAAATTAATGGATTGTGGAAGTAGAACCTTAATTGGCTAAACGGAAGTTGAATTTGGGATTTAATAATGAAATTGAAATTGAGCTTGAATTAAATTGGATAAAATTGAAAGGTAAAAGGATTATAATTGTGAAGTGAAACTTTGTACCTTAAGCTAGTAAGTGTTATATATAATTTAAATGTTGTTGAATGCAATAAGACAAATTGAAACAGAAGTAACTTCAGTGTGAATGAATTCAAGTATAAATAAATGGAATATGACCTCGAAATATTATTCAAATGAGCTTGAGTTGCGAAATTTAAATTGGTTAAATAGAAATTGAATTGTGAGTTAATAAAATTGGATGATGGATTAAAGGTGAATGGTAGAATCAGAATTTGAGTTATTAATTAAAATTTGACTTGAATATTAACAAATTAAATATATGTGGAAATGTGCTAAACAAAAAGGAAAATTGGATTAAAATAATAATGGTTTGTATTGCGAATGAAATCCAAGTGGGTATGAATGAAACTGCCCTTGGATATTATTCAATAAACGGAATATTGAATTTAGAATTAAAAGGGACAAATTGAATGAATTGATAGGAACCGCAATGGAAATGAACTTAAGTTGTTAACTTAAGTAAATGTTGAAGGGAAGCTAAACTCTAATCGAAGTGTTTAAATAATTTGAGAAATAATTATTGAATGAAATAGCCCGGATTGTTTCCGAGATAAATAAATGGTGGTAAATAAATTAAAAAGAAAGGAAATTTTGGGTTAAATATGAATTGAATGTAAACAATAGAATTGAAAACGGAAATATGAAATGGGTTAAGTAAAGCAAGTTGGAGAATTCAAAATAGGCTAGAATAATAAAAGTTGGAAATTTAAAATGAATGAGGCAATGTGAATGAAATTCAATATTTAATTGAAAGAGGTATTGAACTCACATGAATTTGAAAATGAAAATTTGAATGAAAGTATGGAAAACCAGAGGGTAAAGTGAAAATGGTTATATAAAGTATATAAAACATTTCGATGTTGAACTTAAGAATTGAATGATGAAGTTCTTAAGTAAATTGGTATTGGAGGTACACTAAATCAAATTGGATTGTCGTGATTGGATATTACTGCAGAGTTGTATACAGGTAATTGAAAGGAAAGTGAAATTGGGATTTTTGATTTCAGAAGATAAACTGAATTGCCCGACTAAAAAGGTATGTATTTGAAATTTCTGAATGAAATTTGATTGGATTTTTGATCTAGCCACTTGGCTTTTGTTTTCTTTTGAGATTTGGAGGCCGTAGAGCCATTTTGTAGTAATACCGAGCTAGCCGTGCAAAGGAGACGCTGGCGAAATTTTTCGAAAATTTAGGGAGTTAGAAAAATTTTGAGAATTTTGATAATTTAAAATTCAAATTCAAATTTCCATTTGAATTGTTAGGTAAGTAATATGGTTTGAGGCTTATGGGTAAGCTTGGAAGTTAGAAAGAGGAATAGAGTGCCCTTAATTAAATGATAGTTTTGTGAATCGGTTAAAAACTATTTGGGTTAAGAAAATGCTTAATGGGTTATGGATCATTCTTCCTGACTAGTAATTTCGGGGACGAAATTCTTTTAAGGGCGGAGGAATGTGACGACCCGAAATTTTTGTATATTTGAAATTGGAATATTTAATTGATTTTAAATATTCAGAGGTAAAATTTTAACTTGAATTTCAAATATTCATATTTGTTTGAATAAGTAATTATTGAATTAAATAGTTTGGAGTTGGATAAAATATTGAATCTGGAATTTTAAGCTGGTTAAAAATAATTTGAAAGCCTATAAAATTTATATTGATAATACTGAAGATAATAGAAGTGTTAAAATTGAATTTAACTGTTATTTGTTCGGTTTGAAATTTGTATCGTTTTCAATTGAATTTAAAAATAGTCTTTCGAAGCTCAGTCTCGGAATTCGACGAAACCAGTTCCATTGGATCCGTAATATTGTATTATTATCGAATTTCAATTTTCGTAGTGTTTGGAGTTGTTGTGTGAGCATACGATATATAAACGCGTTGAAAATTTATATCGAATTCAATATAATAAGTGGGTCCAAAAAAAGCTATCTTCTCCGTACGAGCGAGTTAGGACTCGAAACCTTTACCATCGTGTTCAGAATATGGGTATAACATTATAAACGCCTAGCGTCACGCCTCGATAGGATGTCAAGATTTTGAGCTGCGAATTATGTACGAGATAAATTTATTTTTTAAAATTAAGTATACATATATTTATATATTAGTCAGCTTTCGGCCGTATTTTTCTTCACATCATCGTTTCTTTTCCATCAAATCTTGTCTCCTCATTCCTTCTTCAATACGCGAGATATCTCTTGCTACTTCCTTCGTTTAAATCACTTAGCCAAGCGAATCTAAGAAGAAAACAAAACGAAATCTCAAAAGAAAATAAAATGGTGTCCCTCTTCACAGTTTTTATTCGAACGAAAAAAAGGGGATAGCTCGTATTCATCTCAATAAAATTTCCCCTCTTTCAATTCAAATTTCTTTTCAACTAAAAAAAAAGAAGCAGAGGAACGAAATCGCGCTCGAGTTGTCAGAAGGAGTCTCCGCTAGCTAGAGGCAAAGTAAGGCTCGATTCGAGCGACGTGAGGGGGGAATAGAGTGGGGAGATACAGTTTTCGAAGTCTATTGTCCGTTTCTTGGACCGTGTGCAGGCGCGAGCACGTGAGGTGGTATCGTGAAGGCGAATTTGGGATCGCGAGGGCAGGGAAGCGGTGCGATGTGGATTCGTCGTCTGAGTTTTGGAATCGAAGGGACAAAAGGGGGGAACTCGTCATCGATCTAGGGCAGTGAGGGTCGTTGTGCTCGGTCGCGTGAGGTAGAAGTCTTGTTTTTATTCATATTTATGCAAAAAAAAATTATTTAATGTATAGATACAATACTGAGAACGGAAAAGAAAAAAAAGTAGATATGTATATGCAGTTTTTTTATTTTAAGTGTAATAAAATATATGTATGTATAAATATATATAGGGTAGAAATATGTGAAGCTAACAGTAAAAAGCAGAGAATTATTTGAATATATACAGTAAGCAGGAAATTTATTTTTATTTACTGAAAAATAATTCAGGAGATTAATTTGTTTAATTTATTTTAGTTACTAAGAAACTTTTAAAAGAATAAATTTTTAGTAAATAATAAGTAGTAATAAATTGCTTGATCAATTCAAATATTAATCAACTGTATAAAATTTATACGAGGTCTGAAAATCATATAATTGTTTGTACAAGGTCTAAAATTGGGAAGAAAATAACCAGTTTGGAGCAGACTGCAATTAAAGATAAAAGGTAAGTTAATCTCACTTATCTGGTTGCTATTTAAATTTAATTGGTTAAATTTAAATATTTGATGAATGATTGGATTGATTTGAAGTGATAGTATATATATATATATAGTAGTATAGTATATATATATATCAATATATATATATATATATTGGCATATGTATATATTGGAATTGTTGATTTCCCGCATTTTATAGCGGATGAGACCCTATGCGCCGCATAATAGCGGATGATTTATATTAATCCCATATACCGCGATATTCCACCTCGAAGTGGAATTGGTACTTTATATTGTGCTAATGTCTGTGCATGCAGGGAAAACAGGTTGGAGGGATCCAACTGGATTCCTCAATAATTATTTCTATTTGATAATATCCTATGTTGTGATTATTTGATATTCTATGGTGAATTATATTGGAATATTAAATGCTATGGTTTGATGGAAAATCTTTGGGTATAATGAGTTACCAAAATATATAAATTGGATTTTGGGAAGAAAATAAAAGAAGTGAATTGGTAAGCGAAATAAATATAGAATATTTGAATAAATTGAGAATGAATTGAAAGGAATGGAAGAGATATTAAAATTTTAACAAATAATCTCGTGTATGGAAAAGAAAATGAATTTTGAATAAAACAGAATTAATCATGTGTAAACTCAAGTGCTATTATTTAAAGGAATAAAGAACTATTTTAAAATTTAACTTTAAATTTAAAAAGAAATTTGGGAAATTTAAAATTGGTATTTCCAGTTAAAAGTATTTTAAATCATAATGAAGGATTTAAAATCTGAAGTTAAAGGATTTTGGAATAAATGGATTAAATTGGAAATCAATTTGGGAATTGATTTAAGTGTGTAAAACCCGGAATATTTAGCAAAGAATGTGGCTAAGGAATCTGTAAACGGGGCTTATAAAAGTAAAGTAATATATCAGAGGATATTTGGAAAGAATAAATTCAAGGTGGGAATTTATTAAAGGAAATGAGAAATTTGTTTAAAAATAAACAATGATTTATTTTTAAAAGGACGCGCAGAGAAGTATATTTCCATGGATAGCCAAATACATTTCAAAGTAAAAATTTAAATATAAGATAAAGTTTTAATGTTGCTTTTTTTGAAAGGCAAACCATATTTTATAAATTTATTTTGTTAAGTGTTTAAATTCTAAGGTAAGTAAGTATTTGTTTCAAAACTATTATCGTATCTAAAGGTGATTTAGTAATTTTGTTTTAAAAATAAAACCTAGCTTATATTTTATAAAATAGTCCTATTTAGGTATTTCTAAAGTATTATTCTTTATTAAGTTTAAAAAGCTGTTTTTTCTAAATTTAAATGTAAAAAGTATATCTTTAAATAGAGTGTTTTTAAATTATTTTAAAATGTATATCTAAAGTATATTTTTATAGTGTTTTAAAATTATTTTAAAATCTTAAGTGTTGTACTTGACGATCTCAAGGGAAGTAGAAAGGTTCGGAAATTTATTTCCGTAAAGAAAGATGTGTAAACTATTTCAAAGGGATTTGAAAATGGAATTTATATCTGGTAAAGATATTTTTGAGATAAATAAATAATTTTGGAAATTATTTATTGTTTGATGGATGTTTGTGAATATAAATTTATAGTTAAATCACCGACTATCAATATTGGCCAAATGCATTGATCGTTTCGAAGAGACCGGGATCGAGATTTATTTCTCGAAAACCACTTCGATCCGGTTTGTACGTTTCGTGAAACGTGTTCGGAGTCGAAGATGGAGCAGTGAAGTGCAGGGGCTAATCGCTACTAATCCTGAGGATATTTCCAAAAAGGATGTAGTAGGAGTAGTGCCTTCAGTTCCGTTCGGACTCGGGACGGACTTATATGGACGAATGCTTGCGAAAACATCTTCAGGTGGACGATGGACATTCTAAGGAATATGTTCTTAAAAAGGTAACGCTTAGCCTCAAGCCTCATCGAATGGGAATGACTGAAAATCAGGGGTTATGCAGCAAGGCTAGGTGAGTAGCACCCAGGCAGGGTGAGGTCATTCCAGTCTAGATGTCCCGTTTTATTTCGGCTTAGTGGTGCGGTTGCTGATCCCAACCGCGGGATGATCTCACTCGAGATTATCCAGTGAGGGATAGTCCCGGCCTTGTGTTGCAGGGGAGCGGGCGTACTCCTCGGTACGGTGATCTAGGCCCCGTACTGTGACAGGTGGTACCCTAATGCCTACTAATTAGTTGGAAATCCATTCTCCCTACGAGCCTTGTACGAGTTTTGTTTGTATTACCCACTCTGTGGCTAGCAGTTGGAATTTAATAATGTAACAATTTCGGCTATTTTATAAGTATTTGTATATAGACCCTATTATAATATCAGAGGATTTTTATAAAAAAATTGTTTTAGCTATCGTAAGGTAAAAACCGACATGTTTATTTGTGGCGTGGTCTTACGAGATGCTTTTGTTTTTCAAAGGATTTTTGAAACTTTAATAATCAATTGGGTGTGATTTTCTCACGCTGGTATTCCAAACTGACTCAGGTGTTATTTAACTGTAATGCTCGGGTTAGACGGAGTATTATAGGATACAGGAGGTGCTGTGGAGCTCAGGTGACGAGCAGGATGGCGATACGTACTCCCGTACTTGTATATATATATACATATTCCGCTGTGTTGAGTTGTTGTGTACCCATTTGTATGATATTGGTGTTTAGCTGTGATTGATGTACTCTGATTGATGTAATATATAAACAGAGATATAATTGATCGAGTAAAGATTATTTATTATCTATTATATTTTATTCCGCTGCGATGGATAGATTATGATGTTGATTTTCTATTTTCTTCTTCTACCTCTTCTTCTTTAACACTAATGTTTTGATTTTCTGGTATGGGAAATCGGGATGTTACATGCGCAACCATCCATTCATTGCTCAACCATGGCCGCGACTTCATACGTAGCTGATGGCTATGAACATGAGTGAAATTAATTAACACATGCACAACATAAATTAACGTAGAGATTTTTCGATATAGAGATAGGAATAGAAAATCTAAAATTTATATAATAAAACAATGATACTTTTGAAAGTAGAGACCTGAAGAAACGTGCATGTTTGATATAGAGGAATACTGGTAGCACCATATGGATCAAATGTATTTCCAAAACTACTTAATATCATCGATGTACTTGGTTCCTTATTCTCTATTTGGACATCTGTAGTACCTACAAAGAACAGAACTTGTTCAAAAAAGAAACAAATTCCTTTAAATCATAATTTTTATAGTTGTATGTGCATATCTCACTGTACTTCTCATATATATGGAACATGTTCAAGGCATATCAATGACAAAGAACTAAAATTAGATGCATTACTGTACATATAATAATACAAATATGATAAAAATAAGTTTTACAAGACAACCTAAATCAGTGGTGCCATCCAGAAATCCATCTGCAGCAGCTGAAGTGCTAAAACAACATCTTTCTACATGATCTGATTTGCAATTTGATTCAAAATTCTTTGGACTGCCTACTGCATACATAGAAATTGCTGAAATTTCTTCAGTAGGAGGTTGAAATAAATTTGGAAGAGAAGAGTTGCTAGAGATGTGACTGATGCACTGGCATATTCTTGATTGATTATCCTTAGAAAAAGAAAATCTACACCAACAATAGCATCCAGTTTAGAGAAGATTTTTGCAATGAACTTCTTCATACTGTTGCATCCAAGAAAATTCAAGCTCAGAACAAATCCTAACATATATTATAGATGGAAGGTATATGCATGGAGAGCACACACAAGCATACACACATAATATCCAATTACTGAACTATGGTAGAAACTAGACACAGAAACACCATGTCAGATAGCCTAGTTCAAGTTGCCAAGTACTATTTGACAAAGGCGATTTTATTGGGACACTCTAATTGATTTAAACCAATTATCATTAAAAAAATAGCTTTATTTTAAATAAGTGAGTAACCAAAGTTAGCAAAAGGACACGGGCACAGACACATATAGAACAATACATAGAGGCTTAGAAGGTAAAATAAGATCCAAACGTTGCTACCATTATGGGTTTGCTTGTCTCTAACGTTCTTATATGGCTTTGCAGCACATCAAAGCTAACGATGACTAAAACACAAGAGCATTTTAGGTAGGTTCGGTTATAACACAATCGAATATACATGCACCTAACTAGAAAGGCAATGGAATATATAAGACATAAAAGAAATGAACATAGGTTACCTGGTCCATGAATCTTTTTTTCAGCTGTTGAGAAAGAACAACTGCATCTATCTGAAATGCAAAGATCCTTATTAGAATTACCCACATAAGAGTACAATTAAATCATTTACTCGTTCAAAAGAAACTCACTTCTTCAGTTCTGTTACCCTTTGCTTTGACAAAATCTAACTCCAATGAAAGTATCGCCAGGTCAAAGTTATCCGGTGGGACAAACCTGATATTACATATAATAATGCATAATAAGAAGAATGGTGACTATAAAGGTACTACATGCGAGCTTGTAAGAAAGCGAAGAAATACAAACAGGCAAAGAATTAAACCTGCTGATGGATATTTGATCATCAGTAGAAACCTTGATAAGGCGTCGTTGTATAGCATTCAAGCCAATTCGGCCTTCATTAATTTTTTTGATGAGCAATGTGTATTAGTCAAGGATTACTTCCACATTAAAAGTAATTTAAGAATAACTTCACATTATAAATCAATCAACCAAAGATTTACATTACTCAAATTTGCAGCTAGGTCCAGTGATTCTATACTGCACGTACAGTACTGATACTTCCAGCTTCAAGATATAAGACTTTATTCAAAATCCAAATAAAATACGAGAGGTTTTGTAAAGAAAAAAATACGGATGAATAAGCCATCTATACCAATATAAGCAAACAAAAAAATAAAACTAAAATCCACTTATCTTCCATGTTGATTTATTTTTATACCTATTTTTGATGTGTTTAATGCTGAACTCTACATCTGGAATGAAATCATACTTCTAAAATGAAAGAAAGTGTCAACCATTCAAAATATTTTGCATTTTCACCTCAAAAATCACGTTTAAAAGGATATCATGTCAATCCATAGTGTGATTTCTTTCCCAACGTCTTTATTGATTACTTTGTTATAACATTTACTTTTATTACAAAAAAAGTTTTAATTATCGGGTGTTATATTCAGAACATTTCAACTCTATGGCCCTAATCAACCCAATTGTCTAACAATACAAAATTAACATCACAACGAAGCTGGGAATAAAAATCAAGGTTCATACTTCATATAAGGATATTGTAAAGTATACACCAAAGAATCACCAATTACAGCATAAGCACTGTCGAATCCATGACCAGAAAATCTACTCAGGTCATTGAATGAGATAAACGCGCAATTAGTTAAAGCCAGGTCGCTGCCTGGCGCGTTCTCCATGGTCAGCATCATTCTGGATGATAAGGTTGTTGTGTTTCAGATGCAAGATTTCTGTTACCAGGCTTTGATTATATTTATTGATTTGAGAAGATCTCCGAAATAACTACCGGATCCACCAATTTTTTTGCAATTCTGAAAAACAACTTACTCTAAATAAAAACATCAAATCTCAAACAACTAGTTCTTAAAAAAAACAGCGGCTAGGGAGTTAGGACCAGCGGCTAAGGTGTAAAGGGAAGACGAAGCATCAGTTTGAGCTCAACTAATGCCAAACGGCTCTTGAAAATTCAAAGGAATCGATCAGATTCATTGTAGAGGCACCATTTATTCCTCAATAGACTGTCACTCAAAAGTTCAGAGAAAAGAAAAAAATAGAGTAGAAGAAGAACCTACAGCAAAGCGAAGAAATGAAAAAAAAATAGAGTGGAAGAAGAACCTACGCAAAGCAAATTGAAGTCGGCATCGTTGAAGTGGTTGTATTCGGCATTCGATAATGGAAAGTGGATGAAGTGCCGTTGATTTTAAGAAGTGGTTGAATCGATATTGATTTTGGGAGGAAGAGAAAACCCTAAATTAAATTTTATGCGACTGAAATATGTCTGAAAATGGATGGATAAGCGTGAGAAGAGAATGCACGTCGAAATTACAGAAGACTCCTCTTATTAATAAAATATTTACGTTTTTATCAACTACGGTAAAACTTATTTGTGTTGCAAAGTTTGTTCAGAAAAGTATTTATTTTCACCAGCACTTTTCCGGTATCCTAACACTTTTTTACCGTTAGGAGTTTGCAGCATTTATAAGTGTTAGCAATTAACAAATATAAACTGTTGCAAAATCACGGATTTGGTGTAGTGTTATGCAATTGTTGGGTTATTAATTGATGGTTTCGGCCGATGCTCTTAGTTTTCGGCGCTTCAAACGTGGATCGAAAGTTGGGGTCGTCACAGAAGTTGCTAGCTTCCCGAAAACAGCTACCATCGATGATCAAATAGAATTTAATTTGATGTTATAAATGATTGAGGAGATGGAGGGGTGAGGTGGAATTTTCGGCCAGTGTGACATTCCCTATCTAGAGGCTCGAAGCTAAGCACAACAAATGCTTTAGTCATCTATAATATTAACTTCCAGTGACCGAATACGGTAATGTTAATGGTATCCATAATATCAGAAGCACATGGATATGAAAAAAAATCACATATTTTAAAAAGAAAATCATTTTTTTATTACATTTCCAAAACATGTTCCATATTCAAATTACGTAATCTGTAACGATCTCAGATTTATATAAGTTTAAATTTGTAATTAATTTAATTTTTGAATAAAATTTGTGAAATTTATTGATAAATTGGTGCAAGTTTCCCCGAGTTCAAACAAAAAAGTGTTAATTCATTTGAATTTAAGTACCTCAATTATTTGTGAAATCATTAATTAATCTTCAAACAAATGGGTTAAAGATAAAATATAATGATAAATATTAGAATTGATGATTTATGTCAGAAATAAACATAAATATATACATACAGAGAAATATCAAACAATAAGTATTAAAGTAAAATTAATAATAAATTTTTGAGTTAGAAATAGAAATCAATATATAATAAACTATAAAATATAAAGTAGACAATAGCTAAAATTTTAGCTACATATAGAATATATAAATTCAGAATTAATGGGTTAAGTTAGAAATGGAAATGGATAAAAATAACAATACAAATGTATGTAATAAAATATATAAGATAAACTATATAGACTACAAATAATAAAGTAACACTTAGATAAAATCTAAAAAAAACAAATTAAAATAGGAATTCGATTATAAAGTAATATTACCAAAGACAAAGCAAAAGATAATATAAGAAGAAAATACAAACCAGACAACACTTGTAAAAGAATGAAGCAAGTAAATATACACATGAATGAAGCTTGCAAAAGAAGGAACAAATTAAATATCTATGTACAAATAAGTAGAAGGCTCAAACAAACAAGAAGAAAACACATATAACTATGTACAAGCAAATATAAATAATATATGTGAAGCTTGCAACACAAGTCAAAAGTAATCAATGTAATCACTTCAGCCACCAAAACATGAGATTTGCAGCTGCCAAAACAATTTTTAGCCAACAATTTGAGATAAAAATCTCTGGTCAACAAAATAAACAAAACATTTCAAGTACAAATAAAAATCTCTTGCATCAATATCATATAACCCTGTACACTTCAACCTGTGCAACAATTCTTTTTATATCACCTTCATAATTCCAGTTCAATTCATTCAAGTCTGGAAAGAAAGAAAGAAAAAAAACCTAAACAAACATCAAAACAAATCAACAAAACCAGAGATCAAGGAAGCTTCAGCTTGTAATTTCTCAGGTCTCTCTCAACATAAAAGCAAGCTCTGTTCATTTTTTTTTCTGGAAAGCAAGTGAGTAACTTCACCTTAAAATTTAAAGTATAAATTAGTTTTTATGTTATTACTGTGATCAATATTACATCGTGAAGTATGTTTGAGCATTCACATTATTGAATTTATGAAGTATGGTGTATACAGGGATATGAACATTTGTAACTTCCCTGTTTCCAACTTTTGTTCATGTTTGATTTAAATTCAAAAACTTTAAATTAACCTCTGTTTAGCCTTAAGATTTAAATGAAACAACAAATTAAATATCTATGTACAAATAAGTAGAAGTATGTAGGCTCAAACAAACAAGAAGAAAACACATATAACTATGTACAAGCAAATATAAATAATATATATGAAGCTTGCAACACAAGACAAAAGTAATCAATGTAATCACTTCAGCCACCAAAACATGAGATTTGTAGCTGCCAAAAAAAATTTTAGCCAACAATTTGAGATAAAAATCTCTGGTCAACAAAATAAACAAAACATTTCAAGTACAAATAAAAATCTCTTGCATCAATATCATATAACCCTGTACACTTCAATCTGTGCAACAATTCTTTTTATATCACCTTCATAATTCCAGTTCAATTCATTCAAGTCTGGAAAAAAAGAAAGAAAAAAAAACTTAAACAAACATCAAAACGAATCAACAAAACCAGAGATCAAGGAAGCTTCGGCTTGTAATTTCTCAGGCCTGTCTCAACATAAAAGCAAGCTCTGTTCTTTTTTTTTTCTTCTGGAAAGCAAGTGAGTAACTTCACCTTAAAATTTAAAGTATAAATTAGTTTTTATGTTATTATTGTGATCAATATTATATCGTGAAGTATTTTTGAGCATTCACATTATTGAATTTATGAAGTATGGTGTATACAGGGATCTGAACATTTGTAACTTCCCTATTTGTAGCTTTTGATCATGTTTGATTTAAATTCAAAAACTTTAAATTAACCTCTGTTTAGCCTTAAGATTTAAAAGAAATTTGTTAGTTTCATTTCAAACCATAGTTTAGGATCTTACTTAAGTCAAAATAGTATTTATATGACTCTGGAAACCAAGAAAAGCTAAGCAGCACAATATAAGCAAAAATTCAAACATCATGATTTAATGTTTCGGGTTTTGGAACTGAAGTCTTACACAAAATTTTGATTTTTAAAACTAAAATCCCAATTTTTAAGTGAAGGGGTTGAGAGCAGTTCGTGGATGATCGAAATTGGTATTTTAACCAATTTCCGACGACGTGTTGATCTAGAGGTGTCGGGGTTGTTCGAGGTGGTGGAGGAAACTACGGGGTGTCGTAGAAAAATAGCAGGGTGTCGATCAGAGGTTGGTGATGGCGATGGGAGGCCGTTGAAGTTTGAAAACCTAGTATTGGGTTGAACTGTAAACGTGAGCACTTCATCATCCCCAGGGGATCGAGTTGTACGAGCTTTGGAGGATAGGTTCATGGATAATCGGAGGTGGTGTGACGGTGATGGCACGTCGTCTGATGGTCGGAGGCACGAAGTTCGTGAGGTCTGGCCATGACTGTTGTTTCCGGTTTTCAACTGGATAACTCGATTTGGGATCGTGGCATGTGGTTGTGGGTCGATGATCGGGGTAGGTGGCTGGAGCAATCGTGGACATGTGGGAGGCAACGAAGTTGGTCTGAACGTTGGCGGTGACGTGTGCACGTGCACGACCTCGATATGATGTCATGAGTTTGGGGGGGTGAGTGGCTCGAGTTGGTGCTCGAGAAAGTGAAGGGTGGTCTCGGGATGGAACGCGAGTTCTTGAGCCTGCAACCCTATTTTTAAAGTTTAAAATAAAAAAATAAAAAAAATATGTGAGGAAGAAGAAGAGGGAAACTCGAGGAAATGGGGGAAATAACTCGGGTTGGACTCAAGTAAAGCTGGGATTTTCTCGGGTTTCGTCTCAGGAAGGAAACGAAGTAGACTCGGGATTTTTGTTGTTAGCTTTCTCTGTTATCAACTTTAAAGAAATAAGTTTTAAAATGTTAGAGTATTACTTTAGCATGTAAATTTAAAAAGGTTTAAGAATTGGATTTAAACTTTATATAAGATAAATTGATTTTATTTTAAATCTACTAATAAAAATTAAATTTAAATATAAATTTGAGAATAAAAGTTTTCAACATAGTTGTGGGTGAAAAGTCGACCATTAATCAAAATGAGTTTTATCTCAAGTTAATGAAGACTTAATAATTATAATTCATTAATTATTACGTTAATTAGAATGGATAATTAATGCGTTGTATCAATTTAATTAGTAGTTGTAAGTTAAATTAATTAATTAAGGTTTAAAGATTAATTAAGTAAAAAAAAATTAATTTGTAAATTAAGGATTATTAATTAAATATTAATTAATGATTAACGTTGATAAATCAAGTGATTAAGCTTTAGTTAATTTAAGAATAATGTAATAAATTAATTAAGGTAATTAATTTGAGAATAATCAATTTATCAAAGTTTAATAAATTTATGAAAGGGATTAAGAAATAATTATTAATTAAGGAGTGATTAATTAGTTATTGTAATTAATTAATAAGAATTAATTAAGAATCAATTATAAATTAAGGGTTAATTAATGATTGATTAAAGAATAATTGATTAAATGATTTGTAATTAATTGATTATTAATTTACCATAATTAGCAAATTTATTCATAGCAATTAATCTGATTTAAATTAATCTGATAATAAAAATTGATCTATTTATGGATGTTTGGATTATATTGAATGGTTGAATTGTTTGATATCCCTAATATTGATGCTTTGTGATATATCCTGATTTATGTTGTGATCTGTTAGCTGGGATGAATGTAATAAATTATCTGTGATGTAATTTATTATCTGTGGATGAAAGATAAGCGTTATAGTTTATACCTCTTATCATATATATATTTTTGTATTTTAATCTGTGATGATTGAATGAAGTTGCACTATTGTGTGTTAAATCCGTGGACCACACTTATATACACACCAATATGGATTTCACGAGGAAATCGATTAAGTCACAGATTTTTGAATAGTTTTAAATTTGAATTTTTAAATTCAAATGTTTTGGAAATGGATTGGATTTAAACTGAAAAGCTTTTGAAATGGAATTTCAAAGATGAAATTTATTTTGAATAACTTAATTGAGTTTTGAAATTTAAATATTCTGATTTAAATTTGAATTCAATATTTGAAATTGAATTCTGTGATCTGGAAACTAGGGACTAAAGATGTTATGCTAGTTATATGGGTTAAACTATTTTAAAGGTATTGGTTTGGGAATTTGAATTTAAATTCAAAGGCTTTAACTCGTATAAATATAATTGGATCTTTCTAACATGGAAATTATTTGTTTTCAAATAATAAAGGCTTTCATATAAGTAATGAATCTCCAATTTGCGTTAAAAGGATTTCAAGGTTGAAATGATTTCCAAATTACGAATAAATCTTTGGAAATGTATTTTGAAGGCTATAAGCTAAATCTTTAATTTAAAGATTTAAATAAATTAACCCTGTTGAAATGGAATTGTTTTGAAATCTAGGAATGGATCTTTGTGAAACTAGGTGAATTTTGTGAAATAAATTTTTTGTTTAAAAGATTTGAAATGGTAATTAGTTTAAACCATTTAAAAGATCTCATTCGTTACATTTGGTATCAGAGCTAAGGTTGAACTTTAGCCCAGGAGTATAACACATTAAGTAGTTCATTAGAGATAGGGTGAAGTATACCCTAGAATGAGTAATCCCTAAGATATCCGTCCGTACGCCTCAATATATTCTCTTACTATCCATCGATAGTGAGTATGAAGGCAAGAAGAGGATGAGATAGGGGACACGGAAATATGACTATAAATGGTCAATACTTTGTAACAACCAAGGAAGCAATCTTTTCTCTATCAATCTCTTTTTGTTCGTCATCTTTTCAATTCTTTGATGGTTCCTGGTAGATCCAAGAAGAAGATTTGATATATTAGTATGGGACACAAACTCCGGATAGACCAAAATTGTTTGTTTGGATGTATTGGTTGTTTTATTTGCTTTGGTTGCCATGGTTGATAGGTATAAATTGGTTTTTAAACTCAACATTTTGATATTGTATCCATATATCTGTCAATATTTGGGTCCAGATATATATTACGAATGGTTAGTTATCCTTTCGAACTAACCAATGCCACTGCATATTTCGTAGATCTGGATGACCCGAGTACCTTGTGGAAAATTAAATAGATTCGTTCTTATATCTATTATTGATATTCTGATTTGGTAAGCCAAATGCAGAATAGGTGTTCGGTTTGATTTGATGAAATGTTGTTCATCTATCTTTTTGTCTCCTTGGCAAATTTGGGGGACGAAATTTCTTAAGGGGGGAAGTCTGTAACGATCCCAGATTTATATAAGTTTAAATTGGTAATTAATTTAATTTTTGAATAAAATTTGTGAAATTTATTGATAAATTGGTGCGAGTTTCCCCGAGTTCAAATAAAAATGTGTTAATTCATTTGAATTTAAGTACCTCAATTATTTGTGAAATCATTAATTAATCTTAAAACAAATGGGTTAAAGATAAAATATAATGATAAATATTAGAATTGATGATTTGTGTCAGAAATAAACATAAATATATACATACAGAGAAATATCAAACAATCAGTATTAAAGTAAAATTAATAATAAATTTTTGAGTTAGAAATAGAAATAAATATATAATAAACTATAAAATATAAAGTAGACATTAGCTAAAATTTTAGCTACATATAGAATACATAAATTCAGAATTAATGGGTTAAGTTAGAAATGGAAATGGATAAAAATAAAATACAAATGTATGTAATAAAATATATAAGATAAACTATATAGACTACAAATAATAAAGTAACACTTAAGATAAAATCTAAAAAAACAAATTAAAATAGGAATTTGATTATAAAGCAATATTACCAAAGACAAAGCAAAAGAGAATATAAGAAGAAAATACAAACCAGACAACACTTGTAAAAGAATGAAGTAAGTAAATATACACATGAATGAAGCTTGCAAAAGAAGGAATAAATTAAATATCTATGTACAAATAAGTAGAAGTATGTAGGCTCAAACAAACAAGAAGAAAACACATATAACTATGTATAAGCAAATATAAATAATATATATTAAGCTTGCAACACAAGACAAAAGTAATCAATGTAATCACTTCAGCCACCAACACATGAGATTTGCAGCTGCCAAAACAATTTTTAGCCAACAATTTGAGATAAAAATCTCTGGTCAACAAAATAAACAAAACATTTCAAGTACAAATAAAAATCTCTTGCATCAATATCATATAACCCTGTACACTTCAACCTGTGCAACAATTCTTTTTATATCACCTTTATAATTCCAGTTCAATTCATTCAAGTCTGGAAAGAAAGAAAGAAAAAAAAACCTAAACAAACATCAAAACGAATCAACAAAACCAGAGATCAAGGAAGCTTCGGCTTGTAATCTCTCAGGCCTGTCTCAACATAAAAGCAAGCTCTGTTCATTTTTTTTCTGGAAAGCAAGTGAGTAACTTCACCTTAAAATTTAAAGTATAAATTAGTTTTTATGTTATTACTGTGATCAATTTATATCGTGAAGTATGTTTGAGTATTCACATTATTGAATTTATGAAGTATGGTGTATACAGGGATCTGAACATTTGTAACTTCCCTGTTTCCAGCTTTTGTTCATGTTTGATTTAAATTCAAAAACTTTAAATTAACCTCTGTTTAGCCTTAAGATTTAAATGAAATTTGTTAGTTTCATTTCAAACCTTAGTTTAGGATCTTACTTAAGTCAAAATAGTATTTATATGACTATGGAAACCAAGAAAAGCTGAGCAGCACAATATAAGCAAAAATTCAAACATCGTGATTTAATGTTTCAGGTTTTGGAACTGAGGTCTTACACAAAATTTTGATTTTTAAAACTAAAATCCCAATTTTTAAGTGAAGGGGTTGAGAGCAGTTTGTGGATGATCGAAATTGGTATTTTAACCAATTTCCGGCGACGTGTTGATCTTGAGGTTTCGGGGTTGTTCGAGGTGGTGGAGGACCTACGGGGCGTCGGAGAAAAATAGCAGGGTGTCGATCAGAGATTGGTGATGGCGATGGGAGGTCGTTGAAGTTTGAAAACCTAGTTTTGGGTTGAACTATAAACGTGAGCACTTCATCATCCCCAGGGGATCGAGTTATACGAGCTTTGGAGGATAGGTTCGTGGATAATCAGAGGTGGTGTGACCGTGATGGCGCGTCGCCTGATGGTCGGAGGCGCGAAGTTCGTGAGGTCTGGCCATGGCTGTTGGTTCCTGTTTTCAACTGGATAACTCAATTTGGGATCGTGGCTTGTGGTTGTGGGTCGATGATTGGGGTAGGTTTGGAGCAATCGTGGACATGTGGGAGGCAACGAAGTTGGTCTGAACGTTGGCGGTCACGTGTGCACGTGCACGGCCTCGATATGGTGTCATGAGTTGGGGGGGGTGGGGTGAGTGGCTCGAGTTGATGCTCGAGAAAGTGAAGGGTGGTCTTGAGAAGGAACGCGATTTCTTGAGCCTGCAACCCTGTTTTTAAAGTTTAAACTAAAAAAATAAAAAAAGATATACGTGAGGAAGAAGAAGAGGGAAACTCGGGGAAATGGGGGAAATAACTCGGGTTGGACTCAAGTGAAACTGGGATTTTCTCGGGTTTCGTCTCAGGAAGGAAACGAAGTAGACTCGGGATTTTTTTGTTAGCCATCTCTGTTATCAACTTTAAAGAAATAAGTTTTAAAATGTTAGAGTATTACTTTAGCATGTAAATTTAAAAAGGTTTAAGAATTGGATTTAAACTTTATATAAGATAAATTGATTTTATTTTAAATCTACTAATAAAAATGAAATTTAGATATAAATTTGAGAATAAACGTTTTCAACATAGTTGTGAGTGAAAAGTCGATCATTAATCAAAATGAGTTTTATCTCAAGTTAATGAAGACTTAATAATTATAATTCATTAATTATTACGTTAATTAGAATGGATAATTAATGCGGTGTATCAATTTAATTAGTAGTTGTAAGTTAAATTAATTAATCAAGGTTTAAAGATTAATTAAGTAAAAAAATTTAATTTGTAAATTAAGGATTATTAATTAAATATAAATTAATGATTAACGTTGATAAATCAAGTGATTAAGCAATAATTAATTTAAGAATAATGTAATAAATTAATTAAGGTAATTAATTTGAGAATAATTAATTTATCAAAGTTTAACAAATTTATGAAAGGGATTAAGAAATAATTATTAATTAAGGAGTAATTAATTAGTTATTGTAATTAATTAATAAGAATTAATTAAGAATTAATTATAAATTAAGGGTTAATTAATGATTGATTAAAGAATAATTGATTAAACTATTAGTAATTAATTGATTATTAATTTACCATAATTAGCAAATTTATTCATAGCAATTAATCTGATTTAAATTAACGTGATAATAAAAATTGATCTACTTATGGATGTTTGGATTATATTGAATGGTTGAATTGTTTGATATCCCTAATATTGATGCTTTGTGATATATCCTGATTTATGTTGTGATCTGTTAGCTGGGATGAATGTAATAAATTATCTGTGATGTAATTTATTATCTGTGGATGAAAGATAAGCATTATAGTTTATACCGCTTATCATATATATATATATATATATATATATATATTTGTATTTTAATCTGTGATGATTGAATGATGTCGCACTATTGTGTGTTAAATCCGTGGACCACACTTATACACACACCAATATGGATTTCACGAGGAAATCGATTAAGTCACAGATTTTTGAATAGTTTTAAATTTGAATTTTTAAATTCAAATGTTTTGGAAATGGATTGGATTTAAAGTGAAAAGCTTTTGAAATGGAATTTCAAAGATGAAATTTATTTTGAATAACTTAATTGAGTTTTGAAATTTAAATATTCTGATTTAAATTTGAATTCAATATTTGAAATTGAATTCTATGATCTGGAAACTAGGGGCTAAAGATGTTATGCTAGTTCATATGGGTTAAACTATTTTAAAGGTATTGGTTTGGGAATTTTAATTTAAATTCAAAGGCTTTAACTCGTATAAATATAATTGGGTCTTTCTAACATGGAAACTATTTGTTTTCAAATAATAAAAGCTTTCACATAAGTAATGAATCTCCAATTTGTGTTAAAAGGATTTCAAGGTTGAAATGATTTCCAAATTACGAATAAATCTTTGAAAATGTATTTTGAAGGCTATAAGCTAAATCTTTAATTTAAAGATTTAAATAAATTAATCCTATTGAAATGGAATTGTTTTGAAATCTAGGAATGGATCTTTGTGAAACTGGGTGAATTTTTTGAAATAAATCTTTTGTTTAAAAGGTTTGAAATGGTAATTAGTTTAAACCATTCGAAAGAAAATTTTGAATCATTAAGTTGCGACTTAATTGAAATCTTATATCCATATGGTTTAAATGTTGCGCTCATTATTCGATTTAGCCGGGAGAGGACCATTGTGTCATATAACCCATTCCGAATATGTGATACGACGTATATGGATAACATTGAAGACCGGTGGTGAAGACCGGGTATTTGTGAAAATGAAAGGATAACCCGTCAATTGTCTCTACATCGAGTCGCGCCAGTATAGAGATTCCCTAAGTGATGGGAAGTCCGATCGGGATTGTGAATACCCGGATTGCAAGGGCTTCTTTGGAAGTGCTTTAGGTTCTGTTCGAACCCGGAACAGACTTGTATGGATTGTATGTCTGACATTACACTTTGAGATATAAAGCAGATTTCTTTCAAATACATATCTGTTGGTGGCGGAGAATTTATTCTTTTAGCTTAACACCCTTCTCTGAGACGTACGAGCTCAGAGGTTATGTAGTTGAAGGTTATAAGTGATATACTCCCAATTTGGTAGTGTGGCATGCTAAGTGCTGCTGTGTGTTGACGATCATTTGTTGATCATTTATGATCAGAGCATGGATTTTGTATAAATCGTAGCTTTGTGGACGAGACTGCATCAGGACCTCACCCCCCGGAAATGGTCGAAACAGGAAAGATGCGGCAAGGTTATGAGGGTCGCGCCTTTTAGGGTGTGTCATTCCCTTCCGGTAAAGGGTGATATTAGGTATGGAGCCCTGATATTTAACCTATGTGGTTGCTCCAATCTCATTTACTGTGTGGTTGTTGCTTAGAGGCGCCTCGGATAAAGGTCCCAAAGGATCGGGGAGTGGCATGCTCGAGTAGTAGTTATCTAGTTACAAAGGTAACCCGGCCTTGTGTTGGCAGAGATCCGGTTAGGTTCTCGGGACGTCCCGCCAGAGGCGATCCCATGTGGCAGTAGGAAGTTCCTTAGCCTGACCATTTGTTGGAAAATCCAAAGAAACAATACGCGCCTTGTACGATTTTAGTTGTATTACCTGCCATCTACTTATGGTGGCGCCCCACTGTTTGGATGGTAGCTATAGTAGGCATAGTTCGGAATGTCTATGCTGGCTAAGATTTATATTCTACTTTCGAAATGTTTTCTACACTTTGCACTTATAATACTAATATCAAAGAATTCACGTATCAAGCATGTTTGACTATCATAAGAATAAATCTCCTCCAATTCTGCGTTTGCATTGTGTGTGTGGCGGGAGGTCTTATGGTAGTTTCATTTTCTAAAAACATTGCGAATTTACTTTAAAATTCTCTTGCTGTTTGTGTTTAAAGATAAACTGTTTCTGTTACTCACACCAGTCCCATGACTGATCCGGAGTTTATTGTTCCTTTCCTAAACTCTGGGTGCTCACTATTTTCCGCACGAGCAGTCTAGAGTTGGGTTTTTCAGATAGTTAGGTTCAGTGGATTATCTAGAGCTAGTTCAGTCTTTGGAGATGACTGACCTTGCTTAGCTTGTTGCATCGTTATTGGGAGTTCGAGCTATTTCTGGATTGGTTCTTGGAGATGGAGTTGCAGTTTTGGAGTTCTTTCTTGAAGACTATCTTGAGTTATTTGTTCCGCTGCTAGTGTTATCTATTTTCTTTCCGCTGCTATTTTATTATATCATATCTCTGATGCGTATCGATATCTATTGGATCATCTGTTGTATCAGGATGTTGTATCAGATGTTGTATATTGATATTCTATTTCTTCCGTCGTGTTATTTACTTAATTGTGTTATAAGCTCCGGCGACTCGGATTTGAACGGTTGAATCTGCGGCATTCGAGTACGATGTAAAGTATGGATGTCGATTTTCGAACGCGAAAAATCTCATTCGTTACATAATCCCATCGCTTTCCCAAGTTCAGACAAAATATAGTTATTATATAAATACGCCAAGAGCGACATTTGATGATGCCCCTTGGTTGACCAAAGTACTATATATAGAACACAACAAAATTAATTCAAAATAAAACAACAACCCCTAATTAGCTATCCGTCAACCAATTGCTCATCACCGGAAGCTTTATTCGACAATCCTACTAAAACCTATAAACCTCAACCCTCGGCCTACTCAAATCAATTTTGAGCACCCGAGAGTTTAAGGGGAAACCATAAACTTCAAGTCAGGCATAAAGCCTGGTGTGAATAATACTATACATCTCGGTTATCTGATATTAAGTGAGACCATGCCGCTTAGCGGAACGTGTTTCCCCTCACTAATATCTTTTTTAAAACATATCTTTTGCAAGTTATAATCCTGCAACCAAAATTGGTTAAATCTGTAAAGCAATATCATGTATATGTACATATTTATCAAATGGACTATCTATCCACACACTGTAGTTTTGTTTGGCTAAATACTAACCCTTTGCTGACTCAGGCCTACCAGAAAAACATAAAAAATCCAACATCTGTTAGATACTCCTCTTTTTTGACAGTCCATCCTTACTTAGTTCTCCAGTACATGCTGGAATTTTGGATATATTTTAGCTAAGGGTTATTAGCTAAAGTATAGGGTATGACCGCATACTAGTCTCGTCTGGTATTCTAATATATAAGTCATTTTACTTGGGGTTATCTACCTATAAAATTTTCCTTGAAAATCTTTTCTTTCAAGTTGATTTAAACTTTAGATCATTCTTTAAACAAGGAAATTATTTATATATACTCTTTGTTTTACTCAAATCACCTTGCCATGTTACTTGTTCTTTACACAAAACCTTGTTGATGGAAATGTTTAAACTTTCTAAAGTACCCCTTTCAAAACTTTTAAAGTATCCCTTTCAATACAAGTAAAACCTTAGGTCAAAGGCCAAAACATACATTTCGAAACCATTCATACTTATCTTTTCGAAAGCAGTGAAATACGTCTCCTTCGAAAGCTTTAAAACCTTAGACATCCTATCTTTAAAACACTTAAACATTGCCTTTCGAAACCATTAGAAAACCTTTCCTTTTAGACGTTTCGAAACCATTGGGATATCGCCCCTTAGAAATCTTTCTTTAAAAGCTTTCGAAAGCATTAAAACATCAAGCCTTTCGAAAGCATTTGAGTTCAATTTATAACATGTGGAAACACCTTTCGAAACCATTAGAACTATCCCTTTCAAAACCATTTGGGTTCTACCTTTTATAGAGCAAAAGGGTCATTAAAACATTTAACTCGAAAGCAACCCTTTTAAAAGCAAAAACAGATGCATTTTCAATTTAAAACAAAGCATGCTTCGATCCCCTCGAAACCTTTGGTTTCGACCTAATACCTTCCCCTATATCCAGTTCATACGTATCGGGTATCTGATACCATGTGGATTGGTTTTGGTAGAGTCTGAGGTGGAGGTAAGGAGTCGGAAGCCGGGTGCCGGAAGCATTGAAATAAAAAAAGCATGTTGATTTGACTTTTTAGGTTAATCCTTTGTACATAACTTGCCTTGTTTGTCAAATTATGATCAGTTTCAAATTTTCTTTTCTAAAAATGCTGTCAATTTTCAGAAATAACAATTTGAATTATTTACAAAATACCGCTTCTCTTTTTTATAAATATATAAAACATTTAAGTCTCATACCTTAAATAATTTTATATATCCATTAAAACACTTAGGAAAATTGTATAGAAAACCCAAAAAATCATTTTTAATATATTTTTAACATATATAAATTATAGACCCTAAGCCAATATAATTTGGCTGTATTTAATTTTTAACTCAGAGTAGCATTTTCTTCACCGGAAACTTCATATAAATCCATATTAAGAAAATTAGAAAAATTGAAGCCCATTTCTAAGTTATTGTTTCCTATCTAAATTTAAGATGTCATATAATAGGGTTTTCATATCAAAACATATCACAGAATTGGTGTGAATTAGCATAAATCATCAACAACATATAGATATATAATTTTATCATCCAAAACATGGCAAAACATTTGCAAATAATTTGGATTCATATGAAAACGGAAAACTATTATAAACTTGAGAGGTAGTCATTATACACCTTAGTTTTTTGATTAAAGATGTGTGCTTTGTTCTTGATTAAGTGATTTGATTCTCCCCCTTGAAATCCTAGCTTTTATCTCCTCTTGAGCTTGCTAATGGTGGCTGGACTTAGCTTGTATTTTTTATTTGTGAATATGAAGTGAACATGATTGTTGAGCGGTTAAAGGTTTAGGGTATAAGGATGTTCCTTGTTCCTATTTTGCTCTTGTATATTTTCAAACCTTTTATTCTCTTTTTATTCTTTAGTTCGCTTGTTTAACATGGCACGACTACCCCTTATTTAATCAAAAATCTCAATCTATTGATCATCTTACCTTATTTTATTTTATTTAACTAACTAAACATCCGAAATAATATTACTAAAAATATGGGATGTTATAGCCAGCAATAGAGATGAAGATGAGGTTCGAAATCCATAAAGAGAGTGAGAAGATACGAATGAGAAAAATGTCGATCTGGATACCTATTTCTATCTTACATTTTCTCCTCTTTTTAATTCAAATCCATCCTCTCCTTAACCATCATTACGGCCAGCCTACTCTTGCACATTTAATCGAAAATTCAATCCCCATTATGTGCCTCTAAATCATTTTAAGCCTGACCAATATTCATAGCATTTAAATCTAATTTAAACGTGCACGGATATCGTATATCAATAGGTATATTTATAACTATTATAAATACACCGTTTAATATTTTTCAACGCATCACATTAAATTTTATAATTAAAATTTCATAAATATTTATTAATTTAATTAATTCATTACAATCATAGTTTTCATTTTACAGAAAATATTAATAATAATCATATAAAAACTATGTCTATTTTTCAATCAGCACGGAAAAACAGTTACTATTTCATAAATAATATTCAATATGTTTTATGAAAACAATTTTGTAACTTGATGCAACTAATAAGTGTTATATGGCACGCTCCCACTATTTTCGCCATACCTTAATAGCGTACGAAATATAGACCTCCATTCAACCACTTAATATATGTTATTTATTCTATCTACTATAACCAATTTATAGTCGTGAGTTTTCTGATCAAATATTTGAACTCTAAGAAATAAATCTCATAGAAAATAATTTTCCATATGAAAATACATTTTGAAATAGAAGTCATATTTCTCATTCTAATGTTAAGTATCTATTATGATTTTAAGATTCTCGTTTCCTGTGTCTCTTCATGAAGCAGAAGCGACCATTCACTCTCTTCATCCTAACTGTATCTTAAGTTACATCTACTCTCGAACATTCACTGCCCTTTTCAAATAGTCGAACCATTCAAAAGGAAATCCTTATTACAAGATCGTAACTAACTCTTTACAAAAGTGAATGTGATCATCCTTAAAGTTTAAGGATATCAAATAAGTTACACTTTACTTAATTTGAAAAAAACTAATATTCGGCGATTGAATTCTTAGATCCATCTTGTAACTTTTAGTCTAGTGTCACATCCTTACCGTTTAAGGATCTTGTAATAAGATCATTATTGTATGTACAATCTCACACTATGGTTTACTTATTTTGAATGAACTAATTTCATCGAGCTGCGACCATTCACCATATAACATTTATATATTATTGAAAATGGATCAAATATTCATATCATTTTACCGCATTTAGAGTTCGAAACTCATTAAATACAATACACATAAGTAGCCAAGTTACAAACATATTTAGTAGTTGTATAGTTAGACGGTTGCATGAGTCAACATGCCAAAATTTATTGGTAAGTTTATTGTACATTTCTATTTGTCAGTCTTAATTTATTTAATTAGTATATTTTAATTAATAAATATTTTATGAATTATATTAATTGCACAAATTTATCAAAGTAGAATATTTTAGTTATACATAGATATTGCATGGAGGAAACACGAGTATTTTCTTTACCGCATGGAAGAAAATTTTCGTGGTTTGATTATCATTGGTGTTTTGTCCATATTAATCATCTTTTAGAAGAGACAAAAAAACTTTATAGCTAATAGACACGAGCCCTTGCAACCATCAATGGTTTGGTCAAGCGAAGACATATATGAAATTGTAAAGGACTTTCCAAAGATACATAAAACCAAAGAACAAACTGAAATTCAAGGTAAATCAACGATTCATAATTGGTGCAAACAAAGTATATTTTGGAAGTTGCCGTATTGGAAAAATCTACTACTTTGTCACAATATCGACGTGATGCACAATGAGAAAAACGTGTTTGACAACGGTTTTAATACAATTTTGAATGTTAAGGGGAAGAGGAAGGATGATTTAAAATCAAGACGTGATATCAAAGCAATATGTAATCCCTCTGAGCTTTATATCAAACCAAATGACAAAAAAACCAAAAGCATGCTATGAGCTAGACAATAACCAGGTTAAAATACTTTTAAAATGGGTGGAAGGATTAAGATTTTCTTACGGTATTTCTTTCAACATTCGTAGATGTGTCGACTGTAAGAACAACAAACTTAGTGGGATAAAAAGCCATGATTGCCATGTTATGATGGAAAATTTGTTACCCGTTGCTTTTAAAGAACTGTTGCTCGTAAAATTTTGAAAGATGTAACAAAATTTAGTTTGTTTTATGAGGAGCTTTGTTCTACTACGTTAAAAGTTGATCGTCTATGTAAACTTGAGGAAGAAATCCACATACTGCTCTACAAACTAGAAAAAAAACATTTCCTCCAAGTTTATTTAATGTAATGGAGGATTTACCTGTTGATCCTCCATTTGAAGCACGTTTCGAGGGTCTGTATAATATGGATGGATGTATCCATTCGAGAGGTATTAATGCTTAGTACGTTAAATATTAGTTTAATTCATGTATAAATAAATTTTAGTTTGAAATAATTCTTAATAGGTACTTAAATCATCTAAAGAAAAAAGCGAGACAGAAAGCACAAGTTGAAGGTTTGATTTGCAAATCATATGTCGAAGAAGAAGCTTCGTTTTTTCTCTTATTATTTTAGTGATCATGTGAACTTATCAGTAGAAAGTGTCATGCGTAATGATGAAGGTATTGATCAAGATGATTGCCAAGCGAGTTATCTATTTATTTTAAAACATGGCCGACCTGCTGGTAAATGTGTGAAATTATGGTTGGACGATAGAGATTATCATGTAACACACATAAATTCTTCTCAATTGTGTTGAAGTTGGACCATTTGTTAGGTAATGTACATATGTTCTTCTTAATGCATTATATCATCTACGTATGCGCATGTACACACATATGCATATGTGTGTTAATTATAATGCAATATTTCTTCTATAATTGCAGTATTTACGAATCACAACTTCCAAATGGCAATATTGGCAAAGATTTCGCTACTTGGTTTTCAAATTACATTTACGACACGACAAATTGTGTGGTCGACGAAGGATTGAAACATTTAGCTACCCGACCAAAAAGGAAAATCAAAACCTATCCAGTATTCTTCGTTAATGGAAATAAATTTAACATCAAAGAATATGGTACTGAAAAATTAACTAACAATGTCGGTGTATTTCTTAAAGGTGGTGATGATCCAAATGATCATGTAAATGATTTTTATGGCATGTTAACCTAGGTTTTGCAATTGACATATTTCACAAAACCTGTAGAAGAAGTTTTTTTTAAATGCAACTGGTTCAGCAATGTTACATGTTCTGTAATCAACGTGCACCTAAAGTATAATCTTATAGAAATAAATCATATTTTGTGTTATTATAAGTACGATCCTTTTATACTCGCCAAACAAGCTCTTCAAGTTTATTACGCTTTGTACCCATCTCCACGAAGAGATAAAGTAGATTGATTGGCTGTTTTTAAAACAAACGCAAAATTACATTTGATGGACAGAATATTCCGGACGAAAAAACTATCGCGCAGATATCGAGGAAAATACCGAAATAATAATAATCGACAATCAAATCGACTTTGGACCTCTAAACGATGAATCAAATGCATTAATAAAAGCATTTGAGACTACAAAGGAACAAAACATAAAGTACCAAACGGGGTCTGAATTAGAAACAACGAGGACTGATTAATAATCTAAATATCCGAAGAAGGTAATTTCTATGTTTATTTATGTTATATTTTCTCACTAAAAATGATGTGTTCTGCTAATGATATGTTTAGTCATAATCTGTTTCACATAATCCTTTTATATTATGCCATAATGTATGTTTCACATAATTAAATGATATATTTCTCATATATGATACGTCTGTAACAGGTACTGCATATATATATATATATGTCGTTTTTCCTTAGACGTAGCTCTTCCCATACAGGATCTCCCTCTTCTTCTCAAAGAGGGACCGGTGCGCTTCCTGCTGATGATGTCCCCGACCCATCGCATGAGGTAGCTCTTCCTGCGGTCTGGTTGCAGGCCAAAGCCGATGGATCGTAAGTATTAAATTTATTTCAGTATTAATAATATTTTTCTTCACGATCTATTATATATTAGTCTTGCTTTATTAAATGTTTGTTTCTTTTTGACATAGTGGCTTCGAGCTCAAGCTGTCAGCTACAGTGCTCTCCATATCCAGACAGGCATATAAATGCAGGATGACTGCCTATTGGCCCAAATGGAGCAAGATACCGAATAATGTCCGGAAGAGCATTTGGCTGGACTTCCTG
Organism: Allium cepa; assembly: GCA_030765085.1. NCBI lineage: Eukaryota > Viridiplantae > Streptophyta > Magnoliopsida > Asparagales > Amaryllidaceae > Allium > Allium cepa. The sequence continues at coordinate 756,872,264 of CM060939.1, read as the reverse complement.
GTAAGCGTAAATTTATATTCTGCACTTTCTCTTTGATCATAGATCACTTTATATATTGCAGACTATTTATAAAAATGTGTAACTTTCATTTTCTCAACATGTAGGGCTCGATCGACCTACAAGAGACCGATGTATCCCTAGTGTAGCGCCATTGGAATAGCAATATCATCAAAAATTATAGGGATACAGTGTCCACTATAAGAAGAGCAAGAAAAAAAACCGAACTGGATGAGTGCTAGCGTGTGGAAGGCCTGGATCGCATGGTGAGGTAATGAGGAATTCCAGGTAAGTTTACCACATATTAATTACTTTAAATTGTTGTATGTATTTAATACATAATTTAGAACTGTAAAATGTTATTTCCAATTTAAATTTATAGAGGGAGTCAAATAGGAACTCCACAAATAGAAATAAGAATCTCGTCGCACATCGCGGCGGTTCTAAGCCGTTCCAGCATCATCGTGAGGATTTGGTAAATTTTTATGTTAACATATTTATATTTTAAGTTACAAGTTGTTAATATATAGTTAATAAAACAACATGTTATATATATATATACGTATGTATGTATGTATGTATTTATATTCATATTTCAGGAGAGAGCGTGCGGGGGTACTGTTTCGTATTGGCATGTTTTTGCTAATACTCATGCTCTAAAGCAGACCAACGATTCGGGCTTAGACGTATACTCATGGGAGCATGATGATAAAGCAACTGCTGCCTATGCAAGTTAATATAATTAAGTTAAAAGTTATCAGTTAATTAATTAAGTACACATTTATAGATATATTAATTAGTGTTATTTATACCAGTGACCATTTCAATTTTTTGCTAATTAGTATAGCGATTAGTCTACTAAGTTGTATTTTGTATTTGCATCACAACAAAAGTTCCAAGAAGCATGGTGTAACGACCCGATTTTTCGACGTTCGAAAATCTACATCAATACGTCCACTGTATTAAATGCCGAACAATCGAATGCCGGAAAACCGAACCGTTAGGATTAAAGAAGAAGAAGATAGTAGAAGAAACAGAAACAATATCAGAATCTCACATTCGCATTGGAACAATATATAATAGATAAATGAATAATTTTTAAACAAAAGAACTGTATCAGTTTCTACATTACATCATCAGAGTAATATACAACACAAAACACGACACTAGGCATTTATGACAACTTGTCCATATGAAAAATGAACTTGCTGCAACACATACGCCGCGGATACTACATAATATAAGTGATAGTCTCGCTATCCAGTTTGTCTCCTGATCTCCACTGCATAATTTCCGGACTTCACTCCAGAACAACTGCTTACCTGACTCTAGGCTGCCCTTGTGGAAAATTATGGGCACCTAGAGTTTAAAAAAAGGAAAAATAAACTCCAAGTCAGTCATGGGACTGGTGAAATCTTAAAGAAGTTATTTGCACAAAAGAAAAGAAAAGAAAAAGAAATCCGCTCATGCTTTTGGAAAATGAAACTACCATAAGGCCTCCCGGCACACCCACAATGCAATCGCACACTTAGGGAAGATTTCTCCTTATAGCAGTCAAATATGCTTGATACGCAAAAACCTTTTGATATTATTATTAGTGCATAGTGTGAAAAACATTCGTAAGTATAATATAAATCTTAGCCAGCATAAGTACCATTATATTATGCCTACTATAGCTACCATGTTAGATGGTAGGTTCTACAAGTAGAACCATACAGGACTCGTATTGAGTGAATGGATTTCCAACAAATGGTCAAGGCTAAGGAACTTTCTTTCCGAAAGGGCATGCCTATGGAGGGACCCCCCGAGAACCTAACCGGACCTCTGCCAACACAAGGCCGGATTACCTCTGTAACTAGGTAACTAACTATCACGAGTATGCCACCCCCGGTCTAGACCGGCCTTTACCGAGGCGCCTCAACAACCAACAACCACATAAGTAAATAATCAGGGCTCCATATCATAATACCACTTTTTATCCACACAAGTTAAATATCCGGGCTCCATACTAGATACCACTTTTTATCCAGAAGGAAATGCACGTACCCTGAGGGTCGCGACCCCCGTAACCTTGCTGCATCTTTTCATGTTTCAACCACTTTCGAGGTGTGAGGTTCGACGAAGTCTCGTCCACAAAGCTACACTCTTTACAAAAAACATGCTTCGATCAACAATGATGAACATATATCATGCCACATTACCAAATTGGGAATATATCACTAGTAACAATCAACTACATAACCGCTGAGCTCGTACATCTCAGAGAAGGGCGTTAAGCTAAGAGAATAAATTCTCCGCCACCAACAGAAATGTATTTGATAGAAACCAGCTTTATATCTCAAAGTGTAATGTCAAGCATACATCCATACAAGTCCGTTTCGAGTTCGAACACTTCGTCCAATTAAGGAAAGAAGTCCTTGTAAATACGGATATCCCTAAATCGCGTCCGGACTCCCTATCACATAAGGTGGTATAAATCTCTATACAGGAGCAATTCGATGCAGAAACATTCAACAGGTAATCCTTTCATTTTAGAAAATACCTAGTCTTCAACCACCATTTCAAATGCAATCTCATTTCGTCATATCATTATTCGAAATGGGTTTTATGACTCAATGTCCTCTCCCAGCTAATTCAAATAATGAACGCTTATTTTAAAAACAAGTGGATACATTCAAGTCTAAATTAAGTCACAATAAATTTTCACTTTTCACCTTTTAAACAAAAGATCCATCATTAAGATTCGATGTGGCTTTTGGATAACCATTTGAAATCCGACCCCCGGTCGCATCGAGATTCAAATGTCGTTTAAAGGCTAATATTAATAGTCGGTTATTTAACTATCAAACAACATTCACAACAATCACCAGCTTTAAACAATTTTCCTCAAATTATTTGTTTCAAAATATCTTCGCAAGATATATTTTCACACTTCAAACGTTGAAAACAATTTTCAAATCACTTTCCTCTCACGGAATAAATTTCCAAATATTGTTTATTTCCATTGAAAATTGCCAAGTCTGAATACTTTAAACTAATTTAAATCACTTATTCAAATATATACTTGGAAACACTTAAAATAAAAACTATTTTAAAAACACTTATTTTAAAATATTAGTTATGAATTTTATACTAATATCTCATGTAAAACTTAAGCCCAACTAATTTTAAAAATAAAATTATTAAATAGAGTATAATTATTTAAATAACCATAAACATCTTCTAAATCAAATATTAGTTAAATCTTTAAAATAATCACTTCTATAATTAACTTAATAAATATTTACTTCAAAATTTTAAAAATAATTTAAGAAAATAATTTCTCTAAAACATTATTTTAAAACCAACTTTAGAACTTTTAATTTATATTTAAAAGCCAATTTGAAAACGTACTGACTTTCCAGGGAAAAATAAGCTTTCCATTTCAAAATGGTCCATTTCAATCAATTTATAAATACTTCTCGATTTATTTCAATTTATATTCCAAATTCGTAAATTTTCTTTCAACACTTTTAGAAATAAACCAATATTTATTTTTAAAACAAATTACCCGTTCCTTTATAAATTCTCGTTGTGAATTTATATTTCTAAACATCCATTGATATATAATTTTCAAATCGATTTCCAAAATTTACTTTCATACACTAAATCAATTTCCGAATCGATTTTCAAAAATTTACTCCATTTAAAAATTATTCCTTTATTTATCCAAATTTATTTCAAAACACATTAATCCAATATTCACGCTTTTATTTAGATTTAAAAATCTGAATTTTCGAAATAAATTCTTCAACTTTTAAAAAATACTACTCAATATCCATTTATTTCCATTTATTAAAATCTTTTCCACATATTTGGAATTTATTCAATAGGATTTCAAAAATCAACCTTTATTCTTTTCAAATTCCTTCTTTTAAATTTATCCAATCCATTAAAATAAATTTACTTAAAATTTTCTACTTCAATTTCCAAAAAAATCCAATTTGATATTTTTGGTATTTTAGAATAACAGAATATATTTGGCCAAACCATAGCCTTCAATAATTTCAATTATCAATATAATTAATCACGGATTATCAATAATCATATCACAGCATATGAAATAAATTCAAACAATTTGAGGAATCCAGTTGGATCCCTCCAACCCGTTTCCCTGAATCCATAGATGTCAGCACAACAATTAAATACCAATCTCGTTTCAAGGCGGGATATCGCGGTATAAAGGGTCATCCGCTATTATACGGGGCGCATAGGGTCTCATCCGTTATGTAATGCAGGAAATCAATCACTCCAATATATATATATATATATATATAATAGTATATATATAGTATCACATCAATTCAAACAATCAATCAATATTTTAAATTTTAACTATTTAAAATAACTGTATCAGATGTGAGTGAGAAGATCTCACCTTTGCTTTTATTCTGCAATCCATTTCCCTTCCAACTTGTTTTCACGATTTTTGACCTTGTATAAACAATTATATAATTTTTATTAATATTCGAACTAATCAAATAATTAAATTTCCATTTGATAATTTTAATTAACCAATGATTTTATTTTAAACTTAATTTTAAACTAATTCCTTTTAATAAATTTATTTAACTAAAAATTAAATTCAAAACTAAATTTCCTTTAGTAAATTATTTTTAGTAACTAGATAAATTAAATAGGTTAAGATAACAAATAGCTCACTAAAACCATTATTTTTAAAATAAACTAGCGAATTAAAATATGTAAATGTATATTTATTTTTATTTTTTGAAATTTAATATTTATAAGAAATGATCTATTAAAATCAAATTTAACCTTTATACTATTTTCCTGTGTTTTTCAAAGTTCTATATATATACAAAATTCCTGTTCAAACTACATACATCCACACACACACACATATATATATATATGTATGTATGTATGTATGTATGTACATATATATGTGTGTGTGTGTTCCTCAATTTGAAACCAAAATTTCTTTATACCTTTTACTGCAATTATTTTTTCTATACAAATGAATATATATAAATTAAATAAAAAGAAAAGGACACCTTTATCATCGTTCTAGGAAAACCACACAACAACCAACTCGTATCGCCACATTCCGATCTGCAGCTTCCCGTAAGAGATTCGCTACTTCGAACGCTGACCCCACCCTACGCATGCATCGCACGGTCCATGAGTACGCGATCCACCGATGCTCGCGAATTGAGCATCACCTTGGAACGTCGTCGAACCCTAGAACGGTGATCGCGCCTTCAATTCGTCGATCCGACTCCGCCCAATCAAATCGCGACCAGTCGCCGCACATCTACTCGACCTCGAACACATGCCAGTGCCACACTCTGACGTCTCCACATAGTCGCCGATAACCCTCGAGCCTAAAATCGCGACGGCCCTGCGAATCGACCCATCTCCTTTTTGTCGACATCGATTCCACACTCTCAGATTGCCGCGCGATCAACATCGCGATCCATCTTTTTTTCCTTTTTCTTTTTTTATGATTTAGATTCATTAAGATGAGAGAGCGGCCATGAAATTTCTTTGTGAAGTTGTTCCTTTAATTTTCGAACGAGAAAGGGGGTTCTCGTTTCTTTTTTTTATATAAATACGCGGCTACGATTATTTTTAAAATAGGAAGAAAATGCATGTAAAAATTTAACAGAGAAAGGTAAACACGTGTTGTTAAAGAGGATACGTGCTTGATTATTTTTTTTCTTTTTGTGTGTATATATATATATATATATATGTATATGTATATATTTAATTCAAACTCAAATTGAAATCGTCCGCAATTCAAAACTTCGATCTTCAATCGAGATGTGCCGCTAGGTGTTCATAATGTTAAACCCATATTTCGAATGCACTGGAAAAGGTTTCGAGTCCAAATTAGATCATATGGAGAAGATAGCTTTTTGGACCCGGTTATTAAATTAAATTTCGATATAATTTTTAGCACATTTTCAATCTGTACGGTCACACGAAAATCCCAAACGCTACAAAAATTGAAATCTATAATAATACAATATTACGAATCCAGTGGAACTCTTTTCGTCGAAATTCGAAACTGTGCCACGGAAGGCTATTTTTAAATTCAGTTTAAATGATAAAATTTCCAACTGAACAAAACAGTATTAAATTCAACTTTTAAAACTTCTATTATCTCCATATTGTCATTATGAATTTTCTAAGCCTTTAAAATATTTTTAACAAGCCTGGAACATCCAGATTCAAAACTTTTCCTAATTTCCAATTATTAAATTCAATAATTTAATTGTCAAATAAACAGTGATATTTGAAATTCAAGTTAAACTAACATTCAAACATTTAAATTCAATCAAATATTCTAATTTCAAATGTTAAAAATTTTGGGTTGTCACATTCTTCCCCACTTAAAAGAATTTCGTCCTCGAAATTACCAATTAAGAAGAATGATTTATCATTTTCCCAAAACCAAATAGTTTCAACTTTCCAAAACAATTTTTATTAAAGATACTATCATTGTTACTAAGTTTCCAAACTCAACCACAAGTTCCAAACAATATTATTTTCTCAACAATTCAAATTTAAATTTAAATTTAAATTTAAATTATCTAAAATTTTCTTACTCCCTAAATTTACGAAAAAATTCGCACGCGTCTCCTTTGCGCGACTAGCTTGGTACGACTATAAAATGCCACCGTTGGCCTCAAGATTTCAAAAGAAAACAAAATGCCAAGTGGCTAGACCAGAAAATCATCAAATTTCATATAGAAATTTAAATATACATTTTGTCGAGCAATTCAAATTTATCTTCGAAATCAAAAATCCAATTTCCTTTTGCTTTTAAAATATTTGTATATCCTACTAGCAATATTGTCCAATTACAACATTCAAAATCATTTTATACATTCTTTTTTTACAAAAGTTTCAATATTCATTCAAGCCTGTACGATGTCCGTATATCATCCGTATGCAATATCAAATTCGATCGCTCACTCGATTACACAATTTCACTTCCGAACTAGTATCGTCCACCCGACTTCCTAGTGCGGACTCAGATCTGGTTTCTTGATCAGAAACCGTCATTCTCCTTGCATAGCCGTAAACTATGATAGAGAATTTCAAGAATCAATCAAAAATCGATATACAGGGTTCACCGTCGAAAATCGAGTGAAAAATCCCAACTCAGATCGATATAACTATCTCGAATTCTGGATCGAATCGCTATGCGAATAAAATAATATACGTACATCTCACATATTTATTTCAATTGGTTTTCGGTTATATCAATTCTCTTTTATTCACATTTGAGTTCCAGTTCCATATAAATTCAATTTTTCTTTAAATTCTGAATATTGAAAATCAACTGACTTCCATTCATAACTCGTTTATATCATTACTTACATTAGTTCCATCCACTAATTTGTTTTCAATCAAATTCAATTCCAAACCTGTGCAACCTACAAATTTTAAATAAAGCACTTCATTTCCAAATTTAATTTCAAATAAAATTTTATTTCCAAACTCTTACTTCTTATAGTTCCTTTGAACAAATTCTACCATTTTACCCTTTGAATTGATTCCAATATTCAATTTCAATTTATTTGCTTACCCATTCAAATCAATTAGTTTATTTACTAATTTTGATTTCAATACTTTGTTTTATTTAGTCCACTTGACTAATTTCCATTTACTTACAAATTCAAAATGAATTTCAACATTTAGTTTCAATTTCATTTACTTGCAGTTGTAAATTCATTTATTCGTTCACAAATTTATTTTCCACCTTAAAATTTTTTATTTCAATCTATTTAGTCTACTAGACTTACTTCTCAATTTTATTCAAAATAATCCAAGTTAAATTCAGTTTCAATTCAAATTTCAAAATTCTATAAATTTTCTAACTTATTTAGATTTCAAGCAAATTTCCAAGTATAATAAGCTATCAAACTTCTTATGACTCCATAAGCATTTCCAATTTACTTCCTGAGTTTTAAACAATTTTTCAATATTTCAAAATTACCTTTCAAATCAACTATATCCAAAATCCTTTGCATTTCTAAAATCAAACTCAACTTTTGCAAACAATTCCAATTTAAAACAATTTGGTAGCAACTTCTCTTCTGGAAACTCGAAAATGAACACCGATGATGTTGCTATCATCATCAGAATTATTTTCCAGCGATCGAAAAGAGTTTAGTGCTTTTGCTCCTTTAAAACATTTCCAAATATTTTTAAATCCCAAATCCCGTCATATTTCAAATCCAATTCAAAAATATTTCTCATTATTCCTTCAAAATCTTTGAAAATCATTTCCAAACTCAAAAGGAATTAAATTTCTCAAAATTTCAAATCCCAAATCCTTTCAATCCATTTTCAAAAATTGCTCTGGAATTTCTGCTTTATTTCCAATTATAAATCTCATTTATAATTTACATTTCAAGTTTCATTTCATTATCGGAATTATTTCCTTAACCTTTAGTTATGATTTCAATTCATATTTTATATTTTTTTCATAACAATGATAATAGTTTAATATTATCACTACCTAACAACCAAGCAACCATATATATATATATATATATATATATATATATATATATATATACACTATAATTTATGAAAAATTATTTCTTTCATATACAAAAATAATTTGGGCAAAATTATTTCATTTACCCCATTTTAAAACAATACCGTGTCGGATTATCTTGTTCAAGAGTTTAGAAATTCCTATCGATACAATTGGCCAGACTGCACCGACCAGAATCTATAAACACTCAACCGATAAGTCAAAACAATATAAAATCAATTTTTTTATATTCACTAACAAATATGCGCTCACATCTATTAATACACTCAAACTCATTCCAGAGTACTACCGACTCTATCTCTATTGAGTAATCCCCACCAGAGCCAAGGTTCTCGCTTAACCAATTGCTCTGATACTACTCTGTAACGACCCGATTTTTCGACACCCGAAAATCAACATCAATACGTCCACTATATTAAATGCCGAACAATCGAATGCTGGAAAACCGAACCGTTAGGATTAAAGAAGAAGAAGATAGTAGAAGAAATAGAAACAATACCAGAATCTTACATTCGCAAGGAAACAATATATAATAGATAAATGAATAATCTTTAAACAAAAGAACTATATCAGTTTCTACATTACATCATCAGAGTCATATACAATACACAACACGACACTAGGCATTTATGACAACTTGTCCATATGGAAAACTGAACTTGTTGCAACCCATACGCAGCAGATACTACATAATATAAGTGATACGTCTCGCCATCCAGTTTGTCTCCTGATCTCCACAGCATACTTTCCTGACTTCACTCCAGAACAACTGATAATGTAACTCTAGGCTGTCCGTATTGAAAATTATGGACACTCAGAGTTTAGAAAAAGGAACAATAAACTTCAAGTTAGTCATGGGACTGGTGTGAGATCTTAAAACAGTTATTTGCACAAAAGAAAAGGAAAAGAAATCCGTTCATGCTTTTGGAAAATGAAACTACCATAAGGCCTCCCGGCACACACACAATGCAATCGCACACGTGGGGAAGATTTTTCCTTATAGCAGTCAAATATGCTTGATACGCGAAAATCCTTTTGACATTATTATTAGTGTATAGTGTGGTAAACATTTCGAAAGTATAATATAAATCTTAACCAGCATACGTACCATTATAGTATGCCTACTATAGCTACCATGTTAGATGGCAAGTTCTACAACTAAAATCGTACAGGGCTCGTATTGAGTGAACGGATTTCCAACAAATGGTCAAGGAAAAAGAACTTCCTTTCCAAAAGGGTACGCCTCTAAAGGGATGTAACGACTTGTAGATTTCATGGATTTAATTTGGTTAAATTAATAAGTTGTAATTAAATTTAATAGAAAAGAAAATATAAAATAAATTAAAACCTACTTATAGTAATTAGAAGTTAATTCAAATGATTTAAGTAGTAAAAAGATTTTTACCCGTATATAAATTGAATATGAGGAATTAAAGGAAAATATTAAATCGATTTAATGTAATAAAACATTGTTAACAGTAATTGGAATAAATTAAGGAATTTTGTTAACGCAAGTAATAGTCTATAAACTTGAATAGACATTTAAATTTGGTAAATTTCTTTAAATAATATGACTTGGTATAAATGAAATAATTGGGTCAATTGGTAATTGGTGAAATGTTACATTGATTGTAATAGGTTAATTTAAAGGGAGTGAATTGAATAAATCCTATTTAGAGGAACCTTGTTTATACATATGAAAAGTATAGTATATGAGTCATTGCAAGAATTAGAAAGTTGAACAGAATTCCAATGAATGATAATAATGTAAAACGTATACAATCAATGTAGGTAATTTGTAATTACAGTGTTGTTGAAATTAATAAACGTTTCTTGTGATAATTAATAAATAACGAGAAGAGAAAATGTATTCATTTGAATATTAATTGAAATTGGATAGGGATTTTAAGTAACAATGTTAATGCAAGGTAATTAATGCTAAATTAAAGTCAATAATAATGAATAGTGATTAAATCAAAATTTGTAACATATATTATTAATTACCTGCTTATTTGTTAATGGAATTAGAATTTGTAATAAGTGATAATAGAATAAATAAATATTACACTAACGGAAAGTGAAATAACGTTCGTTTAAAAGTTGAGAAATTATAGGGTCGTATTTATTAAGCGTTACTTTAATAATTGTGATAAAATGTGAAATCAATACGGGAAGATGTAAAGTAATAACTAGGGAAGTAATACGTTATAAATTAATTATAACCTAAACTTAAGTGTAAGTAAAAGGTTGGAATTGAATCAATCCGTTTAATTGGAAACTTATTTAAATAAATTGGATTCAAGCGTAGTAAATAGATTATTTTAAGAAATTGAAATAAGTACTATAATTGGTAAAATAATTTACATTTAAGATTTGAGATAGGAATTTGTTTAAGGAATTATAAATGTTATAAGTGAATCAAGGTGATAAAGATTATGAATTATAAAATGTGGATTTTAATAGTGAGTTAATTTATTTAATTTATAATAGTTGGATTTATTGCAAATGAACAAAAATCAAATGTGCAATTATAACGTTAATTTAAAAATTAAGTTGAAAACTGGAAATATTTATGTGATAAGTTAAAATCCAAGGGTAAACCCTTATATTTGAAATTTATGAATGGAATAAATATAGGGTAATTCAAATAAAAGGGGAATTTCGGAAATTCATCCACAATTTTGAAATTTTATGAAATTGGAGATTTTTGTTGATTTAATCTTTAATAAATTGACATTTAAAATTTTGTTAAATCATTTTAAATGTTTGAGAATTATTGAGTGATAAAATTTCAAATTCTAAAAACTGAAATATAAAAATTGGATTTATTTACTAATTCTTAATTTATTTAATTAATATAAAAATATCAATTTTGGTCACGGACTCGGATTTCGACGAAACTAGTTTCATCGGATCCGTAACCGTGAATTATTGTAGGGTTTCAAGTTTCGTAGCGATCGGACTTGTTGTTTGATCGTACGAACGCGAAACGCCTTGAAATCGTTTTAATTGAAATCAATTTGACATCAATTTGAAAATATTGATTTCAGCATAACTTCTTCTTACGATGGAATTCGGACGTGAAACTTTTTCCTTCACGTTCAGAATATTTTAAAATACCTATTTTGATATATGGGTTTACCCGATTTCGTTCCGGGGTCAGAACAGGCTTTTTGGGCCACGTTAGCGTTAGCACGTTTGTTTATCCAAACCATCTATTCAAATTCTGACCTACCTATATAAATTCAGTTGTAAACCCTAGCCTCCATCTATTCTGATTTGCTGTATGTTCATTTTCTCGGCTCCTCCTCTTCCCCATGGCTGCTAAACCTAGTCCCATTTTCAAGTTTCAAAAATCAAATCAAAAGTCAAAAAATTCAAACACCTCATAAAATTTCCAAATAAATATATGTTGAATTTTTTGCGAGCACAACTCAGATCTGCAGTTTGTTTCTCGATTCGAGTTATAGTTTGGCCTCAAATCAGCGATAAATTTTTGGTCGTTCGTATGTTATTGACGGATTGGACGATGGATCTGCGACCCGAGAACGATCGGAGGGTTGTGTTGGGTAGAGGGCGACGAGGGCTCTCAATCCATGCGGCTACTCCATGTCAGAGGTGCTTGGATTTGATGAAATTGGTCGAAGAACATGGCGGCGGCGAACATGACTTGGGTGACCGGAATTCGTGTCGTGGGTACCGGCATGGGCGGCTCGGCGAGGCCAACAAGGTGACCTTCTCTGATCGTGATGAAAAGAAGCGAGGTGGCAGCGAAAATTGCAGCTAGGTTTTGAATAGTGACGGCCTGGGCGGTTGCGTTTAAGGGTTTCAAACGTGAGGATCTGCATGCGTGCGTTGTTGGTAGGGATAGTGGTGACGTGGAAAGTCGTAAAAGGCGAGGATTGTTTTCTTGTTTTAATTTTTGTTTTAGATTCAAATCATTTTATCGCTATAACTTTCTCATACGACCTCGTTTTCACACACGATTTTTTTTGTTAGGATCATAATAAAATTTCGGATGTGTTGACGCTGGTTTGGACCAATTTGGAGGCTGTAAAAATTTTGGGTTTAAATCGGATTTAAATTCGATTTAAATTCAAAAGGTGAGTGTTTTAGCCCACCCACAACTTCTAAAATTTCCTATGTCTGTTAATTTGACTTAAGATATGAGTAAAATTTTATTTATGACTGTTTTGCATGTTTTATTCATTATCTATGTTAAATCACATTTATTTAATTTAACTGTTAATTAATTTTATTGTTGCATATAAATTTGACACTTAAATTTTTTTTATTTACATATAAACTGCTAATTAAACAGTTATGAAATTTATTATTGAATATAAAGTATTAGTTAATAGCTGTCATTCATTACCTGTTATATTTTATATGATATATATTGATGTTTGTTTAAATTGATGATGATTGAAATAAATTGGGTGATGATTGATATTGGGTGAATGGATGATGTGTTCTATCTGATATAAACTGCAAGTTATCATGCATTTCATTTCATTCGAGATTGCGATTTGAAATGATATATAACCGTAATTTTTATTTTTAATTACGGATTTAAATGATAAATATCCGTATCACTTGACCATAGGATAGAAAATTTTATACAGGCACCGCGGTCTATGTATATAAATTATTTTGAAAAAAATTTCCATGGTTTGGATAGGATACGGTTTAATAAATATTAATTTTTGATATTATATAAATATTATTCTATATATATCGAAATGGTTAAACTATTGAATTTATACTATGTATAAGTTTGTTAAATAAAAATAAATAAGTTGAGTAATGGAGTTTGATTATTTATATTTTTGGTTAAATACGTTTTAAGATATTGTGTGTGTGTGTATATATATATATATATATATATATATATATAGAGTTTAACGGTTTAAATCAATTAAGATTGGAAGGTAAATTAGAAATTTAATTGGAATTGAGTGTATTTAAGAATTTAACTCCATAAGTTGATGTAGAACTTATAGCTTGAAATTTTAAAGTATGATATGTAAAACTGAAATTTTATTCAAGATGAATTAAATGAATATTTCTATTATAAATGAATTAAAGGAAATATTTAGTTATAGGTAATTTGAGTTTTAGTTAAATGGTTATGGATTTAGTATGCGATATTTCAAAACTAAATAATAGGACATTTAATTGTTGAATAACAATTTCCTATCTTAAATTTTGGAAGCGTAATACTTAAAATTTGAAATATATAAAATTTGAAGTGGTTTTGGAAACTGAAGTGAATTTAAAATGTATGGATTAGACTTAATTTAAAATGAATAAATGTGTAAAGCCGTGGAAATTATTTCCTTTATAATGTAATATAAAGTCAACTATTTTACATACTATTGAATATCCAAACTATTTAAGTTTTAGAAGTTATGGTTTTACAGCTATGAATTTTGAAGTATTATGTTTTGAAAGTTATAATTCAAATGTTCAGTTTCCAGATATATAAATTTTAAAGTGGCATGATTTTGGAAAAGAAATATATTTGAAATAAAATGATATCATATTTATTTGGGTTTTAAAAGGAAATGATATCATATTTATGGGTCTTGAAATGGATAATTATTTCTAATTTTAAAGTATAAACTATTTTAACGACCACGGTGTTATAATAACGTTTGGTTGTTGAAGAGACCGGGATCGGAAGTTGTCATACTCTCTACCAACCCCGAAAACCACTTTAACAACCGTGTACGCGGTGGAGATTCCAGAATGAAGTAGGATGGTGGTGGCGTTTCCTTTAAGGTAAATACGTGGATCCGACTCCCGTGAGTTGTCCTAAGGTGGCTAAAACAGGAGTGATCGACGGGTTAATAAGGTAGCACCTTTGATCGGACACATCCCTTCGATATTATACTTTGACTCTTGGATTGATTCGGTGGCCACTTTTGATTTTTTTATTGGGGGTGTGGCTCGAGGTGGGCGGTAGCTGCGGCTACGCGTTACCACCGACCCGGAAGCGTAATTGGTATATCTACCCTGGCATTGCCTAGTTGTGCCGTGTCACCTACCCTAGCGCGCCTTATATGATTTTGGTTTTGTACCATACCTATGGAGTGCCCTCTGACGACGCCCAGTACGGGGGAGATTATGGTACTGTATAGACTATGGGAATATATAACTGTGTTAAGGTGGAAAATATAAAGCCTTAACGCTATTTAAAGGTAAGTTTATTTTACAAATAGGCACTATTATAATAACGCAATATACTACATAGTAAATAGTTTAACGGATCCTTAGAAGATGTAAATCCCGAGCATCTCTTGAGTTACTGCACTCATATTTATTTCTGTTAATTTGACTCATATAAGATCTTTTAGTTCCGACTCGAGTGTTTTTGTCTTTCCAAATTCGCTCAGGTCAGTCCGAGCGTTTCAGGACTTGAAGATTTAGCTTTGGAGGACGAAGACGAAGATTTATATTATTATTATTTATTCTAGTGCACTACCCACTGTTCCGCTGCATTGTTATTGGTATGTGTAACTCTGATATGTACTATAAAAATGGTTTTGTAAATGGATTTATAAATTGTATATTTGATTTTTATATTTTATCCTTCCGCTGTGAGATTCTGTTTAGTTTTTCTTTTCTCTGTTTTTTCTTATTTCTCCATAACAATCCGCCCTTCCGTATGGTTTGTATTGGCACGTGTGTCGATTTATAGCATGCGAAGAGGCGGGACGTTACATCTGGTATCAGAGCTTTGGTTTAGCGATAAACCTTAGCTTTGTGGGGTTTGACTCTTTACTAATAGGGTAATAATACCCAATGGGAGCCGCTGAGTGTGTGTATATATATATATGAGAGAGCGTATTTGTTAGTGTTATAAAAGGTTTTAAATATTGTGTTAATCTGTTCCGTTTTGTATTTATAAATTCTGGTTGGTACATAGGACGCTATGACATCAATAGTGATTTCTAAACACTTAATAGGACAGACCGACATAATATTTGGTTTTAATATAGGTGAATGAAATAATTTTGCCTATTATATTTCTTATATAAAATAAAATTTTCAAATGATATCTATATTTGGCTGAAATAGATTTGTTGTTAGGTAATAAAGTGTATAAATAATAATAGAAATAAGATTTAAAAATAAGATAATGAAATTTGGAAATTTAGAACTTAAGTTCCGGGGTTTTGAAATTTCTTTAGAATACATTTTGGAATATAATAATATTGTTATAAGTATTTTCTGATATAAATATTTAATATAATTCAGAAGAATTGTTTTAAAGAAATTTTGGAGAAAAGGTTTTGTACTTTCCTCTCTGTCGCTGGAAAATAATTTCTGTGATGGCGGCCGCATCATCGACTTTCATTTTCGAGTTTCGAAGGGGAAAAGCCACTGTAGTAGTTCTACTGCAGATTCATTTTGAAAATATATAAATTTTGAATTGTTTTAAATATAATTAGTGATATATAAGTTGTAAGAATATATTTATTTATTATTTAAAATAATTTGAAATTTAGCCTGGTATTAAATTCTTAAATTTCCGTTAATTAATCGTTTCAATTTTTGTGGTGAAAGGAAAAGTAAGTAATTAATAAGTGAAACCTCTAATTTAGGTAAGAGATTTAATGCCAAGTT
This sequence comes from Allium cepa, assembly GCA_030765085.1. Taxonomy (NCBI): domain Eukaryota; kingdom Viridiplantae; phylum Streptophyta; class Magnoliopsida; order Asparagales; family Amaryllidaceae; genus Allium; species Allium cepa. The sequence continues at coordinate 756,856,060 of CM060939.1, read as the reverse complement.
ATAAAGGAAATAAAAAGGAAGTTGAAATTGTCACTTATAAGGAAAAGATAAAAATTTATTGAACAGTGAATTAATTAAAAGAAATGGGAAAACTTGTATAACTTTCAAATTACACACTTAAATAACATATATATATATATATATATATATATAACTTACCAAATATTAAAAGTTGAAATGTTTAATAAGAAATGTAATGGAAATTGTACAAGTAAAAGTAGGTAATGAAGTATCCAATGAATTTTCTATTAAATGAGAATTTAATGTTATAAACTTAAGTTACAATCGAAATTTTACCAAGTGAATATAATTAAAGGTAAGTATGACAAATAAATGATTATAAACTTAAATAATTAAAGTGCAAATAAATGAGGTCGTGCAATAATAAATGAATGAATAATTATAGTAGTTAATGGCATGACCTGAGTTAATGGAAATGAATAATAGTAAGTAGTAAGTGAAAATAAATGGATGTAATATAATAAAGAGAAATTGTAAACTTAAGAAAAGGGTTGCAGTTATTTATAAATAAAATTGAAAGAAATAAATGAAAATAAAAAGAATAAACCGTTATATGAATGAAAAGAATCAAACAACAAATGTATCGATGAAATAAATAAGAATAGACTAAATCTATTGCTGAAATTGTTGTTTGTCGTGGTTTGGGGTTGTTGGGTAAGGAAACTTTAATTTTGTTGGGATGGATGAATAATCCATTGTGTTTAATCTAAGACTGTTGAGTAAATGATGCACTTGATGGTTTATTCTTCATTCCGTACAATATAAAGGTTTTGAACCCAATTGTTTGGTTGAATGGTTGCTTTGAATTTGTTGTGTATGCTGTTGTTAAAATTAATGGTTGTTGTATTGATTTGTTGTTAGTGATTGAAACCACTTAAATATTTCACTTTATATAAATAGTTAACCCTTTGGATTTTATAAGTGAAATGCAGGTTATGGAAGCAATTGGTACTGCTTTTGGTTCCATAAATTAAGCGTAAATTGCCCGACAAATAGGTACGTTTCGGATTACGGTTTATAGTGCTATTTTATATATTTTTCGGTGTAGGGATATATTAATTTGAAAAATATATGTTGTATATTGTTATATTCAATATTATATTTTCTCCCGGCCTCTCCGTACAAAGGAGACTCTGCCAAAAAAATTTCCGTAAATTTTGAACTTAGAAATATTTTGAAAAATGTTTTCCAAACTTTAGTAATTTAAGTGCAAAAGTTTTAATGTTTATAAATTGATATATTTATCTAAATTAATTGATTTTATAAATTTAATTACTTATAAGGTTAATGTTTGAATAAGGTATATTGATTTCTTAGTTCTTCGTTTCCCTTCTTTTCCTTTTCGGGGACGAAAAGTTTTGGGTGGGGGAGAGTGTAACGACCCGTAGATTTCATGGATTTAATATAGTTAAATTAATAAGTTGTAATTAAATTTAGTAGAAAAGAAAATATAAAATAAATTAAAACCTACTTATAGTAATTCGAAGTTAATACAAATGATTTAAGTAGTAAAAAGATTTTTACCCGTATATAAATTGAATATGAGGAATTAAAGGAAAATATTAAATCGATTTAAATGTAATAAAACATTGTTAACAGTAATTGGAATAAATTAAGGAATTTTGTTAACGCAAGTAATAATATATAAACTTGAATAGACATTTAAATTTGGTAAATTTCTTTAAATAATATGACTTAGTATAAATGAAATAATTAGGTCAATTGGTAATTGATGAAATGTTACATTGATTGTAATAGATTAATTTAAAGGGAGTGAATTGAATAAATCCTATTTAGAGGAACCTTGTTTATACATATGAAAAGTATAGTATATGAGTCATTGCAAGAATTAGAAAGTTGAACAGAATTCCAATGAATGATAATAATGTAAAACGTATACAATCAATGTAGGTAATTTGTAATTACAATGTTGTTGAAATTGATAAACGTTTCTTGTGATAATTAATAAATAACGAAAAGAGAAAATGTATTCATTTGAATATTAATTGAAATTGGATAGGGATTTTAAGTAACAATGTTAATACAAGGTAATTAATGCTAAATTAAAGTCAATAATAATGAATAGTGATTAATTCAAAATTTGTAACATATATTATTAATTACCTGCTTGTTTGTTAATGGAATTAGAATTTGTAATAAGTGATAATAGAATAAATGAATATTACACTAACGGAAAGTGAAATAACGTTAGTTTAAAAGTTGAGAAATAATAGGGTCGTATTTATTAAGCGTTACTTTAATAATTGTGATAAATTGTGAAATCAATACGTGAAGATGTAAAGTAATAACTAGGGAAGTAATATGTTATAAATTAATTATAACCTAAACTTAAGTGTAAGTAAAAGGTTGGAATTGAACCTAATCCGTTTAATTGGAAACTTATTTAAATAAATTGGATTCAAGCGTAGTAAATAGATTATTTTAAGAAACTGAAATAAGTACTATAATTGGTAAAATAATTTACATTTAAGATTTGAGATAGGAATTTGTTTAAGGAATTATAAATGTTATAAGTGAATCAAGGTGATAAAGATTATGAACTATAGAATGTGAATTTTAATAGTGAGTTAATTTATTTAGTTTATAATAGTTGGATTTATTGCAAATGAATAAAAATCAAATGTGTAATTATTACGTTAATTTAAAAATTAAGTTGAAAACTGGAAATATTTATGTGATAAGTTAAAATCCAAGGGTAAACCCTTATATTTGAAATTTATGAATGGAATAAATATAGGGTAATTCAAATAAAAGGGGAATTTTGGAAATACATCCACAATTTTGAAATTTTATGAAATTGGAGATTTTTATTGATTTAGTCTTTAATAAATTGACATTTAAAAGTTTGTTAAATCATTTTAAATGTTAGAGAATTATTGAGTGATAAAAATTTCAAATTCTAAAAAATGAAATATAAAAATTGGATTTATTTACTAATTCTTAATTTATTTAATTAATATAAAAATAGCCATTTTGGACACGGACTCGGATTTCGACGAAACTAGTTTCATCGGATCCGTAACCGTGAATTATTATAGGGTTTCAAGGTTCGTAGCGATCGGACTTGTTGTTTGATCGTACGGACGCGAAACGCCTTGAAATCGTTTTAATTGAAATCAATTTGAAAATATTGATTTCAGCATAACTTCTTCATACGATGGAATTCGGACGTGAAACTTTTTCCATCGCGTTCAGAATATTTTAAAATACCTATTTTGATATATGGGTTTACCCGATTTCGTTCCGGGGTCAGAACGGGCTTTTTGGGCCACGTTAGCGTTAGCACATTTGTTTATCCAATCCATCTATTCAAATTCTGACCTACCTATATAAATTCATTTGTAAACCCTAACCTACATCTATTCTCATTTGCTGTACGTTCATTTCCTTGGCTCCTCCTCTTCCCCATGGCTGCTAAACCTAGATCCATTTTCAAGTTTCAAAAATCAAATCAAAAGTCAAAAAATTCAAACACCTCATAAAATTATCAAAAAAATATATGAAGTTTTTGACGAGCGCAACTCAGATCTGCAGTTTGTTTCTCGATTCGAGTTATAGTTTGGCCTCAAATCAGCGATAAATTTTCGGCCGTTCATATGTTATTGACGGATTGGACGATGGATCTACGACCTGAGAACGATCAGAGGGTTGTGTTGGGTAGAGGGCAACGAGGGCTCTCAATCCATACAGCTACTCCATGTCAGAGGTGCTTGGATTTGATGAAATTGGTCGAAGAACATGGCGGCGGCGAACACGACTTGGGTGACCGGAATTCGTGTCGGGGGTACCGGCATGGGCGGCTCGGCGAGGCCAACGAGGTGACCCTCTCTGATCGTGACGAAAAGAAGCGAGGTGGCGGCGAAAATTGAAGCTAGGTTTTGAATAGTGGCGGCCTGGACAGTTGCGTTCGAGTGTTTCGAACGTGAGGATTTGCGTGCATGCGTTGTTGGTAGGGATAGTGGTGACATGGAAAGTTGTAAAAGGTAAGGATTGTTTTCTTGTTTTAAATTTTATTTTAGATTCAAATTGTTTTATCGCTATAACTTTCTCATACGACCTCATTTTCACGCGAGATTTTTTTGTTAGGATCATAATAAAATTTCGGATCTGCTGACACTAGTTTGGACCAATTTGGAGATTGTCAAAATTTTAGGTTTAAATCGGATTTAAATTCGATTTAAATTCAAAAGGTGAGTGTTTTAACCCACTCACAACTTCTAAAATTTCCTATGTATGTTAATTTGACTTAAGATATGAGTAAAAATTTATTTATGACTGTTTGGCATGTTTTATTCGTTATCTCTGTTAAATCGCATTTATTTAATTTAACTGTTAATTAATTTTATTGTTGCATATAAATTTGACAGTTAAAATTTATTTATTTGCATATAAACCGCTAATTAAACAGTTGTGAAATTTATTATTGAATATAAACTGTTTTGTTAATAGGTGTCATTCATTACCTGTTATATTTTATATGCTATATATAAATGTTTGTTTAAATTGATGATGATTGAAGTAAAATGGGTGATGATTGATATTGGGTGAATGGATGATGTGTTCAATCTTATATAAACTGCAAGTTATCATGCATTTCATTTCATTTGGTATTGCGGTTTGAAATGATATATAACCGTAATTTTAATTTTTAATTACGGATTGAAATGATAAATATCCGTAGCACTTGACCATAGGATAGAAAATTTTATACAGGCACCGCGGTCTATGTATATAAATTATTTTGAAAAAAAAATCCATTGTCTGGATAGGATGCAGTTTAATAAATATTAATTTTTGATATTATATAAATATTATTCTATATATATCTAAATGGTTAAACTATTGAATTTATACTATGTATAAGTTTGTTAAATAAAAATAAATTAGTTGAGTAATGGAGTTTGATTATTTATATTTTTGGTTAAATACGTTTTAAGATATTGCATATATATACAGAGTTTAATGGTTTAAATCAATTAAGATTGGAAGGTAAATTAGAATTTAATTGGAATTGAGTGTATTTAAGAATTTAACTCCATAAGTTGATGTAGAACTTATAGCTTGAAATTTTAAAGTATGATATGTAAAACTGAAATTTTATTCAAGATGAATTAAATGAATATTTCTATTATAAATGAATTAAAGGAAATATTTAGTTATAGGTAATTTGAGTTTTATTTAAATGGTTATGGATTTAGTATGCGATATTTCAAAACTAAATAATAGGACATTTAATTGTTGAATAACAATTTCCTATCTTAAATTTTGGAAGCGTAATACTTAAAATTTGAAATATATAAAATTTGAAGTGGTTTTGGAAACTGAAGTGAATTTAAAATGTATGGATTAGACTTAATTTAAAATGAATAAATGTGTAAAGCCGTGGAAATTATTTCCTTTATAATGTAATATAAAGTCAACTATTTTACATACTATTGAATATCCAAACTATTTAAGTTTTAGAAGTTATGGTTTTACAGCTATGAATTTTGAAGTATTATGTTTTGAAAGTTATAATTCAAATGTTCAGTTTCCAGATATATAAATTTTAAAGTGGCATGATTTTGGAAAAGAAATATATTTGAAATAAAATGATATCATATTTATTTGGGTTTTAAAAGGAAATGATATCATATTTATGGGTCTTGAAATGGATAATTATTTCTAGTTTTAAAGTATAAACTATTTTAAAGACCACGGTGTTATAATAACGTTTGGTTGTTGAAGAGACCGGGATCGGAAGTTGTCATACTCTCTACCAACCCCGAAAACCACTTTAACAACCGTGTACGCGGTGGAGATTCCAGAATGAAGTAGGATGGTGGTGGCGTTTCCTTTAAGGTAAATACGTGGATCCGACTCCCGTGAGTTGTCCTAAGGTGGCTAAAACAGGAGTGATCGACGGGTTAATAAGGTAGCACCTTTGATCGGACACATCCCTTCGATATTATACTTTGACTCTTGGATTGATTCGGTGGCCACTTTTGATTTTTTTATTGGGGGTGTGGCTCGAGGTGGGCGGTAGCTGCGGCTACGCGTTACCACCGACCCGGAAGCGTAATTGGTATATCTACCCTGGCATTGCCTAGTTGTGCCGTGTCACCTACCCTAGCGCGCCTTATATGATTTTGGTTTTGTACCATACCTATGGAGTGCCCTCTGACGACGTCCAGTACGGGGGAGATTATGGTACTGTATAGACTATGGGAATATATAACTGTGTTAAGGTGGAAAATATAAAGCCTTAACGCTATTTAAAGGTAAGTTTATTTTACAAATAGGCACTATTATAATAACGCAATATACTACATAGTAAATAGTTTAACGGATCCTTAGAAGATGTAAATCCCGAGCATCTCTTGAGTTACTGCACTCATATTTATTTCTGTTAATTTGACTCATATAAGATCTTTTAGTTCTGACTCGAGTGTTTTTGTCTTTCCAAATTCGCTCAGGTCAGTCCGAGCGTTTCAGGACTTGAAGATTTAGCTTTGGAGGACGAAGACGAAGATTTATATTATTATTATTTATTCTAGTGCACTACCCACTGTTCCGCTGCATTGTTATTGGTATGTGTAACTCTGATATGTACTATAAAAATGGTTTTGTAAATGGATTTATAAATTGTATATTTGATTTTTATATTTTATCCTTCCGCTGTGAGATTCTGTTTAGTTTTTCTTTTCTCTGTTTTTTCTTATTTCTCCATAACAATCCGCCCTTCCGTATGGTTTGTATTGGCACGTGTGTCGATTTATAGCATGCGAAGAGGCGGGACGTTACATCTGGTATCAGAGCTTTGGTTTAGCGATAAACCTTAGCTTTGTGGGGTTTGACTCTTTACTAATAGGGTAATAATACCCTATGGGAGCCGCTGAGTGTGTGTATATATATATATGAGAGAGCGTATTTGTTAGTGTTATAAAAGGTTTTAAATATTGTGTTAATCTGTTCCGTTTTGTATTTATAAATTCTGGTTGGTACATAGGACGCTATGACATCAATAGTGATTTCTAAACACTTAATAGGACAGACCGACATAATATTTGGTTTTAATATAGGTGAATGAAATAATTTTGCCTATTATATTTCTTATATAAAATAAAATTTTCAAATGATATCTATATTTGGCTGAAATAGATTTGTTGTTAGGTAATAAAGTGTATAAATAATAATAGAAATAAGATTTAAAAATAAGATAATGAAATTTGGAAATTTAGAACTTAAGTTCCGGGGTTTTGAAATTTCTTTAGAATACATTTTGGAATATAATAATATTGTTATAAGTATTTTCTGATATAAATATTTAATATAATTCAGAAGAATTGTTTTAAAGAAATTTTGGAGAAAAGGTTTTGTACTTTCCTCTCTGTCGCTGGAAAATAATTTTTGTGATGGCGGCCGCATCATCGACTTTCATTTTCGAGTTTCGAAGGGGAAAAGCCACTGTAGTAGTTTTACTGCAGATTCATTTTGAAAATATATAAATTTTGAATTGTTTTAAATATAATTAGTGATATATAAGTTGTAAGAATATATTTATTTATTATTTAAAATAATTTGAAATTTAGCCTGGTATTAAATTCTTAAATTTCCGTTAATTAATCGTTTCAATTTTTGTGGTGAAAGGAAAAGTAAGTAATTAATAAGTGAAACCTCTAATTTAGGTAAGAGATTTAATGCCAAGTTATAAAGGAAATAAAAAGGAAGTTGAAATTGTCACTTATAAGGAAAAGATAAAAATTTATTGAACAGTGAATTAATTAAAAGAAATGGGAAAACTTGTATAACTTTCAAATTACACACTTAAATAACACAGATATATATATATAACTTACCAAATATTAAAAGTTGAAATGTTTAATAAGAAATGTAATGGAAATTGTACAAGTAAAAGTAGGTAATGAAGTATCCAATGAATTTTCTATTAAATGAGAATTTAATGTTATAAACTTAAGTTACAATCGAAATTTTACCAAGTGAATATAATTAAAGGTAAGTATGACAAATAGATGATTATAAACTTAAATAATTAAAGTGCAAATAAATGAGGTCGTGCAATAATAAATGAATGAATAATTATAGTAGTTAATGGCATGACCTGAGTTAATGGAAATGAATAATAGTAAGTAGTAAGTGAAAATAAATGGATGTAATATAATAAAGAGAAATTGTAAACTTAAGAAAAGGGTTGCAGTTATTTATAAATAAAATTGAAAGAAATAAATGAAAATAAAAAGAATAAACCGTTATATGAATGAAAAGAATCAAACAACAAATGTATCGATGAAATAAATAAGAATAGACTAAATCTATTGCAGAAATTGTTGTTTGTCGTGGTTTGGGGTTGTTGGGTAAGAAAACTTTAATTTTGTTGGGATGGATGAATAATCCATTGTGTTTAATCTAAGACTGTTGAGTAAATGATGCACTTGATGGTTTATTCTTCATTCCGTACAATATAAAGGTTTTGAACCCAATTGTTTGGTTGAATGGTTGCTTTGAATTTGTTGTGTATGCTGTTGTTAAAATTAATGGTTGTTGTATTGATTTGTTGTTAGTGATTGAAACCACTTAAATATTTCACTTTATATAAATAGTTAACCCTTTGGATTTTATAAGTGAAATGCAGGTTATGGAAGCAATTGGTACTGCTTTTGGTTCCATAAATTAAGCGTAAATTGCCCGACAAATAGGTACGTTTCGGATTACGGTTTATAGTGCTATTTTATATATTTTTCGGTGTAGGGATATATTAATTTGAAAAATATATGTTGTATATTGTTATATTCAATATTATATTTTCTCCCGGCCTCTCCGTACAAAGGAGACTCTGCCAAAAAAATTTCCGTAAATTTTGAACTTAGAAATATTTTGAAAAATGTTTTCCAAACTTTAGTAATTTAAGTGCAAAAGTTTTAATGTTTATAAATTGATATATTTATCTAAATTAATTGATTTTATAAATTTAATTACTTATAAGGTTAATGTTTGAATAAGGTATATTGATTTCTTAGTTCTTCGTTTCCCTTCTTTTCCTTTTCGGGGACGAAAAGTTTTGGGTGGGGGAGAGTGTAACGACCCGTAGATTTCATGGATTTTTAAATTAATAAGTTGTAATTAAATTTAGTAGAAAAGAAAGTATAAAATAAATTAAAACCTACTTATAGTAATTCGAAGTTAATACAAATGATTTAAGTAGTAAAAAGATTTTTACCCGTATATAAATTGAATATGAGGAATTAAAGGAAAATATTAAATCGATTTAAATGTAATAAAACATTGTTAACAGTAATTGGAATAAATTAAGGAATTTTGTTAACGCAAGTAATAATATATAAACTTGAATAGACATTTAAATTTGGTAAATTTCTTTAAATAATATGACTTAGTATAAATGAAATAATTGGGTCAATTGGTAATTGATGAAATGTTACATTGATTGTAATAGATTAATTTAAAGGGAGTGAATTGAATAAATCCTATTTAGAGGAACCTTGTTTATACATATGAAAAGTATAGTATATGAGTTATTGCAAGAATTGGAATGTTGAACAGAATTCCAATGAATGATAATAATGTAAAACGTATACAATCAATGTAGGTAATTTGTAATTACAATGTTGTTGAAATTGATAAACGTTTCTTGTGATAATTAATAAATAACGAAAAGAGAAAATGTATTCATTTGAATATTAATTGAAATTGGATAGGGATTTCAAATTCCTTCTTTTAAATTTATCCAATCCTCTACAATAAATTTACTTAAAATTTTCTAATTTAATTACCAAAAAAAAATCCAATTTTATATTTCTGGTATTTTAAAATACCAGAATATATTTGGCCAAACCATAGCCTTCAATAATTTCAATTATCAATATAATCAATCACAGATTATCAATAATTATATCACAGCATATGAAATAAATTCAAACAGTTTGAGGAATCCATTTGGATCCCTCCAACCTATTTCACCGCATTTACAGATTTTAGCACAATAATTAACTACCAATCCTGCTTCAATGTGGGATATTGCGGTATAAAGGGTCATCCAATATTATGCGGGGCGCATATGGTCTCATCCGCTATATAATACAGGAAATCAATCACTCCATAATTTCAAACTATACACACACACACACACATATATACATACATTATATGTATGTGTACCTTAATTTGAAACCAGAATTTCTTTATGCCTTTTACTATAATTTAAAATTTTTCTATACAAATGAATGTACATAAATTAAATAAAAAGATAAAGATACATTTATCATCGTTCCAGGAAAACCACACAGCAACCAACTCGTATCGCCATATTTCGATCTGCAGCCTCCCTCATGAGATTCGCTACTTCGAACGCCGACCCCACCCTATGCATGCATCGCACGCTCCACGAGTACGTGATCCACCCACGCTCGCTAATTGAGCGTCACCGTGCAACGTCGCCGGACCCTAGAACGGTGATTGCGCCTTCAATTCGTCGATCCTTCTCCGCCCAATCAAATCGCGACCAGTCGCCGCACATCAACTCGACCTCGAACACACGCCAGTATCGTGTTCTGACCTCGCCACGCAGTCGCCGATAACACTCATGCCCAAAATCACAACGGCCTTGCGAATCAACCCATCTCCTTTCTGTCGACATCGTAGTCGACTTCGATTCCACTCTCAGATTGTCGCACGATCAACATCGTGATCCCTTTTTTCTTTTTTTATGATTTAGATTCAATAGGACGAGAGAGCAGCCATGAAATTTCTTTGTGAAGCTGTTGATTTTATTTTCGAACGAGAAAGGAGGTTCTCGTTTTTTTATATAAATATACGACTACGATTTTTCTTAAAATAGGAAGAAAACGAGTGTAAAAATTTAATAAAGAAAGGTAAACACGTATTGCTAAAGAGGATACGTGCTTGATTATTATTATTTTTTCTTTTTGTGAATATACATACACACACACACACACACATATATATATATATAATTCAACCAAATTCAAATTTAAATCGTCTGCAATTCAAAGCATCGATCTTCAGTCGAGGCGTGTCGCAAGGCGTTCATAATGTTAAACCACTATTTCAAACGCATTGGAAAAGGTTTTGAGTCCAAATTTGGTCATATGGAGAAGATAGCTTTTTGAACCCAGCTATTAAATTAAATTTCGATATAATTTTCAGCACGTTTTCAATCCGTACGGTCACATGACAACCCCAAATGCTACAAAAATTGAAATCTGATAATAATACAGTATTACGGATCCAATGGAACTCGTTTCGTCGAAATCTGAGACTGTGTCACGGAAGGCTATTTTTAATTTCAATTTAAACGATAAAATTTCAAACTGAACAAAACAGTTTTAATTCAACTTTTAAAGTTCTATTATCTCCAGTATTGTCAATATGAATTTTCTAAGCGTTTAAAATATTTTTAACAAGCCTGGAACATCCATATTTAAATTTTTTCCCAATTTCCAATTATTCAATTCAATAATTTAATTACCAAATAAATAGTGATATTTGAAATTAAAGTTAAACTAACATTCAAATATTTAAATTCAATCAAATATTCTAATTTCAAATGTCAAAATTTCTAGGTCGTCACACATGGGTACGGCTGCTGGCTGAGACAGGACGGGATGAGTTGACAGTTGATGAGGAGAACGCTATTTTCGAGTCTGTCATGGATCCACCATCCCGCAGCAGGCGATATTGATTTGGGAACCAAGCGGTAATTTTCAAAAAATAAACTAAATTCATATATTGCATATTTTTAAATTAAAGTTATTTAACTTATGTTTATGATGTTGGACGCAATATAACAATTTATTTTTATTCGCAGGCTAGGACATCGTAGAAGGCGTATAAATTGACTCAAGGCAAAGAAGTAATTGCAGAGCTTCGAGTCCAGATCACCGAGCTACGGGAGCATGATCGCCGTCGTGCGACGCAAATAGAGTAGTTGAACCAGTGCTTGGCGGAGTATATGGAGCAGCATGGAAGGTTTCCTTCGTCGGGTGGCTCTGCAGGGGATGATGAGTGATGTTAGATATGTTCTATTATGTCTTTTTTGTATATATATACGCTTCGAGTGGGTGATACATTTTGATGGATTGTGCATTATTTTATGTGCATTTGGATGTTGATTTTTTGAATTATGTTGGATTTGCATATGAATTTTTTGAATGAAATATTATGTATGGTTATTTATATGGTTAGTGGTTTATATGTGCTTGAAAAAAGGAGCTGTTATGTGCACTGATGGATGTGTAGCGGCTGGAATGGCGCAGACTCAAATTCAGGAGAGAGAAAATCCAGAATTCCGACGGCTACTAACGGCTACAGATGGCTTATTGGTCATGACCTTGCAACGGCTACCGACGTCGCTCCACGGCAAATTCCGACCATTCCTGACAGCCTAGAACGGCTATTTGGTCATACACGTTTGCCATGTGGCCAACGTGGCCATCGGAAACGGTCACAGATTACCGTTGGAGGCAGTCGGAAATTTGCCGTCGTTGCCATCGGAAGTCATTACGAAATGAAATTCGTATACCAACGGCTCTTTCTACGATTTCCGACGGCCGTCTATGGCTAGTTGCCATCGAAAATCACTGTTTTTCTTGTAGTTTAATTGGCTTGTTAACCAGACTGATCAAAAATCTTGCAGAACAGCTCTTGAAAAGGTTCCATTCTTTTCTGTTTTCATAGCACACGCAGCCTGCACTAATGGAGCAGTACTAACTGCTTTTTTTGCAAGTATTTTCCCCACATCAGATTTAATATGGATATTATAAATCCACTTGAGCACTAATCAGTGCAATCAAGACTTAAGAGGCAACAAGAAGATAGTACAGACCAATAAGAACACAAGACTTAAGAGGCACTCGGTATTGCCATTTACCTACGAGAGAGTCAGTATATGATGTAAATTAAGATTATCCAAAAAAATTATGGTCGTAATAATGATTCCAAGTCTAACATTTCTACCTAGAGCATCATTCAAATAATTAGTTTCATTATTTTCAAATTCAAATAGCAACATCAAATAAGATATGGTACAATAACTGGGAAAGATTCAACCACTTTGAAACAGACCACTGAACAAAAAGGAATGTCTATTAAGGCATGTAAAACAAATCATACAAAAACAACACATTCTTGTAACTAAATGGTTAGGTAGGATAGTGTTCTCTGCATGGTTCTAACTTGTGCGACAGTGATTCCACGATAAAACTTTATTTATACGTCGCAAGAAAAACACAGTAAAAGCTACATAAATACCTAGTCTTCACCTCAAATCAATCATCAATGTCGAAGCCTTTTAAGAAGAAAAATCTCATGCTTTATCATGGCTCATGACAGGGAGGTGACCAAGTTAGGAGCAATATCTTCGTTATTGAGGTATTGGCCGTTACAGTAACGACAAGCATAGTAATTTCGAGTACAAAACTCAATCTAAAAGCCAAAATATGAAATAATAGAAGACATCATTTGCAACATCCCACTCAACTATATACGTATAAATAAGAAAACTATATGCACAAAAATAAAATATTCAAACAAATTAATCACATTTTCAAATCGATGCCATCAAAACATGTTACAACATCCAAAAAACATTCAAATGCCAAAGTATACTCACTCTCGTCGTTGAGTCATATTTATATTAGAAGGTATAAACATCATTATTTACATGTATAATAAGACCTACTGCGACTTCATTGCCTTCTTGTACCCATCCAAGTACATTTCGTCAAACACGTACTTTTTGTCTACTCATGCAAGTAACTAAGAGTATCAATTAGGAAAAAATTCGGATCGGGACAAACATATTGGTGTGTCATTCCACTGCAACATTAAGTATGAGAATAAATAATTGCATACTTAAAAATACCGGAGGTCCGAACCGACTGATGTTGAAGAATCAACAAAAGGAAATCATATGATGAGACTACACGCATAAAATAGTGTACAAAAAACCAAAATATCAGTGGGAGTTACTGTCTGATAGCTTGGATCAACGGGCACGAAAGGAGTGATCTCTCTTATACGCTGTTTTGGGTCAATACGGATACGTTTCAATAACTGAATACATCTGACATAATACGTATCTCGTCTCGACGTAAGAAAATATGTATTATTTTAGACATATTCAGGTATTAAAATGTATCTGTGTTGATCAAAAGTAGTGTATATGGGAGATCGCTCTTTCCATACTCATTGATCCGAGTTATCAAACTGTAAACTCCCTCTGATATTTCTATCACTGGAGTCGAGATGTTACAGATTGGTATCAAAGCAGAGGCAGTGAACAATATAGTAGTTGCTTCCTTTGCTGTCCGATAATGAATATATTCATAATAGTGTTGAAGTGACAAAAGATGAAGGTGAGAAGAAGCAGACTGCCACGGTGATGGAACTTTGATTTCCACGAGTTCGAAGAAAGAACGAATGAAGTAACAGTGTTTTTCTTACATTACTCATAAAATATAAACAAAACATGTTCGCTCTGGGTCCCTCTACTTTCTTAACAAGTCAAGTATGATACGTAAAAAAATATGGTATGCTAACTTGTTTATCACTTGGTCACTCCGATTGCTGAATTATGTTTATCGCAAAAACAAAAATACACATTTACTTATTTTATTGTTTGAGAAAATAAGCATATGTAGAATTATTCAATAAAACAATATCGTCAAATGCTTCGTCATTTGTTTATAAGTTGAATTTTGAATTAAAAGCTCATAACTTTTGTTCCACAAATAAATTTCTACTCACAACCTTATAGCAGTAGATGACAACCTTATAACTATATCACCTTTTTTTATTATAAGCCTTGCCTTGTGCGGCATATAAGCCTAGAGTGTCGTACGTGTTTTGCGTGCTATGTGCAACATTTGATTGCATCATTTCATTTGTGACACGTCTTAGGTGCAAAAGCACAATCGCCGCATTGCACCTGTTGTGTGCCATGGCAGCCTTTCATAGCATTACTATTTTGTTTTGGAAAACGGCAAGTGTATACCACATTCTGTCCCTTTACCATTTGTACATCCCTTGTATGTTTGCTGTCGTTGACAAGAAAATAAAGTGGGAGAAGAAAAGGAAATTGTATTCATCAGTCCCTTTTATTATTTTTATTTTCACTGTTAGCAGAGAAACTTTGAACATCACTCCTGCTACATTAGAGTTATTATGTGACCCCTGATCAAGAATGTTATATAAATGGATATAGATAGGTAGATGAATATAGTTCACATATTTTACCATTTTATGGAGAATAATACTTATTATATTATAGCTCTTTGACAATTAAGAGAATATAGAAATGTAAAGAAAATACCAAAGAATTCTTTCATTATATATTGGACTCGTGAACTATGTTACACCAAACTTTTGTGATGCCAGCTCTTGTTATGATGCTATTCCAAAATTTAGATATTGAACTTTTGTTGTTTCGCCAATTTTTATAAGATACAAGATCTTGTTATCAAACCGATAATTAACTAGATTTAACTTGCTGCAAAGAAATGTAAAAATAATCCTATACTAATTTAAGTTAATCCATTCTTATTGTTTTAACCCTTGTAAATCCAGTTTTATAAATGCAATTTTCATATGTAGAAAATTAGAATACAAAATCATCACCAAATCATAAACTCAATCATATTTCCAAAGATGTCATTGTTTTAAAACATACCATTAAGATTTAATTTTGAGGTTTTCATCTAACAATTATAAATTCATATCATACACGTAACGTGTGTGTCTCTCTATATATACACTAGCGTTTACGGCACGAAATTCATGCGTGATTTGTTTTTCTACAAACTATATATTTAACATATTCAATAGAAAAAGATTTGCACAAATATTCTGCCATATTTTATACAAACTTGTGCGACAGTGATTCCACTATAAAGCTTTATTTATACGTCGCAAGAAAAACACAGTAAAAGCTACATAAATACCTAGTCTTCACCTCAAATCAATCATCAATGTCGAAGCCTTTTAAGAAGCAAAATATCATGCTTTATCATGGCTCATGATAGGGAGATGACCAATTTAGGAGCAATATCTTCGTTATTGAGGTATTGACCGTTACAGTAATGTTACAAGCATAGTAATTTCGAGTACAAAACTCAATCTAAAAGCCAAAGTATGAAATAATAGAAGACATCATTTGGAACATCCCACACAACTATATACGTATAAATAAGAAAACTATATGCACAAAAAAAATATTCAAACAAATTAATCACATTTTCAAATCGATTCCTTCAAAACATGTTACAACATCCAAAAAACATTCAAATGCCAAAGTATACTCACTCTCGTCGTTGAGTCATATTTATATTAGAAGGTATAAACATCATTATTTACATGTATAATAAGACCTACTGCGACTTCATCACCTTCTTGTATCCATCCAAGTTCATTTCGTCAAACATGTACTTTTTATCTACTCATGCAAGTAACTAAGAGTACAATTAGGGAAAAAATCGGATCAGGACAAACATACCGGTGTGTCATTCCACTACAACATTAAGTACAAGGATAAGTAATTGCATACTTAAAATACGGGAGGTCCGAACCGACTGACGTTGAAGAATCAGCAAAAGGAAATCATATGATGAGACTACACGCATAAAATAGTGGAGGTCCGAACCGACTGATGTTGAAGAATCAGCAAAAGGAAATCATATGATGAGACTACACGCATAAAATAGTGTACAAAATACCAAAATATCAGTAGGAGTTACCGTCCGATAGCTTGGATCAACGAACACGAAAGGAGAGATTTCTCATATACACTGCTTTGGGTCAATACGGATAGGTTTCAATAACTGAATACATCTGACATAATACTTATCTCGTCTCGACGTAAGAAAATATGTATTATTTTAGACATATTCAGGTATTAAAATGTATCCGTGTTGATCAAAAGTAGTGTATATGGGGGATCGTTTTTTCCATACTTATTGATCCGAGTTATCAGACTGTAAACTCCCTCTGATATTTCTATTACTGGAGTCGAGACGTTACAGATTGGTATAAAAAAGAAGAGGCAGTGAACAATATAGTAGTTGGTCCCTTTGCTATCCGCTAATGAATATATTCATAATAGTGTTGAAGTGACAAAAGATGAAGGTGAGAAGAAGCAGACTGCCATGGTAATGGAACTTTGATTTCTACGAGTTCGGAGAAAGAACGAATGAAGTAACAGTGTTTTTCTTACATTACTCATAAAATATAAACAAAATATGTTCGCTCTGGATCCCTCTACTTTCTTAACAAGTCAAGTACGAGACGTAAAAAAATATGGTATGCTAACTTGTTTATCACTTGATCACTCTGATTGCTGAATAATGTTTATCGCAAAACCAAAAATACACATTTACTTATTTTATTGTTTGAGAAAATAAGCATATGTAGAAATATTCAATAAAACAATATTGTCAAATGCTTCGTCATTTGTTTAGAAGTTTAATTTTGAATTAAAAGCTCATAACTTTTGTTCCGCAAATAAATTTCTACTCACAACCTTATATCATTAGATGACAACCTTAAAAGCTATATCACCTTTTTTCATTATAAGCCTTGCCTTGTGCGGCATATAAGCCTTGAGTGTCATACGTGTTTTGCGTGTTATGTGCAATATTTGAGTGCATCATTTCATTTGTGACACGCCTTGGTGCAAAAGCACAATCGCCGCATTGCACCTGTTGTGCGCCAATGCAACCTTTCATAGCATTACTATTTTGTTTTGGAAAACGGGAAATGTATACCACATTCTTTGTCCCTTTACCATTTGTACATCCCTTCTATGTTTGTTGTCGTTGACAAGAAAATAAAGTGGGAGAAGAAAAGGAAATTGTATTCATCAGTCCCCTTTATTATTTTTATTTTCACTGTTAGCAGAGAAACTTTGAACATCACTCCTGCTACATTAGAATTATTATATGACCCTTGATCAAGAATGTTATATAAATGGATATAGATAAGTAGATGATTATAGTTCACATATTTTACCATTTTATGGAGAATAATACGTATTATATTATAGCTTTTTGACAATTAAGAGAATATAGAAATATAAAGAAAATACCAAAGAATTATGTCATTATATATTGGACTCATGAACTTTGTTACACCAAACTTTTGTGATGCCAGGTCTTGTTATGATGCTATTCCAAAATTTAGATATTGAACTTTTGTTGTATCCCCAATTTTTATAAGATACAAGATCTTGTTATCAAACCGATAATTAACTAGATTTAACTTACTGCAAAGAAATGTAAAAATAATCATATACTAATTGAAGTTAATCCATTCTCATTGTTTTAACCTTGTAAATCCAGTTTTATAAATGCAATTTTCATATGCAGAAAATTAGAATACAAAATCATCAGCAAATCATAAACTCAATCATATTTCCAAAGATGTCATTGTTTTAAAACATACCATTAAGATTTAATTTTGAGGTTTTCATCTAACAATTATAAATTCATATCATACACGTATACGTGTGTGCGTCTCTCTATATATACACTAGCGTTAAGGCACTAAATCCGCGCGTGAATTGTTTTTCTACAACCTTATATTTAACATATTCAATAGAAAAAGATTTGCACAAATATTTTTCCATATTTTTACATCTAAATCATGTGTAGTTGGTTTGAAGTTTTATTTTTAAGTTGTAACGCCTAATTTTTTTTGTTAATTTTAATTTTTACTTGTACTATTAATTAAATAAAGAATGAACTTGTAAAAGATGGTTATTTATTAGATCCTATTTTTAAGTGATATTAAGATTTAGTAATATCTATAGAGCGACGGTCTGAATTTGTAAGAAAATTTTATTTCTTAAATCATATTTTTAAGTAATATTAAAGAGGTGTTTTTGATAGTTCACGGTAACACCAAAAAAATGTGACACCAAAGGTAATACAACTATTATCAAATATATAACTAAAGAAATGTATATACATATGGAAAAATCCATTTGGACATAAATGTAGATACAAAGTGGGACACAATAGATCTTGACCATTAGATCTTCCTTTGAATTTCACCTCTCATATATGACAAAAGAATCCAATGATCAATGATTACTGTTTCTATTTTTGTGCTTTATTTTGTGTTTTAATAGCCGCTCTCTATATATATATTTATGTGTGTGTTGGGTGTGTATAAGGTTTTAATTGCAATAAATATAAACGTTGGTAGGTTCCCACCATAATGCAGTAATACCAGACTACTAGTTAATTCAAAGTACAGTGCTATACGAATAAGCTCGTTGTGCTGATAGGGATTGGTATTCAAACCATGCAGCTGGCAATATTATTGCAGCCACAGACGAGAAGCCCATTCACCACATGTATGTATAGTGATGAGGAATAAAGGTGCAAGCACTATGTGGATTAAACAGTAAAATTTTAAAAAACATGGGGTGAGAGAGGCTCGAACTCTCGACCTCAGGATCACTCAACATTTTAGCTATGAGACCTACGCGCTAGCCAACTGCGCCACCACCCCAATTGTTTTCTAAGTACACAAGGAGGCATATGAATGACAAATGAAATAACTGATTTGGTTGCCAACTTTTACCATATCATGGTATAGGTATATATTTGGATAATTTTATTTGACATATCACAATTAGTTATCCATGTTATTCAAATAGACAAGCAGGTTTTACAAATAAGTTAAAATGTTGTGCCATGAATATTAAGTTTTTTTTTATAATTCCTTTTTATCCACAACAATCTAATATTATAAATGTAATATTTTTGTACAAAATTTGTGGTGTACATGTGTTATATTTTTTTTCATAATTACATCATCATATGTTTAATGATAGTTCAAAAGAAAATGTGCGATGTAAAATAATAAAAAAAAGACGGTTAGAATTTGACTTCAAGGTTTACAGCTAATGGTTGTAATTCTGTACAAATTAAGAATCTTCGGTTAACAAATAAATTACTACCAGAAAAATTAACCTAATGATGCAGCTATAATTTCCACAAAACATAATAATCTTCTATTATGAACACGAGTTAAAGATCTGTTTCATGTTACATTATGCATCAATCACTACAAGAATTACTGCTTATAGCAACGGAGGGTTGGGGGCCAACGGCCATTGACCAACGGCGACAACGACAAACTTTTTCCCAGAAATTTTTAATAACAAAAAACACATGCCGTTGGTAGCCGTTGGAATATTGCCATTGGCGGCCGTTGCACGCCGTTGGAAATCCGTGACATACGTGCAGATCACTTTTCTTCTTCCTCATTCACATTCCACCCGAAATCAAACCCAAAAACCCCAATTTTCCCACCCTAAAAAATATCCAACCCCATTTTATCACATTCTACACGTTCTAGCATCCCCATCTTCGTTTGCAAGCTTCATAACCTCCAAAATCAGGTATTATTTGCTAAAACCCTAATTTTGTAAAATTTTTAATTTTGGGTTAAATATATAATTTTTGTGTATGTATTGTGCTATTGTTTATGTAGTGTAGTGTAACGACCCGTTAAGTTCGACCATTTAAAATTGTTTGTTTAATAGGATTTTGTAATTTATTTTAGTTGAAAGAATAAAGGTGGTAGATAAGTATTAAAATGAAGGCTAGAATAAATTATATAGAAGTGACTTAGAAACCTATTTAAAGACATTTGAATAAAATTCAAATGAATTAAGTAGAGAAAGAAAGAAAAATTCTTACCTGTACATAGAATTTAACATGGGAATATTAAACCAATTTAATGCAATAAAAGATTGTGAACGATAAATTGAATAGATTAAGAAACCCTGTTATTGCAAGTCAATAAATTTGTAAACCCTAATGAACATCTCAAAATTTATAAATTTATTGAAATTTAAGACATAGCATAAGCGTAGAACTATAGGTATGATGACAAACTTTTATAAATTGTCTAATTAAGGGTCAGCAAATTTATTTGGAAATCAAACTCAATTAAGGGTAAGTAATTATGATGGATTGATGGCATAAACGTTACTAATTTTTATCATAGTAACGGAAGTGCAGATGGAAGGCAACTGTAGAAATTTAAGTACGTATTAACAATTGAAAGGGGCTGTCGATTGAGTGGAGTACTTTAGGTTGTCTTACTAAATTTAGAATTTAACATAAGACAAATAGAAATAAATCAATAAACGTATAGATTTTAAGTTTATTATGATGAACTATTTTAGTGATATGACTTAGAATAAATGAAATAATTTGGGTTAATTGGTATTTAATGGAATTAAAGGTTGCAATATTCATAGGTAAGGATTTAGATGAAATAGATTGATGTATGAAAAATTTAATTTGATAAATGGCAATTAATTCCTTTAATTTGTGCAATTAATGTATGTTTAATTGATAACGATAAAAAGTTGATTTTTTTCAGTGTAACCAACGTAAAATATTATCATAGCATGATACTTGGTTTGAATAGAAGGATTTGATTTAATGTGAAAATTTTTGTTCTAAGTATTGAATAAAATTGAGAATCAAATTTTTTTTATGATAATAACGTTAGTATTGGTTAACAAATAGATTTCAATGCAGTAACCAAATAAATGGAATAAGATGAGTATATATTGCATAGAAATGAAATGATAAATTATTGATGTAATGGAAGATATAACCATGTCAATTATGCATATAAGGTAATAAGGTAATGAAACCGAGGTAAATTAATTAATTGAGACTTTAAGTAAAATTAACGTGTGGAATTGACCAAGGTTCAATAAAATGAGAATTTGATTGGTTATATTTATTGGTTGAGAAATGTAAATGTGTATTTGGGGAATAAATTTAGTCAGACTTAAGTATTGAATTTAATTAATTAATATATATGATAAATGATGATTAAATAAAAAACCCAATACTCTATATATATGTATAATATTTGAGTGAAAATAATAATACACTTATAAATGTGGAATTAAGAGTTTACAACAACTATTTTAAGTAAAGAAATTGTTCATTCAAGTAAATTTGAAACATCGCAATAGGTGTAGATTAAGTGTTGCGTTAAATAAATTATAAAGGAATAAATTTATAGAAACGTAGGAACGGAAGAATGAACATTATAGTAACGTAAAACGTATTGTAGGATAATAATTAAGTATAGGCTTGTAAATTAGATGTATGACAATAAATTTTGTACGTAAATCTTTCTATTAGTTGATAAGTCTTATTTTGATCAATTTAAAGGAATACACTAAATTTTGTAGTTAGTACGGAATATTGATGAGTGAATGAATAAGATGAAACAAAGGTGGAATGTATTAGTTGAGGTTTTAAGTTATTTATGTGATAAGTTACCAAAATTACAATTTTATCTAAATACAGTAATTTATGCAAACAAAAGATGAACATTTTGAAATATTACCACAGTGATATATAAAAGAAACGTTAACTATGTAGTTGGAGAATAATTGATATATTTTGAGTTGGATAATAGAAATCAAGTTATTTATATAATTAGATTTAAGATGAGAGTATAAGTATATGATTAAATAATTGGGTTTTGCGAATAAAATTTATAATTCCCAAATAATAAGAAAACGCAGAGGTTAACACTGCGAAATTTATATACTTATAAATTTTAATTCACATCCAAGCTTATTTGGAATTGATTGGATTATATAAGTAATGAAATTTGGCCAATATTTAAAGTTGAAAGAAAATTTGGATTTTATGATTTATTTTAATTTATTTAATAAATATTAAAAATAGCCATTTTTGTCACGGACTCGGATTTCGACGAAACTAGTTTCATCGCATCCGTAACGGTGAATTATAATAATGTTTCAAGTTTCGTTGCGATCGGACTTGTCGTTTGATCGTACGGACTCGAAACGTCTTGAAATTTACGCATTTTTAAATCAATTTGAAATTTTTATTTTTTTAGCATAACTTCTTCATACGATCGAATTTGGTCGCGAAACTTTTTCCATCGCGTTCAGAATATTTTGAAACACCTATTTGGATATATAGTTTTAACAAATTCGACTCCGGAGGCAGAACGGGCTTTTTGGGCCAACTATCGTTTAGCACGTTCGTTATCCGTACCCACCTAGCCTTCTTTTATCTGTCTATATATTTGCGATTATAAACCCTAGCCACTCCTTATTTTCATTTTTCTATACGTACATCTCCTTCTCAACTCCTCATTCCAATGGCAGAAAAAAACCTAATTCCCAAATTCCAAAATTTTATTTCAAAAAAAAAAAAAAAAAAAAAAAAATTTGTGGATCTGCAGCAGCTTCTGGTCGCGCTTCGGGTTTCAGAGGAGAAAACCCTAGAGCAACTTCGGGTCAGGAAGAAAATGACTCGGGTCGCTCCGGGTCGTTTTGGCGAAAACTCCAAGCAAGCATCGGGGAAATGAGGCGGCGCCCCGAAGTCGAACCCGAAGTTGACCCAGGACCAGAATTTTTCATTTTTCAAATTTTCATAACTTTTGCATACGAGCTCGGATTCACGCGCGGTTTGTTTTGCGGGGATCGTATCGGAATTTCTGACGTTTTGGCACTGGTTTGGATGAATTTGGAGACTGTCCAATTTTTGGGTTTAAATTGGATTTGAATTCAATTTAAATTCA
Source organism: Allium cepa (assembly GCA_030765085.1). Lineage (NCBI taxonomy): Eukaryota > Viridiplantae > Streptophyta > Magnoliopsida > Asparagales > Amaryllidaceae > Allium > Allium cepa. Next base: position 756,832,387 of record CM060939.1, on the reverse strand, counting down.
AAAGGTGAGTGTTTTAACCCACTCACAACTACTAGAAGCTTTTATGTTTGTTAAATAAATTTTAGAAATGAATAGAAATTTATTTATGAGCTTTTGGCATGTTATTTCATTCATATCTGTTGAATTGCATTTTATTGAATGTAACTGTTAATTTAATTGATTTATTGCGTGTTAATTGGCTGTTAGAAATTTTTGGTTGCATATGAACTGCTAGTTAACAGTTATGTCAATTATCACTGAATATAAATTGTTAGATTAATAGTTGAAAAATTTAATTTGAATAAACTGCCAGTTATCACCTGTTATATATGATCATATATATAATTGTTATTGATTGATATTGGTTGATGGTTGCGATTGGATGATGGATGTTGTTGATGGATGGATGTTTATTGCATATCATTAAATTGAAAATTATCATGCATATTTCATTTTTCGGGATTGTGGTTTGAAATGATATATAACCGCAAATTTTTATTTTTAAATTGCGGATTGAAATGATAAATATCCGTATCACTTGACCATAGGATAGAAAACTATATACAGGCACCGCGGTCTATATATAACTATTTTAATGTGATTTCTATGGTTTGGATTGAATACGGTCTATAAATCTTAAATTTATATTGTATAAATATTTTATTTCATATTTATATACCTATGAAGTTGAAATTTTGAAATTAAAAGGAATATAAATTTCTTTATTGAAAATGGAAGAAATTAAGAAAATGGAGTTTGATGATTTATATCCTATGTTTAAATATTAAGTTGGAAATTTTAAAGATATGATATTTATAATTGGATTTTTCCCAAAATATTTTGAAATGAATATTCTAGTAAAAATTGAATTTGGAAATATATATATATATATTTTACTAGAAATTGAAGTCTTATTAATTATGGATTTTATGTGAATGGTGAAGATTAATTAATAGAATATTGATTTTGAAAGGATAAAAATCCAACTTTAGTTGAAATATTAATGCTCAAAAATGGATATAAATATATATAAAATTGAAATGGTTTTGGGAGTTGAAGTAATATTTTGGATTTTGGTTTAACTTTAAAAGAAGAAATATTTGGAAAGCCATGTAATTTATTTCTTTATAAAGCAACAGTAAAGTTAAACTTTTTTTTAATTCACATACCGTTGAATATCCAAACCATTTAGTTTTGAAAATAATGGTTTTAAAATACTATGGATTTTCGAAGAATTATGTTGAAAGTTACAAACAGAATATTGGTTACATGGGATATTAAATAATAAAAAGTGACATAATTTTTTTGAAAGGAATAATTTTATTTGGGATAAACGATATCATATTGTTTTGGGTTTTAAAAGAAGAAATGATATCGTAATATTATGGTTTTGAAAGGGACTATGTTCTGGTTTTAAAGTATAAACTATTTTAAATGACCGCGGTGTTATAATAACGATTGGTTGGCAAAGAGACCGGGATCGGATATGGACATACTCTCTGTCGATACCGAAAACCACTTTGACTAACCGTGTACGCGGTGGAGATTCCAGAATGAAGTAGGTGGTGGCGACGTTTCCTGTAAGGTAAATACGTGGACCCAACTCCCGTGAGTTGGCATAAGGTGGCTAAAACAGGAGCGATTCTCAGGCCAATGAGGTCATTCCTCTGATCGGACGCTCCTCTTCGATATTATAATTTGACTTGGATTTGATTCAGTGGCCACTTCTATATTTTGATTTTGGGGAGTTAGTCCGAGGTGGGCGGTAACTGCGGCTACGCGTTTCCACCAGCCTGGATAGCAATTGGTATATCTACCCTGGCATTGCCTAGTTGTGCCGTGTCACCTACCATATCGCGCCTTGTACGAGTTTGGTTTTCTCCCGTAGCCCGTGTGGTATCCTCTAGTGGCTTCCCGATCAGGAGGGGCTATGATATTGGACGGACTACTGGGACTATTACGTGTTAAGGTGGAAAATGTAAAGCCTTAACGCTATTTAAAAGTAAGTTTATTTTATAAATAGACACTATTATAATAGCGCAATATACTACATAGTAAATAGTTTAACGGATCCTTAGGAGATGTAAATCCCGAACATCTCTTGAGTTACTGTACTCATATTTATATTCTGTTTATTTAACTCACATAAGATATTCTAGTCTGACTCGGGTGTTTTTGTCTATTCAAATTCGCTCGGGTCAGTCCGAGCATTTCAGGATAGCAGATTTTAGCTTTGGAGGACGAAGACGAAGAATAAGTATTATGTTATATATAGTATTACACCACACTCTTTCTATTCCGCTGCATTGCTTGTATTGGTATGTGTAACTCTGATATTTATTGTAAAAGAAGAATCAAGCTTTTGTAAACTGTTTATGAACTGTATATTTGTTATTATATTTTATCCTTCCGCTGTGAGATTCTGTTTTTGTTCTTATTTCTTCTCTGTTTTTCTTATTTACCCCATAACAATCCGCCCTTGCGTATGCTTTGAATTGGCACGTGTGTTGGTTTAAAGTGTGCAAAAAGACGGGATGTTACAGTTGGTATCAGAGCTTTGGTTTAGCGATAAACCTTGGCTTTGTGGGGTTTGACTCTTTGTTAATAGGGTAGAAATATCCTATGGGAGTCGCTGAGTGTATATATAAGAGAGAGCGTACTTGTTAGTATTAATAAAAAGATTTTAATATTGTGTTAATCTGTTCCGCTTTGTATTTATAAATTCTGGTTGATGCATGGGACGCTATGTCATCAATAGGGATTTCTAAACACTTAATAGGACAGACCGACATAATATTTGTTTTTTAATATAGGTGAATGAAATAATTTTGCCTATTATATTTCTATATATAAAAATAGTTTTATAAAGATATATATATATTTGGTTGCTATAGATTGGATGTTAGGCAATAAAAATATTTATAATAACTGAAGCTAAGTGAAATTATAATAAACCAAATTTGGAGATTTAGAACTTAAGTCCGGGATTTTTGAAAATTTGCTTTCAAAGAATTTGTGAAATTTATTGATTTGGTTTATAAGTATTTTCTTATATAAATATTTCGTATAAATTGGAAGAATTGTTTTAAAGAAGATTTTGGAAAAGAATTAAATTCTGTACTTTCCTCTCTGTCGCTGGAAAATAAATTCGGTGATGACGGCCGCATCATCGACTTTCATTTTCGAGTTTCGAAGGGGAAAGGCCACTGTAGTAAATTCTACTGCAGATTTATTTTTGAAACTTTCTAAAAATTTTCTTTTATTGTTCTAAATATAATTAGAGATATAAAAGTTGTAAGAACTTATTTATCTATTATTTTGAAATAGATTAAAATTTGACCCGGTATTTAATTCTAAATTTTTCCGTTAATTAATTGTTTAAACTTTGTTAGTGAAATATTAAGTAAGAAAGTTAATGCTAGGGATAAGGGAAGTAAAAGTTTTTAACTGATAAATAATGGAAAAGATTTATTGAAGAATGAATGAATTGAAACCTCTAATTGAAATAAGAGAATAACTGCAAAGCTATAAAGAGGAATTTGCATACATATGAGACAAAGGGTAATATGAATAAACATTAAATTTAATTAAAAGAATGGAGATTAAACTTGTATAAGTTCAATTGCAATTTCCTTAACATAAATAACTTACCCAAATATAAAAGTTGAAGTGTTAAATGAGAAACTGGAATTGAATATTTTACAAGTAGGAATTTAGGAAAAATGAAGTATTCAATAAATTACTGTTATAATAAGAATTTATTGGTATAAACTTAAGTGATAATTGAAATTTTACCCAAATTAAAGGTGAGTATTATTAATAGGTGATTTTAACTTAAGTAAATAAAATGAAATTCTTTAATAAATAAAGATTGATGTGTACGGTTATAAACTTAAGTATGTTTTAAAATGCTACTAGTAATATAATAAAAAGTAGGTAATATAAATAAATGTCTGTAAACCCTAGATAATGAATTAATAAGATCCTTTATTTATAAAAATGGAGGTTTTAAGGTTAATAATTTAAGTGTAAGTAGAGGGTTACTGTAATTAAATATAATAAAACGTAAACATTAAATAAAGGAATGAAATTAAGGGTAAGTTGAAATTGTAATTTATAAAACGAATATATATTTATTGAACCATTAATAAATAAAAAGGAATTGAGAAGAAACTTGTAAATTTTCACTTGCATTCTTAAACATACATAACTTACCATATAATAAAAGTTGCAATGTTAGTAAGAAAATGTAAGGGGAAATCTTACAAGTGAAGCTTGAGGTAATTAAGGTATTCAATAAATTTGCTGTTATAAATGAGAATTAATTGTATAAACTTAAGTTAAATTGGAAATTTTACTATATAAGAAAGGGTAAGTAGTATAAATAGATGATATAAACCTTAGTCAATAAATTGGAATACAATATAATGAATTTTGTAACAAATGGAAAATGAAAATTGTAAGAAACAAAGAAATCCCTCCATAAATGAAAGAAAGAAAATAAAACCACTGAAGCATGAAATAAATGTATAATAAGCTATTGTGGTGTTGATTTGAATTGTTTGGTTGATGTATGGTTGTTGGGTAAGGAATTTTGGAGTTGTTGGAGGAACAATAATCTATCTCTATTCCATCTAAGACTGTTGAGTAACGGATGCACTTGATAGTTATTTCTCACTCCGTAAAATTTCATAATTTGAACCCGAACAACTAACGGTTGTTGATTGAATGATTGTTGTTTGTGGTGTGTGCCGTTTGTTAAAATGTATGGTTGTTGCATTTGATTTGGATATGAATGATTGAATCTACCCAAACATTTCACTGTAATATAGATATTTAACTTTTAGATTTTATAAGTGAATACAGGGGTTGGAAGCAACTGCTACTGCTTTTGGTTCCAAAATAATAAGCGTATTGCCCGACAAATATGTACGTTTCCGGATTACGTATAAAGCGCTATTTTATATATTTTCCCGTGTTGGGATATTTTATTTTGGATAATATATGTAATATATTTGTATATTTGGATATTATATTTTCTCCAGAGTCCCTCCGTACAAAGGAGACTCTGCCAAAAATTTTCGTAAATTTTGGACTTAGAATTTGGTTAAAGATATTTTTCCAACTTTAATAGTTCAAGTATTAAAAGACATAATGATTATAAAACAAGTGTATTTCATTAAAGGAAATTAATTTAGTAAATTATTGTTATAAGTTAATATTTGAAATTAGATATACTGTTTTATTCTTCCTTCTCCCTTCCTTTCCCTTTTCGGGGACGAAAAGTTTTGAGTGGGGGAGAGTGTAACGACCCGTTAAGTTCGACCATTTAAAATTGTTTGTTTAATAGGATTTTGTAATTTATTTTAGTTGAAAGAATAAAGGTGGTAGATAAGTATTAAAATGAAGGCTAGAATAAATTATATAGAAGTGACTTAGAAACCTATTTAAAGACATTTGAATAAAATTCAAATGAATTAAGTAGAGAAAGAAAGAAAAATTCTTACCTGTACATAGAATTTAATATGGGAATATTAAACCAATTTAATGCAATAAAAGATTGTGAACGATAAATTGAATAGATTAAGAAACCCTGTTATTGCAAGTCAATAAATTTGTAAACCCTAATGAACATCTCAAAATTTATAAATTTATTGAAATTTAAGACATAGCATAAGCGTAGAACTATAGGTATGATGACAAACTTTTATAAATTGTCTAATTAAGGGTCAGCAAATTTATTTGGAAATCAAACTCAATTAAGGGTAAGTAATTATGATGGATTGATGGCATAAACGTTACTAATTTTTATCATAGTAACGGAAGTGCAGATGGAAGGCAACTGTAGAAATTTAAGAACGTATTAACAATTGAAAGGGGCTGTCGATTGAGTGGAGTACTTTAGGTTGTCTTACTAAATTTAGAATTTAACATAAGACAAATAGAAATAAATCAATAAACGTATAGATTTTAAGTTTATTATGATGAACTATTTTAGTGATATGACTTAGAATAAATGAAATAATTTGGGTTAATTGGTATTTAATGGAATTAAAGGTTGCAATATTCATAGGTAAGGATTTAGATGAAATAGATTGATGTATGAAAAATTTAATTTGATAAATGGCAATTAATTCCTTTAATTTGTGCAATTAATGTATGTTTAATTGATAACGATAAAAAGTTGATTTTTTTCAGTGTAACCAACGTAAAATATTATCATAGCATGATACTTGGTTTGAATAGAAGGATTTGATTTAATGTGAAAATTTTTGTTCTAAGTATTGAATAAAATTGAGAATCAAATTTTTTTTTATGATAATAACGTTAGTATTGGTTAATAAATAGATTTCAATGCAGTAACCAAATAAATGGAATAAGATGAGTATATATTACATAGAAATGAAATGATAAATTATTGATGTAATGGAAGATATAACCATGTCAATTATGCATATAAGGTAATAAGGTAATGAAACCGAGGTAAATTAATTAATTGAGACTTTAAGTAAAATTAACGTGTGGAATTGACCAAGGTTCAATAAAATGAGAATTTGATTGGTTATATTTATTGGTTGAGAAATGTAAATGTGTATTTGGGGAATAAATTTAGTCAGACTTAAGTATTGAATTTAATTAATTAATATATATGATAAATGATGATTAAATAAAAAACCCAATACTCTATATATATGTATAATATTTGAGTGAAAATAATAATACACTTATAAATGTGGAATTAAGAGTTTACAACAACTATTTTAAGTAAAGAAATTGTTCATTCAAGTAAATTTGAAACATCGCAATAGGTGTAGATTAAGTGTTGCGTTAAATAAATTATAAAGGAATAAATTTATAGAAACGTAGGAACGGAAGAATGAACATTATAGTAACGTAAAACGTATTGTAGGATAATAATTAAGTATAGGCTTGTAAATTAGATGTATGACAATAAATTTTGTACGTAAATCTTTCTATTAGTTGATAAGTCTTATTTTGATCAATTTAAAGGAATACACTAAATTTTGTAGTTAGTACGGAATATTGATGAGTGAATGAATAAGATGAAACAAAGGTGGAATGTATTAGTTGAGGTTTTAAGTTATTTATGTGATAAGTTACCAAAATTACAATTTTATCTAAATACAGTAATTTATGCAAACAAAAGATGAACATTTTGAAATATTACCACAGTGATATATAAAAGAAACGTTAACTATGTAGTTGGAGAATAATTGATATATTTTGAGTTGGATAATAGAAATCAAGTTATTTATATAATTAGATTTAAGATGAGAGTATAAGTATATGATTAAATAATTGGGTTTTGCGAATAAAATTTATAATTCCCAAATAATAAGAAAACGCAGAGGTTAACACTGCGAAATTTATATACTTATAAATTTTAATTCACATCCAAGCTTATTTGGAATTGATTGGATTATATAAGTAATGAAATTTGGCCAATATTTAAAGTTGAAAGAAAATTTGGATTTTATGATTTATTTTAATTTATTTAATAAATATTAAAAATAGCCATTTTTGTCACGGACTCGGATTTCGACGAAACTAGTTTCATCGGATCCGTAACGGTGAATTATAATAATGTTTCAAGTTTCGTTGCGATCGGACTTGTCGTTTGATCGTACGGACTCGAAACGTCTTGAAATTTACGCATTTTGAAATCAATTTGAAATTTTTATTTTTTTAGCATAACTTCTTCATACGATCGAATTTGGTCGCGAAACTTTTTCCATCGCGTTCAGAATATTTTGAAACACCTATTTGGATATATAGTTTTAACAAATTCGACTCCGGAGGCAGAACGGGCTTTTTGGGCCAACTATCGTTTAGCACGTTCGTTATCCGTACCCACCTAGCCTTCTTTTATCTGTCTATATATTTGCGATTATAAACCCTAGCCACTCCTTATTTTCATTTTTCTATACGTACATCTCCTTCTCAACTCCTCATTCCAATGGCAGAAAAAAACCTAATTCCCAAATTCCAAAATTTTATTTCAAAAAAAAAAAAAAAAAAAAAAAAAAATTTTGTGGATCTGCAGCAGCTTCTGGTCGCGCTTCGGGTTTCAGAGGAGAAAACCCTAGAGCAACTTCGGGTCAGGAAGAAAATGACTCGGGTCGCTCCGGGTCGTTTTGGCGAAAACTCCAAGCAAGCATCGGGGAAATGAGGCGGCGCCCCGAAGTCGAACCCGAAGTTGACCCAGGACCAGAATTTTTCATTTTTCAAATTTTCATAACTTTTGCATACGAGCTCGGATTCACGCGCGGTTTGTTTTGCGGGGATCGTATCGGAATTTCTGACGTTTTGGCACTGGTTTGGATGAATTTGGAGACTGTCCAATTTTTGGGTTTAAATTGGATTTGAATTCAATTTAAATTCAAAAGGTGAGTGTTTTAACCCACTCACAACTACTAGAAGCTTTTATGTTTGTTAAATAAATTTTAGAAATGAATAGAAATTTATTTATGAGCTTTTGGCATGTTATTTCATTCATATCTGTTGAATTGCATTTTATTGAATGTAACTGTTAATTTAATTGATTTATTGCGTGTTAATTGGCTGTTAGAAATTTTTGGTTGCATATGAACTGCTAGTTAACAGTTATGTCAATTATCACTGAATATAAATTGTTAGATTAATAGTTGAAAATTTTAATTTGAATAAACTGCTAGTTATCACCTGTTATATATGATCATATATATAATTGTTATTGATTGATATTGGTTGATGGTTGCGATTGGATGATGGATGTTGTTGATGGATGGATGTTTATTGCATATCATTAAATTGAAAATTATCATGCATATTTCATTTTTCGGGATTGTGGTTTGAAATGATATATAACCGCAAATTTTTATTTTTAAATTGCGGATTGAAATGATAAATATCCGTATCACTTGACCATAGGATAGAAAACTATATACAGGCACCGCGGTCTGTATATAACTATTTTAATGTGATTTCTATGGTTTGGATTGAATACGGTCTATAAATCTTAAATTTATATTGTATAAATATTTTATTTCATATTTATATACCTATGAAGTTGAAATTTTGAAATTAAAAGGAATATAAATTTCTTTATTGAAAATGGAAGAAATTAAGAAAATGGAGTTTGATGATTTATATCCTATGTTTAAATATTAAGTTGGAAATTTTAAAGATATGATATTTATAATTGGATTTTTCCCAAAATATTTTGAAATGAATATTCTAGTAAAAATTGAATTTGGAAATATATATATATATATATATTTTACTAGAAATTGAAGTCTTATTAATTATGGATTTTATGTGAATGGTGAAGATTAATTAATAGAATATTGATTTTGAAAGGATAAAAATCCAACTTTAGTTGAAATATTAATGCTCAAAAATGGATATAAATATATATAAAATTGAAATGGTTTTGGGACTTGAAGTAATATTTTGGATTTTGGTTTAACTTTAAAAGAAGAAATATTTGGAAAGCCATGTAATTTATTTCTTTATAAAGCAACAGTAAAGTTAAACTTTTTTTTAATTCGCATACCGTTGAATATCCAAACCATTTAGTTTTGAAAATAATGGTTTTAAAATACTATGGATTTTCGAAGAATTATGTTGAAAGTTACAAACAGAATATTGGTTACATGGGATATTAAATAATAAAAAGTGACATAATTTTTTTGAAAGGAATAATTTTATTTGGGATAAACGATATCATATTGTTTTGGGTTTTAAAAGAAGAAATGATATCGTAATATTATGGTTTTGAAAGGGACTATGTTCTGGTTTTAAAGTATAAACTATTTTAAATGACCGCGGTGTTATAATAACGATTGGTTGGCAAAGAGACCGGGATCGGATATGGACATACTCTCTGTCGATACCGAAAACCACTTTGACTAACCGTGTACGCGGTGGAGATTCCAGAATGAAGTAGGTGGTGGCGACGTTTCCTGTAAGGTAAATACGTGGACCCAACTCCCGTGAGTTGGCATAAGGTGGCTAAAACAGGAGCGATTCTCAGGCCAATGAGGTCATTCCTCTGATCGGACGCTCCTCTTCGATATTATAATTTGACTTGGATTTGATTCAGTGGCCACTTCTATATTTTGATTTTGGGGAGTTAGTCCGAGGTGGGCGGTAACTGCGGCTACGCGTTTCCACCAGCCTGGATAGCAATTGGTATATCTACCCTGGCATTGCCTAGTTGTGCCGTGTCACCTACCATATCGCGCCTTGTACGAGTTTGGTTTTCTCCCGTAGCCCGTGTGGTATCCTCTAGTGGCTTCCCGATCAGGAGGGGCTATGATATTGGACGGACTACTGGGACTATTACGTGTTAAGGTGGAAAATGTAAAGCCTTAACGCTATTTAAAAGTAAGTTTATTTTATAAATAGACACTATTATAATAGCGCAATATACTACATAGTAAATAGTTTAACGGATCCTTAGGAGATGTAAATCCCGAACATCTCTTGAGTTACTGTACTCATATTTATATTCTGTTTATTTAACTCACATAAGATATTCTAGTCTGACTCGGGTGTTTTTGTCTATTCAAATTCGCTCGGGTCAGTCCGAGCATTTCAGGATAGCAGATTTTAGCTTTGGAGGACGAAGACGAAGAATAAGTATTATGTTATATATAGTATTACACCACACTCTTTCTATTCCGCTGCATTGCTTGTATTGGTATGTGTAACTCTGATATTTATTGTAAAAGAAGAATCAAGCTTTTGTAAACTGTTTATGAACTGTATATTTGTTATTATATTTTATCCTTCCGCTGTGAGATTCTGTTTTTGTTCTTATTTCTTCTCTGTTTTTCTTATTTACCCCATAACAATCCGCCCTTGCGTATGCTTTGAATTGGCACGTGTGTTGGTTTAAAGTGTGCAAAAAGGCGGGATGTTACATGTAGTGTATTGGATCTTAATTATTGTTCTTAAACTAATTATTGCATGTTTAGCTATGATTTGTTAAATTAGGTTTATTATTAAATTAGTTTCGAACTTAATAATTGTCACTAACCTAAGCAAGAACCTCATTTGTTATTATATTGGTGACTGAATTGCGTAAAAGCGTACGTAGAAAGTGATGACATTGACATATAAATTGTTCACTTTTGACATGTTATGATACGATATATACGTGATACATTTTGTGCATGACTGGATGTGATTTGTGATGCGATTATATATATAACATTGTTTGTTTATTTTATACGTTGCGTGCACACTCTGGATTTTTTTTATGGAAAAAATCATTATATATGCGTTGATTCAACAAATTGTTTATTGATATAAAAGTTTAAATTTTATGAAAATAAAATTTAAACTTTTATATCGCTAATTTTAAAATTTAAACACTTAGAGTGTTTTTGGCCCTGTCTGATAAGTAGTATATGATCGTTGTGTGGATATTCGTTTTTTTAACAGAACGGACATCTATATTCATCGTATACAGTATTTGTTGGATTTGTCCACGTATTGGACAAGTTACAAAAACAATAACGTAATTAAATCTCGTAAATCATTTTAGTTTAAACGGTTCGCAAAATTTCGGCATCGCTTCCTTTTATGTTCCATGTGTACACGAAATTGTGTACTGCTCAGGGAACTAAAGCGAAGTGCTGTCGAAATTTTGTTGAATCGTTTAAATTGAAATGATTTATGCGATTTAATTACGTTATTGTATTTGTAATGGGAGGTAGGATGACCCATCAACAAAGTGTCAATGATCAATCAATATCAAATTCGCTAATAAAATTGTTTAAATAGAATATAATGTTCATTTCAAAATAAGCTTTAAGTATTATTTTAACAGATATAACATAAACAAGAAGAATGTTTATAAATTTTTTTAATAAAAAATGTCAATGCAAATTTATATCGTACTTTTTAATTATATACGTAGGTAAACGGATAATTATTTTACTGATCAGAGCGGGATATACAAAAAATGAAGGGTCGATACTGACGGCTCAACAAGTGAACATTTTATTAATGGTGTTAGCGTATTTATGGATTTTGCTTTAGGTAATAACGGAAACTACAGAGAAATCCGTTGTCCATGTAGTAAATACAAACTGTTAAAGCATTTGATACCACAAATGGTTAGGGTTCATTTGCGTCAGTACGGTTTCGTGTCGAACTATTTGATTTGGGATCGTCATGGGGAACAGTTAGCATCTAATCCTGTACAAGATGAGGAGGTGGTGAGTAATGAAATTGGTACGACAAATCTTGTAGAACATATGGTTGAAGATGCTGCACATTCAATGTTTCCTGTTCCTCAATTAACCGATGACGATGGTAATGCTGAAGAAGAACCAAATATTGGGGCAAAAAATATATATGATTTGTTAGATGCCGCGAAAAACCCCTTTGGGAAGGCTGCACAAGCGGAACCCAATTATCAGTAACTGCTGAATACATTGCGATGAAATCCAAATACAACCTCACAAAATCTGGATTTACGGCTGTTGTACAAGCTGCGAAACGACATATGCCTCCTAATAATCTAATGTGCGAAAATCATTACGAAGTAAAAAAACTGATGTCGGCTTTCGGTTTACCGTATCAAAAAATAGATATATGTCTAAAGGGTTGCATGTTGTTTTGGAAAGAAGATATCAACCTTAGAAATTGTAAAATATGTAATCAGGAAAGATACAAACCAAGAAAGAAAAAGGGAAAGGAAGTCTCATATAAGCTTATGCATTATTTACCAATTACTCCTAGACTTCAAAGCTTATATGCATCTTCTGTAACTGCGCAACATATGAGATGGCACGGTGTGAGAACACAGGAAGAAGGTACGTTAACACATCCAGCTGATGGGGAAGCATGGAAGCATTTTGACCAGAAATATCCCAATTTTGCATCCGAAATTCGTAATGTTAGACTTGGTTTATGTACGGATGGATTTTCCCCATTCTCTCAATTTGGTTCGAAATATTCATCCTGGCCTATAATTGTCACACCTTATAATTTACCTCCTTGGATGTGTATGAAAACTCCATATATGTTTCTTACAGTTGTCGTCCCTAGTCCCGATGATCCGACACAAGGAATTGATGTTTATTTACAACCATTGATTGATGAATTAAAAAAATTATGGTACGAGGGAGTAGAGACATATGATATTTTCCGAAAAAAGAACTTTCGCATATATGCTTCTTTATTGTAGACAATCATCGATTTTCCTGCATATGCAATGCTTTCAGGTTGGAGTACGGCCGGTCTTCTAGCTTGTCCTTATTGCATGGAAGAAACACGAGCAATTTTTTTACCTCATGGAAAGAAAGTTTCGTGGTTTGAATGTCATCGATGTTTTATTCATATTAATCATCCTTTTAGAAGAGATAAAAAAAACTTTACAGCTAATAGACATGAAATTTTGAGACCACCTACGGTTTGGTCAAGCGAAGAAATTTATGAACTTGTAAAGGATTATCCAAAGATACATGAAACCGGAGAACAAATTAAAATTCAAGGTAAATCATCGATTAATAATTGGTGCAAACAGAGCATATTTTGAGAATTGCCTTATTGGAAAAATCTCTTGATTCGTCATAATATTGACGTGATGCATAATGAGAAAAACGTGTTTGATAATCTGTTTAATACAATTTTGAATGTTAAAGGGAAGACGAAAGATGGTTTGAAATCAAGATGTGATATCGAAGTAATATGTAATCATCCTGAGCTTCTTATAAAACCAAATGACACAAAAAGGCTAAAAGCTTGCTATGAGCTAGACAATAATCAAGTTAAATTACTTTTAAAATGGGTGAAAGGATTAAGATTCCCAGATGGCATATCTTCTAATCTTCGTAGATGTGTTGACTATAAGAATAATAAACTTAATGGGATGAAAAGTCATGATTGCCATGTTATGATGGAAAATTTGTTACCCGTCGCTTTTAAAGAACTGTTGCCCGTAAAAGTTTGGACTGTTGTAACAGAACTTAGTCTATTTTATAAAGAGATTTGTTCAACTACATCAAAAGTTGATCGTTTACGTAAACTTGAGGAAGAAATCCCGATATTGCTTTGCAAACCGGAAAAAATATTTCCTCCAGGTTTTTCCAATGTTATGGAGCATTTACCTATTCGTCTTCCATTTGAAGCACGTCTTCGAGGGCCTATGCAATATGGATGGATGTATCCATTTGAAAGGTATATTAATATTTAGTTTATTACATATTGGTTTAATTAAATGTATAAAAAATTAATTTAAAATAATTTTTGCTAGGTATTTAAATCATCTAAAGAAAAAAGTTAGACAGAAAGCTCGAGTTGAAGGTTCGATTTGCAAATCGTACATTGAAGAAGAAGCTTCGTTTTTTCTCTCACTATTTCAGCGACCATGTGAACATATCATTTGAAAGTGCTACACGTAATGATGAAGGCATTGATGAAGATGATTGTCAAGCGACTTTATCTATTTTTAAAAAAACTGGTCGGCCTGTTGGTAAATGTGTGGAAGTATGGTTGGATGATAGAGATTATCAAGTAGCACACACGTACATTCTTCTCAACTGTGCCGAAGTTGCACCATTTATTAGGTAATATATCTACACATACGTCTACACATGCATCTCATCTACACATATGTATACACAAATATGCACACATGTATTTTAATCATAATGCAACATTTGTTCTATAATTGCAGTATTTACGAATCACAACATCCAAACGACGATATCGGTAAAGAACTTCTTGGTTTCCTAACTACGTTTTTGATGCAACAAATTGTGTTGTAGATGAAGGATTGAAACATTTAGCTATGGGACCAAAATGGATAGTCAAGACATATCCAATATTCTTTGTCAACGGATATAAATTTAATACCAAAGAATACGGTGCCGAAAAATCAACTGACAATACTGGTGTATTTGTCAAAGGTAGTGATGATCCAAATGATCACATAAATGACTTTTATGGCATGCTGACCCAGATTTTGCAGTTGACATATTTCACCCGATCCGCAGAAGAAGTATTTTTGTTTAAATGCAACTGGTTCAGCAACGTTCCAGGTTCTGGAATAAACGTGGATCCAAAATATAATCTTATAGAAATAAAACATACTTTGAGGTATTATAAGTACGATCCTTTTGTACTTGCCAAACAAGCTCTTCAAGTTTATTATGCTCCTTACCCATCTTTGAGAAGAGATAAAACAGATTGGTCGGCTGTTTTTAAAACCAAACCAAGGTTTACATTTGAAGGACGGAATATTCCTGAACAACAAGCTTACCAAGCAGATATCGAGGAAAATAGAGGAATAATAGTAACCGACGATCAAATAGATTTTGGACCTCTAAACTATGAATCAAATGCATTAATTGAAGCATTTGAGAGTATAGAGGAACAAAATATAGAGTGCGAAGAAGAGTCTGAATCCGAAAGCGATGAGGATTGATCACTAATCAATATTTTGAGAAGGTAATTTTCTTTCATTTTTCTGTTTCCAAAGTAATTTTATATGATATGTATCACATAGTATCTTTTATGTTACGCCATAATGTATGTTACGCTATGTTCATTATTCTGACACCATTTGCATGTTAAATTAATCAATGTTACTCTTGCTTTTCTTTATAATATGATTTCATATAGGTATGTCGGGACGCAGACGTTCACACTCTAGATCTTCCAGCTCACAGAGAGGTGATGATGCTAGTCCTTCACAGCCGGGTGTTTGGCCTATGGTATGGTTGAAACCCAAAGCCGATGGCAGGTAAGTATAAAGTTTCAAAATTAAATTTTATTCCATACAATCTTTTATCAAATATATATAGTAGTAACGGAATATTAAATGTTTTTTTCCTGTTTTACACAGCGGTGGGTTTTCGTTGGAGCCTTCCAGCATAGTGCTCACGATCTCGCGACGGGCGTATATGGCTCGTATGACCTCGTGTTGGCCGAGGTGGACTGCGATACCAGAGGGGGTGCGGGAGCCTATCTGGCAGGACTTTTTAGTATGTGTGGTATATCAATTATTGCCTTATGTAGTCATGTACATTATGTCAATTCATGTTTGCACTATTTATAGCAACTGTATAACTCATAATTTTTCAAACGTGCAGGGGGAAGTGGACTTGGCCGATTCTAATGTTTCTGTTGTCCGGCACCATTGGAGCAACAAAATTGCAAAAAGCTATCGCGAAACAATAAACAACACCAAAACATCAGGAAAGAGGCCTCATTGGATGAGTGAAGCTGTCTTTGATGAGTTCGCCACCTGGTGGAGCAATGAGGATTTTGTGGTAAATCTATCATATATTTAATTTAAATTGTTTGAGGCAAATAATATATAAATAATTAAAACTGTCAAAATAATTTTTGTTTTCAATTTAAATTTGCAAAGGCAGTCCGAGAGGAATTCTGCAAACAGGAGCAGGAACCCCGTTATACATCGCGGTGGTTCCAAGTCTTTCCAGCATCACCAGGAAGATTTGGTATAATTATTAAATAAGATAAATAGTTAATTATTTTAAGTTTTAATTTGTTAAAATATAAATAATGTATATTTATATGTGCATATTTCAGGAGAGACAATGCGGGGGGCTGTTAGTTATTGGGATATGTTTACCCATACACATGCATTGCCTCAGGTCGATGGTTCCGGCGCAGTTTCTTACTCTTGGGACCACGATGACAAAGCGCGTGCTTCCTATGTAAGTATAACATAAGTAACTAAAACTTACAAGTTAAATGAAATAACGTTAACTAAATTCAATTATATTTTGCATGACAGCAAAAGTTCCAGGAAGCGCGGACAGCCTTACTTGAGGAAACGGGATGAGCTCACTTGACCCCCGATGAGGAGGACGCCATTTTTGAGTCTATCATGGATCCAGTGACCCGCGGCAGACGCTACGGATATGGAAGCCAATCGGTAATTTTAAGTTAAATTTTAAAATAATTATTCTGATTAATTAGTGTGTTAATCATATGTGTGTGTTAATTATTAATGTGTGTTAATCAATTCTTTAATTGGCTTGAATTCGGGTTTAAGTTAGTAAATATCATTATACTAGTGTATTCCATTCATACTTTGAACTATCATGATTTAGTTTGTTTTATGAATTTGTTAGTGAATATATATAGGTTAGTTAATTTGCAATTATTTTAATACTAATTTTTTAGTGTAGTTGATAATTTAAATTTGTTTACAGGTTCAGACAGCCCAAAGAGAATAACAAAAGGCTCAAGATAAGGAAGAGATTGCGCAGCTATGAGCCGAGCTTGCCGAGATGCAGGAACGCAATTTGCTGCATGAAGCAAGGACGGAGGAGTTGAACCGGCGTATGACGGAGTTCATCGCACAGTAAGGACAGCCTCCTTCATCTGGTGGTTTTGGTGGGAGTGATTTAGGTATGTTTTGTTATTGGCATGTATATTTTGGAGTTGGTGAGAATTTGATACATTTTGATGGTTTCTGTGTATATTTGGATTTGATAAATTCTGATGGTTTGGTTATGGATGTTGGTTTGGATTTGTTGATGTTGGTTTGGATTTTTTGATGTTGGTTATGTTGTGTTATGTTTGGATATTGGTTTATGTTGAAATATATGCATGATTTGGTTATATATATATATATATGTTTGGATATGTTTTGATATAGTTGTTATATATATATGCTCGAAATGGAGCTGTTTTGGTATAATTGTGGATGTGTGTGGCTGGAAGCAAGCACTGCTGGTTTTAGAAAAACAATATACCCAGATTTCCAATGGCGGCCAACGGCCAAACCGTCCGACGGCTTCCAACGACCTCCAATGGCAAATTCCAACGCATTTCAACGGATTTTCAACGATAGTTTGGTCAACAGGATTTGCCACGTTGGCAAACTTTCCATTGGAAGCCGTTGGTATATCTCCATTGATGTCGTTGGAAGCTGTTGAAATGTATACCAACGACATTTCCAACGGCCTCCAACGGCTTTCCAACGGCCGGCCGCCGTTGGAAAGAGCCGTTTCTCTTGTAGTGAATGTTTTTGCCAAATACATGCACATATAGTTAATTTACAACTAAATGCATGGTTTTTGCCTAATATACACAAACACGTATAAATATGGTGAAAATAGAAAATATGGTTTGATTTACACCAAAATGGTGATCTTAAATACATCGCTTTCAAAATTATGGTTGGACATTAGATTATGTTTAAGATTTTAATTCCCGTAAATTTAACCATTGGTCGGTTCCCACCATAAAGCAGTAATATCAGACTACTAGTTAACTCAAATAACAGTGATATAAAGCAAACAACTTAATTATGATGATAGGTATTGGTATTCAAACCTTGCATTTGGCAATATTATTACAGCTGTAGAAGATGTCAGTTCGCCACATTAGCATCTGAAGCCCATCCACCATCACTTCTCTGCATAAACATTTCCTTATAATTAGCTAGCAATGTGCAGACACATGGCATGGACTTTTTAAAATGTAATCCAATGACATTCACAATCATGTTGGACTATATTTACAATGAAAAAGTTCTAGTTTTCAGTTCTCCTTTTTGAGAGATAACTAGAACTTTAGTTCCAATTTTACTCTATGAATGAAGTGATATGATCTTCATCAATATATAGGTCAAACATTTTCCATTGAATTACCTTGTAGATGTCTACAGCTATGAAGTTGGGGCCCATTTAGCAGATGCATGATGGCAAGTATTCACCATGTCCTCAGGAAGGGCAGAGTTGTCTTTACAAGCAGTAACTAAATCAGGTCGTCGTGGTGTTCATTGAAACCGATTGCGCGTGATTAGGACACAAATCATCTATCACTCCCCATTCCCATCTGCAAATTTTGATTACAAATATCATGTATTAAGAAAATAATACAAATCAATTTAGTATTATTACCTCCACACCATCCCATATAAAATGACATTTCGGGTTATTTTGCCCTAAAATATGTGATGTTTAGTGACTAATATTAATCTGAAACTATGTCAAAAGTAAATAAAATGGGCGGTTGTCGTTTTCATAAGAATTGGGTCGCTTAAAGATTATGCCCAAACTCAGAACAACTTTCCTTTATGGGACAGTATAGTGTCATATACTCATACCAGTGCAAATGAGTAAACATGCACATTTCTTAGTGTCATATACTCAAATATATAGTTTTCTTTACTGCTCTGAAATATCCATATTGATTGACTAGCAAGTGACTACATTGTCTGATCAAAGAAACCTTGGTTGTTTTGTGATATAACCATATTTGTGAATACGTAAATTTATGATGCTTTGAGTTACATAAAGCATGAGCTTCATACCCAACACAAGTCATGTGAATTTAGACATAGAAACCTGTTTGAAGTTTTAAACAATTCCTAAAAATTGATCAAGGAACCAGAAAAATTAATCGTGCATGGATTCTTTTCTTACAAGCCAATCCTACATAAACGGATATGTACTAAATATTAATAATACACTCATTTTACTATGTAGAATTGAAAGTCCATGTTTTTGCAATTTACACAAACCAGGAACTATTCAATTTGTAGTATGAAAATATAGCACTTGTTGCATAATTGCATGTGCGGTACAATGTGAGAACATTGTAGAGGTGTTAATACACTCATACATGATTATGATATCTAGAACTCTTCATGATTAATTGAGCTAAAACAAAATCGGGTCCTATAATTCATGATAAATTATTTAACTTAGTGATGAGCACTTTGTATTTTTTATGCATTATATAAGTATACTTTAAGCGGTCTTCATTATGATAACAATTAGTCAAAATATGCAATTTGCTAAGTTCACCAATACAATATGCTTGTGTGATTTGCGACGTATTCTGTGTTCTTTCCTACTTCAATTCCATGTAGAAATAAAGAATGTTAACACTGCTACTTATTATTATACTTTAGTATATCAGTCAAACTATAGTTAGTGAGCAGTACTATTAGTACTGCCCCAATCCATTTTCTAGATGTGTACAACACTGCTATTAGCAACTCGTATGTATGTATGTGTGTGCATGACATAAAAAAAAGACTAAATGTACTTGGTAGTTGGTGCCTTTCTATCGGGATAGAGATATAGTCAGTATACATGAGGTTCACTGACTTAATCCCTGTCCGAGCATAAAATTCCATGTTTATCCCAGCAATTCTAGGAGAATGCTTACAAAGGAAACTAAGTAATACATGTAGGTGTTGCTAAAGTCCATTCACTAGATCTTTGTGTGTTTTTATGTATATATGTGTGGATTACATAAAGAAGATAACTAAACGTACTGGGTAGTCGGTATCTTCGGCATAGAGATATAGTCGGTATATGTGGGGTCCACAGACTTGATCCTTGTCCGGGCATAAAATACAATGTTTTTTTCATTAATTCTGAGAAAATAGTTACAGAACAAACCATTTAGGTATTGCTAAAGTTCATTCACTGGATATGTGTGTGTGCATGCGCGTGCAAAAGTACGTGTGAGCGCTCTGTGGGGTATATGTTTATGTATGTATGTGGAGATTTCCTTTGAATGCATATTGAAGACATAAGATATCTTAAAAATTAGATATTCCCCTGATTTTCAACTGCAAAGACAAAAAATATTTATGGTCAATGCTTATTGCGTCAAATTTTGGAGCCTGCGGGGCCAACAATGTGTCATATGAGGCCAATATTGATTTTTTTCACTATAAGCGAATCTCACAGAATATGAAACCAAACCTTCGCTACCTGAGATAAATTAACAAGAATGTTTTCTTTTCATTTTTCCAAGCGTGTAAATAATTTTTTAGTGCAACATTGACCATATAGAAAACATTGTCTTGTTTGGGTGCGCCCATATGCAAGTACCAATAATGACTCCATGATAACAATCAGCAGTATCCATCAGTACCAACCTTATTTGTACCGATTTGGGCATGATCTTAAACTAACTGCTGGGCACTCCAAACAAGCTAATATATGCATTACTCGTTACACCAGTAAACTGCAACGGTCTTTGCCATTCCCCCGAAATAAACATGTGATGAATCTCTATGGGTTATCTCGAGTAGGTCAATAAGATGATGGCGTAACCACGCTACATCCCTCTTTATTATTAATAAGCATTTTTTTTCAGTAATATGTGTATTTGTCTTCTACTGGCTTAAGCCCAATAAGTGTGGAGACTCTAAACTACATAAGCACTCCTATACTCTTATATCTGTTTTGGAAAAACAGTATTCAAAATTGTAATCTAATTTTTCTTTTATTTCCCTTCCTTTTTCGATGTTTATTAATTGTCAACATACCTTTTAGTTGGATTTTTTTTCCCTTCTATCAATTACTTCGTATATTTCCTTCTTATACCTTTTTCCTTTAATTTTAGTTTTTATAATTATTACACCATTTGCATTATTTCTAATCTCTAGAAAATGAGAGACTAGGAACAATAAGAAAGATGTGATAATTATGAAAAATGGAATAGCATGGATGAATTAAAAGACAACAATATAAGGTAGGTGATAAAAGATAGAATTTACACAATGAAAAGACTAGCTAAAACGGTAGTTGACAATTAAACTACTGGTAGAAATGAAGGGAACTAAAAAAGAAACAGAGTTTACAACATTGATTATTTATTTTCTGTACAAGAGTACTGGAGTGTTCATATATTTTACTGCCTTTGCACAACATAGGAGCTTAAAGCAGTATAAACCAAATACACATATTACAGTGAAAAAAACGACATGTTCCTGACGGAATTCCAATCACTGAATTTTCTAGTCTAATTTGATTGTTATCATCCTAACTTGGTACTAGTGACAACATGCATGTAGCCAACCTGCCATGTTCACATAGGCAAGAATGTACCATGACAATTCCAATTGTTGTTTAGCCACTCTTATCAACTATAAAAGTACGAAGTCCATGTATAACTAGATATTGTAAGAAGCGCTGCACAATGGGAAGCTATCACGGTAATGAACAAGAGATTCAACAGGTTATGTTTCCAAAACTAATTGTTACAAGAATTTAGTTGAAAACCATAAAACTGAGAAAGAATTAAAACCTTACGCATTTTGATTTCTGAAGTTTAGATATGCTAATTTGACGTGTGAACTAAATCGAATAGATTACTTGAAATTTTTGTACGATCTTTATTTATTAATTAATGTAAAGACACATGTGTGTATGGGGTAATGAGTCATGTGAAGCCAACATTAATTTCTCCAACGGGAGTAATTTGATTAAAAAAATAGGGTAAAACGGCATTTTTTTTATTTCCTATGCTACAGCAGTGCCGATTTGAGCGTGGGAAATAAAAAAAAAAGCTAGGGTATTTTCCATTTTTATTAAAACGTGGATTTGTAAACGACAATCAAAAAATAGTTTATGGTATAAACGGTTTTCCGAAAATCGTTTATACCATAAAAGATTTTTAGACTGTCGTTTAAACAAATATTCACATGTAATCAAACCTTATGTGCTATAAACCGTTTTTGTTTTCCGAAAACCATTTATATATTTTTATTTTTAATGCTTAAAAAAATGAGCATTTCCTCCTACTAATCTGCGGAAGTGAGGAATCAATATCTTTATTTCATTCCCTCACCTTAAAAACGAGTCCCTCCCAGAGATGCTCTTAGTGAATTTTACAAAATGTGGAACCAACTCTTCACTACTTGGCAAACTAACAACATTGTTTTCTTCTCATTTTTCCAAGCGTATAAATAAAAAATTTAGTGCAATATTGAAAGAAGATCTCTGAAACCCACATACAAAAAATATACACATTGCGCCGTTTGTGTACCCCTGTATGCTAGTACTAATAATGCCTCTATGATAACAATCAGATGCTTTCAGCGGTACCAATGTTATTTGTCCCGATTTGGGCATGATCTTAAACTAACCATCGGGAGCTCCAAACAAGCTAACATTTTCATTACTCATTACACCAATAAATTGTGACAATCTTTTGCCATTCCCCTGAAATAACAATCAGATGCTTTTAGATATTTTTTTCCTTCTTTACTGTTATATTTGGTTGGTTCGTAAGATTATGCAAGGAGAATGTAGTTTTTTGTGTGCATTCATGAATGATACGAGGAAAAATGATATTAGTTGTATTTTTTGATTTTTCTCGATATAAAATTTTCGGTGGAAATAAGTAAAGGAAATATTTAAATTGCTTTGATAAATCATTAATTTAAAACTTAGGCATGGTGAGCTTCATTAAAAGAAGTATAACTATTATTAGCTCTAAAGATGTTACTTTTTTTCATGCTCATGTATAATAACCATTGTTATTAAATGTAAAGGATGACTTCGGTTTGAGAGTGTTGCCTTCAACTAATGCTTATAACCAAACCCCTAAATGAGTGGGTTGCAAATCAATTTTCATATTTGCACTCATTGAATCATATTTATTATAAAAATCTAAAGAATGTTAAGCGCTGAATCGATAGGATTAATAAAATTTAAAGATGGAGATATCCGAAACTTTCCAATTTAATTGTCATGTATATTGTATATTTTTGTGTATGTGCATGTTGTCAAAGACTATATATAGTTCTTAACTAATACATCTTGATCCAGATTTCAATGCTCATCAAGATGAACCTTGACGTGAGAGATTAGTTTCCTAATTGTCATTCTTTCAAATTTTTTACTTCCACTCACATTATAAATTAACTGCAACAAATATTGATAGCTTTGTGCAACATAAATTTATTACGCACTCACTGATGTTTATTTTGCATTTTCTACTATAAACAAATATTTATGTTATGTGGCGACTTTTAGGTTCGATTCATGACGAGTTAGGGATAACTTTAATATGGGTGTCTAACAGTTATAAGATGCAAAAATATCAACTGTATAGCTGCAAAAAAAGGATTTGCAAAAGTATGACTTAGTAAGATTACACAATGGAACTATTAAGCTAAATTATGATTGTATATTTTTATACACACACACACACACACACACTCTTTTTTAGTGTTTAATTCTTGAAACATGATTATAAAATTTGTAACAAACTATTTACCATAAAAGGGTAATGGATTAATTATAGAAAAATAATCTGAAACTAAAATACTATACAAAATTTAAGCCACGATATGATGGTGAACTGGAGACCAAAATTCTTTTTTGATGACATGGTATTTTTCCTGGTAGGACGATTAAAAAAATTCCTAAAACTAAAGTGATTGAAAAATTTATCGTTGCTATATATGGTACTGAAAGAAGAGACATATTCTAAAATGGATAACATTGTTTAGTATGACTTTCCTTATTGAGATGATTGGTGTGCCATGAATTCAATACATTAGGATAGTTGGTATCAACAATAATACAGTAGGATAATGGGTATCCAGCAGGACTATAGCTTTGTATAAATGTTTTAACCGATTAACCATATCAACATCAATAGATACATGTAAGTCCATGAACATATGTTTCGTTTTTGAATGGTCGTCTACATGGGTTAAGTTAATGGATTATTTGAATGATGCTCGAATCTTACATTGTAAATTGAAGCACTTTAGGATGTTAAGTTTAATTATTATTTCACTTCCATAGCGCTCTAGATGGACTAAAATTAACTTGAACAAAGGTACCTTTACACACATTTAATTTCTCTTCACGTTTATTATACTGCTATTGTATTTATATTTTGTTTGATAATATTAAATTTATAAATATACGTAGCCCCAGAATGTTTGAATCAGATTTTAAACAACTTAATTATACATTAGCAACACCAAACATACTAGGGTGCTTACCCAAACCATTTATTATGTCCACCAAGCATTGATATACCAAAACTCCAAGAAGGCTAGAAGTAGAACATAATACTTAGATTTTTTTTTGCAGATGGTATAATTATAGAAAATGTAGTGGAAATGCATGGCTCTTTAATTCCTTGTGATCCTTCCATATAACTAATTTGCTTAATCACGTCACATCTACTATCATGTGTTACATTTTATGAAATCAGTCTTAAACAAATATCATTGTAATTCTACTACAAGTGCAAAAGTCTAATAATAAAGGTGTGTTACTTTGATACATGTATGTATACACACACATGCATGTATATATGTTTGTATATGTATGTATGTATGTATGTATAAAATCCAAAATTGTTACCAAGGTTGGCTGCTTGAAGTTGTGAATATCTTAACATACCCTCTACGAAACAAGAAAAAATAATAGTCAGGAAGCACCTTTGTTTTTTCATGCAAGTAAATGAATATTTTGACAAATTTTTTTGATTACGATCCATATTTTATATGTAATGCTTTCCTAATGATGTAGTTTTGGATCCTGTTTTCATTATATTACAACGCAGTGTTTCAGTGATTATTGACTGTTACTGACCACATAAGGATGATGTACCACGGAGGTTATTGAACATGTTGTGTTATCATCTAGGACTCATGTAAACCAAACATTATCTATTAAAGCTTTTAACCATTATTACATCTAACCACGAAATCATAAATGTACGATATTAGTTTTCCTTATTAGTCGATCCAACCATGATTTATACAACACACAACTGCAAATAATATGTTCAAGTACTTATACAATAACAAGTTTAGAATATGGAATTGTGTCCTACAAAAAATGATATATAACTACTTTTCATTAAATATATTAATATAGAAGAGTCCGTGTGCGCGTAGCACAGGTTCGATATATGTATGTATGTATGTGTGTGTGTATGTATGAGCTAGATTATAGATCCTAACAGCAAAGCAATGTACTTGACTGTCGGAGAATGGAGATATGCAATTCGTTGGGATGGTGAAGTATGTAAATCAAAGGGCGGTTGCTTGATGATGTGACCCGGACAATTGAGGCTGATTGCATGGTGTGCGGATTGCATGGTGATAGCATATTGAATATCTGAGGCGCTACTAAGGCTGCAGTGGGTGCTTGACTGAAAAGCGAGCGAGCTTGACTAAAAGCAGGCTAAACTGAAACAACAACAAGTTTTGTTAAGCAAGGCATAGGTCGAGTAGCCTAGCATTCCGGGAAGTCTTGAATTGCAACTTTCTTGGTTAAGATACAGATCCATGTTATGTGTTTTAACATGTTGTTGAAGCAAGTTAGTGAAACTGGAGCTACACGTACTGGAACGTGCAAGGTGCAGAGAGTCACTGGAATAGCACCAAAGTGTAATACGTGTTGTAGTACCTGAAGCGTGCACTGTGGGGAGTGCCACTGAAGTAGAATTGAAGGACGCATAGAATGTGTGGTAACAGCTGAAGTATGCATGGTGGAGAGGGTCGTTATGTTTGTTTTACACTGGGAATTATTATATTGAACCTTGAGTTGTTTGTAATTGCACTTTCATGATGTCTTTAATATATGATTTACAATTGTGGAATAATCTTGTATAAGTAAAGGGAAATAGTAAAATTATATAAACAAGATTTATAAATGTGATTTATAAATAAAATAAATTTTGAAAGAACTTAAAGCATTGGATTCACTACTATTGCTGGGGAATAATAAGGGTGATGACTGCAGCATCATCAGTATCATTTTCGAGTTTCTGTGTGATGGATTTGCTACCATAGTAAATTGAAATTGAATTTTGTTGTGATAAACAAATTTGAAATTAAAATCCAAGTTGAAATTGATGAATATAAGTTATCAAGTTTTGAACTTATGATATGAGATAATAAAGAATTTTAGCTTTGGTGAAGTTGAAATAAATTTGAACTAGTATGATAAAATATATGATGTGAAATTTAACTAAAGGAAGTTAAATAAATTAAATCAGATTTGGAAGTTGAATAATAAGTTGTATAACTTATTAAATGTGAAGATGTAAGTAAAACCAATTGTTAAAATGGTTAAACAACTTTGTTAAGCAAAACGAAGTATGAATCTGAATAAGTGATGAAATTGACTTTGGTAAAAGTTAAATAGAATTTACTTTGGAGTTTGAATTTGAATTGGATTTCAACTGGATTAGTTATGTTGTTGAAATGGAAATTTAAGTTAAGTTAAACAAATGATGTTTAAAAGGAATATAACTTAAGTGATGTTGAATGAAGTTGATTTTGGTATCAAAATGAATTAATGATATAAAGTCCTTAAATGGATATGAATTTGAGTTATATAAAGGAGATTCAACTTTATTTGTAAAGTAAATTGGTAATTGAACTAATGAATTGAATATTAATCAATCGAATGTAATGAATTGATATAGAATAATGGATATAAGTGTAAATTCATTTACAGCTAATTGAATGTTAAACCAAATTGAAGGTAAACAAAGTGAATATGAATGTTGAATGTAAAGAGAATAAATTCGGTTGTGTTGGTTATACATTGGTTGTTAGATTATTGTTAACTGATTGAATAGAAGTTCATATGCAATTGAATGAATAAAATTGAAAGCTAAATCAATTAAATTCAAATTGGAAGTTAAGTAAATCTAAATTGAATGGAAATTGATTTGAATTGAAAGTAGACCAACTTGAATGTAAATTAGTGAATGTAAACTAATTGAAAATGAATAATTGGATGTTGTTGTATATAAATTGGTTGTAAACAATTACAAGTAATGTTGAAATCATATAAGTTGTTTATAAACCTTACTTAGTATGCATTTCTTTTAATATGCATGTGTTGTAGTTGTTTAAAAGAGTAAAATGTTAATAACTTCTTATATATGTCACTTACGTGATTATATTGAGTAAGTACAGGCACCGGGGCTACTGTTAGCGGAATTTGGTTGCGTAAAATGCTAAATAAATAACTGCTCTGCTTAAAAAACCTAAAAAGGTATGCCTACACAATAAAAATAGGAAATATGAACTGTTTTTCTGTTTTCCAACCGTGTGGGTCGATGTATATATATTTATATCTATTGTTATATTGTAAAAGCTCCTCCATACAAAGGAGGTTGTGGCGAAATATTTTTGAAAATTTAAGGCGTTAGAAAATTTTTGGGAAATTTTGAATTTTTTTTTGTGAAAACTAAGTTTTGATTTGAGTTGAAAAGTTAAACGATATAGCTGGTTTTGAAAAGATAACTATATATGGATTTGAAAACTTAGTAATATTTTGTAAGAAGTTTAACTATTGAATTTTTGGAAAAGTTAAACACTGAAGAGATTTGTAAATCAAATTTGAACGATTTATTTTGAAAAGTTAATGGATTTCAAAACATATTCTTACTTGGTAATTTTGAGAACGAAATTCTTTTAAGGGGGGAAGTTTGTAACGACCCAGAATTTCTGTCATTTGAAATTCAGATATTTAATTGATTTTAAGTATCAACAAGTAAAATTTATAAGTCGAATAATTTATTTTTCGAATATCAAAATTTAATTGGATAATTAAATCGGTAATTTAATATTTGAAATTACAGAAAAATTTGGAAATTGGGTTTAATGTGATTAAAAATGATTTATAAAGTTATATTAAATCATATTGGAGTTAGAACAATGTTTGTGAACTTTTAAAATTGAATTAAAAGTTAAATTGTGAAAATTGAATATTTTAATATTTAATTGACTAGTGAAAATAGCCATTTTCAAACAGTCTTGGATTTTGACGAAACTAGTTTCATCGGATCCGTAATGTCAAATTATTGTATGGTTTCAAATTTCGTGTCAATCGGATTTACCGTTTGTCCGGGGCAAGCTAAAACACATAGAAATTTGGTTAATCGATTTAATTTAAATTTGATCGTTTATTGCTGTAACTCGCACAGATGATCGAATTAGCCTCCGAAACCTATTCCATTGTATTCGAAACGTGGGGTAAACCCTAAAAACGCCAGTCACCGCGTGAGATTTGGAGTTCGAAAAATTGGTGATGAATAGTGTTTTTCGTTGAAATTCTATAAAAGGACCTCCACTCTCTCAAAGAAAACCCTAACCCTAATAATGTTTCAGCCGCCATTAACATTTCGAACGGCCAGAAATGCTCGATTCTTTCTTCCCTCTTTTCTTAAATCCACTCAATAATTCTGAAATCTTCCAACACGAAAAACGTAGAGCATCGAGTGATCTTGAGATCCATACGGCAATGATCAAAATTGAGATGATGGATTGACAGCAAACTGGGCTCGAACGCAGTGCGTTCGCGCACGTTTTCCAACGTGGATATGGGGCCGAGCTTGACAGGGTTCATGCCGATGGTAGCTTACTTCAAGGCCTTCGACGTGGTATGCTTTGATGGAATTCCAGGTGTTCGATTTAATTGCAAAAATTCAAACCCTAACGACGTTGATGGGTTTTTCGTTCGCATATAACCTGGAGATGAAACGCGTTTGGGAAGAAACAAGGTGCGGCCTGGATTGCATCGTGCATGATTAATGGCCAGATTTGATAGCTAGGTTATTAATAAAAGAAATTTGTAAATTTATATATTTTAAATTCGTGTAAACTTTAAAATGTAATATCTCTTTCATACGAGGTCGAAAACGCATGAAACAAAGTGCGACGGGTTCGTATGGACGAGCACTACGCAATGGAGTTGGTTTGAAGTCGTTTAGAGCTAGCGTTAATTTCGGGTAAAATTAAACGCGCGTTTAATTTTATTCGAAACGAAACGCTACAACTGTTATCGGAAACTCAAGGTGAGAACTTCTCACACAATCGAATTGTTTCGATTTAAATTTTAAATAGCTAAATTTAAAATTGCTTGATTGTGTGATTGGATGATAGTTATTATCCGCTGTGTTGAAATAGACCCTATACGCCGTATATTAAGCGGATGTTATTTATTAAAAACATATACCGCGGAAATTCCAATTTGATATGGAATTAGTATTATATATGTACTTGGAGTTGATTTCCCGCATTATATAGCGGATGAGACCCTATTGCGCCGCATAACAACGGATAATATTTTATAAATCCCATATATCGCGATATTTCACCTCGAAGTGGAATTGGTATTGTGCTAACATCTTTGGATGCAGGGAAACAGGTTGGAGGGATCCAACTGGATTCCTCAAATGATTGAATTTGTTTCAGTGTTGTGTGTTGATCTATTTATAATCTATGTGATTGTCTTTGTGATTGAAATCGTTAAAGGCTAAATTTTAGCCGAATATATTTTTGGTATCGTTAGATGCCGAAAATAAATAAAATTTGATTTTTGAAAATTTAAGTTGAGAATTCATAATAAAATTTAATTTTGTAATCGATTCATTTTAAATAAATAAACATTGTAATGTTTATGTTATAAAAATTATAATTTTTGTGAAATATAACCGAAATATGATTTTTGAAATAAGTAGTTGATTAATTTATAAAATGGTTTAAATTGGGAATTTTGAATTATTATAAATGATTTATATAAAAGATTTATAAAATTGATATTTATAAATTTAAATATTGGAATTATAAAACGAGTTTTTATAAGTGTTAAAATGAAGTATAAAAGGATTTCATAAATGGATGAAATCTATAGATTTATAAATTGTGAAGTTATAAAAGGAATAGATTTTGTAAAATAAAAGATTTATAAGTAATTAACTTATAAATTGGATTTTTGCGTATAAATGGGATATGGATAAAATTTGTTAATAAAGTGATTTTATAAGTGAAGTGTTATAAAATATAAATGGAATTTATAAACGTTGTTTTATAAATCCGAAATCGACTTATTTTAATAAGTTTAATTATTATAGCTTATTAAAGGAGATATATCCACGATTTTGGGACAGTGGATAATCCTTTAAATAAAATATGTAGAAATGTTGAATTTGGTTAACGAATATATTCACGATTTTGGACGGCGAATAGTATAGTAAAGAAATATTTTGGGAAAGTGATATTTTAAATAGAATTTAAAACGATTTAAAGATGTTTTAAAATGTGTCAAGTATCGAAGCCATAGATTTCAACATTTATTGTTGAAACAGACGTTTTCGAGAAATAGAAGGAAATGGTGGACTATAACACTGTTGTTATAGTAAATGATTTCCGAAAGGAAAAGTTTTGTATAGTATTGGGGTTTATATATCTATTTTAATTTCGAATCCCTATACTAGTGATTTTGGGTTGTCGTAACGATATTTTACGTAACATTCGTTTTGACCCAAATAAATGTGTTTAAGAGAAGTTTCCCTTAAAGAATAAAATATATACTTAATTTGGATTTAAGTATATTAAAAATTTTCCAAATGTTGAAAATAAATAGATTTGTGAATTACTTATTATTAAATAAGTATGGAAATTTTTTCTAATATGAAGTGAATATTTTGAGATTTTATCTTTTAAAGATAAATTGAAAATGAATATTAAAAATCGATTTGGAAATCGTATATTCATAGATACTTTGGAAAGGTAAATTCACTATGGAATTTATAAAAGAAAGGGAAATTTGTTTAAAAATAAACATTGATTTATTTTGAAGTGTGGAAATAAATTTACGGATTTGGAACGTAAATTTAATAAATCGGTGAGGATTTATTTAATTGGTTTAAATTAACCATTTTGAAATGGAAGTTGTGAAGGTGAAAATTGATTTGGAATTTGTTTTCAAATGGTTGAAGTGTGGAAATTATATCTTGTAAAGATATTTTGGAAATAAATAAATTGGAAAGATTATTTGGAATCGGGTGATGTTGTGAATATTGATTGATAGTTAAATATCCGACTATCAATATTGACCCTTAAATGGCTATTTTGTTGTGAATTGGTTGAAATTGAATGCTACACTTACTTTTAAATTATTGCGCTTGTTATTCGGATTACCCATTCCGAATAGTGATACGACGTAATGGATAGCATTGAAGACCGGTGGTGAAGACCGGGTATTTGTGAAAACGATAGGATGACCTATCGATTGTCTCTGCACCGTTAGCTACGGTATGGA
Source organism: Allium cepa (assembly GCA_030765085.1). NCBI lineage: Eukaryota > Viridiplantae > Streptophyta > Magnoliopsida > Asparagales > Amaryllidaceae > Allium > Allium cepa. The sequence continues at coordinate 756,800,564 of CM060939.1, read as the reverse complement.
GATTTCCTTTGTGATGGGAAATTCGATCGGGATTGTGAATACCCGGATTGCAAGGGCTTCTTTTGAAGTGCCTTCGGTTCTGTTCGAACCCGGAACAGACTTGTATGGTTACATGTCTGACATTACATTTTGAGATATAAAGCAGATTTCTTTCAAATACATCTCTGTTGGTGGCGGAGAATTTATTCGCTTAGCTTAACACCCTTCTCTAAGACGTACGAGCTCAGAGGTTATGTAGTTGAAGGTTATAACGATATACTCCCAATTTGGTAATGTGACATGCTGAGTGTTGTTGTGTGATGATTATTTATTGATCATTTGTTGATCAAAGCGTGGCTTTGTGAAAAAGCGTAGCTTTGTGAACGAGACTTCGTCGGACCACACACCCCGGAAATGGTCAAAACAGGAATATGCTGTAAGGTTATGAGGGTCGCTCCCTTTAGGGTATGTCATTTCCTTCTGGAAAAGGGTGGTGTCAGGTATGGAGCCCTGATGCTTAACCTATGTGGTTGCTCCAATCTCATTTTTCTGTATGGTTGTTGCTTGGTGATAGAGGGCCCTCGGATAAAGGTCCCAAGGATCGGGGAGTGGCATACTCGAGAAGTAGTTACCTAGTTACAAAGGTAACCCTGCCTTGTGTTGGCAGAGATCCGGTTAGGTTCTCGGGACGTCCCGCCAGAGGCAATCCCATGTGGCAGTAGGAAGTTCCTTAGCCTGACCATTTGTTGGAAAATCCAAAGAAACAATACGAGCCTTGTATGGTTTTAGTTGTAGAACCTGCCATTCACTTATGGTGGCGCCCCACTGTTTGGATGGTAGCTATAGTAGCATAGTTCGGAATATCTATGTTGGCTAAGATTTATATTCTATTCTCGAAATGCTTTCATCACTATGCACTAATAATAATATCAAAAATATTTTTTTTTGCGTAATAAGCATCTTTGACTATCATAAGGAGCAATCTCCTCCAATTCTGCGTTTGCATTGTGTGTGTGCGAGGAGGCCTTATGGTAGTTTCATTTTCCAAAAGCATTGCAGATATTTTTTTCCCTTCCCTTGTTATTGTTGTTTTAAAAGATAAATAACTGTTTTTAAGTTTTCACACCAGTCCCATGATTGACCTGGAGTTTATTGTTCTCTTTCTAAACTCTGGGTGCCCAAAATTTCCACACGGGCAGTCTAGAGTCAGGTTATCAGGTCATTCTGGATTCAGGAGTGCTTTGGAGCTCAAGTGGCGAGCTAGATGGCGAGACGTATTACTTGTATATGATATTATCTTTCCGCTGTAAACTAACTTGTAAGGACATGTTTGTATAACTGTCCATTGTTTTGTTGTGTTGTATATTGACTCTGATGATGATATATGTAATGTAATAACTGATATAGTTCTTTTATTTTAAAAGATATTCATTTATCTATTATATGTTGTTCCGCTGCGACTGTGAGATTCTGAAGTTGTTTCGGTTCTGTTTCCTCACTTCTTCTAGCTTTTTCTTCTGCCTCTTCTTTTCTTAAACCCTAAGGGTTCGATTTTCCGACATTCGATTATTCGGCAGTTGATACAGTGGACGTATTAATGTCGACTTTCATGAGTCGAAGAACCGGGTCTTTACACATGTGTTACATTTTATGAAATCACTCTTAAGCTAATACCATTGTAATTCTACTACAAGTGCAAAAGTCTAATAATAAAGGTGTGTTACTTTGATACGTGTATGTATACACACACATGCATGTATATATGTATGTTTGTATGTATGTGTATGTATGTATAAAATCCAAAATTGTTACCAAGGTTGGCTGCTTGAAGTTGTGAATATCTTAACATACCCTCTACGAAACAAGAAAAAATAATAGTCAGGAAGCACCTTTGTTTTTTCATGCAAGTAAATGAATATTTTGACAAATTTTTTTGATTACAATCCATATTTTCTATGTAATGCTTTCCTGATGATGTAGTTTTGGATCCTATTTTCATTATATTACAACGCAGTGTTTCAGTGATTATTGACTGTTACTGACCACATAAGGATGATGTACCACGGAGGTTATTGAACATGTTGTGTTATCATCTGGGACTCATGTAAACCAAACATTATCTATTAAAGCTTTTAACCATTGTTACATCTAACCACGAAAATCATAAATGTACGACAGTGTTTTTCCTTCTTAGTCATTCCAACCACGATTTATACAACACACAACTGCGAATAATATGTTCAAGTACTTATACAATAACAAGTTTAGAAAATGGAATTGTGTCCTACAAAAAATGATATATAACTACTTTTCATTAAATATATTAATATAGAAGAGTCCGTATGCGCGTAGCACGGGTTCGATATATATATATATGTATGTATGTATGTATGTATGTATGTATATAAGCTAGATTATAGATCCTAACAGCAAAGCAATGTACTTGACTGTCGGAGAATGGAGATATGCAATTCGTTGGGATGGTGAAGTATGTGAATCAAAGGGCGGTTGCTTGATGATGTGACCCGGACAACTGAGGCTGATTGCATGGCGTGCGGATTGCATGGTGATAGCATATTGAGTATCTGAGGCGCTACTAAGGCTGCAGTGGGTGCTTGACTGAAAAGCGAGCGAGCTTGACTAAAAGCAGGCTAAAATGAAACAACAACAAGTTTTGTTAAGCAAGGTATAGGTCGAGTGGCCTACCATTCCGAGAAGTCTTGAATTGCAACTTTCTTGGTTAAGATACAGATCCCTGTTATGTGTTTTAACGTGTTGTTGAAGCAAGTTTGTGAAACTGGAGCTGAACGTACTGGAACATGCAAGGTGTAGAAAGTCACTGGAATAGAATCGAAGTATAATACGTGCTGTAGTAGCTGAAGCGTGCACTGTGGGGAGTGTCACTGAAGTAGAATTGAGGGACGCATAGAATGTGTGGTAAAAACTGAAGTATGCATGGTGGAGAGGGTCGTTATTGTTTGTTTTATACTGGGAATTATTATATTTAACCTTGAGTTGTTTGTAATTGCCCTTTCATGATGTCTTTAATATATGATTTCTTATTAGAAAATGATTTGAATTTTTACGACCTACGTCTGAACGCTAATTATGGTCGCATCTTCCAATCTAAAAAATTAGTGCGAACTAATTTTTGATAATAGACTTGATAATTAATAGCAAATAATGTTATTACGTTATTTACCAGAAACCATGTTCCCATCTATATTATTGGCTTCTTGATTTTTGACATTTGCAAAAAAAATTTAGATAGAAATATATATAACTTATTGCTAAATTGAAGTTTACAAATTTTTATAGGATGTTGTTATCCTATAGCCACAATGTTTAATGGTTGAACTAAATGATTCCTAAGACAAATTTGAGTTTCCTATCCTAATATATGGTTACTGAAAGGATTTAGTTTAAACCAACACTTCTTTGTACTATTGCTTTAAAAGCGTCAAGATAAAACCTTTAAAATATTTATTAAGGTATTAAAACTGCAGGCAATCTTCTTTATTTGCCAAAGTTTGCTCTACCAAAAAATTATTATGTTCATTTGTTATCACACTACTGTCATAAAGATGGACAGCTATATATTAGCTATCACCATTGTCCCAGTGGTTAAGTGATTCGATTTTGGTCCGAGAGGTCACAAGTTCGAAACTTGCGTAGCGTGGTTCGAATAAATGATCACATGTGATTTATGTCATGTTTCACCACAGTGCATCTGCTGCTTTTTTTTCCTGTTGATGAGTCCGCTTTGCCCTTTTAACTCTTTTGCCTACATATATGTTTAAGAGCATTCGATTCTATTACTACATTGACTTGATAAGGAGTGTGTATTAATTTTAATGCTTATATTTAATATTGTAATTATGTTTCTAATTTCTTTCTGTAAATAGTACATTCGCTTATTTTTTCAAATAATTTAATTTTCTAATTGCACCAAAACAATTTTTTTCATACTCGTGTGCGAAGCACGGGTTCGCACTAGTTGATAACAAAACCCAAAAAGAAAACACCCTCTCCTTTTTACTTTTCTCCCCTACTACTTTAGTATCCTCTCATTTCTTTCAATTCTTTCTGTCTTCTAACCTTTCCTGTTACATCTTTGTTATGAAAATAACTCGCCAAAACATTGTTCCAACCTATTTCCTCAACCAATGCCCCACCCAGTTGCTTACAATCCGGGATCGCCATCTCCTCTGTCACGCCGCCGCCTGAAAGCTATCGAGCACAACTCCTTCGCATAGGCATTTAGTCGCACATTCTACTTGGCCACACATCACCCACGTTGCCTGCTCAGTAAAGGCGTCCGCACCTTCTTCCCATTAATCACATGCGCAGCCATCCATTCATCGCTCAACCATGGCCGCGGCTCCATACGTAGCTGATGGCTATGAACATGAGTGAAATTAATTAACACATGCACAACATAAATTAACATAGATATTTTTCGATATAGAGATAGGAATGGAAAATCTCAAATTTATATAATGAAAGAATGATACTTTTGAAAGTAGAGACCTGAAGAAATGTGCGTGTTTGATATAGAGGAGCACTGGTAGCGCCATATGGATCAAATGTGTTTCCAAAACTACTCAATATCATCGATGTACTTGGTTCCTTGTTCTCTGTTTGGACATCTGTAGTACCTGCAAAGAACAGAACTTGTTCAAAAAAGAAACAAATTCCTTTAAATCATAATTTGTATAGTTGTATGTGCATATCTCACTGCACTTCTCATATATACGGAACATGTTCAAGGCATATCAATGACGAAGAACTAAAATTAGATGCATCATTGTATATAATAATACAAATATGATAAAAATAAGTTTTACAAGACAACCTAAATCAGTGGTGCCATCCAGAAATCCATCCACAGTAGATGAAGTGCTAAAACAACATCTTTCTGCATGATTTGACTTGCAATTTGATTCAAAATTCTTTGGACTGCCTACTGCATACATAGAAATTGCTGAAATTTCTTCAGTAGGAGGTTGAAGTAAATTTGGAAGAGAAGAGTTGCTAGAGATGTGACTGATGCACTGGCATATTCTTGATTGATTGTCCTTAACAAAAAGAAAATCTACACTAACAATAGCATCCAGTTTAGAGAATATTTTTGCAATGAACTTCTTCATACTGTTGCATCCAAGAAAATTCAAGCTTGAAACAAATGCTAACATATATTATAGATGGAAGGTATATACAAGGAGCGCACACACAAACATACACACATAATATCCAATTACTGAACTATGGTAGAAACTAAACACAGAAACACCATGTCAGATAGCCTTGTTCAAGTTGGCAAGTACTATTTGACAAAGGCGATTTTATTGGGACACTCTAATTGATTTGAACCAATTATCGTTAAATATACGGTAACGCTTATAAGTGTTGGTAACGAAATATACGGTAACACTTATAAGTGTTGGTACAGAAATATACGGTAACGCTTATAAGTGTTGGTAACGAAATATACGGTAACACTTATAAGTGTTGGTACAGAAATATACGGTAACGCTTATAAGTGTTGGAAAATGATTATTTAGTAACACACACATATATACCAAAACTTAAACGCAAAGTTTAAATATAAACACTCTGCAAATAATGGTTTCCATATCACAAATAATTCATCATACATATTCAATGCAAAGTTTAAACGCTTTGCAAATGTAGTATAATATATCATAAACAATTATTTACATATCTAAAATACCACAATGTCATATATTCAGATATTATTACAACATAAGCTTCAAAAAAAATTCAAAATACACTTAAAGTTTAACTTACTGTTAACCTAACCATTCCTGATCATCCACTCCAAACTCTAATGGTTTTGAATATTCTTCAACGTCCAATACAACAATCCAAAGCGTCCTTCTCCAAGTTCCTGCATTTAATATAAACACTCGATAAAAACTTATACCTTCAAAATCAAAAGGTTAAAGATTGAGTTACAACTCAGGTTCTAATTTTTTTGTATTTATGAATTCGCAAACTTAATATGCAAAATACATGTTAATCAAACTCAATTAGCATTTGCTGCAAACCCAATTTGCATCGATTTTGCTACATGCTCAGTTTGTATATTCAGTTTGCAAGCTCAGTTTGTGTGCTCAGTTTTGCAAACTAAGTTCGCATGCTTAGATTTGCAAATTGGTTGCATGCTTGGTTTGCAAACTCTGTTGCATGCCGGCAGCGTTCAATCGTTAAAAATAAACATGATGGTAAAGATTTGCTAACGTGGAGTGTGTTATAAATAATTTTGTGTACTAATGAGAAAGTTTACCAAGAAATTGAAAAAATTTCAAAATCAGTTGGATGCATAAACAAAATATCTTAAAAAATATTTCTTAAAGTATAGGAATTGGGGTACTATTTAAGGTTATAAAATTGACAAATTTGACATACTGTCGTTTGCTTTTAAGACCAACAGAAGTTTAATTATCTATAATTTTTATTTCTTATCTTAGTACCATGCTAATATATTAATGTGTTACAATGCATATCACCTGTTGCTTCTCCATTCTTAACTGTAAGGTTTTGATGACTCTCAAACAAAGCCAAGATTCAAATGGCGCCAGTACATCACCCTCTGTCATTTGTAGGGCATATATTGCTTTCCCTATGCTGGTAAAACATCATACAATAAAACAAGAAGCGAGAAAAATTAGAAGACAATGCAAACTTGCTTCCTTATAATGCATAACCAGTGTACAAATCTAGTCATGTATACCTTTCTCCTTTTACAGCTATGATGTCTGCCAAGACATCACTGTGTCCAGATATAAACTTTGTGGCCGACTCCATAACAATATATGTGCATCAATAAAATAAAATGTAACAAAAAGTACTAACAAGAGTAAGACATTCAAGAACTTACTGTAAGAATCACAAACATGCTCCAAATTCTAATGGCTTACACAACACTGGAGACATGATCATATTATCCACACAAACTAGAGCTCCATTTGCGTGAGCTATGTCCGATATTTTCTGAAGGAAAAAAGGTGAAAATTTACTAATGGATTTTGGTAAGGAATTAACAAAAAGTTGAGTTCTTTTTGGAATCCCAAGCCTATAAAATCTTACGCTGAACTTATGAATTTGTAAACCTGAAATGTTAACATTGCATTCTGTTTAATTTACATATAAAAAAGGAGAACCTATCCTAACTGTTGAGAATATACTTCTGACCGATACTAAGCAGATCACATTTAATTTGCAAACAATCATTTGTCTAAAGCACCAAAAAAAGTAGTTATTAACTGAATGATTTACAATCAATGAAGTATCATACCCTTATGTCTGAAATATACATCCGAGGATCAGTTGGGCTTTCTAGGAACACAAGCTTTGTTATAGGACTAATTGCAGATATCGCCTCATTTAGATCACACATATTGACATGTTTGTATTTTCGCAATAAAATTGATAATAAGTTCAGAAAACATTCTCATAGTTTAACCGAATAAAGCATACATAGACAAGGTAAGAAGAAAAGAACTAACTTGACTATAATTCCTTTTTGTGCAGCTACTTGAAGCAATTTGTCAGAACCTCCATAAATATCTTCTACGGTAACAATTTCTTGACCTTGATAGCGATAAGTTTAATTTGATCAAAGTTAGCTACCGTTTTATTTTATTTCAATTTTTTTTACAAAATGACATGAGTGATAGTACATTTACCAGGTTGGACAAGCTTTATGATAGTACCTAAGGCAACCAGACCACTAGTGAAGCAAAATGCTGCATCAGCCTTCTCCAGGTTAATCATTAGACTTTGTCGCAAAAAATATATAATTTATCATTTGTTGTGGTACATGAGTAATATAGAAAACACATGTAATACATATATATTGGTTTCATTTTACCTTTCCAGTACATTTCTAGTAGGATTATAACATCTACCATAGTAAAAAGGACCTAGCTCAGTAGCTGATGGCTATGAACATGAGTGAAATTAATTAACACATGCACAACATAAATTAACATAGAGATTTTGCGATATAGAGATAGGAATGGAAAATCTCAAATTTATATAATTAAACAATGATACTTTTGAAAGTAGAGACATGAAGAAATGTGCATGTTTGATATAGAGGAGTACTAGTAGCGCCATTGGATCGAATGTGTTTCCAAAACTACTCAATATCATCGATGTACTTGGTTCCTTGTTCTCTGTTTGGACATCTGTAGTACCTACAAAGAACAGAACTTGTTCGAAAAAGAAACAAATTCCTTTAAATCATAATTTGTATAGTTGTATGTACATATCCCACTGCACTTCTCATATATACGGAACATGTTCAAGGCATATCAATGACGAAGAACTAAAATTAGATGCATTACTGTCCATATAATAATACAAATATGATAAAAATAAGTTTTACAAGACAACCTAAATCAGTGGTGCCATCCAGAAATCCATTTGCAGCAGCTGAAGTGCTAAAACAACATCTTTCTTCATGATCTGATTTGCAATTTGATTCAAAATTCTTTGGACTGTCTACTGCATACATAGAAATTGCTGAAATTTCTTCAGTAGGAGGTTGAAATAAATTTGGAAGAGAAGAGTTGCTAGAGATGTGACTGATGCACTGGCATATTCTTGATTGATTGTCCTTAACAAAAAGAAAATCTACACCAACAATAGCATCCATTTTAGAGAAGAATTTTGCAATGAACATCATACTGTTGCATCCAAGAAAATTCAAGCTCAGGACAAATGCTAACATATATTATAGATGGAAGGTATATAAATGGAGCGCACACACAAGCATACACACATAATATCCAATTACTAAACTATGGTAGAAACTAGACACAGAAACACCATGTCAGATAGCCTAGTTCAAGTTGGCAAGTACTATTTGACAAAGGTGATTTTATTGGGACACTCTAATTGATTTAGACCAATTGTCATTAAATAAATAGCTTTATTTTAAATAAACGAGTAACCAAAGTTAGCAAAAGGACACGGGCACAGACACATATAGAATAATACATAGATAAAGTAAAATAAGATCCAAACGTTGTTACCATTATGGGTTTGCTAGTTTCTAAAGTTCTTATATGGCTTTACAGCACATCAAAGCTAACGATGAATAAAACACAAGAGAATTTTAGGTAGGTTCAGTTATAACACAATCAAATATACATGCACCTAACTAGAAAGGCAATGGAATATATAAGACATAAAATAAATGGACATAAGTTACCTGGTCCATGAATCTTTTTTCAGCTGTTGAGAAAGAACAATTGCATCTATCTGAAATGCAAAGATCCTTATTAGAATTACCCAAATAAGAATACAATTAAATCATTTACTCGTACAAAAGAAACTCACTTCTTCAGTTCTGTTAGCCTTTGCTTTGACAAAATCTAACACCAATTAAAGTATCGCCAGGTCAAAGTTATCCGGTGGGACAAACCTGATATTACATATAATAATGCATAATAAGAAGAATGGCGACTATAAAGGTACTACATGCGAGCTTGTAAGCAAGCGAAGAAATACAAACAGGAAAAGAATTAAACCTGCTGATGGATATTTGATCATCAGTAGAAACCTTGATAAGGCGTCGTTGGATAGCATTCAAGCCAATTCGGCCTTCGTTAATTTTTTGATGAGCAGTGTGTATTAGTCAAGGATTACTTCCACATTAAAAGTAATTTAAGAATAACTTCACATTATAAATCAATCAACCAAAGATTTACATTACTCAAATTTGCAGCTAAGTCCAGTGATTCTATACTGCATGTACAGTACTTATACTTCCAGCTTCAGGATACAAGATTTTATTCAAAATCCAAATAAAATACGAGAGGTTTTGTAAAGAAAAAAATACGGATGAATAAGCCATCTATACCAATATAAGCAAACAAAAAAAATAAAACTAAAATCCACTTATCTTCCATGACGTGTTGATTTAATTTTATACCTATTTTTGATGTGTTTAATGCTGAACTCTACATCTGGAATGAAAACATGCTTCTAAAATGAAAGAAAGTGTCAACCATTCAAAATATATTGCATTTTCACCTCAAAAATCACGTTTAAAAGGATATCATGTCAATCCATAGTGTGATTTCTTTCCCAACGTCTTTATTGATTACTTTGTTACAACATTTACTTGTTATTACAAAAAATAGTTTTAATTATCGGGTGTTATATTCAGAACATTTTAACTCTATGGCCCTAATCAACCCAATTGTCTAACAATACAAAATTAACATCACAACGAAGCTGGGAATAAAAATCAAGGTTCATACTTTATATAAGGATATCATAAAGTATACACCAAAGAATCACCAATTGCAGCATAAGCACTGTCGGATCCATGACCAGAAAATCTACTCAGGTCATTGAATGAGATAAACACGCAATTAGTTAAAGAGGGGTTGCTGCCTGGCACGTTCTCCACGGTCAGCATCATTCTGGATGATAAGGTTGTTGTGTTTCAGATGCAAGTTTTCTGTTACCAGGCTTTGATTATATTTTTTGATTTGAGAAGATCTCCGAAATAGCTACCGGATCCACCAATTTTTTTCCAATTCTGAAAAACAACTTACTCTAAATAAAAACATCAAATCTCAAACAACTAGTTCTTAAAAAAAATGGCGGCTAAGGAGTTGGGACCAGCGGCTAAGGTGTAAGAGGAAGACGAAGCATCAATTTGAGCTCAACTAATGCCAAACGGCTCTTGAAAATTCAAAGGGATTGATCAGATTCATTGTAAAAGGCACCATTTATTCCTCAACAGACTATCACTCAAAAGTTCAGAGAAAGGAAAAAAAATAGAGTAGAAGAAGAACCTACAGCAAAGCGAAGAGATGAAAAAAAAATAGAGAGGAAAAAGAACCTACGCAAAGCAAATTGAAGTCCGCATCTTTGAAGTGGTTGTAGTCGGCATTCGATAATGGGAAGTGGATGAAGTGCAGTTGATTTTAAGAAGTGGTTGAATCGACGTTGATTTTGAGAGGAAGAGAAAACCCTAAATTAAATTTTATGCGACTGAAATATGTCTAAAAATGGATGGATAAGCATGAGAAGAGAATGCATGTCTAAATTACAGAAGACACCTCTTATTAATAAACTATTTACATTTTTACCAACTACGGTAACACATATTTGTGTTGCAAAGTTTGTTCAGATATTTTCACCAACACTTTTCCGGTATCCTAACACTTTTTTACCGTTAGGAGTTTGCAGCATTTATAAGCGTTAGCAATTAACAAATATAAATTGTTGCAAAATCACTGATTTGGTGTAGTGTTATGCAATTGTTGGGTTATTAATTGATGGTTTCGGCCAATGCTCTTTGTTTTCGGCGCTTCAAATGTGGATCGAAAGTTGGGGTCGTCACAGAGTTGCTAGCTTCCCGAATAGAGCTACCATCGATGATCAAATCGAATTTAATTAGATGTTATAAATGATTGAGAAGGTGGAGGGGTGAGGTGGAATTTTCGGCCAGTATGACATCCCCTATCTGGAGGCTCGAAGCTAAGCACAACAGATGCTTTAGTCATCTATAATATTATCTTCCAGTGACCAAATACGGTAATGTTAATGGTATCCATAATATCAGAAGCACATGAATATGAAAAAAAATCACATATTTTAAAAAGAAAAACATTTTTTTATTACATTTCCAAAACTTGTTCCATATTCAAATTACATAACCCCATCGCCTTCCCAAGTTCAGATAAAATATAGTTATTATATAAATACGCCAAGAGGGACATTTGATGATGCCGCTTGGTTGACCAAAGTACTATATATAGAACACAGTAGAATTAATTCAAAATAAAACAACAACCCCTAATTAGCTATCCGTCAACCAATTGCTAGTCATCGGAAGCTATTCGCCAATCCTACTAAAACCTATAAACCTCAACCCTCAGCCTACTCAAATCAATTTTTAGCACCCGAGAGTTTAAGGGAAAACCATAAACTTCAAGTCAGGCATAAAGTCTGGTGTGAATAATACTATACATCTTGGTTATCTGATATTAAGTGAGACCATGCCGCTTATCGGAACGTGTTTCCCCTCACTAATATCTTTTTTAAAACATATCTTTTGCAAGTTATAATCCTGCAATCAAAATTGGTTAAATCTGTAAAGCAATATCATGTATATGTACATATTTATCAAATGGACTATCTGTCCATACACTGTAGTTCTGTTTGGCCAACTACTAACCCTTGGCTGACTCAGGCCTGCAAGAAAAACATAAAAAATCCAACATCTGTTAGATACTCCTCTTTTTGACGGTTTATCCTTACTTAGTTCTCCAGTACATGCTGGAATTTTGGATATATTTTAGCTAAGGGTTATTAGCTAAAGTATAGGGTATGACCGCATACTAGTCTTGTTTGGTATTCTAATATCTGAGTCATTTTACTTGGGGTTATCTACCCATAAAATTTTCCTTGAAAATCTTTTCTTTCAAGTTGATTTGAACTTTAGATAATGTAACGCCCCGGAAATTTTCGACTTTCGAAAATTCAACATCGATACTCACTTTATCGACTGCCGAGAAATCGAAGGCCGGAAACCCGAAATGTTACGGTTTAAGAAAAGAAAAGAGGTAGAAAAGAAGAGAAAATAGAGGGAAAAGAAAATAGACAATAGAAAATAGAACGGAATAGAAAACAACAGAACAACAACAGAATCTCACAATTCGCAGCGGAACAACATATAATAATAAATGAATAATCTTTAAACAAAGAACTATCTCAGTTATTACATTACATCACATTTCATTACATCATATCATCAGAGTGTACAACAACAACATCAAACAGTGCAGCGGAAAAAGCAATACTATATACTAGTAATACGCCATGCCATCCAGCTTGCCTCCAGCAACTCCAGAATATCCAGAATATCCTGATAAACCTTAACTCTTGACTGCCCGTGTGAAAATTGGTGGGCACCCAGAGTTTAGGAAGGAAAACAATAAACTCCGAGTCAGTCATGTGACTGGTGTGAGAACTCAAAATAGTTTATTTAACTTTAAAAATCAAAATAGAGGAATATTTTTAAGTCAATTCGCAATGCTTTTAAAAATGAGACTACCATAAGACCTCCCGCCACACACACAATGCAAACGCGGACTTGGAGGAGATTTCTTCTTATGTTAGTCAAAGATGCTTGATACGCATTTAAAAAGAACATTTCATATTATTATTAGTGCATAGTGTAGGAAAATTTCGTTTCGAAAGTAGAATATAAATCTTAGCCAGCATAGGTACCATTATAGTATGCTAACTATAGCTACCATATTAAATGGCAGGTTCTACAACTAAAACCGTACAAGTCACGTATTGTTTCTTTGGATTTCCAACGAATGATCAGGCCAAGGAACTTCCCATTGCCACATGAGAATGCCTCTGGATGGACATCCCCGAGAACCAAACCGGATCTCTACCAACACAAGGACGGGTTACCCCTAACTGAGTAACAACTGACCGAATATGCCATCCCCCGGTCCTTTGGGACCTTTTCACCGAGCGCTCGTAATCAATTCACACAATCATAACAAAGTGTTTTCAACATGAGTAAGTATCTGGGCTCCATACCATGATACCACCCTTTTCCAGAAGGAAATGCACACATCCTAAAGGGCGCTACCCCTCATAACCTTGCCGCGTCTTTCCTGTTTTGACCATTCACGGGGTGTGAGGCTCGACGAAGTCACGTCCACAAAAACATACTTTATACAAAAGCCATGCTTTGGGTCAACAAATGATCATAGAAATGATCACCAGGATAGACGATCAAATAAACGATCCTATCACAAATAATCAACACAATGATCATTTACAGCAACACTCAGCATGTCACATTACCAAATTGGGAATATATCGCTGATAACATTCAACTACATAACCTCTGAGCTCGTACGTCTCAGAGAAGGGTGTTAAGCTAAAAGAATAAATTCTCCGCCACCAACAGAAATATATTTGAAAGAAATCGGCTTTATATCTCAATTTGTAATGTCAGACATACAATCCATACAAGTCTGTTCCGGGCTCGAACAAAACCGAAGGCAATTCTCACGAAGCCCTTGCAATCCGGGTATTCACAATCCCGATCGAATTTCCCATCACTTAGGGAATCTCTATACCAGGAGCGACCCAGTGCAGAGACAATCGATAGGTCATCCTATCGCTTTCGCAAATACTCGGTCTTCAACACCGATCATCAAATGCAATTCATAACGACGTATCACATATTCGGAATGGGTTATACGACCCCATGGTCCTTTCCCGGTTAACCCGAATAGTGAGCGCTTATTCAAAAATAAGTGTGGCATTCAAATTCAAACAAATCACATCAAATACCCATTCAAAGGGAAATATTAATAGTCGGTTATTGAACTATCAATGGATATGCACACATCACCAGTTTCCAAATAATTTTTCAAATTATTTATTTTCCAAAATATCTTTACAAGATATATAATTTTCACACTTCAAAAATAAATCAATATTTATTTTTCTAAACCAATCCCACTTTCTTTTATAAATTCCATAGTGAATTTATATTTCACAATATCTATGAATATATGATTTTAATTATTCATTTTCAATTTATCTTCAAAAGATAAATTCTCAACTTATTCAATGAAATATTAGAAAACATTTCCATACTTATTTAATAAGTAATTCACAAATTTTATTTATTTTCAAGACTTAGAAAATATTCAATATACTTAAATCGAAATTAAGTATATATTTCATTCTTTAAGGAAATCATTCTCTTAAACATATTTATTTGGGCCAAAACGAATGTTGCGTAAAACATCGTTACGACAACCCAAAATCACTAGTATAGGGATTCGAAATTAAAATAGATATATAAATCCCAATACTATACAAAACATTTCCTTTCGGAAATCATTTACTATAACAACAGTGTTATAGTCCACTATTTCCTTCTATTTCTCGAAAACGTTTATTTCAACAATAAATGTTGAAATCTATGGTTTCGAATCTCAACACATTTTAAAACATCGTTAGATCGTTTTAATTTTATTTAAAACATCACATTCAAAAAAAATTCTTTAACGTATTATTCACTATTCAAAAACGTGAATATACTACATTAACAAATTTTATCCTTTTATTCATTTCATTTCAAAGGATCATTCACAGTCAAAAATGTGAATATAACTCCATTAATAGGTTTCAACAATTTACTTATCAAAATAAGTCGTTTGTGGATTTATAAAACAACGTTTATAAATTCCATTTCTATTTATTTTATAACATCTCCTTTTATAAATTCCTATATCAACCTATTCACTTTATAACTCAATTATAAACCAAAGATTCATATTATTATTTAAATGCTTATAAAACGATTATTTTACAAAAATTATTCTTTTAAACTTCATAATTATAAATCTTATAACTTATAAGATTCAATTATTTATCCAAACCTATTCTTTTAACAACTTTATAAATTTTATAAACCTACTGCTTATAAAATTCCTTTATAACTTCACCGTTTATAATTCTATAAATTCCTTCATTTATAAAATCCATTCATAATTTATTTTATAAAAAAAAAACTTCTTTTTATAAATTCCTTTATAATTTCACCATTTTGATTTATAAAATAATCAAATTTTATAAATCCTATATTTAAACTTTTCACAATAGATTCAGAAATCCCGATTTTACTATTTTATAAAATCATCAGCATCATATTCTCGAAAATCAGTTTTTAACTATATTTCTCAAAAATCATAATTTTTATATAACATTAAAATTATACGTTTATTTATTTAAAATGGATCAATTCAAAAAAATATTTTTTTAACTTATACTTTCAAAAATCACTTTAAAAATCATTTTAAAGTTTCAAATTTTGGTCCAATGATGCTACACACCAAATAGTTAATCACGACTACAACGACATCATATATCGATATGATAGTCCATCAAATATCAAAATATCTGAAATCAAATAAAAACTATTGAGGAATCCAGTTGGATCCCTCCAACCTGTTTTCCTGCATCCACAAACATTAGCACAATACCAATTCCGCTCCAGTACGGAATTATCGCGGTATATGTTTTTATTAAATATTATCCGCTTAATAACGGCGCAATAGGGTCTCATCCGCTAAACAAATGCGGGAAATCAATAACTCCAATATATACATATGCCAATATATATATATATATATATATTGCTATTATATATAATACCAATTTCACTGTTTATGAAATATTCGCGGTATATGTTTTTAATAAATAACATCTGCTTACTAATGGCGTATAATGTCTATTTTAACAATCAATAGATATCAATCATCATTCAAACATGCATTCAAATATTTTAAATCTAACTATTTAAAATAAAATCGAAACTGATTCGATTGAGTGAGAAGTTCTCACCTTGATTTTAAATTCCGTTTTAGCGATTTTATTTCGAATAAAATTAAACGGACGTTTAATTTTATCCAAAATTCTCACTAACTCCAAACGACTCCAACCCAATTTCATCGCGTAGTGCTCGTCCATACGATTCGAACGCAACTGGTTTCGCGCGTTTTCGACCTCGTATGAAAAAGTTATACATATTTGAAGTTACACGAGTTTTTATATAAATAATTTACAACTTAAATAAAAATTATAAACCTACAACCCCTCATCACCCTTGGATCCTTCATCATGCCATCATAGCCGCACGTTACCATCTCCTACATCACGTTCCATCTACAGATACGTTCGAACCCATAGATCAAAACTAGGGTTAATAAATTCGATCACCACAACGACTTCTAGCTCGATCAGGTAGCGCCATGTCGCGCGCCTCCATCTCCTCCATGCTCGGCCAGAGCACGGTGGCACTCGGCCCCACCATCTGCACGCAGTTCGAGCCCGAACGCGCGCACTTCCTCCCCATTTTCTGGCCACCACACTGCTCGAAACTCGATCACAGCGGTTCAACTTGCAGCTCTCATCGCCCTCTTCAATACTCTAGTTGAAAGTTTAGCCTAATTGTCGACGGATTTGGAGTAATCGAGGGAGGATGATGGACAATTTTCGGCCATCAATAGTTAACTGGCTGCTATAAGCAATTAGGGTTTCATTTTTTTTATTTTTTTATTTCTAGAGTGAAGGGCTATTTATAAGGAAATTCTCAAACACTATTCAATCCGGAAATTCCGAACTCCGATTTGCGCGCCGTAACCAGCGTTTCTAGGGTTTACCCCGCATTCCGGACACAATGGAACAGGTTTCGAAAGCTAATTCGGACATCTGTGCGAGTTATGGCAATAAACGTTCAATTTAAATTAAACCGATTTAATCGATTTCTAGGCGTTTTAATTCGTACCGGACAAACGGTAAATCCAATTGACACGAAATTTGAAACCTTACAATAATATCACATTACGGATCCGATGAAACTGGTTTCGTCGAAATCCGAGACTTTTTGAAAAATGGCTATTTTAACTCGCCAAATTAAAATTAAAAATAATTCGATGCGTTTCGAGCTGCCACGATCAAACGGTAACTCCGATTGACACGAAAATTGAAATCCGGTAATAACTAAATATTACGGATCCAATGGAACTGGTTTCGTTCAATTCTGAGACTGTTCAAAAATTGACTATTTTCACTAGTCGATTTTAATATTAAAATATTCAATTTTCACAAATTAACTTTTAATTCGATTTTAAAAGTTCTAAAATATCATTCTAACTTCAACATGATAAAATAAAATTTTACAAATCATTTTCAATCATATTTAACTCAATTTTCAATTATTTCCATAATTTAACATATTAAATTATTGATTTAATTATCCAATTAAATCCAATTATTAAAATTGAAATTTATTTGACTTATAAATTCACTTATTAAATATTTAAAATTAATTAAATATTCAAATTTTAATTACTAAAAATCCTGGGTCGTTACAATCTTCCCCCCTTAAAAGAATTTCGTCCTCGAAATTATCAAGTAAGAAAAGTTATAGAATCTATTAACTTTCCAAAATCCATAGTCAAACTTCTTACAATAACTTTACTAAGTTTTCAAATCATACTTAGTTATCTTTTCAAAAACAACTACTATTGTTTAACTTTCAATTCCAAATCAAAGTTATAGTTTCCAAAATTTTCCAATTTTCTTAAATTTTTCTAACGCCTTAAATTTCCGGAAAAATTCGTCATAGTCTCCTTTGCGCGGCTCGATCCGAAAAAAAATGACAGTATATATATCACAAATATACATCTCATCAAGTAATGAGGCATCCTGAAGGGAAAAAATGTAAAAGTACGATATTTAATCCGAGATATGTACCTTATATTTTTATTAGCAAGCATATACGGCTAATATAGCGCGAAAGCGAGCTCCAAATGCGAAGCAAACGCGATCCGCACCTACTAATCACTCAACAAACAACATGAGAATCATGCATATAGATAATAGTATCAATATACAACATATAGCAACATAATAACTATATATGCCACATAGCAAATGCAACTAAACAACAAATGCAATATATATTCAACCATCAACCAACTATAATCCATAACCAATAAATATTCATTCATATCCTCATTAATATTCAATGAATTGGTTTTCAGTTTAAATCATATTTGATTCATTAACAGTGGATGTTTTTACTAACATTCATTTTCAATTAGTTTATATTTACTAATTCATATTCAAGTTGGTTCACTTCCAAATCAAATTCAATTCTATTTAAGATTCACTTAACTTTCAATTGAATTTCTATTACTTTAGCTTTAAATTTCATTAACTCATTTTCATTAACACTTAATGAATTATATACAATCAACTAACAATCAAATAACAACCAATGTATATCAATTGCAACCAAATTCCTTTTCTTACAATTGGCTTAATTAAATTGATTTTCATTCAACTTTCAATTCTAAAGTAAATTTCCATTTTAACTTTAAATTCATTTTTATTTATAACTTACATTTATAAATATATTCATATAGTTTCACTTCTTATATATATAGGTTTATTTCACAATCGCAAATCACTTTAATTATAATTCAATTCTTATAATTCATTATACTTATACAATTATTCTTTTATTTAGATTATTCAAACTTCTAAACAATCAACTTATATAAATTAATAATTCTTAAAAATTATTTCTTTATATATAAAATATAATCAAGGTAAAATTATTTCATTTACCCAATTTTAAAACAATACTGTGTCGAATTGTTCTATTCAAGTGTTTAGAAACCCCTTCGGCATAGTTGTCGAGACCACGCTGACGAAGGTTCATATGCCACTCAATAAACCAATCATCACAATATAAAACAATTTTATATATTCACTAACAAATACGCTCTCATATCTATTATTACACTCAACTCATTCTAGAGCACTACTGACTCTATCTCTAATGAGTAATACCCAACAGAACCATGGTTGTTGCTTAACCATAAGCTCCGATACCAAATGTAACGCCCCGGAAATTTTCGACTTTCGAAAATTCAACATCGATACTCACTTTATCGACTGCCGAGAAATCGAAGGCCGGAATACCGAAATGTTATGGTTTAAGAAAAGAAAAGAGGTAGAAAAGAAGAGAAAATAGAGGGAAAAGAAAATAGACAATAGAAAATAGAACGGAATAGAAAACAACAGAACAACAACAGAATCTCACAATTCGCAGCGGAACAACATATAATAATAAATGAATAATCTTTAAACAAAGAACTATCTCAGTTATTACATTACATCACATTTCATTACATCATATCATCAGAGTGTACAACAACAACATCAAACAGTGCAGCGGAAAAAGAAATACTATATACTAGTAATACGCCATGCCATCCAGCTTGCCTCCAGCCACTCCAGAATATCCAGAATATCCTGATAAACCTTAACTCTTGACTGCCCGTGTGAAAATTGGTGGGCACCCAGAGTTTAGGAAGGAAAACAATAAACTCCGAGTCAGTCATGTGACTGGTGTGAGAACTCAAAACAGTTTATTTAACTTTAAAAATCAACATAGAGGAATATTTTTAAGTCAATTCGCAATGCTTTTAAAAATGAGACTACCATAAGACCTCCCGCCACACACACAATGCAAAAGCAGACTTGGAGGAGATTTCTTCTTATGTTAGTCAAAGATGCTTGATACGCATTTAAAAAGAACATTTCATATTATTATTAGTGCATAGTGTAGGAAAATTTCGTTTCGAAAGTAGAATATAAATCTTAGCCAGCATAGGTACCATTATAGTATGCTTACTATAGCTACCATATTAAATGGCAGGTTCTACAACTAAAACCGTACAAGTCACGTATTGTTTCTTTGGATTTCCAACGAATGATTAGGCCAAGGAACTTCCCATTGCCACATGAGAATGCCTCTGGATGGACATCCCCGAGAACCAAACCGGATCTCTACCAACACAAGGCCGGGTTACCCCTAACTGAGTAACAACTGACCGAATATGCCATCCCCCGGTCCTTTGGGACCTTTTCACCGAGCGCTCGTAATCAATTCACACAATCATAACAAAGTGTTTTCAACATGAGTAAGTATCTGGGCTCCATACCATGATACCACCCTTTTCCAGAAGGAAATGCACACATCCTAAAGGGCGCTACCCCTCATAACCTTGCCGCATCTTTCCTGTTTTGACCATTCACGGGGTGTGAGGCTCGACGAAGTCACGTCCACAAAAACATACTTTATACAAAAGCCATGCTTTGGGTCAACAAATGATCATAGAAATGATCACCAGGATAGACGATCAAATAAACGATCCTATCACAAATAATCAACACAATGATCATTTACAGCAACACTCAGCATGTCACATTACCAAATTGGGAATATATCGCTGATAACATTCAACTACATAACCTCTGAGCTCGTACGTCTCAGAGAAGGGTGTTAAGCTAAAAGAATAAATTCTCCGCCACCAACAGAAATATATTTGAAAGAAATCGGCTTTATATCTCAATTTGTAATGTCAGACATACAATCCATACAAGTCTGTTCCGGGCTCGAACAAAACCGAAGGCACTTCTCACGAAGCCCTTGCAATCCGGGTATTCACAATCCCGATCGAATTTCCCATCACTTAGGGAATCTCTATACCAGGAGCGACCCAGTGCAGAGACAATCGATAGGTCATCCTATCGCTTTCGCAAATACTCGGTCTTCAACACCGATCATCAAATGCAATTCATAACGACGTATCACATATTCGGAATGGGTTATACGACCCCATGGTCCTTTCCCGGTTAACCCGAATAGTGAGCGCTTATTCAAAAATAAGTGTGGCATTCAAATTCAAACAAATCACATCAAATACCCATTCAAAGGGAAATATTGATAGCCGGTTATTGAACTATCAATGGATATGCACACATCACCAGTTTCCAAATAATTTTTCAAATTATTTATTTTCCAAAATATCTTTACAAGATATATAATTTTCACACTTCAAAAATAAATCAATATTTATTTTTCTAAACCAATCCCACTTTCTTTTATAAATTCCATAGTGAATTTATATTTCACAATATCTATGAATATATGATTTTAATTATTCATTTTCAATTTATCTTCAAAAAGATAAATTCTCAACTTATTCAATGAAATATTAGAAAACATTTCCATACTTATTTAATAAGTAATTCACAAATTTAATTTATTTTCAACACTTAGAAAATATTCAATATACTTAAATCGAAATTAAGTATATATTTCATTCTTTAAGGAAATCATTCTCTTAAACATATTTATTTGGGCCAAAACGAATGTTGTGTAAAACATCGTTACGACAACCCAAAATCACTAGTATAGGGATTCGAAATTAAAATAGATATATAAATCCCAATACTATACAAAACATTTCCTTTCGGAAATCATTTACTATAACAACAGTGTTATAGTCCACTATTTCCTTCTATTTCTCGAAAACGTCTATTTCAACAATAAATGTTGAAATCTATGGTTTCGAATCTCAACACATTTTAAAACATCGTTAGATCGTTTTAATTTTATTTAAAACATCACATTCAAAACAATTTCTTTAACGTATTATTCACTATTCAAAAACGTGAATATACTACGTTAACAAATTTTATCCTTTTATTCATTTCATTTCAAAGGATCATTCACAGTCAAAAATGTGAATATAACTCCATTAATAGGTTTCAACAATTTACTTATCAAAATAAGTCGTTTGTGGATTTATAAAACAACGTTTATAAATTCCATTTCTATTTATTTTATAACATCTCCTTTTATAAATTCCTTTATCAACCTATTCACTTTATAACTCAATTATAAACCAAAGATTCATATTATAAGTTAAATGCTTATAAAACAATTATTTTACAAAAATTATTCTTTTAAACTTCATAATTATAAATCTTATAACTTATAAGATTCAATTATTTATCCAAACCTATTCTTTTAACAACTTTATAAATTTTATAAACCTACTGCTTATAAAATTCCTTTATAACTTCACCGTTTATAATTCTATAAATTCCTTCGTTTATAAAATCCATTCATAATTTATTTTATAAAAAAAACTTCTTTTTATAAATTCCTTTATAATTTCACCATTTTGATTTATAAAATAATCAAATTTTATAAATCCCATATTTAAACTTTTCACAATAGATTCAGAAATCTCGATTTTACTATTTTATAAAATCATCAGCATCATATTCTCGAAAATCAGTTTTTAACTATATTTCTCAAAAATCATAATTTTTATATAACATTAAAATTATACGTTTATTTATTTAAAATGGATCAATTCAAAAAAATATTTTTTTAACTTATACTTTCAAAAATCACTTTAAAAATCATTTTAAAGTTTCAAAATTTGGTCCAATGATGCTACACACCAAATAGTTAATCACGACTACAACGATATCATATATCGATATGATAGTCCATCAAATATCAAAATATCTGAAATCAAATAAAAACTATTGAGGAATCCAGTTGGATCCCTCCAACCTGTTTTCCTGCATCCACAAACATTAGCACAATACCAATTCCGCTCCAGTACGGAATTATCGCGGTATATGTTTTTATTAAATTTTATCCGCTTAATAACGGCGCAATAGGGTCTCATCCGCTAAACAAATGCGGAAAATCAATAACTCCAATATATACATATGCCAATATATATATATTGCTATTATATATAATACCAATTTCACTGTTTATGAAATATTCGCGGTATATGTTTTTAATAAATAACATCCGCTTACTAACGACGTATAATGTCTATTTTAACAATCAATAGATATCAATCATCATTCAAACATGCATTCAAATATTTTAAATCTAACTATTTAAAATAAAATCGAAACTGATTCGATTGAGTGAGAAGTTCTCACCTTGATTTTAAATTCCGTTTTAGCGATTTTATTTTGAATAAAATTAAACGGACGTTTAATTTTACCCAAAATTCTCACTAACTCCAAACGACTCCAACCCAATTTCATCGCGTAGTGCTCGTCCATACGATTCCAACGCAACTGGTTTCGCGCGTTTTCGACCTCGTATGAAAAGGTTATACATATTTGAAGTTACACGAGTTTTTATATAAATAATTTACAACTTAAATAAAAATTATAAACCTACAACCCCTCATCACCCTTGGATCCTTCATCATGCCATCATAGCCGCACGTTACCATCTCCTACATCACGTTCCATCTACAGATACGTTCGAACCCATAGATCAAAACTAGGGTTAATAAATTCGATCACCACAACGACTTCAAGCTCGATCAGGTAGCGCCATGTCGCGCGCCTCCATCTCCTCCATGCTCGGCCAGAGCACGGTGGCACTCGGCCCCACCATCTGCACGCAGTTCGAGGCCGAACGCGCGCGCTTCCTCCCCATTTTCTGGCCACCACACTGCTCGAAACTCGATCACAGCCATTCAACTTGAAGCTCTCATCGCCCTCTTCAATACTCTAGTTGAAAGTTTAGCCTAATTGTCGACGGATTTGGAGCAATCGAGGGAGGATGATGGACAATTTTCGGCCATCAATAGTTAACTGGCGGCTATAAGCAATTAGGGTTTCATTTTTTTTTATTTCTAGAGTGAAGGGCTATTTATAAGGAAATTCTCAAACACTATTCAATCCGGAAATTCCGAACTCCGATTTGCGCGCCGTAACCAGCGTTTCTAGGGTTTACCCCGCGTTCCGGACACAATGGAACAGGTTTCGAAAGCTAATTCGAACATCTGTGCGAGTTATGGCAATAAACGTTCAATTTAAATTAAACTGATTTAATCGATTTCTAGGCGTTTTAATTCGTACCGGACAAACGGTAAATCCAATTGACACGAAATTTGAAACCTTACAATAATATCACATTACGGATCCGATGAAACTGGTTTCGTTGAA
The DNA here is from genome assembly GCA_030765085.1 of Allium cepa. NCBI lineage: Eukaryota > Viridiplantae > Streptophyta > Magnoliopsida > Asparagales > Amaryllidaceae > Allium > Allium cepa. The sequence goes on along the minus strand of CM060939.1, from coordinate 756,776,129 downwards.
ATCCGAGACTTTTTGAAAAATGGCTATTTTAACTCGCCAAATTAAAATTAAAAATAATTCGATGCGTTTCGAGCTGCCACGATCAAACGGTAACTCCGATTGACACGAAAATTGAAATCCGGTAATAACTAACTATTACGGATCCAATGGAACTAGTTTCGTTCAATTTTGAAACTGTTCAAAAATTGACTATTTTCACTAGTAGATTTTAATATTAAAATATTCAATTTTCACAAATTAACTTTTAATTCGATTTTAAAAGTTCTAAAATATCATTCTAACTTCAACATGATAAAATAAAATTTTACAAATCATTTTCAATCATATTTAACTCAATTTTCAATTATTTCCATAATTTAACATATTAAATTATTGATTTAATTATCCAATTAAATCCAATTATTCAAATTAAAATTTATTTGACTTATAAATTCACTTATTAAATATTTAAAATTAATTAAATATTCAAATTTTAATTACTAAAAATCCTGGGTCGTTACAGTCTTCCCCCCTTAAAAGAATTTCGTCCTCGAAATTATCAAGTAAGAAAAGTTATAGAATCTATTAACTTTCCAAAATCCATAATCAAACTTCTTACAATAACTTTACTAAGTTTTCAAATCATACTTAGTTATCTTTTCAAAAACAACTACTATTGTTTAACTTTCAATTCCAAATCAAAGTTATAGTTTCCAAAATTTTCCAATTTTCTTAAATTTTTCTAACGCCTTAAATTTCCGGAAAAATTCGTCATAGTCTCCTTTGCGCGGCTCGATCCGAAAAAAAAATGACAGTATATATATCACAAATATACATCTCATCAAGTAATGAGGCATCCCGAAGGGAAAAAATGTAAAAGTACGATATTTAATCCGAGATATGTACCTTATATTTTTATTAGCAAGCATATACGGCTAATATAGCGCGAAAGCGAGCTCCAAATGCGAAGCAAACGCGATCCGCACCTACTAATCACTCAACAAACAACATGAGAATCATGCATATAGATAATAGTATCAATATACAACATATAGCAACATAATAACTATATATGCCACATAGCAAATGCAACTAAACAACAAATGCAATATATATTCAACCATCAACCAACTATAATCCATAACCAATAAATATTCATTCATATCCTCATTAATATTCAATGAATTGGTTTTCAGTTTAAATCATATTTGATTCATTAACAGTGGATGTTTTTACTAACATTCATTTTCAATTAGTTTATATTTACTAATTCATATTCAAGTTGGTTCACTTCCAAATCAAATTCAATTCTATTTAAGATTCACTTAACTTTCAATTGAATTTCTATTACTTTAGCTTTAAATTTCATTAACTCATTTTCATTAACACTTAATGAATTATATACAATCAACTAACAATCAAATAACAACCAATGTATATCAATTGCAACCAAATTCCTTTTCTTACAATTGGCTTAATTAAATTGATTTTCATTCAACTTTCAATTCTAAAGTAAATTTCCATTTTAACTTTAAATTCATTTTTATTTATAACTTACATTTATAAATATATTCATATAGTTTCACTTCTTATATATATAGGTTTATTTCACAATCGCAAATCACTTTAATTATAATTCAATTCTTATAATTCATTATACTTATACAATTATTCTTTTATTTAGATTATTCAAACTTCTAAACAATCAACTTATATACATTAATAATTCTTAAAAATTATTTCTTTATATATAAAATATAATTAAGGTAAAATTATTTCATTTACCCAATTTTAAAACAATACTGTGTCGAATTGTTCTATTCAAGTGTTTAGAAACCCCTTCGGCATAGTTGTCGAGACCACGCTGACGAAGGTTCATATGCCACTCAATAAACCAATCATCACAATATAAAACAATTTTATATATTCACTAACAAATACGCTCTCATATCTATTATTACACTCAACTCATTCTAGAGCACTACTGACTCTATCTCTAATGAGTAATACCCAACAGAACCATGGTTGTTGCTTAACCATAAGCTCCGATACCAAATGTAACGCCCCGGAAATTTTCGACTTTCGAAAATTCAACATCGATACTCACTTTATCGACTGCCGAGAAATCGAAGGCCGGAATACCGAAATGTTATGGTTTAAGAAAAGAAAAGAGGTAGAAAAGAAGAGAAAATAGAGGGAAAAGAAAATAGACAATAGAAAATAGAACGGACTAGAAAACAACAGAACAACAACAGAATCTCACAATTCGCAGCGGAACAACATATAATAATAAATGAATAATCTTTAAACAAAGAACTATCTCAGTTATTACATTACATCACATTTCATTACATCATATCATCAGAGTGTACAACAACAACATCAAACAGTGCAGCGGAAAAAGAAATACTATATACTAGTAATACGCCATGCCATCCAGCTTGCCTCCAGCCACTCCAGAATATCCAGAATATCCTGATAAACCTTAACTCTTGACTGCCCGTGTGAAAATTGGTGGGCACCCAGAGTTTAGGAAGGAAAACAATAAACTCCGAGTCAGTCATGTGACTGGTGTGAGAACTCAAAACAGTTTATTTAACTTTAAAAATCAAAATAGAGGAATATTTTTAAGTCAATTCGCAATGCTTTTAAAAATGAGACTACCATAAGACCTCCCGCCACACACACAATGCAAAAGCAGACTTGGAGGAGATTTCTTCTTATGTTAGTCAAAGATGCTTGATACGCATTTAAAAAGAACATTTCATATTATTATTAGTGCATAGTGTAGGAAAATTTCGTTTCGAAAGTAGAATATAAATCTTAGCCAGCATAGGTACCATTATAGTATGCTTACTATAGCTACCATATTAAATGGCAGGTTCTACAACTAAAACCGTACAAGTCACGTATTGTTTCTTTGGATTTCCAACGAATGATTAGGCCAAGGAACTTCCCATTGCCACATGAGAATGCCTCTGGATGGACATCCCCGAGAACCAAACCGGATCTCTACCAACACAAGGCCGGGTTACCCCTAACTGAGTAACAACTGACCGAATATGCCATCCCCCGGTCCTTTGGGACCTTTTCACCGAGCGCTCGTAATCAATTCACACAATCATAACAAAGTGTTTTCAACATGAGTAAGTATCTGGGCTCCATACCATGATACCACCCTTTTCCAGAAGGAAATGCACACATCCTAAAGGGCGCTACCCCTCATAACCTTGCCGCATCTTTCCTGTTTTGACCATTCACGGGGTGTGAGGCTCGACGAAGTCACGTCCACAAAAACATACTTTATACAAAAGCCATGCTTTGGGTCAACAAATGATCATAGAAATGATCACCAGGATAGACGATCAAATAAACGATCCTATCACAAATAATCAACATAATGATCATTTACAGCAACACTCAGCATGTCACATTACCAAATTGGGAATATATCGCTGATAACATTCAACTACATAACCTCTGAGCTCGTACGTCTCAGAGAAGGGTGTTAAGCTAAAAGAATAAATTCTCCGCCACCAACAGAAATATATTTGAAAGAAATCGGCTTTATATCTCAATTTGTAATGTCAGACATACAATCCATACAAGTCTGTTCCGGGCTCGAACAAAACCGAAGGCACTTCTCACGAAGCCCTTGCAATCCGGGTATTCACAATCCCGATCGAATTTCCCATCACTTAGGGAATCTCTATACCAGGAGCGACCCAGTGCAGAGACAATCGATAGGTCATCCTATCGCTTTCGCAAATACTCGGTCTTCAACACCGATCATCAAATGCAATTCATAACGACGTATCACATATTCGGAATGGGTTATACGACCCCATGGTCCTTTCCCGGTTAACCCGAATAGTGAGCGCTTATTCAAAAATAAGTGTGGCATTCAAATTCAAACAAATCACATCAAATACCCATTCAAAGGGAAATATTGATAGCCGGTTATTGAACTATCAATGGATATGCACACATCACCAGTTTCCAAATAATTTTTCAAATTATTTATTTTCCAAAATATCTTTACAAGATATATAATTTTCACACTTCAAAAATAAATCAATATTTATTTTTCTAAACCAATCCCACTTTCTTTTATAAATTCCATAGTGAATTTATATTTCACAATATCTATGAATATATGATTTTAATTATTCATTTTCAATTTATCTTCAAAAAGATAAATTCTCAACTTATTCAATGAAATATTAGAAAACATTTCCATACTTATTTAATAAGTAATTCACAAATTTAATTTATTTTCAACACTTAGAAAATATTCAATATACTTAAATCGAAATTAAGTATATATTTCATTCTTTAAGGAAATCATTCTCTTAAACATATTTATTTGGGCCAAAACGAATGTTGCGTAAAACATCGTTACGACAACCCAAAATCACTATTATAGGGATTCGAAATTAAAATAGATATATAAATCCCAATACTATACAAAACATTTCCTTTCGGAAATCATTTACTATAACAACAGTGTTATAGTCCACTATTTCCTTCTATTTCTCGAAAACGTCTATTTCAACAATAAATGTTGAAATCTATGGTTTCGAATCTCAACACATTTTAAAACATCGTTAGATCGTTTTAATTTTATTTAAAACATCACATTCAAAACAATTTCTTTAACGTATTATTCACTATTCAAAAACGTGAATATACTACGTTAACAAATTTTATCCTTTTATTCATTTCATTTCAAAGGATCATTCACAGTCAAAAATGTGAATATAACTCCATTAATAGGTTTCAACAATTTACTTATCAAAATAAGTCGTTTGTGGATTTATAAAACAACGTTTATAAATTCCATTTCTATTTATTTTATAACATCTCCTTTTATAAATTCCTTTATCAACCTATTCACTTTATAACTCAATTATAAACCAAAGATTCATATTATAAGTTAAATGCTTATAAAACAATTATTTTACAAAAATTATTCTTTTAAACTTCATAATTATAAATCTTATAACTTATAAGATTCAATTATTTATCCAAACCTATTCTTTTAACAACTTTATAAATTTTATAAACCTACTGCTTATAAAATTCCTTTATAACTTCACCGTTTATAATTCTATAAATTCCTTCGTTTATAAAATCCATTCATAATTTATTTTATAAAAAAAAACTTCTTTTTATAAATTCCTTTATAATTTCACCATTTTGATTTATAAAATAATCAAATTTTATAAATCCCATATTTAAACTTTTCACAATAGATTCAGAAATCTCGATTTTACTATTTTATAAAATCATCAGCATCATATTCTCGAAAATCAGTTTTTAACTATATTTCTCAAAAATCATAATTTTTATATAACATTAAAATTATACGTTTATTTATTTAAAATGGATCAATTCAAAAAAATATTTTTTTAACTTATACTTTCAAAAATCACTTTAAAAATCATTTTAAAGTTTCAAAATTTGGTCCAATGATGCTACACACCAAATAGTTAATCACGACTACAACGATATCATATATCGATATGATAGTCCATCAAATATCAAAATATCTGAAATCAAATAAAAACTATTGAGGAATCCAGTTGGATCCCTCCAACCTGTTTTCCTGCATCCACAAACATTAGCACAATACCAATTCCGCTCCAGTACGGAATTATCGCGGTATATGTTTTTATTAAATATTATCCGCTTAATAACGGCGCAATAGGGTCTCATCCGCTAAACAAATGCGGGAAATCAATAACTCCAATATATACATATGCCAATATATATATATTGCTATTATATATAATATCAATTTCACTGTTTATGAAATATTCGCGGTATATGTTTTTAATAAATAACATCCGCTTACTAACGATGTATAATGTCTATTTTAACAATCAATAGATATCAATCATCATTCAAACATGCATTCAAATATTTTAAATCTAACTATTTAAAATAAAATCGAAACTGATTCGATTGAGTGAGAAGTTCTCACCTTGATTTTAAATTCCGTTTTAGCGATTTTATTTTGAATAAAATTAAACGGACGTTTAATTTTACCCAAAATTCTCACTAACTCCAAACGACTCCAACCCAATTTCATCGCGTAGTGCTCGTCCATACGATTCCAACGCAACTGGTTTCGCGCGTTTTCGACCTCGTATGAAAAAGTTATACATATTTGAAGTTACACGAGTTTTTATATAAATAATTTACAACTTAAATAAAAATTATAAACCTACAACCCCTCATCACCCTTGGATCCTTCATCATGCCATCATAGCCGCACGTTACCATCTCCTACATCACGTTCCATCTACAGATACGTTCGAACCCATAGATCAAAACTAGGGTTAATAAATTCGATCACCACAACGACTTCAAGCTCAATCAGGTAGCTCCATGTCGCGCGCCTCCATCTCCTCCATGCTCGGCCAGAGCACGGTGGCACTCGGCCCCACCATCTGCACGCAGTTCGAGGCCGAACGCACGCGCTTCCTCCCCATTTTCTGGCCACCACACTGCTCGAAACTCGATCACAGCCATTCAACTTGAAGCTCTCATCGCCCTCTTCAATACTCTAGTTGAAAGTTTAGCCTAATTGTCGACGGATTTGGAGCAATCGAGGGAGGATGATGGACAATTTTCGGCCATCAATAGTTAACTGGCGGCTATAAGCAATTAGGGTTTCATTTTTTTTTATTTCTAGAGTGAAGGGCTATTTATAAGGAAATTCTCAAACACTATTCAATCCGGAAATTCCGAACTCCGATTTGCGCGCCGTAACCAGCGTTACAATTGACACGAAATTTGAAACCTTACAATAATATCACATTACGGATCCGATGAAACTGGTTTCGTCGAAATCCGAGACTTTTTGAAAAATGGCTATTTTAACTCGCCAAATTAAAATTAAAAATAATTCGATGCGTTTCGAGCTGCCACGATCAAACGGTAACTCCGATTGACACGAAAATTGAAATCCGGTAATAACTAACTATTATGGATCCAATGGAACTGGTTTCGTTCAATTTTGAAACTGTTCAAAAATTGACTATTTTCACTAGTCGATTTTAATATTAAAATATTCAATTTTCACAAATTAACTTTTAATTCGATTTTAAAAGTTCTAAAATATCATTCTAACTTCAACATGATAAAATAAAATTTTACAAATCATTTTCAATCATATTTAACTCAATTTTCAATTATTTCCATAATTTAACATATTAAATTGTTGATTTAATTATCCAATTATTCAAATTAAAATTTATTTGACTTATAAATTCACTTATTAAATATTTAAAATTAATTAAATATTCAAATTTTAATTACTAAAAATCCTGGGTCGTTACAGATAATTCTTTAAACAAGGAAATTATTTATATATACTCTTTGTTTTACTCAAATCACCTTGCCATTGTTCTTTACACAAAACCTTATTGATGAAAACGTTTAAACTTTCGAAAGTACCCATTTCAAAACCTTTGAAAGCATCCCTTTCAATACAAGTAAAACCTTAGGTCAAAGGCCAAAACATACATTTCGAAACCATTCATACTTATCTTTTCGAAAGCAGTGAAATACGTCTCCTTCGAAAGCTTTAAAACCTTAGACATCCTATCTTTAGAACACTTAAACATTGCCTTTTGAAACCATTAGAAAACATTTCCTTTTAGACGTTTCGAAACCATTGGGGTACCACCCCTTAGAAATCTTTCTTTAAAACCTTCCGAAAGCATTAAAACATCAAGCCTTTCGAAAGCATCTGAGTTCAATTTATAACATGTGGAAACACCTTTCGAAACCATTAGAACTATCCCTTTCTAGACCATTTGGGTTCTACCTTTTATAGACCAAAAGGGTCATTAAAACATTTAACTCGAAAGCAACCCTTTTAAAAGCAAAAGAAGACGCATTTTCAATTTAAAACAAAGCATGCTTCGATCCCCTCGAAACTTTTGGTTTCGACCTAGTACTTTCCCCTATATCCAGTTCACTATGTACAAGGTATCTGATACCATGTGCATTGGTTTTGATAGAGTCTGAGGTGGAGGTAAGGAGTCGGAAGCCGGGTGCCGAAAGCATTAAAATAAAAAAAGCATGTTGATTCGACTTTTAGATTAATATTTGTACATAACTTGCCTTGTTTTTCAAATTATGATTAGTTTCAAATTTTCTTTTCTAGAAGTGCTGCCAATTTTCAGAAATAACAATTTGAATTATTTACAAAATACCCTTCTCCTTTTTATAAATATATAAAACATTTAAGTCTCATACCTTAAATAATTTTATATATACATTAAAACACTTAGGAAAATTCTACAAAAAACCCAAGAAATCATTTTTAATATATTTTTAACATATACAAATTATAGACCCTAAGCCAATATAATTTGGCTGTATTTAATTTTTAACTCAGAGTAGCATTTTCTTCACCGGAAACTTCATATAAATCCATAATAAGAAGATTAGAAACATTAAAGCCCATTTCTAAGTTATTGTTTCCAATCTAAATTTAAGATTTCATATAATAGGGTTTCCATATCAAAACATATCACAGAATTTGTGTGAATTAGCATAAATCATCAACAACATATAGATATACAATTTTATCATCCAAAACATGGCAAAACATTTGCAAATAATTTCGATTCATCTGAAAACATAAAAATATTATGAACCTGAGTTTTAGTCATTATACACCTTAGTTTTGTGATTAAAGATGTGTGATTTGTTCTTGATTAAGTGATTTGATTCTCCCCTTTGAAATCCTAGCTTTTATCTCCTCTTGAGCTTGCTAATGGTGGCCGGACTTAGCTTGTATTTTTGATTTGTGAATATGAAGTGAACATGAGTGTTGAGTGGTTAAAGGTTTAGGGTATAAGGATGTGCCTTGTTCCTATTTTGCTCTTGTATATTTTCAAACCTTTTATTCTTTAGTTCGCTTGTTTAACATGGCACGACTACCCCTTATTTAATCACAAATCTCAATCTATTAATCATCTTACCTTATTTTATTTTATTTTATTTAACTAATTAAACATCCGAAATAATGTTACTAAAAATATGGGATGTTATAGCCAGCAATAGAGATGAAGAGGAGGTACGAAATCCATAAAGAAAGTAAGGAGATGGGAAGGAGAAAAATGCCGATGTGGATACCTATTTCTATCTTACATTTTCTCCTCCGTTTTAATTCAAATCCAACCTCTCCTTAACCATCATTACGGCTAGCCTACTCTTGCACATTTAATCGAAAATTCAAGCCCTATTATGTGCCCCTAAATCATTTTAAGCCTGACCAATATTCATAGCATTTAAATCTAATTTAAACGTGCACGGATATCGTATATCAATAAGTATATTTATAACTATTATAAATACACCGTTTAATATTTTTCAACGCATCGCATTAAATTTTATAATTAAAATTTCATAAATATTTATTAATTTAATTAATTCATTACAATCATAGTTTTCATTTTACAGAAAATATTCATAATAATCATATAAAAACTATGTCTATTTTTCAATCAGCGTGGAAAAACAGTTATTATTTCATAAATAATGTTCAATATGTTTTATGAAAACAAATTTGTAACTTGATGCAACTAATAAGTTTTATATGACACGCTCCCACTGTTTTCGCCATACCTTAATAGTGTACGAAATATAGACCTCCATTCAACCACTTAATATATGTTATTTATTCTATCTACTATAACCAATTTATAGTCATGAGTTTTCTGATTGAATATTTGAACTCAAAGAAATAAATTTCATAGAAAACAATTTTCCATATGAAAATACATTTTGAAATGGAAATCATATTTCTCATTCTAATGTTAAGTATCTATTATGATTTAAGATTCTCGTTTCCTATGTCTCTTCATGAAGCAGAAGTGACAATTCACTCTCTTCATCCTAATTGTATCTTAAGTTACATCTACTCTCGAACATTCACTGCCCTTTCAAATAGCCGAACGATTCAAAAGGAAATCCTTATTATAAGATCGTAACTAACTCTTTACAAAAGTGAATGTGATCATCCTTAAAGTTTAAGGATATCAAATAAATTACACTTTACTTAATTTGAAAAAAACTAATATTTCAGCGATTGAATTCTTAGATCCATCTTGTAACTCTTAGTCTAGTGTCACATCCTTACCGTTTAAGGATCTTGTAATAAGATCATTATTATATATACAATCTCACACTATGGTTTACTTATTTTGAATGAACTAATTTCATCGAGGTTTCATACATTACGAGTTGCGACCATTCACCATATAACATTTATATATGATTGAAAATGGATCAAATATTCATATCATTTTACCGCATTTAGAGTTCGAAACTCATTAAAGACAATACACATAGTAGCCAAGTTACAAACATATTTAGTAGTTCTATGGTTAGACGGTTGCATGGGTCAACATGCAAAAATTTATTGTTAAGTTTATTGTACATTTCTATTTGTCAATCTTAATTTATTTCATTAGTATATTTTAATTAATAAATATTTTATGAATTATATTAATTGCACAAATTTATCAAAGTAGAATATTTTAGTTATACATAGATATTGCATGGAGGAAACACGAGTATTTTCTTTACCGCATGGAAGAAAATTTTCGTGGTTTGATTATTATTGGTGTTTTCTCCATATTAATCATCTTTTTAGAAGAGACAAAAAAACTTTACAGCTAATAGACACGAGCCCTTGCAACCACCAATGGTTTGGTCAAGCGAAGACATATATGAAATTGTAAAGGACTTTCCAAAGATACATAAAACCAAAGAACAAATTGAAATTCAAGGTAAATCAACGATTTATAATTGGTGCAAACAAAGTATATTTTGGAAGTTTCCGTATTGGAAAAATCTACTACTTCGTCACAATATCGACGTGATGCACAATGAGAAAAACGTGTTTGACAACGTTTTTAATACAATTTTGAATGCTAAGGGGAAGATGAAGGATGATTTAAAATCAAGACGCGATATCAAAGCAATATGTAATCCCTCTGAGCTTCATATCAAACCAAATGACAAAGAAAAAACCAAAAGCATGCTATGAGCTAGACAATAACCAGGTTAAAATAGTTTTAAAATGGGTGGAAGGATTAAGATTTTCTTACGGTATTTCTTTCAATATTCGTAGATGTGTCGACTGTAAGAACAACAAACTTAGTGGGATAAAAAGCCATGATTGTCATATTATGATGGAAAATTTGTTACCCGTTGCTTTTAAAGAACTGTTGCGGGTAAAATTTTGAAAGATGTAACAGAATTTAGTTTGTTTTATGAGGAGCTTTGTTCTACTACGTTAAAAGTTGATCGTCTATGTAAACTTGAAGAAGAAATCCACATACTACTCTACAAACTAGAAAAAAAGACATTTCCTCCAAGTTTATTTAATGAAATGGAGGATTTACCTGTTGATCCTCCATTTGAAGCACGTCTTTGAGGGTCTGTGTAACATGGATGGATGTATCCATTCGAGAGGTATTAATGCTTAGTACGTTAAATATTAGTTTCATTCGTGTATAAATAAATTTTAGTTCAAAATAATTCTTAATAGGTACTTAAATCATCTAAAGAAAAAAGCGAGACAGAAAGCACAAGTTGAAGGTTTGATTTGCAAATCATATGTCGAAGAAGAAGCTTCGTTTTTTCTCTTATTACTTTAGTGATCATGTGAACTTATCATTCGAAAGTGCCATGCGTAATGATGAAGGCATTGATCAAGATGATTGTCAAGCGAGTTATCTATTTTTTTAAAACATGGTCGACCTGCTGGTAAATGTGTGAAATTATGGTTGGACGATAGAGATTATCATGTAACACACATAAATTCTTCTCAATTGTGCTGAAGTTGCACCATTTGTTAAGTAATGTACATATGTTCTTCTTAATGCATTATATCATCTATATATGCGTATATACATACATATGCATATGTGTGTTAATTATAATGCAATATTTCTTCTATAATGGCAGTATTTACGAATCACAATTTCCAAATGGCGATATTGGCAAAGATTTCGCTACTTGGATTTCAAATTACGTTTACGACACGACAAATTGTGTGGTCGACGAAGGATTGAAACATTTAGCTACCCGACCAAAAAGGAAAATCAAAACCTATCGAATATTCTTCGTTAATGGAAATAAATTTAACATCAAAGAATACAGTACTGAAAAATTAACTAACAATATTGGTGTATTTCTTAAAGGTAGTGATGATCCAAATGATCATGTAAATGATTTTTATGGCATTTTAACCTAGGATTTGCAATTGACATATTTCACAAAACCCGTAGAAGAAGTTTTTTTTTAATGCAATTGGTTCAGCAACGTTTCATGTTCTGTAATCAACGTGCATCCAAAGTATAATCTTATAGAAATAAAGCATATCTCGTGTTATTATAAGTACGATCCTTTTATACTTACCAGACAAGCTCTTCAAGTTTATTATGCTTCGTACCCATCTCTACAAAGAGATAAAGTAGATTGATTGGCTGTTCTTAAAACAAACTCAAAATTACATTTGATAGACAGAATATTCCGGATGAAAAAACTATCAAGCAGATATCGAGGAAAATACTGAATTAATAATAATCGGCGATCAAATCGACTTAGGACCTCTAAACGATGAATCAAATGCATTAATAAATGCATTTGAGACTACGAAGGAACAAAACATAAAGTACCAAACGGGGTCTGAATTAGAAAACGACGAGGACTGATTAATAATCTACATATCCGAAGAACGTAATTTCTATGTTTATTTATGTTACATTTTCTCACTAAAAAATGATGTGTTCTGCTAATGATATGTTTAGTCATAATTTGTTTCACATAATCCTTTTATGTTATGCCATAATGTATATTTCACATAATTAAATGATATATTTCTCATATATGATACGTCTGTTACAGGTACTGCATATATATGTCATTTTTCCTTAGACGCAGCTCTTCCCATACAGGATCTCCCTCTTCTTCTCAAAGAGGGACCTATGTGATTCCAGCTGATGAGGTCCCCGACCCATCAGATGAGGTAGCTCTTCCTGCGGTCTGGTTGTAGGTCAAAGCCGATGGATCGTAAGTATTAAATTTATTTCAGTATTAACAATATTTTTCTTTACGATCTATTATATATTAGTCTTGCTTTATTAAATGTTTGTTTCTTTTTGACACAGTGGCTTTGAGCTCAAGCCGTCAGCTACAGTGCTCTCCATATCCAGACAGGCATATAAATGCTGGATGACTGCCTGCTGGCCCAAATGGAGCAAGATACCGAATAATGTCCGGAAGAGCATTTGGATGGACTTCCTGGTAAGCGTAAATTTATATTTTTCACTTTCTCTTTGATCATAGTTCACTTTATATATTGTAGACTATTTATAAAAATGTATAACTTTTATTTTCTCAGCATGTAGGGTTCGATCGACGTACAAGAGACCGATGTATCCCTGGTGTAGCGCCATTGGAATAGCAATGTCATCAAAAATTATAGGGATACAGTGTCCACTATACGAAGAGCGAGAAAAAAACCGAACTGGATGAGTGCTAGCGTGTGGAAGGCCTAGATCGCATGGTGAGGCAATGAGGAATTCCAGGTAAGTTTACCACATATTAATTATTTTAAATTTTTGTATGTATTTAATACATAATTTAGAACTGTAAAATGTTATTTCCAATTTAAATTTACAGAGGGAGTCAAATAGGAACTCCACAAATAGAAATAAGAATCTCGTCATACATCGCGGCGGTTCCAAGTCGTTCCAGCATCATCGTGAGGATTTGGTAAATTTTTATGTTAACATTTTATATTTTAAGTTACAAGTTGTTAAAATATAGTTAATAAAACAACATGTTATATATATGTATGTATGTATATTCATATTTCAGGAGAGAGCGCGCGGGGGTACTGTTTCGTATTGGCATGTTTTTGCTAATACTCGTGCTCTGAAGCAGACCGACGGTTCGGGCTTAGACGTATACTAATGGGAGCATGATGATAAAGTAACTGCTGTCTATGCAAGTATATTATAATTAAGTTAAAAGTTATCAGTTAATTAATTAAGTACACATTTATAGATATATTAATTAGTGTTATTTATACCAGTGACCATTTCAAATTTTTGCTAATTAGTATAGCGATTAGTCTACTAAGTTGTATTTTATATTTGCATCACAGCAAAAGTACCAAGAAGCATGGTGTAACGACCCGATTTTTCGACGCCCGAAAATCGACATCAATACGTCCACTGTATCAAATGCTGAACAATCGAATGCCGAAAAACCGAACCGTAAGGGTTAAAGAAGAAGAAACAGAAACAATATCTCACATTCGCAGCGGAACAATATATAATAGATAAATGAATAATTTTTAAACAAAAGAACTATATCAGTTTCTACATTACATCATCGGAGTAATATACAATACAAAACATGACACTGGGCATTTATGACAACTTGTCCATATGAAAAATGAACTTGCTGCAACCCATACGCCGTAGATACTGCATAATATAAGTGATACGTCTCGATATCTGGTTTGTCTCCTGATCTCCACTGCATACTTTCCTGACTTCGCTCCAGAACAACTGCTAACCTGACTCTAGGCTGCCCTTGTGGAAAATTATGGGCACCCAAAGTTTAAAAAAAGGAAAAATAAACTCCAAGTCAGTCATGGGATTAGTGTGAGATCTTAAAGAAGTTATTTGCACAAAAGAAAATAAAATAAAAAGAAATCCGTTCATGCTTTTGGAAAATGAAACTACCATAAGGCCTCCCGGCACACCGACAATGCAATCGCACACTTGAGGAAGATTTCTCCTTATAGCAGTCAAATATGCTTGATACGCAAAAACCTTTTGACATTATTATTAGTGCATAGTGTGAAAAACATTTCGTAAGTATAATGTAAATCTTAGCCAGCATACGTACCATTATATTATGCCTACTATAGCTACCATGTTAGATGACAGGTTCTACAACTAGAACCATACAGGACTCGTATTGAGTGAATGGATTTCC
Organism: Allium cepa; assembly: GCA_030765085.1. Taxonomy (NCBI): domain Eukaryota; kingdom Viridiplantae; phylum Streptophyta; class Magnoliopsida; order Asparagales; family Amaryllidaceae; genus Allium; species Allium cepa. The sequence continues at coordinate 756,761,105 of CM060939.1, read as the reverse complement.
AACAAATGGTCAAGGCTAAGGAACTTTCTTTCCAAAAGGGTATGCCTCTGGAGGGACCCCCGAGAACCTAACCGGACCTCTGCCAACACAAGGCTGGATTACCTCTGTAACTAGGTAACTAACTGTCACGAGTATGCCACCCCCGCTCTAGACCGACCTTTACCGAGGCGCCTCAACAACCAACAACCACATAAGTAAATAATCAGGGCTCCATATCAGAATACCACTTTTTATCCACACAAGTTAAATATCTGGGCTTCATACTAGATACCACTTTTTATCCAGAAGGAAATGCACATACCCTGAGGGGCGTGACCCCCGTAACCTTGCTGCACCTTTTCCTGTTACAACCACTTTCGAGGTGTAAGGTTCGACGAAGTCTCGTCCACAAAGCTACGCTCTTCACAAAAGTCATGCTTCGATCAACCAATGATCAACACTTAGCATGCCACATTACCAAATTGGGAATATATCACTAGTAACAATCAATTACATAACCGCTGAGCTCGTACGTCTCAGAGAAAGGCGTTAAGCTAAGAGAATAAATTCTCCGCCACCAACAGAAATGTATTTGATAGAAACCAGCTTTATATCTCAAAGTGTAATGTCAAGCACACATCCATACAAGTCCGTTTCGGGTTCGAACGGAACCGAAGGCACTTCGTCCAATTAAGGAAAGAATCCCTGTAAATCCGGATATCCCTTAATCACGTCCGGACTCCCCATCACATAGGGTGGAATAAATCTCTATACAGGAGCAACTCGTTGCAGAGACATTCAACGGGTTATCCTTTCATTTTCAAAAATACCCGGCCTTCAACCATTCTTCAAATCCAATCTCATTTCGTCATATCATTATTCGGAATGGGTTTTATGACTCAATGTCCTCTCCCAGCTGATTCAAATAATGAGCGCTTATTTTAAAAACAAGTGGATACATTCAAGTCTAAATTAAGTCACAATAAATTTTCACTTTTGACCTTTTAAACAAAAGAACCATCATTAAGATTCGATGTGGTTTCGGATAACCATTAGAAATCCGACCCCCGGTCGCATCGAAATTCAAATGTCATTTAAAGGCCAATATTGGTAGTCGGTTATTTAACTATCAAACAACATTCACAACAATCACCAGCTTTAAACAATTTTCCTCAAATTATTTATTTCAAAATATCTTCGCAAGATATATTTTCACACTTAAACCCTTTGAAAATAATTTTCAAATCACTTTCCTATCGCGGAATAAATTTTCAAATATTGTTTATTTCCACTGAAAATTTGCCAAGTCTGAATACTTTAAACTAATTTAAATCACTTATCCAAATATATACTTGGAAAAACTTAACATAAAAACTATTTTAAAAACATTTATTTTAAAATATTAGTTATGAATTTTATACTAATATCTCATGTAAAACTTAAGCCCAACTAATTTTGAAAATAAAATTATTAGATAGAGTATAATTAAATAACCATAAGCCATCTTCTAAATCAAATATTAGTTAAATCTTTAAAATAATCACTTCTATAATTAACTTAATAAATATTTACTTCAAAATTTTAAAAACAACTTAAGAAAATAATTTCTCTAGAACATTATTTTAAAACCAACTTTAGAACTTTTAATTTATATTTAAAAGTCAATTTGAAAACGTACTGGCTTTCCAGGGAAAAATAAGCTTTCCATTTCAAAATGGTCCATTTGAATCAATATATAAATCCTTCTCGATTTATTTCAATTTATATTCCAAATTCGTAAATTTTCTTTCAACACTTTTAAAAATAAACCAATATTTACTTTTAAACAAATTACCCGTTCCTTTATAAATTCTTATTGTGAATTTAAATTTCCAAATATCAGTGGATACATAATTTTCAAATCGATTTCCAAAATTTACTTTCATACACTAAATCAATTTCCGAATCAATTTTCAAAAATTTACTCCATTTAAAAATTATTCCTTTATTTATCCAAATTTATTTCAAAACACATTAATCCAATATTCACACTTTTATTTAGATTTTAAAATCCGAATTTTTGAAATAAATTCTTCAACTTTTAAACAATACTACTCAAAATCCATTTATTTCCATTTATTAAAAAAAATTCACGTATTTGGAATTTATTTAATAGGATTTCAAAAATCAACCTTTATTCCTTTCAAATTCCTTCTTTTAAATTTATCCAATCCTTTAAAATAAATTTACTTAAAATTTTCTACTTCAATTTCCAAAAAAATCCAATTTAATATTTCTGGTATTTTAAAATAACAGAATATATTTGGCCAAACCATAGCCTTCAATAATTTCAATTATCAATATAATCAATCACATATTATCAATAATCATATCACAACATATGAAATAAATTGAAACAATTTGAGAATCCAATTGGATCCCTCCAATCTGTTTCCCTGAATCCACAGATGTTAGCACAGCAATTAAATACCAATCCCGCTTCAAGGTGGGATATCGCGGTATAAAGGGTCATTCGCTATTATGCGGGGCACATAGGGTCTCATCCGCTATATAATGCCGGAAATAAAACACTCTAATATATACATATATATATATAATACTATATATATAATATCACATCAATTCAAGCAATCAATCAATATTTTAAATTTTAACTATTTAAAATAACTGTAATAGATGTGAGTGAGAAGATCTCACCTTTGCTTTTATTCTGCAATCCATTTCCCTTCCAACTTGTTTTCACGATTTTTGACCTTGTATAAACGATTATATAATTTTTATTAATATTCGAACTAATCAAATAATTAAATTTCCATTTGATAATTTTAATTAACCAGTGATTTTATTTTAAAATAATACTTTTAATTTTAAACCAATTCCTTTTAATAAATTTATTTAACCAAAAATTAGATTCAAAACTAAATTTCCTTTAATAAATTATTTTTAGTAACTAGATAAATTAAATAGGTTAAGAAAACAAATAGCTCACTAAAACCATTATTTTTAAAATAAACTAGCAAATTAAAATATGTAAATGTATATTAATTTTTATTTTTTGAAATTTAATATTTATAAGAAATGATCTATTAAAATCAAATCTAATATTTATACTATTTTCCTTGTTTTTCCAAAGTTCTATATATATATAAAATTTCTGTTCAAACTACATACATATATATGTATGTATGTGTGTATATATATGTGTGTGTACCTCAATTTGAAACCAAAATTTCTTATACCTTTTACTGCAATTTATTTTTTCTGTACAAATGAATATATATAAATTAAATAAAAAGATAAAGATACCTTTATCATCGTTCCAGGAAAACCACACAGCAACCAACTCGTATCGCCACATTCCGATCTGCAACTTCCCGCACGAGATTCGCTATTTCGAACGCTGACCCCACCCTATGCATGCATCGCACGGTCCACGAGTACGCGATCCACGCATGCTCGCGAATCGAGCATCACCTTGCAACGTCGTCGAACCCTAGAACGGTGATCGCGCCTTCAATTCGTCGATCCTGCTCCGCCCAATCAAATCGCGACCAGTCGCCGCACATCTACTCGACCTCGAACACATGCCAGTGCCGTTCTATGACGTCGCCACATAGTCACCGATAACCCTCGTGCCTAAAATCGCGACGGCCCTGCGAATCGACCATCTCCTTTTTGTCGACATCGATTCCACACTCTCAAATTGCCGCACGATCAACATCGCGATCCCTCTTTTTTTGTTTTTTCTTTCTATGATTTAGATTCATTAGGACGAGAGAGCGGCCATGAAATTTCTTTGTGAAGTTGTTCATTTAATTTTAGAACGAGAAATGGGGTTCTCGTTTCTTTTTTTTAAAATAGGAAGAAAACGCGTGTAAAAATTTAACAGAGAAAGGTAAACACGTGTTGTTAAAGAGGATACGTGCTTGATTATTTTTTTCTTTTTCTATATACACACACACACACACACACACACACATATATACATATATACATATTTAACTCAAATTCAAATTGAAATCGTACGCAATTCAAAACTTCGATCTTCAATCGAGATGTGCCGCTAGGTGTCATAATGTTAAACCCCTATTTCGAACGCACTGGAAAAGGTTTCGAGTCCAAATTTGATCATATGGAGAAGATAGCTTTTTGGATCCAGTTATTAAATTAAATTTCGATATAATTTTTAGCACATTTTCAATCCGTATGGTCACACGACAATCCCAAATGCTACGAAAATTGAAATCTATAATAATACTATATTAGGAATCCAATGGAACTGGTTTCGTCGAAATCCGAAACTGTGCCTCGGAAGGCTATTTTTAAATTCAATTTAAATGATAAAATTTCAAACTGAACAAAACAGTTTTAAATTCAACTTTTAAAAGTTCTATTATCTCCAATATTGTCATTATGAATTTTCTAAGCCTTTAAAATATTTTTAACAAGCCTGGAACATCCAGATTCAAAAAATTTCCCAATTTCCAATTATTAAATTCAATAATTTAATTGTCAAATAAACAGTGATATTTGAAATTCAAGTTAAACTAACATTCAAATATTTAAATTCAATCAAATATTCTAATTTTAAATGTCAAAAATTTTGGGTCGTCACATTCTTCCCCACTTAAAAGAATTTTGTCCTCGAAATTACCAGTTAAGAAGAATGATCCTTAACCCGTTTATCATTTTCCCAAAACCAAATAGTTTCAACTTTCCAAAACAATTTTTATTAAAGATACTATCATTGTTACTAAGTTTCCAAACTCAACCATAAGTTCCAAATAATATTATTTTCTCAACAATTCAAATTTAAATTCAAATTTAAATTATCTAAATTTTTCTCAAAATTTTTCTTACTCCCTAAATTTTCGAAAATTTTGGCCTGCGTCTCCTTTGTGCGACAAGCTCGGTAAGACTATAAAATGCCACCACGGGCCTCAAGATTTCAAAAGAAAACAAAATGCAAAGTTGCTAGACCAGAAAATCATCAAATTTCATTTAGAAATTTAAATACATACATTTTGTCAAGTAATTCAAATTTATCTTCGAAATCAAAAATCCAATTTCCTTTTGCTTTTAAAATATCTGTATATCCTACTAGCAATAATGTCCAATTACAACATTCAAAATCATTTTATACATTCTTTTTTTTTACAAAAGTTTCAATATTCATTCAAGCCTATACGATGTCCGTATATCATCCTTATGCAATACCAAATTCGATCGCTCACTCGATTACACAATTCATTTTCGAACTAGTATCGTCCACCCGACTTCCTAGTGCGGACTCAGATCTGGTTTCTTGATCAGAAACCGTCATTATCCTTGCATAGCCGTAAACTACGATAGAGTATTTCAGGAATCAATCAAAAATCCATATACAGGGTTCACCGTCGAAAATCGAGTGAAAAATCCCAACTCGGATCGATACAACTATCTCAAATTCTGGATCGAATCGCTATGCGAATAAAATAATATACGTACATCCCACGTATTTATTTCAATTGATTTTCAGTTATATCAATTCTCTTTTATTCACATTTGAGTTCCAATTCCATATAAATTCAATTTTTCGTTAAATTCTGAATATTGAAAATCAACTGACTTCCATTCATAACTCATTTATATCATTACTTACATTAGTTCCATCCACTAATTCGTTTTCAATCAAATTCAATTCCAAACCTGTGCAACCTATAAATAAATTTTAAATAAAGCACTTCATTTGCAAATTTAATTTCAAACAAAAGTTTATTTCTAAACTCTTTCTTCTTATAGTTCCTTCCAACAAATTCTACCATTTTACCCTTTGAATTGATTCCAATATTCAATTTCAATTTATTTGCTTACCCATTTAAATCAATTAGTTTATTTACTAATTTTGATTTCAATACTTTGTTTTATTTAGTCAACTTGACTAGTTTCCATTTACTTACAAATTCAAAATGAATTTCAACATTCAGTTTCAATTTCATTTACTTGCAATTGTAAATTCATTTATTAGTTCACGAATTTATTTTCCACCTTAATAAATTTTATTTCAATCTATTTAGTCTATAGCTTACTTCTCAATTTTATTCAAATTAATCCAAGTTAAATTCAGTTTCAATTCAAATTTTAAACTTCTATAAATTTTCTAACTTATTTAGATTTCAAGAAAATTTCCAAATTTAGTAAGTTATCAAACCCCTTATGATTCCATAAACATTTCTAATTTACTTCCTGAGTTTTAAACAATTTTTCAATATTTCAAAATTACCTTTGAAATCAACTATATCCAAAATCCTTTGCATTTCTAAAATCAAACTCAACTTGCAAACAACTCCAATTTAAAACAATTTGGTAGCAATTACTCTTCTGGAAACTCGAAAATAAACACCGATGATGTCGCGATCATCATCAGAATTGTTTTCCAGCGACCGAAAAGAGTTTAGTGCTTTTGCTCTTTTAAAACATTTTCAAATATTTTTAAATCTCAAATTTCATCATATTTCAAATCCAATTCAAAAATATTTCTCATTATTCCTTCAAAATCTTTGAAAATCATTTCCAAACTCAAAAGGAAATAAATTTCTCAAAATTTCAAATCCCAAATCCTTTCAATCCATTTTCAAAAATTGCTCTGGAATTTCTGCTTTATTTCCAATTATAAACTACATTTATAATTTACATTTCAAATTTCATTTCATTATCAAAATTATTTCCTTAACCTTTAGTTATGATTTCAATTCATATTTTATATTTTTTCATAACGTGATAATAGTTTAATATTATCACTTCTTAACAACCAAGCAACCATATATACAAACTATAATTTATGAAAAATTATTTCTTTTATATACAAAAATAATTTGGGCAAAATTATTTCATTTACCCTATTTTGAAACAATACTGTGTCGGTTTATCTTGTTCAAAAGTTTAGAAATTCCTATCGATACAGTTGGCCAGACTGCACCGACCAGAATCTATAAACACTCAACGATAAGTCAAAACAATATAAAAACAATTTTTTTATATTCACTAACAAATATGCGCTCATATCTATTAATACACTCAAACTCATTCTAGAGTACTACTGACTCTATCTCTATTGAGTAATCCCCACCAGAGCCAAGATTCTCGCTTAACCAATTTCTCTGATACTACTCTGTAACGACCCGATTTTTCGACACCCGAAAATCGACATCAATACGTCCACCGTACTAAATGTCGAACAATCGAATGCCGGAAAACCGAACCGTTAGGGTCAAAGAAGAAGAATATAGTAGAAGAAACAGAAACAATATCAGAATCTCACATTCGCAGCGAAACAATATATAATAGATAAATGAATAATCTTTAAACAAAAGAATTATATCAGTTTCTACATTACATCATCAGAGTCATATACAATACACAACACGACACTAGGCATTTATGACAACTTGTCCATTTGAAAACTGAACTTGCTGCAACCCATACGCAACAGATACTACATAATATAAGTGATACGCGTCGCCATCCAGTTTGTCTCCTGATCTCCACAGCATACTTTCCTAACTTCACTCTAAAACAACTGATAACCTAACTCTAGGCTGTCCGTATTGAAAATTATGGACACTCAGAGTTTAGAAAAAGGAACAATAAACTTCAAGTTAGTCATGGGACTGGTGTGAAATCTTAAAACAGCTATTTGCATAAAAGAAAATAAAAGAAATCCATTCATGCTTTTGGAAAATGAAACTAGCATAAGGCCTACCGGCACACACACAATGCAATCGCACACGTGGGGAAGATTTTTCCTTATAGCAGTCAAATATGCTTGATACGCGAAAATCGTTTTGATATTATTATTAGCGTATAGTGTGGTAAACATTTCGAAAGTATAATATAAATCTTAACCAGCATACGTACCATTATTGTATGCCTACTATAGCTACCATGTTTGATGGCAAGTTCTACAACTAAAACCGTACAGGGCTCGTATTGAGTGAATGGATTTCCAACAAATGGTCAGGGCAAAAGAACTTCCTTTCCGAAAGGGTACGCCTCTGGAGGGACGCCCCGAGAACCTAACCGGATCTCTACCAACACAAGACTGGGTTACCTCTGTAACTAGGTAACTAATTATCACGAGTATGCCAACTCCCGGTCTAGACCGACCTTTACCGAGGCGCCTCAACAACTAACAACCATATAAGTAAATATTCAGGGCTCCATACCAGAATACCACTTTTTATCCACGTAAATAAATATATGGGCTCCATACTAGATACCACTTTTTATGCAGAAGGAAATGCACATACCCTGAGGGGCGCGACCCCCATAACCTTACGGCATCTGTTCATGTTTCAACCATTTCCGAGGTGCGAAGCTCGTCGAAGTCTCGTCCACAAAGGTACGCTCTTCACAAAAGCCATGCTTCGATCAACCAATGATCAACACTTAGCACGTCACATAACCAAATTGGGAATATATCACTAGTAACAATCAACTACATAACATCTGAGCTCGGACATCTCAGAGAAGGGTGTTAAGCTAAGATAATAAATTCTCCGCCACCAACAGAGATGTATTTGGTAAAAACCAACTTTATATCTCAAAGTGTAATGTAAAACAAACAACCATACAAGTCTGTTCCGGGTTCGAACGGAACCAAAGGCACTTCGTCCAATTAAGGAATGAAGTCCTTGCGAATTCGGATATCCCTTAATCACGTCCGAACTCCCCATCACATATGGTGATATAAATTTCTATACCGGAGCAACCCGGTGCAGAGACATTCAATAAGTAATCATTTCATTTTCAAAAATATCCGATCTTCAACCACTGTCTTCAAATGCAATCCCATTTCGTCGTAGCATTATTCAGAATGGGTTTTATGACTCAATGTCCTCTCCCGGCTAATCCGTAATGAACGCTTATTTTAAAAACAAGTGGATACATTCAGACCTAAATTAAGTCACAACAAATTTTCACTTTTTACCTTTTAAACAAAGATCCGTCATTAAGATTCGATGCGTTTTACGGATAACCATTTGGAATCTGACCCCTGGTCATTGAAATTCAAATGTCATTTAAAGGCCAATATCGATAGCCGTTTATTTAACTATCAAACAACATTCACAACAATCACCAAATTCAAATAATTTCCCCAAATAATTTATTTCAAAATATCTTCGCAAGATATATTTTCACACTTCAATGCTTTGAAAACAATTTTCAAATCACTTTCCTCTCGCGGAATAAATTTCCAAATATTGTTTATTTCCACTGAAAAGTTGCCAAGTCTGAATACTTTAATTTAAATGATTTATCCAAATATATACTTGGAAACACTTAAAATGAAAACTATTTTAAAAACATCTATTTTAAAAACATTTATTTTAAAATATTAGTTATGAATTTTATACTAAAATCCCATGTAAAACTTAAGCCCAACTAATTCTAAAAATAAAATTACTAGATAGATTATAATTATTTAAATAACCATCTTCTAAATCAAATACTAGTTAAATCTTTAAATGGTCACTTCTATAATTAACTTAATAAATATTTACTTCAAAATTTAAAAAAAAACTTAAGAAAATAGTTTCTTCAAAAACATTCTCTTTAAAACCAACTTTAGAATTTTTATTTAAAAGCTACTTTGAAAGCATACTCGGCTTTTCAGGGAAAAATACGCTTTCCATTTCAAAATGGTCCATTTAAATCAATTAATAAATCCTTCTCGATTTATTTCAATTTATATACCAAATTCGTAAATTTTCTTTCCACGCTTTCAAAAATAAACCAATATTTATTTTTGAAACAAATTACTCATTCCTTTGTAAATTCCCATTGTGAATTTAAATTTTCAAATATCCACTGATATACAAAATTTACTTTCATACACTAAATCAATTTCCAAAAATTTACTCCATTTAAAAGTTATTCCTTTATTTATCCGAATTTATTTCAAAACCCATTAATCCAATATTCACACATTTATTTAGATATTAAAATCCGAATTTTTAAAATAAATTCCTCAACTTATAAACAATACTACTCAAAATCCATTTATTTCCATTTATTAAAATCTTTTCCCCATATTTGGAACTTATTCAATAGGATTTCAAAAATCAACCTCTACCCTTTTCAAATTCCTTCTTTTAAATTTATCCAATCCTCAAAAATAAATTTACTTAAAATTTTCTACTTTAATTTTCAAAATAAATCCAATTTTATATTTTTGGTACTTTAAAATACCAGAATATATTTGGCCAAACCATAGCCTTCAATAATTTCAATTATCAATATAATCAATCACAGATTATCAATAATCATATCACAGCATATGAAATAAATTCAAACAATTTGAGGAATCCAATTGGATCCCTCCAACCTATTTCACCGCATCTACGGATTTTAGCATAATAATTACCTACCGATCCTGCTTCAAGGCGGGATATCGCGGTATAAAGGGTCATCCAATATTATGCGGGGCGCATATGGTCTCATCCGCTATATAATACAGGAAATAAATCACTCCAATATTTATATATACTACTATATATATAATATCACATCAATTCAAGCAATCAATCAATATTTTAAATTTTAACTATTTAAAATAACCGTATCAGATGTGAGTGAGAAGATCTCACATTTGCTTTTATTTTGCAATCCACTTCCCTTCCAGCTTGTTTTCATGATTTTTGACCTTGTATAAAGAATTATATGATTTTTATTAATATTTCGAACTAATCGAATAATTAAATTTCCATTTGACAATTTTAATTAACAAGTGATTTTATTTTAAACTAATACTTTTAATTTTAAACCAATTCCTTTTAATAAATTTATCAACTAAAAATTAAATTCAAAACTAAATTTCCTTTAAATAATTATTTTTGGTAACTAGATAAATTAAATAGGTTAATAAAACAAATAGCTCACTAAAACCATTGATTTTTAAAATAAACTAGCAAATTTATATATGTAAATGTATATATATATTTTTATTTTTTGAAATTTAATATTTATAAGAAATAATCAATTAAAATCAAATCTAATCTTTATACCATTTTCTTATGTTTTTCCAAATTATATATATACACACTAAATTTCTGTTCAAACTATATACATATATACATATACATATATATATATACACACATATATACACACAGATATATATATATGTGTGTGTGTGTATACCTCAATTTGAAACCAGAATTTCTTTGTGCCTTTTACTGTAATTTAAATTTTTGCTATGCAAATGAATATACATAAATTAAATAAAAAGATAAAGATACATTATCATCGTTCCAGGAAAACCACACAGCAACCAACTCGTATCGCCACATTCCGTTCTACAGCCTCCCTCATGAGATTCGGTGCTTCGAACGCAGACCCCACCCTATGTATGCATCGCACGCTCCACGAGTACGCGATCCACCTACGCTCGCGAATCGAGCATCACCTTGCAACGTCGCCGAACCCTAGAACGGTGATCGCGCCTTCAATTCGTCGATCCTGCACCGCCCAATTAAATCGCGACCAGTCGCCGCACATCTATTCGACCTCGAACACACGCCAGTGTCGTGCTCTGACGTCGCCACATAGTCACCGATAACCCTCGTGCCCAAAATCACGATGGCCCTGCGAATCAACCCATCTCCTTTCTGTCGACATCGTAGTCGACTTTGATTCCACTCTCAGATTGCCGCGCGATCAACATCGCGATCCCTTTTTTCTTTTTCTTTTTTTATGATTTAGACTCAATAGGACGAGAGAGCAGCCATGAAATTTCTTTGTGAAGCTGTTGATTTGATTTTCGAACGAGAAAGAGGGTTCTCGTTCTTTTTTTATATAAATATACGACTACGATTTTTCTTAAAATAGGAAGAAAACGAGTGTAAAAATTTAATAGAGAAAGGTAAACACGTGTTGCTAAAGAGGATACGTGCTTGATTGTTATTATTTTACTTTTTTTGAATACATACATACATACATACATATATACATACATATACATATATATATATATATAATTCAAACAAATTCAAATTTAAATCGTCTGCAAGTCAAAACATCGATCTTCAGTCGAGGCGTGTCGCTAGGCGTTCATAATGTTAAACCACTATTTCAAACGCACTGGAAAAGGTTTTGAGTCCAAATTTGTTCATATGGAGCTTTTTGGACCCAGCTATTAAATTAAATTTCGATATAATTTTCAGCACGTTTTCAATCCGTACGGTCACATGACAACCCCAAATGCTACGAAAATTGAAATCCGATAATAATACAGTATTACGGATCCAATGGAACTCGTTTCGTCGAAATTCGATATGTTCTTTTACGAAAATTCAACTTTTAAAGTTCTATTATCTCCAGTATTGTCAATATGAATTTTCTAAGCCTTTAAAATATTTTTAACAAGCCTGAAACATCCATATTTAAATTTTTTTCCCAATTTCCAATTATTCAATTCTATAATTTAATTGCCAAATAAACAGTGATATTTGAAATTCAAGTTAAACTAACATTGAAATATTTAAATTCAATCAAATATTCTAATTTCAAATGTCAAAAATTCTAGGTCGTCACACATGGGCACGGCTGCTGGCTAAGACAGGACGGGATGAGTTGACAGTTGATGAGGAAAACGCTATTTTTGAGTCTGTCATGGATCCACCATCCCGCAGCAGGCGATATTGATTTAGGAACTAAGCGGTAATTTTCAAAAAACAAACTAAATTCATATATTGCATATTTTTCAATTAAAGTTATTTAAATTATGTTTATGATGTTGGAGGCATATAACAATTTATTTTTATTCACAGGCTAGGACATCGCAGAAGGCGTATAAATTGACTCAAGGAAAAGAAGTAATTGCAGAGCTACGAGCCCAGATCGCCGAGCTACGGGAGCATGATCGCCATCGTGCGGCGCAAATAGAGCAGTTGAACCAGCGCTTAGCGGAATATATGGAGCAGCATGGAAGGTTTCCTTCGTCAAGTGGCTCTGCAAGCAGGGGATGATGAGTGATGTTAGATATGTTATGTTATGTTTTTTTTGAATATATATACGCTTCGGGTGGGTGATACATTTTGATGGATTGTGTACTATTTTATGTGCATTTGAATGTTTATTTTTTGAATTATGTTGGGTTTGCATATGAATTTTTTGAATGAAATATTATGTATGGTTATTTATATGATTAGTGGTTTATATGTGCTCGAAAAAAGGAGCTGCTATGTGCACTGATGGATGTGTAGTGGCTGGAATGCGGCAGACTCAAATTTAGGAGAGAAAAAATCCAGAATTCCGACGGCTACTAACGGCTACCGATGGCTTATACGTCATGACCTTGCAACGGCTACCGACGTCGCTCTACGGCAAATTCCGACCGTTTCTGACAGCCTCGAATGGCAATTTGGTCATACACGTTTGCCATGTGGCCAACGTGGCCATCGGAAACGGTCACAGATTACCGTTGGAGGCAGTCGGAAATTTGCCGTCGTTGCCATCGGAAGTCATTACGAAATGAAATTCGTATACCAACGGCTCTTTCTACGGTTTCCGACGGCCGTCTATGGCTAGTTGCCATCGAAAATCACTGTTTTTCTTGTAGTTTAATTGGCTTGTTAACCAGACTGATCAAAAATCTTGCAGAACAGCTCTTGAAAAGGTTCCATTCTTTTCTGTTCTCATAGCACACGCAGCCTGCACTAATGGAGCAGTACTAACTGCTTTTTTTGCAAGTATTTTCCCCACATCAGATTTAATATGGATATTATAAATCCACTTGAGCACTAATCAGTGCAATCAAGACTTAAGAGGCAACAAGAAGATAGTACAGACCAATAAGAACACAAGACTTAAGAGGCACTCGGTATTGCCATTTACCTACGAGAGAGTCAGTATATGATGTAAATTAAGATTATCCAAAAAAATTATGGTCGTAATAATGATTCCAAGTCTAACATTTCTACCTAGAGCATCATTCAAATAATTAGTTTCATTATTTTCAAATTCAAATAGCAACATCAAATAAGATATGGTACAATAACTGGGAAAGATTCAACCACTTTGGAACAGACTACTGAACAGAAAGGAATGTCTATTAAGGCTTGCAAAACAAACCATACAAAAACAACACATTCCTGTAACTAAATGGTTAGGTAGGATAGTGTTCTCTGCATGGTTCTAACTTGTGCGACAGTGATTCCGCTATAAAGCTTTATATATACTTCGCAAGAAAAACGCAGTAAAAGCTACATAAATACCTAGTCTTCACCTCAAATCAATCATCAATGTTGAAGCCTTTTAAGAAGCAAAATCTCATGCTTTATCATGGCTCATGATAGGGAGGAAACCATGTTAGGAGCAATATCTTTGTTATTGAGGTATTGACCGTTAGTAATGTTACAAGCATAGTAATTTCGAGTACAAAACTCAATCTAAAAGCCAAAATATGAAATAATAGAAGACATCATTTGCAACATCCCACTCAACTATATACATATAAATAAGATGGATTGTGTACTATTTTATGTGCATTTGAATGTTTATTTTTTGAATTATGTTGGGTTTGCATATGAATTTTTTGAATGAAATATTATGTATGGTTATTTATATGATTAGTGGTTTATATGTGCTCGAAAAAAGGAGCTGCTATGTGCACTGATGGATGTGTAGTGGCTGGAATGCGGCAGACTCAAATTTAGGAGAGAAAAAATCCAGAATTCCGACGGCTACTAACGGCTACCGATGGCTTATACGTCATGACCTTGCAACGGCTACCGACGTCGCTCTACGGCAAATTCCGACCGTTTCTGACAGCCTCGAATGGCAATTTGGTCATACACGTTTGCCATGTGGCCAACGTGGCCATCGAAAACGGTCACAGATTACCGTTGGAGGCTGTCGGAAATTTGCCGTCGTTGCCATCGGAAGTCGTTACGAAATGAAATTCGTATACCAACGGCTCTTTTTACGGTTTTCGACGGCCGTCTATGGCTAGTTGCCATCGAAAATAACTGTTGTTCTTGTATTGTAATTGGCTTGTTAACCAGACTGATCAAAAATCTTGCAGAAAACCTCCAGAAAAGGTTCCATTCTTTTCTGTTCTCATAGCACACGCAGCCTCCACTAATGGAGCAGTACTAACTGCTTTTTTTGCAAGTATTTTCCCCACATCAGATTTAATGTGGATATTACAAATCCACGTGAACACTAATCGGTGCACTCAAGACTTAAGAGGCAACAAGAAGATAGTGACAGACCAGGAAGAAGACAAGACTTAAGAGGCACTCGGTATTGCCATTTACCTACGAGAGAGTTAGTATATGATGTAAATTAAGATTCTCCAAAAAATTTGTGGCCGTAATAATGATTCCAAGTCTAACATTTCTACCTAGAGCATCATTCAAATAATTAGTTTCATTATTTTCAAATTCAAATAGTAACATCAAATAAGATATGGTGCAATAATTGGGCAAGATTCAACCACTTTGGAACAGACTACTGAACAGAAAGGAATGTCTATTAAGGCTTGCAAAACAAACCATACAAAAACAACACATTCCTGTAACTAAATGGTTAGGTAGGATAGTGTTCTCTGCATGGTTCTAACTTGTGCGACAGTGATTCCGCTATAAAGCTTTATATATACTTCGCAAGAAAAACGCAGTAAAAGCTACATAAATACCTAGTCTTCACCTCAAATCAATCATCAATGTTGAAGCCTTTTAAGAAGCAAAATCTCATGCTTTATCATGGCTCATGATAGGGAGGAAACCATGTTAGGAGCAATATCTTTGTTATTGAGGTATTGACCGTTAGTAATGTTACAAGCATAGTAATTTCGAGTACAAAACTCAATCTAAAAGCCAAAATATGAAATAATAGAAGACATCATTTGCAACATCCCACTCAACTATATACATATAAATAAGAAAACTATATGCACAAAAATAAAATATTCAAACAAATTAATCACATTTTCAAATCGATGCCATCAAAACATGTTACAACATCCAAAAACATTCAAATGCCAAAGTATACTCACTCTCGTCGTTGAGTCATATTTATATTAGAAGGTATAAACATCATTATTTACATGTATAATAAGACCTACTGCGACTTCATCGCCTTCTTATATCCATCCAAGTTCATTTCGTCAAACATGTACTTTTCGTCTACTCATGCAAGTAACTAAGAGTACAATTAGGGGAAAATTCGGATCAGGACAAACATACCGGTGTGTCATTCCACTACAACATTAAGTACGAGGATAAATAATTGCATACTTAAAATACTGGAGGTCCGAACCGACTGACGTTGAAGAATCAGCAAAAGGAAATCATATGATGAGACTACACGCATAAAATAGTGGAGGTCCGAACCGACTGATGTGGAAGAATCAGCAAAAGGAAATCATATGATGAGACTACACGCATAAAATAGTGTACAAAATACCAAAATATCAGTGGGAGTTACCGTCCGAAAGCTTGGATCAACGAGCACGAAAGGAGCGATCTCTAATGTACAATGCTTTGGGTCAATACGGACACGTTTCAATAATTGAATACATCTGACAAAATACGTATCTCGTTTCGACATAAGAAAATATGTATTGTTTTAGACATGTTCAGGTATTAAAATGTATCTGTGTTGATCAAAAGTAGTGTATATAGGAGATCGCTCTTTCCATACTCATTGATCCGAGTTATCAAACTGTAAACTCCCTATGATATTTCTATTACTGGAGTCTAAATGTTAGAGATTGGTATCAAAAAGCAAAGGCAGTGAACAATATAGTAGCTGGTCCCTTTGCTGTCCGTTAATGAATATATTCATAATAGTGTTAAAGTGACAAAAGATGAAGGTGAGAAGTAGCAGACTGCCACGGTGATGGAACTTTGATTTCCACGAGTTCGGAGAAAGAACGAATGAAGTAATAGTATTTTTCTTACATTACTCACAAAATATAAACAAAATAAGTTCGCTCTGGGTCCCTCTACTTTCTTAACAAGTCAAGTATGATACGTAAAAAAATATGGTATGCTAACTTGTTTATCACTTGGTCACTCCGATCGCTGAATAATGTTTATCACAAAAACAAAAATACACATTTACTTATTTTATTGTTTGAGAAAATAAGTATATGTAGAATTATTCAATAAAACAATATCGTCAAATGCTTCGTCATTTGTGTAGAAGTTGAATTTTTAATTAAAAGCTCATAACTTTTGTTCTGCAAATAAATTTCTACTCACAACCTTATAGCAGTAGATGACAACCTTAAAAACTATGTCACCTTTTTTTCATTATAAGCCTTGCCTTGTGCGGCATATAAGCCTTGAGTGTCGTACGTGTTTTGCGTGTTATGTGCAATATTTGAGTGCATCATTTCATTTGTGACACGCCTTGGTGCAAAAGCATAATCGCCGCATTGCACCTGTTGTGCGCCATGGCAGCCTTTCATACCATTACCATTTTGCTTTGGAAAACGGTAAATGTATACCACATTCTTTGTCCCATTACCATTTGTACATCCCTTGTATGTTTGCTGTCGTTGGCAAGAAAATAAAGTGGGAGAAGAAAAGGAAATTGTATTCATCAGTCCCCTTTATTATTTTATTTTCTCGGTTAGCAGAGAAACTTTGAACATCACTCCTGCTACATTAGAATTATTATATGACCCTTGATCAAGAATGTTATATAAATGGATATAGATAAGTTGATGGTTATAGTTCACATATTTTACCATTTTATGGAGAATAATACGTATTATATTATAGCTTTTTGACAATTAAGAGAATATAGAAATGTAAACAAAATACCAAAGAATTATGTCATTATATATTGGACTCATGAACTATGTTACACCAAACTTTTGTGATGCCAGCTCTTGTTATGATGTTATGTTGTTCTTGTAGTATAATTGGCTTGTTAACCAGACTGATCAAAAATCTTGTAGAAAAGCTCCTGAAAAGGTTCCATTCTTTTCTCGTAGCACACGCAACCTGCACTAATGGAGCAGTACTAACTGCTTTTTTTGCAAGTATTTTCCCCACATCATATTTAGTGTGGATATTACAAATCCACGTGAACACTAATCAGTGCACTCAAGACTTAAGAGGCAACAAGAAATAGTGACAGACCAAGAAGAACACAAGACTTAAGAGGCACTAGATATAGCCATTTACCTACGAGAGAGTCAGTATATGATGTAAATTAAAATTCTCCAAAAAAAATTGTGGCCGTAATAATGATTCCAAGTTTAACATTTCTAACTAGAGCATCATTCAAATAATTAGTTTTCATTATTTTCAAATTCAAATAGTAACATCAAATAAGATATGGTACAGTAATTGGGCAAGATTCAACCACTTTGGAACGGACTACTGAACAAAAAGGAATGTCTATTAAGGCTTGTAAAACAAACCATACAAAAACAACACATTCCTGCAACTAAATGGTTAGGTAGGATAGTGTTCTCTGCATGATTCTAACTTGTGCGACAGTGATTCCACTATAAAGCTTTATTTATACATCGCAAGAAAAACACAGTAAAAGCTGCATAAATACCTAGTCTTCACCTCAAATCAATCATCAATGTCGAAGCCTTTTAAGAAGCAAAATCTCATGCTTTATCATGGCTCATGATAGGGAGGTGACCAAGTTAGGAGCAATATCTTCGTTATTGAGGTATTGACCGTTACAGTAACGTTACAAGCATAGTAATTTCGAGTACAAAACTCAATCTAAAGGCCAAAATATGAAATAGTAGAAGACATCATTTGCAACATCCCACTCAACTATATACGTATAAATAAGAAAACTATATGCACAAAAATAAAATATTCAAACAAATTAATCACATTTTCAAATCGATGCCATCAAAACATGTTACAACATCCAAAAAACATTCAAATGCCAAAGTATACTCACTATCGTCGTTGAGTCATATTTATATTAGAAGGTATAAACATCATTATTTACATGTATAATAAGACCTACCGCGACTTCATCGCCTTCTTGTAACCATCCAAGTTCATTTCGTCAATCATGTACTTTTGTCTACTCATGAAAGTAACTAAGAGTACAATTAGGGAAAAATTCGGATCAAGACAAACATACTGATGTGTCATTCCACTACAACATTAAGTACGAGGATAAATAATTGCATAGTTAAAATACTGGAGATCGAACCGACTGGTATTGAAGAATCAGCAAAAGGAAATCATATGATGAGACTACACATATAAAATAGTGGAGGTCCGAACCGACCGATGTTGAAGAATCAGCAAAAGGAAATCATATGATGAGACTACACGCATAAAATAGTGTACAAAATACCAAAATATCAATGGGAGTTGCCGTCCGATAGCTTGGATCAACGGGCACGAAAGGAACGATCTCTCATATACACTACTTTGGGTCAATACGGATACGTTTCAATAACTGAATACATCTGACATAATACGTATCTCGTCTCGACGTAAGGAAAAATGTATTATTTTAGACATGTTCAGGTATTAAAATGTATCTGTGTTGATCAAAAGTAGTGTATATGGGAGATCGCACTTTCCATACTCATTGATCTGAGTTATCAAACTGTAAACTCCCTCTGATATTTCATCACTGGAGTCGAGACGTTACAGATTGGTATCAAAGCAGAGGCAGTGAGCAATATGGTAGTCGCTTCCTTTGCTGTCGGCCAATGAATATATTCATAATAGTGTTGAAGTGACAAAAGATGAAGGTGAGAAGAAGCAGACTGCCACGGTGATGGAACTTTGATTTCCACGAGTTCGGAGAAAGAATGAATGAAGTAACAGTGTTTTCTTACATTACTCATAAAATATAAACAAAACATGTTCGCTCTGGGTCCGTCTACTTTCTTAACAAGTCAAGTACGCTACGTAAAAAAATATGGCATGCTAACTTGTTTATCACTTGGTCACTCCGATTGCTGAATAATGTTTATCACAAAAACAAAAATACACATTTACTTATTTTATTGTTTGAGAAAATAAGCATATGTAGAATTATTCAGTAAAACAATATCGTCAAATGCTTCGTTTGTTTAGAAGTTGAATTTTGAATTAAAAGCTCATAACTTTTGTTCCGCAGATAAACTTCTACTCACAACCTTATAGTAGTAGATGACAACCTTAAAAACTATATCACCTTTTTTTCATTATAAGCCCTGCCTTGTGCGGCATATAAGCCTTAAGTGTCATACGTGTTTTGCATGTTATGTGCAACATTTGAGTGCATCATTTCATTTGTGACACGCCTTAGGTGCAAAAGCACAATCGCCGCATTACACCTATTGTGCGTCATGGCAGCCTTTCATAGCATTACTATTTTGTTTTGGAAAACGACAAATGTATACCACATTCTTTGTCCCTTTACCATTTGTGCATCCCTTGTATGTTTGCTGTCGTTGACAAGAAAATAAAGTGAGAGAAGAAAAGGAAATTGTATTCATCAGTCCCCTTTATTATTTTTATTTTCACTGTTAGCAGAGAAACCTTGAACATCATTCCTGCTACATTAGAATTATTATATGACTCCTGATCAAGAATGTTATATAAATGGATATAGATAGCTAGATCATTATAGTTCACATATTTTACCATTTTATGGAGAATAATACTTATTATATTATAGCTTTTTGACAATTAAGAGAATATAGAAATGTAAAGAAAATACCACGGAATTCTTTCATTATATATTAGACTCATGAACTATGTTACACCAAACTTTTGTGATGCCAGCTCTTGTTATGATGCTATTCCAAAATTTAGATATTGAACTTTTGTTGTATCACCAATTTTATAAGATACAAGATCCTGTTATCAAACCGATAATTAACTAGATTTAACTTATTGCAAAGAAATGTAAAAATAATCATATACTAATTGAAGTTAATCCATTCTTATTGTTTTAACCTTGTAAATCCAGTTTTATAAATGCAATTTTCATGTGTAGAAAATTAGAATACAAAATCATCACCAAATCATAAACTCAATCATATTTCCAAAGATGTCAATGTTTTAAAACATACCATTAAGATTTAATTTTGAAGTTTTCATCTAACAATTATAAATTCATATCGTACACGTATACGTGTGTGTGTTTCTCTATATATACACTAGCGTTAAGGCACAAAATTCGCGCGTGAATTGTTTTTCTACAAACTATATATATTTAACATATTCAATAGAAAAAGATTTGCACAAATATTTTGCCATATTTTTACATCTAAATCAGGTGTAGTTGGTTTGAATTTTTATTTTTAAGTTGTAACGCCTAATTTTTTGTTAATTTTAATTTTTACTTGTATTATTAATTAAATAAAGAACGAACTTGTAAAAGATGTTTATTTGTTAGATCCTATTTTTAAGTGATATTAAGATTTAGTAATATCTATAGAGCGACGGTCTAAATTTTTAAGAAAATGTTATTTCTTAAATCATATTTTTAAGTAATATTAAAGAGGTGTTTTTGATAATTCAAGCTAACAACAACAAAATGTGACCTCAATGGTAATACAACTATTATCAAATATATAACTAAAGAATTGTATATACATATGGAAAAATCCATTTGGACATAAGTGTAGATACAAAATGGGACACAAGAGATCTTGACCATTAGATCTTCCTCTGAGTTTCACCTCTCATATATGACAAAAAAATCCAATGATCAATAATTATTGTTTCTATTTTTGTGCTTTATTTTGTGTTTTAATAGCCGCTCCCTATATATATCTATGTGTGTGTTGGGTACGTATAAGGTTTTAATTGCAATAAATATAAACGTTGGTAGGTTCCCACCATAATGCAGTAACACCACCAGACTACTAATTAATCCAAAGTACAGTGCTATACAAATAAGTTCGTTATGCTGATAGGGATTGGTATTCAAACCTTGCAGCTGGCAATATTATTACAGCCACAGACGAGAAGCCCATTCACCACACGTATGTATAGTGATGAGGAATAAAGGTGCAAGCACTATGTGGGTTAAACGGTAAAATGTTAAAAAATATGGGGTGAGGGAGGCTCGAACTCAGGACCTCAGGATTACTCAACATTTTAGCTATGAGACCTAGCGCTAACCAACTACGCCACCACCCCATTTGTTGTCTAAGTACACAAGGAGTTATATGAATGACAAATGAAATAACTGATTTGTTTGCCAACTTTTACCACATCATGGTATAAGTATATATTTGGATAATTTTATTTGACATATCACAATTAGTTATCCATGTTATTCAAATAGACAAGCAGGTTTTACAAATTAGTTAAAAATGTCGTGCCATGAATATTAAGTTTTTTTTTATAATTCCTTTTTATCCACAACAATCTAATATTATAAATGTAATATTTTTTTACAAAATTTGTGGCGTACGTGTGTTTTTTCTTTTCTTTTTTCATAATTACATCATCATATGTTTAATGATAGTTCAAAAGAAAATGTGCGATGTAAAATAATCAAAAATAGATGGTTAGAATTTGACTTTAAGGTTTATAGCTAATGGTTGTAAATCTGTACAAATCAAGAATCTTCAGTTAACTAATAAATTACTGCCAGAAAAATTAACCTAATGATGTAACTATAATTTTCACAAAACATAATAATCTTCTATTATGAACACGAGTTAAAGATCCGTTTCATGTTACATTATGCATCAATGTTTTTGCCAAATACATGCAAACATGGTTTAATTTACAACTAAATTCATGGTTTTTGCCTAATATACACAAACACGTATAAATATGGTGAAAATAGAAAATATGGTTTGATTTACACCAAAATGGTGATCTTAAATACAATGCTTTCAAAATTATGGTTGGACATTGGATTATGTTTAAGATTTTAATTCTCGTAAATATAACCATTGGTCGGTTCCCACCATAAAGCAGTAATATCAGACTACTAGTTAACTCAAATAACAGTGATATAAAGCAAACAACTTCATTACGATGATAGGTACAGGTATTCAAACCTTGCATTTGGCATTATTATTACAGCTGTAGAAGATGTCAGTTCGCCACATTAGCATCTGAAGCTCATCCACCATCACTTCTCTGCATAAACATTTCCTTATAATTAGCTAGCAATTTGCAGATGCATGGCGTGGACTTTTTAAAATGTAATCCAATGGCATTCACAATCATGTTGGACTATATTTACAATGAAAAAGTTCTAGTTTTCAGTTCTCCATTTTGAGGGATAACTAGAACTTAAGTTCTAATTGTACTCTAAAACTTGAATAATGAATGAGGTGATACGATCTTCATCAATATATAGGTCAAACATTTTCCATTGAATTACCTTGTAGAAGTCTACAGCTATGAAGTTGGGGCCCATTCAGCAGATGCATGATGGCAACTATTCACCATGTCCTCAGGAAGGGCGGAATTGTCTTTACACGCAGTAACTAAATCAGGTCGTCGTGTTCATCGAAGCCGATTGCGCTGATTAGGACACAAACCATCTATCACTCCCTATTCCCATCTGCAAATTTTGATTACAAATATCATGTATTAAGAAAATAATACAAATCAATTTAGTATTATTACCTCCACACCATCCCATATAAAATGACATTTCGGGTTATTTTGCCCTAAAATATGTGATGTTTAGTGACTGATATTAATCTGAAACCATGTCAAAAGTAAATAAAATGGGAGGTTGTTGTTTTCATAAAAAGTGGGTCGCTTAAATATTATGCCCAAACTCAGAACAACTTTCCTTTATGGGACAGGGTATAGTGTCATATACTCATACCAGTGCAAATGAGTGAACATGCACATTTCTTAGTGTCATATACTCAAATATATTGTTTTCTTTACTGCACTGAATTGTAAAACTAAAACCCAAACTGATTGACTAGCAAGTGACAACATTGTCTGATCTAAGAAACCTTAGTTGTTTTGAATATAACCATATTTGTAAATACGTAAATTTATGATGCTTTGAGCTACTTAAGGCACTAGTTTCATACCGAACACAAGTCATGTGAATTTAGACATAAAAACCTGTTTGAAGTTTTAAACAATTCCTAAAATTTGATCAAGGAATCAGAACTTGCGTGGATTCTTTTCTTACAAGCCAATCCCACATAAATGGATATGTATCAAATATTAATAATACACTCATTGTACTATCTGAATTTGAAAGTCGATGTTTTTGCAATTTACACAAACCAGGAACTCTTCGATTTGTAGTATGATAATGTAGCACTTGTTGCATACTTGCATATGCAGCACAATGTGAAAACATTGGAGAGGTGTTGATACACTCATACAGGATTATGATATCTAGAACTCTTCATGAATGATTGAGCTAAATTAAAATCAAGTCGTATTATTCATGATAAATTATCTAACTTAGTGATAGCTCTTTGTATTTTTCATGCATTGTAAAATATAAGCATACTTAAGCGGTCTTCATTATGACAACAATTAGTCAAAATATGCAATTTGCTAAGTTCACGAATACAATGTGTGCTTGTGTGATTTGCGACGTATTCTGTTTTCTTTCCTACTTCAATTCCGTGTAGAAATAAAGAATGTTAACACCACTACATATTATTATACTTTGACATATTAGTCAAACTATAGTTAGTGAACAGTACTGTTAGTACCACCCCAATCCATTGTATAGAATCTAGATGTGTACAACAGTGCTATTAGTAACTCGTATGTTTTGATGTGTGTGTATGCATCGCATTAAAAAAATGACTAAATGTACTTGGTAGTTGGTACCTTCCTATCGGGATAGAGATATAGTCTGTATACATGGGGTCCACTTAATTAATCCTTGTCCGAGCATAAAATACCATGCTTATCCTGTTAACTATAGGAAAATAGCTACAAAGCAAACAATGTAATACATGTAGGTGTTGCTAAAGTTCATTCAGTAGATCTTTGTGTGTTTTTGTGTGTATGTGCATATGTATTTTTGTGTGTCGCATAAAGAAATAACTAAATGTACTGGGTAGTCGATATCTTCCTATCGGCATAAAGATATAGTCAGTATATGTGAGGTCCAAAGACTTGATCCTTGTGTAGGCATAAAATACCATGTTTTTCCCGTTAATTTTAGGAAAATAGTAACAAAACAAACAATTTAGGTATTGCTAAAGTTCACGCGTGCGAGCGGTCCGTGGGTGTGTGTTTATGTATGTATGTATATGGAGATTTCCATTGAACATGTATTGATAACATAAGATATCTTAACCATTAGATATTCTTCTGATTTTCAATTCATAGACAGAGACAAAAAATTCAATGGCCAATGCTTATTGTGTCAAATTTTGCATAAGCGTGCAGGACCAACATTGTGTCGTATGTATGAAGCCAATATTAATTTCCTTCGCTATAAGCGAATCTCACAGAATGTGAAACCAAACTACTTGATAAACTAACAACAATGTTTTCTTTTCATTTTTCCAAGCATGTAAATAATTTTTTAGTGCAACATTGACCATATACTAAACATTGTCTTGTTTGTGTACGCCCATATGCTAGTACCAATAATGACTCCATGATAACAGACAGTAGTATTCATTAGTACCAACCTTATTCGTAAATATTTGGGGACGATCTTAAACTAAATGCTGCGAGCCCCACACAAGCTAATATATTCGTTACTCATTACACCAATAAACTGCAACTGTCTTTTGCCATTCCCCCGAAATAAACATGTGATGGTTCTCTATGGCTTATCTTGAATAGGTCAATAAGATGATAGCGTAACCATGCGACTCTTCTTCGTTTTTTTCCTTTTTGAATTGGTACTTTATATACAACAAATCACTGTGATCATATGTCAATAAACGTTCGAATCACGCTACATAAGTTTTGAACTTGTGATCTCTCGCACCAAAGCCAAATCTCTCTTTATTAGTAATAAGTATTTTTTTTCAGTAATATTTGTATTTGTCTTCTACAGGTTTAAGCCCCAACAAATGTGAAAATTCTGAACTACATAAGCACTCCAATACTCCTATAACTGTTATGGAAAAACAGTATTCAATATTGTAATCTAAATTTTCATTTATTTCCCTTCCTTGTTCCGACATCTATTAATGGTCAACAAACCTTTTTAGCTAATTTTATCCCTTCTGTCAATTACTTCGTATATTACCTTCTTATACTTCTTTCCTTTAATTTCAGTTATCATAATAGTTACATCATGTGTATTATTTCTAATCTCTAGAAAATGAGAGACTAGGAACAATAAGAAAGACGTGATAATTATGAAAAATGGAATAATATGGATAAATTAAAAAAACAACAGTATAACGTAGGTGATAAAAGATAGAATTTACACGAGCAAAAGAATAGCTAAAACGGTAGTTGATAATTAAACAACTAGTAGAAATGAAGAGAACTAAAAAAGAAACAGAGTTTACAATTTTGATTATCTATTTTCTGTACAGGAGTATTGGAGTGTTCATATATTTTACTGCCTTTGCACAACATAGGAGCTTAAAGTAGTATAAACCAAATACACATATTACAGTGAAAAAACAACATGTTCCTGACGGAATCCAATCACTGAATTTTCTAGTCTAATTTGATTGTTATCATCCTAACTTGGAAGCACTCAGCATGCTGACTAGTGACAACATGCATGTAGCCAACCTGCCATGTTCACATAGGCAAGAATGTACCATGACAATTCCAATTGTTGTTTAGCCATCAAATGAGCTCTTATCAAATATAAAAGTACGAAGTCCATGTATAACTAGATATTGTAAGAAGCGCTGCACAATGGGAAGCTATCACAGCAATAAACAAGAGATTCAACAGGTTACGTTTCCAAAACTAATAGTTACAAGAATTTAGTTGAAAACCATAAAACTGAGAAAGAATTAAAACCTTACGCATTTTGATTTCTGAAGTTTAGATATGCTAATTTGATGTGTGAACTAAATCGAATAGATTACTCGAAATTTTTGTACGATCTTTATTTATTAATTAATGTAAATACACATGTGTATGTGGGGCAATGAGTCATGTGAAGCCAACGTTAATTTCTCCAACGGGAGTAATTTGATTAAAAAATAGGGTAAATTGGCTTTTTTTTATTTCCTATGCTACAGCAGTGCCGATTTGAGCATGGGAAATTAAAAAAAGCTATGGTATTTTCTATTTTTATTCAAACGTGGATTTGTAAACGACAATCAAAAAATAATTTATGGTATAAACGGTTTTCTGAAAATCGTTTATACCATAAAAGACTTTTAGATTGTCGTTTAAATAAATATTCACATGTAATCAAACCATATGTATTATAAACCGTTTTTGTTTACAGAAAACCATTTATATAATTTTATTTTTAATTCTTAAAAAAAATGAGCATTTCCTCCTACTCATCTGCGGAAGTGAGGAATCAATATTTTTATTTCATTCCCTCACCTTAAAAACGACTCCCCTCCCAGAGATGCTCTTAGGGAATTTTACAAAATGTGGAACCAACTCACTACTTGGCAAACTAACAACATTGTTTTCTTCTCACTTTTTCAAGCGTATAAATAAATTTTTTAGTGCAATATTGAAAGAAGATCTCTGAAACCCACATACAAAAAATATACACATTGCGCTGTTTGTGTGCCCCTGTATGCTAGTACTAATAATGCCTCTATGATAACAATCAGATGCTTTCAGCGGTACCAATGTTATTTGTCTCGATTTGGGCATGATCTTAAGCTAACCATCGGGAGCTCCAAACAAGCTAACATATTCATTACTCATTACACCAATAAATTGTGACAATCTTTTGCCATTCCCTTGAAATAAACATGTGATGGATCTACGGTTTATCTCTAGTAAGTCAATTAGATGATGGTGTAACCATGCAACTTCCATCTTTATTATTAACAAGTTTTTTTTTCTAGTATTTATCTGTCTTCAACTAGTTTAAGCCTAATAAGTGTGGAGATTCTAAACTACATAAGCGCTCCAATACTCTTATATCTGTTTTGGAAAAACAGTATTCGAAATTGTAATCTAAATTTTCTTTTATTTCCCTTCCTTGTTTCGATCTTCATTAATCGTCAACAAACCTTTTTAGCTATTTTTTTCCCTTCTGCCAATTACTTTCACATATTTCCTTCTTATACTTTTTTCCTTTAATTTCAGTTTTCATAATTCTTACATCATTTGTATTATTTCTTATCTCTAGAAAATGGGAGACTAGCAGCAATAAGAAAGATGTGATAATTATGAAAAAGGAATAATATGGATGAATTAAAAAACGGTATAAGGTAGGTGATAAAAGATAGAATTTACACACGGAAACGATTAGCTAAAATGGTGGTTGACAATCAAACAAATAGTAGAAATGAAGGGAACTAAAAAGGAAACAGAGATTACAATTTTGATTATTTATTTTCTGTACAAGAGTACTGGAGTGTTTACAACTGCCTTTGCACAACATAGGAGCTTAAAGCAATATAAACCAAATACCAATATTACAGTGAAAAAACAACATGTTACTGACAGAATTCCAATCGCTAAATTTCCAGTTTAATTCGATTGTTATCATCCTAACTTGGAAGCATTCAGCATGCTGACTAGTGACAACATGTATGTAGCTAACTTGCCATGTGCATGTAGGCATAAATGTACCATGACAATTCCAATTCTTGTTTAGCCATCAAATGATATTTTACCAACTATACAAGTACAAAGTCCATGTATAACTAGATATTGTAAGAAGCACTGCACAATGAGAAGTAACAGTAATAAACAAGAGATTCAACGAGTTACGTTTCCAATACTGATCGGTACAAGAATTTAATTGAAAAATATAAAACTGAGAAAAGAATTGAAACCTTACGCATTTTGGTTTCAGAAGTTTAAATTAGGCTTCTTTGATGGGTGAACAAGATCTAATAGATTATTCGAATCATTATGCGGTCTCATGAGTTATATATTTCTATGACCGATTCCAAGAATTAAAATCAAGGGTTTTTGCAGCGAAGAAGAAAAGCGGGAGTTTTGTTTTCTGGATAACGGGCTGCACTATAAATTGGCCCTTGTTCACCTAGCTATAAATTGGTCCATGCTAGGAGAATTTGCTGAATAACGGGCTGCACTATAAATCGCATCTCCTTCGTCACGCCGCCCCCTGAAAACTATCGAGCACAACTCCTTCGCATGCGCATTTAGTCGCACATTCTACTTGGCCACACATCATCCACGTCGCCTGCTCAGTAAAGGCGTCCGTGCCTTCTTTCCATCAATCACATGCGCAGCCATCCATTCATCGCTCAACCATGGCCGCGGCTCCATACGTAGTGCGCTCCATCTGAAGTTATCAAAATTGCCCCAATTTTTTTAAACCGCATCAATTTTTTTTCTCTAATTCAATTTTATGACTTGTGTGCATCAAGACAAGGGCAAAGCAAAACATGAACGAGTCTTGAGCATTGGGTTAGGTCAAAGCGACAAGAGGAATGATCTTTGTGGAATAAAGGAGAAAGGACTTTTGTTTGTTATTATTTCTTCTTTTCTGTGTATTTTTAAATTGCCTCCTTGGTTGCAGCTTAAAATCACTTTATTACGTATAAATAATTCTAAAAAATACTTGCGAATATATTCCCAATTCGATTGAAATATATGATACATTTACAAAGTATAGTTCGATAGATTACACAAAACATTTAAATTCAATAATTATTTTATCATCATTGATTTTATTAATATCAAATAGAACCTTCTTTTCGTATACTTCAACCATATGAAGGAAAAAATAATAATACAAAAATATTTTATATTTCTTGTAAATATTTTATTCAAGCTCAATATGTTTTTACAAAAGAATTTATTAATTAATTCAATTTATTAAAAGAAAATCCTTGATCAAATAATCTTTAACTCAATAAAATATATTTTCTTTAAAATTAAAGTTATCCAACAACTGAAATCAAATATTTTATTTTAATTAAAATTATTTATTATGATGACGTAGACTATAGAGTTATTATAATGTTGGTCATTTTTTCAGCTACATCTTCCTTGTATTGTTAAATATTTATTGCCCCAAAAACCTATTGCAAAGTGGCCTATGTTTTGGACATAATTTATAATTCAAATTCAACACCTTTTGAATCATGTATCATTTTTGAGATCTGTCAAATGATTTGGAAAGATAATTTTATTGGCTAAAAATTTCATATTTAATACCTTCTAAATGATTTCTAAATTAAAAGTTTGGAGTTTCCAAAAGAAAAGAGTTACCTATGTTGGAAGGTGATTACAAAATATAAGTATTTTGAGAGAATACTTTGCTTATATTTATGAAAGAGTTTCTACCGATCATTTCATCAATGATGATTACCTTTGGATGTGCGGTATACGACAATAGATCTTAGGTAGTGCGCTATTATTCCATGGTACATATCGATACTGCCAGAGCACGTCCTTAATCGATGTTTGGATATCGGCCGCGATACGGTATATTCAAAACCAGGTGTTCGGTTTAGATCCATGTAAAGTAGACTGAGTGTCAATGCAGTGTGAAACAATAGATCTGGGTAGTGCACTATTACTCTAGGGTACATTTGGCAAAGTACGTCCTTACTTGGTGTTCGGATGCCAGCCGTAATAGGATAAAATATTTTATCCTGGGATCTAATCCAAACTAAGTGCGCGGTTTAGATCCATTTGAAGTAGTTCAAGTGAATCTAATCCAAACTGAGTGTGTGGTTTAGATTTATGTGAAGTAGACTGAGTATCGACGTAGCATGGGATGAATATAATCTTGGTTTTGATAAAAGAACTACGTTGAGCTTGATCCTATAATGGATACATAGACAGTCACATTGGTACCGTGACACTGTCCACTTTTCATTTATGTTTTATTTTTGTATATGTATATTTCCTTATATATCATATTGCAGGAAGGGTCGACGTGGAATCAAAATTGGGAAAGAATAAGCAAGAAATACCTCTTAAATATTCCTTGTGATGTTATATTGCGAGATGATTAGAGTACGTCTGTTAAATAAATAACTATACACCACTCTAATATTACTTATGTTATTGAATATACCGATCCTATCACATCTCAACCGATCACTTTATAAATAATGCTTTATCTTGTTAATATATTATGCAATTGTTGGGTTGTTAGTTGATAGTTTTGGTCGATGCTTTCTGTTTTCGGTGCTTCAAACGTGGATCGAAAGTCGTGGTTGTCACAGAAGTTGCTAGCTTCCTTAACACAGCTACCATTGATGATCAAATCGAATTTAATTTGATGTTATAAATGCTTGAGAAGGTGGAGGGGTAAGGTGGAATTTTCGGCCAGTGTGACATCCCCTATCTGGAGGCCCGAAGCTACGCACTATAGATGCTTCAGTCATCTATAGTATTAACTTCCGATGACCGAATACGGTAATGTTAATGAAGGTTCTATTGGTTGACCAAAGTACTGTATATAGAACACAGCAGAATCAATTCAAAATAAAACAACAACCCCTAATTTGCTATTCGTCGACCACTTTCTCATCATCGGAAGCTTTATTCGCCAATCCTACTAAAACCTATAAACCTATAAACCTCAACCCTCAGCCTACTCAAATCAATTTTGAGCGCCTGAGAGTTTAAGTGGAAAACAAAAACTTCAAGTCAGACATAAAGCCTGGTGTGAATAATACTATACATCTTGGTTATCTGATATTAAGTGAGACCACGTCGCTTAGCGGAATGGGTTTCCCCTCAATAATATCTTTTTTAAAACATATCTTTCACAAGTTATAATCCTGCAACCAAAATTGGTTAAATCTGTAAAGTAATATCATGTATATGTACATATTTATCAAATGGACTATCAGTCCATACACTGTTGTTTTGTTTGGCTAACTACTAACCCTTGGATGACTCGTGCCTACCCGAAAAACATAAAAAATACAACATCTATTAGATACTTTTCTTCTTGACGGTCTATCCTTACTTAGTTCTCCAGGTCTAACTGATCCTAATGGTTTTGCGGGCTCACCAATAACCTGTTTTCCTTTTTAGATTCCTTTCTATGTGTAACATAATTTTAGTCTCACTTGTGAAAAAGCTCTACACACTGAAACTTTGGATATATTTTAGCGAAGGGATGTTAGCTAAAGTATAGGGCATGACCCCATACTAGTCTTGTTTGGTATTCTAATATCTGAGTCATTTTACTTAGGGTTATCTACCCATAAATTTTTCCTTAAAAACCTTTTCTTTCAAGTTGATTTAAACCTTTAAATCATTCTTTAAACAAGGAAATTATTTACATATACTCTTCGTTTTACTCAAATCACCTTTCCATGTTACTTAATCTTTACACAAAACCTTGTTGATGAAAACGTCTAAACTTTCAAAAGTACCCCTTTCGAAACCTTTGAAAGTATCCCTTTCAATACAAGTAAAACCTTAGGCCGAAGGACAAAACATACCTTTTGAAACCATTCGTACTTATCTTTTCGAAAGCATTAAAACCTCAGACATCCTATCTTTAAAACACTTAAACATTGCCTTTCGAAACCATTAGAAAACCTTTCCTTTTAGACGTTTCGAAACCATTAGGGTAGCACCCCTTAGAAATCTTTCTTTAAAACCTTTCGAAAGCATTAAAACATCAAGCATGTCGAAAGCATTTGGGTTCAATTTACAACATGTGGAAACATCTTACGAAACCATTAAAACTAGCTCTTTCGAAACAATTTGGGTTCTACCTTTTATAGAGCAAAAGGGTCATTAAAACATTTAACTCGAAAGCAACCCTTTTAAAAGCAAAAGCAGGCACATTTTAAATTTAAAACAAAGCATGCTTTGATCCCCTCGGAAACTTTGGTTTCGACCCAGTACCTTCCGCCTATATCCAGTTCACTATGTACTAGGTATCTGATACCATGTGCATTGGTTTTGATAGAGTATGAGGTGGAGGTAAGGAGTCAGAAGTCTGGTGCCGGAAGCATTGAAATAGGAAAAAGCATGTTGATTTGACTTTTTAAATTAATCCTTTGTACCTAACTTGCCTTATCTGTTGAATTATGATTAGTTGGAAATATTTCTTTTCTAAAAGTGTGCTGCCAATTTTCAAAAATAACAATTTGAATTATTTACAAAATACCGCTTCATCTTTTTATAAATATATAAAACATTTAAGTCTCATACCTTAAATAATTTTATATATCCATTAAAACACCTAGAAAAATTCTATAAAAATCCCAAAAAATCATTTTTAACATATTTTCTAACATATATAAATTCCAGACCCTAAGCCAATATAATTTGGTTGCAATTAATTTTTAATCCAAAATAGCATTTTCTTCACTGGAAACTTCATATAAATCCACACTAATTCGGAAAATTACAAAAATTGAAACCCTTTTCTAAGTTATTGTTTCTAATCTAAATTTAAATTCACAAGGCCATTGGATGTCATATAATAGGGTTTTCGTATCAAAACATATCACAGAATTAATGTGAATTAGCATAAATCATCAACAACATATTGATATACAATTTTATCATCCAAAACATGGCAAAACATTTGCAAATAATTCGGATTTCATGCTGAAAACCAAAAAATATTATAAACTTGAGATGTAGTCATTATACACCTTAGTTTTTTGATTAAAGATGTGGGGTTTGTTGATTCTCCCCCTTGAAATCCTAGCATTTATCTCCTCTTGAGCTTGCTAATGGTTGCTGGCCTTAGCTTGTATCTTTGATTTGTGAATATGAATTGAACATGAGTGTTGAGGGGTTTAAGGTTTAGGGTATAAGGATGTGCCTTGTTCCTATTTTGCTCTTGTATATTTTCAAACCTTTTCTTTTCTTTTCATTCTTTAGTTTGCTTGTTTAACATGGCACGACCACCCCGTATTTAATCACAAATCTCAATCCATTAATCATCTTACATTATTTTATTTTATTTAACTAATTAAACATCCTAAATAATGTTACTAAAAATATGGATGTTATAGCCAGTAATAGAGATGAAGAGGAGGCTCGAAATCCAAAAAGAAAGTGAGGAGATACCAAGGAGAAAATGTCGATCTGGATACCTATTTCTATTTTACCTTTTCTCCTTCTTTTTAATTCAAATCCAACCCCTCCTTAACCATCATTACGGCCAGCCTACTCTTGCACATTTAGTAGAAAATTCAAGCCCCGTTATGTGCCTCTAAATCATTTCAAGCCCGACCAGTATTCATAGCATTTAAATCTAATTTAAACGTGCAAGGATATCGTATATCAATAAGTATATTTATAACTATTATACATACACCATTTAATATTTTTCAACCCATCACGTTAAATTTTATAATTAAAAATTCATAAATATTATTAATTTAATTAATTTATTACAATTATAGTTTTCATTTTATAGAAAATATTCGTAATAATCATATGGAAACTATATCTATTTTTCAATCAGCATGGAAAAACAGTTATTATTTCATAAATAATGTTCAATATGTTTTACGAAAATAATTTTGTAACTTGATGCAACTAATAAGTGTTATATGACATGCTACCACTGTTTTTTCCATTACCTTAATAGCGTACGAAATATAAACCTCCATTCAACCACTTTATATATGTTATTTATTCTATCTACTATAACCAGTTTATAGTCGAGAGTTTTCTGATCAAATATTTTGAACTCAAAGAAATAAATCTTTTAGAAAATAATTTTCCATACGAAAATACATTTTGAAATAGAAATCATATTTCTCATTCTAATGTTAAGTATCTATTATGATTTTAAGATTCTCGTTTCTTATGTCTCTTCATGAAGCAGAAGTGACCATTCACACTCTTCATCCTAACTGTATCTTAAGTTACATCTACTCTCGAACATTCACTATCCTTTTCAAATAGTCGAACCATTCAAAAGGAAATCCTTATTACAAGATCATAAATAACTCTTTACAAAAGTGAATGTGATCATCCTTAACGTTTAAGGACATCAAATAAATTGCACTTTACTTAATTTGAAAAAACTAATATTTCAGCGATTGAATTCTTAGATCCATCTTGTAACTCTTAGTCTAATGTCACATCCTTACCGTTTAAGGATCTTGTAACAAGATCCTTATTGTATAAACGATCTCATACCATGGTTTATTTATTTCGAATGAACTAATTTCATGAAGGTTTCATACATTATGAGTTGTGACCATTCACCATATAACATTTATATATGATTGAAAATGGATCAAATATTCATATCATTTTACCGCATTTAGAGTTCGAAGCTCATTAAAGACAATACACATAATTAGCCAAGTTACAAACATATTTAGTAGTTGTATAGTTAGACGTTTGCATGGGTCAACATGCAAAAAATTATTGGTAAGTTTATTGTACATTTCTATTTGTCAATCTTAATTCATTTCATTAGTGTATTTTAATTGATAAATATTTGATGAATTATATTAAATGCACAAATTTATCAAAGTAGATTATTTTAGTTATACATAGCATATGTTCTTAGAATAAATGTAAACTTAAACATTACATTTCATTTTACTAACAAGCTTCCACTAGTCTTTTATGTTTCTCAAAACCCTGAGGCAAAACACATAAATCTTTAGACTTCCCTAGCGAGTGTTAGGATTCATTTTCTTTGATTTCTGACCTTGATTTAATAAATCATAGGTCCAAAAATAATGGATAACACATTATCAGTTGTATGATATACATATCCTAACCTTGTGGTCTTTGTCCGGATCTCATTGCAACCTTTAGTTTGCTCAAAAAATTGAAAGAAATTATTCACTCGTACCTACCAATTTGCGACAGTCTAAATATAGCGTATTTACATTGAGTTTGCCCAATAAATGCATATATAGTTATCTTACCTCGTCTAGTCTATATACTAATAATACTACACATAACATCCCGATCTTAAGTTTGCTCAATAACTAAAGAGTATGCAAATAATTTATTAGTATATAAATGGCAGATGACAACATTTATACTAAAGATTCA
The DNA here is from genome assembly GCA_030765085.1 of Allium cepa. Lineage (NCBI taxonomy): Eukaryota > Viridiplantae > Streptophyta > Magnoliopsida > Asparagales > Amaryllidaceae > Allium > Allium cepa. The sequence goes on along the minus strand of CM060939.1, from coordinate 756,725,124 downwards.
TAATCTTTAATATATTTAATTGAGCAACATCGACTTAGGGAGTAATGTATTTGTTATGAAATACCATCGTGATTTAAGTATCGGCCATATTAGAAATCATGATATACATACTGCACATATGTATCTATCCCTTAATTCTATTAAGGGTTTCTTGTCATTGCACCTTCAATTATACATACGTATTACATAATTTTAATCATTATATAACTTTTATAATTTAATCAACTTATATAATAATCTTATGTATAACGTTACATTATTATTAATTAAATCTTATTTAATCAATTAACATTTTAATCAATTTTTTATTATTCAATTAAATATTTTATATTGAATATGTATGCTATTACATTTATAGTAACACATATATAATTATATATATATATATGTATGTATGTGTGTGTGTGTGTATTTTATTATTTATTAATCAACTTTTAATTAGTACTTTTAATAAACAATTTTAATTCATTTATTGATTTTGAAAATTCTTATATACATACATACATAGATATACATACATATATATATATATATATATATATATTACTTTAACATTTTAAGATAATGTTACGTATATTTATATATGTTATTTAATCTAATTAATTAACTTTTAATTAGTTATTCATTTAATTAATCTAATTAATTATTAATAATTTTCGAAATAATTATGTTTTAAAGCAGTTTAAAAACTATTTTATAACGTTTATAAAATTATTACTTGCTTTAAATTTAACCTTTTAAATTAAAATATTCTTTTTTATTTTAAATTTAATGTTTTAGATTAAATTTTTATTTTTATTTAAAAGCAGATTTTGAGAATTGGCACAAGATCTAAATCAATTTGAGCCTTCATATTGGGGATAACCTTTGAGCTTACCTAATCCTTTCGAGCCAAGCCAATAGACATGTAGGGCAAAGTACTCGAATGCCTAAACCCAACCTTAGACACTACTTTTTTAGACACCTTACTGTACGTGCAGACTTTAATAAGTTAGTCATAATACTGCTAATTTAGACGGTATAGGCTATTGGGTTCAGATACTATTGTTGGATCTAAGCCAGCATACAGCGGGTTAAATGAGTAAATTGCAAAAAAAAAGAAAAATTGGATTTTATTGGGCCTATGAAGATTGATGACCTGGAATTTTGGGCAATATCAATAATCTGTATTAAAAATTAAATTAATTTGATAATCTTTTTTAATAAGATTTGAATTGATTTAATAATCTTCCTTTAATAAATATTTAAATGAAGAATTTTATCTTTTAAAAGCTAATAAAATGTTTCCTATTTATAATGTATATATAAATGTATATATTGTAAATGGATAAGCTTTGGCTTGAAATTTAATAAATAAATAAAATCTTGTTTTTAAATTCTAATATATATATATATATATATATATTTCATAATTTGGAAATTATGATTTAATTTAATATATAACTTTTCAAAGCTATTTAATAAATAACTATATGGTTTTAAATACTTAAGGTAAATGATTAATTGTTTAAATTATATTTTAGCTTAAGTTTAAATTTAAATTAATTAACAAAAAGATTTGTTTTATTTTCTTTCTTAAATATTACTTGATAAGTATGATTTGAAATTTTATATAGAAGTTTAAAATACAATTTGCAAATAATACATTAATTCATTTAAGTAATATAAGTCATTTATATATAACAAGATAATTTCTTTTATAAATTACTTAAAATTGAATAAAAGTGTTATTTCCAAATAATAATTATAATGTATTATTTTTATAAATATATATGGATTTTAATATAAATAAAATTTGTTATTTTCAAAATTTAATGTGTAGTTATATATGCATATATGTAACTTGAATTTTAAAATTGGATTTTAAAATATTTAATTTGAATTTGAATTTGGAATTTATTTTGAAATTCAAAGGAATAAATACTTAAAATTATTTTGGATTTTAAAGAGATAGGTATAATCTTTTATTTGTATATATATATAAAAAAAATTTATTTTATTTTTCTAAAAAGTAATTTATAAATATATAGATAAGTATTTAATAAATAAGAAGAAAAGGGCTTTTATTTACTTTTAAATAAATAAAAATAAGTAAAATTACTTAATGGACAAGTGTAATTATACTAAGGCCTCATAATAACATGTGTTAAGCAAATGTAAATAGATTAGAGTCATATTTGTCTTAATTTTCCTTTTTTTTTAAAAAAAAAATCATCTTAACTTATAAAACATATTTTTCCTCTTCATTTCTTTTCTAAATCTTCATTTTCAAAAGTTAAGATAAAAACTTCAGCTAAATCAATATTCAAAACAAAATTGGTAACTAAACTCCTCAAACAAGAAATCATGTTAAAATTCAAAATTAGTAATCATCCATTTCAAACAGAAATCAAAACCTAAAAACCATGTACAATTTTTCAGCACAAAATCTGTAACTCAAATGTTCTTCAAACCAGAAACCTTTTCCAAATCAATAACCTGTAGTTTCATTTTCAAGATCAAAATCATAAACTTATTCAAATCAATAGCCTGTATATCATCTTCAAATCAAACATTAAAGCCAGCACTTTCTTCAACCCGAGTTATCAAAAACAAACCTGTAGATTATCAACAGCAAAATCAAAGCATGAGCATTTTTTTTTCAATCTGGAGGCATGCATGCAATTTTTAAATCAAGCATTTTATTCAAGCATATTCTAGTTTAAAAGTTTTCAAAGGCTAAGGCATTTCAATTTCAAGCCGTTTCAAAATTTGGTGCTCTACTCTACCTTCTTTAATTCGGTTTTCTTCGAACCCGAAACGAATTTGTATGGATTGAATGCTTTCAGAACATCGTCAGGCGGACGATGAGCATTCTAAGAGATGTGTTCTCTAAAGGTAATCATAGCCTCTAGCCTCATCAATCAGGAATGGCTAAAACATGGGAGGTGCAGCAAGGCTAAGTGGGTCATGCCCAAGTAGGACGAGATTTTCCTCTGTCTAGAGGTCCCTTTTTATTCGGCTGTGTGGGTAGTTGGTCGCGACAACTGCTGGGGTTGTCTTGTTCGAGACTGTCCAGTATGGGATGGTTCCGACCTTATGTTGCAGGGGATTTAGGATGGATCCTCGGTACGATGATCTAGACCCCGTACTGTGACGGGCGGTACCCCAGTAGCCCTGCCATTGATGAAAACCCATTCTTCCTACGCGCCCTTACGGTTTTGATTGTATTACCCACTTTTATGGCTAGTAGCTAGAATTTAATCATGTAACAATTTTAGCTATTTCTTATTTATTTGAAAACCCTAGACCTATTATAACATCATCGGATTTCCTATCAAATGTTTTGGTTAGCGTAAGTTAAAAACTTACCCATGTTTATGTGTGGGGAATCTTGCGTGATACCTTTTCTTTCAAAGGTTTTTCAAAGTTAAGAAATTTTAACCTGTTACTCACACCAGACCCATGTCTGACCCGGAGTTTATTCTGTTCTTCTTAAACTCTTAGGTACTCAAATTTTTACGAGTAGCCAAGGTATTCCGGTTAGCTTTGATGAATTATGGAGGAGCAATGGAGCATGAGGCTTTAGTGTTGTAGACATTTATAGTGTTCCGCTATGATTGGTATTTCTGTATTGTATTGAGTTGTAATAACTAGACAGGTGTTTATAACTGTCTAGTATGTGTTGTATAAGCTGTGTAACTCTGATATATGTTATATACTATGTAATACCTTATGTGATTAATATAATTTATTCGTTCCACTGTTGAGATTCTGATGTTGTTTCTTTCTTTCTTCTCTATCTTTTCTCTTTTCTATCCCTTTCTTTCTTATTCATGATGCGTCATTCTGGGCAAAAGAAGACGGGTTGTGACAGTTGGTATCAGAGCGCTAGGTTGAATGAATATCTAGGCTTTGGAGTGATTTCCTTCCTGAGAGTGCATATTTGTAATATATATATATATATATATATATTTCTACCTATTTGTCGGATTACCTGTTCGGGTTTTCCAATATGAGTCCTAAAGATAGAGGGGTAGTGGTGTGTGTAGCACAACTACCAACGGAAGGAGTCTAAGTGATTGAGGATGGAAGTGTATCTGTCGAGATTGTAGGCCTAATACCGTCTTGAGTGAGTTTTGCCATGGTGTAAGGATTTCATCGATCTCTGAAGGAAGTCTTTGAGGTTCGGAGTCCATCTACGAGATGCAAGTGTGGATGAGCAGAATTTGGATCTGTCGGTGGGGCAGAAGCGAGTGATGGTATCTTAGCAACCTCAGGAAATAGTAGCTGTGTGATGAGATGCAGTGAATATGGATGTCTTCGATGATGATTTCTTTTGGAGCAAGTTTAAGGAAGTGTGTCTGCTTCGTTGTTGTGGCTGAGTTCAGCAAGGTGTTTTTGTTTGGCTTTGAGGCCCAAGTTTTTCGAGTAGCTTCTGTTTAAGGAAGTCTTTGGAATCTATGGCAGGGTTGTAGCTCGGGGTGTTCTATGTGTCGGCAGGAGTTCTTTTGGCTTAGAGCTTTCTGGAGGTAAAATTCAGAAGTAGCTGAGTGGATGCATTTCCCGATGGATTGGATAGATAAGCATAAGCTGTTCTGATTGGTAAAGAGAGAACAGTTTTCTTTGGAATTAGGTTGGAAGGATCACAAAAGTGACTTGCGATAGTTTGAGTGTTCTCTTAAGTGATCAGAGATTTTTTTGGATGTCTTCCGGAAAGTCAAAGGTTTGCCTTTGCATCTGGAGATTTAGTTTTGTATCGACTGGGATTCCAAGAGTGGTACCAGTGGTTCAGATTAGCAGAAGGATGGTTCCTAGAGAGGGTTTGGGTGAAGCAGCTCGGGATTTGGTGGAATTTCTGAGTTTTCTCTTTGTGGATCTGATGAACCATATTTTTGGGATGTGTTGTCTAGTTTGTGCACGTGTTCATCATCAGCATTTTCATCTGCTCCAGATCAGAGTTGTGCAGCGGAAGCAGTTTGGGAGTGCATCTGTTTTGTCTTTTATGGATTGGAGAAGTAAGATCGGTCTTCTGTGTTTGTGGAGTAGAGTCATGTTCTTGATCTTGGTTGATCGTGAGAGCATCATTTTGATGGGTTGTTTTTGGTCCCGTTTGTATCTAGATGCATCAGCGAAGGTTGAGATGATCAGGAAGGATGTAGGCGACCCAGGATCGTCCGAGGAGTTTTGAGGGTAAGAGACAGAGGAATTTGGATTCTGGAGTCGGAGATTGATTTTGGATAAGATTTCTCCGATCCAAGGAGCTATAAGATTTGGTAAGACTGGGAAGCTAGCTCCGAGGTGTATTGGATCTTTTCTGTATTCTTATGAGGATAGGTGCTTTGGCTTTCAGGAGTTGAATTGCCATTTTGAATAGTTGGGATTCAATGTGTTTCATGTATCTCTGAGGGAGTACGTGTATGATCTATCTCTGGTTGTGGAATCAGCAGTTCAGGAGGATTTGGTAGTTGGGTCAGACTTGTCTATGGTCTGATACCCTGTAGATCTAGATGAGTAGAAGCTCTATAGCTTTTTTCGTATAGATTGTTTGGATTATCCCAGTATTTTTACCTGGGAAACTCTAAGAAGTACTAACCAGAATTTTGTCTGGATAGTTAGATTGTTTGAATGAGTAATTTGGTTGTTGTGGTTGTTAGCATATGGTTGATAATATATGCTTGTGGTTTAAAATTAAAATCTTAATGAGATTATTAAATTACCTTTTCTTTTAAATTTCGGGGACGAAATTCTTTTAAGGGGGGAGGAATGTGATGACCCAGTATTTTGGGCAATATCAATTTAATAATCTGTATTAAAAATTAAATTAAATTAATTTGATAATCTTTGTTAATAAGATTTGAATTGATTTGATAATCTTCCTTTAATAAATATTTAATTGAAAAATTTTATCTTTTAATAGCTAATAAAATGTTTCCTGTTTATAATGTATGTGTGTATATATGTATATGTTGTAAATGGATAAGCTTTGGTTTGAAATTTAATAAATAAATAAAATATTTTTTTTAAATTTTAATTTATATATATATATATATTCTTATATATATATATATATATATATATATATATATATTTCATAATTTGGAAATTATGATTTAATTTAATATATAACTTTTCAAAGCTATTTAATAAATAACTATATGGTTTTAAATACTTAAGGTAAATGATTATTTATTTAAATATCTTTTAGCTTAAGTTTAAATTTAAATTAATTAACAAAAAGATTTGTTTTATTTTCTTTCTTAAATATTACTTGATAAGTATGATTTGAAATTTTATATAGAAGTTTAAAATACAATTTCCAAATGATACATTAATTCATTTAAGTAATATAAGTAATTTATATACGACAAGATAATTTCTGTTATAAATTATTTAAAATTAAATAAAAGTGTTATTTCCAAATAATAATTATAATGTATTATTTTTATAAATATATATGGATTTTAATATAAATAGAATTTTTTATTTTCAAAATTTAATGTGTAGTTATATATCCATATATGTAACTTGAATTTTAAAATTGGATTTTAAATTTTTTAATTTGAATTTGGAATTTATTTCGATATTCAATGGAATAGATACTTAAAAATATTTTTGATTTTAAAGAGATGGGTATAAGCTTTTATTTGTATATATATAATTTGTTTTATTTTATTTTTCTAAAAAGTAATTTACAGATATATAGAAAAATATCTAATAAATAAGAAGAAAAGGGATTTTATTTACTTTTAAATAAATAAAAATAAGTAAAATTACTTAACGGACAAGTGTAATTATACTAAGGCCTCATAATAACATGTGTTAAGTAAATGTAAATAGATTAGACAAGTGTCATTTTTTTTTTAATTTTTCTTTTATTAAAAAAAATCATCTTAACTTATCAAACATATTTTTCCTCCTTCTCATTTCTTTTCTAAATCTTCATTTTCAAAAGTTAAGATAAAAACTTCAGTTGAATCAATATTCAAAACAAAATCAGTAACTAAACTCTCAAACAAGAAATCATGTTCAAATTCAAAATTAGTAATCATCCATTTCAAACAGAAATCAAAACCCAAAAACGCTGTACAATCTTTCAACACACAATCTGTAACTCAAATGTTCCTCAAACCAGAAACCTTTTCCAAATCAATAACATGCAGTTTCATTTTCAAGATCAAAACCATAAACTTATTCAAATCAATAGCATGTATGTCATCTTCAAATCAAACATTAAAGGCAGCACTTTTTTCAACCTGAGTTATCAAAAGCAAACCTGTAGATTATCAACAGCAAAATCAAAGCTTGAGCATTTTTTTCAATCTGGAGGCATGCATGCAGTTTTTAAATCAAGCATTTTATTCAAACATATTCCAGTTTAAAAGTTTTTAAAGGCTAAGGCATTTCAGTTTCAAGCTGTTTCAAAATTTGGTGCTCTGTTCTACTTCTTTAATCAGGTGAGTGACATCACAATTTAAATTGTTTAAGTATATAATTATGTTGCATGTTCATCTCTGAAAATAGTATGTTTGTGAATATATTTTTAAGTATAGCTCTGTGTGTGTGTATATGGATATGTTGGTGTGCATGCTTTGTATCAAGATTCTTTTCTCTGATTCTAGTTCCAGGCTTAAATTCAAATCAAAATTCATTTGCTCTTGATCCAATCTTTGTTAAGACTTAAGTCTTGAACAAAGTATGTTTGTTGTATCATACTTTTAAGTTTAAAAACTTATTTAAGTTAAAAACATTTTTTACTGCCTCTGGTAATAATAAAACAATAGTGCAAACTTAAATAAGTTAAAAGTCAATTATCATGAGTCATGAATTCAAGGATATGAATCAAATACTTTAACTAAAATTTGATTTTTAAAACTAGAATCACAATTTTTAGTAGAGGGATTTAAGTGCATTTCTGGTTTAACCAGAAATTTGAATTTGAGGGAATTTTGATGATCTCGTTAGTCTGGGAGGTCGTGATTTTTTCTGGAGGAAGAAGAGTTGTCAATGACTAGGAGAAAAATGGTAGAAGTGATGGCAGATCACGGTGGTGGCGGCGGCGACCGATTTAAGCTTTTAAACCTAGTTTTGGCTGACTTAAGAGTTTGTGATCATCACGATCTCTCTGGTTGATCGAGTTAGCGGGACTTGGGGAGTCGGTCGTTTGGACATTGACGAAGGCTTGGCTGGAGGTGCTGATGCTCCGGTGGTCGGAGAGATGAGGTTGAGGGGTTTTCTTTCAGGGTGGTATGTTTTCCAGGTTCGAGCAGTAATACTCGAATTTGATTTCGAGTTGATAATGGAGTTATGAGGGTTATAGTTTGATCTGGGAATGATCGTCGACATGTGGGGATTGTCTTGGATGGTCGAAGGTGGTGGAACTTCCGATGCATATGCACGGTGAATTATTTGTGCCTGGTGAAGTTTGGTTTGAAGCAGGGGATTTGTGCTCGAGTTACTCTCGAGTAATTTGAGTATTTGCTCGAAGTGATGAATAGTTTGGCTCGAAGCATTTTTAGGTTTTCTCGGGTCAGTTGATAGTTACAGGTTTTAAAACCTGCTTGCTTTTAAATTTTAAAATTTGATTTTAAAATTTGAAAGCATAGGTTTAGACAAAGTTTTAAAAACAAATTTGAAGTATGGATTCAAAACAGAGTTTGCACCCTAGTTTTAAAATTTAAATTAAGTTTTGTAAATTAAATTGTTTCAACAATTTAAATTGTTCAAAGTGTATTCTATATGGTAAGAATTTAAAAGTAAATTTGGTTTGAATTCTTCAAGTTTCTTTTATAAGATGAGTATGTTTTTAACATATGATTTTAAAAGTTGTAAATGGTTTTTATACCTTGTTAAAGTCAAAATTGTTTTTATTTTAAATTTTATATTTGAAATGAAAATTTAAAGTAAAATGTTTTCAAATCTGTTTGTGAATGATAATAAAATCATTTATAAGAGAAATGTTTTCATTTTAAAGTTAATAAGGATTTAATGATTTGTGATTCATAAAATTATTAAGGTAAATTAGTATGGATAATTAATTAATTAATTTATTAAATGGTTAGGTATTGGAATCAATTAATTAAGTTTGAAGTTAATTAATTAGATTAATTAATTTGAAAATAATATCATTAATTAGATAAGTTAAGATTTTTAATTACTGATTAGAAATTAATTTATCAAGTAATTAAGATTAATTAAGTTAAACACTTAATTAATTAAATAATTAGTGATTAATTAATTGGTTATTAAAGATAAATAAATTTGTGATTAATAATAATAATTAATTTAAGTTAATTACTCAAGAAAAGTAATTAAAGAATTGTTAATGGTTAATGAAGGTCATTAACTTGAGATTATTTAATAATTAATTAATGTGATTGATTTTAATAATTAATTAGATTAATTAATTAAAGATAATCGATTGTGAAATTGTTTTAAGTGTAATTACTTAATGAATGTAATTAAAGGAATTAATTACTCAATGTAATTAATTAAAGTAATGTGATTAGTTTAAGTTAATTAATTAAGTTTAATTAATTTAAGATAATCACTAGATGATTGGTTAAGCATAATTACTTAATGTAATTAATGAAGTGTAATTACTTAGTGAAGTAAGTAGTAATGATAATTATAGGATGTAATTAATTAAAGATTGAAAGTAATTTGAGTTTAATTACTTTATGTAATTAATCAAAGGATTAATTAAAGATAACTAATTATGGAGTAATTAATTTATTTAATGAAGTAATTAAGGGTAGTTAATTACTGAATGAGATTAATCAAGGGTGATTAATAGATGTGGTTTAATTAAAGATTAAATGTAATTAATTTAATAGGATAATTAATTAAAGGTAATTAGGGATCATTAATTAATATAATTAATGATGTAATTAAGGGCTGATTAATTAAGATTAATTAATCAATAATAAGTGATAAAAGTGTAATTAATTAATGTAATTAATTAAGGGTTAATGTAATTAATTATAGTTAATTAATTAATGAAGTAACTAAAGGATTAATTAATGTATTTGGTTAAGAATAATTAATTTGAGAAATTAATTAAAGGATAATTACTTGAATGTAATTAAAGGATAATTAATCAAGGATGATTAATTAAGGTGGATAATTAAAGGATAATTAATTAACTGATTTGTAATTAATTAATGGTTATGTAAGCATGTTTTATAATGATGAAAATAATTAATTTAATTTACTTTAAATTAATTAAAGATGTAGTAATTAATTTAATTCATTTTAAATCCTTGCTTATGTATGGATGGATGATATTAATTGCCTTGACTGGTTTGAAATCTCAGATATGCGATAAGTAATGCTGTGTGATATGGATGCATTGGTTGAAGTTTGATGATAATATGAATTATCTATATATGATGATAATATGGATTATCCATTTGTGATGATAATGTGAATTATCTATTTGTGATGATAATGTAAATTATCTATCGTGATATGTGAATTATATATATGTATATATATGTATATAGATAATAGAATTGAATTGTTTTAACTTTAAAACAACTTGGACCTAAAAGATGGCATTTTGGATTTTGATGAGACCGAGATCGGATTTCCAGATTTGGATATCCAACAATCACATCGATCCAAATTAACGATAGGTCATGAATCTCAAGTGAAGATGAAGATTCAAAGTGCAAGGGTTATCATCGTTAACTCTGAGGGTGATTCCAAAATGAGTGTAACGAGATAATGCCTTCGGTTTTGTTCGAATCCGGAACAAACTTGTACGGATTGAATGCTTTCAGAGCATCGTGAGGTGGACGATGAGCATTCTAAGAGATGTGTTCTCTAAAGGTAATCGTAGCCTCTAGCCTCATCAACCGGGAATGGCTAAAACAGGGGAGGTGCAGCAAGGCTAAGTGGGTCATGCCCAAGTAGGACGAGATTTTCCCCTGTCTAGAGGTCCCTTTTTACTCGGCTGTGTGGGCAGTTGGTCGCGACAACTGTTGGGGTTGTCTTGTTCGAGATTGTCCAGTAAGGGATGGTTCCGGCCTTGTGTTGCAGGGGATTTAGGGTGGATCCTCGGTACGGTGATCTAGGCCTAGTACTGTGACGGGCGGTACCCCAGTAGCCCTGCCATTGATGGAAACTCATTCTTCCTAAATGGCCTTACGGTTTTGATTGTATTATCCACTTTTGTGGCTAGTAGCTGGAATTTAATCATGTAATGATTTCAGCTATTTCTTATTTATTTGAAAACCCTATACCTATTATAATATCACCAGATTTCCTATCAAATGTTTTGGTTAGCGTAAGGTAAAAACTTACCCATGTTTATGCGTGGGGAATCTTACGTGATACCTTTTCTTTCAAAGGTTTTTCAAAGTTAAGCAACTTTAACCTGTTACTCACACCAGATCCATGTCTGACCCGAAGTTTATTCTGTTTTTCATAAACTCTTGGGTACGCAAATTTTTACGAGTATCCATGGGATTCAGGTTAGCTTTGACGAATTGTGGAGGAGCAATGGAGCAGGAGGCTTCAGCATTGTAGATATTTATAGTGTTCCGGTATGATTGGTATCTCTGTATTATATTTAGTTGTAATAACTAGACAGGTGTTTATAACTGTCTAGTATGTGTTGTATAAGTTGTGTAACTCTGATATATGTTGTATACTATGTAATATCTTATGTGATTAATATAATTTATTCGTTCCACTGTTGAGATTCTGATGTTGTTTCTTTCTTTCTTCTCTATCTTTTCTCTTTTCTATCCCTTTCTTTCTTATTCATGGTGCGTCATTATGGGCTAAAGAAGACGGGTCATGAGATGAAGTCTAAATTTGATCTAAATAAATTAAATAAAATCATTATTTTATTTTATTTTGTAATTAAAGTTTAATTTTGGTAATATATTTATGTTATATATAGTACGATTGTTATCCAGCCTTTTCTCAAGGTAGTACACATGTGGATTTAACCCAACGGACTTCATGATCATTAAGGAAGAAAGTCCGGAAAGATGGTTACTAGGATTGGAGATCGATTAGATTTGAAACAATGGACTATAGTTGAATGGATTCAGATGGAAAACGTTCAAAAAATGGCTAAGTATGGAACTAGCACTCCCTTAGAAGAGGGATCGAATAGGAATATTCACTCTACAAAAAATGATCGAAATGGAGGTATCAGAGTAGAGGGATCGGATTAAACAGGATGCACACTACACAACTCAATAATGATCGCTCCATAACTCAACAACCACGACTCGGATTTAAGTGAAACTTTGGAAACAAGAAGAATGGACCCTAGGGAGTCAACCGTAGGGATCACACATCAAATAGAGCATGTTGGATGGATCGACCCTCTTACCTCCATTTAGGGATAAGCTATAATCAGCTTTCACGGCATATTGCAACAAAGATCGATTAATCACTCAACATCTACAGATTCAATTGATTTGAAACATAGAGTACAAGCATATTACAACATAAGGAACACCACATAGGGATCCCAGCCCCTAAATCCCCCAATATTGGGATTGACCCATATCCCTATTATTGGCTCTAATGGACCCCAAACATTTTGGGCAGGCTTGCCTTGGCTTCAGGGTTCTAAATTCGGGTTTTGAGGGAGATATTTTCACGTCTTCTCCTATTAATACAGTAGGCATGACATCAAAAACGAGATCTTCTTTTTGCTCCACTTCTATCATCTACCTAGGTTATACTTTGCCATTTTTAGTCTTGGATTTCATGGGTTTGTAACTATAATTAGCAGTAAAAATGGATAAAAGGAAAATCTTTGGAGTGGAAGTAGGCTAGAGTTAGCCGAACAACTATAAATCTGTGTCTCTCTTTACTTGCTTTCTGTTTTAATTTTGCTCTTCATTTATTTCTCTTCATATTTCTATAATTGGATTGGATATTGATGCTTTCACATACAACTAGATGTTGGTAGCTATTTTTATGCCAACATTTTGGTGCTTTTACTAAGAAAGCTAGCCCTCGTGGATTTGGAGTTCAAATTTGGAATTAACTAGATAACTTAAATTTGGAGCAATGGTTGAACAATCAACAAGGAGAACGCTATCGGAAAGGAACCATCATGGAGGGAGTCCAGAGGCTTCCTCAAGAGCTGGAGCTAATCAAGCATATATCTACAACACTAGGGATGAAATAGAAACAATGATGGACTATACATAGAAAAGGATGCTGAAAAGACAGGAGGATATGATGCAGAATTTACTCCAACAAATTGGACAGTAGAACCAAGGTAATAGAGTAGCAGGAGCCAGTGATAATTTAGATCAAGGAGTTGAAGCAGTAAGAATCGATGGAAATAGAAACCAGGAACATGGAGATAGAGCTATTAGAAAAATGAATGGAACAAAGCAGCCGGGGCCAGTCTCCAGCCATCTTAGAGGGATCAGCCTGAATCCCCAAAGGCTTGGGGCATGCCCCCGTGTCTAGTTGATCATGCTACTAGAGGACATGCAGTCGATCTCATGGATCTTGGTGCAAATCAAAATTTGGATGCACGTCTGGAGAAATACGTTCCAGAATACCCTTATGGACTCGAGGGGTAGTTTGGAAATGATGATAGGAGACTAGAGTTGACAGGTTTGTAGAGATGATCAGAAGAGTTATGCATGGAGGACCGGTGAACAGGGATTTGGAGGATGCAAATAGAAGTTCATTCACTCCTAACATTAGGAATGCTAGGAATCCATCAGAGTTTAAACTACCAACACTGGAAGTATATGATGGAAAGTTGAACCCAACTATACATACGATGAGATATATACGACACGTGGAAATATTGGGGGCATTAGAGAAAGCCATGGCGTGATGCTTTCCCCTGTTTCTAACGAATATGGTTGCACCGTGTTTCAGGCAGTTGGAGAGTGGTTCTATTGGCACATGGATGGAATTGGACGAAAATTTATGAAGTGGTTTAGGATTCACATTTTGAGACCCAATGATGTGATGAGTCTGGCAACACTGAAACAGAAGACCGAAGAGTCTTAAAAGAGTTTTCTAACAAAGATTTAATTCTGCAGCGGCATCGGTGGATCGGCTAGACCCATCCACAATTTTCATGATAGCTGTATTAAGAATTACCGACGGCACGGATTTCAAGGAATCATTTGCATCAGATCCATCTATGGATCTCGAGGAGTTTTATCATGAAGCGGAAAGTTTCCTGCGGTAGGAAGATGCACGACCGACAAACCAGAGGTGAACGTTGTGGAAAGAAGAGGATCATTAGGAGGTGTAAACAAGAATGATAAAGACAAAGGAAAACTAGATAATGGATATGATGGGATGAAAAGGCGATTAAAAGAGTGCGAACTAAAGTTCTCCTCCTACTCAGATTTAATGAAAAGCCTAAAACAGTTTTATCTGGATACTAGTGGGCGACTCCCCCTTCGGAAAACAGCAAGGAGGGATCCCATGGAGCAGGATCGTATTTCTGGAAAGTACCGTCTGTTCCACGAATTGAACTGGCACACCAGGAATGAATGCAGGCATTTAAAGGACACGATTAAGGAGCACGTCAGGAACGGTAGACTGCCATAGTATGTGAGGAATCAGGCAACGGTGGTGCAACAGGAGCAGCCGTCGTCTGCATTAAATAGAAACAAGAATGACCCTGGATCTGGATCATGGGTCATCATCGACTAAGGGACTGACCTAATTGGTTTTGAGAAAACCGATTAGAGAAGTTGGAATTAGATTCCATAATTGACCCCAACTGCAAGTGGAAGATTGAAGAGTTAGGGGTATACCTTAGGGGCATTATGTAATTTGTTACATATATCTAACTCGTTGACCAATCTTGTTCGAAATAAATGGTATTTTCTTCCTATTATATACTTGATATAATATGATTATATTAATTAGTTAACTTAATTAAATGTGTAATTAATAGAAAAATCCATAAATGTTATACTTATGATAGTGGTTACAAAGTGATGTAACCACGAGTAATTTATCACAAGGAAACAAATATTCCATTTTAAATGTTTCTTGTCAAGATGCTTCGAGACTGGATATCCATGTATCCATCGAGATTGGAGTATGTAACGCTCTCCAAATGTTGGGCAGTGTATTACTCATGACCGCCAGGGCCACCTAGGGGTTACATACTAATAGTTATTGGATAACTATGGAATGACTAACTCGATAGTTTTCTGTTAGTTAATATAACTAAGGTCAAACAGAAAATATCGATGTGACTGATTTACATGGTTCTCTCGACTAGGCTTTGGAAAGGTCTAGGAGTGGCTAAAAGATAGGGAATTGGCTTGGAGATAATGGGTTGACATCAAGTGAGAATGGGTAAAAAAAGTTTTCCTTATTTCTCTCAAATACAACCCTATATATACATATATACATGTATGTATATATGTATGTATTTATCTCTAAAATAACGACTAACCTTTTTTGGCCGCCATTACTTTCTATATTACTATTAAAGCATAGCTCTCAATCCACTCCAAAATTCTCAAATATATTTCAAACTAAATTAATACTATTCGATAGTTAGAGGTTGGTGCTTTCAGACTTGCAATCTGACGAATCAAGAACGGTAAAAGAAAGGGAAGTCATTGCTTCAACGTGGATTCAAAGGCATACAATAATATATTATTTTATATTAAATAATTATTGCCAAAATCAATGTACTTGTTTTTAAAAATAATATTTCAACTTTGAAAAATCTCCATATTTTTTCTAAGCTCTAATTTATGAACCTAGATTTTCGAAAATTGTAAAATTTGAACTTTTATCAATAGATTGTTTTATGTTAATTATTTATGGATGAAAACATTATTTTATTCATAATATATACGAATTAAAATACTAAAATTATTATGTTTGCAAAAATAAGTTAATTTTGAATTATAAATAATTATTAATAATTGTTCTCTCTCTCTTTCTATGTGTATATTTATCTATATATAAATGTTTAATGTTTATATATTATATATAATATATTTATACATACAAATGTGTGTGTGTGTATTTTGTTACATATATACATGCACATGTTTGGATAACATATATGACATACAAATTAAGCTAATATATCTGTTGCGATGTAAATCCTAACATCTACATATGGGCATATTATACCTTTCATAGATTATTATGTTACACATGCACTCACAAATATATGTATATGATACATTTATGTATATACTAAATCAAATAAAATTAATTTCATATCTTAATATATTTGAATTTAAATAAAATAAATGATTTTATTTAAATGAAATTTAGAAATGTTCTAATTCAGTTAGACTTCATAGTCCCAATAAAGTTTCAATAGGATAAAATTTTAGAAATTCACCCATAACTTTCGCTGCAGGTTGGTCCAGTTCCAACAACTAGTCTAGGAGGGAAGTTGTAGTCATATGTGGATTTGGCGGCATGGGTCCGCACTTGTGAGAGGGTTTTTGGATTTTTGTGTCTTGCCAATGAGTGGGGAGATTGTTTGCTACATGGCATTTATAGGGAGAGGCCCTGAATTGGTGGGATGTAGTGGTGGCAAAGACTGAGGGAAAGATGGTTTGGGGAGAGTCTAGGAGATGTTTTGAGATGAATTTTCTTTCCAGAGTAGAGGTGGAAGTACAACTGGAGAGGTTCATACACTTTCGGAAGGGAGAGATGTCAGTAAAGGAGTGTGTGAGCCAATTTAATTAGTTGGCTAGGTTTAGGATGGAGTTGATAAATACCCCTCACAAGAAAGCTTTGAAGTTTGCAGAAGGGCTGAATCAGCCTCTTCAAGATTTGGCTCTAAGTCATATCCTCGTAGATGCGACTTATGAGGGTTTGGTGGATATGGCTTTACTGAATACCATCTCCATAGAGGAAATAAAAGAAGAACCCTTTGAAGGGAAGATGCCATAGCAGAATCAGTAAAAGGGCAGATGAGGACCTATGCGGAAGATTGAGAAGTGGGAGATGTAGTGTATGAGATATGGAAAGAGGGGGCACTTTGTTAAGGAGTACGAGATAGACATCTCGAAGATCAAGTGTTACAACTGCAACCGATTGAGGCACATGAGGAGGGAGTGTCCATCACCATAGAAGACCTCTACCAAGGTAGTGACAGAGTTAAGGGTATTCCATATGGACAATTATGTAATTTGTTACATATATCCAACTCGACAATTAGTCTTGTTCGAAATAAAAGGTGTTTTGTTTCTATTATATACTTGATATAATGTGTTAAATTAATTAATTAATTTAATTAAAGGTTTATTTAATGAGAAATCCATAAATGGTATGTTTTGTGATTGTAGTCACAAAGTGTTGTAACCATGAATAATGTATCATAATAAAAACAAATATACCATTTTAAAAGTTTCTAGTCAAAATGAATCGAGACTAGATATCGATGTATCTGTTGAGACTAGAGTATGCAATACTCTCCAAATGTTGGACAGTGTATTATTTGTAACTGTTAGGGCACATAGGTGTTACGTACTGATGGTTATTGGATAACTACGGGATGATTCACTCGATGGTTTTCTGTTGGACAATATAAGTAAGGTCAAATAGAAAATATTGATGTGACTGATTTACATAGTTCTCTCGACTTGAGAATACTATAGATCTTTAATATGAAAGTTCTGCTTTGATTATAGTAAAATCATGGTATGATGTCCATCGAATGACTATAGTTAGGTCGAATGGAAGTATTGGAAGTGAAGCATTATTCAAGAGAGGGTTCATCTCCTTGGTTATATAGGGTTAGTATTATGGTGAACTCAGTCAACTCAAAGTCAAAGTCTTTGACCATAGCAGTTTGGTTAATTATTATTATTATTATTATTGAACCAAGGACTCTATGTTTGGACTATAGGGTTGAATATGATATTATAATTTTAAACAATGTCAAATCACATACACTACATCAAAACTAGGGATTCGTAGCGTTGAGAGAACGTTATTACAACCTACCATAGCGTTTCAAAGAACGCCCTAGAACGACAAGCTATGGTAGGCCATTGGCATTATATAGCAGGGAGGAAAAAGCTATAATAAACAATAGCATTTATAAACGATCATAGCGTTTGTAGCCTACCATAGCATTTATATTCTGTTATTAAAAAACACGCTATAGGAAATATTATCCTGCAATTGATTTCTATAGCGTTTTCTGGGAATATTTTATAGCATTTCAGCATACTATATTATAGCGTTAAGATGATATTTCAATAGCGTTTCTTATCATGCTTGTATAGCGTTGATGATTTTCTATTATAGCACTGTTGATGCATAAATCTTACATCACATACAGTTTCAATAGCGTTTTGTTAATCAATAGCGCTGATGTAACGCAATTCCTTGTAATATTAATTTATAGCACTTACCTGTTTCAGTTTCATCTTTTTATTATATTATATTATTATATACATACATACAGATATATATATACACACACACATGCATATATATAGTTTCACAATAATTTTGATCTCTACATTGCATATTTTGATCATTGAACAGTGAAACCAAATCAATTAATTACACTTTGCTGGAGAGCCCACCGTGAGACTCGAGAACAATGAAACCACCGCGTAGAGAGTGCACAACCATTAAAATTAAGGCTAAACCACAATCAATAAAAGCATTCATTTCTTATAGTAACATCCCAATTTAGGTCATAATAAACAGTTTGCCTCAAACATTACATAATAACAACATTATCTAGCATAATGTACCGATACAAGTATGAAGAAAACATAAGCATATTACTTAGCCCAGGCATCCATCTTTCCCATCATTTTTGCAATCATAGGAGCTACCTTAGTATTTGCTTGATGTTTCTCTAAACTGTAGGATTACTCGTACCTGTGCAAATTCAACGAAGATATGAGACAGGAAGTTAAAAGGAGCATACCCTGATTTGTAGATAGTCTGCACAGAAAATATGAGACAGATAGTCTGCATAGAAAATATGATGCCAAATCCAAAAATCTCAAAAGAGAATGCAAAAGGATCCGGTTCAAGCAACCGAGAGGTTAAAATCCTTAATTGAAACCATTAGTATGCCCTATCAAGATGCAGCTCAGAATCGGATTGACCGATTGCTCAAAATGCAGGATAAGTGGGAGAAGCTGAACAGAAACTTCAAATTTTGAAAATTGAAATTCAAAATCTCAACACTCCATAAAATCTCTTTATGTCATTCCAGTTTGGTACGTTGCAATTTATTTAAAGTGTGCTTACGATTTATTTAAAGTGTGCCTATATTATCTTAATGTACAAAATTTATTTATGTTCACCAATGAATTTTTTATTCTTTATCTTCTACCTTTTATGATATAAATCACTATTTTACATTTGATGGTGACTTTTGTGATGAAGATAAATTTGGAAATGCAGGATTTGTAGAAAACAGTGCTTTATGAAATCAAGTCTAAATCGTTGTTAGTAAGAGCAGGAGGCAAAAAAAACATTGAATTGTATATAATTACGTACTTACTAGTTTTATGGTTGTGCAAACTTGACGTAGCTGAACTCATAAAATGTTCATATACACATTTAAATTGTTTTATTCATATATATGTCAAATTTAATATATAAATAAAATAAACTAATTGATAGATTTAATAAATTCAATCAATTAATCGAATATGAAATAAGGAAATTGAATGAAACAATGCCCTATTTAACTTTTTGAAATTTTCCATCGATCTTACAGGTTGTCTCAGTTCATGGGTTTGATGGGTAGCACCTACCTTGAATCTGTGCTAGTTTGATGATAGGCCAAGCTAACGATCTTAATTTCAATCCATTCACCCAATATCAACCAAAAATTCTTGCCAACAATCAACAAAAATCATAGAAAAAGAGGAATTTAGACTATAGATGTGAGTTATGAAAATAACTCACCAAAACATTGTTCCAACCTGTTTCCTCAGCCAACATTCAACCCAATTGCTTACAGTCCTAGATCGACATCTCCTCCATTGCATCACCACCTAAAAACTATCGTGCACAACTCTTTCGTACATGCATTTAATCAGCAATTCTCCTTGGCCACACATCACCCACATTGCCTGCTCAGCAAAGGCGTCAACGTATCCTTCCCTTCACTTACACGCCCAGTCATCCCTTAATCATTCAACCAAGTTCGTTGTCCCTTACGTAATGCGCTCCACCCGAAGTTATCAAAGTTGCCCCTAGTTTTTTTAAGTCTCATCATTTTTTTTCTCTTGTTCGATTTTATGATTTGTGTGCATCATGGCTAGTAGAAAATAGAAAAGGAACGGACATTGAGCATTGGGTTGGGTCAAAGCAATAAGAGGAATGTAGATCATTGTGGAATAAAGGAGAAAAGATTTTTGTTTGTTAGTATTTCCTTTTTCTTTGTTTTTCAATTATGCCCTTAAAGGACATGTATTTTTAAATTGCCTCCTTGATTGCAACTTAAAATCTCTTTATTACATATAAATAATTCTAACAAATACCTACGAAGACATTCTCAATTCGATTGAAATAGATGATACCTTTACCAGATATAGTTCGATAGGTTTCACAAAACATTCAAATACAATAATTATTTTATCGTCATTAATTTTATTAAAGTAAAAAAACCTTCTTTTCATATATTTCAACCACATGAAAATTATTTACAACGCAAAAATATTTTATATTTCCTCTAAATATGTTATTCCAGTTCAATATGTTTTCAGAAAAGAATTTATTAATTACTTCAATTTATTAAAAGAAAGTCCTTGATCAAATAATTTTTAATTCAGTAAAATATTTTTTGTAAATAAAGTTATCCAAAAACCGAAACCAAATAATTTATTTTAAATAAAACTATTTATTATGACGACTTATAAAATAGGACTGTTACAATGTTAGTCATGTTTTCTAGCTACATATTCCTTATATAGAAGTTATGCACATAATAGGGAAATGTGAAAGTGGTGCATGAGAAAAAAAATTAGAAATAAAAGGAGCTTAAGTAAATAATACATGAGTGTGCATATAAAAACCTCATTTTAGGGGTGCATACGGCTATTAACCGGCAAAATCGGTTAACAATTTCGATTAGTGAAAATATTAACGGGCTCTCCTAACCGATGATCGGTTAAGGTGGGCATCAACAGCCCACTGATCAAACTAGTTAACTTACAGTTAACCGGTTAACCAAATAATTTAAACGGTTAGCCATTGGTTGGTTAACCGTTTAAATTAAGCGGTTGGCTGGTTGTTTGATTGGTTAACTATTATACAGGTGAAATACTGCAACAATATAATATATGATACGTGAAGATCGCAACGTTAATATAAGCATCAATTCATAAGCGTTATAAACATTAATACAAGCATCAATTCATAAGCATTAATACAAGCATCAATTCATAAGCATTAATATAAGCATCAATTCATAGTATATAATATAATATATGAGCATATGAAGTCTGCAGCAACCAATATAGCAGCATATAATTGTTATAACTTACAATCATTGTACAAAAAGAGTAAGCATTGAATTTGAGTTAGCAAGAATTAAATCATAATTCATTATAGCAACCATTAATCTACAACATAGCTTTATAATAATAGCATTACAGTATGTATCTAAGATACAATACATCATAATTCAAAGTTTTAAACGCCAAAGTCCAGACATAAGTAGAAAACATTAATGTAACCACAACAACAAAGGTTCCAAATCTAATAACATAAAACAAGTAGAATAGACTGCCATATTGCAACTTTCTGCCTCCAAATTTGAAGTCTCTATCAAAAAATAAACAGATAAATTAGCTGAACTAAAATGAAACATATATATTATATGCATATGTGTATTGCTGCAATAGAAATTGCACATGAAAACTAAAATGAAAAACTGAAATAAAGCATATATATTATATGCAAATTTGTATTATTGCAGTAGAAATTGTACATGAAAACTGAAATGAGGAACTAACATGAAGCATTTATAAATTGCCCTTATTGTCATTAATTTGCTGTGAAAACTGTCGTGAACAGAAATTGTACATGAAAACTGAAATGAGGAACTAACATGAAGCATTTATAATTTGCTCTTATAGTCATTTATAATTTGCTGTGAAAACTGTTATGAACGAAAATTGTACATGAAAACAAGACTAAAATGTACATATGAAATTAAAACTACTTGTTTACAGAACTACTATACACAAGCATTTATAATTGTACATATGAACTAAAATAAGCATTTATAATTCTACATATAAAATTAAAACAACACTAAAATGTACATGAAAACTGTTATAAATGAAAATTGCTTATTTATAAAATGAAAACCGCATGTTTACAATATATATAGTTTGCTCTTATAGTCGGTTACTAACTTGCTATGATATAACTATATACTATATTTAATAATGTACTATGGTGAAAACCGCGATGACGGAGATGGATTATCCATGGTGAAAATAAAAATGTGACGACTCAAGTTTACATCCATGCACAAATTCTAAATGGAAAACAAGTTAGTTAGAGGATTATATTTAAAATCAAATAAACAAGAAACTAGATTATTTTGTGAACAAAAAGATGATGGTGAGTTACATTGACATCCATGTACAAATTCTAAATAGCAAACAATATGAACGCTAAATTTCAGTTTTAAATATGAATATAACGAATATCAACATAACAAATAAAATCAACCCTTAAGACTAATAGAAGCGTTGTACTAGATAATCCAACCTAATCTACATAATTAGATAATAAGTATATCTTGAGCCTCAACTTTACATAAGTATTATATATACATGGTCTCTTCAAAATTTTCATTATTGACATTTCATCACATAGATCAAGTAGAAACTTTCAAAATCTAAGTACAAAAGTTCCAAATGTAGATGAAAATTTTAAGTGATCTTTTTAGACCAAGGTAAGATCTAATTTATTTAGTCATATAAAGAAATTTTAAACTATGTTTGATTTGTTTATCAATCTATAAACAAAGGATCCAATTTATGCTACATATCCACATTATTTCATGAATAATAAATGTAATATTGCAGAAGTACATCATTTGAAAATCAGTCAAAAATTGCTGAAATTATCTAGTTTATAAAAAAGACCAAAATACATATTGTTTGGTAGTATATCGGAAATTTTTAAAAACATATTTTTCTTTTGATACATACACAATCTCTAAATCTCCTTCACAACAACAAGAGATCCATCTTATGATACATATCCACTATTCCATAATTAATATATATAAATAATTCATGAACAAGTAGAAAAGAATGAGCATATAAATTGCCTTCTAAAAGGAAAAATAATTGATGTGGATTGTTTCATATACTAAGCACTTAGAATGTTAATATATATGCATAAATCTCTAAAACTACATACATTATTTTGACGAAGTCAAATTGATATTAAATCAAAAAATAGATGTTAAAGAATTTCTTCGTCAACCCCAAAAAGTGTAAGGAAAAAGAAATGTGGTTGAAAAAAGGATCGAATGTCCCTTGTAAACCTCAAGGAGTATTGGCAAAAGTGACACTTGGTTGAGAAAAGGCTTGTATATTTAGGCTTGGCTTGTTCAAGTCCATGATGACGTCATAAGCATGATTGTGTCGAAGCAATGTCAATCAATATAGGGCAATCTTATGCAAGCACAAACCAAGATTACGAGTGCTTTTGGAAATCTAAGCAAGTTATGATTAAAAATCACAAGTGCTTTAGAACTCGAAACATGTCATAATTCCAGTCCTGTTTATTCGTATGTTATGTAATTGTTGAATGTATTTAAAGTCCTATGTGAAAAAGTACAATCAGCACTAAAATCCCTAAATCAATTTTGGGTTACAAAGTTTAAAATGTAAGAGACAAGAAATGAATGATTCGCCTCTTTCTTCGTGTCCCTAGGTCCGTATTTATAGGGGTTAAGGGATGCGACATGGCTGCCATGTGTCCATGTGGCATGCTTGACCTCCAGCATTAAACATATTGATGGCGCATGGCGCTATACTTCAACATCCAATTGCACAATGGTGAACTTTGGTGCTTATCATCTATCCCTCCTTGATAGCCTTCATTGATGACATCAACATTGTATTTGGAATGGGCGGTCTCCTTTGAAAGTTGATGAAGTGCTTTATTACTATGGCACGACATCAATAAGCAGTGACATTGATAAGTGGCGATATTGGCAACGATCAACATTGATAATATATGACATTGATAACAGACAGCATCGATAGCAAACAGTAATAATAACAAGCGCTACTGATAACAGGTGGCATTAATAATAGGCGGCATTAATAACAGGCGGTGTTGACAATAGACGGTATTGATGATGAATGACATTAATAAGAGACGACATTGGTGAGGAGCAGCATTGATAGGAGACGACATCGATGGTGAGGCGGCATTGATGAGATGCAACATTAATCTGGAATGTAACAACCCGCATATTTTACGATTGTATATTTAAATATTTTAATTAAATATAGCATCGCTGGTAGGATTTAAGTCCGAAAAGCTACTTATTGCAAATAGTCAAATTAGAACTCGAGACCACTTCCATCGAGTTCAAAATGGCGTTTGCAACCATTTTGAGTATAAACATCGATATGTTTGGAGTTGAGTAAAATTTTGATATTTTCATTTAGGGCTTTGGGTTTGGGTTTAGGTTTCAGCCCACTAACCCAACTCATCTTGTATCCTAACTCCACCCCTCTCCTCTTCATTCATTCCTCATTTCCTAACACTTCAAGCTTTAGTAAAAATGGGGGAGGAGATTGGAAACTAAAATCCTAAGTCCTAGTTTCCTTTGCAAATTCAAGTTCTAGTTCCAAAATCAAAGAAAAGCTTAGGTAAGCATCCTCTACTCCTTCTCCATCTCAATCTCTCTCCAATTTCAGAAATTTCCTATAATCTAACTTAGGAAATATTCGCTTATGATCTTAGATTGGAGCTATTAGAGTTGAAGTTAAAGAGTAGTTGATCTTCCCTTTGTTTTCAAGCTTCTCCTTTGTTGTTTTTGAGTTTTAAAGGTAAGTTTTAAACTCACATCCATGTCTATATCTTCGCTAGTTGTTAGGTAGTGATTACTAATATCTATTCCTTGTCCATTTGCTTTGGATTGAATTGGTTTTATGAATATTCCAACCTTTGGTGTTTTGAAGTTAAATCTTTAAAAATCCTAACTTTGATGTTTGAACACGTTTTTGATGGTCTATCGAAGAGCCTATAGGGCTGGGTTGTCAATTGGCATAAACCCCTAGTGTCCATCGCTCGTCCGATCGCAATTTGTTGGATTTTTGTCCTTGGTAGGGCTAGGTTGAAAATACTGGAAATACCAGTTCAGTCGACTGAACCAGAACCCAGGAATTTTTCTAAGCTAGTATTAGTTGACTAACCACCCTGGGTCTGTCGACTGAGCCTGGAAACCGAAAGTTTCCAGGCATGTTTCAGTCGATTGTCCACCCTAGTTCAGTCGACTAAATCTGGAAACAGAATGTTCCCAAATATTGTGTCAATCGACTAACCGCTATGGTCCAGTTGACTGAATGTGATGTTTCAGCCAATCTTGACTTTTTGTGTTGATTTTCAATTTTTAGTTGATTCTAGTAGATCCAATTTGTTGTTATCACCTTGGTTGACTATGATAACTTCTTTTTCGGGATTTTGGGAATATCCATTTTGATGGATTTGGTAGCGATTTCTTTGGATTTGATTCACGTCTTCGAATGTGGATTTTTGGTGAATGATTGTTTTTAGAATCATTTTTGGTGATTTGTCACTTCGAAATACAAAGGTTTCTATACTAGTAGTAAATATCAAAACTCTTTCATCAAAACGATTTCAACACTATTTTAATACAAAGCATGTTTATTAAAACCATTTTCCAACTTATTAGTATATACAAACCTTTACCTCGTTCGAGTGAGAAAATCTAATTAAATGGCTAAGCAAAACAAATGGTATGAAACGCTTGCATTTACTTCGTCGGTTAATTTTTGGACTTGTTCGATTGAAACTCTTGTGACAATTTTCGAATGGGAATCCATAATTTATTCGTAAATATTTAAGTTAAGCTAGTGGTTATGGGACACGAAGCTAAACTCATTTATTTACTAGCTTAGTGTGATCGACACTTCTTGATGATCGACGACGATCATTTTGTGATTTAGACTAGCGATATGTGATGTCTCTTTGTCTACGTGGGACACTGTACCTCGTTTTATTGAGTTTCTCTCATTTCTTTTATAAGCTAACGACCTATGGGTTCTTTGGAGTTTCGACTCATTTTTGTAGGCTAGCAACCCACATTCTTTTATGGAGTTCGGTTTATCGGACGTACCGTTGTACTACGTCATTGTACCGGCTTATCAGGTACATCGGACGTACCGTTGTACTACATCATTGTTTCGAATTACTTGATTTTCAGGTTTCTCGGGCGTACCGTTATTATACTACGTCGTTGCACCGGCTCTATGGTTAGCAACCATGGGTTAGCGACCAGTTTGTGATGTACGTTTTGGTGAGTTTTCATGCTCCCGTTTGTGATAGGCCTCCCCCTTTATGATTTCTGGATTTCTAATTGATGATTTCTAGAACTTGTGTTTCACCAATTTTGCGATTGGCATTGATATATGTGTCAATATTTCTGGTTTGGTAAAAAAATAAAGAATATGACATTGATATACGTTTTTGTTATATCTCTTATCCTATCTCATTTTATCTGATGTTTATAGCTAGATTTATCCGTTTATTGTTTTCTTATTAAATAATACTCGGGTCAGACCGAGATGTTACAGGTGCTTCTGCTGGACTCCTTATCTGAGACCATCATCTTACTTATAACTACTTAGTTTAGTAGTTTTGTCATTATACATTCGAGATAGAGACTCCTTGATGTATACATATTCTTTTGTGTAGCACTTGTACCTATTCTTTTGTGATGTAGTGGATCTTGAATGACCACTACCTCGATGTACATGTTTATGTGATTTATTCATATCTGTTTCCGCCTTTGTGATATGGATATCTGTGACTGATTTGTGTTATGCTTATTTCTATATTTATTTCCAAAGACCACATAACCACTGTGTAGTAGCTTTGAGTTTGTATTTGATATATCAGATTTCCTCTTGAAATGAAATGCATGTTATACTATCTGACATATCGGTACTCGCACAAAGCAATTACATGAATGGTCGCTCCATAACAGCCTTATTCTTTGTGCTAGTCGACGGCCTTACCCGTAGTGTCCTTGGCTAGCGTGAGTATAGAGGTGGGGCGTCACAACTTGGTATCAGAGCAAAACTTCGGAACAATGTAGAATTATTTAGCAAGGATCATTGTCCTAAGTCCTTCTTAGGTCATGCCTTAGGATTTATTCGAGTCATTGGACCCGTTTTATCCTTTTCTTTTATGGTGTCTTGTTTTATCAATCATGATTGTTTGATATTCATTTTATGAATAATCTTTTTCTTCTTCTTTTTTTCTTTCTTAAAGAAGAGAAATGGTTAGACCAGGCCGTCCCAGCACTGGTCAATCCAGTGCTACTCCTCAGGATGGAGTATTTATGTCTGTCCAACAGCTTCTAGATCTTGTAAAGAATGTTCAAGCTATCAGACCTATTCCAGAGCCTATTCACCCTAAATTTAGGTTTGCACGCATGTGCAGTGATTATACCAATTTGGGTGGAAAGCCATTCAAGGGTTCCAAAAGCGTTATAGAAGTCCAGGCTTAGCTTAGAACATGCAATCACATCTTTTCTCGCATGAATCTTATTGATTTGCATCGTGTCCAAATGGCTTCTAGTATGCTCGAAGAAAGAGCATTAGATTGGCTTGAGCTTCTGATTTCTGAAATTATTGAAGCGAATCTTACTTGGAGCAATTCCGGGAAAGATTTTAATTGAAGTTTGTGCCGGAAGCTGAAAAAGTAACTTTAGCTTGGCGTTTTATTGACCTTGTTCAAGGTGAATCTTCCGTGACAGACTATGTCGCACCTTTTGAATCTCTTTCAAAGTATGGGGTCGAATATATAAATACCCCATTGAAGAAAAATCAGAGGTTTGTCTATGGCTTGAATAAGAATCTCAAAAAGCCATTACTTCTGAAATTAGAAGTTTCTTTCGACCAACTTGTTGATATCGCTCTTCGACTTAAAGAGACCGATAAATAAGATGACGTTGAAGTCGTTGGTGCCAAACCGAACTTCAACAACAACAAGAAAAGTCCTATTAAGTTCAAAGGCCCTTATCCCAACAAGAAAGGGAAGCAGGCAACTCCGGTAGCAAAGACTACTACCTCTAGTCATGGGAAATGCTACAATTGTGGTTCTAAGGACCATTTCACTTATAGATGTCCGAAACCTATTTTTTGTCGTTATTGCAAAAGTTCGTGTCATCTTTTATCTTCTTGTCCCAAACTTCAAAGAAAGAACAAGGGAAAGCTAAATATTGTGCAAGCCCCTAATAAACTTCTCGTGGTCAAGGTATTTATCATTCTATCCTTGATGGCATTATTATGTTTCGTAATCATCCTATTTGAGCTCCTTTTGATACGGGTGCATCCCATTCTTTTATATCAAAAGAACTTGTTGATACTTTTTCTTTAAGTGTTATGGCTTTGATGACTTCTTTGAGAATTGCGAATCCGGTTGGTAGATTCGCAACACTCGGTTTGCTTAGTAAAGATATCGAGATTATTTTATGTTATTATGCTTTCCAAGCTGATTTGCATGTTATGCGTTACTTAGGCTTCGGAATGATTTTGGGAATGAATTGGCTTAACCGTTATGAAGCTCATATCCTATGTCCCGAGAGGACTATTCATCATCGACATCCTCAATCTGTTAAGCAGATTTCTATTTTTCTTAAAGATTCGGATTCCAAATTGGCAGCGTCCTTGTATTCTTTAAACCCTCATGATGATGATGATGAGGAGGAGGAGGAGGAGGAAGAGGTCATTTCTCTCATTCACGTTTTTTGTGAATTTTCTGACATATTTGAGCCCGTCTTAGGGTTACCCCCTAAGCGAGCAATTGAGTTCAGAATTAATATAATCCCTGGAGCTCTACCTATAACTCGTCCTCCTTATCGTATGTCTATAAAGAAAATGAGGAGATACGTAAACAATTATCCGAATTAGAAGGGAAGCAATTTATTCGTTCTAGTTCCTCTCCTTGGGGAGCTTCGGCTATTTTTGTGAAGAAATCCGATGGTACACTTAGGCTTTGCGTTGATTACCGCAAGCTTAATGATCTTACTATTAAGAATAAATATCCTTTACCTTGGATTGATGATTTATTTTACTAACTTTGCGGTGCTAGAGTCTTTTCACAGTTAGACTTAACAACCGTTTTCATCAGCTTCGTATTGCGGAGGATAGCATTCCTTTGACATCGTTCCGTACTCGTTATGAATCTTATGAATGGCTTGTTATGCCATTTGGTTTAACGAATGCTCCAGCTTATTTCGTTAACCTTATGAATCGAGTTTTCCAAGACTTCCTCGATCGATTTATTCTCATTTTTATAGAAGATATTCTTGTTTATTCTAAAACTGAGGAGCAGCATGAAAAACATCTTCGGATTGTGTTAGAAACTCTTAGGAGCAATCAATTGAAAGAAAAAATTTCTATGTGTCACTTTTGGCAATCTCGTGTGAAATTTCTTGGTCATATTATTTTCGAATCCTGAATTTCTGTGTGTCCTTCAAAGATTGAAGCGATTCAAAATGGGAAGAGACCGGAAAGTGTGACGGAAATCCGTAGCTTCCTTGGATTGGCGGGCTATTACCGTCGTTTCATAAAAGACTTTTCTAAAATTTCCATGCCTCTTACTAGTTTGACAAAGAAGGGAATTAAATACATTTGGTCAGACAAATGTGAAGCTTCTTTTCAAAGATTAAAAGAACACCTTTCCGATGCTCCTATTCTTGTGATTCCGGAGGGGAACCAAGGCTTTATTGTTATACCGATGCTAGTCGTGTTGGTTTGGAAGCCGTTCTCATGCAAGGAGAACGTGTTATTGTTTATGCACCTAGGCAATTAAAGCCTGCCGAGACTAGATATGCCACTCATGATTTGGAGCTCGCGGCAATTGTGTTCGCCCTTAGAATTCGCGTTATTATCTTTTGGAAGAGAAATTTGTTCCCTATACCGATCATAAATCTTTAAAGTATTTGTTTTCTCAAAAGGAACTTAATTTGCGTCAACAACATTGACTTGAGTTCCTTACATCTTATGATTTTGATATTCTTTATACTTCCGGAAAGGGAAATCGCGTTGCTGATACCCTTAGTCGTAAACAACTGGTGGTTGTTTCTACGATGATATCCGAATGGAATGATCTTGAGATTTTATCCACTTGTGAGATTCGAGATCGTGAATCCGATTTATGTTCATCTTTTGTTCTATGTAGCCTTAAGTCTCATCCATCTCTTTTAGACCGCATTCGTGAAGCTCAAAAGCTAGATCCCTATTAGTTCTTTTTAGCAAAAATTGTAGGGATAAAATTGATATTGAAGGGTTGAAAAACTTTGATATCGATGCTCGAGGCGGCATTCGAAAATTTAGTAGACTTATCGTGCCAAATATTAGTGATATCCGTAAAGACATTTTAGAAGATTCTTATCGTTCTAAATTTACCACTCATCCCAGTAGTAGTAAAATGTACGCGGATATGAAGCAACTTTATTATTGGGATGGAATGAAATCTGATATTGCTAACTTTATTAAGCGTTGCATGACTTTCCAACTTGTTAAGGCCGAGCACCAAAGTCCCGGTGGGTTATACAACCTTTGGACATTCCAATTTGAAAGTGGGATCAAGTATCCATGGATTTTGATGGACTTCACCGTCCTCGTCCAGGCCATGACAGTTTATGGGTGATTGTTGATAGACTTAAAAAAATCCGTCTGTTTTATTCTCGTTCCGTCTAATCGGACCGTACCACTTTTGGCCAAACTCTATATTAGAGAAATTGTTAAATTGCATGGAGTTTTTACTTCTATTGTTAGTGATCGTGATCCACTGTATACTAGTGGATTTTGGAAGAGTCTTCAAAAAGCTTTGGGAACGAAGCTTAATTTTAGCACCGCTTATCATCCTCAGTCCAGTGGACAAACCGAGCGTGTGAATCAAACTCTTGAAGATCTTCTTCGTGCTTGTGTTCTTGATTTTGGTGGAAGTTCGGAAGATCATATTTCTCTTGTTGAGTTTTCTTATAATAATAGCTTCCAATCTAGTGTTGGTATGGCACCTTTCAAGGCACACTATGGAAGACCATGTCGATCTCCTTCGTGTTGGCTTGAAGCCGGTGAGAAGTTGGTTTAAGGTCCAGATATTATTTGTGATTCCATAGAAAAAATCGACCTTATTCATCATAGGATGAAAGAAGCTCAAAGTAGATAAAAATCCTATGCCGATATTCGAAGAAGGAAATTAGAATTTTTTGTGGGAGATTTTGTGTTCATTCGTGTTTCACCTATGAAAGGTGTTGTGCGTTTCAGTCGATCGGGAAAATTAGCACCTCGATATATTGGCCCATTTTCCATCACCGACCGCGCTGGTTCCGTGGCTTATAGCCTTTTATTACCGGCTCGATTTTCTGCTATTCATGACGTATTCCACGTTTCTCAGCTACAGAAATGCCTTCGAGATTCCGATTCTATTCTTAAGCCTAGTGATGTTGAAGAAATTGAAGTTTCGCCTAATTAGAATTATGAGCAACATCCTATTCGTATCATTGCTTCGAAGATTAAACGCCTTTGAAATAAAGATGTTCCTCTTATGAAAGTTCAATGGTCCTCAAATCCTAAGGATTGCTCTTAGGAATCTAGAGAATCAATCGAACGAACACATCCAGACTTACTCTCCCGTGCTCTTTGAGGTGAACTTCTTATTTCAAATTTTCTTTTGTTTTGATATGCTTTTATGGTTGTTACTCTTTATTTTCTTCTTAAATATTGCGAGGACACAATTTCTTTAAGGAGAGAAGTCTGTAACAACCCGCATATTTTACGATTGTATATTTAAATATTTTAATTAAATATAGCATCGTTAGTCAAATTTAAGTCTGAAAAGATACTTTTTGCAAACAGTCGAATTAGAACTCGAGACTACTTCCATCGAGTTCAAAATGGCATTTGCAACCTTTTTGATTATAAACATTGATATGTTTGGAGTTGAGTAAAATTTTGGTGTTTTCATTTAAGGATTTGGGTTTGGGTTTGGGTATCAGCCCACTAACCCAACTCATCTTATATCCTAACTCCACCCCCTCTCCTCTTCGTTCATTTCTCATTTCCTAAATCTTCAAGCTTTAGTAAAAATGGGGGAGGAGATTGGAAACTAAAATCCTAAGCCCTAGTTTCCTTTGCAAATTCAAATTCTAGCTCCAAAATCAAAGAGAAGCTTAGATAAGCATCCTCCTCTCCTTCTCCATCTCAATCTCTCTCCAATTTCAGAAATTTCCTATAACCTAACTTAGTAAATATTTGCTTATAATCTTAGATTGGAGCTTTTAGAGTTGAAGTTGAAGAGTAGTTGATCTTCCCTTTGTTTTCAAGCTTCTCCTTTGTTGTTTTTTGAGTTTTAAAGGTGTGTTTTTAAACTCACATCCATGTCTATATCTTTGCTAGTTGTTAGGTAGTGATTCCTAATATCTATTCCTTGTCCATTTGCTTTGGATTGAATTGGTTTTGTGAATATTCCGATCTTTGATGTTTTAAAGTCAAATCTTTAAAAATCCTAGCTTTGATGTTTGAACATGTTTTTGGTGGTGTATCGAAGAGCCTATAGGGCAGGGTTGCCGATTGCTAGAAACCCCTTACGCCCGACGCTCGTCCAATCACAATTTGTTGGATTTTTGCCCTTGGTAGGGCTAGGCTGAAATTACTGGAAATTCCAGTTCAGTCGACTGAACCAGGAAGTCAGTCGACTGAACCAGAACCCAGGAATTTTCCTAGGCCAGTATCAGTCGACTGGCCACCCTAGGTCAGTCGACTGAGCCTAAAAACCAAAAGTTTCTAGGCATGTTTCAGTCGACTGTCCACCCTCGTTCAGTCGGCTGAACCTGGAAATAGAAAGTTCCCAAGTATTATGTCAGTCAACTGGCCGCCATAGTCCAGTCAATTGAATGCGCTGTCTCATCCAATCTTGCCTTTTTGTGTTGATTTTCAACTTTTAATCGATTCTAGTAGATCCAATTTGTTGTTATCACCTTGGTTGACTTGATAACTTCTTTTTGGGGATTTTTGGGAATATCCATTTTGATGGATTTGGTATCGATTTCTTTGGATTTGATTCACGTCTTCGAATCTGTGTTTGTGGTAAATGATTGTTTTTACAATCATTTTTGACGGTTTGTCACTTTGAAATACAAAGGTTTCTATACTAGTAGTAAATATCAAAACTCTTTCATTAAAATGATCTCAACGCTATTTTAATACAAAGTTCGTTTATTAAAATCGTTTTCCAACTTATTAGTATATACAAACCTTTACCTCATTCGAGTGAGAAAATCTAATTAAATGGTTTAGCAAAACAAGTGGTATGAAACGCTTGCGTTTACTTCATCTGTTAATTTTTGGACTTGTTCGATTGAAACTCTTATGACAATTTTCGAGTGGAAATCTACAATTTGTTCATAAATATTTAAGTTAAGCTAGTGGTTATGGTACATGAAGCTAAACTCATTTACTTACTAGCTTAGTATAATCGACACTTCTTGATGATCAACGATGATTATTTTGTGATTTAGACTAGCGATATGCGATGTCTCTTTGTCCACATGAGGGACTGTACCTCGTTTTATTGAGTTTCGTCTCATTTCTTTTATAGGCTAACGACCTATGGGTTCTTTGGAGTTTCGACTCATTTTTGTGGGCTAGCGACCTTTGTTCTTTTATAGAGTTCGGTTCGTCAGACGTACCGTTGTACTACGTCGTTGTACCGGCTTATCAGGTTTATCGGGCGTACGTTGTACTACATCGTTGTTCCGAATTACTTGAGTTTTAGGTTCCTCGGGCGTACCGTTGTTGTACTACGTCGTTGCACTGGATTTATGGTTAGCGACCATGGGTTAGCAACCCGTTTGTGATGCACGTGTTGGTGTGTTTTCATGCTCCTGTTTATGATAGGCCTTCCCCTTTTTGATTTCTGGATTTCTAATTGATGATTTCTAGAATTTATGTTTCACCAATTTTGCGATTGGCATTGATATATGTGTCAATATTCGGGTTTGGTGAAAAAATAAAGAATATGGCATTCTTTTTATTTCTGAGATTCTTGGGATATAGTATGATTTTTGTTATTGATAAATGTATATTTTTCATAGTATGACATTATTGTTATCATATGTTTTTGTTATATCTATTATCCTATCTCATTTTATCTGATATTTATAGCTAGACTGATTCATTTATTATTTCTTATTAAACAATGCTCGGTCAGACCGAGATGTTACAGGTGCTTCTGCTTGACTCCTTATTTAGGGCCATCATCTGACTTTGGTCTAACTACTTAGTTTAGTAGTTTTTGTCATTATACATTCGAGATAAAGACTCCTTGATGTATACATAATCTTTTATGTAGCACTTGTACCTATTCTTTTGTGATGTAGTGGATCTTGAATGACCATTACCTTGATGTACACTTTTATGTGATATATTCATATCTGTTTCTGCCTTTGTGATCTGGATATCAGTGAATGATTTGTGTTATGCTTATTTCTATATTTGTTTTCGAAGACCACATAGCCACTGTGTAGTAGCTTTGAGTTTGTATTTGATATGTCGGATTTCCTCTTGAAATGAAATGCATGTTATACTATCTAATATATCGGTACTCATACAAAGCAATTACATGAATGGTCGCTACTCAGCAGCCTTATTCTTCGTGCTAGTCGATGGCATTACCCCGTAGTGTCCTTGGCTAGCGTGAGTATAGAGGTGGGCGTCACATGGAATGTCATTGTTTTTTCTGGCTACATGGAAGAAGTGCTTCGTTGATGGAATGCGACATTAATGTGATGTGGCATCAATGCTACATCATGTCGTTATAACATTGATAGCTTTCGATATAGAGCTTTCCAATGTTGCCATTCCCTTACTAACATGCAACATTATTTCCAATCTCTTTCACATGATATCACTCATTTAATTTTGTAAGCAGTATGCAACATATATGGCATTCGGTAGTGCTGGTTTTGTTGATAATCTGCAAGATTTCCTATTATTTTTTATTGATGAGAGGCAGCATTGTATGCTTTTGGCACTGGTTTTTATTCATACTTTCGACATTGCTTGAATGTGATATCATGGCTATGTCGACATGCCACGTACCTTCGGGATTGTCAATGATAGTAATAATAGATAATATGAATCCCACTCAAAATTGCAACATGCAATCCCCATGTATTAGTATTTAATATATACAAAATAGAAAATATGAATCCTAATAAAAAAACTATTAGCATATACAATTCAAAATTGTATACGAATAGTATCAAAATGTCGATATACAGTTTAGCACAGTGCAATTCAAAATTGTATATGAATCCTAATATAGTTTATATACAATATATATTAGGATATACAAACTATCCAAATTCAAAATGTTGATATATAGGTAGCTGCATTCTAGCTTGAAGAATAACAGCCAATTCTTTTTCCCAACCCCGTGAGATCAAAGTTTCTATATTAATATAGCTTATCATTTTCGCACATACCATAGACACATGATTTATGAATACTAAATATCATTTCTTAGCAGCATGAGAAAAATGATATTGGATGATCCTTATGACTAGAATCAAAAGCATGTCTAATTAGTTATATAATATATTCTAATATGACAAAGAGACGTAGAAGAATATTCATTATAATTCAGTTAACTTAATCCATGTTTTTTTGTTGATGTTTTTAAATTTCCTAACTTATGTGCGAAATTTTGCATACCTGAATAAATTTATGAATAATTTACGTACGGAATTAGCCTTTTTACCAGGACTTGTTTATTTAGCATTTCACTCATTCACTATTTTTTATTCAATCCAAATGCAATGCTAATGAAAATCTTAACACACACATTTTATGTACCTTCCATTACTATTAATCATGGAAGGTAAACATAAGGGAAGCGTACATAATTTCTTTTAGAAATTAATAATTTAGACCAACTTCCTAATTTTAGAGAATTATACATTAGATATTGTGCTTGTGATTCGATTTTAAAAACTATGAGAATGCATTTCAAATGTGGTTTGAAATGAAGCATCATTTTGGTTCTTAAGCAAACATCAAACCAGTATACACCAAACTAATATAATTATGATAACATTACATATCATTTCAAAATTCAAAATAAACAGTAAAACTACACAAAATGAATCAAAATCACGTTTTTCCTCTTTTGCTAGCATTCACCATCACTTAAAATTCAAATCGATGATCCAGATAGCAAAAAACGAAAACCAAGGAGGAGGGGGGTCAATTTTTATTTGGATTCGAAGGTTTAGTGTATATTTTTAGAAACGAAAATGAATAATTTAGGAACAAATTGTGAATACTGAATAGCAACAAAAAGGAAACTCGATTCGATTTCGATTAGGGTTAGGAAAAAATAGGTGGGCTGGGTTGCGAAAGTATTGGATTTGAGCCTTTTTTATAAAGTAAAATAGGTTCTATTAACAGCCAACCGATGAATGAACCATGGTTAACCGTTAACCGACCCGATATTAAAATATTAACCGGTTAACATTGAACGGCTAACCGAAAGTTCGTTGATCGATTTTTTCGATTAAAGCAATTCGATTAAGGTCGATTAACTCGGTTAAATGCTCACCCCTACCTCATTCCACCTTCGGTACACAAACAACCAATAGCTGATACCTAAGAGTGCACTGCGTTGATACTCGATTGATGGAGGGAAGCACTAAAGGGTAAATCAATCATAAAACCTATAGAGCATCTCATAGCATATAGACAAAATATAATAACAACATAGATGCAAAATAGATGAGACAAACAGTAATATAACCAAATGTACTCGAATAAAACATCATATCAGAGTGTAGCATCAGAGTGTAGTAGGTTCATCAAATTATATACAAATAGAATGATAATAGGGTTATACATCTGAATCAAATAAAATTTAAGTAACTGTCTCTAAATAATAGATAAGTGTTGACATAGCTTTAAAATACTATGTAACGAAATATAAGCGATAACTACTCCAAAAATAGATAAATGAAGATTGTCAGCCTCCCGCTCATCCTCTGCAACGCTCTATGTCATCTCATATATGTCCCTTAATCTACTCATTTAAGAGAGGAAAAATGCAAATAACCTCGGATCAAACAAAGTATGAGCGATCTATACTCCCAAAATAGATATAAAAACAGAATCATCAAAAGTAGGTAAATTTGGAATGAAGGATCATATCCGACTCGTAGCTGGCTTCTTCAATCCAAAATTAGCACATAATACAATAAATGCTACAATATCATCATGCGAGTGTACTACACTAAGTACAATATAGGATGTTAGGGTACTTAACTCACTAGCACCTTCATCACATGACATCCATAGCAAACATAACGATCATAACGTTGAAGGAACCGAGGTGGGTCGCAACGGATAAATACAGTACAACAACAACAATTAAACCATTATTCCCAAGCAAGTTTGGATCGGCTAGAAATGGAACCCAAAACTAAATGACAAAGTCAATTTAAAAGAAATAATAACAATATTAGATTTATATATATAAGGTGAAAATAGAAATAAAAATAAAATAAAATAAACGTATACAAGGTGAAATAGAAATAAAAATAAAATAAAGTAAAACAATTAAAATAATAATAATAATAATAAATAAAGTAAAATAACTCTGCATGTGTAGTTTTCTATGCAGCCTGTCCTAAGTAAGGATAAAGGAGGAGGGTTGTGATAAGCTTGGCGAGGCAACATAAAAACCTGTCTCTTTTATGGAAATGGAACCTTATTATAATATATAAATATAGTAGATTTTAAAAAAATCTCTAATTTAGATTTTATTGGCCTATGAAGTATCTATTAGATTTGATCTAATAGATTTAAATAAAATCATATTTTATATAATTTTCTATTTTTAATTACTTAATGAATTATATTAAATGAAATTTATATAGTTTATGAGCATATCAATATATGGTCATATGTGTAAAACATGCACGTGTAACATATCACATGGTGAATAGGGTGAACGTGGTTAAATATATACATGGATGGATGTTGGAAGGTGTTTGAGTCAATATAATATTTAATTGGAGCATGTGGTTGAAATCAGGGGAATTTGAGGTGTAGTAAAAATAAAGTGTAGTCGATCCTTGTACATACACGCACACATACGGTTTACTGTAAATAATTTGATAAGGAGTTGAAAATGTGTTGGTGGGACAAGTGCTATTGACGATGCCATATTCATTTATACGTAGATGGATGTTGGAAGCTTTTTGAGTCAAGGAATTGTGTACACTTATTAAATAAGCTGTCCAAACTTACATATAAATATACATACATAAATATACATATACACACACACATGGGATTTTCATCTCCTATGACATGTACAATGTGAATGTAATTATTTAAAGGGTTTCAAATAATTCTAAAAATCAATCTTAATCATCTAATTAAAACAAATCCAAAGTTTGAATTAACTTAAACCCTTCAAATAATTCAACTCCAAATAAAATCCAAATTCAAGAAATTATATGGGTATATGTCATTTCAATCAGTATCAAAAATCAACATTTTCAAATCAATGAAAAATGCTCGGGTTTATCATTTCAACTCATAATGATTTTCCCCTAATCTATAAGATCGCTCGGGTATATATCATTTCAACCCATAGGGATAACAGAGATATACACATAATAACATTCAATCATC
This sequence comes from Allium cepa, assembly GCA_030765085.1. Taxonomy (NCBI): domain Eukaryota; kingdom Viridiplantae; phylum Streptophyta; class Magnoliopsida; order Asparagales; family Amaryllidaceae; genus Allium; species Allium cepa. The sequence goes on along the minus strand of CM060939.1, from coordinate 756,686,227 downwards.
CAAAATGTCAACCAATAATATCCATCCAATTACCCAAATATCAACAATTGAACATACATCACAATCATTATTGAAATCAATCAATAACTACCAACAATTTACAGGTTATCATTAATAGGTATTTAAGTAGCAATTTAAATTTCAATATTAAATTAAATAGCAATTAAAATCAATAAAAGTTAGATTTAACTGGAATGACAATTTAAAATATACTAAACATCAACCAATCAATTTCTAATCACATCATAAATTCAATTTAACTAACATAAGAAAATCAAGTAGTCGTGAATGTTTGCTCACCTTTCATGACTACGAAGATGATGATAAAAATGGAGCAATATGGAGATTCCTAGCAAAGATCCAAACGCAAAGAAAATCCAGCAAAGCTTAGAAACGAACATGAATCGATAAACAAGTTTCAACTACTTCCAACTTCCAAACAACCCAAGATCCAAACTACAGACGAACCTGAAAATAGGTCATCTTTAAGAAAATATTCAGACCAGAATATTACTAAGTCTGTAAAAGTAACTAATTAGAAAGTTGCTACAAATTCTTTTCTCTCCACTTTAGAAAAAAATCACTCAAAAAACTTCCATCTCGAGGAAGTTACGGTCAAAACAAACAGAAGTGTTTTCTAAGTTGAAAATCTGAGTTCAAAAGTACTTCGAAAAGATTTGAGTTTTTGGCATAGCAAATTAAGGAATTTGAAGAACTGATCTAAAATAAAGTTGAAGCTGCTGAAAAAATAAATGGTTTGGAAAAAAAGAATCACATAATTTGGCTCATTCCTGAAGGAGATATGATTGATACAATATGGGTATTTTTGGCCAAAACATGACTCAAAAAAGGACTTGAAAAATGGAGTTTTTGATATAGAAATATTCGGAATGGGATGAATAAAGTTATTGCCATTGAAAGTATGCATGGTTTCAAAAATTATTATTTGATTTGGAGTAGTTTAGCGTAATATAGAAGCCATGGAAATAAGGGGAAGAAAGAGGGAAAATAAGAAAGGGGAAAAAGGGGGAAAAAAGATGAGAGGGAAGGTGGAAGGAGATGGCTTTGAAGATGGTGGAGACGGCGGCGGCTATAGGGGAGGAGGAAGGGTTGAAGGAGAGAAGGAAATGAGTTTTGATTTGTAAGGTTTTTAAGTTTTAGATCTAAAGTTCTCTGTAGATTTTGAGGAGAAAAAAGAAGTGTGCAGAGAAAGTTTCTCAGGAGAAAAATTATGTACGTAAACGTTATCGGATAAGAGACATAAGGTCAAAGGCAAAGAAATGGTCATACTACTGATTAGAGTCTCTTGGTTAACCAAGATCCATTAGACCAAACAAACCCAATATGTCTTAGCCAAATAAAACACAACTAAACACTACCAATTCATGTTAATTTTTCACAGTAATTCAAATTTTTGGAGCAATATGAATTTGATTTTGACGAAACGAAAAGTGTAGGGAAGTTCAGAACTCAGTCTAGTATCATATAAAAAGAATAAATTTCAAAACTCAAATTTAAAATTTTCAAACAAAAGTTAATCTTTGACTAAGTTTGACCAAAATTTGAAATTTCACAAAAACTTTATTTTATTAAATTTGATCAAATAAAACACTCAACATCACAAATTCAGTTTTTTTATATTTAATTTTTATTTAAATTCAAAATACTGCCATTTTAAAGTTGTTAAAAATTATAAATCGTTACACTTTATCTTAATTAAAAGATATAATATCAATCAATGCAATATTAATTTGTTTCCCCTTATCATATTTAAAAGGTTAAATGCCGTTAACTACGCATCCAATTACATTCAAACCTATGTTATCATCCTTATTATTCAATCAACAATACCCTATGAATTATAGTAACATAACTTTACATTTATTACATTCATTATTTTACCGTTAACATCTTTTACCATATTAACCGCAATAATTAATTACATAAATTTTCATTGATTTTCAAATTTATAAAATCTCATTATATTCAATTTAATAAACGAAAAGTAATTTAATATCCTTAAGTAATTTAATCATATTTATAAGTTTATTGTCTACGACAAATGTTATGACTACTTACACATCACTGATTATATTCAATTTCAATTAACAACATATAATTCCAACATTCAATAGCCTTAATTACATTAATTACCCATTTAATATTCAAACGGAAAAATTAATGAGAAGATAATTACAGCCATCATTTATAATAATAGTTCATATCCATTATCTTATCATTTACAACCAAGGGTTATAACAAAATGATTTTATATTCTATATTAATCTAGTTCAATCAGTTACATATAATCTCATTATTAAATGCATCATTTAAATTATTTCATTATTTACAGTTATAACCAAATAACCTTACAATCATATCCATTGATTGAAATTGGATTAAAATGGTTATCAATTGCATTAAATCAACATTACTACATTACATTCTAACTATTTTATAATTACAAATCATAAATTTTAATTTTTTAAATATTAATATTTCAAAATCTTATTAAATTTATTATTTTAATTACCGAAAAATATGGATCGTTACGCTCTCCCCCACTCAAAAATTTTTGCTCTCGAAAAGGAAAAGGAAGGAATTAAGGAATTGGTATAATTTATTCAAAGTATTCAATTTATAAACAATTAATTTACATAATTAAGTATTTTAAATAAATTATACTAATTAATAAACAATCAAATCTTCATATTCAAGTTTACTAAAGTTTGAAAAAATATCTTTTAACTTCGACAAAAAATTTCTAAGTCTAAAATTCACGGAAAATTTCAGCAGTCTCCTTTGTACGGAGAGGTCAGAAGAAAAAAATATCAATAATAACCATATATATATCATATTTGAAAATAAAAATATTCTAATCATGGAAAAACAATATAATATCGCTAGAAAACTATAATCCGAAAATGTAACTATTTTTCGGACAAACAACGCTTATTTATGAAACCAAAAGCAGTAGCTATTGCTTCCATAAATATGTATTTCACTTGTATAATCCATAATAGGTTAAAAATTATGCAAAAATAGAAATATTTAAGTTGTTCAATTTGCAAAAAAATCAAATCACTATAAAACATATAGAAACAAACAATACAACCATTATATGCGACCACAGAATCCATCATACATTCATAGCAACCAAAATCGATGGTTTGTTTAGTTCAAAAACTTTTAATCGTACAAAGGAGACAAATAAACTATCAAGCGAATCCTACGCTCAATAGCCTTTGGTAATTACTCAATAGACTATCCACACAACCTTAAACAATTAGAAGTATCCTTTCCAAACATCTCATAAGCCAAGAATTTCCACACATTATTTAAGTTTATTTAAATGGTTTCCTTTCACATCATTTTTTTTCTTTTTTTTCATTCACACAATGTATTTTTCTTTCTTTCATGTACTTACATAAATTATTTCACAATATTAACTTACATTCATAACATATTTTGCACATCGAAATTCTTATTCAGAAATAATTTCAATGAACACTTCCATTACTGTAACGACCCGTAGATTTTAATAGTTTTAAATGGTTTTATTTTACGTAATTAATTGAAACTTTTGAGAAATTTTATATAATAATATTTTGAAATAAAAATTTAATATTTGGATTACGTCCAATTAAACATAGCAGATTTTAAATTTTAAATTTATTTTATCAAAGTTTATTTCATCGTGAAATTCTATTAAATTCAAGCTAGCTAATAATTGCTGATAATAAATTTATTTTCAAGCCTGAATATTTTTCTATAGAAAATTTCTAAACCCTCTTCTGAGTGAGACGTCATCTTTCGTTTTTTCAAATTCGGACGTCTACTGCTCCGTTTACCTTATTTCTGACAAATTAGCAGCATTTTTGGTACCGATCATCGACTTTTGATCGGATGATCATACCATTGATATCTGTATATTGTTGTGATCGTCTCCTCGTGCTGATCTCAATAGTATATTTATTTCTATATTTTGAGGTCCTGTACGCGACGGAACCAATAAAATGTTCGTTACAAGTACCTTTAAATGTTGACAGTTAACTTTGCTTTGCTTTTCAAACTTCAACGTGAATCCCAAGCAATAAAATAAATTGCTTTAATAGCTTCTCAATCAGTGTACAGCTGTTGCCATCCCATGCCATTTCAAAAGTTTGAAACGTATAAAATGCTATACGTTATTTCGCATTCATTTATTTCTTTTATTTTTCCTTTACGTTTCCTCTCTTTCTTTATTTTTCCCTGTAGCCGTTACTTTTCTATCCTATTCTTCTTCATCTCATTTTCTCTTTTATTTTTCTCCCCTCCTCCTTTTCTTTATTTCCTCTCTCTCCTTCCTCTGTAACCCATCTGAGCACGTCACTACTACCCCAAGCACCATCTCCGAACAACCAACCGAACCCAGTGACCCTCCCCACCACCGCTAGAACTTCCACCTTTCCACCTCCTCAATCCGCCACCCACCACGTGTAGAACAAGCCTCTGAACCATCCTAACAGCCCTATGTTGCCTGCACTTCACCGCCACCTCACATCCCGCACCCATATCCAACATCTGACACAACGCCCCTCCGACTGTAGCCGAGATCCCTCCACTTGTCACCCCGCCTTCTTCCGAGACCCGTTGTCTAACCCATCGGCCTCAACCTCCAGCAACCACCGCGTGAACCACCTCCTAGCAAATCGCAGACACGAGCAACCTTCTCCAACACGCAAGCCCCCCCCCCCTCTGCTGTGTTCTTCACCTCAGCCTAAGCCTACCACCTTCGCCCACTCCTGTCCTCTCCGCAGCAGCCCAAGGCCGAGCACTGTTTTCTCACCACCTTAAACGCTCAGCGGCCTCTCCTCCATCACCTTTCATTTTCACCATCTTGAGGCAGCCTCGCAAACTATCTCTTCCCATTTGCTTCTCTACAAGGTATACTATATAAATAAGTTTTCTTAAGTTTTCATGTTTTACACGCCTGCATGTATATTTTTTTATGTATAGCTTCTGGTTATAATATGAGTCTAGTATATATGCAGCTGTATGGGTTGTCTGCATAGTTGTACAAGTTTATAAATAGTTTATACAAGATATTTTAGTTATATAGTTTGCATATATTTAGGCTTCTATGAGTTTATATTACATCTGTATGTAAAGGTTTTATAAAACATATTTTTCTATTAAAAGCTTGTAAACTATCTGTTATTATATGAATAAGTTATAGTAGTTTATATTATAAATAAGATTTTAACTATGTTTACTGATATAAATAAGGAATAGGGTATTTGATATTGCATAGCGACTTACATTATTTTATTTTGATATTGAATTTTTTTGGGTTTCCTGTTAAATTATATGATTTATATACATCAGTATTTTAAGCTAATATACATATAGTGTATATATATATAGTTGGGTTGCGTGAGTATGTGCAATAATTGCAATGGGGATATGCGCATAGTATATATATAGTGTACTTGCAGTTTGGGTCTAGATGGGATGATAGCTATAATATGTCTCAAGGTATGGACAATTATATTAGTGTTCGTGATCTGTTTGGATCCGGATGCTCTGTTGGGTAATTATTTTATCTATAAGTTAGTAGTAAGGATTTTCAAACAAACCTATGATGTCGTGTGTTCTTTAAAAGCATAGCTTGAACGCGTTCGATATTGGAAAGTTTTATATTACTTTGTATGTAACTAAGCTAATAAATTTTTTTTTTTGACAACTCTGGACTGGTCACATTTAAGTTGATTCAGCCTAGGGTAACATTGATTTTAGATAAGAGTCAATGTTATGCTAACTTGAGTGGTGTATAGTTAGATATGTTTTAAGTTATATATTTTTATTTCAGAATTTTGGATAAGTATACGTGTACTTTATTTAAACAATGATTTTAATCTTATACAGGTTATTTTATTTGTTTAAAGGTTTAATATTGATTTTTATGAAATTAATAATAATAATGACTACAACAATAATCCATACATACATACAATTGTTGTTCTATCAAACTGATTCTGATCGTTTTGATCTGTTTCGAACTTTCAGCTTTGTCATCAAATTCGGGCCAATTTTGCTTTGATTTGAAGTTCGTATTTGGATCCAAAACTCATCTCATTATCGTTTTTCTCTAGCCTCGAAAGATGAGAAATCACTCACGATTAACATTCTTTTATTTGTTAAAATTGATTAAATTGAAACGACAATTGAAATATGATGATGTGTTATTTAAATTGTTATATATGCTATTATCTGTAACTGTTCACTTGTGGGATATGACACCATATCCTACTGTTTATAGTATACTGTTATTGATGATATATGTATGTTATATTATTATTATTATCTGTTATCACTCTACAAGTTTCCCTGAAGTCTAGAATTCACTATGGGTTGAAATGATACATACCCGAACGGACTTTAGAATAGGAGAAAATCGTTATGGGTTGAAATGATAAACCCAAGCGATTTTCAATTAGATTGAATTTGGGATTACGGGTTGAAATGCTATCCACCCGTAATATTTAGTGTACGGATTGAAATGATAAATATCCGTAACACTTGACCATATGATAAGGAATATATACAGACACCGTGGTCCATATATAAATATTTTGAAAATAAATTCATTGTTTGGAAAGAAATTTATGGTCTTAATAAATTTTAATTCTTAAATATTTATATATAAAGGGTAATGATATATATAGATTTAATAATATTTAATTTAATTAAGTTTGATTTAATACATAAATTGTGTTAAATATTTATGTAAATTGTATTTCAAATAGATTTTTGCAATAATTGGCATAAATTAAGATGGGAAGATAAATTTGGGTTTATTAAAAATGGTATTTAAATAAGGATTTATTTAATTAAATCGATTTGAAATTTTTGAATGGGAAATTTAAAAGGTAGGATTTTATAACTAGATTTTGATCTAAGATTTAATGAATATTTCACGTTTAAATAAACTAAAGAAAAATATTGAGAAAAATGTAATTTAAGGTTACTTAAATGATATTGAATCTAATGAGAGAGTATTTCAAGACTAAATAATAACGAGGTTAAATCGAGATCTATATGAAACTGTTAAATTGAACATTTAAATTTAAGCTTTGAACTATATTGGAATTTAAATGGTTTATTTTGAGATTCAGATCTATATTTGAAATCAATATAGTTGAATTTGTTATTTAGAAACTAAATAGAATTAAAGTGAAAATATAGGTTGAACCAAATTTGAATTTATTACTTAGAGAACTAAATCGAATAAAAATTTAGTTCGAAACGTCGAATACTTAAAGTTTTGAAATATATTGAAATATAAAGGGGTACTTTATGATTACAAATCCGAATTTGAGATCGATAAAATTTAAGTGGTTATTAAACTGAAACTAATAGTATACTCAAATCTTATGTTAAATATCTAAATCAAAGTATGAAATTTCATTTCTTCGTAATTAATTTTACACAGTTGTTTAAAATGAATACTCAAATCATGCAAAAACATTTATTATGGTTTAATACAAAAATTCAAATAGTGAATAAACCTATAAAGTAAATATTTCAAACCATAGTTCCAAAATAGAGATTCAAATTTGTTGGCCACATATATTACTATAAATAAAACTTCGCGAGTCATTTTTTTTCATTTATATAATATCTTTAAATTATACATTCAAAGAAACTTATATAAATTTTACTTGAAATATTCAATTGAAAACTTCATTTGCAAATCAATCATTTTATTACTTTAATATTTTACGAAAAAATTTCATCTTTAAAATTTCTTGCTTCATTTATAAATACCACACAAAAAAATCAAATAATATCTTTATAAATATATGTAAACTATTTGAAAACAATTATTTACATCATCACTTATATTTAAAAAGAGATATTGAAAACCTTGAATCCATTATTTATAAATTTTATTGGTTTAAATCTCAAAATACTTTTAAACATCATTAATAAAATAATAATTATTAACTTTAAATATGTTTTATTTTATTAATAACTTCTCACAATATTTAAAGCACTAATAATTTACTACTAAAACATGTTGTGCATAAATAAACAATATTTTAAACATTTTAAAGTATCTAGAAATGGGAAAAAATAACCAAAATATCTTTTATATAATACTTTATCAAAATACCTTTATAACTCAATGTTTTAACAGGTTTATCTTCGGTCTTGCAGACTCTGGTCATACAATGATCAGTCGTAAGACTAGAAATCACCAAGTACTTAGTAGACCTGTTTTAACACCCAGTTAAAATACTTAAAAATAGGTATGAGAAGTACCACTCAAAATTTGATGTCAAATGATGATGTTACAATAACAGTGGCCCGCTGCTGATCCAGTGTTCGCGCAATGGACACAAAACTTTCCAGAAGATCCTTACACCTTTCGAATTCCAGAAAAATATCGTCGTCATTTCGTAAACAAAGGACCATCGATCCCTGTTGTAGTGGTAACTGCTGATTTAATGATTTACGCAATAGATGCACTTTCTTCCCGAAGATCCATAAATAACAAATCCTAAGACAAAAAATGTCTCCACTGGGTAAACTAAAGAACCATCTACCCTAGAAAAAAATCGAGTAACTCATGAGTTTAAGTTCGAACAACCATATCGGATCGTATCCATTTCTGAATTCACCCAAGTATATTAGGGTTTATTAGTCGAATCTATTTCTGAATTCCCCAAGTCCATCTGGGCCGAAGCATATCATACTATACTTCTTCACGGAGAGTGCTTCCTCATTCCTTTTACTTCAAAATAATAACATACCATATATAGTACTCTTTCAAAATCATAACTTCAGCTATCAAACTTATATAAATTCCATTATATATAAGATCTCATTTTCAGATAGAGTACTTTCCAAAGTCAACAGTCTCGAATATATCAAATCATTCTTACATAAATTCCATTGTATATAAGATTTATCTCTTCAGATCGAATACCCTCCAAAATCAATAGTCTTTAAAATCACCATATACTTATATGAAGTTCATCTTATATAAGAATCGAATTTTCCCAAAATCGATTTCATTGTATGAAGAGGCATATGGGATTATACATCTTTTCTTTATAAAAGATTTTGAATTTAGAATAGTGTAACGACCCAGAATTTATATTAATTAAAAATTCGTATATTTAATTAATTTTAAATATTAATAAGTGAAATATATAAGTCGAATAAATTTTATTTCGAATAATTGGATTTAATTGGATAATTTAATCGATAATTAATAGTTGGAATTACAGAAATAATTGAAAATTGAGTTTAATATGATTGAAAATGATTTGTAAAATTTTATTTAATCATATTGGAGTTAGAACGATACTTTAGAACTTTTAAAATCGAATTAAAAGTTAATTTGTGAAAATTGAATATTTTAATATTTAATTGACGAGTTAAAATAGCCATTTTTCAAACAGTCTCGGATTTCGGCGAAACCAGTTTCATCGGATCAGTAATATCGTATGGTTTCAAATTTCGTGTCAATCGGATTTACCGTTTGTCCAGGGTAAACCTTAGGAACGCCAACCGGCACGCTTCGTTTGGAGTTCGGAAAATCCAGGATGAATAGTGTTCGTCGTTTTTTCTATAAAAGCCCTTCACTCTTCATTTTTGCAAAAAAAAAAAAAAAAAAAAAAACCTAACCCTAAAAACCTTCAGCCGCCGGCCTCATAAACCAATGGCTGAAATCTTCCTATCTTCATCCCTTAATTTCTTCAAATCCATCATTCTATTCAAGAATTTTTCAACTAGAAGATTGTAGAGCGGAGTGAGATCTATAACTTCAACGGTTATGATCAATTTCTGTTGAGTGGATTGATAACAAAGAGGGGCGAAACATGGTCGGTTCGCACATGTTTTTCTCGTGCCTGGGGAGGCCGAGCTCGCTAAGGTTCAGGCCATGGGTAGCCTTTGAGATGGTCGTTCGAATGGTGTCGTTTGATCATGGTATAGGCAGGTGTAACAACCCGCATATTTATCGAGTTTGTATTTAAATATTTTATTTAAATATTAACTCGTTAATCGGATTTTGGTCTGAAAAGCTACTTTTTGCAAACGGTCAAATTAGGACTCGAGACCACTTCCATTATGTTCGAAATGTCGTTTACAACTTTTTAAGTATAAACATCGATAGGTTTGGAGTTAGTGAAATTTCACTAACTTTTCCCGCTTTGGACTTTGGGTTAGTTTAGCCTATTAAGCCCAAGTTCCAACCCTCTTCTCCTCACTCTTCATAAATTTCCTAACTAATCAAGCTTTGGCATTAATGGTGGAGGGAATGGGAAATTAAAACTCCAAGCACAAATTCAATTGCAAATCCAACATTCAACTCCAAATTCAAGTAGAAGATATTGGATTCAAGCTTTGGATTGCTTCTCCTTGCTTTCAAGCTTCATCTTCATAAACTTTAGTGCAAAGGTGAGATTTTTATCTCACAAATCTAGTCTATATCAATATTGGACTGTTGGGAATGAATCCCTATCGTGTTTGCATGTATATTTGCATTTGGTTTGGATTGGGTTGGCCAAAAACTCCGATTTTTAGCGTTTTGGTGGATTTTCTGCTCCTAGGTCGTTCTGGCCTTATTAGCTCGTATCGGAGTTAGGTCGTAGGTCGCATGGGCCTTAGGTCGTAGGTCGCATGTGAGTTAACCCCTAGGTCGTTCTGGCCACTTTTCGTGTGTTTGGGTTTAGGTCGTTGGACCTTTAGGTCGTTGGACCTTTAGGTCGTTGACCCCCTTGAGTCGTTAACTAGTTAAGTCGCTCGCTACTTGACTCCATTAGGTCGCTCGTCACTGGATGCAGTTAGGTCGCTCGACTCCCTTACCCACTAGGTCGCGTACTTAGTTAGGTCGCGTGACCCTATAACTGTTAGGTCGTTAGACCGTTAACCCTATAGGTCGCTTGGCCTATTTGTTTAGGTCGTAGGTCGTTGGACCTTACCTCGATAGGTCGTTCCCACTTTTGGACGTGTGCACTCTAGGTCGCTAGACCGCCTCTCTTTAGGTCGCGTGACCCAATACAGTTAGGTCGTTTGACCTTATGTTCTTTTAGGTCGCGTCTCCTTTAGGTCACGCCTCTTTTAGGTCGCGTCTCCTTTAGGCCACGCCTCTTTTAGGTCGTTCGAATGCTAGGTCGCTCGGCCCTTATTCCCTTAGGTCGCTCGGTCTCGTTTATGACCATAGGTCGCTCACCCCCTCTTCCTTAAGTCACGAGTCATCGTTAGGTCGCGAACACCTTTAGGTCGCTCGACCCTATCCCTTTAGGTCGTTAGACCTCATTTTGTCTTCACTAGGTCGTACCGTTTTGGTCGGGGCGCTGCCCCGCACCCCGCCGGGGGCGCTGCCCCCTGGACCCCCGCGACCTGACTGGGCAGGTCGAACCCCGTAAGCGGTGGCGTTGCCCCCGCACCCCCACCTTGGGGGGTTGCCACCCCCCCTGGACCCCCCCTCCGTAGGGGATCTTATCTGAAAAACATTGAGCTGATTTCCTTAGATTTTATTCGCATCTCCGTATGCGATCTTTGTGACTGATTGTTCCTACACTTGCTTATGTGTTTTGTCACTTTATAATATAAAGGTTTCAATACTAGTAGTAAATATCAAAACTCTTTTAACAAACAATTTCAACTCTATTTTTAATAACAAAGCTCTTTTCTTAAACCGTTTTCCAATCTATTAGTATATACAAGCCTTTACCTCACTCGGATGAGAAATCTAATTAAACGACTTAGTAAAACAAGTGGTATGAAACGCTTGCGTTCACTTCGTCGGTTAATTCTTGGACTTGTTCGATTGAACCTCTTGTGACAATTTTATTAGTGAAGATTTACAGTTTGTTCGTAAATATTTAAGTTAAGCAAGTGGTTATGGGACATGAAGCTAAACTTCTATATTTACTAGCTTAGTGTAATTGACACTTCTCGTTGATCTTGATGATCGCTTTATGAATTAGACTAGCAATTGCGCGATGTCTCTTTCATTGCAAGGTTAGACTAGACACCACTTGTTTGATTCCATTCACACATACCTTTCTGCTTTTTGGTTAGTCTTGACCTCAATCTGTGTGATTCCATTCACACATGCGGGGTAGCTCCCCTTGGTCTTCGGACCGTCATGTGATAGGCCTCTTTCCCTTTTTATGATTTCTGGATTTCTCGTGTTGATTTCTGGAATTTATATCATTGACTTGTTATGAGTACAAGTTTAGGGTATGATGCCCTCTTCGAATCTTTGAGAAGATTCTTGTGATATTGATTATCTCTTATTGATTGATCTTCTGTTGATCATTATTTACATACTTATAGTGGTATGTCGTTATGGATGTTTATGTTTATGCCATATCTTTTATGTTATATCATGTCATCTGATATTTATAGCTAGACTGATCCGTTTATTATTTTCTTAAATAATACTCGGGTCAGACCGAGATGTTACAGGTGCTTCTGCTTGACTTCTTCCCAGGGATTCATCACTCTGACTTTTGGCTAACGGTTTAGATTAGCAGTTTTTGTTGTATACACTTGAGATATAGACTCATAGTTGTATTCTTTTGTATAGCACGTGTTGCTATTCTTTTGTATTATCGTGGATCTTACTGACCACTACTCTGATGTACACTTTCATGTGTTAGTTATTTATTCATATCTTCTTCCGCCTTTGTGATATGGATATCTGTGACTGATTTGTGATATGATTATTTCTATGTTTGTTTCCGAAGATTATTTATAGCCACCGTGTGGTAAGCAATTACATGGATGGTCGCTCCTCAACAGCCCTATTCTCCATGCTAGTTGACAGCACTACTCTGGAGTGTTCTTGGCTAGCGTGGGTATAGAGGTGGGGCGTCACAGCAGGCGTGGTGGTTGCGATAATTGGTGAGAGGGGGCGGCAGTTGGGTTTGAGGGCACGGCAAAATACTGGGTTGGGGGAGATGAAGATAGGTGCGGCCCTGATTACGTGATGATGGGATCAACGGCTGGGATCTATTAGGTTTAGAAAATATAAAATAAATGTTGTAAATTTTTATATTATAAATTCGTGTAACTTTAAAAATTCATATCTTTTTCATACGAGGTCGAAAATGCACGAAACAAGTTGTGTTGGGTTCGTATGGACGAACACTACGATATGGAATTGGATTGGAGTTGTTTGGAGCTAGCGAAAATTTTAGGGTAAAATTAAACGTCCGTTTAATTTTATTCGAAATAGAAGCTGAAAACTGAATTGAAAGCGAGGTGAGAACTTCTCACTCAATTAAATCGGTTTTGATTTTAATTTTAAATAGTTAGATTTAAAATTCTTGAATGTATGTTTGAATGATGATTGTTATCTATTGATTGTTAAAATAGACATTATGCGTCGTTAGTAAGCGGAGGTTATTTATTAAAAACATATACCGCGAATATTTCACGGTACAGTGAAATTGGTATTATTTATGTACTTGGATTTGATTTCCCGCATTATATAGCGGATGAGACCCTATTGCGCCGCCTATTAAGCGGATAATATTTTATAAATCCCATATACCGCGATAATTCCGTAATGGAACGGAATTGGTATTGTGCCAACTTCTGTGGATGCAGGGAAACAGGTTGGAGGGATCCAACTGGATTCCTCAACAGTATTTATTTGATTTCAGATATTTTGATATTTGATGATTATCATATATAGATATATGATGTCGTTGTTGTCGTGATTGACTATTTGGTGTGTAGCATCATTGGGCCAATTTTGGAATTTTAAAAGGATTTTAAAGTGATTTTTGAAAGTATGCGTTTATAAAATATTTTTGGAATTGATTCATTTTAAATAAATAAACGTTATAATTTTAATGTTATAAAAATTATGATTTTTGAGAAAGATAGTTAAAAGTTGATTTTTGAAAATATGGGGTTAATGATTTTATAAAATAGTTTAAATCGGGATTTTTGAATTTATTATAAAAAGTTCAAATATAGGATTTATAAAATTTGATTATTTTATAAATCAAAGAAAATGGTGAAATTATAAAGGAGTTTAAAGATGTTTTTAAATAATAATACAAATTGATTTATATAAAAGATTTATAAATTGATATTTATAAATTAAAAATATTTGAATTATAAAACGAGTTTTTATAAATGTTAGGATGAAGTGTAAATGAATTTCATAAGTGAATGACATTATAGTGTTATAAATGGTGAAGTTATAAATGGAATTTTATAAGCAGTAGGTTTATAAAATTTGTAAAGTTATTAAAAGAATAGTTTTGGGTAAATAAAAGAATCTTATAAGTTATAAGATTTATAATTTGGAAAGTTTAAAAGAACGATTTTGTAAACAAATAAATTATAAGTATTTAACTTATAACATGAACTTTTGGTATATAATTGAGTTATAAATTGAAATAGGTTAATAAAGGAGATTTATAAAAGGAAGTTGTTATAAAATAAATAGAACTGGAATTTATAAACATTGTTTTGTAAATCCGCAAATGGCCTATTTTGATAAGTAAATTGTTATAACTTATTAATGGAGTTATATTCACGTTTTAGACAGTGAATAATCCTTTAAAATAAAATGTATAGAAATGATGAAATTGGTTAACGAAGTATATTCACGTTTTTGGATAGTGAATAATATGTTAAAGAAAATGTTTTGGATGTGATGTTTTAAATAGAATTAAAACGATCTAACGATATTTTTAAAATGTTTTAAGATTCGAAACCATGGATTTCAACATTCATTGTTGAAATAGACGTTTTCGAGAAATAGAAGGAAATGGTTGACTATAACACTGTTGTTATAGTAAATGATTTCCGAAAGGAAATGTTTTATATAGTATTGGAATTTATATATCTATTTTAATTTTGAATCCTTATAACTAATGAATTTGGGTTGTCGTAACGATTTTTTACGCAACATTCGTTTTGGCCCAAATAAATGTGTTTAAAAGAATGTTTTCCTTAAAGAATGAAATATATACTTAATTTCGATTTAAGTATATTGAATATTTTCCAAATGTTGAAATAAATAGATTTGTGAATTCCTTATTAATAAATAAGTATGGAAAGGTTTTTCCAATGTGAAATGAAACGTTTTGAGAATTAATCTTTTTGAAGATAAATTGAAAATGAATAATTGAAATCGTATATTCATAAATATTTTGGAATGTAAATTCACTATGGAATTTATAAATGAAAAGGGGAATTTGTTAAAAAAAATAAACGTTGATTTATTTTTGAAGTGTGAGAATAAATTTACGGATTTCGAACGTAAATATAAAGTAAATCGGTAAGGATTTATTTAATTGGTTTAAATGAACCATGTTGAAATGAAAGTATTTCCGCGTAAGGAAAATGTTTGAAATTTGTTTTCAAAAGTGGTAAAGGTGAAAAGTGATTTGAAAATTGTTTTCAAATGGTTGAAGTGTGGAAAATATTTATATCTTGTAAAGATATTTTTGGAAAATAAATTATTTGGAAAATTATTTGGAATCTGGCGATGTTGTGCATATCCATTGATAGTTCAATAACTGACTATCAATATTTACCTTTGAATGGGTATTTGTTGTGATTTGCTTGAATTTGAATGCCACATTTATTTTTGAATAAGCGCTCACTATTCGGGTTAGCCGGGAAAGGACCTTGGGGTCGTATAACCCATTCCGAATGTGTGATACGTCGTTATGAATTGCATTTGAAGACCGGTGTTGAAGACCGGATATTTTTGTGAACGGATGGATTACCGTCGAATGTTTCTGCACCGAATGGTCCCGGTATAGAGATTCCATATGTGATGGGAAGTCCGGACGTGATTAGTGAATATCCAGATTGCAATGACTTATTTATAAGCGTCTTCGGTTCTGTTCGATCCCGGAACAGACTTGTATGGATGGTATATCTGACATTACAAATTGAGATATAAAGCTGATTTCTTTCAAATACATATCTGTTGGTGGCGGAGAATTTACTCTCTTAGCATTAACACACTTCTCTGAGACGTACGAGCTCAGAGGTTATGTAGTTGAAGGTTATTAGTAATATACTCCCAATTTGGTAGTGTGATATGCTAAGTGTTGTTGAGCATTTGTTGAATCAAAGCACAGCTTTTGTATAAAGCGTAGCTTTGTGGACGAGACTGCGTCAGACCTCACACCCGGGAAATGGTCAAAACAGGAAGGATGCAGCAAGGTTATTAAGGGGTAGCGCCCCTTTAGTGTATGTCATTCCTTCTGGATAGAGGTGGTATCATGGTATGGAACCCAAATACTTAACCTATGTTGTTGCTGCAAATTTATTGCTTTGTGGTTGTTGAAAATCGAGGATCCTCGGATGTAGATCGGTTACGATCGGGGGATGACACATTCGTGTCAGTAGTTACCCAGTTAGGGGTAATCCGGCCTTGTGTTGGCAGAGATCCGGTTTGGTTCTCGGGACGTCATTCCAGAGGCGTTTCCATGTGGCAATGGGAAGTTTCTTGGCCTGACCATTTGCTGGAAATCCAAAGAAACAATATGATCTTGTACGGTTTTAGTTGCAGAACCTATCATTGACTTATGGTGCTCACCACTGTTTGGATGGTAGCTATAGTAGGCATAAGCGTGAAATGCCTATGCTGGCTAAGATTTATATCTTTATTTTCGAAATGATTTTTTCTACACTATGCACTAGTAATAATATCAAATGTTTCTTTTTAATGCATATCAAGCATCTTTGACTATCATAAGGAGAAATCTCCTCCGATTCTGCGTTTGCATTGTGTGTGTTTGCGGGAGGCCTTATGGTAGTCTCATTTTTTAAAAAGCATTGCGAATTGACTTTAAAAATATTCCTCTATTTTGTTTTTAAAGATAAATAAATTGTTTTAGTTCTCACACCATTCACATGACTGACTCGGAGTTTATTGTTTTTCTTCCTAAACTCTGCGTGCCCACCAATTTCCACACGGGCAGTCTAGAGTTAGTTTATCGGGATATTCTGGAATTCGGGAGTTGCTGGAGGCAAGCTGGATGGCATGGCGTATTCACTAGTATATAGTATTTCTTTTCCGTTGTTTGTTATTGTTTGTTGTTGTAAACTCTGATAATGTAATGTGATATGATGTAATGTAATAACTGATATAGTTCTTTGTTTAAAGATTATTCATTTATTTATTATATGTTGTTCCGCAGCGATTGTGAGATTCTGATATTGTTCTGTTGTTTTCTTTCTATTCTGTTCTATCTTTTCTCTCTTCTTCTATTTTTTTTAAAACCCTAAGAATTCGTATTTCCGTTCATCTTGAGTTAATCAATGGAGATTAGTGTCTATTCAAGGAGTACGGATTTGCGGGTCCTCACAAATAGTTTTGTATATATAGAATAGTTTGTAAAATAGTTTGTAAATAAAATAGTTTGTAAAATAGTTTGTAAATAAAATAGTTTTGCATATAAAATAGAATAAACTAGTTTGTATAAGAAAAATAAAAGAAAATAGTTTTGTAAAATAGTTTTAAATTAATAGTAGTTTTGCATAAAAGAAAATTTTCAATTTAAATTACAAAGAATATCCAACCCAACAACTTTCAATTTCAATGTCAAAGCATATCAATAATATTAGAACATAAGATGTACATATGTCATCATTTCGTATAATCAGATTTGATCGCTCGCTCGATCACACAAGTTCGCTTTTGAACTAGTATTGTTCATTCGATTTCCCTAACGCGGACTTCGATAAGGTTTCTTGACCCGAAACCATCATTCTCCTTGCATAGTCATACATTATGATCATAGAGAATTTTAGAATCAAATCAAAAATCCATATCAAATATTTATCATCAATAATCAAATGAAAAATACTAATACGAAATGATATAATTCACCTCAAACTTGTGTACTCAAATGCAGATCAAATTAATTATGCGAATAAAACAATATACGCACAATTTACGTACTTATTTCAATTTGTTTCATCACCATTACATTTTGATTTAAATTCATTATTAATCACATTGATTAACACAAATATCACTTCATACTTTAATATTTGTTTCATGTAATTTCTCCATTTAATATAAAATATTAATATATTCATTCTTATAACATTGCTTGTATTTCTCTTCATTTTAAATTAAATTCAATTTCACGTGTAATATTTCTCATTTGGTACTACATTTATTGCAACGTCCATTTATTTCACAAACAATTTACAAGTCGCGACTTTATTTAAAATCATTTCACTTTTAATTCATATTCGTTTATCCAATTAGTTTTCACTTACTTTTCAAATTTATTTATTCCACATTTTATAAATTTGATTAAGTTCATTACACTTTTTTTAAAATCTCATTTACAGCTTTTCCTTAAGCCAATTCATGCCAGATATATTTTGTGGGACTACCATTCTCACAAGCAACAACCGCCTGAACAAAGCGGGTTATCCTAAATGGTCAGTTTTGGCAAGAATTTGATTGAGATATAAGGCGAATGCCACTTACATAAAGCATAAACTATTACAAATTCTGTGACACCCAATGTGCCAAACAAATATAAGTTTTGTTATTCTTCAGAAGGCCTTGGCAAATGGCACGTGTCCATCGAATTGATAATTATTTTCCATTTAGCCACCTGACTTAAAAGAAGATGAATATTATTAATTAGAGCAAATATCAAGGTTCTTACAAAAGAACTATGTTTTCAGTAATATAACCCCGTTATATATAATTTTATCAATCCAAGGTTGATAGAGTACAACACTCAGGTCCTGCAAAGATGTTCTTATATTTCACTGATGCAACAAACATTCTCTACACATTTGGAGGATATGCTGTCACAGTGCAAGCCTACACATTATTGAACCACATAAATTATTTGGTTTCGTCCCAATTGCTTTGTTAGTTAGTAATATTATGGTTTTAAATATTTCAAAGAGATTATGCATGCTATGTGGAAGCCACAGAAATTTAAGCTGATATACCTCATAGCAGCACTGTATGTGCTTACACTAACATTACCATCGGCTGCTTCTATGTATTGGGCATTCGAAGATATGTTGCTCACGCAATCCAATGCTTTTGCTTTGCTTCCACGTAATGGATTCAGAGATACTGCTGTTATCCTCATGCTCATCCATCAAGTAAAGATTTACCTCCGTTGTCCATTGTTTTAAACTCTTAATACATCTGCTAATTTATAGCAAGAATAACAAAAGAAACAATGAAATTATGCTGCCTTGACACAAAATTGACATATATTTTATGAAAACAATGCAGTTTATAACCTTCGGATTTGCATGCACACCACTGTACTTTTGTGTGGGAGAAAGCTATTGACATGCATAAAACAAAGAGTGTGTTCAAACGAGCACTGGCAAGACTTCCAGTTGTAATCCCAATTTGGTTTCTAGCAATCATATTCCCCTTCTTCGGCCCAATAAACTCGACAGTTGGATCTTTGCTCGTCAACTTCACAGTTTATATTATCCCTGCTTTGGCTCATATGGTAACAAACATTCGCCCCAGCTGCTGCCAGAGTGGTATTTCTTACCATGATTAAACTGATATGATACCATGATTAAATGTCTACTTAATTTAAATATGTCAAAACTGATATGATACCATGATTAATTGTCATTGCACCAGATGTGTGTATTGTAACCGTGTCCCTGCAACAAGACTGTCTACTTAATTTAACCACCTGGATATTAGTTATATGGTCGATAAGAGCTATGGTCAAGAGAAGGTTTTCCACAAATCAGAGAAGTAACTTGACATGTTTCAAGTACAAGACTAGTTTTATGCTTCATTAATGCATATCACAACAAGAATTATAGAAAACCAAGTGTGCAAGCTTTTAAACAAACTACATGATTTTTTTCTTCTTCAATAATTGAGTGTTTAACATCTGCCAACTCATGCAGAACGCTGTGGAAAGGCCACCGAAAATAGTAGGAGGATGGGCTGGCTCGTACTCAGTGAATGTCTTTGTGGTGGTTTGGGTGTTTGTGGATGGATTTGGTTTTGGAGGGTAGGCAAGCACGCTTAATTTCATACGTCAAATTGATACATTTGGCCTATTTGCTAAGCAGTATCAATGTCCTCCTAAGCCATGACAGTTCTACATAACAAATTCGAATGAAAAAAGTTTATTTGGGTGTGTTGTTTGATGCAATTGAGTATAATATCAAAATTGCATGTATTGGATAATGCAGTACCATAATGCGATTACCGTTCGAGAATGAAAAAGAAGAAGAAAAAAATCATCTCTCGAACATAAACATATGCCCAATTCTAGTAACATACAATTTGTATATCATGTAATACTGAAAGAAAATGAGAAAAGGAGGTATCATGGCAGGGGCCAAATTTAATTTTAAAGTCATAATGGAGAAGGGAATCACAGAAGTGTAAACTCAAAAGTTGTTAAAATTGCATATCTATAAGAATTGGAAACCATGAGAGCAGCAGAACTAATTCAGCTGATGCAGTCTATTTTCAATTTTGTGCATGTAATACCAATTGTAAACTTCCAACTTGGTTCATAGACCAACTAATCATAGAGTTTAGTAAATATCTCATTTTTACAAGAGAATGAACGATAAAATATGCAGATTCCGTTAAAATTTCAACTAGACCCAACAACTAGGTTTTGAATCTCACTGCATTCTAACTATCTAAGCGATTATGAATCGTTGGATACGCAGATGATCCATCCTCTAAATAAGAAAAACTAAGACTTTTGCCCAGTCGATTCTGTGCAATAAGTGATATAGTAAAAAGGAGAGACCTACACTTTAACTGGACTATGCACCGAGAAATTTTCTAAACTTAAAATGACCAAGTTAGGAATATAGGGATGTCTTTGTTAGGTGATTATCATTGGTTCATCCACAAAGAAAATACATGAGGATAAACTAACCAATTAAAGTGTGTGTTATGTAATGTCCAACATCGCCTGATATGGTACGGGCGATGACTATAAAACCAACTAAGCACCCTCCCCTTATAAGTTAGCTTTTGAGAGTGAGTTCTACCTAGTTTGGTTCATAACAAATGGTATCATATAGCCTGCTTAGTTGATGATAAAATTCATTTCATCTGAATCATAGTTAAGTGATATAAATGTATAATCACGCCTAATTTCAAAATAAAGGATTGTTGTATCATTAATACTAAGCTTCATAATCACTTATTCAGTGCAAGAACAACAGTATATTCCGACAACACGTACCGACGGTCGTCGATGGTTCTTTTTCGATGACTTTCGACGACTAGTATATTCTGTATTTTGTTACGAATAAAATAATTAGCCGTCGGAAACCGTTAGATTATTGTCGTTTGCGGTCGTTGGTAGCAGTCGAAAAATCACGTATACCTTTCCCAGGCCGAACCAGAAACAATATTTTGCCTCACCCCAAATCAACAAAAGCTTTCTCCACCATTTCCCCCTCTAGTTTCAAGCACCGAAATTTTACCGAAATCAACTTCAGCTTCGTCAATTCGGAATCTCATCTCCTCCTAACCCCTAATCTCCTCTATTTTAAGTATTATCCTTAAACTCTAATTTCATGAATTTGTTAATTTAAGATTAATTTGTTAGTTTAATTGTTTATATCGTCTCATTGATTGTGTAGTATAGTTTATTGGATGTTAATTACTGTTATCATCCCATAAATGTTGAATACTAACTTGTTTAGTTTGTACGATAAGAAATTAGTGTTCATTAGTTGAATAATTCAGTGCTTTTACACCTTGGGTTATTTAGTGTGGATGAGCATAATTTAGTTTATGCGTTTCTTAAAACGTCGAAAACGATAATTAATTTCATATACGTACAGTTAGTTAATTAAAGTTTTAAACATGTGTGTATGTGATAAACTATCGTAATACGGTAGTTTAATTTAAATTAAATGTTAATCAATTTAATGTAAACGTTGAAAGCCATTTTTTTTAAATATAAAATATGTAATATACTTTATTCATAAAACCCTTAGAGTGTTTGTTGGCCCCGTCTGATAAATATTGTATATGATCGTTATGTGGGTATTCGTTTTTTGACAGAACTGACATCTATATTTATCATAAACAATATTTGTTGGATTTGTCCATGTATTGAACAAGTTACAAACACAGTAACATAATTACATCTCGTAAATCATTTCATTTTAAAAGGTTCACAAAATTTCGACAGCGCTTCCTTTATATTTCCTGTGTACACGCAATCATGTACGACTCAGGAAACAAAATAGAAGCGCTGCCGAAATTTGGTTATTCAGGCTTATAGGTCATGACCTTGCAACGGCTACCGACTACGCTCTACGGTAAATTTCGACCGTTTCCGACGGCCTCGGCCGGCTATTTGGTTATTCAGGCTTGCTACGTGGCTATCAGAAACGGTCACAGATTACCGTTAGAGGCCGTCGAAAATTTGTCGCTGTTGCAATCGGAAGTCGTTACAAAACAAGATTCGTCTACCGACAGCTCTCCTTACGGTTTCCGATGGCCTACCGATGACCGTCGACGGCTAGTTGTCGTCAAAATCACTGTTTTTCTTGTAGTGTAATTGGCTTGTTAACCATACTGATCAAGAATCTTGCAGAAAAGCTCCTGAAAAGGTTCCATTCTTTTCTGTTCTCATAGCACACGCAGCCTGCACTAATGGAGCAGTACCAACTGCTTTTTTTGTAAGTATTTTCCCCACATGAGATTTAATGTGGATATTACAAATCCACGTGAACACTAATCAGTGCACTCAAGACTTAAGAGGCAACAAGAAGATAGCGAGTCAGTAACAGACCAAGAAGAACACAAGAACAAATACACATAGTTAAATCCAGAAATCTTAAGCTGATTTGATTCAAACAACATCAACTGATTTGATTCAAGCTGTGAAATGAAATCTTATCTTTTATGTCTTCTCCTCATTGTCCAATTTCTAGATTATTAAATGGAAGGGAGTACATACTATGCGAGACATGGAAGCAATAACTCAATGGCATAAACAAGTAATATGTATTGATGCCATGCTAAGTTAACCAATGTATTTCACTTTGCACATGTTCTTGGTTCGAGCTCCAAATACGACGACCGAATTTCATGCCAAAATAGTTCTAATTGTGACAATAGACCATTATGAAGAAGATCTATGCACCGGATTCCATACTTCTTGTTAATAAGTATCAAGTAAGTGTAGTACCTAAACTAGGCCTTTTACGTCAAGCAGCAGCAGCAGCAGCAGCAGCAAAAAAACAATCAGTACATTTGTAAAGATTTTTTTTCCCCATCAGCAATGTATGCGAATCGTTTGCATGGTGAATAACATCTTTCACATAACCAAACATGGTATAGACTACTGTATGCACAAGAGTCCAATATGTAAAACGACAAACTATATAAAACTGATGGACCACTTGCTACAGATATAAAAGCTAACCAACTATAGCTTACAAGTATTATTCGAAGTTTGAGATCTCGGTTTCGGTCTCGGATTTGTCTTTTGTAATTTTAAAATTTTCAATCTAATTTGTAAATTTAGAAGAAAAAAATTTCGGTTTTGGATTTCATAATTTATTTTTCATATAATTACACATGTTAGTTTAATTGATTGAAACAAGATATGTAATTATCTTTAATTGAAATATAAAATACAAATGAACAATATTCTAAGGCTACTTATTTAGTACACTGATTATGTAAAATAACTGATATAAAAGTTACATTCTGATTACCTACTTATTTAGTACAAAGTGAATTACAGTTCCAAGGCTGAAGGTGCTTTATCAGTTAGCAAAAATATTCTAAAGAGGTACTACAAAATACAAAACGCTAACAAAAACAGTCCGGAGAAACAAGAGTATGTTGCTGTAAGAAAAATAGTATAGAATCGTCCGATTTATTTACAATATACTTATCACACCATTCATGTGCACTGGAGATCTATGGAAAGGAAAACGGTCCAACGACACGCATGTCAAAAATTTGATACTTGGGAAATTTTGACTAATTATACACAGATAAGAGCAATATTATGTAGATACAAGTGTAAACAGCTAGTTTGTTGGCATAAGGCATTTAAACATTAGTAATTAGTAAATATGAACAAACATGAATTCAAGGAGGTTCTGTTAGTATAAAGGGGAAATAAATGGCAATAAACAGAGGTGGAAATGAAATGACCCTGAACTATAATCTTTATTTCATGCAAATGCATTTGCTACTTCCACTTAAGCACTCGGTATTGCCATTTACCTTAGAGAGAGAGAGTTCTCAGTGTATGATGTAAATTAAGATTCTCCAAAAAATTTGTGGCCGTAATAATGATTCCAAGTCTAACATTTCTACCATGAACATTTCTACCATGAGCATCATTCAAATAATTAGTTTCATTATTTTCAAATTCAAATAGTAACATCAAATAAGATATAGTGCAATAATTGGGCAAGATTCAACCACTTTGGAACAGACTGCTGAGCAAAAAGGAATGTCTATTAAGGCTTGTAAAACAAACCATACAAAAACAACACGTTCCTGTAACTAAAAGGTTAGGTAGGATAATGATTAAATATTATGTAGCTTAATGTCAGCCATGCACCATCTCTTCTTCACCAATATGACATACCCAATAATTGATATAATATTCCAACTCCAAGCATCATGAAGAATCTCCAATACAGTGAATCATATATAGCTTCATATTCATGGTATGCCATAAAGTATATCTCAGATATTTGAAACAAGATAATATATGTTTGGAAGTATAGATACTGTGTGTATTGTACAACAGCATTGTGGCAAGACAAGGACTAGGCCTGTCAAATGGGTTGGGTTGGGCCAAAATGGGTTGGGTCGAGTTCGACCCAACCCATTTATGGCTCATTCTCTTTCACCCATTTATGACTCAACCCATTTATGACCCAACCCACTTAATAAGCGGGTTACCAATCTAACCCATTTAAAGATTTAAATTTAATTTGGCTAATAAAAAACAAATAAATATAAAATAATTCTAATTCCAAGTTTTATGTTTTGAGATCTGACAAAAAATTAAAATTTTAATTCTAATTTTCATCAAAATTCAAATATGGGAATGGGGTAGCTTAATATTTTCCAAGTACAATTGTCGGTTTCCTTGGAGAACTACAGTGTGCGTTCACACGATGAAATATCCGAGTGTTCCATACTGTCCGTAATTTAGATGGGAGTTGATCGGTCGAAGTCTCGCCTGATTCCGAGTTAGAACGAAGGAGTTATTGCAGTCTGAACAAAAAAAATAGCGGCTTCTGCACTAGGCGGAGTTCAATATGCTGGTGTGGTAGCCTGTTATTTTCTAAGTACAACTGTCAGTCCCCTTGGAGAACTACAGTGTGCGTTCGCACGATCACGTATCCGAGTGTTACATACTGTCCGTAATTTGGGTGGGAGTTGATCGGTCGAAGTCTTGTCTGATTCCGAGTTAGAACGAAGGAGTTATTGCAGTCTGAACAAAAAAAATAGCGGCTTCTGCACCAGGCGGAGTTCAATATGCAGGTGTGGTAGCCTGTTATTTTCTAAGTACAACTGTCAGTCTCCTTGGAGAACTACAATGTGCGTTCGCACGATCAAGTATCCGAGTGTTACATACTGTCCGTAATTTAGGTGAGAGTTGATCGGTCGAAGTCTCGTTTGATTCCGAGTTAGAATGAAGAAGTTATTGCAGTCTGAACAAAAAAAATAGCGGCTTCTGCACTAGGTGGATTCAAATATGGAGATGTGGTGGCCTGTTATTTTCTAAGTACAACTGTCAGTCTTCATGAAAAATTATTATGTATGTTTAAAATTCTTATTTTTTAAATCTATATTAAAATTTAATATTTTTAATAAATGGTTAAATGGGTTACCCATTTATAACCCTTTTAAAAATGGGTCAATTCAACCCATAACTCATTTTATGATATTCATAAATGAGTTGACCCAATCCATTTATAAGTAGGGTAAATGAGTTGGGTTAATGAGTTGGGTCAAATTTTGACAGGTCTAACAAGGACAAAATAAAAGCCTAAACTATTTTCCAGTCTCCTATGGGAATGAGTAGGGAATGCTACAGAAATATAAGTTGAGCATATATCTGGTACTATTACAAGAACTTCTCTATTCAATCATTAATGGCCAAATTCTCCAATATAGGTTGGTCAAACGTTAGCCTGCCATCTTTATGATAAAATTACAGAATTGTCAAATATAGTTCAGTCAATCGTGCATGGGAGTGAATAGAGCAGACACGTATCGTTTTGAATACAATCAGTATATTTTTGGAAAATTATACATGGCTTTAACTAAAAGATGCTGATGCCATACCTAATATTCAACCAGTGATAACTGTTAGGTTAAGATTTGCAAAAAAAATAAAATACTATTAATATACAGGACTTTGAAATCTTCTGTTTGGAGATTGAGAGATATACATACATCCAACAGAAGCTTATTCTTGTAAAAGCTACTCCCACTTGGTAACAAACAATGGTTACAAACCACAATTAAAAATTGATGCATTTATTAGTATCTAATGACTTATGACACAATCATATGGATGCTGCAATCTACAACTGAACACTGATAACTGACAACTCTATGTGATAATAACATAACTAGCATGCATGTTTGATTGATTGGATTGAAATGGGTAGGAATGATTAGAAAAATAATTTGCACCAAAGACATAATATAACTGCAGAAATGTTCTTCAATGAACTCTTAATATGTGTGAATGTGAAATCACTTTGCGAAATAGATACCAACACTTAACTATATTTAGTTATTTTACTCAGTTGAAAAACTTCACTTCAAACCGGTGTGTTGTTTTGCACAGGGCAAGGAATGGTTTATTAGATGAATAAGCAGTATACAATTTTGATCTTTCAAATTTTTTTATTGGTTTAAATTTTGATTGGAACTGGTTAAATGGATTATGTCATAATTCTTTACGACGCAGAAAAGCACGAACTTTTTGAAGTCTTGGCACACATCTTTTGGAATTATTAAGCATGTATTAAAAGGCTATTGATTAATTTTAAATCATAATTAAATAAATAAAATTGATATGCTTTGTATAACTTTTACTGAAATATGCCCAACTAAAACAATTTTTTTAATCAATTTCCAGGAATATTATTAGACATAATTGTAACACTTCTAAAATGCTGCCTCCAGCGAGAATCGAATTTAGGCATTCATTGCTGACTAAATTAAATTAGTGTTCTCTGCATGATTCTAACTTGTGCGACAGTGATTCCACTATAAAGCTTTATTTATACGTCACAAGAAAAACACAGTAAAAGCTACATAAATACCTAGTCTTCACCTCAAATCAATGTCGAAGCCTTTTAAGAAGCAAAATCTCATGCTTTATCATGGCTCATGATAGGGAGGTGACCAAGGTAGGAGCAATATCTTCGTTATTGAGGTATTGGCCATTACAGTAACGTTACAAGCATAGTAATTTCGAGTACAAAACTCAATCTAAAAGCCAAAATATGAAATAATAGAAGACATCATTTGCAACATCCCACTCAACTATATACGTATAAATAAGAAACTATATGCACAAAAATAAAATATTCAAACAAATTAATCACATTTTCAAATCGATGCCATCAAAACATGTTACAACATCCAAAAAACATTCAAATGCCAAAGTATACTCACTCTCGTCGTTGAGTCATATTTATATTAGAAGGTATAAACATCATTATTTACATGTATAATAAGACCTACTGCGACCCATCCAAGTTCATTTCGTCAAACATGTACTTTTTGTCTACTCATGCAAGTAACTAAGATTATCAATTAGGAAAAAATTCGGATCGGGACAAACATACTGGTGTGTCATTCCACTACAACATTAAGTACGAGGATAAATAATTGCATACTTAAAAATACTGGAGGTCCGAACCGACTGATGTTGAAGAATCAGCAAAAGGAAATCATATGATGAGACTACACGCATAAAATAGTGTACAAAATACCAAAATATCAGTGGGAGTTACTGTCTGATAGCTTGGATCAACGGGCACGAAAGGAGCGATCTCTCTTATACGCTGTTTTGGGTCAATACGGATACGTTTCAATAACTGAATACATCTGACATAATACGTATCTCGTCTCGACGTAAGAAAACATGTATTATTTTAGAGATATTCAGGTATTAAAATGTATCTGTGTTGATCAAAAGTAGTGTATATGTGAGATCGCTCTTTCCATACTCATTGATCCGAGTTATCAAACTGTAAACTCCCTCTGATATTTCTATCACTGGAGTCGAGATGTTACAGATTGGTATCAAAGCAGAGACAGTGAACAATATAGTAGTTGCTTCCTTTGCTATCGCTAATGAATATATTCATAATAGTGTTGAAGTGACAAAAGATGAAGGTGAGAAGAAGCAGACTGCCACGGTGATGGAACTTTGATTTCCACGAGTTCGGAGAAAGAACGAATGAAGTAACAGTGTTTTTCTTACATTACTCATAAAATATAAACAAAACATGTTCGCTCTGGGTCCCTCTACTTTCTTAACAAGTCAAGTATGATACGTAAAAAAATATGGTATGCTAACTTGTTTATCATTTGGTCACTCCGATTGCTGAATAATGTTTATCGCAAAAAAAAATACACATTTACTTATTTTATTGTTTGAGAAAATAAGAATATGTAGAATTATTCAATAAACAATATCGTCAAATGCTTCGTCATTTGTTTAGAAGTTGATTTTTGAATTAAAAGCTCATAACTTTTGTTCCACAAATAAATTTCTACTCACAACCTTATAGCAGTAGATGACAAACTATATCACCTTTTTTTCATTATAAGCCTTGCCTTGTGCGGCATATAAGCCTTGAGTGTCGTACGTGTTTTGCGTGTTATGTGCAACATTTGATTGCATCATTTCATTTGTGACACGTCTTAGGTGCAAAAGCACAATCGCCGCATTGCACCTGTTGTGCGCATGGCAACCTTTCATAGCATTACTATTTTGTTTTGGAAAACTAAAGTGTATACCACATTCTGTCCCTTTACCATTTGTACATCCCTTGTATGTTTGCTGTCGTTGACAAGAAAATAAAGTGGGAGAAGAAAAGGAAATTGTATTCATCAGTCCCTTTTATTATTTTTATTTTCACTGTTAGCAGAGAAACTTTGAACATCACTCCTGCTACATTAGAGTTATTATGTGACCCCTGATCAAGAATGTTATATAAATGGATATAGATAGGTAGATGATTATAGTTCACATATTTTACCATTTTATGGAGAATAATACTTATTATATTATAGCTCTTTGACAATTAAGAGAATATAGAAATGTAAAGAAAATACCAAAGAATTATTTCATTATATACTGGACTCGTGAACTATGTTACACCAAACTTTTGTGATGCCAACTCTTGTTATGATGCTATTCCAAAATTTAGATATTGAACTTTTGTTGTATCACCAATTTTTATAAGATACAAGATCTTGTTATCAAACCGATAATTAACTAGATTTAACTTACTGCAAAGAAATGTAAAAATAATCATATACTAATTCAAGTTAATCCATTCTTATTGTTTTAACCCTTGTAAATCCCGTTTTATAAACGCAATTTTCATACGTAAAAAATTAGAATACAAAATCATCACCAAATCATAAACTCAATCATTTTTCCAAAGAAGTCATTGTTTTAAAACATACCATTAAGATTTAATTTTGAGGTTTTCATCTAACAATTATAAATTCATATCATACACGTATACGTGTGTGTCTCTCTATATATACACTAGCGTTACGACACGAAATTCGTGGGTGAATTGTTTTTCTACAAACTATAAATATTTAACATATTCAATAGAAAAAGATTTGCACAAATATTTTGCCATATTTTTACATCTAAATCATGTGTAGTTGGTTTGAATTTTATTTTTAAGTTGTAACGCCTAATTTTTTGTTAATTTTAATTTTTACTTGTATTATTAATTAAATAAACAACGAACTTGTAAAAGATGTTTATTTATTAGATCCTATTTTTAAATGATACCAAGATTTAGTAATATCTATAGAGCGACGGTCTAAATTTGTAAGAAAATGTTATTTCTTAAATCATATTTTAAATAATATTAAAGTGGTGTTTTTGATAGTTCACGCTAACACCAAAAAAATGTGACGCCAAAGGTAATACAACTATTATTAAATATATAACTAAAGGAATGTATATACATATGGAAAAAATCCATTTGGACATAAAATGTAGATACAAAATGGGACACAAGAGATTTTGACCATTAGATCTTTCTCTGAATTTCACCTCTCATATATGACAAAAGGATCCAATGATCAATAATTATTGTTTTTATTTTTGTGCTTTATTTTGTGTTTTAATAGCCGCTCCCTAAATATATCTACGTGTGTGTTGGATATGTATAAGGTCTTAATTGTAATAAATATAAACGTTGGTAGGTTCCCACCATAAAGCAGTAATAAGTACAATGATATACAAATAAGTTCGTTGTGTTGATAGGGAGTGGTATTCAAACCTTGCAGCTGGCAATATTATTACAGCCACAGAAGAGAAGCCCATTCACCACACGGATGTATAGTGATGAGGAATAAAGATGCAAGCACTATGAGGATTAAACATTAAAATTTTAAACAGTATGGGGTGAGAGAGGCTCGAACTCTCGACCTCAGGATCACTCAACATTTTAGCTATGAGACCTACGCGCTAGCCAACTGCGCCACCACCCCAGTTGTTTTCCAAGTACACAAGGAGACATATGAATGACAAATGAAATAACTGATTTGGTTGCCAACTATTACGACATCATGGTACAAGTATATATTTGGATAATTTTATTTGACATATCACAATTAGTTATCTATGTTATTTAAATAGACAAGCAGGTTTTACAAATAAGTTAAAAATGTTATGCCATGAATATTAAGTTTTTATTTTATTATTCCTTTTTATCCACAACAATCTAATGTTATAAATGTAATATTTTTGTACAAAATTTGTGGCGTACGTGTTTTTTCTCTCTCAATAATTACATCATCATATGTTTAATGATAGTTCAAAAGAAAATGTGCGATGTAAAATAATCAAAAATAGATGGTTAGAATTTGACTTTAAGGTTTACAGCTAATGGTTGTAAATCTGTACAAATTAAGAATCTTCGGTTAACAAATAAATTACTGCCAGAAAAATTAACCTAATGATGTAACTATAATTTCCACAAAACATAATAATCTTCTATTATGAACACGAGTTAAAGATCCGTTTCATGTTACATTATGCATCAATGTTTTTGCCAAATACATGCAAATGTGGTTTAATTTACAACTAAATGCATGGTTTTTGACTAATATACACAAACACGTATAAATATGGTGAAAATAGAAAAAATGGTTTGATTTACACCAAAATGGTGATCTTAAATACAACGCTTTCAAGATTATGGTTGGGCATTGGATTATGTTTAAGATTTTAATTCCCGTAAATATAACCATTTGTCGGTTCCCACCATAAAGCAGTAATATCAGACAACTAGTTAACTCAAATATCAGTGATATAAAGCAAACAACTTCATTATGATGATAGGTATTGGTATTCAAACCTTGCATTTGGCAATATTATTACAGCTGTAGAAGATGCCAGTTCGCCACATTAGCAACTGAAGCTCATCCACCATCATTTCTCTGCCAAATTAGCTAGCAATTGGCAGACGCATGACATGGACTTTTTAAAATGTAATCCAATGGCATTCACAATCATGTTGGACTATATTTACAATGAAAAAGTTCTAGTTTTCAGTTATCCTTTTTGAGAGATAACTAGAACTTCAGTTCCAATTTTACTCTAAAACTTGAATAATGAATGAAGTGATACGATCTTCATCAATATATAGGTCAAACATTTTCCATTGAATTACCTTGTAGAAGTCTACAGCTATGAAGTTGGGACCCATTCAGCAGATGCATGATGGCAAGTATTCACCATGTCCTCAGGAAGGGCAGAATTGTCTTTACAAGCAGTAACTAAATCAGGTCGTCGTGGTGTTCATTGAAGCCGATTGTGCGTGATTAGGACACAAACCATCTATCACTCCCCATTCCCATCTTCAAATTTTGATCACAAATATCATGTATTAAGAAAATAATACAAATAATTTAGTGTTATTACCTCCACACCATCCCATATAAAATGACATTTTGGGTTATTTTGCCCTAAAATATGTGATGTTTAGTGACTGATATTAATCTAAAACTATGTCAAAAGTAAATAAAATGGGCGGTTGTTGTTTTCATAAGAATTGGGTCGCTTAAAGATTATGCCCAAACTCAGAACAACTTTCCTTTATGGGACAGTATAGTGTCATATACTCATACCAGTGCAAATGAGTGAATATGCACATTTCTTAGTGTCATATACTCATATATTGTTTTCTTTACTGCTCTGAAATGTCCATAATGATTGACTAGCAAGTGACTACATTGTCTGATCAAAGAAACCTTGGTTGTTTGAGATATAACCATATTTGTAAATACGTAAATTTATGATGCTTTGAGTTACTTAAAGCATGAGCTTCATACCCAACACAAGTCACGTGAATTTAGACATAAAAACCTGTTTTAAGTTTTAAACAATTCCTAAAAATTGATCAAGGAATCAGAACAATTAATCGTGCATGGATTCATTTCTTACAAGCCAATCCTACATAAACGGATATGTATTAAATATTAATAATACACTCATTTTACTATGTAGAATTGAAAGTCCATGTTTTTGCAATTTACGCAAACCAGGAACTATTCAATTTGTAGTATGAAAATATAGCACTTGTTGCATAATTACATGTGCAGTACAATGTGAGAACATTGGAAAGGTGTTAATACACTCATACATGATTATGATATCTAGAACTCTTCATGAATAATTGAGCTAAAACAAAATCAGGTCCTATAATTCATGATAAATTATTTAACATAGTGATGAGCACTTTGTATTTTTTATGCATTGTATAAGTATACTTTAAGCGGTCTTCATTATGACAACAATTAGTCAAAATATGCAATTTGCTAAGTTCACCAATACAATGTGCTTGTGTGATTTGCGACGTATTCTGTGTTCTATCCTACTTCAATTCCATGTAGAAATAAAGAATGTTAACACTGCTACTTATTATTATACTTTAGTATATCAGTCAAACTATAGTTAGTGAGCAGTACTATTAGTACTGCCCCAATCCATTGTCTAGATGTGTACAACACTGCTGTTAGCAACTCGTATGTATGTATGTGTGTGCATGACATTAAAAAAATGACTAAATGTACTTTGTAGTTGGTGCCTTTCTATCGGGATAGAGATATAGTCAGTATACATGAGGTTCACTGACTTAATCCCTGTCCGAGCATAAAATTCCATGTTTATCCCAGCAATTCTAGGAGAATGCTTACAAAGCAAACTAAGTCATACATGTAGGTGTTGCTAAAGTCCATTCACTAGATCTTTGTGTGTTTTTATGTATATATGTATATGTGTGCGTATTACACAAAGAAGATAACTAAATGTACTGGGTAGTCGGTATCTTTCTATCGGCATAGAGATAATATAGTATATGTGGGGTCCACAGACTTGATCCTTGTCCGGGCATAAAATACGATGTTTTTCCCATTAATTCTGAGAAAATAGTTACAAAACAAACCATTTAGGTATTGCTAAAGTTCATTCACTGGATATGTGTGTGTTCATGCGCGTGCAAAAGTGCGTGCGAGCGGTCCGTGGGTATGTGTATGTACGTGGAGATTTCATTTGAACGCATATTGAAGACATAAGATATCTTAACAATTAGACGTTCCCCTGAATTTCAACTCAGGGTGAACGACAAAAAATTTAATGGCCAACACTTATTGTGTCAAATTTTGCAGCCTGCGGGGGCAACAGTGTGTCATATGAGGCCAATGTTGATTTCTTTCAATACAAGCGAATCTCACAGATTGTGAAATCAAAGCTTCGCTACCTAAGATAAACTAACAACAATGTTTTCTTTTCATTTTTCCAAGCGTGTAAATAATTTTTTAGTGCAACGTTGACCATATACAAAACATTGTCTTGTTTGGGTGCGCCCATATGCTAGTACCAATAATGACTCCATGATAACAGTCAGCAGTATCCATCAGTACCAAGCTTATTTGTATTGATTTGGGCATGATCTTAAACTAACTGCTGGGCACTCCAAACAAGCTAATATATGCTTTACTAGTTACACCAGTAAACTGCAACGGTCTTTTGCCATTCCCCCGAAATAAACATGTGATGGATCTCTATGGCATATCTCGAGTAGGTCAATAAGATGATGGCGTAACCACGCAACATCCCTCTTTATTATTAATAAGTATTTTTTTTTCAGTAATATTTGTATTTGTCTTCTACTGGCTTAAGCCCAATAAGTGTGGAGATTCTAAACTACATAAGCACTCCTATACTCTTATATCTGTTTTGGAAAAATAGTATTCAAAATTGTAATCTAATTTTTCTTTTATTTCCCTTCCTTGTTCCGATGTTTATTAATTGTCAACATACCTTTTTAGTTGGTTTGTTTTTTTTCCTTCTGTCAATTACTTCATATATTTCCTTCTTATACTTTTTTCCTTTAATTTCAGTTTTCATAATTATTACATCATTTGCATTATTTCTAATCTCTAGAAAATGAGAGACTAGGAACAATAAGAAAGATGTGATAATTATGAAAAATGGAATAGCATGGATGAATTAAAAAACAACAGTATAAGGTAGGTGATAAAAGATAAAATTTACACAATGAAAAGACTAGCTAAAACGGTAGTTGACAATTAAACAACTAGTAGAAATGAAGGGAAATAAAAAAGAAACAGAGTTTACAACATTGATTATTTATTTTCTGTACAGGAGTACTGGAGTGTTCATATATTTTACTGCCTTTGCACAACATAGGAGCTTAAAGCAGTATAAACCAAATACACATATTACAGTGAAAAAACAACATGTTCCTGACGGAATTCCAATCACTGAATTTTCTATTCTAATTTGATTGTTATCATCCTAACTTGGACGGACTCAGCATGCTGACTAGTGACAGCATGCATGTAGCCAACCAGCCATGTTCACATAGGCAAGAATGTACCATGACAATTCCAATTGTTGTTTAGCCATCAAATGAGCTCTTATCAAATACAAAAGTACCAAGTCCATGTATAACTAGATATTGTAAGAAGCGCTGCACAATGGGAAGCTATCACAGTAATAAACAAGAGATTCAACAGGTTATGTTTCCAAAACTAATCGTTACAAGAATTTAGTTGAAAACCATAAAACTGAGAAAGAATTAAAACCTTACGCATTTTAACTTCTGGAGTTTAGATATGCTAATTTGATGTGTGAACTAAATCGAATAGATTACTTGAAATTTTTGTACGATCTTTATTTATTAATTAATGTAAAGACACGTGTGTGTGGGGTAATGAGTCATGTGAAGCCAACATTAATTTCTCCAACGGGAGTAATTTGATTAAAAAAATAAGGTAAATCGGCATGTTTTTTAATTTTCTACGCTACAGCAGTGCCGATTTGAGCGTGGGAAATAAAAAAAAGCTAGGGTATTTTCCATTTTTATTCAAACGTGGATTTGTAAATGACAGTCAAAAAATAGTTTATGGTATAAACGGTTTTCTGAAAATCGTTTATACCATAAAAGATTTTTAGATTGTCGTTCAAACAAATATTCACATGTAGTCAAACCTTATGTGCTATAAACCGCTTTTGTTTTTAGAAAACCATTTATATATTTTTATTTTTAATTCTTAAAAAAAAATGAGCATTTCCTCCTACTAATCTGCGGAAGTGAGGAATCGATATTTTTATTTCATTCCCTCACCTTAAAAACGACTCCCCTCCCAGAGATGCTCTTAGTGAATTTTACAAAATGTGGAACCAACTCTTCACTACTTGGCAAACTAACAACATTGTTTTCTTCTCATTTTCCAAGTGTATAAATAAAAAATTTAGTGCAATATTGAAAGAAGATCTCTGAAACCCACATACAAAAAATATACACATTGCGCCGTTTGTGTGCCCCTGTATGCTAGTACTAATAATGCCTCTATGATAATAATCAGATGCTTTCAGCGGTACCAATGTTATTTGTCCCGATTTGGGCATGATCTTAAACTAACCATCGGGAGCTCCAAACAAGCTAACATATTCATTACTCATTACACCAATAAATTGTGACAATCTTTTGCCATTCCCCTGAAATAAACATGTGATGGATCTATGGCTTATCTCTAGTAAGTCAATTAGATGATGGTGTAACCGTGCAACTTCCATCTTTATTATTAACAAGTTTTTTTTCTAGTAATTATCTATCTTCAACTAGTTTAAGCCCAATAAGTGTGGAGATTCTAAACTACATAAGCGCTCCAATACTCTTATATCTATTTTGGAAAAACAGTATTCGAAATTGTAATCTAAATTTTCTTTTATTTCCCTTCCTTGTTCCGATGTTTATTAATCGTCAACAAACCTTTTTAGCTGTTTTTTTCCCCTTCTGTCAATTACTTTCATATATTTCCTTCTTATACTTTTTTCCTTTAATTTCAGTTTTCAGAATTGTTACATCATTTGTATTATTTCTAATCTCTAGAAAATGAGAGACTAGGAGCAATAAGAAAGATGTGATAATTATGAAAAATGGAATAATATGGATGAGCTAAAAAACAACGGTATAAGGTAGGTGATAAATAGAATTTACACAGGGAAACGACTAGCTAAAACCGTAGTTGACAATCAAACAAATAGTAGAAATGAAGGGAGCTAAAAGGAAACAGAGATTACAATTTTGATTATTTATTTTCTGTACAAGAGTGCTGGAGTGTTTCATAACTGCCTTTGCACAACATAGGAGCTTAAAGAAATATAAACCAAATACCAATATTACGGTGAAAAAACAACATGTTACTGACAGAATTCCAATCGCTGAATTTCCAGTTTAATTCGATTGTTATCATCCTAACTTGGAAGCATTCAGCATGCTTACTAGTGACAACATGTATGTAGCTAACTTGCCATGTGCATGTAGGCATAAATGTACCATGACAATTCCAATTGTTGTTTAGCCATCAAATGATATCTTATCAACTATACAAGTACAAAGTCCATGTATAACTAGATATTGTAAGAAGCACTGCACAATGAGAAGTAACAGTAATAAACAAGAGATTCAACGAGTTACGTTTCCAATACTGATCGGTACAAGAATTTAATTGAAAAATATAAAACTGAGAAGAAACCTTACGCATTTTGGTTTCAGAAGTTTAAATTAGGCTTCTTTGATGGGTGAACAAGATCTAATAGATTATTCGAATCATTATGCGACCTCATGAATTATATATTTCAATGACCGATTCCAAGAATTAAAATCTAGGGTTTTTGCAGCGAAGAAGAAAAGCGGGAGTTTCGTGTTCTGGATAACGGGCTGCACTATAAATTGGCCCTTGTTCCCCAAGCTATAAATTGGTCCATGCTAGGAGAACTTGCTGAAATGATGGTTAGAAACTTAGATCCAAGGCAACACGCCACTTCTTGTCTTTTCCGCATGTATATTTAAAAAGAAAGGAAAATGTTATCTTGTTCCCTTAGGGCACATGGTTAAAATTGTAAATTTATCAAAGTATACCCCTTGAATTCCACCTATCTACTTTTGTTTGAGGATAAATTAGGTATTTAACTTAGTTTCTTTTGTCTTTAGTCTGAAACAATCATTGCTAACGTCTATACTATTATATGACTAGTGAGTTGCATTTTAAGAGCGCAGAGTCCTCTTTGAATTTTCGTTAGCCGAACGGTCACGTTTTATATCGTGTCCTTCTACCACCAGCTCTCCGCTTCATCCTTTTCCTGCATCAAAAAATTTCTGTTCTCCCCTTCCCTAATCTCCTTCTCCCAATTTCTTCCCGAAATCCATCATGGTCGCACCTACTCACGCTTAATAAATAAAACAAAAATCGTAAGTTACTTCCTCTCCATTTTGCAAAACCCTAACTAAAAAATAATGGAGATGAATATTGACCGAGGTGGAAACCAACAGTTGCTTCCTTCCTTCTTCTTCTGTATGCAAACTTCCTCCTTAATTTTTCCGTTTGCATACTTCTCCTCAGATCCCCTATTTATTCAAGTAATTTTCAATTCTTTGAATTGATTGTTTTTTATTTTCAAACCGAATTTAACTCCTTGATTTGTTCCATTTTCCTTTGTCTTTATATGCACCTTACATATTTTGATCATAAACTTACAGATTCAGATCTTCACTTATGTTAGTTTTATTCAGTTTGCCTTAGAATATTTATCCATTTTTTTTATTGCTGAATTGAGGTTCTTTTGAATTCAGATAGCAGATTTTGGATTTTATTGTTTTGCACCTGATTGTATCTCTCTTTCTCAGACATAGATGTTTGCTTCATGGCTATCTTGATATCATTCGATTTGAATTCGATAATTTTTCTCAATAAATGTACCAAGTTTATAGTCTATATGTATAGAGTTCTTTATAACAAGTTAATTTGAATTTTGTATTTAACTCTTCTTCCTCTGTTTTTTAGTTGATTTCATCAATGTGATTTCTTAATATTTCATACTTTATACTCCTATCCAACTAGCCCTTACTATATTTTTGTTTCTGGTAAAAAAAAAAATTTCACATGAAAATAGAAATTTCATGGGATGTCTTTTTCCAAACCAGGAAGTGCTAAAATTGCAAATTATGTTTGGAGTGAATTATGTTTTGAAGAAAAAAAAATACTGATACTTTAATGACGTCTTAGAAAACATTAACTACTTTGCTTAATTTTGGATCTCTTAAATTTTGACAAATCATTAGCAGATATCTTCTCACTCATAGTTACATTGTTGGATCATGCTTATCCTAAAAAAATTTCCATGTCCACTACGAACCTAGCCAATTAATTTTATCTTAGATACCTAATTTTTTCAATTGATCTCAGTCGAGCAAAAGCAACATAACATGTCAGTAAGAGGAGAATCATGAACTCAAAGGGTCAAAGATAAGTCCAAATGGAGAGCCATGGATTTGCTTAGCCATGTGGTAATTATTGTTTTCCAATTATGTTTTATAGGAGTTCTTTTAGATATTTTATCCCTTCCTTACTGTTATATTTGGTTGGTTCGTAAGATTATGCAAGGAGAATGTAGTTTTTTGTGTGCATTCATGAATGATACGAGGAAAAATGATATTAGTTGTATTTTTTGATTTTTCTCGATATAAAATTTTCGGTGGAAATAAGTAAAGGAAATATTTAAATTGCTTTGATAAATCATTAATTTAAAACTTAGGCATGGTGAGCTTCAGTAAAAGAAGTATAACTATTATTAGCTCTAAAGATGTTACTTTTTTTCATTCTCATGTACAATTCATATTGGTTATTAAATGTAAAGGATGATTTCGGTTTGAGAGTGTTGCCTTCAACTAATGCTAATAACCAAACCCCTAAATGAGTGGGTTGCAAATCAATTTTCATATTTGCACTCATTGAATCATATTTATTATAAAAATTTAAAGAATGTTAAGCGCTGAATCGGTAGGATTAATAAAATTATTTAAAGATGGAGATATCCGAAAACTTTCCAATTTATTTGTCATGTATATTGTATATTTTTGTGTATGTCCATGTTGTCAAAGACTATATATAGTTTTTAACTAATACATCTTCATCCAGATTGCAATGCTCATCAGGATGAACCTTGACGTGGGAGGTTAGTTTCCTAATTGTCATTCTTTCAATTTTTTTTTACTTCCACTCACATTATAAGTTAACCGCAGCAAATATTGATAGCTTTGTGCAACATAAATTTATTACGCACTCACTGACGTTTATTTTGCATTTTCTACTATAAACAAATATTTATGTTATGTGGCGACTTTTAGATTTGATTCATGATGAGTTAGGGATAACTTTAATATGGGTGTCTAACATTTATAACATGCAAAAATATCAACTGTATAGCTGCAAAAAAAGGATTTGCAAAAGTATGACTTAGTAAGACTAAAAAATGGAACTATTAAGCTAAATTATGATTGTATATTTTTATACACACACACTTTTTTAGTATTTAATTCTTGAAACGTTATTATGAAATTTGTAACAAACTATTTACCATAAAAGGGTAATTGATTAATTATAGAAAAATAATCTGAAACTAAAATACTATACAAAATTTAAGCCACGATATGATGGTGAAGTGGAGACCAAAATTCTTTTTTGATGACATGGTATTTTTCCTGGTAGGACGATTAAAAAAATTCCTAAAACTAAAGTGATTGACAGATTTAAATCGTTGTTATATATGGTACTGAAAGAAGAGACATATTCTAAAATGGATAACATTGTTTAGTATGACTTTTCCTTATTGAGATGATTGGTGTGCCACGAATTCAATACATTAAGATAGTTGGTATCAACAATAATACAGTAGGATAATGGGTATCAAGCAGGACTGTAGCTTTGTATAAATGTTTTAACTGATTAACTATATCAACATCAATAGACACACGTAAGTCCGTGAACATATGTTTCGTTTTTGAATGGTCGTCTACATGAGTTAAGTAAATGGATTATTTGAATGATGCTCGAATCTTGCATTGTAAATTGAAGCACTTTAGGATGTTAAGGTTAATTATTATTTCACTTCCATAGCGCTCAAGATGGACTAAAATTAACTTGAACAAAAGTACCTTTACACACATTTAATTCCTCTTCACGTTTATTATACTGCTATTGTATTTATATTTTGTTTGGTAATATTAAATTATAAATATACGTAGCCCCAGAATGTTTGAATCAGATTTTAAACAACTTATACATTAGCAACACCAAACATACTATGGTGCTTACCCAAACCATTTATTATGTCCACCAAGCATTGACATACCAAAACTCCAAGAAGGCTACAAGTAGAACATAATACTTAGATTTTTTTTTGCAGATGGTATAATTATACAAAATGTAGTGGAAATGCATGGCTCTTTAATTCCTTGTGATCCTTCCATATAACTAATTTGCTTAATCACGTCACATATCATGTGTTACATTTTATGAAATCAGTCTTAAACTAATATCATTGTAATTCTACTACAAGTGCAAAAGTCTAATAATAAAGGTGTGTTACTTTGATACATGTATGTATACACACACATGCATGTATATATGTATGTTTGTATGTATGTGTATGTATGTATAAAATTCAAAATTGTCACCAAGGTTGGCTGGTTGAAGTTGTCAATATCTTAACATACCCTCTACGAAATAAGAAAAAATAATAGTCAGGAAGCACCTTTGTTTTTTCATGCAAGTAAATGAATATTTTGACAAATTTTTTTGATTACGATCCATATTTTCTATGTAATGCTTTCCTAATGATGTAGTTTTGGATACAATTTTCATTATATTACAACGCAGTGTTTCAATGATTATTGACTGTTACTGACCACATAAGGATGATGTACCACGGAGGTTATTGAACATGTTGTGTTATCATCTAGGACTCATGTAAACCAAACATTATCTATTAAAGCTTTTAACCATTGTTACATCTAACTACGAAAATCATAAATGTACGACATTATTTTTCCTTATTAGTCATTCCAACCACGATTTATACAACACACAACTGCAAATAATCTGTTCAAGTACTTATACAATAACAAGTTTAGAATATGGAATTGTGTCCTACAAAAATTGATATATAACTACTTTTCATTAAATATATTAATACAGAAGAGTCCGTGTGCGCGTAGCCCCGGTTCGATATATATATATATATATATATATATATATATATATGAGCTAGATTATAGATCCTAACAGCAAAGCAATGTACTTGACTGTCGGAGAATGGAGATATGCAATTCGTTGGGATGGTGAAGTATGTGAATCAAAGGGCGGTTGCTTAATGATGTGACCCGGACAACTGAGGCTGATTGCATGGTGTGCGGATTGCATGGTGATAGCATATTGAATATTTGAGGCGCTACTAAGGCTGCAGTGGGTGCTTGACTGAAAAGCGAGCGAGCTTGACTAAAAGAAGGCTAAACTGAAACAACAACAAGTTTTGTTAAGCAAGGCATAGGTCGAGTGGCCTAGCATTCCGGGAAGTCTTGAATTGCAACTTTCTTGGTTAAGACAGAGGTCTCTGTTATGTGTTTTAACATGTAGTCGAAGCAAGTTAGTGAAATTGGAGCTGCACGTACTGGAACGTGCAAGGTGCAGAGAGTCACTGGAATAGAACCGAAGTATAATATGTGTTGTAGTAGCTGAAGCGTGCACTGTGGGGAGTGTCACTGAATTAGAATTGAAGGACGCATATAATATGGGGTAACAGCTGAAGTATGCATGGTGGAGAGGGTCGTTATAGTTTGTTTTATACTGGGAATTATTACATTGAACCTTGAGTTGTTTATAATTGCACTTTCATGATGTCTTTAATATATGATTTCTTATGAGAAAATGATTTGAATTTTTACTACCCGCGTCTGAACGCTAATTATGGTCCCATCGTCCAATCTAAAAAATTAGTGCGAACAAATTTTTGATAGTAACCTTGATAATTAATAGCGAATAATGTTATTACGTTATTTACCAGAAACCATGTTCCCATCTATATTATTGGCTTCTTGATTTTTGACATTTGCAAAAAAAAATTTAGATAGAAATATATATAACTTATTGCTAAATTGAAGTTTACGAATTTTATAGGATGTTGTTGTCCTATAGCCACAATGTTTAATGGTTGAACTAAATGATTCCTAAGACAAATTTGAGTTTCCTATCCTAATAAATGGTTACTGAAAGGATTTAGTTTAAACCAACACTTCTTTGTACTATTGCTTTAAAAGCGTCAAGATAAAACTTTTAAAATATTTATTAAGGTATTAAAACTGGAGTCAATCTTCTTTATTTGCCAAAGTTTGCTCTACCAAAAAATTATTATGTTCATTTGTTATCACACTGCTGTCATAAATACGGACAGCTATATAATTGCTAGCACCATTGTTCCAGTGGTTAAGTGATTCGATTTTGGTCCGAGAGGTCGCAAGTTCGAACTTGCGTAGCGTGGTTCGAACATATGCTGACATGTGACTTATGTCATGTTTCACCATAGTGCATTTGCTGCTTTTTTTCCTGTTGACGAGTCCGCTTTGCCCTTTTAACTCTTTTTCCTACATATATGTTTAAGAGCATTCAGTTCTATTACTACATTGACTTGATAAGGAGTGTGTATTAATTTTAATGCTTATATTTAATATTGTAATTATGTTTCTAATTTCTTTTTGTAAATAGTATATTCGCTTATTTTTTCAAATAATTTAATTTTCTAGTTGCACCAAAACATTTTTTTCCATACTTGCGAAGCACGGGTTCCACTAGTTGATAACAAAACCCAAAAAGAAAACACCCTCTCCTTTTTACTTTTCTCCCCTACTACTTTATTATCCTCTCATTTCTTTCAATTCTTTCTGTCTTCTAACCTTGCCTATAACATCTTGGTTATGAAAATAACTCGCCAAAACATTGTTCCAACCTATTTCCTCAACCAATGCCGCACCCAGTTGCTTACAATCCTGGATCGCCATCTCCTATGTCACGCCGCCGCCTAAAAACTATCGAGCACAACTCCTTCGCATGCGCATTTAGTCACACATTCTACTTGGCCACACATCACCCACGTCGCCTACTCAGTAAAGGCGTCCGCGCCTTCTTTCCATCAATCACATGCGCAGCCATCCATTCATTGCTCAACCATGGCCGCGGCTCCATACGTAGCTGATGGCTGTGAACATGAGTGAAATTAATTAACACATGCACAACATAAATTAACATAGAGATTTTGCGATATAGAGATAGGAATGGAAAATCTCAAATTTATATAATGAAACAATGATACTTTTGAAAGTAGAGACCTGAAGAAATGTGCATATTTGATATAGAGGAGTACTGGTAGCGCCATATGGATCAAATGTGTTTCCAAAACTACTCAATATCATCGATGTACTTGGTTCCTTGTTCTCTGTTTGGACATCTGTAGTACCTACAAAGAACAGAACTTGTTCAAAAAATAAACAAATTCCTTTAAATCATAATTTGTATAGTTGTATG
Source organism: Allium cepa (assembly GCA_030765085.1). Taxonomy (NCBI): domain Eukaryota; kingdom Viridiplantae; phylum Streptophyta; class Magnoliopsida; order Asparagales; family Amaryllidaceae; genus Allium; species Allium cepa. Next base: position 756,642,018 of record CM060939.1, on the reverse strand, counting down.
TGCATATCTCACTGTACTTCTCATATATATGGAACATGTTCAAGGCATATCAATGACAAAGAACTAAAATTAGATGCATTACTGTACATATAATAATACAAATATGATAAAAATAAGTTTTACAAGACAACCTAAATCAGTGGTGCCATCCAGAAATCCATCCGCAGCAGCTGAAGTGCTAAAACAACATCTTTCTGCATGATCTAATTTGCAATTTGATTCAAAATTCTTTGGACTGCCTACTGCATACATAGAAATTGCTGAAATTTCTTTAGTGGGAGGTTGAAATAAATTTGGAAGAGAAGAGTTGCTAGAGATGTGACTGATGCACTAGCATATTCTTGATTGATTGTCCTTAGAAAAAGAAAATTTACACCAACAATAGCATCCAGTTTAGAGAATATTTTTGCAATGAACTTCTTCATACTGTTACATCCAAGAAAATTCAAGCTCAGAACAAATGCTAACATATATTATAGATGGAGGTATATACATGGAGCGCACACACAAGCATACACACATAATATCCAATTACTGAACTATGGTAGAAACTAGACACAAAAACACCATGTCAGATAGCCTAGTTCAAGTTGCCAAGTACTATTTGACAAAGGCGATTTTATTGGGACACTCTAACTGATTTAAACCAATTATCATTAAATAAATAGCTTTATTTTAAATAAACGAGTAACCAAAGTTAGCAAAAGGACACGGGCACAGACACATATAGAACAATACATAGAGGCTTATAAAGTAAAATAAGATCCAAACGTTGCTACCATTATGGGTTTGCTTGTCTCTAACGTTCTTATATGGCTTTACAGCACATCAAAGCTAATGATGACTAAAACACAAGAGCATTTTAGGTAGGTTCGGTTATAACACAATCGAATATACATGCACCTAACTAGAAAGGCAATGGAATATATAAGACATAAAAGAAATGGACATAGGTTACCTGGTCCACGAATCTTTTTTTCAACTGTTGAGAAAGAACAACTGCATCTATCTGAAATGCAAAGATCCTTATTAGAATTACCCACATAAGAGTACAATTAAATCATTTACTCGTACAAATGAAACTCACTTCTTCAGTTTTGTTACCCTTTGCTTTGACAAAATCTAACTCCAATGAAAGTATCGCCAGGTCAAAGTTATCCGGTGGGACAAACCTGATATTACATATAATAATGCATAATAAGAAGAATGGCGACTATAAAGGTACTACATGCGAGCTTGTAAGCAAGCGAAGAAATACAAACAGGCAAAGAATTAAACCTGCTGATGGATATTTGATCATCGGCAGAAACCTTGATAAGGCGTCGTTGGATAGCATTCAAGCCAATTTGGCCTTTGTTAATTTTTTGATGAGCGGTGTGTATTAGTCAAGGATTACTTCCATATTAAAAGTAATTTAAGAATAACTTCACATTGTAAATCAATCAACTAAAGATTTACATTACTCAAATTTGCAGCTAGGTCCAGTGATTCTATACTGCACGTACAGTACTGATACTTCCAACTTCAAGATACAAGATTTTATTCAAAATCCAAATAAAATACGAGAGGTTTTGTAAAGAAAAAAATACGGACGAATAAGCCATCTATACCAATATAAGAAAACAAAAAAATAAAACTAAAATCCACTTATCTTCCATGTTGATTTATTTTTATACCTATTTTTGATGTGTTTAATGCTGAACTCTACATCTGGAATGAAATCATACTTCTAAAATGAAAGAAAGTGTCAACCATTCAAAATATGTTTCATTTCCACCTCAAAAATCACGTTTAAAAGGATATCATGTCAACCCATAGTGTGATTTCTTTCCCAACGTCTTTATTGATTACTTTGTTACAACATTACTTTTATTACAAAAAATGTTTTTATTATCGGGTGTTATATTCAGATTCGACTCTATGGCCCTAATCAACCCAATTGTCTAACAATACAAAATTAACATCACAACGAAGCTGGGAATAAAAATCAAGGTTCATACTTCATATATGGATATTGTAAAGTATACACCAAAGAATCACCAATTACAGCATAAGCACTGTCGGATCCATGACCAGAAAATCTACTCAAGTCATTGAATGAGATAAACACGCAATTAGTTAATGCCAGGTCGCTTCCTGACGCGTTCTCCATGGTCAGCATCATTCTGGATGATAAGGTTGTTGTGTTTCAGATGCAAGTTTTCTATTACCAGGCTTTGATTATATTGATTTGAGAAGATCTCCGAAATAACTACCGGATCCACCAATTTTTTTGCAATTCTGAAAAACAACTTACTCTAAATAAAAACATCAAATCTCAAACAACTAGTTCTTAAAAAAAAAAAAGCGGCTAGGGAGTTAGGACCAGCGGCTAAGGTGTAAAGGGAAGACGAAGCATCAGTTTGAGCTCAACTAATGCCAAACGGCTCTTGAAAATTCAAAGGAATCGATCAGATTCATTGTAAAAGGCACCATTTATTCCTCAACAGACTGTCACTCAAAAGTTCAGAGAAAAGAAAAAAATAGAGTAGAAGAAGAACCTACAACAAAGCGAAGAGATGAAAAAAAAAATAGAGAGGAAGAAGAACCTACGCAAAGCAAATTGAAGTCGGCATCGTTGAAGTGGTTGTAGTCGGCATTCGATAATGGGAAGTGGATGAAGTGCCGTTGATTTTAAGAAGTGGTTGAATCGACATTGATTTTGGGAGGAAGATAAAACCCTAAATTAAATTTTATGCGACTGAAATATGTCTGAAAATGGATGGATAAGCGTGAGAAGAGAATGCACGTCTAAATTACAGAAGACTCCTCTTATTAATAAAATATTTACGTTTTTACCAACTACGGTAACACTTATTTGTGTTGCAAAGTTTGTTCAGAAAAGTATTTATTTTCACCAGCACTTTTCCGGTATCCTAACATTTTTTTACCGTTAGGAGTTTGCAGCATTTATAAGTGTTAGCAATTAACAAATATAAACTGTTGCAAAATCACTGATTTGATGTAGTGTTATGCAATTGTTGGGTCATTAATTGATGGTTTCGGCCGATTCTCTTTGTTTTCGGCGCTTCAAACGTGGATCGAAAGTTGGGGTCGTCATAGAAGTTGCTAGCTTCCTGAAAACAGCTACCATCGATGATCAAATAGAATTTAATTTGATGTTATAAATGATTGAGAAGGTGGAGGGGTGAGGTGGAATTTTCGGCTAGTGTGACATCCCCTATCTGGAGGCTCGAAGCTAAGCACAACAGATGCTTTAGTCATCTATAATATTAACTTCCAGTGACCGAATACGGTAATGTTAATGGTATCCATAATATCAGAAGCACATGAATATGGAAAAAATCACATATTTTAAAAAGAAAAACATTTTTTTATTACATTTCCAAAACGTGTTCCATATTCAAATTACATAATCTGTAACGATCCCGGATTTATATAAGTTTAAATTGGTAATTAATTTAATTTTTGAATAAAATTTGTGAAATTTATTGATAAATTGGTGCGAGTTTCCCCGAGTTCAAATAAAAATGTGTTAATTCATTTGAATTTAAGTACCTCAATTATTTGTGAAATCATTAATTAATCTTAAAACAAATGGGTTAAAGATAAAATATAATGATAAATATTAGAATTGATGATTTATGTCAGAAATAAACATAAATATATGCATACAGAGAAATATCAAACAATAAGTATTAAAGTAAGATTAATAATAAATTTTTGAGTTAGAAATAGAAATAAACATATAATAAACTATAAAATATAAAGTAGACATTAGCTAAAATTTTAGCTACATATAGAATACATAAATTCAGAATTAATGGGTTAAGTTAGAAATGGAAATGGATAAAAATAAAAATACAAATGTATGTAATAAAATATATAAGATAAACTATATAGACTACAAATAATAAAGTAACACTTAGATAAAATCTAAAAAAAACAAATTAAAATAGGAATTTGATTATAAAGTAATATTACCAAAGACAAAGCAAAAGATAATATAAGAAGAAAATACAAACCAGACAACACTTGTAAAAGAATGAAGCAAGTAAATATACACATGAATGAAGCTTGCAAAAGAAGGAACAAATTAAATATCTATGTACAAATAAGTAGAAGTATGTAGGCTCAAACAAACAAGAAGAAAACACATATAACTATGTACAAGAAAATATAAATAATATATATGAAGCTTGCAACACAAGACAAAAGTAATCAATGTAATCACTTCAGCCACCAAAACATGAAATTTACAGCTTCCAAAACAATTTTTAGCCAACAATTTGAGATAAAAATATCTGGTCAACAAAATAAACAAAACATTTCAAGTACAAATAAAAATCTCTTGCATCAATATCATATAACCCTGTACACTTCAACCTGTGTGTAACGACCCTAGATTTTAATTTAATTTAAATTAATAATTAAATGAATTTTTGAATAAAATTGTAAGATAAACTGATTTAAATGGAAGCGAGTTTCCCCGATTCGACTAGAAAATATATAAAGTCATATGGATTTGACAAATTGTATATATATGAGAATATATATATATATATGTATTTGAGCATATATGAGTAAATTTAAAATTATATATATATATATATGTATATTTGATTTGAATTTAAATACTATATATGTATGTGTATATAGAAAAAAAATATAAAACAATAATTATTAAAGTAAAATGCATGATAAATATTTAAACTAAAAATAGAAGTAAAATAAATATTTGAGTTATAAATAGAGATAAATAAAAGTTAAGTATGGAACCAAACAAACATATACATTCAAATAAGAAAGGAAAACATCTAAGTACAAAACAAAGTTATAGAATTTCAATTATATTTTAAAGTAAGGAGACAAAATAAAATAAAGTGAACAAAACAAAGTAAAAATATAAATATCTTTTGTATAACTAAGATAAGTATGTAAGTTAAAAATAAATATTTAAGTAAGAAATACATTCACATATAAACATAAACAAAACAAAATAAATACAAACAAATATAAAAGTTTTAGTATGCAAAGGACTAAAACAACTTTATAGTTATACATAAAGTAAAATAATAAAATGTCTAAGAAAATATAAAGTAAACAAATCAAATTAGATGTGAATTATAATATGAAACAAAGTTGTAAATAAATATGCAAAGTAGTAAAATAAAGTACTCAAGCAAATAAACATTCAAAGTAAAGAAATACAATACAAAGTAACTAAATTCATAAGTTAAAATTTTATAACATAACTAAAACTACTTTATATCTATGTCTATATGCATGCAAGTATCTGCAGCCACCAAGTATTACAAATAAACAAAGGATAAAGTACAACCACATTTTTATCTATAAACAAACAAAGTACATAAGCATGGGAACAAAGTATCAAAACATTAAATGCAAGATTTTCAGCCACCACCAAGAGCTTGTCTCATAAAACAAATAGAAATACAAGTACAAATAAAACATAAACAAAGAAATGCAAGCATATCAACCATGCCTACTTTATTAAATAATATGATCAACCTGTATAAGCATGTCTCATGTGAACTTCCCTCCTATATATCAACTTCTGCTCATTTTAGTTCGAGCATCATCACCGAGGAAAAAAAAATGAACACCATTTCAAACATAAACAATAATACAACTCAAATCAGAGAAGTGAAAAAAAAGAGGGAAGCTTCAGCAAGTAAATCTACAACCTGTTTCAACATAAAGAAAGCCCTGTTCATTCTTTCTTCTGGAAAAACAAGGTGAGCAAACTACCTTTTTAATATTGAAATATGTTTATATTTTTGATATTGTGAAGAATGCATTGAACTGTATTGTCCTGTGAGTAACTTTTAAAATGTAAAATATTTGATAACATGATAGTATAGTTAGAATAAGTATTTGCTTGTATATTTAAGTGTAAATCTGTAGTTGACATATTGTGTGCATGCTGTGTTATGCTCTGTTCTTTTCTGGATTAAGTAACATCATTTAAGTAAAAAAAAAAAAAACCCAGATATCAACTCTTTTGATCTTTGTTAGGATGGAAGACTTAAGCACAATATGTTATTAGTTTATAAATAAAAGTTTAATACTTATTTCCAGCGAAATAGATGTGAAAGGAGTCTGATACTCCATGGAACATATAAACACATATGAATATGATAAAAATCAAATAAAATGAATTGTTGAATCGAGTATATAAGTGGAATCATTAGTTAAAAACATGATTTTTAAAACAGAAACTTTGATTTTTCATTTACTATGTTGAGAGCAGTCCCTAGTCGATCAGAAATGCTTTTCTTCCCAATTTCCTGCGATCGATGAATCTTTGAGGGTTGAGATTTTGATGGAAGCTTGTTTGGTTATCAATGGGTTTAGGAAAAATTTTAAAAAAAAGAATTATTGCAAACATTGATAGAACGAGGAGGAATTAGGGTTTTCACATGGGTTTTTGGACGTGCCAGAAACAAAGCGTTTCTGTCTTCTCTGATCGATCGAGCCGTTCGAGATTCTGGGGAAGGGTAGTTCGAAGAGTCGGCGAGGCGAGGCCGGAGCTGCAGCGTCCCTGATGGTCAGAGCAAGGAGGGGCGAGGCGATCTGTTGAAGGGTCGTATGCCTCGGTTTCGAATGATGGGTCAAAATTCGTTTCGTTCTTCGTGTTGCTCGTTCAAAGACTGGAATGGCACGTGGGGATGGTCTGCGACTTGTTCATGGTGTCGCCGGAGGTGGGATCGTCGTTGACGATCTGTGCACGTGCACGACGTTGATGTCGTTCCTGGAAATTTTTGGGGGTGGACGACGCGAGTTAATGCTCGAGTATGATGTGGGGTTTCTTCGAGGTGAACCCTGGGTGCGTGGGTTTGTTGCACGTGTTATTGCTGTTGTAGCTTGAACGTAAATGAAAAAAGAAAGAGGAGAAGAAGATGTGTACCAGGAAAGTGCCTGGGAAAATATGGTGAAGAGCTCGAAGGGGAACTTGCGTAACTCAGTATTTTACTCGGGTTTTCCAGTATTGGCTCAAAGCCAATATAGTACTGATTCGGGAACTAAAATTTAAGTTTAAAGCAAAGTTTAAATTAAGTTTCAAAACAAAGGTCTAAATATAAATTCAAGTTCAAGTTTGAAACTAAGTAAAAAAAAAAAAAATTTAACTTTAAAATTGTTTTAAATAAAAGAATTTAAGCAATTAAAGTATGTTTTAAGGAATTTGAATTTAAAATGGAATTTGAAAATTATAAAGAAATGAATTATAACAAAGATTTAACCAATGTTTAAAAGTGGAATTCAATCTAAATTTGAATCTTAGTTTTGTAATAAAAGAAGTTTTTTTTTTCATGAATGATTAAGTGTATTTTTTTTAAATTAATTTGAATTTAAGATTTAAAGTGTAATGATAGAAATACACTTAAATATTAATGAAGTCATTAATAAAGAAATTAATTATCTTAGAGATAATTAAGGAAATAAAATGATTTAAATTAATAGGGTAATTAAAGAATGATTTATTTAATTTATTAAATAAGTAATTTAGATTTAATTTATAATTAGAAATGATTAATGATGAATTAATCCAAGATATTTTCTTAAGAAAGTAATTAAGGAAATATTATTAGTAAATGAAGATAATAAACTAGAGATTATTAAGTAATTAAATTAATATGATTAATTAAGAATAATTTTATTTATTAAAGTGTTTGATAAATTGATATCAAATGATTTGTAATGAATTTATCAAGATTGGGTAATTAATTCATAAGAAATTAATTTATTTAGAAATAAATTGAATTAAGTAGGATTAAACGATTAATTTATCCTACTTATAAATGATTATGGAATGTTAGCCCTACTTACGAAGGATTTTATTGTATGAGATGCTTTGAATTGATTGTCCTATCTGATCTGTGACACTTTGTTCTGTGATTGTGCTATGTATATTTTATTCATTTATTTATGATAAATCTATATATTATCTGTGAATCTGTGAAAGGGCGATAAGCTTTATAGTTATATCGCTTATCAACTATATTCTGCGTTTTGATATATGATGATTGAATGATGTTGCACTATTGTGTTAAACCCCTGGACCACACTTATACACACACCAATATAGATTTCACGAGGAAATCGATTAAGTCACAGATTTTTGATAATAGTTTTGAATTTGAATATTTGAATTCAAATGTTCTGGAAATGGATTGGGTTAAAGTGAAAAGCTTTTGAAATGGAATTTCATAGATGAAATTTATTTTGAATAACTCGATAAAATATGAAGGTGAATAATTTGTTTTGAATTTAAATTCAAAATGTGAAACTGAATTCTATGATTTGAAACTAGGGATTAAAGATGTTATACCAGTTATATATGGGTTAAACTATTTTAAAAGTATTAATTTGGGAATATGAATATAAATTAAGAACTTTAACTCGTACAAATATAATTGGATTTTTTTGAAACGAGAACTGTTTGTTTTCAAATAATAAAAGCTTTCACATAAGAAATGAATTTCCAATTTGAGTTAAAATGATTTCTAGTCTGAAATGAAGATAATTTCCAAGTTATGAAAACGATTTGAAAGCTAGAAGTTAAATCTTTAATTTAAAGATTTAATGGGTTAATCCTATAGAAATGAAATTGTTTTGAAATCTATGAATTGATCCTTGTGAAATAAATCTTTTTGTAATATAAAGATTTGAAATGGTAATTGGTTTAAACCATTTGAAAAGGAAAGTTTTTTAGTTTTAATTTGTGACTTAATTGAAATCCCAATATCCATATGTTTTTGAAATACTGCGCTCACTGTTCGGTTTAGCCGGGAGAGGACCTTTGTGTCATATATCCCATTCTGAATATGTGATATGTCGTTATGGATAGCATTTGAAGACCGGTGTTGAAGACCGGATATTTTTGAAAGCGAAAGGACAACTCGTCGAATGTCTTTGCATCGACTGGTCCCCGGTATAGAGACTCCGTATGTGATGGGAAGTCCGAACGTGATTAGTGAATATCCGGATTGCAAGGACTTCTTTGTAAGTGCCTTCGGTTCTGTTCGAGCCCAGAACAGACTTGTATGGATAGTATGTCTGACATTACAAATTGAGATATAAAGCTGATTTCTTTCAAATATATTTCTGTTGGTGGCGGAGAATTTATTCTTTTAGCTTAACACCCTTCTCTGAGACGTACGAGCTCAGAGGTTATGTAGTTGAAAGTTATCAGCGATATATTCCCAATTTGGTAATGTGACATGCTGAGTGTTGCTGTGAAATGATCATTGTGTTGATCATTTGTGATAGGATCATTTGTTTGATCGTTTATCTTTGTGATCATTTCTATGATCATTTGTTGACCCAAAGCACGGCTTTTGTATAAAGCGTGGCTTTGTGGACGTGACTTCGTCGAGCCTCACACCCCGGAATGGTCAAAAAAGGAAAGATGCAGCAAGGTTATGAGGGGTAGCTCCCTTTAGGGTATGTGCATTTCCTTCTGGAAAAGGGTGGTATCATTGTATGGAGCCCAGATACTTACTCATGTTGAAAACACTTTATGATTGTGTGAATTGATTTCGAGCGCTCGGTGAAAGGTCCCAAAGGACCGGGGGATGGCATACTCGTGTCAGTTGTTACCCAGTTAGGGGTAACCCGGCCTTGTGTTGGTAGAGATCCGGTTTGGTTCTCGGGGATGTCCATCCAGAGGCATTCTCATGTGGCAATGGGAAGTTCCTTGGCCTGATCATTCGTTGGAAATCCAAAGAAACAATACGATCTTGTACGGTTTTAGTTGTAGAACCTGCTTCCTCAGGAGGTAGCTATAGCAGGCATAATATAATGGTACCTATGCTGGCTAAGATTTATATTCTACTTTCGAAATGATTTGTTCTACACTATGCACTAGTAATAATATCAAATGTTTCTTTTTAATGCGTATCAAGCATCTTTGACTATCATAAGAAGAAATCTCCTCCAAGTCTGCGTTTGCATTGTGTGTGTGGCGGGAGGTCTTATGGTAGTCTCATTTTTAAAAGCATTGCGAATTGACTTTAAAAATATTTCTTTGAATGTTTTAAAAGATAAACTGTTTTTGTTGCTCACACCAGTCCCACGACTGATCCGGAGTTTATCGTTTCTTTCCTAAACTCTGGGTGCTCATTATTTTCTACACGAGCAGTCTAGAGTTGGGTTTTTCAGATAGTCAGATTAGTAGGTTATCTGGAGCTAGTTCAGTCTTTGGATCACAACGCACTTGCTTATCTTTGTGCATCGTTATTGGGAGTTCGAGCTATTGCTGGATTGGTTCTTGGAGATGGAGTTACAGATCTGGAGTTCTTCGTTGAAGACTATTTTAGAGTTATTTATTCCGCTGCTATTTATTGTATCATATCTCTGATGTATATTGATATCTATTGGATCATCTGTTGTATCAGATATTGTATCAAAGCTGTATATCAATGTATTATTCTTTTATTCCACTGTGTTATTTACTTAATGTTGTTATAAGCTCCGGCGAATCGGATTTGAACGGTCGAATCTATGGCATTCGAATACGATTTGAAGTATGGATGTTGATTTTCGAGCGGGAAAAATCCGTCTCGTTACATTTGGTATCAGAGTTAAGGTGAAACTTTAGCTCAGGAGTGTAACACATTAAGTAACTCATTAGAGATAGGGTGAAGTAAACCCTAGAATGAGTAATTTTTAAGATATCCGTCTGAATGCCTCAGTAAATTCTCTTACTATCCAGTGATAGTAAGTATGAGTGCAAGAAGAGAACAAGATAGGGGACAGGGAAATACGACTATAAATAGTCAATACCCTGCAACAGTTGAAACAACTTTCTCTTCTCAATCTCCTTTGATTCGATTTCAATTCTTTTGATTTCTTCGTGACAGCTCCAGAAGAAGTTTCGGTGCGGTGATAGCCATACGAATCGTTGTAGAAAATCCTTATTTCGTATCTTCATCGGTTTCCTATCAGTTTTGATTTTAAACTTTAATGAATTTGAAATTTAGAATTAAAATTTTGAATAAACTGGAAATTTTAAATTGAGTTAAAATTGATTAATAGAATATGAAGGATAATTTGAATTGTATCGATAAAAAAATTTCGTTTAAAACCAAATTTTGAAATTCTGTTGTAATTTCTTGGGTTGGTTGAAGTCCGAAGAGGGACAAATTGGTATATATTTTGAGATATTCCGACTTGAATTTGGAATCCATATCTTGTATTTGAGAAATTTTAAAGATTGAGTCTATCTCTATGTTGTTTTCGTGCCTGCGAATTTCGAGGACGAAATTCTTTTGAGGGGGGAAATTTGTAACGACCCTAGATTTTAATTTAATTTAAATTAATAATTAAATGAATTTTTGAATAAAATTGTAAGATAAACTGATTTAAATGGAAGCGAGTTTCCCCGATTCGATTAGAAAATATATAAAGTCATATGGATTTGACAAATTGTATATATATGAGAATATATATATATATATATATATATGTATTTGAGCATATATGAGTAAATTTAAAATTATATATATATATGTATATTTGATTTGAATTTAAATACTATATATGTATGTGTATATAGAAAAAAAATATAAAACAATAATTATTAAAGTAAAATGCATGATAAATATTTAAACTAAAAATAGAAGTAAAATAAATATTTGAGTTATAAATAGAGATAAATAAAAGTTAAGTATGGAACCAAACAAACATATACATTCAAATAAGAAAGGAAAACATCTAAGTACAAAACAAAGTTATAGAATTTCAATTATATTTTAAAGTAAGGAGACAAAATAAAATAAAGTGAACAAAACAAAGTAAAAATATAAATATCTTTTGTATAACTAAGATAAGTATGTAAGTTAAAAATAAATATTTAAGTAAGAAATACATTCACATATAAACATAAACAAAACAAAATAAATACAAACAAATATAAAAGTTTTAGTATGCAAAGGACTAAAACAACTTTATAGTTATACATAAAGTAAAATAATAAAATGTCTAAGAAAATATAAAGTAAACAAATCAAATTAGATGTGAATTATAATATGAAACAAAGTTGTAAATAAATATGCAAAGTAGTAAAATAAAGTACTCAAGCAAATAAACATTCAAAGTAAAGAAATACAATACAAAGTAACTAAATTCATAAGTTAAAATTTTATAACATAACTAAAACTACTTTATATCTATGTCTATATGCATGCAAGTATCTGCAGCCACCAAGTATTACAAATAAACAAAGGATAAAGTACAACTACATTTTTATCTATAAACAAACAAAGTACATAAGCATGGGAACAAAGTATCAAAACATTAAATGCAAGATTTTCAGCCACCACCAAGAGCTTGTCTCATAAAACAAATAGAAATACAAGTACAAATAAAACATAAACAAAGAAATGCAAGCATATCAACCATGCCTACTTTATTAAATAATATGATCAACCTGTATAGGCATGTCTCATGTAAACTTCCCTCCTATATATCAACTTCTGCTCATTTTAGTTCGAGCATCATCACCGAGGAAAAAAAAATGAACACCATTTCAAACATAAACAATAATACAACTCAAATCAGAGAAGTGAAAAAAAAGAGGGAAGCTTCAGCAAGTAAATCTACAACCTGTTTCAACATAAAGAAAGCCCTGTTCATTCTTTCTTCTGGAAAAACAAGGTGAGCAAACTACCTTTTTAATATTGAAATATGTTTATATTTTTGATATTGTGAAGAATGCATTGAACTGTATTGTCCTGTGAGTAACTTTTAAAATGTAAAATATTTGATAACATGATAGTATAGTTAGAATAAGTATTTGCTTGTATATTTAAGTGTAAATCTGTAGTTGACATATTGTGTGCATGCTGTGTTATGCTCTGTTCTTTTCTGGATTAAGTAACATCATTTAAGTAAAAAAAAAAACCCAGATATCAACTCTTTTGATCTTTGTTAGGATGGAAGACTTAAGCACAATATGTTATTAGTTTATAAATAAAAGTTTAATACTTATTTCCAGCGAAATAGATGTGAAAGGAGTCTGATACTCCATGGAACATATGAACACATATGAATATGATAAAAATCAATAAAATGAATTGTTGAATCGAGTATATAAGTGGAATCATTAGTTAAAAACATGATTTTTAAAACAGAAACTTTGATTTTTCATTTACTATGTTGAGAGCAGTCCCTAGTCGATCAGAAATGCTTTTCTTCCCAATTTCCTGCGATCGATGAATCTTTGAGGGTTGAGATTTTGATGGAAGCTTGTTTGGTTATCAATGGGTTTAGGAAAAATGTTAAAAAAAAGAATTATTGCAAACATTGATAGAACGAGGAGGAATTAGGGTTTTCACATGGGTTTTTGGACGTGCCAGAAACAAAGCGTTTCTGTCTTCTCTGATCGATCGAGCCGTTCGAGATTCTGGGGAAGGGTAGTTCGAAGAGTCGGCGAGGCGAGGCCGAAGCTGCAGCGTCCCTGATGGTCAGAGCAAGGAGGGGCGAGGCGATCTGTTGAAGGGTCGTATGCCTCGGTTTCGAATGATGGGTCAAAATTCGTTTCGTTCTTCGTGTTGCTCGTTCAAAGACTGGAATGGCACGTGGGGATGGTCGGCGACTTGTTCATGGTGTCGCCGGAGGTGGGATCGTCGTTGACGATCTGTGCACGTGCACGACGTTGATGTCGTTCCTGGAAATTTTTGGAGGTGGACGACGCGAGTTAATGCTCGAGTATGATGTGGGGTTTCTTCGAGGCGAACCCTGGGTGCGTGGGTTTGTTGCACGTGTTATTGCTGTTGTAGCTTGAACGTAAATAAAAAAAGAAAGAGGAGAAGAAGATGTGTACCAGGAAAGTGCCTGGGAAAATATGGTGAAGAGCTCGAAGGGGAACTCGCGTAACTCAGTATTTTACTCGGGTTTTCCAGTATTGGCTCAAAGCCAATATAGTACTGATTCGGGAACTAAAATTTAAGTTTAAAGCAAAGTTTAAATTAAGTTTCAAAACAAAGGTCTAAATATAAATTCAAGTTCAAGTTTGAAACTAAGTAAAAAAAAAAATTTAACTTTAAAATTGTTTTAAATAAAAGAATTTAAGCAATTAAAGTATGTTTTAAGGAATTTGAATTTAAAATGGAATTTGAAAATTATAAAGAAATGAATTATAACAAAGATTTAACCAATGTTTAAAAGTGGAATTCAATCTAAATTTGAATCTTAGTTTTGTAATAAAAGAAGTTTTTTTTTTCATGAATGATTAAGTGTATTTTTTTTAAATTAATTTGAATTTAAGATTTAAAGTGTAATGATAGAAATACACTTAAATATTAATGAAGTCATTAATAAAGAAATTAATTATCTTAGAGATAATTAAGGAAATAAAATGATTTAAATTAATAGGGTAATTAAAGAATGATTTATTTAATTTATTAAATAAGTAATTTAGATTTAATTTATAATTAGAAATGATTAATGATGAATTAATCCAAGATATTTTCTTAAGAAAGTAATTAAGGAAATATTATTAGTAAATGAAGATAATAAACTAGAGATTATTAAGTAATTAAATTAATATGATTAATTAAGAATAATTTTATTTATTAAAGTGTTTGATAAATTGATATCAAATGATTTGTAATGAATTTATCAAGATTGGGTAATTAATTCATAAGAAATTAATTTATTTAGAAATAAATTGAATTAAGTAGGATTAAACGATTAATTTATCCTACTTATAAATGATTATGGAATGTTAGCCCTACTTATGAAGGATTTTATTGTATGAGATGCTTTGAATTGATTGTCCTATCTGATCTGTGACACTTTGTTCTGTGATTGTGCTATGTATATTTTATTCATTTATTTATGATAAATCTATATATTATCTGTGAATCTGTGAAAGGGCGATAAGCTTTATAGTTATATCGCTTATCAACTATATTCTGTGTTTTGATATATGATGATTGAATGATGTTGCACTATTGTGTTAAACCCCTGGACCACACTTATACACACACCAATATAGATTTCACGAGGAAATCGATTAAGTCACAGATTTTTGATAATAGTTTTGAATTTGAATATTTGAATTCAAATGTTCTGGAAATGGATTGGGTTAAAGTGAAAAGCTTTTGAAATGGAATTTCATAGATGAAATTTATTTTGAATAACTCGATAAAATATGAAGGTGAATAATTTGTTTTGAATTTAAATTCAAAATGTGAAACTGAATTCTATGATTTGAAACTAGGGATTAAAGATGTTATACCAGTTATATATGGGTTAAACTATTTTAAAAGTATTAATTTGGGAATATGAATATAAATTAAGAACTTTAACTCGTACAAATATAATTGGATTTTTTTGAAACGAGAACTGTTTGTTTTCAAATAATAAAAGCTTTCACATAAGAAATGAATTTCCAATTTGAGTTAAAATGATTTCTAGTCTGAAATGAAGATAATTTCCAAGTTATGAAAACGATTTGAAAGCTAGAAGTTAAATCTTTAATTTAAAGATTTAATGGGTTAATCCTATAGAAATGAAATTGTTTTGAAATCTATGAATTGATCCTTGTGAAATAAATCTTTTTGTAATATAAAGATTTGAAATGGTAATTGGTTTAAACCATTTGAAAAGGAAAGTTTTTGAGTTTTAAGTTGTGACTTAATTGAAATCCCAATATCCATATGTTTTTGAAATACTGCGCTCACTGTTCGGTTTAGCCGGGAGAGGACCTTTGTGTCATATATCCCATTCCGAATATGTGATATGTCGTTATGGATAGCATTTGAAGACCGGTGTTGAAGACCGGATATTTTTGAAAGCGAAAGGACAACTCGTCGAATGTCTTTGCATCGACTGGTCCCCGGTATAGAGACTCCGTATGTGATGGGAAGTCCGAACGTGATTAGTGAATATCCGGATTGCAAGGACTTCTTTGTAAGTGCCTTCGGTTCTGTTCGAGCCCAGAACAGACTTGTATGGATAGTATGTCTGACATTACAAATTGAGATATAAAGCTGATTTCTTTCAAATATATTTCTGTTGGTGGCGGAGAATTTATTCTTTTAGCTTAACACCCTTCTCTGAGACGTACGAGCTCAGAGGTTATGTAGTTGAAAGTTATCAGCGATATATTCCCAAGTTGGTAATGTGACATGCTGAGTGTTGCTGTGAAATGATCATTGTGTTGATCATTTGTGATAGGATCATTTGTTTGATCGTTTATCTTTGTGATCATTTCTATGATCATTTGTTGACCCAAAGCACGACTTTTGTATAAAGCGTGGCTTTGTGGACGTGACTTCGTCGAGCCTCACACCCCGGAATGGTCAAAAAAGGAAAGATGCAGCAAGGTTATGAGGGGTAGCTCCCTTTAGGGTATGTGCATTTCCTTCTGGAAAAGGGTGGTATCATTGTATGGAGCCCAGATACTTACTCATGTTGAAAACACTTTATGATTGTGTGAATTGATTTCGAGCGCTCGGTGAAAGGTCCCAAAGGACCGGGGGATGGCATACTCGTGTCAGTTGTTACCCAGTTAGGGGTAACCCGGCCTTGTGTTGGTAGAGATCCGGTTTGGTTCTCGGGGATGTCCATCCAGAGGCATTCTCATGTGGCAATGGGAAGTTCCTTGGCCCGATCATTCGTTGGAAATCCAAAGAAACAATACGATCTTGTACGGTTTTAGTTGTAGAACCCGCTTCCTCAGGAGGTAGCTATAGCAGGCATAATATAATGGTACCTATGCTGGCTAAGATTTATATTCTACTTTCGAAATGATTTGTTCTACACTATGCACTAGTAATAATATCAAATGTTTCTTTTTAATGCGTATCAAGCATCTTTGACTATCATAAGAAGAAATCTCCTCCAAGTCTGCGTTTGCATTGTGTGTGTGGCGGGAGGTCTTATGGTAGTCTCATTTTTAAAAGCATTGCGAATTGACTTTAAAAATATTTCTTTGAATGTTTTAAAAGATAAACTGTTTTTGTTGCTCACACCAGTCCCACGACTGATCCGGAGTTTATCGTTTCTTTCCTAAACTCTGGGTGCTCATTATTTTCTACACGAGCAGTCTAGAGTTGGGTTTTTCAGATAGTCAGATTAGTAGGTTATCTGGAGCTAGTTCAGTCTTTGGATCACACCGCACTTGCTTATCTTTGTGCATCGTTATTGGGAGTTCGAGCTATTGCTGGATTGGTTCTTGGAGATGGAGTTATAGATCTGGAGTTCTTCGTTGAAGACTATTTTAGAGTTATTTATTCCGCTGCTATTTATTGTATCATATCTCTGATGTATATTGATATCTATTGGATCATCTGTTGTATCAGATATTGTATCAAAGCTGTATATCAATGTATTATTCTTTTATTCCGCTGTGTTATTTACTTAATGTTGTTATAAGCTCCGGCGAATCGGATTTGAACGGTCGAATCTATGGCATTCGAATACGATTTGAAGTATGGATGTTGATTTTCGAGCGGGAAAAATCCGTCTCGTTACACTGTGCAACAATTCTTTTTATATCACCTTCATAATTCCAGTTCAATTCATTCAAGTCTGGAAAGAAAGAAAGAAAAAAAAAACTTAAACAAACATCAAAACGAATCAACAAAACCAGAGATCAAGGAAGCTTCAGCTTGTAATTTCTCAGGCCTGTCTCAACATAAAAGCAAGCTCTGTTCATTATTTTTTCTGGAAAGCAAGTGAGTAACTTCACCTTAAAATTTAAAGTATAAATTAGTTTTATGTTATTACTGTGATCAATATTATATCGTGAAGTATGTTTGAGCATTCACGTTATTGAATTTATGAAGTATGGTGTATACAGGGATCTGAACATTTGTAACTTCCCTGTTTCCAGCTTTTGTTCATGTTTGATTTAAATTCAAAAAACTTTAAATTAACCTCTGTTTAGCCTTAAATTTAAATGAAATTTGTTAGTTTCATTTCAAACCTTAGTTTAGGATCTTACTTAAGTCAAAATAGTATTTATATGACTCTGGAAACCAAGAAAAGCTGAGCAACATAATATAAGCAAAAATTCAAACATCATGATTTAATGTTTCAGGTTTTGGAACTGAAGTCTTACACAAAATTTTGATTTTTAAAACTAAAATCCCAATTTTTAAGTGAAGGGGTTGAGAGCAGTTCGTGGATGATCGAAATTGGTATTTTAACCAATTTCCGATGACGTGTTGATCTAGAGGTGTCGGGGTTGTTCGAGGTGGTGGAGGAACCTACGGGGCGTCGGAGAAAAATAGCAAGGTGTTGATCAGAGGTTGGTGATGGCGATGGGAGGTCGTTGAAGTTTGAAAACCTAGTTTTGGGTTGAACTGTAAACGTGAGCACTGCATCATCCCTAGGGGATCTAGTTGTACGAGCTTTGGAGGATAGGTTCGTGGATAATCGGAGGTGGTGTGACCGTGATGGTGCATCATCTAATGGTCGGACGCGCGAAGTTCGTGAGGTCTGGCCATGACTGTTGGTTCCATTTTTCAACTGGATAACTCGATTTGGGATCGTGGCTTGTGGTTGTGGGTCGATGATCGGGGTAGGTGGCTGGAGCAATCGTGGACATGTGGGAGGCAACGAAGATGGTCTGAACGTTGGCGGTGATGTGTGCACGTGCACGACCTCGATATGGTGTCATGAGTTTGGGGGAGGTGAGTGGCTCGAGTTGATGCTCGAGAAAGTGAAGGGTGGTCTCGGGATGGAACGCGAGTTCTTGAGCCTGCAACCCTGCTTTTAAAGTTTAAAATAAAAAAAATACGTGAGGAAGAAGAAGAGGGAAACTCGGGGAAATGGGGGAAAGAACTCGGGTTGGACTCAAGTAAAACTGGGATTTTCTCGGGTTTCGTCTCAGGAAGGAAACGAAGTAGACTCGGGATTTTTGTTGTTAGCTATCTCTGTTATCAACTTTAAAGAAATAAGTTTTAAAATGTTAGAGTATTACTTTAGCATGTAAATTTAAAAATATTTAAGAATTGGATTTAAACTTATATAAGATAAATTGATTTTATTTTAAATCTACTAATAAAAATGAAATTTAAATATAAATTTGAGAATAAAAGTTTTCAACATAGTTGTGAGTTAAAAGTCGATCATTAATCAAAATGAGTTTTTTCTCAAGTTAATGAAGACTTAATAATTATAATTCATTAATTATTATGTTAATTAGAATGGATAATTAATGCGTTGTATCAATTTAATTAGTAGTTGTAAGTTAAATTAATTAATTAAGGTTTAAAGATTAATTAAGTAAAAAAAGATTAATTTGTAAATTAAGGATTATTAATTAAATATTAATTAATGACTAACGTTGATAAATCAAGTGATTAAGCAATAATTAATTTAAGAATAATGTAATAAATTAATTAAGGTAATTAATTTGAGAATAATCAATTTATCAAAGTTTAATAAATTTATGAAAGGGATTAAGAAATAATTATTAATTAAGGAGTCATTAATTAGTTATTGTAATTAATTAATAATAATTAATTAAGAATTAATTATAAATTAAGGGTTAGTTAATGATTGATTAAAGAATAATTGATTAAATGATTTGTAATTAATTGATTATTAATTTACCATAATTAGAAAATTTATTCATAGCAATTAATTTGATTTAAATTAATCTGATAATAAAAATTGATCTATTTATGGATGTTTGGATTATATTGAATGGTTGAATTGTTTGATATCCCTAATATTGATGCTTTGTGATATATCCTGATTTATGTTGTGATCTGTTAGCTGGGATGAATGTAATAAATTATCTGTGATGTAATTTATTATCTGTGGATGAAAGATAAGCGTTATAGTTTATACCACTTATCATATATATATATATATATATATTTGTATTTTAATCTGTGATGATTGAATGATGTTGCACTATTGTGTGTTAAATCCGTGGACCACACTTATACACACACCAATATGGATTTCACGAGGAAATCGATTAAGTCACAGATTTTTGAATAGTTTTAAATTTGAATTTTTAAATTCAAATGTTTTGGAAATGGATTGGATTTAAAGTGAAAAGCTTTTGAAATGGAATTTCAAAGATGAAATTTATTTTGAATAACTTAATTAAGTTTTGCAATTTAAATATTCTGATTTAAATTTGAATTCAATATTTGAAATTGAATTCTATGATCTGGAAACTAGGGACTAAAGATGCTATGCTAGTTTATATGGGTTAAACTATTTTAAAGGTATTGGTTTGGGAATTTGAATTTAAATTCAAAGGCTTTAACCCGTATAAATATAATTGGATCTTTCTGACATGGAAACTATTTGTTTTCAAATAATAAAAGCTTTCACATAAGTAATGAATCTCCAATTTGTGTTAAAAGGATTTCAAGGTTGAAATGATTTCCAAATTACGAATAAATCTTTGGAAATGTATTTTGAAGGCTATAAGCTAAATCTTTAATTTAAAGATTTAAATAAATTAATCCTATTGAAATGGAGTTGTTTTGAAATCTAGGAATGGATCTTTGCGAAACTGGATGAATTTTGTGAAATAAATCTTTTGTTTAAAAGATTTGAAATGGTAATTAGTTTAAACCATTCGAAAGAAAGTTTTGAATCATTAAGTTGTGACTTAATTGAAATCTTATATCCATATGTTTTAAATGTTGCACTCACTATTCGATTTAGCCAGGAGAGGACCATTGTGTCATATAACCCATTCCGAATATGTGATACGACGTATATGGATAACATTGAAGACTGGTGGTGAAGACCGGGTATTTGTGAAAACGAAAGGATAACCCGTCGATTGTCTCTGCATCGAGTCGCGCCGGTATAGAGATTCCCTAATTGATGGGAAGTCCGATCGGGATTGTGAATACCCGGATTGCAAGGGCTTCTTTGGAAGTGCCTTCGGTTCTGTTCGAACCCGGAACAGACTTGTATGGATTGTATGTCTGACATTACACTTTGAGATATAAAGCAGATTTCTTTCAAATACATATCTGTTGGTGGCGGAGAATTTATTCTCTTAGCTTAAAACCCTTCTTTGAGACGTACGAGCTCAGAGGTTATGTAGTTGAAGATTATCAGCGATATACTCCCAATTTGGTAGTGTGGCATGTTGAGTGCTGCTGTGTGTTGACGATCATTTGTTGATCATTTATGATCAGAGCATGGATTTTGTATAAATCGTAGCTTTGTGGACGAGACTGCATCAGGACCTCACACCTCGGAAATGGTCGAAACAGGAAAGATGCGGCAAGGTTATGAGGGTCGCGCCCTTTAGGGTGTGTCATTCCCTTCTGGTAAAGGGTGATATTAGGTATGGAGCCTTGATATTTAACCTATGTGGTTGCTCCAATCTCATTTATTGTGTGGTTGTTGCTTAGAGGCGCCTCGGATAAAGGTCCCAAAGGACCGGGGAGTGGCATGCTCGAGTAGCAGTTACCTAGTTACAGAGGTAACCGGCCTTGTGTTGGCAGAGATCCGGTTAGGTTCTCAGGACGTCCCGCCAGAGGCGATCCCATGTGGCAGTAGGAAGTTCCTTAGCCTGACCATTTGTTGGAAAATCCAAATAAACAATACGCGCCTTGTACGATTTTAGTTGTATTACCTGCCATCTACTTATGGTGGCACCCCACTGTTTGGATGGTAGCTATAGTAGGCATAGTTCGGAATGTCTATGCTGGCTAAGATTTATATTCTACTTTCGAAATGTTTTCTGCACTTTGCACTTATAATAATAATATCAAATAATTCATGTATCAAGCATGTTCGACTATCATAAGAAGAAATCTCCTCCAATTCTGCGTTTGCATTGTGTGTGTGTGGCGGGAGGTCTTATGGTAGTTTTATTTTCTAAAAGCATTGCGAATTTACTTTAAAATTCTCTTGCTGTTTGTGTTTAAAGATAAACTGTTTTTGTTACTCACACAAGTCCCATGACTGATCCGGAGTTTATTGTTCCTTTCTTAAACTCAGGGTGCTCACTATTTTCCACACGAGCAGTCTAGAGTTGGGTTTTTCAGATAGTTAGGTTCAGTGGCTTATCTGGAGCTAGTTCAGTCTTTGGAGATGACTGACCTTGCTTAGCTTGGTGCATCGTTATTGGGAGTTCGAGCTATTTCTGGATTGGTTCTTGGAGATGGAGTTGCAGTTTTGGAGTTCTTTCTTGAAGACCATCTTGAGTTATTTGTTCCCCTGCTAGTGTTATCTATTTTCTTTCCGCTGCTATTTGATTATATCATATCTCTGATGTGTATCGATATCTATTGGATCATCTGTTGTATCAGGATGTTGTATCAGATGTTGTATATTGATATTATATTTCTTCCGCTGTGTTATTTACTTAATTGTGTTATAAGCTCCGGCGACTCGGATTTGAACGGTCGAATCTGCGACATTCGAGTACGATGTAAAGTATGGATGTCGATTTTCGAACGCGAAAAATCTCATTCGTTACATTTGGTATCAGAGCTAAGGTTGAACTTTAGCTCAGGAGTATAACACATTAAGTAGTTCATTAGAGATAGGGTGAAGTATGCCCTAGAATGAGTAATCCCTAAGATATCCGTCTGTACGCCTCAATAAATTCTCTTACTATCCACCGATAGTGAGTACGAAGGCAAGAAGAGGATGAGATAGGGGACAGGGAAATATGACTATAAATGGTCAATACTTTGTAACAACCAAGGAAGCAATCTTTTCTCTATCAATCTCTTTTTGTTCGTCATCTTTTCAATTCTTTGATGGTTCCTGGTAGACCCAAGAAGAAGATTTGACATATTAGTATGGAACACAAACTCCGGATAGACCAAATTTGTTTGTTTGGATGTGTTGTTGTTTTATTTGCTTTGGTTGCTATGGTTGATAGGTATAAATTGGTTTTTAAACTCAACATTTTGATATTGTATCCATATATCTGTCAATATTTGGGTCTAGATATATATTACGAATGGTTAGTTATCCTTTCGAACTAACCAATGCCACTACATATTTCGTAGATCTAGATGACCCGAGTATCTTGTGGAAAATTAAATAGATTCGTTCTTATATCTATTATTGATATTTTGATTTGGTAAGCCAAATGCAGAATAGGTGTTCGGTTTGATTTGATGAAATGTTGTTCATCTACCTTTTTGTCTTCTTGGCAAATTTCGGGGACGAAATTTCTTAAGGGGGGAAGTCTGTAACGATCCCGGATTTATATAAGTTTAAATTGGTAATTAGTTTAATTTTTGAATAAAATTTGTGAAATTTATCGATAAATTGGTGCGAGTTTCCCCGAGTTCAAATAAAAATGCGTTAATTCATTTGAATTTAAGTACCTCAATTATTTGTGAAATCATTAATTAATCTTAAAACAAATGGGTTAAAGATAAAATATAATGATAAATATTAGAATTGATGATTTATGTCAGAAACAAACATAAATATATACATACAGAGAAATATAAAACAATAAGTATTAAAGTAAAATTAATAATAAATTTTTGAGTTAGAAATAGAAACAAAAATATAATAAACTATAAAATATAAAGTAGACATTAGCTAAAATTTTAGCTACATATAGAATACATAAATTCAGAATTAATGGGTTAAGTTAGAAATGGAAATGGATAAAAATAAAAATACAAATGTATGTAATAAAATATATAAGATAAACTATATAGACTACAAATAATAAAGTAACACTTAGATAAAATCTTAAAAAACAAATTAAAATAGGAATTTGATTATAAAGTAATATTACCAAAGACAAAGCAAAAGATAATATAAGAAGAAAATACAAACCAGACAACACTTGTAAAAGAATGAAGCAAGTAAATATACACATGAATGAAGCTTGCAAAAGAAGGAACAAATTAAATATCTATGTACAAATAAGTAGAAGTATGTAGGCTCAAACAAACAAGAAGAAAACACATATAACTATGTACAAGCAAATATAAATAATATATATGAAGCTTGCAACACAAGACAAAAGTAATCAATGTAATCACTTCAGCCACCAACACATGAAATTTGCAGCTGCCAAAACAATTTTTAGCCAACAATTTGAGATAAAAATCTCTGGTCAACAAAATAAACAAAACATTTCAAGTACAAATAAAAATCTCTTGCATCAATATCATATAACCCTGTACACTTCAACCTGTGCAGCAATTCTTTTTATATCACCTTCATAATTCCAGTTCAATTCATTCAAGTCTGGAAAGAAAGAAAGAAAAAAAAACTTAAACAAACATCAAAACGAATCAACAAAACCAGAGATCAAGGAAGCTTCAGCTTGTAATTTCTCAGGCCTGTCTCAACATAAAAGCAAGCTCTGTTCATTTTTTTTTCTGGAAAGCAAGTGAGTAACTTCACCTTAAAATTTAAAGTATAAATTAGTTTTTATGTTATTACTGTGATCAATATTATATCGTGAAGTATGTTTGAGTATTCACATTATTGAATTTATGAAGTATGGTGTATACTGGGATCTGAACATTTGTAACTTCCCTGTTTCTAGCTTTTTTTCATGTTTGATTTAAATTCAAAAACTTTAAATTAACCTCTGTTTAGCCTTAACATTTAAATGAAATTTGTTAGTTTCATTTCAAACCTTAGTTTAGGATCTTACTTAAGTCAAAATAGTATTTATATAACTCTGGAAACCAAGAAAAGCTGAGCAACACAATATAAGCAAAAATTCAAACATCATGATTTAATGTTTCAGGTTTTGGAACTGAAGTCTTACAAAAAATTTTGATTTTTAAAACTAAAATCCCAATTTTTAAGTGAACGGGTTGAGAGCAGTTCGTGGATGATCGAAATTGATATTTTAACCAATTTCTGGTGACGTGTTGATCTAGAGGTGTCGGGGTTGTTCGAGGCGGTGGAGGAATCTATGGGGCGTCGCAGAAAAATAGCAGGGTGTCGATCAGAGGTTGGTGATGGTGATGGGAGGTCGTTGAAGTTTGAAAACCTAGTTTTGGGTTGAACTGTAAACGTGAGCACTGCATCATCCCTAGGGGATCGAGTTGTACGAGCTTTGGAGGATAGGTTCGTGGATAATCGGAGGTGGTGTGACCGTGATGGCGCGTCGTCTGATGGTCGGAGGCGCGAAATTCGTGAGGTCTGGCGATGACTGTTGGTTCCAGTTTTCAACTGGATAACACGATTTTGGATCGTGGCTTGTGGTTGTGGGTCGATGATCGGGGTACGTGGCTGGAGCAATCGTGGACATGTGGGAGGCAACGAAGTTGGTCTGAACGTTGGCGGTGACGTGTGCACGTGCACGGCCTCGATATGGTGTCATGAGTTTTGGGGGGGGGGGGGGTGAGTGGCTCGAGTTGATGCTCGAGAAAGTGAAGGGTGGTCTCGGGATGAAACGCGAGTTCTTGAGCCAGCAACCCTGTTTTTAAAGTTTAAAATAAAAAAATAAAAAAAAATGTGAGGAAGAAGAAGAGGGAAACTCGGGGAAATGGGGGAAATAACTCGGGTTGGACTCAAGTAAAACTGGGATTTTCTCGGGTTTCGTCTCAGGAAGGAAACGAAGTAGACTCGGGATTTTTGTTGTTAGCTATCTTTGTTATCAACTTTAAAGAAATAAGTTTTAAAATGTTAGAATATTACTTTAGCATGTAAATTTAAAAAGGTTTAAGAATTGGATTTAAACTTTATATAAGATAAATTGATTTTATTTTAAATCTACTAATAAAAATGAAATTTAAATATAAATTTGAGAATAAAAGTTTTCAACATAGTTGTGAGTGAGAGTTTTATCTCAAGTTAATGAAGACTTAATAATTATAATTCATTAATTATTACGTTAATTAGAATGGATAATTAATGCGTTGTATCAATTTAATTAGTAGTTGTAATTTAAATTAATTAATTAAGGTTTAAAGATTAATTAAGTAAAAAAAATTAATTTGTAACTTAAGGATTATTAATTAAATATTAATTAATGATTAACGTTGATAAATCAAGTGATTAAGCAATAATTAATTTAAGAATAATGTAATAAATTAATTAAGGTAATTAATTTAAAATAATTAATTTATCAAAGTTTAATAAATTTATGAAAGGGATTAAGAAATAATTATTAATTAAGGAGTAATTAATTAGTTATTGTAATTAATTAATAATAATTAATTAAGAATTAATTATAAATTAAGGGTTAATTAATGATTGATTAAAGAATAATTGATTAAATGATTTGTAATTAATTGATTATTAATTTACCATAATTAGCAAATTTATTCATAGCAATTAATCTGATTTAAATTAATCTGATAATAAAAATTGATCTATTTATGGATGTTTGGATTATATTGAATGGTTGAATTGTTTGATATCCCTAATATTGATGCTTTGTGATATATCCTGAATTATGTTGTGATCTGTTAGCTGGGATGAATGTAATAAATTATCTGTGATGTAATTTATTTTCTGTGGATGAAAGATAAGCGTTATAGTTCATACCACTTATCATATATATATTTTTGTATTTTAGTCTGTGATGATTGAATGATGTTGCACTATTGTGTGTTAAATCCGTGGACCACACTTATACACACACCAATATGGATTTCACGGGGAAATCGATTAAGTCATAGATTTTTGAATAGTTTTAAATTTGAATTTTTAAATTCTAATGTTTTGGAAATGGATTAGATTTAAAGTGAAAAGCTTTTGAAATGGAATTTCAAAGATGAAATTTATTTTGAGTAACTTAATTGAGTTTTGAAATTTAAATATTCTGATTTAAATTTGAATTCAATATTTGAAATTGAATTCTATGATCTGGAAAATAGGGACTAAAGATGTTATGCTAGTTTATATGGGTTAAACTTTTTAAAGGTATTGGTTTGGGAATTTGAATTTAAATTCAAAGGCTTTAACTCGTATAAATATAATTGGATCTTTCTGACATGGAAACTATTTGTTTTCAAATAATAAAAGCTTTCACATAAATAATGAATCTCCAATTTGTGTTAAAAGGATTTCTAGGTTGAAATGATTTCCAAATTACGAATAAATCTTTGGAAATGTATTTTGAAGGCTATAAGCTAAATCTTTAGTTTAAAGATTTAAATATTAATCCTATTGGAATGGAATTGTTTTGAAATCTAGGAATGGATCTTTGTGAAACTGGGTGAATTTTGTGAAATAAATCTTTTGTTTAAAAGATTTAAAATGGTAATTAGTTTAAACCATTCAAAAGAAAGTTTTGAATCATTAAGTTGTGACTTAATTGAAATCTTATATCCATATGTTTTAAATGTTGCGCTCACTATTCGGTTTAGCCAGGAGAGGACCATTGTGTCATATAACCCATTCCGAATATGTGATACGACGTATATGGATAACATTGAAGACCGGTGGTGAAGACCGGGTATTTGTGAAAACGAAAGGATAACCCTTCGATTGTCTCTGCATCGAGTCGCGCCGGTATAGAGATTCCCTAAGTGATGGGAAGTCCGATCAGGATTGTGAATACCTTGATTGCAAGGGCTTCTTTGGAAGTGCCTTTGGTTCCGTTCGAACCCGTAACAGACTTGTATGGATTGTATGTCTGACATTACACTTTGAGATATAAAGCAGATTTCTTTCAAATACATATCTGTTGGTGGCGGAGAATTTATTCTCTTAGCTTAACACCCTTCTCTGAGACGTACGAGCTCAGAGGTTATGTAGTTGAAGGTTATCAGCGATATACTCCCAATTTGGTAGTGTGGCATGCTGAGTGCTGCTGTGTGTTGACGATCATTTGTTGATCATTTATGATCAGAGCATGGATTTTGTATAAATCGTAGCTTTGTGGACGAGACTGCATCAGGACCTCACACCCCGGAAATGGTCGAAACAGGAAAGATGCGGCAAGGTCATGAGGGTCGCGCCCTTTAGGGTGTGTCACTCCCTTTTGGTAAAGGGTGATATTAGGTATGGAGCCCTGATATTTAACCTATGTGGTTGCTCCAATCTCATTTACTGTGTGGTTGTTGCTTAGAGGCGCCTCGGATAAAGGTCCCAAAGGACCAGGGAGTGGCATGCTCGAGTAGTTGTTACCTAGTTACAGAGGTAACCCGATCTTGTGTTGGCAGAGATCCGGTTAGGTTCTCGCGACATCCCGCCAGAGGCGATCCCATGTGGCAGTAGAAAGTTCCTTAGCCTGACCATTTGTTGGAAAATCCAAAGAAACAATACGCGCCTTGTACGATTTTAGTTGTATTACCTGCCATCTACTTATGGTGGCGCCCCACTGTTTGGATGGTAGCTATAGTTGGCATAGTTCGGAATGTCTATGCTGGCTAAGATTTATATTCTACTTTCGAAATGTTTTCTGCACTTTGCACTTATTATAATAATATCAAAGAATTCACGTATCAAACATGTTTGACTATCACAAGAAGAAATCTCCTCCAATTCTGCGTTTGCATTGTGTGTGTGGCAGGAGGTCTTATGGTAGTTTCATTTTCTAAAAGCATTGCGAATTTACTTTAAAATTCTCTTACTGTTTGTGTTTAAAGATAAACTGTTTTTGTTACTCACACCAGTCCCATGACTGATCTGGAGTTTATTGTTCCTTTCCTAAACTCTGGGTGCTCACTATTTTCCACACGAGCAGTCTAGAGTTGGATTCTTCAGATAGTTAGATTCAGTGGATTATCTGGAGCTAGTTCAGTCTTTAGAGATGACTGACCTTGCTTAGCTTGGTGCATCGTTATTGGGAGTTCGAGCTATTTCTGGGTTGGTTCTTGGAGATGGAGTTGCAGTTTTGGAGTTCTTTCTTGAAGACTATCTTGAGTTATTTGTTCCGCTGCTAGTGTTATCTATTTTCTTTCCGCTGCTATTTGATTATATCATATCTCTGATGTGTATCGATATCTATTAGATCATCTGTTGTATCAGGATGTTGTATCAGATGTTGTATATTGATATTCTATTCCTTCCGCTGTGTTATTTACTTAATTGTTTTATAAGCTCCGGCGACTCGGATTTGAACGGTCGAATCTACGGCATTCGAGTACGATGTAAAGTATGGATGTCGATTTTCGAACGCAAAAAATCTCATTCGTTACATAATCCCATCGCTTTCCCAAGTTCAGACAAAATATAGTTATTATATAAATACACCAAGAGAGACATTTGATGATGCCCCTTGGTTGACCAAAGTACTATATATAGAACACAGCAGAATTAATTCAAAATAAAACAACAACCCCTAATTAGCTATCCGTCAACCAATTGCTCATCACCGGAAGCTTTATTCGTCAATCCTGCTAAAACCTATAAACCTCAACCCTCAGCCTACTCAAATCAATTTTGAGCACCCGAGAGTTTAAGGGGAAACCATAAACTTCAAGTCAGGCATAAAGCCTGGTGTGAATAATACTATACATCTCGGTTATCTGATATTAAGTGAGACCATGCCGCTTAGCGGAACGTGTTTCCCGTCACTAATATCTTTTTTAAAACATATCTTTTGCAAGTTATAATCCTGCAACCAAAATTGGTTAAATATGTAAAGCAATACCATGTATATGTACATATTTATCAAATGGACTATCTATCCATACACTGTAGTTTTGTTTGGCTAAATACTAACCCTTGGCTGACTCAGGCCTACCAGAAAAACATAAAAAATCCAACATATGTTAGATACTCCTCTTTTTGACGGTCCAGCCTTACTTATTTCTCCAGTACATGCTGGAATTTTGGATATATTTTAGCTAAGGGTTATTAGCTAAAGTATAGGGTATGACCGCATACTAGTCTCATCTGGTATTCTAATATATAAGTCATTTTACTTGGGGTTATCTACCCATAAAATTTTCCTTGAAAACCTTTTCTTTCAAGTTGATTTAAACTTTAGATCATTCTTTAAATAAGGAAATTATTTATATATACTCTTTGTTTTACTCAAATCACCTTGCCATGATACTTGTTCTTTACACAAAACCTTGTTGATGAAAACGTTTAAACTTTTTAAAGTACCCCTTTCAAAACCTTTGAAAGTATCCCTTTCAATACAAGTAAAACCTTAGGTCGAAGGCCAAAACATACATTTCGAAACCATTCATACTTATCTTTTCGAAAGCAGTGAAATACGTCTCCTTCGAAAGCCTTAAAACCTTAGACATCATATCTTTAAAACACTTAAACATTGCCTTTCGAAACCATTAGAAAACCTTTCCTTTTAGACGTTTCGAAACCATTGGGATACCGCCCCTTAGAAATCTTTCTTTAAAACCTTTAGATAGCATTAAAACATCAAGCCTTTCGAAAGCATTTGAGTTCAATTTATAACATGTGGAAACACCTTTCGAAACCATTAGAACTGTCCCTTTCAAAACCATTTGGGTTCTACCTTTTATAGAGCAAAAGGGTCATTAAAACATTTAACTCGAAAGCAACCCTTTTAAAAGCAAAAGCAGACGCATTTTCAATTTAAAACAAAGCATGCTTCGATCCCCTCGAAACCTTTGGTTTCGACCTAGTACCTTCTCCTATATCCAGTTCATACGTACCGGGTATCTGATACCATGTGCATTGGTTTTGATAGAGTCTGAGGTGGAGGTAACGAGTCGGAAGCCGGGTGCCGGAAGCATTGAAATAAAAAAAGCATGTTGATTTGACTTTTTAGATTAATCCTTTGTACATAACTTTCCTTGTTTGTCAAATTATGATTAGTTTCAAATTTTCTTTTCTAAAAGTGCTGTCAATTTTCAGAAATAACAATTTGAATTATTTACAAAATACCGCCTCTCTTTTTTATAAATATATAAAACATTTAAGTCATACCTTAAATAATTTTATATATCCATTAAAACACTTAGGAAAATTGTACAAAAACCCAGAAAATCATTTTTAATATATTTTTAACATATATAAATTATATACCCTAAGCCAATATAATTTAGATATACGTTATTTAGATATTTTTAACATATACGTTATTTACCAGAAACCATGTTCCCATCTATATTATTGGCTTCTTGATTTTTGACATTTGCAAAAAAAATTTAGATAGAAATATATATAACTTATTGCTAAATTGAAGTTTACGAATTTTTATTGGATGTTGTTGTCCTATAGCCACAATGTTTAATGGTTGAACTAAATGATTCCTAAGACAAATTTGAGTTTCCTATCCTAATATATATGGTTACTGAAAGGATTTAGTTTAAACCAACACTTCTTTGTACTATTTCTTTAAAAGCGTCAAGATAAAACCTTTAAAATATTTATTAAGGTATTAAAACTGCAGGCAATCTTCTTTATTTGCCAGAGTTTGCTCTACCAACAAATTATTATGTTCATTTGTTATCACATTGCTGTCATAAAGACGGACAGCTATATAATTGCTAGCACCATTGTCCCAGTGGTTAAGTGATTCGATTTTGATCCGAGAGGTCGCAAGTTCGAAACTTGCGTAGCGTGGTTCGAACATATGCTTACATGTGACTTATGTCATGTTTCACCATAGTGCATCTGCTGCTTTTTTTCCTGTTGACGAGTCCGCTTTGCCCTTTTAACTCTTTTGCCTACATATATGTTTAAGAGCATTCAGTTCTATTACTACATTGAATTGATAAGGAGTGTGTATTAATTTTAATGCTTATATTTAATATTGTAATTATGTTTCTAATTTCTTTCTGTAAATAGTATATTCGCTTATTTTTTCAAATAATTTAATTTTCTAGTTGCACCAAAACAATTTTTTTCAAACTCATGTGCGAAGCACGGGTTCGCACTAGTCGATAACAAAACCCAAAAAAGAAAGGCAACGGAATATATAAGATTTTTGGGTTTTGTTATCAACTAGTGCGAACCCGTGCTTCGCACATGAGTTTGAAAAAAATTGTTTTGGTGCAACTAGAAAATTAAATTATTTGAAAAAATAAGCGAATATACTATTTACAGAAAGAAATTAGAAACATAATTACAATATTAAATATAAGCATTAAAATTAATACACACTCCTTATCAATTCAATGTAGTAATAGAACTGAATGCTCTTAAACATATATGTAGGCAAAAGAGTTAAAAGGGCAAAGCGGACTCGTCAACAGGAAAAAAAGCAGCAGATGCACTATGGTGAAACATGACATAAGTCACATGTAAGCATATGTTCGAACCACGCTACGCAAGTTTCGAACTTGCGACCTCTCGGATCAAAATCGAATCACTTAACCACTGGGACAATGGTGCTAGCAATTGTATAGCTGTCCGCCTTTATGACAGCAATGTGATAACAAATGAACAAAATAATTTGTTGGTAGAGCAAAATCTGGCAAATAAAGAAGATTGCCTGCAGTTTTAATACCTTAATAAATATTTTAAAGGTTTTATCTCGACGCTTTTAAATAAATAGTACAAAGAAGTGTTGGTTTAAACTAAATCCTTTCAGTAACCATATATATTAGGATAGGAAACTCAAATTTGTCTTAGGAATCATTTAGTTCAACCATTAAACATTGTGGCTATAGGACAACAACATCCAATAAAAATTCGTAAACTTCAATTTAGCAATAAGTTATATATATTTCTATCTAAATTTTTTTTGCAAATGTCAAAAATCAAGAAGCCAATAATATAGATGGGAACATGGTTTCTGGTAAATTCTTAATAGGTACTTAAATCATCTAAAGAAAAAAGCGAGACAGAAAGCACAAGTTGAAGGTTTGATTTGCAAATCATATTTCGAAGAAGAAGCTTCGTTTTTTCTCTTATTATTTTAGTGATCATGTGAACTTATCATTAGAAAGTTCTATGCGTAATGATGAAGGTATTGATCAAGATGATTGTCAAGCGAGTTATCTATTTATTTTAAAACATGGCCGACCTGCTGGTAAATGTATGAAATTATGGTTGGACGATAGAGATTATCATGTAACACACATAAATTCTTCTCAATTGTGTTGAAGTTGCACCATTTGTTAGGTAATGTACATATGTTCTTCTTAATGCATTATCATCTACGTATGCATATATACATACATATGCATATTTGTGTTAATTATAATGCAATATTTCTTCTATAATTGCAGTATTTACGAATCACAACTTCCAAATGGCGATATTGGCAAAGATTTCGCTACTTGGTTTTCAAATTACGTTTATGACACGACAAATTGTGTGGTCGACGAAGGATTGAATCATTTAGCTGCCCGACCAAAAAGGAAAATCAAAACCTATCCAATATTATTCGTTAATGGAAATAAATTTAACATCAAAGAATACGGTACTGAAAAATTAACTAACAATGTCGGTGTATTTCTTAAAGGTGGTGATGATCCAAATGATCATGTAAATGATTTTTAGGGCATGATAACCTAGGTTTTGCAATTGACATATTTCACAAAACCTGTAGAAGAAGTTTTTTTTAAATGCAACTGGTTCAGCAATGTTTCATGTTCTGTAATCAACGTGCACCCAAAGTATAATCTTATAGAAATAAAGCATATTTTGTGTTATTATAAGTACGATCCTTTTATACTCGCCAAACAAGCTCTTCAAGTTTATTACGCTTCGTACCCATCTCTACGAAGAGATAAAGTAGATTGATTGGCTGTTTTTAAAACATACGCAAAATTACATTTGATGGACAGAATATTCCGGCCGAAATAACTATCACGCAGATATCGAGGAAAATACCAAAATAATAATAATCGACGATCAAATCGACTTTGGACCTTTAAACGATGAATCAAATGCATTAATAAAAGCATTTGAGACTACAAAGGAACAAAACATAAAGTACCAAACGGGGTCTGAATTAGAAAACGACGAGGACTGATTAATAATCTACATATCCGAAGAAGGTAATTTCTGTGTTTATTTATGTTACATTTTCTCACTAAAAATGATGTGTTCTGCTAGTGATATGTTTAGTCATAATCTGTTTCACATAATCCTTTTATGTTATGCCATAATGTATGTTTCACGTAATTAAATGATATATTTCTCATATATGATACGTCTGTAATAGGTACTGCATATATATATGTCGTTTTTCCTCAGACGTAGCTCTTCCCATACAGGATCTCCCTCTTCTTCTCAAAGAGGGACCGGTGCGCTTCCTGCCGATGATGTCCCCGACCCATCGCATGAGGTAGCTCTTCCTGCGGTTTGGTTGCAGGCCAGAGCCGATGGATCGTAAGTATTAAATTTATTTCAGTATTAACAATATTTTTCTTTACGATCTATTATATATTAGTCTTGCTTTATTAAATGTTTGTTTCTTTTTGACGCAGTGGCTTCGAGCTCAAGCCGTTAGCTACAGTGCTCTCCATATCCAGACAGACATATAAATGCAGGATGACTACCTGTTGGCCCAAATGGAGCAAGATACCGAATAATGTCCGGAAGAGGATTTGGCTGGACTTCCTGGTAAGCGTAAATTTATATTCTGCACTTTCTCTTTGATCATAGATCACTTTATATATTGTAGACTATTTATAAAAATGTGTAACTTTCATTTTCTCAACACGTAGGGTTCGATCGACCTACAAGAGACCGATGTATCCCTGGTGTAGCGCCATTGGAATAGCAATATCATCAAAAATTATAGGGATACAGTGTCCACTATAAGAAGAGCGAGAAAAAAACCGAACTGGATGAGTGCTAGCGTGTGGAAGGCCTGGATCGCATGGTGAGGTAATGAGGAATTCCAGGTAAGTTTACCACATATTAATTACTTTAAATTGTTGTATGTATTTAATACATAATTTAGAACTGTAAAATGCTATTTCCAATTTAAATTTATAGAGGGAGTCAAATAGGAACTCCACAAATAGAAATAAGAATCTCGTCACACATCGCGGCGGTTCTAAGTCGTTCCAGCATAGGATTTGGTAAATTTTTATGTTAACATTTTTATATTTTAAGTTACAAGTTGTTAATATATAGTTAATAAAACAACATGTTATATATATATCTATGTATGTATGTATGTATTTATATTTCAGGAGAGAGCGTGCGGGGGTACTGTTTCGTATTGGCATGTTTTTGCTAATACTCATGCTCTGAAGCAGACCGACGATTTGGGCTTAGACATATACTCATGGGAGCATGATGATAAAGCAACTGTTGCCTATGCAAGTTAATATAATTAAGTTAAAAGTTATCAAATAATTAATTAAGTACACATTTATAGATATATTAATTAGTGTTATTTATACCAATGACCATTTCAACTTTTTGCTAATTAGTATAGCGGTTAGTCTACTAAGTTGTATTTTGTATTTGCATCACAACAAAAGTTGCAAGAAGCATGGTGTAAAGATCCGATTTTTCGACGTTCGAAAATCGACATCAATACGTCCACTGTATTAAATGCCGAACAATCGAATGCTGGAAAACCGAACAGTTAGGATTAAAGAAGAAGAAGATAGTAGAAGAAACAGAAACAATATCAGAATCTCATATTCGCATCGGAACAATATATAATAGATAAATGAATAATTTTTAAACAAAAGAACTGTATCAGTTTCTACATTACATCATCAGAGTAATATACAACACAAAACACGACACTAGGCATTTATGACAACTTGTCCATATGAAAAATGAACTTGCTGCAACACATACGCCGCGGATACTACATAATATAAGTGATAGTCTCGCTATCCAGTTTGTGTCCTGATCTCCACTGCATACTTTCCTGACTTCACTCCAGAACAACTGCTAACCTGACTCTAGGCTGCCCTTGTGGAAAATTATGGGCATCCAGAGTTTAAAAAAAGGAAAAATAAACTCCAAGTCAGTCATGGGACTGGTGTGAGATCTTAAAGAAGTTATTTGAACAAAAGAAAAGAAAAGAAAAAGAAATCCGCTCATGCTTTTGGAAAATGAAACTACCATAAGGCCTCCCGGCACACCCACAATGCAATCACACACTTGGGGAAGATTTCTCCTTATAGCAGTCAAATATGCTTGATACGCAAAAACCTTTTGATATTATTATTAGTGCATAGTGTGAAAAACATTTCGTAAGTATAATATAAATCTTAGCCAGCATACGTACCATCATATCATGCCTACTATAGCTACCATGTTAGATGGCAGGTTCTACAAGTAGAACCATACAGGACTCATATTGAGTGAATGGATTTCCAACAAATGGTCAAGGCTAAGGAACTTTCTTTTCGAAAGGGTATGCCTCTGGAGGGACCCCCCGAGAACCTAACCGGACCTCTGCCAACACAAGGCCGGATTACCTCTGTAACTAGGTAACTAACTATCACGAGTATGCCAACCCCCGTCTAGACCGACCTTTACCGAGGCGCCTCAACAACCAACAACCACATAAGTAAATAATCAAGGCTCCATATCATAATAACACTTTTTATCCACAGAAGTAAAATATCTGGGCTCCATACTAGATACCACTTTTTATCCAGAAGGAAATGCAGTACCTTGAGGGGCGCGACCCCCGTAACCTTGCTGCATCTTTTCATGTTTCAACCACTTCCGAGGTGTGAAGTTCGACGAAGTCTCGTCCACAAAGCTACGCTCTTTACAAAAGCCATGCTTCGATCAACCAATGATCAACACATAGCATGCCGCATTACCAAACTGGGAATATATCACTAGTAACAATCAACTACATAACCGCTGAGCTCGTACGTCTCAGAGAAGGGCGTTAAGCTAAGGGAATAAATTCTCCGCCACCAACAGAAATGTATTTGATAGAAACCAACTTTATATCTCAAAGTGTAATGTCAAGCATACATCCATACAAGTCCGTTTCGGGTTCGAACACTTTGTCCAATTAAGGAAAGAAGTCCTTGTAAATACGGATATCCCTTAATCGCGTCCGGACTCCCCATCACATAGGGTGGTATAAATCTCTATACAAGAGCAACTCGGTGCAGAGACATTCAACAGGTAATCCTTTCGTTTTCGGAAATACCTGGTCTTCAACCACCATTTCAAATGCATTCTCATTTCGTCATATCATTATTCGAAATGGGTTTTATGACTCAATGTCCTCTCCTAGCTAATTCAAATAATGAGCGCTTATTTTAAAAACAAGTGGATACATTCAAGTCTAAATTAAGTCACAATAAATTTTCACTTTTGACCTTTTAAACAAAAGATCCATCATTAAGATTCGATGTGGCTTTCGGATAACCATTTGAAATCCGACCCCGGTCGCATCGAAATTCAAATGTCGTTTAAAGGCTAATATTAATAGTCAGTTATTT
The DNA here is from genome assembly GCA_030765085.1 of Allium cepa. NCBI lineage: Eukaryota > Viridiplantae > Streptophyta > Magnoliopsida > Asparagales > Amaryllidaceae > Allium > Allium cepa. The sequence goes on along the minus strand of CM060939.1, from coordinate 756,604,825 downwards.
AACTATCAAACAACATTCACAACAATCACCAGCTTTAAACAATTTTCCTCAAATTATTTGTTTCAAAATATTTTTGCAAGATATATTTTCACACTTCAAACCTTTGAAAACAATTTTCAAATCACTTTCCTCTCGCGGAATAAATTTCCAAATATTGTTTATTTCCACTGAAAATTGCCAAGTCTGAATACTTTAAACTAATTTAAATCACTTATCCAAATATATACTTGGAAACACTTAAAATAAAAACTATTTTAAAAACATTTATTTTAAAATATTAGTTATGAATTTTATACTAATATCTCATGTAAAACATAAGCCCAACTAGTTTTAAAAATAAAATTATTAAATAGAGTATAATTATTTAAATAACCATAAACATCTTCTAAATCAAATATTAGTTAAATCTTTAAAATAATCACTTCTATAATTAACTTAATAAATATTTACTTCAAAATTTTAAAAATAATTTAAGAAAATAATTTCTCTAAAACATTATTTTAAAACCAACTTTAGAACTTTTAATTTATATTTAAAAGCCAATTTGAAAACGTACTGACTTTCCAGGGAAAAATAAGCTTTCCATTTCAAAATGGTCCATTTCAATCAATTTATAAATCCTTCTCGATTTATTTCAATTTATATTCCAAATTGGTAAATTTTCTTTCAACACTTTGAAAAATAAACCAATATTTACTTTTAAAACAAATTACCCGTTCCTTTATAAATTCTCGTTGTGAATTTATATTTCCAAACATCCACTGATATATAATTTTCAAATCGATTTCCAAAATTTACTTTCATACACTAATTCAATTTCCGAATCGATTTTCAAAAATTTACTCCATTTAAAAACTATTCCTTCATTTATCCAAATTTATTTCAAAACACATTAATCCAATATTCACACTTTTATTTAGATTTTAAAATCTGAATTTTTGAAATAAATTCTTCAACTTTTAAAAAATACTACTAATATCCATTTATTTCCATTTATTAAAATCTTTTCCACATATTTGGAATTTATTCAATAGGATTTCAAAAATCAACCTTTATTCTTTTCAAATTCCTTCTTTTAAATTTATCCAATCCTTTAAAATAAATTTACTTAAAATTTTCTACTTCAATTTCCAAAAAAATCCAATTTAATATTTCTGGTATTTTAAAATAACAGAATATATTTGGCCAAACCATAGCCTTCGATAATTTCAATTATCAATATAATCGATCACGGATTATCAATAATCATATCACAACATATGAAATAAATTCAAACAATTTGAGGAATCCAGTTGGATCCCTCCAACCCGTTTCCCTGAATCCACAGATGTCAGCACAGCAATTAAATACCAATCTCGTTTCAAGGCGGGATATCGCAGTATAAAGGGTCATCCGCTATTATGCGGGGCGCATAGGGTCTCATCCGCCATGTAATGCGGGAAATCAATCACTCCAATATATATATATAATACTATATATATAATATCACATCAATTCAAACAATCAATCAATATTTTAAATTTTAACTATTTAAAATAACTGTATCAGATGTGAGTGAGAAGATCTCACCTTTGCTTTTATTCTGCAATCCATTTCCCTTCCAACTTGTTTTCACGATTTTTGACCTTGTATAAACAATTATATAATTTTTATTAATATTCTAACTAATCAAATAATTAAATTTCCATTTGATAATTTTAATTAACCAATGATTTTATTTTAAACTAATACTTTTAATTTTAAACTAATTCCTTTTAATAAATTTATTTAACCAAAAATTAAATTCAAAACTAAATTTCCTTTAATAAATTATTTTTAGTAACTAGATAAATTAAATAGGTTAAGAAAACAAATAGCTCACTAAAACCATTATTTTTAAAATAAACTAGCGAATTAAAATATGTAAATGTATATTTATTTTTATTTTTAAAATTTAATATTTATAAGAAATGATCTATTAAAATCAAATTTAACCTTTATACTATTTTCCCGTGTTTTTCCAAAGTTCTATATATATACAAAATTCCTGTTCAAACTACATACATACATACATATACATATATATGTATGTATTTATGTATGTACATATATGTGTGTGTGTGTGTTCCTCAACTTGAAACCAAAATTTCTTTATACCTTTTACTGCAATTTATTTTTTCTATACAAATGAATATATATAAATTAAATAAAAAGATAAAGACACCTTTATCATCGTTCCAGGAAAACCACATAGCAACCAATTCATATCGCCACATTCCGATCTGCAGCCCCCCGCACGAGATTCGCTACTTCGAACGCTGACCCCACCCTACGCATGCATCGCACGATCCATGAGTACGCGATCCACCCACGCTCGCGAATTGAGCATCACCTTGCAACGTCGTCGAACCCTAGAACGGTGATCGCGCCTTCAATTCGTTGATCCGACTCCGCCCAATCAAATCGCGACCAGTCGCCACACATCTACTCGACCTCGAACACATGCCAGTGCCATGCTCTGACGTCGCCACATAGCCGCCGATAACCCTCGAACCTAAAATCGCGACGGCCCTGCGAATCGACCCATCTCCTTTTTGTCGACATCGATTCCACACTCTCAGATTGCCGCGCGATCAACATCACGATCCATCTTTTTTTCTTTTTCCTTTTTTTTATGATTTAGATTCATTAGGACGAGAGAGCGGCCATGAAATTTCTTTGTGAAGTTGTTCATTTAATTTTCGAACGAGAAAGGGGGTTCTCGTTTCTTTTTTTTATATAAATACGCGGCTACAATTTTTTTTAAAATAGGAAGAAAACGCGTGTAAAAATTTAACAGAGAAAGGTAAACACGTGTTGTTAAAGAGGATACATGCTTGATTATTTTTTTCTTTTTGTGTATATATATATATATATATATATATATATATATATATATATATATATAATTCAAATTCAAATTGAAATCGTCCGCAATTCAAAACTTCGATCTTCAATCGAGATGTGCCGCTAGGTGTTCATAATGTTAAACCCATATTTCGAACGCACTGTAAAAGGTTTCGAGTCCAAATTAGATCATATAGAGAAGATAGCTTTTTGGACCCGGTTATTAAATTAAATTTCGATATAATTTTTAGCACATTTTCAATCCGTACGGTCACACGAAAATCCCAAACGCTACGAAAATTGAAATTTATAATAATACAATATTACAAATCCAATGGAACTCTTTTCGTCGAAATTCGAAACTGTGCCTCGGAAGGCTATTTTTAAATTCAATTTAAATGATAAAATTTCCAACTGAACAAAACAGTTTTAAATTCAACTTTTAAAAGTTCTATTATCTCCATATTGTCATTATGAATTTTCTAAGCCTTTAAAATATTTTTAACAAGCCTGGAACATCCAGATTCAAAACTTTTCCTAATTTCCAATTATTAAATTCAATAATTTAATTGTCAAATAAACAGTGATATTTGAAATTCAAGTTAAACTAACATTCATATATTTGAATTCAATCAAATATTCTAATTTCAAATGTAAAAAATTTTGGGTTGTCACATTCTTCCCCACTTAAAAGAATTTCGTCCTCGAAATTACCAGTTAAGAAGAATGATCCTTAACCCGTTTATCATTTTCCTAAAACCAAATAGTTTCAACTTTCCAAAACAATTTTTATTAAAGATACTATCATTGTTACTAAGTTTCCAAACTCAACCACAAGTTCCAAACAATATTATTTTCTCAACAATTCGAATTTAAATTTAAATTCAAATTTTAAATTATCTAAATTTTTCTTACTCCCTAAATTTACGAAAAAATTCGCATGCATCTCCTTTGCGCGACTAGCTCGGTACGACTATAAAATGCCACCACGGGCCTCAAGATTTTAAAAGAAAACAAAATGCCAAGTGGCTAGACCAGAAAATCATCAAATTTCATATAGAAATTTAAATACATACATTTTGTCGAGCAATTCAAATTTATCTTCGAAATCAAAAATCCAATTTCCTTTTGCTTTTATAATATCTGTATATCCTACTAGCAATAATGTCCAATTACAACATTCAAAATCATTTTATACATTCTTTTTTTTTTACAAAAGTTTCAATATTCATTCAAGCCTGTACGATGTCCGTATATCATCCGTATGCAATACCAAATTCGATCGCTCACTCGATTACACAATTTCACTACCGAACTAGTATCGTCCACCCGACTTCCTAGTGCGGACTCAGATCTGGTTTCTTGATCAGAAACCGTCCTTCTCCTTGCATAGCCGTAAACTATGATAGAGAATTTCAAGAATCAATCAAAAATTCATATACAGGGTTCACCATCGAAAATCGAGTGAAAAATCCCAACTCGGATCGATATAACTATCTCGAATTCTAGATCAAATCGCTATGTGAATAAAATAATATACGTACATCCCACGTATTCATTTCAATTGATTTTCGGTTATATCAATTCTCTTTTATTCACATTTGAGTTCCAGTTCCATATAAATTCATTTTTTCTTTAAATTCTGAATATTGAAAATCAACTGACTTCCATTCATAACTCATTTATATCATTACTTACATTAGTTCCATCCACTAATTCGTTTTCAATAAAATTCAATTCCAAACCTGTGCAACCTACAAATTTTAAATAAAGCACTTCATTTCCAAATTTAATTTCAAATAAAATTTTATTTCCAAACTCTTACTTCTTATAGTTCCTTTGAACAAATTCTACCATTTTACCCTTTGAATTGATTCCAATATTCAATTTCAATTTATTTGCTTACCCATTTAAATCAATTAGTTTATTTACTAATTTTGATTTCAATACTTTGTTTTATTTAGTCCACATGACTAATTTCCATTTACTTACAAATTCAAAATGAATTTCAACATTTAGTTTCAATTTCATTTACTTGCAATTGTAAATTCATTTATTCGTTCACAAATTTATTTTCCACCTTAAAATTTTTTATTTCAATCTATTTAGTCCACTAGACTTACTTCTCAATTTTATTCAAATTAATCCAAGTTAAATTCAGTTTCAATTCAAATTTCAAAATTCTATAAATTTTCTAACTTATTTAGATTTCAAGCAAATTTCCAAATATAATAAGCTATCAACTTCTTATGACTCCATAAACATTTCCAATTTACTTCCTGAGTTTTAAACAATTTTTCAATATTTCAAAATTACCTTTTAAATCAACTATATCCAAAATCCTTTGCATTTCTAAAATCAAACTCAACTTTTGCAAACAATTCCAATTTAAAACAATTTGGTAGCAACTTCTCTTCTGGAAACTCGAAAATGAACACCGATGATGTCGCTATCATCATCAGAATTATTTTCCAACGATCGAAAAGAGTTTAGTGCTTTTGCTCCTTTAAAACATTTCCAAATATTTTTAAATCCCAAATCTCATCATATTTCAAATCCAATTCAAAAATATTTCTCATTATTCCTTCAAAATCTTTGAAAATCATTTCCGAACTCAAAGGAATTAAATTTCTCAAAATTTCAAATCCCAAATCCTTTCAATCCATTTTCAAAAATTGCTCTGGAATTTCTGCTTTATTTCCAATTATAAATCTCATTTATAATTTACATTTCAAGTTTCATTTCATTATCGGAATTATTTCCTTAACCTTTAGTTATGATTTCAATTCATATTTTATATTTTTTTCATAACAATGATAATAGTTTAATATTATCACTACCTAACAACCAAGCAACCATATATATATACTATAATTTATGAAAAATTATTTCTTTCATATACAAAAATAATTTGGGCAAAATTATTTCATTTACCCCATTTTAAAACAATATTGTGTCGGATTATCTTGTTCAAGAGTTTAGAAATTCCTATCGATACAGTTGGCCAGACTGCACCGACCAGAATCTATAAACACTCAACCGATAAGTCAAAACAATATAAAAACAATTTTTGTATATTCATTAACAAATATGCGCTCACATCTATTAATACACTCAAACTCATTCCAGAGTACTATCGACTCTATCTCTATTGAGTAATCCCCACCAGAGCCAAGGTTCTCGCTTAACCAATTGCTCTGATACTACTCTGTAACGACCCGATTTTTCGACACCCGAAAATCGACATCAATACGTCCACTGTATTAAATGCCGAACAATCGAATGCTGGAAAACCGAACCGTTAGGATTAAAGAAGAAGAAGATAGTAGAAGAAATAGAAACAATACCAGAATCTTACATTCGCAGCGAAACAATATATAATAGATAAATGAATAATCTTTAAACAAAAGAACTATATCAGTTTCTACATTACATCATCAGAGTCATATACAATACACAACACGACACTAGGCATTTATGACAACTTGTCCATATGAAAACTGAACTTGCTGCAGCCCATACGCAGCAGATACTACATAATATAAGTGATACATCTCGCCATCCAGTTTGTCTCCTGATCTCTACAGCATACTTTCCTAACTTCACTCCAGAACAACTGATAACGTAACTCTAGGCTGTCCGTATTGAAAATTATGGACACTCAGAGTTTAGAAAAAGGAACAATAAACTTCAAGTTAGTCATGGGACTGGTGTGAGATCTTAAAAAAGTTATTTGCACAAAAGAAAAGGAAAAGAAATCCGTTCATGCTTTTGGAAAATGAAACTACCATAAGGCCTCCCGGCACACACACAATGCAATCGCACACGTGGGGAAGATTTTTCCTTATAGCAGTCAAATATGCTTCGTACGCGAAAATCCTTTTGATATTATTATTAGTGTATAGTGTGGTAAACATTTCGAAAGTATAATATAAATCTTAACCAGCATACGTACCATTATAGTATGCCTACTATAGCTACCATGTTATGGCAAGTTCTACAACTAAAACCGTACAGGGCTCGTATTGAGTGAATGGATTTCCAACAAATGGTGAAGGAAAAAGAACTTCCTTTCCGAAAGGGTACGCCTCTAGAGGGATGTAACGACCCGTAGATTTCATGGATTTAATTTGGTTAAATTAATAAGTTGTAACTAAATTTAGAAGAAAAGAAAATACAAAATAAATTAAAACCTACTTATAGTAATTCGAAGTTAATTCAAATGATTTAAGTAGTAAAGAGATTTTTACCTGTATATAAATTGAATATGAGGAATTAAAGGAAAATATTAAATCGATTTAATGTAATAAAACATTGTTAACAGTAATTGGAATAAATTAAGGAATTTTTTTAACGCAAGTAATAATCTATAAACTTGAATAGACATTTAAATTTGGTAAATTTCTTTAAATAATATGACTTGGTATAAATGAAATAATTGGGTCAATTGGTAATTGATGAAATGTTACATTGATTGTAGTAGATTAATTTAAAGGGAGTGAATTGAATAAATCCTATTTAGAGGAACCATGTTTATACATTGAAAAGTATAGTATATGAGTCATTGCAAGAATTGGAAAGTTGAACAGAATTCTAATGAATGATAATAATGTAAAACGCATACAATCAATGTAGGTAATTTGTAATTACAATGTTGTTGAAATTAATAAACGTTTCTTGTGATAATTAATAAATAACAAAAAGAGAAAATGTATTCATTTGAATATTAATTGAAATTGGATATGGATTTTAAGTGACAATGTTAACGCAAGGTAATCAATGCTAAATTAAAGTCAATAATAATGAATAGTGATTAAATCAAAATTTGTAACATATATTATTAATTACCTGCTTATTTGTTAATGGAATTAGAATTTGTAATAAGTGATGATAGAATAAATGAATATTACACTAATGGAAAGTGAAATAACGTTCATTTAAAAGTTGAGAAATTACAGGGTCGTATTTATTAAGCGTTACTTTAATAATTGTGATAAATTGTGAAATTAATACGGGAAGATGTAAAGTAATAACTAGGGAATTAATACGTTATTAATTAATTATAACCAAAACTTAAGTGTAAGTAAAAGGTTGGAATTGAATCTAATCCGTTTAATTGGAAACTTATTTAAATAAATTGGATTCAAGCGTAGTAAATAGATTATTTTAAGAAATTGAAATAAGTACTATAATTGGTAAAATAATTTACATTTAAGATTTGAGATAGGAATTTGTTTAAGGAATTATAAATGTTATAAGTGAATCAAGGTGATAAAGATTATGAATTATAAAATGTGGATTTTAATAGTGAGTTAAATTATTTAATTTATAATAGTTGGATTTATTGCAAATGAATAAAAATCAAATGTGCAATTATTACGTTAATTTAAAAATTAAGTTGAAAACTGGAAATATTTATGTAATAAGTTAAAATCCAAGGGTAAATCCTTATATTTGAAATTTATGAATGGAATAAACATAGGGTAATTCAAATAAAAGGGGAATTTCGGAAATTCATCCATAATTTTGAAATTTTATGAAATTGGAGATTTTTATTGATTTAATCTTTAATAAATTAACATTTAAAATTTTGTTAAATCATTTTAAATGTTTGAGAATTATTGAGTGATGAAATTTCAAATTCTAAAAACTGAAATATAAAAATTGGATTTATTTACTAATTCTTAATTTATTTAATTAATATAAAAATATCCATTTTGGTCACGGACTCGGATTTCGACGAAACTAGTTTCATCGGATCCGTAACCGTGAATTATTGTAGGGTTTCAAGTTTCGTAGGGATCGGACTTGTTGTTTGATCGTGCGAACGCGAAACGCCTTGAAATCGTTTTAATTGAAATCAATTTGACATCAATTTGAAAATATTGATTTCAGCATAACTTCTTCATACGATGGAATTCGGACGTGAAACTTTTTCCATCGTGTTCAGAATATTTTAAAATACCTATTTTGATATATAGGTTTACCCGATTTCGTTCCGGGGTCAGAACAGGCTTTTCGGGCCACGTTAGCGTTAGCACGTTTGTTTATCCAAACCATCTATTCAAATTCTGACCTACCTATATAAATTCAGTTGTAAACCCTAGCCTCAATCTATTCTGATTTGCTGTACGTTCATTTTCTCGGCTCCTCCTCTTCCCCATGGCTGCTAAACCTAGATCCATTTTCAAGTTTCAAAAATCAAATCAAAAGTCAAAAAATTCAAACACCTCATAAAATTTCCAAAAAAATATATGTTGAAGTTTTTGCGAGCGCAACTCAGATCTGCAGTTTGTTTCTCGATTCGAGTTATAGTTTGGCCTTAAATCAGCGATAAATTTTCGGTCGTTCGTATGTTATTGACGGATTGGACGATGGATATGCGACCTGAGAACGATCGGAGGGTTGCGTTGGGTAGAGGGCGACGAGGGCTCTCAATCCATACGGCTACTCCATGTCAGAGGTGCTTGGATTTGATGAAATTGGTCGAAGAACATGGCGGCGGCGAACACGACTTGGGTGACCGGAATTCGTGTCGTGGGTACCGGCATGGGCGGCTCGGCGAGGCCAACGAGGTGACCTTCTCTGATCGTGACTAAAGGAAGCGAGGTGGCGGCGAAAATTTCAGCTAGGTTTTGAATAGTGGCGGCCTGGGCAGTTGCGTTCGAGGGTTTCGAACGTGAGGATCTGCGTGCGTGCGTTGTTGGTAGGGATAGTGGTGATGTGCAAAGTCGTAAAAGGTGAGGATTGTTTTCTTGTTTTAATTTTTATTTTAGATTCAAATCGTTTTATCGCTATAACTTTCTCATACGACCTCGTTTTCATGTGAGATTATTTTTTTTAGGATCATATCGGATCTGTTGACGCTGGTTTGGACCAATTTGGAGACTGTCAAAATTTTGGGTTTAAATCGGATTTAAATTCGATTTAAATTCAAAAGCTGAGTGTTTTAACTCACTCACAACTTCTAAAAATTCCTACGTCTGTTAATTTGACTTAAGATATAAGTAAAATTTTATTTATGACTGTTTGGCATGTTTTATTCATTATCACTGTTAAATCGCATTTATTTAATTTAACTGTTAATTAATTTTATTGTTGCATATAAATATGACACTTAAAATTTATTTATTTGCATATAAACTGCTAATTAAACAGTTATGAAATTTATTATTGAATATAAACTGTTAGTTAATAGCTGTCATTCATTACCTGTTATATTTTATATGATATATATTGATGTTTGTTTAAATTGATGATGATTGAAATAAATTGGGTGATGATTAATATTGGGTGAATGGATGATGTGTTCTATCTGATATAAACGGCAAGTTATCATGCATTTCATTTCATTCGGGATTGCGATTTGAAATGATATATAACCGTAATTTTTATATTTAATTACGGATTGAAATGATAAATATCCGTATCACTTGACCATAGGATAGAAAATTTTATACAGGCACCGCGGTCTATGTATATAAATTATTTTGAAAAAAATTTCCATGGTTTGGATAGGATGCGGTTTAATAAATATTAATTTTGGATATTATATAAATATTATTCTATATATATCGAAATGGTTAAACTATTGAATTTATACTATGTATAAGTTTGTTAAATAAAAATAAATAAGTTGAGTACTGGAGTTCGATTATTTATATTTTTGGTTAAATACGTTTTAAGATATTGTATATATAGAGTTTAATGGTTTAAATCAATTAAGATTGGAAGATAAATTAGAAATTTAATTGGAATTGAGTGTATTTAAGAATTTAACTCCATAAGTTGATGTGGAACTTATAGCTTGAAATTTTAAAGTATGATATGTAAAACTGAAATTTTATTCAAGATGAATTAAATAAATATTTCTATTATAAATGAATTAAAGGAAATATTTAGTTATAGGTAATTTGAGTTTTATTTAAATGGTTATGGATTTAGTATGCGATATTTCAAAACTAAATAATAGGACATTTAATTGTTGAATAATAATTTCCTATCTTAAATTTTGGAAGTGTAATACTTAAAATTTGAAATATATAAAATTTGAAGTGGTTTTGGAAACTGAAGTTAATTTAAAATGTATGGATTAGACTTAATTTAAAATGAATAAATGTGTTAAGCCGTGGAAATTATTTACTTTATAATGTAATATAAAATCAACTATTTTATATACTATTGAATATCCAAACCATTTAAGTTTTAGAAGTTATGGTTTTATAGCTATGAATTTTGAAGTATTATGTTTTGAAAGTTATAATTCAAATGTTCAGTTTCCAGATATATAAATTTTAAAGTGGCATGATTTTGGAAAATAAATATATTTGAAATAAAACGATATCATATTTATTTGGGTTTTAAAATGAAATGATATCGTATTTATGGGTCTCGAAATGGATAATTATTTCTAGTTTTAAAGTATAAACTATTTTAAAGACCGCGGTGTTATAATAACGTTTGGTTGTTGAAGAGACCGGGATCGGAAGTTTCATACTCTCTACCAACCCCGAAAACCACTTTAACAACCGCGTACGTGGTGGAGATTCCAGAATGAAGTAGGATGGTGGTGGCGTTTCCTTTAAGGTAAATACGTGGACCCAACTCCCGTGAGTTGGCCTAAGGTGGCTGAAACAGGAGCGATCAACGGGTTAATAAGGTAGCACCTTTGATCGGACACATCCCTTCGATATTATACTTTGACTCTTGGATTGATTCGGTGGCCACTTTTGATTTAATTTATTGGGGGTGTGGCTCGAGGTGGGCGGTAGCTGCGGCTACGCGTTACCACCGACCCGGAAGCGTAATTGGTATATCTACCCTGGCATTGCCTAGTTGTGCCGTGTCACTTACCCTAGTGCGTCTTATACGATTTTGGTTTTGTACCATACCTATGGAGTGCCCTCTGACGACGCCCAGTACGTGGGAGATTACGGTACTGTATAGACTGTGGGAATATATAACTGTGTTAAGGTGGAAAATGTAAAGCCTTAACGCTATTTAAAGGTAAGTTTATTTTACAAATAGGCACTATTATAATAGCGCAATATACTACATAGTAAATAGTTTAACGGATCCTTAGGAGATGTAAATCCCGAGCATCTCTTGAGTTACTGCACTCATATTTATTTCTGTTAATTTGACTTATATAAGATCTTTTAGTTCTGACTCGAGTGTTTTTGTCTTTTCAAATTCGCTCAGGTCAGTCCGAGCGTTTCAGGACTTGAAGATTTAGCTTTAGAGGACGAAGACGAAGATTTATATTATTATTATTTATTCTAGTGCACTACACACTGTTCTGCTGCATTGTTATTGGTATGTGTAACTCTGATGTATACTATAAAAATGGTTTTGTAAACGGATTTATAAATTGTATATTTGATTTTTATATTTTATCCTTCCGCTGTGAGATTCTGTTTAATTTTTCTTTTCTCTGTTTTTTCTTATTTCCCCATAACAATCCGCCCTTCCGTATGGTTTGAATTGGCAAGTGTGTCGATTTATAGCGTGCGAAGAGGCGGGACATTACAAGGGACGCCCCGAGAACCTAACCGGATCTCTACCAACACAAGACTGAGTTACCTCTGTAACTAGGTAACTAATTGTCACAAGTACGCCAACCCTTGGTCTAGATCGACCTTTACCGAGGTGCCTCAACAACCGACAACCATATAAGTAAATATTCAGGGCTCCATACCAGAATACCACTTTTTATCCACGCAAATAAATATATGGGCTCCATACCAGATACCACTTTTTATGCAGAAGGAAATGCACATACCCTGAGGGGTGCGACCCCCATAACCTTGCTGCATCTTTTCATGTTTCAACCATTTCCGATGTGTGAGGCGCGACGAAGTCTCGTCCACAAAGCTACGCTCTTCACAAAAGCCATGCTTCGATCAACCAATGATCAACACTTAGCATGCCACATCACCAAATTGGGAATATATCACTAGTAACAATCAACTACATAACCTCTGAGCTCGTACGTCTCAGAGAAGGGTGTTAAGCTAAGAGAATAAATTCTCCGCCACCAACAGAGATGTATTTGATAAAAGCCAACTTTATATCTCAAAGTGTAATGTCAAACATACAACCATACAAGTCCGTTCCGGGTTCGAACGGAACCAAAGGCACTTCGTCCAATTAAGGAAAGAAGTCTTTGCAAATTCGGATATCGCTTAATCACGTCCGAACTCCCCATCACATATGGTGATATAAATCTCTATACCGGAGCAACCCGGTGCAGAGACATTCAATAGTTAATCATTTTGTTTTCAAAAATATCCGATCTTCAACCACTGTCTTCAAATGCAATCCCATTTCGTCGTCGAATTATTCGGAATGGGTTTTATGACTCAATGTCCTCTCCCGGCTAATCCGTAATGGACACTTATTTTAAAAACAAGTGGATACATTCAGATCTAAATTAAGTCACAACAAATTTTCACTTTTGACCTTTTAAACAAAAGATCCATCATTAACATTCGATGTGGTTTTCGGATAACCATTTGGAATCCGACCCCCGGTTGCATCGGAATTCAAATGTCGTTTAAAGGCTAATATCGGTAGTCGTTTATTTAACTATCAAACAACATTCACAACAATCACCAGATTTAAATAATTTTCCCCAAATTATTTATTCCAAAATATCTTCGCAAGATATATTTTCACACTTCAACCCTTTGAAAACAATTTTCAAATCACTTTCCTCTCGCGGAATAAATTTTCAAATATTGTTTATTTCCACTGAAAAGTTGCCAAGTCTGAATACTTTAATTTAAATCACTTATCCAAATATATACTTGGAAACACTTAAAACGAAAACTATTTTAAAAACATTTATTTTAAAATATTAGTTAAGGTTATACTAAAATCCCATGTAAAACTTAAGCCCAACTAATTCCAAAAATAAAATTACTAGATAGATTATAATTATTTAAATAACCATCTTCTAAATCAAATACTAGTTAAATCTTTAAAATAGTCACTTCTATAATTAACTTAATAAATATTTACTTCAAAATTTTAAAAAAAATTAAGAAAATAGTTTCTTCAAAAACATTCTCTTTAAAACCAACTTTAGAATTTATATTTAAAAGCTACTTTGAAAACATACTCGGCTTTCCAGGAAGAAATACGCTTTCCATTTCAAAATGGTCCATTTAAATCAATTAATAAATCCTTCTCGATTTATTTCAATTTATATCCCAAGTTCGTAAATTTTCTTTCCACGCTTTCAAAAATAAACTAATATTTATTTTTAATACAAATTACCCATTCCTTTGTAAATTCCCATTGTGAATTTAAATTTGCAAATATCCACTGATATACACAATTTACTTTCATACACTAAATCCATTTCCAAAAATTTACTCCATTTAAAATTATTCCTTTATTTATCCGAATTTACTTCAAAACCGATTAATCCAATATTCACACATTTATTTAGATTTTAAAATCTGAATTTTTAAAATAAATTCCTCAACTTATACTTACTATTCAAAATCCATTTATTTCCATTTATTAAAATCTTTTCCCCATATTTGGAACTTATTCAATAGGATTTCAAAAATCAACCTTTTCCCTTTTCAAATTCCTTCTTTTAAATTTATCCAATCCTCTAAAATAAATTTACTTAAAATTTTCTACTTTAATTTCCAAAAAAAATCCAATTTTATATTTCTGGTATTTTAAAATACCAGAATATATTTGGCCAAACCATAGCCTTCAATAATTTCAATTATCAATATAATCAATCATAGATTATCAATAATTATATCACAGCATATGAAATAAATTCAAACAATTTGAGGAATCCATTTGGATCCCTCCAATCTATTTCACTGCATCTACAGATTTTAGCACAATAATTAACTACCAATCCTGCTTCAAGGCGGGATATTGCGGTATAAAGGGTCATCCAATATTATGCGGGGCGCATATGGTCTCATCCGCTATATAATACAGGAAATCAATCACTCTATAATTTCAAACCATATACATATACATATACATATATACATACATTATATGTATATGTACCTCAATTTGAAACCAGAATTCCTTTATGCCTTTTACTGTAATTTAAAATTTTTCTGTACAAATGAATATACATAAATTAAATAAAAAGATAAAGATACATTTATCATCGTTCCAGGAAAACCACACATCAACCAACTTGTATCACCACATTTCGAACTGCAGCCTCCCTCATGAGATTCGCTACTTCGAACGCCGACGCCACCCTATGCATGCATCGCACGCTCCACGAGTACGCGATCCACCCACGCTCGCGAATCGAGCATCACCGTGCAACGTCGCCGAACCCTAGAACGGTGATTGCGCCTTCAATTCGTCGATCCTTCTCCGCCCAATCAAATCGCGACCAGTCGCCGCACATCTACTCGACCTCGAACACACGCCAGTATCGTGCTCTGACGTCGCCATGCAGTCGCCGATAACCCTCATTCCCAAAATCACAACGGCCCTGCGAATCAACCC
This sequence comes from Allium cepa, assembly GCA_030765085.1. NCBI lineage: Eukaryota > Viridiplantae > Streptophyta > Magnoliopsida > Asparagales > Amaryllidaceae > Allium > Allium cepa. Next base: position 756,589,453 of record CM060939.1, on the reverse strand, counting down.
ATCTCCTTTCTGTCGACATCGTAGTCGACTTCGATTCCACTCTCAGATTGCCGCGCGATCAACATCGCGATCCCTTTTTTCTTTTTCTTTTTCTTTTTTTATGATTTAGATTCAATAGGACGAGAGAGCAGCCATGAAATTTCTTTGTGAAGCTGCTGATTTGATTTTCGAACGAGAAAGCGGGTTCTCGTTTTTTTATATAAATATACGACTACGATTTTTCTTAAAATAGGAAGAAAACGAGTGTAAAAATTTAATAGGGAAAGGTAAACACGTGTTGCTAAAGAGGATACGTGCTTGATTATTATTATTTTTCTTTTTGTGAATATACATATATACACACACACATATATATATAATTCAACCAAATTCAAATTTAAATCGTCTGCAATTCAAAACATCGATCTTCAGTCGAGGCGTGTCGCAAGACGTTCATAATGTTAAACCGCTATTTCAAACGCATTGGAAAAGGTTTTGAGTCCAAATTTGGTCATATGTAGAAGATAGCTTTTTCGAATCCAGCTATTAAATTAAATTTCGATATAATTTTCAGCACGTTTTCAATCCGTACGGTCACATGACAACCCCAAATGCTACGAAAATTGAAATCTGATAATAATACAGTATTACGGATCCAACGGAACTCGTTTTGTCGAAATCTGAGACTGTGTCACGGAAGGCTATTTTTAAATTCAATTTAAATGATAAAATTTCAAACTGAACAAAATAGTTTTAATTCAACTTTTAAAGTTCTATTATCTCCAGTATTGTCAATATGAATTTTCTAAGCATTTAAAATATTTTTAACAAGCCTGGAACATCCATATTTAATTTTTTTTCCAATTTCCAATTATTCAATTCAATAATTTAATTGCCAAATAAATAGTGATATTTGAAATTCAAGTTAAACTAACATTCAAATATTTAAATTCAATCAAATATTATAATTTCAAATGTCAAAAATTCTAGGTCGTCACACATGGGCATGGCTGCTGGCTGAGACAGGACGGGATGAGTTGACAGTTGATAAGGAGAACGCTATTTTCGAGTCTGTCATGGATCCACCATCCCGCAGCAGGCGATATTGATTTGGGAACCAAGCGGTAATTTTTAGAAAATAAACTAAATTCATATATTGCATATTTTTCAATTAAAGTTATTTAAATTATGTTTATGATGTTGGAGGCAATATAACAATTTATTTTCATTCGCAGGCTAGGACATCATAGAAGGCGTATAAATTGACTCAAGGCAAAGAAATAATTGCAGAGCTTCGAGCCCAGATCGCCGAGCTACGGGAGCATGATCGCCGTCGTGCGACACAAACAGAGTAGTGGAACCAGTGCTTGGCGGAGTATATAGAGCAGCATGGAAGGTTTCCTTCGTCGGGTGGCTCTGCAGGGGATGATGAGTGATGTTAGATATGTTCTATTATGTTTTTTTGTATATATATACGCTTCGAGTGGGTGATACATTTTGATGGATTGTGCATTATTTTGTGCGCATTTGGATGTTGCTTTTTTGAATTATGTTGGATTTGCATATGAATTTTTTGAATGAAATATTATGTATGGTTATTTATATGGTTAGTGGTTTATATGTGCTTGAAAAAAGGAGCTGTTATGTGCACTGATGGATGTGTAGTGGCTGGAATGGCGCAGACTCAAATTCAGGAGAGAGAAAATCTAGAATTCCGACGGCTACTAACGGCTACATATGGCTTATTGGTCATGACCTTGCAACGGCTACCGACGTCGCTCCACGGCAAATTCCGACCATTCCTGACAGCCTCGAACGGCTATTTGGTCATACACGTTTGCCATGTGGCCAACGTGGCCACCGGAAACGGTCACAAATTGCCGTTGGAGGCCGTCGGAAATTTGCCGTCGTTGCCATCGGAAGTCGTTACGAAATGAGATTCGTATACCAACGACTCTTTCTACGGTTTCCGACTGCCATCTACGGCTAGTTGCCATCGAAAATCACTGTTGTTCTTGTAGTGTAATTGGCTTGTTAACCAGACTGATCAAAAATCTTGCGGAACAGCTCTTCATAAGGTTCCATTCTTTTCTGTTCTCATAGCACACGCAGCCTGCACTAATGGAGCAGTACTAACTGCTTTTTTTGCAAGTATTTTCCCTACATCAGATTTAATATGGATATTACAAATCCACGTGAGCACTAATCAGTGCAATCAAGACTTAAGAGGCAACAAGAAGATAGTACAGACCAAGAAGAACACAAGACTTAAGAGGCACTCGGTATTGCCATTTACCTACGAGAGAGTCAGTATATGATGTAAATTAAGATTCTCCAAAAAAATTATGGTCGTAACAATGATTCCAAGTCTAACATTTCTACCTAGAGCATCATTCAAATAATTAGTTTCATTATTTTCAAATTCAAATAGCAACATCAAATAAGATATGGTGCAATAATTTGGCAAGATTCAACCACTTTGAAACAGACCACTGAACAAAAAGGAATGTCTATTAAGGCTTGTAAAAAAAATCATACAAAAACAACACATTCTTGTAACTAAATGGTTAGGTAGGATAGTGTTCTCTGCATGGTTCTAACTTGTGCGATAGTGATTCCACAATAAAGCTTTATTTATACGTCGCAAGAAAAACACAGTAAAAGCTACATAAATACCAAGTCTTCACCTCAAATCAATCATCAATGTCGAAGCCTTTTAAGAAGCAAAATCTCATACTTTATCATGGCTCACGATAGGGAGGTGACCAAGTTAGGAGTAATATCTTCATTATTGAGGTATTGACCGTTACAGTAAAGTTACAAGCATAGTAATTTCGAGTACAAAACTCAATCTAAAAGCCAAAATATGAAGTAATAGAAGACATCATTTGGAACATCCCACACAACTATCTACGTATAAATAAGAAAACTATATGCACAAAAAAATATTCAAACAAATTAATCACATTTTCAAATCCATGCCATCAAAACATGTTACAACATCCAAAAAACATTCAAATGCCAAAGTATACTCACTCTCGTCGTTGAGTCATATTTATATTAGAAGGTATAAACATCATTATTTACATGTATAATAAGACCTACTACGACTTCATCGCCTTCTTGTATCCATCCAAGTTCATTTCGTCAAACATGTACTTTTTGTCTACTCATGCAAGTAACTAGGAGTACAATTAGGGAAAAATTCGGATCAGGACAAACATACTGGTGTGTCATTCCACTACAACATTAAGTACGAGGATAAATAATTGCATACTTAAAATACTAGAGGTCCGAACTGACTGACGTTGAAGAATCAGCAAAAGGAAATCATATGATGAGACTACACGCATAAAATATTGGAGGTCCGAACCGACTGATGTTGAAGAATCAGCAAAAGGAAATCATATGATGAGACTACACGCATAAAATAATGTACAAAATACCAAAATATCAGTGGGAGTTACCGTCCGATAGCTTGGATCAACGGACACGAAAGGAGCGATCTTTCATATACACTGCTTTGGGTCAATACGGATAGGTTTCAATAACTGAATACATCTAACATAATCTGTATCTCGTCTCGACGTAAGAAAATATGTATTATTTTAGACATATTCAGGTATTAAAATGTATCTGTGTTGATCAAAAGTAGTGTATATGGGAGATCGCTCTTTCCATACTCATTGATCCGAGTTATCAGACTCTAAATTCCCTCTGATATTTCTATTACTAGTGTCGAGACGTTACAGATTGGTATCAAAAAGAAGAGGCAGTGAAAAATATAGTGGTTGGCCCCTTTGCTGTCCGCTAATGAATATATTCATAATAGTGTTGAAGTGATAAAAGATGAAGGTGAGAAGAAGCAGACTGCCATGGTGATGGAACTTTGATTTTCACGAGTTCGGAGAAAGAACGAATGAAGTAACAATGTTTTTCTTACATTACTCATAAAATATGAACAAAATATGTTCGCTCTGGATCCCTCTACTTTCTTAACAAGTCAAGTATGAGACGTAAAAAAATATGGTATGCTAACTTGTTTATCACTTGATCACTCTGATTGCTGAACAATGTTTATCGCAAAACCAAAAATACACATTCACTTATTTTATTGTTTGAGAAAATAAGCATATGTAGAATTATTCAATAAAACAATATCGTCAAATGCTTCGTCATTTGTTTAGAAGTTGAATTTTGAATTAAAAGCTCATAACTTTTGTTCCGCAAATAAATTTCCACTCACAACCTTATATCAGTAGATGACAACCTTAAAAACTATATCACCTTTTTTTCATTATAAGCCTTGCCTTGTGCGGCATATAAGCCTTGAGTGTCGTATGTGTTTTTCGTGTTATGTGCAATATTTGAGTGCATCATTTCATTTGTGACACGCCTTGGTGCAAAAGCACAATCGCCGCATTGCACCTGTTGTGCGCCATGGCAGCCTTTCATAGCATTACTATTTTGTTTTGGAAAACGGGAAATGTATAACACATTCTTTGTCCCTTTAACATTTGTACATCCCTTCTATGTTTGCTGTCGTTGACAAGAAAATAAAGTGGGAGAAGAAAAGGAAATTGTATTCATCAGTCCCCTTTATTATTTTTATTTTCACTGTTAGCAGAGAAACTTTGAACATCACTCCTGCTACATTAGAATTATTATATGACCCTTGATCAAGAATGTTATATAAATGGATATAGATAAGTAGATGATTATAGTTCACATATTTTACCATTTTATGGAGAATAATACGTATTATATTATAGCTTTTTGACAATTAAGAGAATATAGAAATATAAAGAAAATACCAAAGAATTATGTCATTATATATTGGACTCATGAACTATGTTACACCAAACTTTTGTGATGCCAGCTCTTGTTATGATGCTATTCCAAAATTTAGATATTGAACTTTTGTTGTATCACCAATTTTTATAAGATACAAGATCTTGTTATCAAACCAATAATTAACTTGATTTAACTTACTGCAAAGAAATGTAAAATAATCATATACTAATTGAAGTTAATCCATTCTTATTGTTTTAACCTTGTAAATCCAATTTCATAAATGCAATTTTCATATGCAGAAAATTAGAATACAAAATCATCACCAAATCATAAACTCAATCATATTTCCAAAGATGTCATTGTTTTAAAACATACCATTAAGATTTAATTTTGAGGTTTTCATCTAACAATTATAAATTCATATCATACACGTATACGTGTGTGTGTCTCTCTATATATACACTAGCGTTAAGGCACTAAATCCGCGCGTGAATTGTTTTTCTACAAACTATATATATTTAACATATTCAATAGAAAAAGATTTGCACAAATATTTTGCCATATTTTTACATCTAAATCATGTGTAGTTGGTTTGAATTTTTATTTTTAAGTTGTAACGCCAAATTTTTTGTTAATTTTAATTTTTACTTGTACTATTAATTAAATAAAGAATGAACTTGTAAAAGATGGTGATATTAAGATTTAGTAATATCTATAGAGCGACGGTCTGAATTTGTAAGCAAATTTTATTTCTTAAATCATTTTTTTAAGTAATATTAAAGAGGTGTTTTTGATAGTTCATGGTAACACCAAAAAAATGTGACACCAAAGGTAATACAACTATTATCAAATATATAACTAAAGAAATGCATATACATATGGAAAAATCGATTTGGACATAAACGTAGATACAACATGGGACACAATAGATCTTGACCATTAGATCTTCCTTTGAATTTCAGCTCTTATATATGACAAAAGAATCGAATGATCAATAATTACTGTTTCTATTTTTGTGCTTTATTTTGTGTTTTAATAGCCGCTCTCTATATATATATATTTATGTGTGTGTTGGGTGTGTATAAGGTTTTAATTGCAATAAATATAAACGTTGGTAGGTTCCCACCATAATGCAGTAATACCAGACTACTAGTTAATTCAAAGTACAGTGCTATACAAATAAGCTCGTTGTGTTGATAGGGATTGGTATTCAAACCTTGCAGCTGGCAGTATTATTACAGCCACAGACGAGAAACCCATTCACCACATGTATGTATAGTGATGAGGAATAAAGGTGCAAGCACAATGTGGATTAAACAGTAAAATTTTAAAAATATGGGGTGAGAGAGACTCGAACTCTCGACCTCAAGATTACTCAACATTTTAGCTATGAGACCTACACACTAGCCAACTGTGCCACCACCCCAGTTGTTTTCTAAGTACACAAGGAGGCATATGAATGACAAATGAAATAACTGATTTGGTTGCCAACTTCTACCACATCATGGTATAGGTATATATTTGGATAATTTTATTTGACATATCACAATTAGTTATCCATGTTATTCAAATAGACAAGCAGGTTTTACAAATAAGTTAAAAATGTTGTGCCATGAATATTAAGTTTTTTTTTTATAATTCCTTTTTATCTACAACAATCTAATATTATAAATGTAATATTTTTGTACAAAATTTGTGGTGTACATGTTTTATTTGTTTTTTCATAATTACATCATCATATGTTTAATGATAGTTCAAAAGAAAATGTGCGATGTAAAATAATCAAAAAAAGACGTTTATAATTTGACTTCAAGGTTTACAGCTAATGGTTGTAAATCTGTACAAATTAAGAATCTTCGGTTAACAAATAAATTACTACCAGAAAAATTAACCTAATGATGTAACTATAATTTCCACAAAACATAATAATCTTCTATTATGAACATGAGTTAAAGATCTGTTTCATGTTACATTATGCATTAATCACTACAAGAATTACTGTTTATAGCAACGGAGGGGGGGGGGGCAACGGCCATTGACCAACGGCTTCCAACGGCGAGCAACGACAAACTTTTTCACGGAATTTTTTAATAACAAAAAACACATGCCGTTGGAAGCCGTTGGATTATTACCGTTGGCGGCCATTGCACGCTGTTGGAAATCCGCGACATACCTGCAGATCACTTTTCTTCTTCCTCATTCACATTCCACCCGAAATCAAACCCAAAAACCCCAATTTTCACACCCTAAAAAATTTCCAACCCCATTTTATCACATTCTACACGTTCTAGCATCCCCATTTTCGTTTGCAAGCTTCACAACCTCCAAAATCAGGTATTATTTGCTAAAACCCTAATTTTGTTAAATTTTTAATTTTAGGTTAAATTGGTAATTTTTGTGTATGTATTGTGCTATTGTTTATGTAGTGTAGTGTATTGTATCTTAATTATTGTTCTTAAACTAATTATTGCATGTTTAACTATGATTTGTTAAATTAGGTTTATTATTAAATTAGTTTCGAACTTAATAATTGTTACTAACCTAAGCAAGAACCTCATTTGTTACTATATTGGTGACTGAATTGCGTAAAAGCGTACGTAGAAAGTGATGACATTGACATATAAATTGTTCACTTTTGACATGTTATGATACGATATATACGTGATACATTTTGTGCATGACTGGATGTGATTTGTGATGCGATTATATGTATAACATTGTTTGTTTATTTTATACATTGCGTGCACACACTGGATTTTTTAAGGAAAAAATCATTATATATGCGTTGATTCAACAAATTGTTTATTGATATAAAAGTTTAAATTTTATGAAAATAAAATTTAAACTTTTATATCGCTAATTTTAAAATTTAAACCCTTAGAGTGTTTCTGGCCCTGTCTGATAAGTAGTATATGATCGTTGTGTGGATATTCTTTTTTTAACAGAATGGACATCTATACTCATCGTATACAGTATTTGTTGGATTTGTCCATGTATTTGACAAGTTATAAAAACAATAACATAATTAAATCTCGTAAATCATTTCAGTTTAAACGGTTCGCAAAATTTCGACAGCGCTTCCTTTTATGTTCCCTGTGTACACGAAATTGTGTACTGTTCAGGGAATTAAAGCGAAGTGCTGTCGAAATTTTGTTGAATCGTTTAAATTGAAATGATTTATGTGATTTAATTACGTTATTGTATTTGTAATGGGAGGTAGGATGACCCATCAACAAAGTGTCAATGATCAATTAATATCAAATTCGCTAATAAAATTGTTTAAATAGAATATAATGTTCATTTCAAAATAAGCTTTAAGTATTATTTTAACAGATATAACATAAACAAGAAAAATGTTTATAAAATTGTTTTAATATAAAATGTCAATGCAAATTTATATCATATATTTTAATTATATACGTAGGCAAATGGACAATTATTTTACTGATCGGAGCTGGATGTACAAAAAATGAAGGGTCGATACTGACGGCTCAACAAGTGAACATTTTATTAATGGTGTCAGCGTATTTATGGATTTTGCTTTAGGTAATAACGGAAACTACAGAGAAATCCGTTGTCCATGTAGTAAATGCAAACTGTTAAAGCATTTGACACCACAAATGGTTAGGGTTCATTTGCGTCAGTATGGTTTCATGTCGAACTATTTGATTTGAGATCGTCATAGGGAACAATTAGCATCTAATCTTGTACAAGATGAGGAGGTGGTGAGTAATGAAATTGGTACGACAAATCTTGTAGAACATATGGTTGAAGATGCTGCACGTTCAATGTTTCCTGTTCCTCAATTAACTGATGACGATGGTAATGCTGAAGAAGAACCAAATATTGGGGCAAAAAATATATATGATTTGTTAGATGCCGTGAAAAACCCCTTTGGGAAGGCTGCACAAGCGGAACCCAATTATCAGTAACTGCTGAATAAATTGCGATGAAATCCAAATACAACCTCACAAAATCTGGATTTACGGCTGTTGTACAAGCTGCGAAACGACATATGCCTCATAATAATCTAATGTGCGAAAATCATTACGAAGTAAAAAATCTGATGTCGGCTTTCGGTTTACCGTATCAAAAAATAGATATATGTCTAAAGGGTTGCATGTTGTTTTGGAAAGAAGATATCCACCTTAGAAATTGTAAAATATGTAATCAGGAAAGATACAAACCAAGAAAGAAAAAGGGAAAGGAAGTCTCGTATAAGCTTATGAATTATTTACCAATTACTCCTAGACTTCAAAGCTTATATGCATCTTTTGTAACTGCGCAACATATGAGATGGCACGGTGTGAGAACACAGGAAGAAGGTACGTTAACACATCCAGCTGATGGGGAAGCATGGAAGCATTTTGACCAGAAATATCCTTGCATCCGAAATTCGTAATGTTAGACTTGGTTTATGTACGGATGGATTTTCCCCATTCTCTCAATTTGGTTCGAAATATTCGTCCTGTCCTATAATTGTCACACCTTATAATTTACCTCATTGGATGTGTATGAAAACTCCATATATGTTTCTTATAGTTGTCGTCCCTAGTCCCGATGATTCGACACAAGGAATCGATGTTTATTTACAACCATTGATTGATGAATTAAAAAAATTGTGGTACGAGGGAGTAGAGACATATGATATTTTCCAAAAAAAGAACTTTCGCATGTATGCTTCTATATTATGGACAATCAGCGATTTTCCTGCATATGCAATGCTTTCAGGTTGGAGTACGGCCGGTCGTCTAGCTTGTTCTTATTGCATGGAAGAAACACGAGCAATTTTTTTACCTCATGGAAAGAAAGTTTCGTGGTTTGACTGTCATCGATGTTTTATTCATATTAATCATCCTTTTAGAAGAGATAAAAAAACTTTACAGCTAATAGACATGAAACTTTGAGGCCACCTACGGTTTGGTCAAGCGAAGAAATTTATGAACTTGTAAAGGATTATCCAAAAATACATGAAACCGGAGAACAAATTGAAATTCAAGGTAAATCATTGATTCATAACTGGTGCAAATAGAGCATATTTTGAGAATTGCCTTATTGGAAAAATCTCTTGATTCGTCATAATATTGACGTGATGCATAATGAGAAAAACGTGTTTGATAATCTTTTTAATACAATTTTGAATGTTATATGGAAGACGAAAGATGGTTTGAAATCAAGACGTGATATCGAAGTAATATGTAATCGTCCTGAGCTTCATATAAAGCCAAATGACACAAAAGGGCCAAAAGCTTGCTATGAGCTAGACAATAATCAAGTTAAATTACTTTTAAAATGGGTGGAAGGATTAAGATTCCCAGATGGCATATCTTCTAATCTTCGTAGATGTGTTGACTATAAGAATAATAAACTTAGCGGGATGAAAAGTCATGATTGTCATGTTATGATGGAAAATTTCTTACCCGTCGCTTTTAAAGAACTGTTGCCCATAAAAGTTTGGACTGTTGTAACAGAACTTAGTCTGTTTTATAAAGAGATTTGTTCAACTACATTAAAATTTGATCGTCTACGTAAACTTGAGGAAGAAATCCCGATATTGCTTTGCAGACTGGAAAAAATATTTCCTCCAGGTTTTTTCAATGTTATGGAGCATTAACCTATTCATCTTCCATTTGAAGCACGTCTTCGAGGGCCTGTGCAATATGGATGGATGTATCCATTTGAAATGTATATTAATATTTAGTTTATTACATATTGGTTTAATTAAATGTATAAAAAAATTAATTTAAAATAATTTTTGCAAGGTATTTAAATCATCTAAAGAAAAAAGTCAGACAGAAAGCTCGAGTTGAAGGTTCGATTTGCAAATCGTACATCGAAGAAGAAGCTTCGTTTTTTCTCTCACTATTTCAACGACCATGTGAACATATCATTTGAAAGTGCTACACGTAATGATGAAGGCATTGATGAAGATGATTGTCAAGCGACTTTATCTATTTTTAAAAAAACTGGTCGGCCTGCTGATAAATGTGTGGAAGTATGGTTGGATGATAGAGATTATCAAGTAGCACACACGTACATTCTTCTCAACTGTGCCGAAGTTGCACCATTTATTTGGTAATATATCTACACATACGTCTACACATGCATCTCATCTACACATATGTATACACAAATATGCACACATGTATTTTAATCATAATGCAACATTTGTTCTATAATTGCAGTATTTACGAATCACAACATCCAAACGACGATATCGGTAAAGAATTTGCTGCTTGGTTTCCTAACTACGTTTTTGATACAACAAATTGTGTTGTAGATGAAGGATTGAAACATTTAGCTATGGGACCAAAAAGGATAGTCAAGACATATCCAATATTCTTTGTCAACGGATATAAATTTAATACCAAAGAATATGGTGCCGAAAAATCAACTAACAATACTGGTGTATTTGTCAAAGGTAGTGATGATCCAAATGATCACATAAATGACTTTTATGGCGTGCTGACCCGGATTTTGCAGTTGACATATTTCACCCGACCCGCCGAAGAAGTATTTTTGTTTAAATGCATCTAGTTCAGCAACGTTTCAGGTTCTGGAATAAACGTGGATCCAAAATATAATCTTATAGAAATAAAACATACTTTGAGGTATTATAAGTACGATCCTTTTGTACTTGCCAAACAAGCTCTTCAAGTTTATTATGCTCCTTACCCATCTTTAAGAAGAGATAAAATAGATTGGTCGGCTGTTTTTAAAACCAAACCAAGGTTTACATTTGAAGGACGGAATATTCCTGAACAACAAGCTTACCAAGCAGATATCGAGGAAAATAGAGGAATAATAGTAACCGACGATCAAATAGATTTTGGACCTCTAAACTATGAATCAAATGCATTAATTGAAGCATTTGAGAGTATAAAGGAACAAAATATAGAGTGCGAAGAAGAGTCTGAATCCGAAAGCGATGATGATTGATCACTAATCAATATTTTGAGAAGGTAATTTTCTTTCATTTTTTTGTTTCCAAAGTAATTTTATATGATATGTATCACATAGTCTCTTTTATGTTATGCCATAATGTATGTTACGCTATGTTCATTATTCTGACACCATTTGCATATTAAATTAATCAATGTTACTCTTGCTTTTCTTTATAATATGATTTCATATAGGTATGTCGGGACGTAGACGTTCACACTCTGGATCTTCCAGCTCACAGAGAGGTGATGATGCTGGTCCTTCACAGCCGGGTGTTTGGCCTATGGTATGGCTGAAACCCAAAGCCGATGGCAGGTAAGTATAAAGTTTCAAAATTAAATTTTATTCCATACAATCTTTTATCAAATATATATAGTAGTAACGGAGTATTAAATGATTTTTTCCTGTTTTACACAGCGGTGGGTTTTCGTTGGAGCCTTCTAGCATAGTGCTCACGATCTCGCGACGGGCGTATATGGCTCGTATGACCTCGTGTTGGCCGAGGTGGACTGCGATACCAGAGGGGATGCGGGAGGCTATCTGGCAGGACTTTTTGGTATGTGTGGTATATCAATTATTGCCTTATGTAGTCATGTACATTATGTCAATTCATGTTTGCACTATTTATAGCAACTGTATAACTCATATTTTTTCAAGCGTGCAGGGGGAAGTGGACTTGGCCGATTCTAATGTTTCTGTTGTCCGGCACCATTGGAGCAGCAAAATTGCAAAAAGCTATCGCGAAACAATAAACAACATCAAAACATCAAGAAAGAGGCCTCATTGGATGAGTGAAGCTGTCTTTGATGAGTTCGCCACCTAGTGGAGCAACGAGGATTTTGTGGTAAATCTATCATATATTTAATTTAAATTGTTTGACGCAAATAATATATAAATAATTAAAACTGTCAAAACAATTTTTTTTTTTCAATTTAAATTTGCAGAGGCAGTCCGAGAGGAATTCTGCAAACAGGAGCAGGAACCCCGTTACACATCGCGGTGGTTCCAAGTCTTTCCAGCATCACCGGGAAGATTTGGTAAAATTATTAAATAAGATAAATAGTTAATTATTTTAAGTTTTAATTTGTTAAAATATAAATAATGTATATTTATATATGCATATTTCAGGAGAGACAACGCGGGGGGCTGTTAGTTATTGGGATGTGTTTACCCATACACATGCATTGCCTCAGGTCGATGGTTCCGGCGCAGTTTCTTACTCTTGGGACCACGATGACAAAGCGCGTGCTGCCTATGTAAGTATAACATAAGTAACTAAAACTTACAAGTTAAATGAAATAACGTTAACTAAATTCAATTATATTTTGAATAACAGCAAAAGTTCCAGGAAGCGCGGACATCCTTACTTGAGGAAACGGGACGAGCTCACTTGACCCCCAATGAGGAGGACGCCATTTTTGAGTCTATCATGGATCCAGTGACCCGCGACAGACGCCACGGATATGGAAGCCAATCGGTAATTTTAAGTCAAATTTTAAAATAATTATTCTGATTAATTAGTGTGTTAATCATATGTGTGTGTTAATTATTAGTGTGTGTTAATCAATTCTTTAATTGGCTTGAATTCGGGTTTAAGTTAGTAAATATCCTTATACTAGTGTATTCCATTCATATTTTGAACTATCATGATTTAGTTTGTTTTATGAATTTGTAGTGAATATATATATATATATATATATATACATACATATGTTAGTTAATTTGCAATTAGTTTAATACTAATTTTTTAGTGTAGTTGATAATTTAAATTTGTTTACAGGTTCAGACAGCCCAAAGAGAATATCAAAAGGCTCAAGATAAGGAAGAGATTGCGCAGCTACGAGCCGAGCTTGCCGAGATGCAGGAACGCAATTTGTTGCATGAAGCAAGGACGGAGGAGTTGAACCGGCGTATGACGGAGTGCATCGCACAGTATGGACAACCTCCTTCATCTGGTGGTTTTGGTGGGAATGATTTAGGTATGTTTTGTTATTGGCATGTATATTTTGGAGTTGGTGAGAATTTGATACATTCTGATGGTTTCTGTGTATATTTGGATTTGATACATTCTGATGGTTTGGTTGTGGATGTTGGTTTGGATTTGTTGATGTTGGTTTGGATTTTTTGATGTTGTTTATGTTGTGTTATGTTTGGATATTGGTTTATGTTGAAATATATGCATGATTTGGTTATATATATATATATATGTTTGGATATGTTTTGATATAGTTGTTATATATATATGCTCGAAATGGAGCTGTTTTGGTATAATTATGGATGTGTGTGGCTAGAAGCAAGCACTGCTGGTTTTAGAAAAAAAAAATATACCCAGATTTCCAATGGCGGCCAACGGCCAAACCGTCCGACGGCTTCCAACGGCCTCCAATGGCAAATTCCAACGCATTTCAATGGATTTTAAACGATAGTTTGGTCAACAGGATTTGCCATGTTGGCAAACTTTTCGTTGGAAGCCGTTGGTATATCTCCGTTGATGTCGTTGGAAGCTGTTGAAATGTATACCAACGGCATTTCCAACGGCCTCCAACGGCTTTCCAACGGCCGGCCGCTGTTGGAAAGAGCCGTTTCTCTTGTAGTGAATGTTTTTGCCAAATACATGCACATATGGTTAATTTACAACTAAATGCATGGTTTTTGCCTAATATACACAAACACGTATAAATATGGTGAAAATAGAAAATATGGTTTGATTTACACCAAAATGGTGATCTTAAATACATCGCTTTCAAAATTATGGTTGGACATTGGATTATGTTTAAGATTTTAATTCCCGTAAATATAACCATTGGTCGGTTCCCACCATAAAGCAGTAATATCAGACTACTAGTTAACTCAAATAACAGTGATATAAAGCAAACAACTTAATTATGATGATAGGTATTGGTATTCAAACCTTGCATTTGGCAATATTATTATAGCTGTAGAAGATGTCAGTTCGCCACATTAGCATCTGAAGCCCATTCACCATCACTTCTCTGCATAGACATTTCCTTATAATTAGCTAGCAATTTGCAGACACATGGCATGGACTTTTTAAAATGTAATCCAATGACATTCACAATCATGTTGGACTATATTTACAATGAAAAAGTTCTAGTTTTCAGTTCTCCTTTTTGAGAGATAACTAGAACTTCAGTTCCAATTTTACTCTAAAACTGGAATAATGAATGAAGTGATACGATCTTCATCAATATATAGGTCAAACATTTTCCATTGAATTACCTTGTAGATGTCTACAGCTATGAAGTTGGGGCCCATTCAGCAGATGCATGATGGAAAGTATTCACCATGTCCTCAAGAAGGGCAGAATTGTCTTTACAAGCAGTAACTAAATCAGGTCGTCGTGGTGTTCATTGAAGCCGATTGCGCGTGATTAGGACACAAACCATCTATCACTCCCCATTCCCATCTGCAAATTTTGATTACAAATATCATGTATTAAGAAAATAATACAAATAATTTAGTGTTATTACCTCCACACCATCCCATATAAAAGGACATTTTGGGTTATTTTGCCCTAAAATATGTGATGTTTAGTGACTGATATTAATCTGAAACTATGTCAAAAGTAAATAAAATGGGCGGTTTTTGTTTTCATAAGAATTGGGTCGCTTAAAGATTATGCCCAAACTCAGAACAACTTTCCTTTATGGGACAGTATAGTGTCATATACTCATACCAGTGCAAATGAGTGAATATGCACTTTTCTTAGTGTCATATACTCATATATTGTTTTCTTTACTGCTCTGAAATGTCCATAATGATTGACTAGCAAGTGACTACATTGTCTGATCAAAGAAACCTTGGTTGTTTGAGATATAACCATATTTGTAAATACGTAAATTTATGATGCTTTGAGTTACTTAAAGCATGAGCTTCATACCCAACACAAGTCACGTGAATTTAGACATAAAAACCTGTTTTAAGTTTTAAACAATTCCTAAAAATTGATCAAGGAACCAGAACAATTAATCGTGCATGGATTCTTTTCTTACAAGCCAATCCTACATAAACGGATATGTATTAAATATTAATAATACACTCATTTTACTATGTAGAATTAAAAGTCCATGTTTTTGCAATTTACACAAACCAGGAACTATTCAATTTGTAGTATGAAGATATATCACTTGTTGCATAATTGCATGTGCAGTACAATGTGAGAACATTGGAGAGGTGTTAATACACTCATACATGATTATGATATGTAGAACTCTTCATGATTAATTGAGCTAAAACAAAATCGGGTCCTATAATTCATGATAAATTATTTAACTTAGTGATGAGCACTTTGTATTTTTTATGCATTATATAAGTATACTTTAAGCGGTCTTCATTATGACAACAATTAGTCAAAATATGCAATTTGCTAAGTCCACCAATACAGTATGCTTGTGTGATTTGCGACGTATTCTGTGTTCTTTCCTACTTCAATTCCATGTAGAAATAAAGAATGTTAACACTGCTACTTATTATTATACTTTAGTATATCAGTCAAACTATAGTTAGTGAGCAATACTATTAGTACTGCCCCGATCCATTTTCTAGATGTGTACAACACTGCTATTAGCAACTCGTATGTATGTATGTGTGTGCATGACATAAAAAATATGACTAAATGTACTTGGTAGTTGGTGCCTTTCTATCGGGATAGAGATATAGTCAGTATACATGAGGTTCACTGACTTAATCCCTGTCCAAGCACAAAATTCCATGTTTATCCCAGCAATTCTAGGAGAATGCTTACAAAGCAAACTAAGTAATACATGTTGGTGTTGCTAAAGTCCATTCACTAGATCTTTGTGTGTTTTTATGTATATATGTATATATGTGTGGATTACATAAAGAAGATAACTAAATGTACTGGGTAGTCGGTATCTTTCTATCGGCATAGAGATATAGTTGGTATATGTGGGGTCCACAGACTTGATCCTTGTCCGCATAAAATACAATGTTTTTTCATTAATTCTAAGAAAATAGTTACAGAACAAACCATTTAGGTATTGCTAAAGTTCATTCACTGGATATGTGTGAGTGCATGCGCGCGCAAATGTACATGCGAACGCTTTGTGGGGTATATGTTTATGTATGTATGTGGAGATTTCCTTTGAATGCATATTGAAGACATAAGATATCTTAACAATTAGATATTCCCCTGATTTTCAACTGCAAAGACAAATTTTTTTTATGGTCAATGCTTATTGTGTCAAATTTTGCAGCCTGCAGGACCAATAATGTGTCATATGAGGCCAATATTGATTTTTTTTCACTATAAGCGAATCTCACAGAATACGAAACCAAACCTTCGCTACCTGAGATAAATTAACAACAATGTTTTCTTTTCATTTTTCCAAGCGTGTAAATAATTTTTTAGTACAACATTGACCATATAGAAAACATTGTCTTGTTTGGGTGCGCCCATATGCAAGTACCAATAATGACTCCATGATAGCAATCAGCAGTATCCATCAGTACCAACCTTATTTGTACTGATTTGGGCATGATCTTAAACTAACTGCTGGGCACTCCAAACAAGCTAATATATGCATTACTAGTTACACCAGTAAACTGCAACGGTCTTTTGCCATTCCCTTGAAATAAACAAGTGATGGATCTCTATGACTTATCTCGAGTAGGTCAATAAGATGATGGCGTAACCACGCAACATCCCTCTTTATTATTACTAAGTATTTTTTTTTCAGTAATATTTGTATTTGTCTTCTACTGGCTTAAGCCCAATAAGTGTGGAGATTCTAAACTGCATAAGCACTCCTATACTCTTATATCTGTTATGGAAAAACAGTATTCAAAATTGTAATCTAATTTTTATTTTATTTCCCTTCCTTGTTCCGATGTTTATTAATTGTCAACATACCTTTTTAGTTGGTTTGTTTTTTTTTTCCATCTGTCAATTACTTCATATATTTCCTTCTTATACTTTTTTCCTTTAATTTCAGTTTTCATAATTATTACATCATTTGCATTATTTCTAATCTCTAGAAAATGAGAGACTAGGAACAATAAGAAAGATGTGATAATTATGAAAAATGGAATAGCATGGATGAATTAAAAAACAACAGTATAAGGTAGGTGATAAAAGATAAAATTTACACAATGAAAAGACTAGCTAAAACGGTAGTTGACAATTCCAATTGTTGTTTAGCTATCAAATGGGAAGAATGTACCATGACAATTCCAATTGTTGTTTAGCTATCAAATGAACTCTTATCAAATATAAAAGTACGAAGTCCATGTATAACTAGATATTGTAAGAAGCGCTGCACAATGGGAAGCTATCACAGTAATAAACAAGAGATTCAACAGGCTATGTTTCCAAAACTAATAGTTACAAGAATTTAGTTGAAAACCATAAAACTGAGAAAGAATTAAAACCTTACGCATTTTGATTTCTGAAGTTTAGATATGCTAATTTGATGTGTGAACTGAATCGAATAGATTACTTGAAATTTTTGTACTATCTTTATTTATTAATTAATGTAAAGACACATGTGTGTGTGGGGTAATGAGTCATGTAGAGCCAACATTAATTTCTCCAACGGGAGTAATTTGATTAAAAAAATAGAGTAAATCGGCATTTTTTTTATTTCCTATGCTACAGCAGTGCCGATTTGAGCGTGAGAAATAAAAAAAAGCTAGGGTATTTTCCATTTTTATTCAAACGTGGATTTTTAAACGACAATCAAAAAATAGTTTATGGTATAAACGGTTTTCTAAAAATCGTTTATACCATAAAAGATTTTTAGTTTGTCGTTTAAACAAATATTCACATGTAATCAAACCTTATGTGCTATAAACCGTTTTTGTTTTCAGAAAACCATTTATATATTTTTATTTTTAATTCTTAAAAAAGTGAACATTTCCTCCTACTAATCTGCGGAAGTGAGGAATCAATATTTTTATTTCATTCCCTCACCTTAAAAACGACTCCCCTCCCAAAGACGCTCTTAGTGAATTTTACAAAATGTGGAACCAACTTTTCACTACTTGGCAAACTAACAACATTGTTTTCTTCTCATTTTTCCAAGCATATAAATAAAAAAATTAGTGCAATATTGAAAGAAGATCTCTGAAACCCACATACAAAAAATATACACATTGCGCCGTTTGTGTGCCTCTGTATGCTAGTACTAATAATGCCTCTATGATAACAATCAGATGCTTTTAGCGGTACCAATGTTATTTGTCCCGATTTGGGCATGATCTTAAACTAACAATCGGGAGCTCCAAACAAGCTAACATATGCATTACTCATTACACCAATAAATTGTGACAATCTTTTGCCATTCCCCTGAAATAAACATGTGATGGATCTATGGCTTATCTCTAGTAAGTCAATTAGATGATGATTTAACCGTGCAACTTCCATCTTTATTATTAACAAGTGTTTTTTTCTAGTAATTATCCGTCTTCAACTAGTTTAAGCCCAATAAGTGTGGAGATTCTAAACTACATAAGCGCTCCAATACTCTTATATCTGTTTTGGAAAAACAGTATTCGAAATTGTAATCTAAATTTTCTTTTATTTCCCTTCCTTGTTCCGATGTTTATTAATCGTCAACAAACCTTTTTAGCGTTTTTTTCCCTTCTGTCGATTACTTTAATTTCATATATTTCCTTCTTATACTTTTTTCCTTTAATTTCAGTTTTCATAATTGTTACATCATTTGTATTATTTCTAATCTCTAGAAAATGAGAGACTAGGAGCAATAAGAAAGATGTGATAATTATGAAAAATGGAATAATATGGATGAACTAAAAAACAACGGTATAAGTTAGGTGATAAAAGATAGAATTTACACAGGGAAATGACTAGCTAAAACGGTAGTTGACAATCAAACAAATAGTAGAAATGAAGGGAACTAAAAAGGAAACAGAGATTACAATTTTGATTATTTATTTTCTGTACAAGAGTACGGGAGTGTTTCATAACTGCCTTTGCACAACA
Organism: Allium cepa; assembly: GCA_030765085.1. Taxonomy (NCBI): domain Eukaryota; kingdom Viridiplantae; phylum Streptophyta; class Magnoliopsida; order Asparagales; family Amaryllidaceae; genus Allium; species Allium cepa. Next base: position 756,569,754 of record CM060939.1, on the reverse strand, counting down.
AAGGAGCTTAAAGAAATATAAACCAAATACCAATATTATAGTGAAAAAACATGTTACTGACAGAATTCTAATCGCTGAATTTCCAGTTTAGTTTGATTGTTATCATCCTAAATTGGAAGCATTCAGCATGCTTGCTAGTGACAACATGTATGTAGCTAACTTGCCATGTGCATGTAGGCATAAATGTACCATGACAATTCCAATTGTTGTTTAGCCATCAAATGATATCTTATCAACTATACAAGTACAAAGTCCATGTATAACTAGATATTGTAAGAAGCACAACACAATGAGAAGTAACAGTAATAAACAAGAGATTCAACGAGTTACGTTTCCAATACTGATCGGTACAAGAATTTAATTGAAAAATATAAAACTGAGAAAAGAATTGAAACCTTACGCAGAACCATGGCAACACGCCACTTCTTGTCTTTTCCGCTTGTGTATTTAAAAAGAAAGAAAAATGTTAGGAGAACTTGCGGAAAGGATGGTTAGAAACTTAGATCCATGGCAACACGCCACTTCTTGTCTTTTCCGCTTGTGTATTTAAAAAGAAAGAAAAATGTTATCCAGTCCCCTTAGGGCACATGGTTAAAATTGTAGATTTATCAAAGTATACCCCTTGAATTCCACCTACTACTTTTGTTTGAGGATAAAATAGGTATTTAACTTAGTTACTTTCGTCTTTAGTCTGAAACACTAACATTTATACTAAGTTGCATTTTAAGAGCGCAGAACCATCCTTGAATTTTCGTCAGCCAAACGGTCGGTTTTATATCGTGTCCTTCTCCCACCAGCTCTCCGCTTCATCCTTTTCCTTCATCAAAAAATTTCTGTTCTCCCCATCCCTAATCTACTTCTCCCATTTTCTTAGTCCAGAAATCCATCATGGTCGCACCTACTCACGCTTAATAAATAAAACAAAAATCGTAAGTTACTTCCTTAACTCAAAAATAATGGAGATGAATATCGACCGAGGTGGAAACCAACAGTTGCTTCCTTCCTTCTTCTGTATGCAAACTTCCTCCTTAATTTTTTCGTTTGCATACTTCTCCTCAAATCCCCTGTTTATTCAGGTAATTTTCAATTCTTTGAATTGATTGTTTTTTATTTTCAAACCGAATTTAACTCCTTGATATGTTCCATTTGCCTTTGTCTTTATATGCACCTTACATATTTTGATCATAAACTTACAGATTCAGATCTTCACTTATGTTAGTTCTATTCAGTTTGCCTTAGAATATTTATCCATTTTTTTATTGCTGAATTGAGGTTCTTTTGAATTCAGATGGTAGATTTTGAGATTTTATTGTTTTGCACCTGATTGTATCTCTCTTTCTCCGACATAGATGTTTGCTTCATGCCTATCTTGATATCCTCCGATTTGAATTCGATGATTTTTCTCAATAAATGTACCAAGTTTATAGTCTATATGTATAGAGTTCTTTGTAACAAGTTAATTTGAATTTTGTATTTAACTCTTCTTCCTCAGTTTTTTAGTTGATTTCATCAATGTGATTTCTGAATAATTCATACTTTATACTCCTATCCAACTTGCCCTTACTGTATTTTTGTTTCTGGTCATAAAAAAAATTTCACATAAAAATATAAATTTCATGGGATGTCTTTTCCCAAACCAGGAAGTGCTAAAATTGCAAACTATGTAAGTAAGAGGAGAATCATGAACTCAAAGGGTCAAAGATAAGTCCAAATGGAGAGCCACAGATTTGCTTAGCCATGTGGTAATTATTGTTTTCCAATTATGTTTTATAGGAGTTCTTTTGGATATATTTTTCCTTCCTTACTGTTATATTTGGTTGGTTCGTAGGATTATGCAAGGAGAATGTAGTTTTTTGTGTGCATTCATGAATGATACGAGGAAAAATGATATTAGTTGTATTTTTTGATTTTTCTCGATATAAAATTTTCGGTGGAAATAAGTAAAGGAAATATTTAAATTGCTTTGATAAATCATTCATTTAAAACTTAGGCATGGTGAGCTTCATTAAAAGAAGTACAACTATTATTAGCTCTAAAGATGTTACTTTTTTTCATTCTCATGTACAATTCATATTGGTTATTAAATGTAAAGGATGACTTCGATTTGAGAGTGTTGCCTTCAACTAATGCTAATAACCAAACCCCTAAATGAGTGGGTTGCAAATCAATTTTCATATATGCACTCATTGAATCATATTTATTATAAAAATTTAAAGAATGTTAAGCGCTGAATCGATAGGATTAATAAAATTATTTAAAGATGGAGATATCCGAAAACTTTCCAATTTAATTGTCATGTATATTGTATATTTTTGTGTATGTCCATGTTGTAAAAGACTCTATATAGTTCTTAACTAATACATCTTGATCCAGATTGCAATGCTCATCAGGATGAACCTTGACGTGGGAGGTTAGTTTCCTAATTGTCATTCTTTCAATTTTTTTACTTCCACTCACATTATAAATTAACTGCAGCAAATATTGATAGCTTTGTGCAACGTAAATTTATTACGCACTCACTGAGGTTTATTTTGCATTTTCTACTATAAACAAATATTTATGTTATGTGGCGACTTTTAGGTTTGATTCATGATGAGTTAGGGATAACTTTAATATGGGTGTCTAACATTTATAAGATGCAAAAATATCAACTGTATAGCTGCAAAAAAAGGATTTGCAAAAGTATGACTTAGTAAGATTACGCAATGGAACCATTAAGCTAAATTATGATTGTATATTTTTATACACGCACACACTTTTTTAGTGTTTAATTCTTGAAACGTTATTATAAAATATGTAACAAACTATTTACCATAAAAGGGTAATTGATTAATTATAGAAAAATAATCTGAAACTAAAATACTATACAAAATTTAAGCCACGATATGATGGTGAAGTGGAAGCCAAAATTCTTTTTTGATGACATGGTATTTTTCCTGGTAGGACGATTAAAAAAATTCCTAAAACTAAAGTGATTGACAGATTTAAATCGTTGTTATATATGGTACTGAAAGAAGAGACATATTGTAAAATGGATAACATTGTTTAGTATGACTTTCCTTATTGAGATGATTGGTGTGCCACGAATTCAATACATTAGGATAGTTGGTATCAACAATAATACAGTAGGATAATGGGTATCAAGCAGGACTATAGCTTTGCATAAATGTTTTAACTGATTAACTATATCAACATCAATAGATACACGTAAGTCCATGAACATATGTTTCGTTTTTGAATGGTCGTCTACATGAGTCAAGTTAATGGATTATTTGAATGATGCTCGAATCTTACATTGTAAGTTGAAGCACTTTAGGATGTTAAGATTAATTATTATTTCACTTCCATAGCGCTCTAGATGGACTAAAATTAACTTGAACAAAAGTACCTTTACACACATTTAATTCCTCTTCACGTTTATTATACTGCTATTGTATTTATATTTTGTTTGATAATATTAAATTTATAAATATACGTAGCCCCAGAATGTTTGAATCAGATTTTAAACAACTTATACATTAGCAACACCAAACATACTAGGGTGCTTACTCAAACCATTTATTATGTCCACCAAGCATTGACATACCAAAACTCCAAGAAGGCTAGAAGTAGAACATAATACTTAGATTTTTTATCAGATGGTATAACTATACAAAATGTAGTGGACATGCATGGCTCTTTAATTCCTTGTGATCCTTCCATATAACTAATTTGCTTAATCACGTCACATCTACTATCATGTGTTACATTTTAAATCAGTCTTAAACTAATATCATTGTAATTCTACTACAAGTGCAAAAGCCTAATAATAAAGGTGTGTTACTTTGATACATGTATGTATACACACACATGCATGTATATATGTATGTTTGTATGTATGTGTATGTACGTATAAAATCCAAAATTGTTACCAAGGTTGGCTGCTTGAAGTTGTGAATATCATAACATACCCTCTACGAAACAAGAAAAAATCATAGTTAGGAAGCACCTTTGTTTTTTCATGCAAGTAAATGAATATTTTGACAATTTTTTTTGATTACGATCCATATTTTCTATGTAATGCTTTCCTAATGATGTAGTTTGGGATCCTATTTTCATTATATTACAACGCAGTGTTTCATTGATTGTTGCAGATCACATAAGGATGATGTACCACAGAGGTTATTGAACATGTTGTGTTATCATCTAGGACTCATGTAAACCAAACATTATCTATTAAAGCTTTTAACCATTGTTACATCTAACCACGAAAATCATAAATGTACGACATTATTTTTCCTTATTAGTCATTCCAACCACGATTTATACAACACACAACTGCAAATAATCTGTTCAAGTACTTATACAATAACAAGTTTAGAATATGGAATTGTGTCCTACAAAAAATGATATATAACTACTTTTCATTAAATATATTAATATAGAAGAGTCCGTGTGCGCGTAGCACGGGTTCAATATATATATATTCAATATATATATGTATGTATGTATATATATGAGCTAGATTATAGATCCTAACAGCAAAGCAATGTACCTGACTGTCGGAGAATGGAGATATGCAATTCGTTGGGATGGTGAAGTATGTGAATCAAAGGGCGGTTGCTTGATGATGTGACCCGGACAACTGAGGCTGATTGCATGGTGTGCGGATTGCATGGTGATAGCATATTGAATATCTAAGGCGCTACTAAGGCTGCAGTGGGTGCTTGGTTGAAAAGCGAGCGAGCTTGACTAAAAGCAGGCTAAACTGAAACAACAACAAGTTTTGTTAAGCAAGGCATAGGTCGAGTGGCCTAGCATTCCGAGAAGTCTTGAATTGCAACTTTCTTGGTTAAGATACAGATCCCTGTTATGTGTTTTAACATGTTGCTGAAGCAAGTTAGTGAAACTGGAGCTGCACGTATTGGAACGTGCAAGGGTTATTAGCTTGATAATAACCTTGATAATTAATAGCGAATAATGTTAATACGTTATTTACCAGAAACCATGTTCCCATCTATATTATTGGCTTCTTGATTTTTGACATTTGCAAAAAATTTTTAAATAGAAATATATATAACTTATTGCTAAATTGAAGTTTACAAATTTTTATAGGATGTTGCTATCCTATAGCCACAATGTTTAATGGTTGAACTAAATGATTCCTAAGACAAATTTGAGTTTCCTGTCCTAATATATGGTTACTGAAAGGATTTAGTTAAAACCAACCCTTCTTTGTACTATTGCTTTAAAACCGTCAAGATAAAACCTTTAAAATATTTATTAAGGTATTAAAACTGCAGGCAATCTTCTTTATTTGCCAAAGTTTGCTCTACCAAAAAATTATTATGTTCATTTGTTATCACACTACTGTCATAAAGACGGACAGCTATATAATTGCTAGCACCATTGTCCCTGTGGTTAAGTGATTCGATTTTGGTCCGAGAGGTCACAAGTTCAAAACTTGCGTAGCGTGGTTCGAACATATGCTGACATGTGATTTATGTCATGTTTCACCATAGTGTATCTGCTGCTTTTTTTTCCTGTTGACGAGTCCGCTTTGCCCTTTTAACTCTTTTGCCGACATATATGTTTAAGAGCATTCGGTTCTATTACTACATTGACCTGATAAGGAGTGTGTATTGATTTTAATGCTTATATTTAATATTGTCATTATGTTTCTAATTTCTTTCTGTAAATAGTATATTCGCTTATTTTTTCAAATAATTTAATTTTCTAATTGCACCAAAACAATTTTTTTCATACTCGTGTGCGAAGCATGGGTTCGCACTAGTTGATAACAAAACCCAAAAAGAAAACACCCTCTCCTTTTTACTTTTCTCCCCTACTACTTTATTATCCATTCATTTCTTTCAATTCTTTCTATCTTCTAACCTTGCCTGTTACATCTTAGTTATGAAAATAACTCGCCAAAACATTGTTACAACCTATTTCCTCAACCAATGCCACACCCAGTTGATTACAATCCGGGATCGCCATCTCCTCTGTCACGCCGCCGCCTGAAAACTATCGAGCACAACTCCTTCGCATGCGCATTTAGTCGCACATTATACTTGGCCACACATCACCCACGTCGCCTGCTCAGTCAAGGCGTCTGTGCCTTCTTCCCATCAATCACATGCGCAGCCATCCATTCATCGCTCAACCATGGCCACGGCTCCATACGTAGCTGATGGCTATGAACATGAGTGAAATTAATTAACATGTGCACAACATAAATTAACATAGAGATGTTGCGATATAGAGATAGGAATGGAAAATCTCAAATTTATATAATGAAACAATGATACTTTTGAAATTAGAGACCTGAAGAAATGTGCATGTTTGATATAGAGGGGTACTGGTAGCGCCATATGGATCAAATGTGTTTCCAAAACTACTCAATATCATCGATGTACTTGGTTCCTTGTTCTCTGTTTGGACATCTGTAGTACCTACGAAGAACAGAACTTGTTCAAAAAAGAAACAAATTCCTTTAAATCATAATTTGTATAGTTGTATGTGCATATCTCACTGCACTTCTCATATATACGGAACATGTTCAAGGCATATCAATGATGAAGAACTAAAATTAGATGCATTACTGTACATATAATAATACAAATATGATAAAAATAAGTTTTACAAGACAACCTAAATCAGTGGTGCCATCCAAAAATCCATCCGCAGCAGCTGAAGTGCTAAAACAGCATCTTTCTACATGATCTGATTTGCAATTTGATTCAAAATTCCTTGGACTGCCTATTGCATACATAGAAATTACTGAAATTTCTTCAGTAGGAGGTTGAAATAAATTTGAAAGAGAAGAGTTGCTAGAGATGTGACTGATGCACTGGCATATTCTTGATTGATTGTCCTTAACAAAAAGAAAATCTACACCAACAATAGCATCCAGTTTAGAGAAGAATTTTGCAATGAACTTCATACTGTTGCATCCAAGAAAATTCAAGCTCAGAACAATTGCTAACATATGTTATAGATGGAAGGCATATACATGGAGCGCACACGCAAAGATAGCCTAGTTCAAGTTGGCAAGTACTATTTGACAAAGGTGATTTTGTTGGGACATCTAATTGATTTAAACCAATTATCATTAAATAAATAGCTTTATTTTAAATAAACGAGTAACCAAAGTTAGCAAAAGGACGCGGGCACAGACACATATAGAGCAACACATAGAGGCTCATAAAGTAAAATAAAATCCAAACGTTGCGACCATTATGGGTTTGCTTGTCTCTAACATTCTTATATGGCTTTACAGCACATCAAAGCTAACGATGACTAAAACACAAGAGCATTTTAGGTAGGTTCCGTTATAACACAATCAAATATACATGCACCTAACTAGAAAGGCAATGGAATATATAAGACAAAAAAGAAATGGACATATGTTACCTGGTCCATGAATCTTTTTTAAGCTGTTGAGAAAGAACAACCGCATCTATCTGAAATGCAAAGATCCTTATTAGAATTACCCACATAAGAATACAATTAAATCATTTATTCGTACAAAAGAAACTCACTTCTTCAGTTCTGTTACCCTTTGCTTTGACAAAATCTAACTCCAATTAAAGTATCGCCAGGTCAAAGTTATCCAGTGGGACAAATCTGATATTACATATAATAATGCATAATAAGAAGAATGGCGACTATAAAGGTACTACATGCGAGCTTGTAAGCAAGCGAAGAAATACAAACAGGCAAAGAATTAAACCTGTTGATGGACATTTGATCATCGGTAGAAACCTTGATAAGGCGTCGTTGGATAGCATTCAAGCCAATTCGGCCTTCGTTAATTTTTTGATGAGCAGTGTGTATTAGTCAAGGATTACTTCCACATTAAAAGTAATTTAAGAATAACTTCACATTATAAATCAATCAACCAAAGATTTACATTACTCAAATTTGCAGCTAGGTCCATTGATTCTATACTGCACGTATAGTACTAATACTTCCAGCTTCAGGATACAAGATTTTATCCAAAATCCAAATTAAATACGAGAGGTTTTGTAAAGAAAAAAATACGGACGAATAAGCCATCTATACCAATATAAGCAAACAAAAAAAATAAAACTAAATCCACTTATCTTCCATGACATGTAGATTTATTTTTATACCTATTTTTGATGTGTTTAATGCTGAACTCTACATCTGGAATGAAATCATACTTCTAAAATGAAAGAAAGTGTCAACCAATCAAAATATATTGCATTTTCACCTCAAAAATCACGTTTAAAAGGATATCATGTCAATCCATAGTGTGATTTCTTTCCCAACGCCTTTATTGATTACTTTGTTACAACATTTACTTGTTATTACAAAAAATATTTTAATTATTGGGTGTTATATTCAGAACATTTCAACTCTATGGCCCTAATCAACCCAATTATCTAATAATACAAAATTAACATCATAATGAAGCTGGGAATAAAAATCAAGGTTCATACTTCATATAAGGATATCGTAAAGTATACACCAAAAAATCACCAATTACAGCATAAGAACTGTCGGATCCACGACCAGAAAATCTACTCAGGTCATTGAATGAGATAAACGCGCAATTAGTTAAAGCCAGGTCGCTGCCTGGCGCGTTCTCCACGGTCAGCATCATTCTGGATGATAAGGTTGTTGTGTTTCAGATGCAAGTTTTCTGTTACCAGGCTTTGATTATATTTGTTGATTTGAGAAGATCTCCGAAATAGCTACCGGATCCACCATTTTTTTTGCAATTCTGAAAAACAACTTACTCTAAATAAAAACATCAAATCTCAAACAACTAGTTCTTAAAAAAAACAGCGGCTAGGGAGTTGGGACCAGTGGCTAAGGTGTAAGGGGAAGACGAAGCATCAGTTTGAGCTCAACTAATGCCAAACGGCTCTTGAAAATTCAAAGGAATCGATCAGATTCATTGTAACAGGCACCATTTATTCCTCAATAGACTATCACTCAAAAGTTTAGAGAAAAGCTAAAAAATAGAGTAGAAGAAGAACCTACAGCAAAGCGAAGAGATGAAAAAAAATAGAGAGGAAGAAGAACCTACGCTAAGCAAATTGAAGTCAGCATCGTTGAAGTGGTTGTAGTCGGCGTTTGATAATGGGAAATGGATGAAGTGCCGTTAAATTTAAGAAGTGGTTGAATCGACATTGATTTTGGGAGGAAGAGAAAACCCTAAATTAAATTTTATGCGACTGAAATTTGTCTGAAAATGGATGGATAAGCATGAGAAGAGAGTGCACGTCTAAATTACAGAAGACTCCTCTTATTAATAAACTATTTACATTTTTACCAACTACGGTAACACTTATTTGTGTTGCAAAGTTGTTCAGAAAAGTATTTATTTTCACCAACACTTTTCCGGTATCCTAACACTTTTTTACCGTTAGGAGTTTGCAGCATTTATAAGTGTTAGCAACTAACAAATATAAACTGTTGCAAAATCACTGATTTGGTGTAGTGTTATGCAATTGTTGGTTTATTAATTGATGGTTTCGACCGATGCTCTTTGTTTTCGGCGCTTCAAACATGGATCGGAAGTTTGGGTCGTCACAGAAATTGCTAGCATCCCGAACACAGCTACCATTGACGATCAAATCGAATTTAATTTGATGTTATAAATGATTGAGAAGGTAGAGGGGTGATGTGGAATTTTTGGCCAGTATGACATCCCCTATCTGGAGGCTCGAAGCTAAGCACAACAGATGCTTTAGTCATCTATAATATTAACTTCCAGTGACCGAATACGGTAATGATAATGGTATCCATAATATCAGAAGCACATGAATATGAAAAAAATCACATATTTTAAAAAGAAAAACATTTTTTTATTCCATTTCCAAAACATGTTCCATATTCAAATTACATAGTCCCATCGCTTTCCCATGTTCAGATAAAATATAGTTATTATATAAATACGCCAAGAGCGACATTTGATGATGCCCCTTGGTTGACCAAAGTACTATATATAGAACACAACAGAATTAATTCAAAATAAAACAACAACCCCTAATTGGCTATCCGTCAACCAATTGCTAGTCATCGGAAGCTTTATTCGCCAATCCTACTAAAACCTATAAACCTCAACCCTCAGCCTACTCAAATCAATTTTGAGCAGTCGAGAGTTTAAGGGGAAACCATAAACTTCAAGTCAGGCATAAAGCCTGGTGTGAATAATACTATACATCTTGGTTATCTGATATTAAGTGAGACCATGCCGCTTAGCGAAACGTGTTTCCCCTCACTAATATCTCTTTTAAAACATATCTTTTGCAAGTTATAATCCTACAACCAAAATTGATTAAATCTGTAAAGTAATATCATGTATATGTACATATTTATCAAATGGACTATCTGTCCATACACTGTAGTTTTGTTTGGCTAACTACTAACCCTTGGCCGACTCAGGCCTACCAGAAAAACATAAAAAATCCAACATATTTAGATACTCCTCTTTTTGACAGTCTATCCTTACTTAGTTCTCCAGTACATGCTGGAATTTTGGATATATTTTAGCTAAGGGTTATTAGCTAAAGTATAGGGTATGACCGCATACTAGTCTCGTCTGGTATTCAAATATCTGAGTCATTTTACTTGGGGTTATCTACCCATAAAATTTTCCTTGAAAATCTTTTATTTCAAGTTGATTTAAACTTTATATAATTCTTTAAACAAGGAAATTATTTATATATACTCTTTGTTGTACTCAAATCACCTTGCCATGTTACTTGTTCTTTACACAAAACATTGTTGATGAAAATGTTTAAACTTTCGAAAGTACCCCTTTCAAAACCTTTGAAAGTATCCCTTTCAATACTAGTAAAACCTTAGATCGAAGGCCAAAACACACATTTCGAAACCATTCATACTTATCTTTTCGAAAGCAGTGAAATACGTCTCATTCGAAAGCTTTAAAACCTTAGACATCCTATCTTTAAAACACTTAAACATTGCCTTTCGAAAACATTAGAAAACATTTCCTTTTAGACGTTTCGAAACCATTGGGGTACCTCCCCTTAGAAATCTTTCTTTAAAACCTTTTGAAAGCATTAAAACATCAAGCCTTTCGAAAGCATTTGAGTTCAATTTATAACATGTTTAAACACCTTTCGAAACCATTAGAACTATCCCTTTCAAAACCATTTCGGTTCTACCTTTTATAGAGCAAAAGGGTCATTAATACATTTAACTAGAAAGCAACCCTTTTAAAAGCAAAAGCAGACGCATTTTCAATTTAAAACAAAGTATGCTTCGATTCCCACGAAACCTTTGGTTTCGACCTAGTACCTTCCCCTATATCCAGTTCACTATGTACCAGGTATCTGATACCATGTGCATTGGTTTTGATAGAGTCTGAGGTGGAGGTAAGGAGTCGGAAGCCGGGTGCCGGAAGCATTGAAATAAAAAAAACATGTTGATTTGACTTTTTAGATTAATCATTTGTACATAACTTGCCTTGTTTGTCAAATTATGATTAGTTTCAAATTTTCTTTTTAAAAGTGCTGCCAATTTTCAGAAATAACAATTTGAATTATTTACAAAATACCGCTTCTCCTTTTTATAAATGTATAAAACATTTAAGTCTCATAACTTAAATAATTTTATATATACTTTAAAACACTTAGGAAAATTCTACAAAAAACCCAGAAAATCATTTTTAATATATTTTTAACATATATAAATTATAGACCCTAAGCCAATATAATTTGGCTGTATTTAATTTTTAACTCAGAGTAGCATTTTCTTCACCGGAAACTTCATATAAATCCATATTAAGAAAATTAGAAACATTGAAGCCCATTTCTAAGTTATTGTTTCCAATCTAAATTTAAGATGTCATACAATAGGGTTTCCATATCAAAATTTATCACAAAATTTGTGTGAATTAGCATAAATCATCAACAACATATAGTTATACAATTTTATCATCCAAAACATGGAAAAACATTTGCAAATAATTTGGATTCATCTGAAAACGGAAAAATATTATAAACTTGAGATGTAGTCATTATACACATTAGTTTTGTGATTAAACATGTGTGATTTGTTCTTGATTAAGTGATTTGATTCTCCCCCTTGAAATCCAAGCTTTTATCTCCTCTTGAGCTTGCTAATGGTGGCCGGACTTAGCTTGTATTTTTGATTTGTGCATATGAAATGAACATGAGTGTTGAGGGGTTAACGGTTTAGGGTATAAGGATGTGCCTTCTTCCTATTTTGCTCTTGTATATTTTCAAATCTTTTATTCTCTATTTATTCTTTTGTTCGCTTGTTTAACATGGCACGACTACCCCTTATTTAATCACAAATCTCAATCTATTAATCATCTTACCTTATTTTATTTTATTTAACTAACTAAACATCCGAAATAATGTTACTAAAAATATGGTATGTTATAGCCAGTAATAGAGATGAAGAGGAGGTTCGAAATCCATAAAGAAAGTGAGGAGATACGAAGGAGAAAAATGCCGATCTGGATACCTATTTCTGTCTTACATTTTCTCCTCCTTTTTAATTCAAATCCAACCTCTCCTTAACCATCATTACGGCCAGCCTACTCTTGCACATTTAATCGAAAATTCAAGCCCCATTATGTGCCTCTAAATCATTTTAAGCCTGACCAATATTCATAGCATTTAAATCTAATTTAAACGTGCACGGATATCGTATATCAATAAGTATATTTATAACTATTATAAATACACCGTTTAATATTTTTCAATGCATCACATTAAATTTTATAATCAAAATTTCATTAATATTTATTAATTTAATTTATTCATTACAATCATAGTTTTCATTTTACAGAAAATATTCATAATAATCTTATAAAAACTATGCCTATTTTTCAATCAGCACGGAAAAACAGTTATTATTTCATAAATAATGTTCAATATGTTTTATGAAAACAATTCTGTAACTTGATGCAACTAATAAGTGTTATATGACACGCTCCCACTGTTTTCGCCATATCTTAATAGCGTACGAAATATAGACCTCCATTCAACCACTTAATATATGTTATTTATTCTATCTACTATAACCAATTTATAGTCGTGAGTTTTTTGATCAAATATTTGAACTCAAAGAAATAAATCTCATAGAAAATAATTTTCCATATGAAAATACATTTTGAAATAGAAATCATATTTCTCATTCTAATGTGAAGTATCTATTATGATTTTAAGATTCTCGTTTCCTGTGTCTCTTCATGAAGCTGAAGTGACCATTCACTCTCTTCATCCGAACTGTATCTTAAGTTACATCTACTCTTGAACATTCACTGCCCTTTTCAAATAGTCGAACCATTCAAAAGGAAATCCTTATTACAAGATCGTAACTAACTCTTTACAAAAGTGAATGTGATCATCCTTAAAGTTTAAGGATATCAAATAAGTTACACTTTACTTAATTTTAAAAAAACTAATATTTCAACGATTGAATTCTTAGATCCATCTTGCAACTCTTAGTCTGGTGTCACATCCTTACCGTTTAAGGATCTTGTAATAAGATCATTATTATATATACAATCTCACACTATGGTTTACTTATTTTGAATGAACTAATTTCATCGAGGTTTCATACATTACGAGTTGCGACCATTCACCATATAACATTTATATATGATTGAAAATGGATCAAATATTCATATCATTTTACAGAATTTAGAGTTCGAAACTCATTAAAGACAATACACATAAGTAGCGCAGTTACAAACATATTTAGTAGTTGTATAGTTAGACGGTTGCATGGGTCAACATGCAAAAATTTATTGGTAAGTTTATTGTACATTTCTATCTGTCAATCTTAATTTATTTCTTTAGTATATTTTAATTGATAAATATCTTATGAATTATATTAATTGCACAAATTTATCAAAGTAGAATTTTTTTTGTTATACATAGATAGCATGGAGAAAACACGAGTATTTTCTTTACCGCATGGAAGAAAATTTTCGTGGTTTGATTATCATTGGTGTTTTCTCCATATTAATCATCTTTTTAGAAAAGACAAAAAAACTTTACAGCTAATAGACACGAGCCTTTGCAACCACCAATGGTTTGGTCAAGCGAAGACATATATGAAATTGTAAAAGACTTTCCAAAGATACATAAAACCAAAGAACAAATTGAAATTCAAGGTAAATCAACGATTCATAATTGGTGCAAACAAAGTATATTTTGGAAGTTGTCGTATTGGAAAAATCTACTACTTCGTCACAATATCGACGTGATGAACAATGAGAAAAACGTGTTTGACAACGTTTTTAATACAATTTTGAATGTTAAGGGGAAGACGAAGGATGATTTAAAATCAAGACGCGATATCAAAGCAATATGTAATCCCTTTGAGGTTCATATCAAACCAAATGACAAAAAAAAACCACAATAACCAGGTTAAAATACTTTTAAAATGGGTGGAAGGATTAAGATTTTCTTACGGTATTTCTTTCAATATTCGTAGATGTGTCGACTGTAAGAACAACAAACTTAGTGGGATAAAAAGCCATGATTGTCATATTATGATGGAAAATTTGTTACCCGTTTCTTTTAAGAACTGTTGCCCATAAAATTTTAAAATATGTAACAAAATTTATTTTGTTTTATGAGGAGTTTGTTTTACTACGTTAAAAGTTGATCGTCTATGTAAACTTGAGAAAGAAATCCACATACTGCTCTGCAAACTAGAAAAAAAACATTTCCTCCAAGTTTATTTAATGTAATGGAGGATTTACCTGTTGATCCTCCATTTGAAGCACGTCTTCGAGGGTCTGTGTAATATGGATGGATGTATACTTTCTAGAGGTATTATTGCTTAGTATGTTAATATTAGTTTCATTCATGTATAAATAAATTTTAGTTTGAAATAATTCTTAATAGGTACTTAAATCATCTATAGAAAAAAGCGAGTCAGAAAGCACAAGTTGAAGGTTTGATTTGCAAATCATATGTCGAAGAAGAAACTTCGTTTTTTCTCTTATTATTTTAGTGATCATGTGAACTTATCATTTGAAAGTGCCATGCGTAATGATGAAGGCATTGATCAAGATGATTGTCAAGCGAGTTATCTATTTTTTTAAAACATGGCCGACCTGCTGGTAAATGTGTGAAATTATAGTTGGACGATAGAGATAATCATGTAACACACATAAATTCTTCTCAATTGTGCTGAAGTTGCACCATTTGTTAGGTAATGTACATATGTTCTTCTTAATGCATTATATCATCTACATATGCATATATACATACATATGCATATGTGTGTTAATTATAATGCAATATTTCTTCTATAATTACAGTATTTACGAATCACAATTTCCAAATGGCGACATTGGCAAAGATTTCGCTACTTGGTTTTCAAATTACATTTACAACACGACAAATTGTGTGGTCGACGAATGATTGAAACATTTAGCTACCCGACCAAAAAGGAAAATCAAAACCTATCCAATATTCTTCGTTAATGGAAATAAATTTAACATCAAAGAATATGGTACTGAAAAATTAACTAACAATGTCGGTGTATTTCTTAAAGGCAGTGATCATCCAAATGATCATGCAAATGACTTTTATGGCATTTTTACCTAGGTTTTGGAATTGACATATTTGACAAAACCTGTAGAAGAAGTTTTTTTTAATGCAACTGGTTCAGCAACGTTTCATGTTCTGTAATCAACGTGCACCCAAAGTATAATCTTATAGAAATAAAGCATATCTCGTGTTATTATAAGTATGATCCTTTTATACTTGCCAAACAAGCTCTTCAAGTTTATTACGCTTCGTACGCATCTCTACGAAGAGATAAAGTATATTGATTGGCTGTTTTTAAAACAAACGCAAAATTACATTTGATAGACAGAGTATTCCGGACAAAAAAACTATCAAGCAGATATCGAGGAAAATACTGAAATAATAATAATCGACGATCAAATGGACTTTGGACCTCTAAATGATGAATCAAATGCATTAATAAAAGCATTTGAGACTACAAAGGAACAAAACATAAAGTACCAAATGGGGTCTGAATTAGAAAACGACGAGGACTGATTAATAATCTACATATCCGAAGAAGGTAATTTCTGTGTTTATTTATGTTACATTTTCTCACTAAAAAATGTTGTGTTCTGCTAATGATATGTTTAGTCATAATCTGTTTCACATAATCCTTTTATGTTATGCCATAATGTATGTTTCACATAATTAAATGATATATTTCTCATATATGATACGTCTGTAACAGGTACTTCATATATATGTCGTTTTTCCTTAGACGTAGCTCTTCCCATACAGGATCTCCCTCTTCTTCTCAAAGAGGGACCGGTGCGCTTCCAGCTGATGATGTCCCCGACCCATCACATGAGGTAGCTCTTCCTACGGTCTGGTTGCAGGCCAAAGCCGATGGATCGTAAGTATTAAATTTATTTCAGTATTAACAATATTTTTCTTTACGATCTATTATATATTAGTCTTGCTTTATTAAACGTTTGTTTCTTTTTGACACAGTGGCTTCGAGCTCAAGCCGTCAGCTACAGTGCTCTCCATATCCAGACAGGCATATAAATGCAGAATGACTGCCTGCTGGCCCAAATGGAGCAAAATACCGAATAATGTTCGGAAGAGCATTTGGCTGGACTTCCTGGTAAGCGTAAATTTATATTTTGCACTTTCTCTTTAATCATTGATCACTTTATATATTATAGACTATTTATAAAAATGTATAACTTTCATTTTCTCAACATGTAGGGTTCGATCGACCTACAAGAGATCGATGTATCCCTGGTGTAGCGCCATTGGAATAGCAATATCGTCAAAAATTATAGGGATATAGTGTCCATTATAAGAAGAGCAAGAAAAAAACCGAACTGGATGAGTTCTAGCGTGTGGAAGGCCTGGATCGCATGGTGAGGCAATAAGGAATTCCAGGTAAGTTTACCACATATTAATTACTTTAAATTGTTGTATGTATTTAATATGTAATTTAGAACTGTAAAATGTTATTTCCAATTTAAATTTACAGAGGGAGTCAAATAGGAGCTCCACAAATAGAAATAAGAATCTTGTCACACATCGCGGCGGTTCCAAGTCGTTCCAGCATCATCGTGAGGATTTGGTAAATTTTTATGTGAACATTTTTATATTTTAAGTTACAAGTTGTTAATATATAGTTAATAAAACAACATGTTTTATATATGTATGTATGTATGTATGTATGTATGTATGTATGTATGTATTTCAAGAGAGAGCGCGCGGGGGTACTGTTTCGTATTGGCATGTTTTTGCTAATACTCATGCTCTGAAGAAGACCGATGATTCGGGCTTAGACGTATACTCATAGGAGCATGATGATAAAGCAACTGCTGCCTATGCAAGTATATTATAATTAAGTTAAAAGTTATTAGTTAATTAATTAAGTACACATTTATAGATATATTAATTAGTGTTATTTATACCAGTGACCATTTCAACTTTTTGCTAATCAGTATAGCGATTAGTCTACTAAGTTGTATTTTGTATTTGCATCACAACAAAAGTTCCAAGAAGCATGGTGTAACGACCCAATTTTTCGACGCCCGAAAATCAACATCAATACGTCTACTGTATCAAATGCTGAACAATTGAATGCCGAAAAACCGAACCGTTAGGGTTAAAGAAGAAGAAATAGAAACAATATCTCACATTCGCAGCGGAACAATATATAATAGATAAATGAATATTTTTTAAACAAAATAACTATATCAGTTTGTACATTACATCATCAGAGTAATATACAACACAAAACATGACACTAGGCATTTATGACAACTTGTCTATATGAAAAATGAACTTGCTGCAACCCATACGCCGTAGATACTACATAATATAAGTGATACGTCTCGCTATCCAGTTTGTCTCCTGATCTCCACTGCATACTTTCCTGACTTTGCTACAGAACAACTGCTAACCTGACTCTAGGTTGCCCTTGTGGAAAATTATGGGCACCCAGAGTTTAAAAAAAGGAAAAATAAACTCCAAGTTAGTCATGGGACTGGTGTGAGATCTTAAAGAAGTTATTTGCACAAAAGAAAAGAAAAGAAAAAGAAATCCGTTCATACTTTTGGAAAATGAAACTACCATAAGTCCTCCCGGCACACCCATAATACAATCGCACACTTGGGGAAGATTTTTCCTCATAGCAGTCAAATATGCTTGATACGCAAAAACCTTTTAACATTATCATTGGTGCATAGTGTCAAAAACATTTCGTAAGTATAATATAAATCTTAGCCAGCATACGTACCATTATATTATGCCTACTATAGCTACCATGTTAGATGGCAGGTTCTATAGCTAGAACCATACAAGACTCGTATTGAGTGAATGGATTTCCAACAAATGGTCAAGGCTAAGGAACTTTCTTTCCGAAAGGGTATGCCTCTGGAGGGACCCCCGAGAACCTAACCGGACCACTGCCAACACAAGGCCGGATTACCTCTGTAACTAGGTAACTAACTGTCACGAGTATGTCACCCTCGGTCTAGACCGACCTTTACCGAGGCGCCTCAACAACCAACAACCACATAAGTAAATAATCAGGGCTCCATATTAGAATACCACTTTTTATCCACACAAGTTAAATATCTGGGCTCCATACTAGATACCACTTTTTATCCAGAAGGAAATGCACATACCCTGAGGAGTGCGACCCCCGTAATCTTGCTGCATCTTTTCCTGTTACAACCACTTCCGAGGTGTGAGGTTCGACGAAGTCTCATCCACAAAGCTATGCACTTCAAAAAAGCCATGCTTCGATCAACCAATGATCAACACTTAGCATGCCACATTACCAAATTGGAAACATATCACTAGTAACAATCAACTACATAACCGCTGACCTCGTATGTCTTAGAGAAGGGCGTTAAGCTAAGAGAATAAATTATCCGCCACCAACAGAAATGTATTTGATAGAAACCGGCTTTATATCTCAAAGTGTAATGTCAAGCATACATCCATACACGTCCGTTTCGGGTTCGAACGGAACCGAAGGCACTTCGTCCAATTAAGGAAAGAATCCTTGTAAATCCTGATATCCCTTAATCACGTCCGGACTCCTCATCACATAGGGTGGAATAAATCTTTATACAGGAGCAACTCGGTGCAAAGACATTCAACAGGTAATCCTTTCGTTTTTGGAAATACCCGGCCTTTAATCATCATCTTCAAATGCAATCTCATTTCGTCATATCATTATTCGGAATGGGTTTTATGACTCAATGTCCTCTCCCAGCTAATTCAAATAATGAGCGTTTATTTTAAAAATAAGTGGATACATTCAAGTCCAAATTAAGTCACAATAAATTTTCACTTTTGACCTTTTAAACAAAAGATCCATCATTAAGATTCGATGTGGTTTCGGATAACCATTTGAAATCCGACCCCCGGTAGCATCGAAATTCAAATGTCGTTTAAAGGCCAATATTGATAGTCGGTTATTTAACTATCAAACAACATTCACAACAATCACTAGCTTCATACAATTTTCCTCAAATTATTTACTTCAAAATATCTTCGCAAGATATATTTTCACACTTCAACCCTTTGAAAACAATTTTCAAATCACTTTCCTCTCGCGGAATAAATTTCCAAATATTGTTTATTTCCACTGAAAATTTTCCAAGTCTGAATACTTTAAACTAATTTAAATCACTTATCCAAATATATACTTGGAAACACTTAAAAGAAAAACTATTTTAAAAACATTCATTTTAAAATATTAGTTACGAATTTTATACTAATATCCCATGTAAAACTTAAGCCCAACTAATTTTAAAAATAAAATTATTAGATAGAGTATAATTATTTAAATAACCATAAACCATCTTCTAAATCAAATATTAGTTAAATCTTTAAAATAATCACTTCTATAATTAACTTAATAAATATTTACTTCAAAATTTTAAAAACAATTTAAGAAAATAATTTCTCTAAAACATTATTTTAAAACCAACTTTAGAACTTTTAATTTATATTTAAAAGCCAATTTGAAAACGTACTGGCTTTCCAGGGAAAAATAAGCTTTCCATTTCAAAATGGTCCATTTAAATCAATTTATAAATCCTTCTCGATTTATTTCAATTTATATTCCAAATTCGTAAATTTTCTTTCAACGCTTTTAAAAATAAACTGTAACAGCCCTAGTTTTAGCTATTTATTTTATTTTAATTATTTAACTTTGAAATATATTTTATATAAATTGTGTTTATCAAAATAGTTAATTATTTTATTTGGAGATATATTTTATAAAATTTGTATATGTCAATAAAATTAAATAATAACTGTGAAAATTTAAGCTATTTTTGAACTGTTAAATTTCGCGTTTAAAGGACGCGTCAATTATAGGGTATAAGTGACGTAATAAAACGTGTGTTTTTAAAATGTTATTTTTATAAAATTTTTTTTTTTTTTTGATGTTTTGGACTGCGTCTGTTTAGCGTAGTGTAAAAATCATGTTTTCGTAAAATTTTGGAGAAAAATATCAGTCAGAGATTTTATAACAAACGTTACGTTGCATTAACTGACAGTCTGATTTTAAATAAATTTGTATACGTTTTTCTAAGCTTTGCATAAATTCTTGCCATTCCATTTATTGTTTTCAAACTAAAATCAAATAAATAAAATGAAGTAAAAACTTAACATGGAAGTAACGTGTGAGACAAAAATCCAAGGAGAAATTTGTGCATGCCTAAATTGATACGATACATATCAACTCTTTCGTTCATCCTCTGATGTATACTTACCTTTATTTCTCTCCATATCAACGTATGCCTTAATTAAACCTTTTGTAAATCAAAACTGAATTGAATATGAGTTTGCCTTTCCTTTTCTCAGAAATAAAATCATGCATTGATAACTTCCCTTGTTTATTTCTTCAATCACGTTTAAGCATTTATTCAAAGAGAAAACTGAAGCAAATCTCTCGGCCTTCCAGTAAATTCAAAAACTTATAATTTTTGCAAACTGAACTAAAAAAAAAAGAACATAAAGTTACGTACAAACTTTATATCCAGGCTTATATCACGCAACTTTTCATTTTGTACGTTTCTTTTTAAAAAGTTTTGCATTAAGTCTGGCCAGTTTGTTTATTAAATCAAACATAGGAGAATCAAAGCATGCTGAAATCACGCATGCATATTTACATATTTTCAAACTTTATATGTTGTGTAACTGCCTAAATCTTATATCACGTAAACATATTTATAACTTTTGTAACTGAAAGCTTTAAATCTCTACAGCTTCCTCTTTTTCCCCTGTGTTTTTGCCTATGATCTAGTATGGTATCTGCGAACGTCCAAATACATTTGTAAACATATTTAATACAAATCAAAATTTATGTAAATATAAATGAATCATCACACACGTATTCATATTTACATATTTATATATATAAAACTGATACTTTAAACCATTTAAGCTGCTTGCCCTTTTCTCCCCATTTGTCCATTTGATTCCGCCTCAAACAAATCCTTTTATCTGCAAATCATCAATCTAAAATCACGCCTACATTAAATAGTATAAGATTTTGAAATCAAAGCTTCTCATAAAAATTGCAGTTATCGCATGCATTAAATCTAGATTTCAATTGGCAGTTTTAAATCACGCATTCATACTTAACCTTGCCTATCTTTTCAACTTCTCAATTCCCATGTATATCTCTCTATTTCACCTTTATTGTGCAATAAAGAAATAAATAAATATTTGAATAAATTTATGGAATATAACTTATTTGGTAAATCGGGATTTTGAAAGAATAAGATTTCAGTTAATAAATGAATAAATAAATAGGTTATATTTGGAAATATTTATCAAGTTAAACAATCTATTACAGCATTTAAATGCTGTCTTTTGAAATTTGACTAGTTTTACCCATAACTTTAGGTAGCATTTCCTAAGTGCTATGGAATCTAGAATTTGATTGCTCTAAAATTTATGGAATTTGATAAATTTTATTTTACCTTAAGTTTTGGAAAAACTTAAGACATAATATTTATAACTGTATTTTCCTAAATAAATTAAAGATAAATATTCTGGTATTAAGTAAATTTTGGGAAAAATTTAATGGTTAAAATTTGGAGTTTTATTTATGGAAATTATGGGAATATTCAAGACTAAAAATATAAAACATTGATTTGTGAAAGAATAAAACCCAAACTAAGTTTTGAATAGTAAATACTCCAATTGGATATATATAAAAATTGAAATGGTTTTGGGAACATAAAGGGATATTTAAATTATGGTTAAACTTTAAATAAAGAAATATATTTGTGAAGCTATGTAAATTATCTTCTTTACAAAGTAACCATAAAGTTAACCCATTTATATATATACCGTTGAATGTCCAAACCATTGTGTTTGGGAGTTATGGATTTAAGTAAAGTTTCCAAAACATTATCCTTTGAAGATATAATTCAAATATTTGGTCTCCAGATATTATAAACAGTATGGTTTTGGAAAGAATTATATTTGAATATAACGATATCCTATTGTTTTGGGTTTTAAAATGATATCGTATCTATAGTTTTGAAATGGAAATGTTTATTCTGATTTAAAGTATAAACTGTTTTTAAATAACCACGGGTTATAATAACGAAGGGTTGGCAAAGAGACCGGGATCGGTTATGGACATACTCTCTGTCGATACCGAAAACCACTTTGACTAACCGTGTACGCGGTGGAGATTCCAGAATGAAGTAGGATGGTGGTGACGGTTTCTTGAAAGGTAATACGTGGACCCGACTCCCGTGAGTTGGCTTAAGGTGGCTAAAACAGGAGCGATTGACGGATTAATGAGGTAGCTCCTCTGATCGAACGCACTTCTTCGTATACCATTCTATTGCTTATGTGATTGTTTGGGTGCACCCTTGATTTGGGAGTGTTGTTCGAGGTGGGCGGTTGCTGCGGCTTCGCGTTACCATCGGTCCGGAAGCGTAATTGGTATATCTACCCTGGCATTGCCTAGTTGTGCCGTGTCACCTACCATATCGAGCCTTGTACGAGTTTGGATTTCTCCCGTAGCCCGTGTGGTATCCTCTGGTGGCTTCCCGATCAGGAGGGGCTATGATATTGGATGGACTACTGGGACTATTACGTGTTAAGGGCTATATGGGTAACCCCTTAATGCTAAGAAAAAAGTATGTTTATTTTATAAATAGACACTATTATAATAGCGCAATATATTACATAGTAAATAGTTTGACGGATCCTTAGAGGATGGGCGGTCCCAAGCATCCTTTAAGTTACTTGCTCTATATTACAGTACACTTGATTTAGCTTACATCATATAAGTATGTATGTCCTGACTCGAGTGTTTGTTTTATTTTACGCTCGGGTCAGCCTGAGTTGCAGCTTCAGTTTCTTCTCCGTAGCTAGGACACTCAATAGATCATTCGTGCTATTGGAAGTTGTTTCAGCCTTTATCCTTTCTGGAATTCAAGACTTTGAAGACTCTCTATCTGTGTATGTTAAAATTTGTATTGAGGATTATAGACAATGTAAGTTCTGTTTTGTTAAAGATGTATCAGTGGCTTCATGAACCACTAAATTTTAATTTCCGCTGCGAGATTCTGATATCTGTGTATGTGATTCTGTGATTTATTTACTGTATATTCTGAGTTTGCTAAATTTATTCTACAACGCAGTATTTTGAACAATTCAAGTCCGACATGTGCGGATGCGAATGGTTGAAAATATTGGGTCGTTACATTTGGTATCAGAGCTTTGGCTCTAGGCAAACTTAGAATGTATGGTAAATTGATTTATAGAATCACCTTCATTTGAGATTGAATCTCTTCCTTTTCGAATTTGGAACATTCCCTGTGGTTCCAAAGTTCATCCGTGTCCCTCACTTTCATCTACTTTAGATTCTGGAGTGTCCCATAACTCCACTTCGGATGATCTTTATAGTAAATTGGCGGTCTCGCCATTATTCTAATAAAGGGGCGAAACTCCTTTACCATTAACATTGATTCACCAGAGATTTATATTTATCCTCGGTTTATATGCCAGTATCTTTGGTTATTCCGAACTCTATCTCTTCGGATCAAATATAGATTTACCCAATCATATCGATCCGACTCTTCAAGTCACGGTTGACCAGGTCAAGGTTGTCCGCGATTTATATAGACTTACCCAGTTCCTTATTCTGTTATTTAATCATCGGACCTTCTGATTTTAACTAGCTTGGATTCTATTTGATTTGAGTTCATCAAATTTGAATTTCTATCCTTGTTTTGGAAATAGACATGTCTTGAAAAATGGATAATTATGATTAAGACGTATTTTAATATCACTAAAATTTGATAATTGAGAATTTGGTTTTCAAATGGAAA
Source organism: Allium cepa (assembly GCA_030765085.1). Lineage (NCBI taxonomy): Eukaryota > Viridiplantae > Streptophyta > Magnoliopsida > Asparagales > Amaryllidaceae > Allium > Allium cepa. The sequence continues at coordinate 756,545,399 of CM060939.1, read as the reverse complement.
TTTCAAGTGTAACTTATTAAAGGAATATCTTAATTATAAAATAGGTATTTTAAATAAAGTGTTAGGTTATTGCTAAATCAAGAGTTAAGTAGAATAATGAATTGATTGGAAAATACTATTATATCTACCGTAACATATTATAAGTGCTGCTGTTTTTAAAAATAAAATGTTTTGAAAATTTTATAATTGAATAAATGAACCTTAAAATATTTCAACTTTGAAATGAGTATTATTTGGCATTGAATTTAAAAGGTATAAATGAAGATTATTTTAAAAAGTGCTATGATTTTTGTAATATGATTTCCAGATGATGATATCTATAAATTTTAACGACCTTCAAAGTATTATAATCTCAAAAGCATTATGATTTCAAATTTATTATCTTATTTTGTTTATGAACTATTTTTAAGTGTCCTTGGTTTCCCTATCTGCTACAGAATGGGGAGGCGATTGCTTCTACCAGCCTATTTAGGAATCTTTCAATATTCTTTGAAACCTTTGTTACTCATCGAGACCTAAGCACCGTTTATCACCCATGGACTGACGGTCAAACTGAAGAGTAGAACCGATTCTGGAGGATCTTCTTCGTGTTTCAAATCCGGAACTATTCGTTTAAGATTCTTGTTTGTCTAGCTTATCCTCTTTTGATTCTTTTCCTTTCGTTCCTTTTCGAGGACGAAAAGTTTTTAAGTGGGGGAGAGTGTAACAGCCCTAGTTTTAGCTATTTATTTTATTTTAATTATTTAACTTTGAAATATATTTTATATAAATTGTGTTTATCAAAATAGTTAATTATTTTATTTGGAGATATATTTTATAAAATTTGTATATGTCAATAAAATTAAATAATAACTGTGAAAATTTAAGCTATTTTTGAACTGTTAAATTTCGCGTTTAAAGGACGCGTCAATTATAGGGTATAAGTGACGTAATAAAACGTGTGTTTTTAAAATGTTATTTTTATAAATTTTTTTTTTTTGATGTTTTGGACTGCGTCTGTTTAGCGTAGTGTAAAAATCATGTTTTCGTAAAATTTTGGAGAAAAATATCAGTCAGAGATTTTATAACAAACGTTACGTTGCATTAACTGACAGTCTGATTTTAAATAAATTTGTATACGTTTTTCTAAGCTTTGCATAAATTCTTGCCATTCCATTTATTGTTTTCAAACTAAAATCAAATAAATAAAATGAAGTAAAAACTTAACATGGAAGTAACGTGTGAGACAAAAATCCAAGGAGAAATTTGTGCATGCCTAAATTGATACGATACATATCAACTCTTTCGTTCATCCTCTGATGTATACTTACCTTTATTTCTCTCCATATCAACGTATGCCTTAATTAAACCTTTTGTAAATCAAAACTGAATTGAATATGAGTTTGCCTTTCCTTTTCTCAGAAATAAAATCATGCATTGATAACTTCCCTTGTTTATTTCTTCAATCACGTTTAAGCATTTATTCAAAGAGAAAACTGAAGCAAATCTCTCGGCCTTCCAGTAAATTCAAAAACTTATAATTTTTGCAAACTGAACTAAAAAAAAAAGAACATAAAGTTACGTACAAACTTTATATCCAGGCTTATATCACGCAACTTTTCATTTTGTACGTTTCTTTTTAAAAAGTTTTGCATTAAGTCTGGCCAGTTTGTTTATTAAATCAAACATAGGAGAATCAAAGCATGCTGAAATCACGCATGCATATTTACATATTTTCAAACTTTATATGTTGTGTAACTGCCTAAATCTTATATCACGTAAACATATTTATAACTTTTGTAACTGAAAGCTTTAAATCTCTACAGCTTCCTCTTTTTCCCCTGTGTTTTTGCCTATGATCTAGTATGGTATCTGCGAACGTCCAAATACATTTGTAAACATATTTAATACAAATCAAAATTTATGTAAATATAAATGAATCATCACACACGTATTCATATTTACATATTTATATATATAAAACTGATACTTTAAACCATTTAAGCTGCTTGCCCTTTTCTCCCCATTTGTCCATTTGATTCCGCCTCAAACAAATCCTTTTATCTGCAAATCATCAATCTAAAATCACGCCTACATTAAATAGTATAAGATTTTGAAATCAAAGCTTCTCATAAAAATTGCAGTTATCGCATGCATTAAATCTAGATTTCAATTGGCAGTTTTAAATCACGCATTCATACTTAACCTTGCCTATCTTTTCAACTTCTCAATTCCCATGTATATCTCTCTATTTCACCTTTATTGTGCAATAAAGAAATAAATAAATATTTGAATAAATTTATGGAATATAACTTATTTGGTAAATCGGGATTTTGAAAGAATAAGATTTCAGTTAATAAATGAATAAATAAATAGGTTATATTTGGAAATATTTATCAAGTTAAACAATCTATTACAGCATTTAAATGCTGTCTTTTGAAATTTGACTAGTTTTACCCATAACTTTAGGTAGCATTTCCTAAGTGCTATGGAATCTAGAATTTGATTGCTCTAAAATTTATGGAATTTGATAAATTTTATTTTACCTTAAGTTTTGGAAAAACTTAAGACATAATATTTATAACTGTATTTTCCTAAATAAATTAAAGATAAATATTCTGGTATTAAGTAAATTTTGGGAAAAATTTAATGGTTAAAATTTGGAGTTTTATTTATGGAAATTATGGGAATATTCAAGACTAAAAATATAAAACATTGATTTGTGAAAGAATAAAACCCAAACTAAGTTTTGAATAGTAAATACTCCAATTGGATATATATAAAAATTGAAATGGTTTTGGGAACATAAAGGGATATTTAAATTATGGTTAAACTTTAAATAAAGAAATATATTTGTGAAGCTATGTAAATTATCTTCTTTACAAAGTAACCATAAAGTTAACCCATTTATATATATACCGTTGAATGTCCAAACCATTGTGTTTGGGAGTTATGGATTTAAGTAAAGTTTCCAAAACATTATCCTTTGAAGATATAATTCAAATATTTGGTCTCCAGATATTATAAACAGTATGGTTTTGGAAAGAATTATATTTGAATATAACGATATCCTATTGTTTTGGGTTTTAAAATGATATCGTATCTATAGTTTTGAAATGGAAATGTTTATTCTGATTTAAAGTATAAACTGTTTTTAAATAACCACGGGTTATAATAACGAAGGGTTGGCAAAGAGACCGGGATCGGTTATGGACATACTCTCTGTCGATACCGAAAACCACTTTGACTAACCGTGTACGCGGTGGAGATTCCAGAATGAAGTAGGATGGTGGTGACGGTTTCTTGAAAGGTAATACGTGGACCCGACTCCCGTGAGTTGGCTTAAGGTGGCTAAAACAGGAGCGATTGACGGATTAATGAGGTAGCTCCTCTGATCGAACGCACTTCTTCGTATACCATTCTATTGCTTATGTGATTGTTTGGGTGCACCCTTGATTTGGGAGTGTTGTTCGAGGTGGGCGGTTGCTGCGGCTTCGCGTTACCATCGGTCCGGAAGCGTAATTGGTATATCTACCCTGGCATTGCCTAGTTGTGCCGTGTCACCTACCATATCGAGCCTTGTACGAGTTTGGATTTCTCCCGTAGCCCGTGTGGTATCCTCTGGTGGCTTCCCGATCAGGAGGGGCTATGATATTGGATGGACTACTGGGACTATTACGTGTTAAGGGCTATATGGGTAACCCCTTAATGCTAAGAAAAAAGTATGTTTATTTTATAAATAGACACTATTATAATAGCGCAATATATTACATAGTAAATAGTTTGACGGATCCTTAGAGGATGGGCGGTCCCAAGCATCCTTTAAGTTACTTGCTCTATATTACAGTACACTTGATTTAGCTTACATCATATAAGTATGTATGTCCTGACTCGAGTGTTTGTTTTATTTTACGCTCGGGTCAGCCTGAGTTGCAGCTTCAGTTTCTTCTCCGTAGCTAGGACACTCAATAGATCATTCGTGCTATTGGAAGTTGTTTCAGCCTTTATCCTTTCTGGAATTCAAGACTTTGAAGACTCTCTATCTGTGTATGTTAAAATTTGTATTGAGGATTATAGACAATGTAAGTTCTGTTTTGTTAAAGATGTATCAGTGGCTTCATGAACCACTAAATTTTAATTTCCGCTGCGAGATTCTGATATCTGTGTATGTGATTCTGTGATTTATTTACTGTATATTCTGAGTTTGCTAAATTTATTCTACAACGCAGTATTTTGAACAATTCAAGTCCGACATGTGCGGATGCGAATGGTTGAAAATATTGGGTCGTTACATAAACCAATATTTATTTTTAAACAAATTACTCGTTCCTTTATAAGTTCTCATTGTGAATTTAAATTTCCAGATATCCACTGATATATAATTTTCAAATCGATTTCCAAAATTTACTTTCATACACGAAATCAATTTCCGAGCCGATTTTCAAAAATTTACTCCATTTAAAAATTATTCCTTTATTTATCCAAATTTATTTCAAAACACATTAATCTTATATTCACACTTTTATTTAGATTTTAAAATCCGAATTTTTGAAATAAATTCTTCAACTTTTAAACAATACTACTCAAAATCCATTTATTTCCATTTATTAAAATCTTTTCCACATATTTGGAATTTATTCAATAGGATTTCAAAAATCAACCTTTATTCTTTTCAAATTCCTTCTTTTAAATTTATCCAATCCTTCAAAATAAATTTACTTAAAATTTTCTACTTCAATTTCCAAAAAAATCCAATTTAATATTTCTAGTATTTTAAAATAATAGAATATATTTGGCCAAACCGTAGCCTTCAATAATTTCAATTATCAATATAATCAATCACATATTATCAATAATCATATCACAGCATATGAAATAAATTCAAATAATTTGAGAATCCAGTTGGATCCCTCCAACCTGTTTCCCTGAATCCACAAATGTTAGCATAACAATTAAATACCAATCCCGCTTCAAGGCGGGATATCGCGGTATAAAGGGTCATCCGCTATTATGCGGGGCGCATAGGGTCTCATCCGCTATATAATGCGGGAAATCAATCACTCGAATATATATATAATACTATATATATAATATCACATCCATTCAAGCAATCAATCAATATTTTAAATTTTAACTATGTAAAATAACTGTATTAGATGTGAGTGAGAAGATCTCACCTTTGCTTTTATTCTGCAATCCATTTCCCTTCCAACTTGTTTTCACGATTTTTGACCTTGTATAAATGATTATATAATTTTTATTAATATTCGAACTAATCAAATAATTTTATTTCCATTTGATAATTTTAATTAACCAATGATTTTATTTTAAACTAATACTTTTAATTTTAAACCAATTCCTTTTAATAAATTTATTTAACCAAAAATTAAATTCAAAACTAAATTTCCTTTAATAAATTATTTTTAGTAACTAGATAAATTAAATAGGTTAAGAAAACAAATAGCTCACTAAAGCCATTATTTTTAAAATAAACTAGCAAATTAAAATATGTAAATGTATATTTATTTTTATTTTTTGAAATTTAATATTTATAAGAAATGATCTATTAAAATCAAATCTAATCTTTATACAATTTTCCTGTGTTTTTCCAAAGTTCTATATATATACAAAATTTCTGTTCAAACTACATACATACATATATATATGTATGTATGTATATATATATATATATGTGTGTGTGTGTGTGTACCTCAATTTGAAACCAAAATTTCTTTATACCTTTTACTGCAATTTATTTTTTCTATACAAATGAATATATATAAATTAAATAAAAAGATAAAGATACCTTTATCATCGTTCCAGGAAAACCACACAGCAACCAACTCGTATCGCCACATTCCGATCTACACCCTCCCGCACGAGATTCGCTACTTCGAACGCTGACCCCACCCTACGCATGCATCGCACGGTCCATGAGTACGCGATCCACCCACGTCGCGAATTGAGCATCACCTTGCAACGTCGTCGAACCCTAGAACGGTGATCGCGCCTTCAATTTGTCGATCCTGCTCTGCCCAATCAAATCGTGACCAGTCGCCGCACATCTACTCGACCTCGAACACATGCCAGGCCATGCTAAGACGTCGCCACATAGTTACCGTCAACCCTCGTGCCTAAAATCGCGACGTCCCTGCGAATCGACCCATCTCCTTTTTGTCGACATCGATTCCACACTCTCACATTGCCGCGCGATCAACATCGCTATCCTTTTTTTTATTTTTTCTATAATTTAGATTCATTAGGACGAGAGAGCGGCCATGAAATTTCTTTGTGAAGTTGTTCATTTAATTTTCGAACGAGAAAGGGGGTTCTCGTTTCTTTTCTATATAAATATGCGACTATGATTTTTTTTAAAATAGGATGAAAACGCGTGTAAAAACTTAACAGAGGAAGGTAAACACGTATTGTTAAAGAGGATACGTGCTTGATTTTTTTTCTTTTTGTGTATATATATATATTTAATTCAAATTCAAATTGAAATCATCCGCAATTCAAAACTTCTATCTTCAATCGAGATGTGCCGCTAAGTGTTCGTAATGTTAAACCCCTATTTCGAACACACTGGAAAAGGTTTCGAGTCCAAATTTGATCATATGGAGAAGATAGCTTATTGGAGCCAGTTATTAAATTAAATTTCGATATAATTTTTAGCACATTTTCAATCCGTATGGCCACATGACAATCCCAAACGCTACGAAAATTGAAATCTATAATAATACAATATTACGAATCCAATGGAATTGGTTTCGTCGAAATCCGAAACTGTGCCTCGGAAAGCTATTTTTAAATTCAATTTAAATGATAAAATTTCAAGCTGAACAAAACAGATTTAAATTCAACTTTTAAAAGTTCTATTATCTCCAATATTGTCATTATGAATTTTCTAAGCCTTTAAAATATTTTTAACAAGCCTGGAACATCCAGATTCAAATTTTTTCCCAATTTCCAATTATTAAATTCAATAATTTAATTGTCAAATAAACAGTGATATTTGAAATTCAAGTTAAACTAACATTCAGATATTTAAATTCAATCAAATATTCTAATTTCAAATGTCAAAAATTTTGGGTCGTCACATTCTTCCCTACTTAAAAGAATTTCGCCCTCGAAATTACCAGTTAAGAAGAATGATCTTTAACCCATTTATCATTTTGCCAAAACCAAATAGTTTCAACTTCCCAAAACAATTTTTATTAAAGATACTATCATTGTTACTAAGTTTCCAAACTGAACCATAAGTTCCAAACAATATTATTTTCTCAACAATTCAAATTTAAATTTAAATTCAAATTTTAAATTATCTAAATTTTTCTCAAAATTTTTCTTACTCCCTAAATTTTCGAAAATTTTCGTATGCATCTCCTTTGCGCGACTGGCTCGGTACGACTATAAAATGCCACCACGGGCCTCAGGATTTCAAAAGAAAAGAAAATGCCAAGTGGCTAGACCAGAAAATCATCAAATTTCATATAGAAATTTAAATACATACATTTTGTCGAGCAATTCAAATTTATCTTCGAAATCAGAAATCCAATTTCCTTTTGCTTTTAAAATATCTGTATATCCTACTAGCAATAATGTCCAATTACAACATTCAAAATCATTTTATACATTCTTTTTTTTACAAAAGTTTCAATATTCATTCAAGCCTGTACGATGTCCGTATGTCATCCGTATGCAATACCAAATTCGATCACTTACTCAATTACACAATTCACTTCCAAACTAGTATCGTCCACCCGACTTCCTAGTGCGGACTCAGATCTGGTTTCTTGATCAGAAACCGTCATTCTCCTTGCATAGCCGTAAACTATGATAGAAAATTTCATGAATCAATCAAAAATCCATATATAGGGTTCACCGTCGAAAATCAAGTGAAAAATCCCAACTCGGATCGATATAACTATCTCGAATTCTGGATCGAATCGCTATGCGAATAAAATAATATACGTACATCCCACATATTTATTTCAATTGATTTTAAGTTATATAAGTTCTCTTTTATTCACATTTGAGTTCCAATTCCATATAAATTCAATTTCTCTTTAAATTCTGAATATTGAAAATCAACCGACTTCCATTCATAACTCATTTATATCATTACTTACATTAGTTCCATCCACTAATTCGTTTTCAATCAAATTCAATTCCAAACCTGTGCAACCTACAAATTTTAAATAAAGCACTTCATTTCCAAATTTAATTTCAAATAAAAGTTTATTTCCAAACTCTTACTTCTTATAGTTCCTTCGAACAAATTCTACCATTTTACGCTTTGAATAGATTCCAATATTCAATTTCAGTTTATTTGCTTACCCATTTAAATCAATTAGTTTATTTACTAATTTTGATTTCAATACTTTGTTTTATTAGTCCATTTGACTAATTTCCATTTACTTACAAATTGAAAATGAATTTCAACATTCAGTTTCAATTTCATTTACTTGCAATTGTAAATTCATTTATTCGTTCACAAATTTATTTTCCACCTTAATAAATTTTATTTCAATCTATTTAGTCTACTAGACTTACTTCTCAATTTTATTCAAATTAATCCAAGTTAAATTAAGTTTCAATTCAAATTTTAAACTTCTATAAATTTTCTAATATTTAGATTTCAAGCAAATTTCCAAATTTAATAAGTTATCAAACCTCTTATGATTCCATAAACATTTCCAATTTACTTTCTGAGTTTTAAATAATTTTTCAATATCTCAAAATTACCTTTGAAATCAACTATATCCAAAATCCTTTGCATTTCTAAAATCAAACTCAACTTTTGCAAACAATTCCAATTTAAAACAATTTGGCAGTAATTTCTCTTCTGGAAACTCGAAAATGAACACCGATGATGTCGAGATCATCATCAGAATTATTTTCCAGCGACCAAAAAGAGTTTAGTGCTTTTTCTCCTTTAAAACATTTCCAAATATTTTTAAATCCCAAATCTCATCATATTTCAAATCCAATTAAAAAATATTTCTCATTATTCCTTCAAAATCTTTGAAAATCATTTCCAAACTCAAAAGGAATTAAATTTCTCAAAATTTCAAATCCCAAATCCTTTCAATCCATTTTCAAAAATCGCTCTGGAATTTTTGTTTTATCTTCAATTATAAACCATATTTATAATTTACATTTCAAATTTCATTTCATTATCAAAACTATTTCCTTAACCTTTATTTATGATTTCAATTCATATTTTATATTTTTTCATAACAATGATAGTAGTTTAATATTATCACTACCTAACAACCAAGCAACCGTATATATGTACTATAATTTATGAAAAATTATTTCTTTTATATACAAAAATAATTTGGGTAAAATTATTTCATTTACCCTATTTTAAAACAATATTGTGTCGGTTTATCTTGTTCAAGAGTTTAGAAATTCCTATCGATATAGTTGGTCAGACTGCACCGACCAGAATCTATAAACACTCAACCGATAAGTCAAAACAATATAAAACAATTTTTTTATATTCACTAAAAAATACGCGCTCATATCTATTAATACACTCAAACTCATTCTAGAGTACGACTGACTCTATCTCTATTGAGTAATCCCCACCAGAGCCAAGGTTCTCGCTTAACCAATTGCTCTGATACTACTCTATAACGACCCGATTTTTCGACACCCGAAAATCGACATCAATACGTCCACTAGTATCGTCCACCCGACTTCCTAGTGCGGACTCAGATATGGTTTCTTGATCAGAAACCGTCATTCTCCTTACATAGCCGTAAACTATGATAGAGAACTTCAAGAATCAATCAAAAATCCATATATAGGGTTCACCGTCGAAAATCAAGTGAAAAATCCCAACTCGGATCGATATAACTATCTCGAATTCTGGATCGAATCGCTATGCGAATAAAATAATATACGTACATCCCACATATTTATTTCAATTGATTTTCAGTTATATCAGTTCTCTTTTATTCACATTTGAGTTCCAATTCCATATAAATTCAATTTTTCTTTAAATTATGAATATTGAAAATCAACCGACTTCCATTCATAACTCATTTATATCATTACTTACATTAGTTCCATCCACTAATTCATTTTCAATCAAATTCAATTCCAAACCAGTGCAACCTACAAATTTTAAATAAAGCACTTCATTTCCAAATTTAATTTCAAATAAAAGTTTATTTCCAAACTCTTACTTCTTATAGTTCCTTCGAACAAATTCTACCATTTTACCCTTTGAATTGATTCCAATATTCAATTTCAATTTATTTGCTTACCCATTTAAATCAATTAGTTTATTTACTGATTTTGATTTAATACTTGTTTTATTTAGTCCACTTGACTAATTTTCATTTACTTACAAATTGAAAATGAATTTCAACATTCAGTTTCAATTTCATTTACTTGCAATTGTAAATTCATTTATTAGTTCACAAATTTATTTTCCACCTTAATAAATTTTATTTCAATCTATTTAGTCTACTAGCTTACTTCTCAATTTTATTAAAATTAATCCAAGTTAAATTCAGTTTCAATTCAAATTTTAAACTTCTATAAATTTTCTAACTTATTTAGATTTCAAGCAAATTTCCAAATTTAATAAGTTATCAAACCTCTTATGATTCCATAAACATTTCCAATTTACTTCCTGAGTTTTAAATAATTTTTCAATATTTCAAAATTACCTTTGAAATCAACTATATCCAAAATCCTTTGCATTTCTAAAATCAAACTCAACTTGCAAAAAATTCCAATTTAAAACAATTTTGTGGCAATATCTCTTCTGGAAACTCGAAAATGAACACCGATGACGTCGCGATCATCATCAAAATTATTTTCCAACGACCGAAAAGAGTTTAGTGCTTTTGCTTCTTTAAAATATTTCCAAATATTTTTAAATCCCAAATCTCATCATATTTCAAATCCAATTCAAAAATATTTCTCACTATTCCTTCAAAATCTTTGAAAATCATTTCCAAACTCAAAAGGAATTAAATTTCTCAAAATTTCAAATCCCAAATCCTTTCAATCCATTTTCAAGAATTTCTCTGGAATTTCTGCTTTATTTCCAATTATAAACTACATTAATAATTTACATTTCAAATTTCATTTCATTGTCGGAATTATTTCCTTAACCTTTAGTTATGATTTCAATTCATATTTTATATTTTTTCATAACATGATAATAGTTTAATATTATCACTTCTTAACAACCAAGTAACCATATATACATACTATAATTTATGAAAAATTATTTCTTTTATATACAAAATAATTTGGGCAAAATTATTTCATTTACCCTATTTTGAAACAATACTGTGTCGGTTTATCTTGTTCAAAAGTTTAGAAATTCCTATCGATACTGTTGGCCAGACTGCACCGACCAGAATCTATAAACACTCAACCGATAAGTCAAAACAATATAAAAACAATTTTTTTATATTCACTAACAAATACGTGCTCATATCTATTAATACACTCAAACTCATTCTAGAGTACTACTGACTCTATCTCTATTGAGTAATCCCTACCAGAGCCAAGGTTCTCGCTTAACCAATTGCTCTGATACTACTCTATAACGACCCGATTTTTCGACACCCGAAAATCGACATCAATACGTCCACTGTATTAAATGCCGAACAATCGAATGCCGGAAAATCGAACCGTTAGGGTTATAGAAGAAGAAGATAGTAGAAGAAATAGAAACAATATCAGAATCTCACATTCGCAGCGAAACAATATATAATAGATAAATGAATAATCATTAAACAAAAGAACTATATTAGTTTCTACATTACATTATCAGAGTCATATACAATACACAACACGACACTAGGCATTTATGACAACTTGTCCATTTGAAAACTGAACTTGCTGCAACCCATACGCAGCAGATACTACATAATATATGTGATACGTCTCGCCATCCAGTTTGTCTCCTGATCTCCATAGCATACTTTCCTGACTTCACTCCAGAACAACTGATAACCTAACTCTAGGCTGTCCGTATTGAAAATTATGGACACTCAGAGTTTAGAAAAAGGAACAACAAACTTCAAGTTAGTCATGGGACTGGTGTGAAATCTTAAAACAGTTATTTGCACAAAAGAAAAGGAAAAGAAACCCGTTCATGCTTTTGGAAAATGAAACTACCATAAGGCCTCCCGGCATACACACAATGCAATCATATAGTGGGGAAGATTTTTCCTTATAGCAGTCAAATATACTTGATACGCGAAAATCCTTTTGATATTATTATTAGTGTATAGTGTGGTAAACATTTCGAAAGTATAATATAAATCTTAACCAGCATACGTACCATTATAGTATGCCTACTATAGCTACCATGTTAGATGGAAAGTTCTACAACTAAAACCGTACAGGGCTCGTATTGAGTGAATGGATTTCCAACAAATGGTCAAGACAAAAGAACATCCTTTCCGAAAGGGTATGCCTCTGGAGGGACGCCCCGAGAACCTAACCGGATCTCTACCAACAAAAGACTGGGTTACCTTTGTAACTAGGTAACTAATTGTCACGAGTATGCCAACCCCCGGTCTAGACTAACCTTTACCGTGGCGCCTCAACAACCAACAGCCATATAAGTAAATATTCAGGGCTCCGTGCCAGAATACCACTTTTTATCCACGCAAATTAATATATGGGCTCCATACTAGATACCACTTTTTATGCAGAAGGAAATGCACATACCCTGAGGGGCGCGACCCGCATAACCTTGCATCTTTTCATGTTTCAACCATTTCCGAGGTGTGAGGCTCGACGAAGTCTTGTCCACAAAGCTACGCTCTTCACAAAAGCCATGCTTCGATCAACCATTGATCAACACTTAGCATGCCACATCACCAAATTGGGAATGTATCACCAGTAACAATCAACTACATAACCTTTGAGCTCGTACGTCTCAGAGAAGGGTGTTAAGCTTAGATAATAAATTCTCCGCCACCAACGGAGATGTATTTGATAAAAAAAAACTTTATATCTCAAAGTGTAATGTCAAACATACAACCATACAAGTCCGTTCCGGGTTCGAACGGAACCAAAGGCACTTCGTCCAATTAAGGAATGTAGTCCTTGCAAATTCGAATATCCCTTAATCACGTCCGAACTCCCCATCACATATGGTGATATAAATCTATATACCGGAGCAACCCGGTGCAGAGACATTCAATAGGTATTCATTTCGTTTTCAAAAATATCCGATCTTCAACCATTGTCTTCAAATGCAATCCCATTTCGTCGTAGCATTATTCGGAATGGGTTTTATGACTCAATGTCCTCTCCCGGCTAATCCATAATGAACACTTATTTAAAAACAAGTGGATACATTCATATCTAAATTAAGTCACAACAAATTTTCACTTTTGACCTTTTAAACAAAGATCCATCATTAAGATTCGATCTGGTTTACGGATAACCATTTGGAATCCGACCCCCGGTTGCATCGAAATTCAAATGTCATTTAAAGGCCAATATCGATAGTCGTTTATTTAAATATCAAACAACATTCACAACAATCACCAGATTTAAATAATTTTCCCCAAATTATTTATTTCAAATATCTTCGCAAGATATATTTTCACACTTCAACCCTTTGAAAACAATTTTCAAATCACTTTCCTCTCGCGGAATAAATTTCCAAATATTGTTTATTTCCACTGAAAAGTTGCCAAGTCTGAATACTTTAATTTAAATCACTTATCCAAATATATACTTGGAAACACTTAAAATGAAAACTATTTTAAAAACATAAATATTAGCTATGAATTTTATACTAAAATCCCATGTAAAACTTAAGCCCAACTAATTCTAAAAATAAAATTACTAGATATATTATAATTATTTAAATAACCATCTTCTAAATCAAATACTAGTTAAATCTTTAAAATAGTCACTTCTATAATTAACTTAATAAATATTTACTTCAAAATTTAAAACAAAAACTTAAGAAAATAGTTTATTCAAAAACATTCTCTTTAAAACCAACTTTAGAATTTTTATTTAAAAGCTACTTTGAAAGCATACTCGGCTTTCCAGGGAAAAATACGCTTTCCATTTCAAAATGGTCCATTTAAATCAATTAATAGATCCTTCTCGATTTATTTCAATTTATATCCCAAATTCGTAAATTTTCTTTCCACGCTTTCAAAAATAAACCAATATTTATTTTTAAAACAAATTACCCATTCCTTGGTAATTCCTATTGTGAATTTAAGTTTTCAAATATCCACTAATATACAAAATTTACTTTCATACACTAAATCAATTTCCAAAAATTTACTCCATTTAAAAATTATTCCTTTATTTATCCGAATTTATTTCAAAACCCATTAATCCCATATTCACACATTTATTTAGATTTTAAAATCTGAATTTTTAAAATAAATTCCTCAACTTATAAACAATTCAAAATCCATTTATTTCCATTTATTAAAATCTTTTCCCCATATTTGGAACTTATTCAATAGGATTTCAAAAATCAACCTTTACCCTTTTCAAATTCCTTCTTTTAAATTTTTCCAATTCTCCAAAATAAATTTACTTAAAATTTTCTACTTTAATTTCCGTAAAAAATAAAATCCAATTTTATATTTTTGGTATTTTAAAATACCAGAATATATTTAGCCAAACCATAGCTTTCAATAATTTCAATTATCAATATAATCAATCACAGATTATCAATAATCATATCACAACATATGAAATAAATTCAAACAATTTGAGGAATCCAGTTGGATCCCTCCAACCTATTTCACTGCATCTATAGATTTTAGCACAACAATTAACTACCAATCCTGCTTCAAGGCGGGATATCGCGGTATAAAGGGTCATTCAATATTATGCGGGGCCAATGTGGTCTCATCCGCTATATAATACAGGAAATCAGTCGCTCCAATATTTATATATACTACTATATATATAATATTACATTAATTCAAGCAATCAACCAATATTTTAAATTTTAACTATTTAAAATAACCGTAACAGATGTGAGTGAGAAGATCTCACATTTGCTTTTATTTTGCAATCCACTTCCCTTCTAGCTTGTTTTCACGATTTTTGACCTTGTATAAACAATTATAAGATTTTTATTAATATTTCGAACAAATCGAATAATTAAATTTCCAATTGACAATTTTAATTAACAAGTGATTTTATTTTAAACTAATACTTTTAATTTTAAACTAATTCCTTTTAATAAATTTATTTAACTAAAAATTAAATTCAAAACTAAATTTCCTTTAATAAATTATTTTTAGTAACTTGATAAATTAAATAGGTTAATAAAACGAGAAAGGGGGTTCTCGTTCTTTTTTTTTATATAAACATGCGACTATGATTTTTCTTAAAATAGGAAGAAAACGAGTGTAAAAATTTAATAGAGAAAGGTAAACACGTGTTGCTAAAGAGGATACGTGCTTCATTTTTTTTCTTTTTGTGAATACATATACATATACATACGTACATACATACATACATACATACATATATATATAATTCAAACAAATTCAAATTTAAATCGTCTACAATTCAAAACATCGATCTTCAGTCGAGGCGTGTCGCTAAGCGTTCATAATGTTAAACCCCTATTTCAAACGCACTGGAAAGGTTTTGAGTCCAAATTTGATCATATGGAGAAGATAACTTTTTGGACCCAGCTATTAAATTAAATTTCGATATAATTTTCAGCACGTTTTCAATCCATACGGTCACATGACAGCCCCAAATGCTATGAAAATTGAAATCTGATAATAATACAGTATTACGGATCCAATGGAACTCGTTTCGTCGAAATCTGAGACTGTGTCTCGGAAGGCTATTTTTAAATTCAATTTAAATGATAAAATTTCAAACTAAACAAAACAGTTTTAATTCAACTTTTAAAGTTCTATTATCTCCAGTATTGTCAATATGAATTTTCTAAGCCTTTAAAATATTTTTAACAAGCTTGGAACATCCATATTTAAATTTTTTCCCAATTTCCAATTATTAAATTCAATAATTTAATTGCCAAATAAACAGTGATATTTGAAATTCAAGTTAAACTAACGTTCAAATATTTAAATTCAATCAAATATTTTAATTTCAAATGTCAAAAATTCTAGGTCGTCACACATGGGCACGGCTGCTGGTTGAGACAGGACGGGATGAGTTGACAGTTGATGAGGAGTACGCTATTTTCGAGCCTGTCATGGATCCACCATCCCGCAGCAGGCGATATTGATTTGGGAACCAAGCGGTAATTTTCAGAAAATAAACTAAATTCGTATACTGCATATTTTTCAATTAAAGCTATTTCAATTATGTTTATGATGTTGGAGGCAATATAACAATTTATTTTTATTCGCAGGCTAGGACATCGCAAAAGGAGTATAAATTGACTCAAGACAAAGAAGTAATTGCAGAGCTACGAACCTAGATAGCCGAGCTACGGAAGCATGATCGCCGTCGTGCGGCGCAAATAGAGCAGTTGAACCAACGCTTGGCGGAGTATATGGAGCAGCATGGAAGGTTTCCTTCGTCGGGTGACTCTGCAGGGGATGATGAGTGATGTTAGATATGTTCTGTTATGTTTTTTGTCTATATATATACGCTTCGAGTGGGTGATACATTTTGATGGATTGTGTATTACTTTATGTGCATTTGGATGTTGATTTTTTGAATTATGTTGGATTTGCATATGAATTTTTTAAATGAAATATTATGTATGGTTATTTATATGATTAGTGGTTTATATGTGCTCGAAAAAAGGAGAAGTTGTGTGCACTGATGGATGTGTAGTGGCTGGAATGCGGAAGACTCAAATTCAGGAGAAAAAAACATCCAGAATTCCGACAGCTACTAACGACTACCGATGACTTATAGGTCATGAGCTTGTAACGGCTACCGGCGTTGCTCTACGGCAAATTCCGACCGTTTCTGACAGCCTTGAACGGCTATTTGGTCATACACGTTTGCCATGTGGCCAACGTGGCCATCGGAAATGGTCACAGATTACCGTTGGAGGCCGTTGAAAATTTGCCGTTGTTACCATCGAAAGTCGTTACGAAATGAGATTCTATACCAACGACTCTTTTTGCGCTTTCCGATGGCCGTCTACGGCTAGTTACCATCGAAAATCACTGTTGTTCTTGTAGTGTAATTGGCTTGTTAACCAGACTGCTCAAAAATCTTGCAGAAAGCTCCTGAAAAAGTTCCATTCTTTTCTGTTCTCATAGCACATGCAGCCTGCACTAATGGAGTAGTACTAACTGCTTTTTTTGCAAGTATTTTCCCCACATCAGATTTAATATGGATATTACAAATCCACGTGAACATTAATCAGTGCACTCAAGACTTAAGAGGCAAAAAGAAGATAGTGACAGACCAAGAAGTACACAAGACTTAAAAGGCACTCGGTATTGCCATTACCTACGAGAGAGTCAGTATATGATGTAAATTAAGATTCTCCAAAAAATTTGTGGCCGTAATAATGATTCCAAGTCCAACATTTCTACCTAGAGCATCATTCAAATAATTAGTTTCATTATTTTCAAATTCAAATAGTAACATCAAATAAGATATGGTGCAATAATTGGGCAAGATTCAACCACTTTGGAATAGACTACTGAACAAAAAGGAATGTCTATTAAGGCTTGTATAACAAACCATACAAAAACAACACATTCCTGTAACTAAATGGTTAGGTAGGATAGTGTTCTCTGCATGATTCTAACTTGTGCGACAATGGTTCCACTATAAAGCTTTATTTATACGTCGCAAGAAAAACACAGTAAAAGCTACATAAATGCCTAGTCTTCGCCTCAAATCAATCATCAATGCCGAAGCCTTTAAGAAGCAAAATCTCATGCTTTATCATGGCGCGTGATAGGGAGGTGACCAAGTTAGGAGCAATATCTTCGTTATTGAGGTATTGACCGTTACAATAACTTTACAAGCATAGTAATTTCGAGTACAAAAGTCAATCTAAAAGCCAAAATATGAAATAATAGAAGACATCATTTGCAACATCCCACTCAACTATATACATATAAATAAGAAAACTATATGCACAAAAATGAAATATTCAAACAAATTAATCACATTTTAAAATCGATGCCATCGAAACATGTTACAACATCCAAAAAACATTCAAATGCCAAAGTATACTCACTCTCGTCATTGAGTCATATTTATATTAGAAGGTATAAACATCATTATTTACATGTATAATAAGACCTATTACGACTTCATCGCCTTCTTGTATCCATCCAAGTTCATTTCGTCAAACATGTACTTTTTGTCTACTCATGCAAGTAACTAAGAGTAAAATTAGGGAAAAATTTGGATCAGGACAAACATACTGGTGTGTCATTCCATTACAACATTAAGTACGAGGATAAATAATTGCATACTTAAAATACTGGAAGTCCGAACCGACTGATGTTGAAGAATCAGCAAAAGGAAATCATATGATGAGACTATAAGCATAAAATAGTGGAGGTCCGAACCGACTGATGTTGAAAAATCAGCAAAAGGAAATCATATGATGAGACTACACGCATAAAATAGTGTACAAAATACCAAAATATCAGTGGGAGTTACCGTCCGATAGCTTGGATCAATGGCACGAAAGGAGCGATCTCTCATATACACTGCTTTGGGTCAATACGGATACGTTTCAATAACTGAATACATCTGACATAATATGTATCTCGTCTCGACGTAAGAAAATATGTAATATTTTTGACTATTCAGGTATTAAAATGTATCTGTGTTGATCAAAACTAATGTATATGGGAGATCGCTCTTTCCATACTCATTGATCCGAGTTATCAAACTGTAAACTCCCTCTGATATTTCTATCATTGTAGTCGAGACGTTACAGATTGGTATCAAAGCAGAGGCAGTGAACAATATAGTAGTCGCTTCCTTTGCTGTCAGCCGATGAATATATTCATAATAGTGTTGAAGTGACAAAAGATGAAGGTGAGAAGAAGCAGACTGCCACGGCGATGGAACTTTGATTTCCACGAGTTCGGAGAAAGAATGAATGAAGTAACAGTGTTTTTCTTACATTACTCATAAACTATAAACAAAACATGTTCGCTCTGGGTCTCTCTACTTTCTTAACAAGTCAAGTACGATATGTAAAAAATATGGTATGCTAACTTGTTTATCACTTGGTCACTCCGATTGCTGAATAATGTTTATCTAAAAAACAAAAATACACATTTACTTATTTTATTGTTTGAGAAAATAAGCACATGTAGAATTATTCAATAAAACAATATCGTCAAATGCTTCGTTTGTTTAGAAGTTGAATTTTGAATTAAAAGCACATAACTTTTGTTCCGCAAATAAATTTCTACTCACAACCTTATAGCAGTAGATGACAACCTTAAAAACTATATCACCTTTTTTTCATTATAAGCCTTGCCTTGTGCGGCATATAAGCCTTGAGTGTCATATGTGTATTGCGTGTTATGTGCAACATTTGAGTGCATAATTTCATTTGTGACACGCCTTAGGTGCAAAAGCACAATCGCCGCATTGCACCTGTTGTGCGTCATGGCAGCCTTTTATAGCATTACTATTTTGTTTTGGAAAACAGAAAATTTATATCAGATTCTTTGTCCCTTTACCATTTGTGCATCCCTTGTATGTTTGTTGTCGTTGACAAGAAAATAAAGTGAGAGAAGAAAAGGAAATTGTATTCATCAGTCTACTTTATTATTTTTATTTTCACTGTTAGCAGAGAAACTTTGAACATCATTCCTGCTACATTAGAATTATTATATGACCCCTGATCAAGAATGTTATATAAATGGATATAGATTGGTAGATGATTATAGTTCACATATTTTACAATTTTATGGAGAATAATACTTATTATATTATAGCTTTTTGACAATTAAGAGAGTATAGAAATGTAAAGAAAATACCAAAGAATTGTGTCATTATATATTGGACTCATGAACTATGTTACACCAAACTTTTGTGATGCCAGATCTTGTTATGATGCTATTCCAAAATTTAGATATTGAACTTTTGTTGTATCACCAATTTTTATAAGATGCAAGATCTTGTTATCAAACCGATAATTAACTAGATTTAACTTACTGCAAAGAAATGTAAAAATAATCATATACTAATTGAAGTTAATCCATTCTTATTGTTTTAACCCTTGTAAATCCAGTTTTATAAATGCAATTTTCATATGTAGAAAATTAGAATACAAAATCATCACCTAATTTTCTACAAACTATATATATTTAACATATTTAATAGAAAAAAATTTGCACAAATATTTTGCCATATTTTTACATCTAAATCATGTGTAGTTGGTTTGAATTTTTATTTTTAAGTTGTAACACCTAATTTGTTGTTAATTTTAATTTTTACTTGTATTATTAATTAAATAAAGAACAAACTTGTAAAAGATGTTTATTTATTAGATCCTATTTTTAAGTGATATTAAGATTTAGTAATATCTATAGAGCGGACAAGCACCTTTGTCCAAGTGGTTAATTGATTCGGCTTTGGTGCAGGATGTCACAAGTTCGAAACTTGCTTTCGAACGTTTATTTGACATGGGATATGTTGTCCCAATGATTTGTTGTATATAAAAGTACCAGTTCAAAAAAAATATATCTATAGAGCGACGGTCTGAATTTGTAAGAAAAGGTTATTTCTTAAATCATATTTTTAAGTAATATTAAAGAGGTGTTTTTGATAGTTCATGCTAACACCAAAAAAATGTGACATCAAATATAATACAACTATTATTAAATATATAACTAAAGAAATGTATATACATATGGGAAAATCCATTTGGACATAAAATGTAGATACAAAATGAGACACAAGAGATCTTGACCATTCTTCCTCTGAATTTCACCACTCATATATGACAAAAGGATCCAATGATCAATAATTATTTTTTCTATTTTTGTTCTTTATTTTGTGTTTTAATAGCCGCTTCCTATATATATCTATGTGTGTGTTACGTATATGTAAGGTTTTAATTGCAATAAATATAAATGTTGGTAGGTTCCCACCATAAAGCAGTAATACCAGACTACTAGTTAATTCAAAGTATAGTGCTATACAAATAAGTTTGTTATGCTGATAGGGAGTGGTATTCAAACCTTGCAGCTGGCAATATTATTACAGCCATAGACGAGAAGCCCATCCACCACACATATGTATAGTGATGAGGAATAAAGGTGCAAGCACTATGCGGACTAAACATTAAAATTTTAAAAAGCATGCAGTGAGAGAGGCTCAAACTATCGACCTCAGGATTACTCAACATTTTAGCTATGAGACCTACGCGCTAGCCAACTGCGCCACCACCCCAGTTGTTTTCTAAGTACACAAGGAGGCATATGAATGACAAATGAAATAACTGATTTGGTTGCCAACTTTTACCACATCATGGTATAAGTATATATTTGGATAATTTTATTAGACATATCACAATTATTTATCCATGTTGTTCAAATAGACAAGCAGGTTTTACAAATAAGTTAAAAATGTTGTGCCATGAATATTAAGTTTTTTTTTATAATTCCTTTTTCTCCACAACAATCTAATGTTATACATGTAATATTTTTGTACAAAATTTGTGGCGTACGTGTGTTTTTTTTCATAATTACATCATCATATGTTTAATGATAGTTCAAAAGAAAATGCGCGATGTAAAATAATCAAAAATAGATGGTTAGAATTTGACTTTAAGGTTTACAGCTAATGGTTATAAATCTGTACAAATTAAAAAATTTCGATTAACAAATAAATTACTGCCAGAAAAATTAACCTAATGATGTAACTATAATTTCCACAAAACATAATAATCTTCTATTTTGAACACGAGTTAAAGATCCATTTCATGTTACATTATGCATCAATGTTTTTGCCAAATACATGCAAATATGGTTTAATTTACAACTAAATGCATGGTTTTTGCCTAATATACACAAACACGTATAAATATGGTGAAAATAGAAAATATGGTTTGTTCTACACCAAAATGGTGATCTTAAATACAGCTCTTTCAAGATTATGGTTGGACATTGGATTATGTTTAAGATTTTAATTTCCGTAAATATGACCATTGGTCGGTTCCCACCATAAAGCAGTAATATCAGACTACTAGTTAACTCAAATAACAGTGATATAAAGCAAACAACTTCATTATAATGATAGGTATTGGTATTCCGTAAATTTATGATGCTTTGAGCTACTTAAAGCATTAGTTTCATACTAAACACAAGTCATGTGAATTTAGACATAAAAACCTGTTTAAAGTTTTAAACAATTCCTAAAATTTGATCAAGGAACCAGAACAATTTATCGTGCATGGGTTCTTTTCTTACAAGCCAATCCCACATAAATGGATATGTATCAAATATTAATAATACACTCATTGTACTATCTGAATGTGAAAGTCGTTGTTTTTGCAATTTACACAAACCTAGAACTATTCGATTTGTAGTATGATAATGTAGCACTTGTTGCATACTTGCATGTGCAGCACAATGTGAGAACATTGGAGAGGTGTTGATACACTCATACAGGATTATGATATCTAGAACTCTTCATGAATGATTGAGCTAAATTAAAATCAAGTCGTATCACTCATGATAAATTATCTAACTTAGTGATAGCCCTTTGTATTTTTCATGCATTGTAAAATATAAGCATACTTAAGCGGTCTTCATTATGACAACAATTAGTCAAAATATGCAATTTGCTAAGTTCACGAATACAATGTGTGCTTGTGTGATTTGCGACGTATTCTGTTTTATTTCCTACTTCAATTCCATGTAGAAATAAAGAATGTTAACACCACTACATATTATTATTCTTTGACATATCAGTCAAACTATAGTTAGTGAACAGTACTCTTAGTACCACCCCAATCCATTGTATAGAATCTAGATGTGTACAACAGTGCTATTAGTAACTCGTATGTTTTGATGTGTGTGTATGCATCACATAAAAAAGGATTTATTTTCGATTTGGCCTCATTTTAAAAGTAATTATCGCAAATAGCCCAGTTTTAAAACTAATATCAAATATAGCCATGTTTTGGACACCTCAGTGGTAACTGGTCAAAATGCACTGGCGGCTTTTCAAAAGTCGCCAGTGTAATACATTTTTCTGGCGACTTTTGAAAAGTCGCCAGTGTTTTTTTTTTTTAATTTACACTGGCTCCTTTTCAAAAGTCGCCAATGTATTTTTTGAATTTTTTTTTACACTGGCGACTTTTGAAAAGTCGCCAGTGCATTTTGGCCAGCTCAGCGCTAAGCTGGCCAAAACAGGGCTATATTTGATATTAGTTTTAAAACTGGGCTATTTGCGATAATTACTTTTAAAACGAGGCCAAATCGAAAATAAATCCCATAAAAATGATTAAATGTACTTGGTAGTTGGTACCT
Source organism: Allium cepa (assembly GCA_030765085.1). Taxonomy (NCBI): domain Eukaryota; kingdom Viridiplantae; phylum Streptophyta; class Magnoliopsida; order Asparagales; family Amaryllidaceae; genus Allium; species Allium cepa. The sequence continues at coordinate 756,521,976 of CM060939.1, read as the reverse complement.
TCCTATCGGGATAGAGATATAGTCTGTATACATGGGGTCCACGGAATTAATCCTTGTCGGAGCATAAAATACCATGTTTATCTTGTTAATTATAGGAAAATAGCTACAAAGCAGACTATGTAATACATGTGGGTGTTGCTAAAGTTTATTCACTAGATCTTTGTGTGTGTTTGTGTGTGTGTATATATATATATATATATATATATATATATATATATATATATGTATTTGTGTGTGTCGCATAAAGAAATAACTAAATGTACTGGGTAGTCGGTATCTTCCTATCGGCATAGAGATATAGTCAGTATATGTGAGGTCCAAAGACTTGATTCTTGTCTAGGCATAAAATACCATGTTTTTCCCGTTAATTCTAGGAAAATAGTTACAAAACAAACAAATTCGGTATTGCTAAAGTTCATGTGAATAGTTACAAAACAAACAATTTAGGTATTGCTAAAGTTCACGCGTGCAAGCGCTCCGTGGGTGTGTGTTTATGTATGTATATATATGGAGATTTCCATTGAACGCGTATTGATGACATAAGATATCTTAACCATTAGATATTCTTCTGATTTTCAATTCACAGACAGAGACAAAAAATTCAATGACCAATGCTTATTGTGTCAAATTTTGCATAAGCATGCAGGACCAACAGTGTGTCGTATGTATGAAGCCAATATTAATTTCTTTCACTATAAGCGAATCACACAAAATGTGAAACCAAACCTTGTCTACTTGATAAACTAACAACAATGTTTTCTTTTCATTTTTCCGAGCGTGTAAATAATTTTTTAGTGCAACATTGACCATATACAAAACATTGTCTTGTCTGTGTACGCCAATATGCTAGTACCAATAATGACTCCATGATAACAGTCAGCAGTATTCATCAGTACCAACCTTATTCGTACAGATTTGGGCACGATCTTAAACTAAATGATGGGAGCCCCAAACAAGCTAATATATTCGTTACTCATTACACCAGTAAACTGCAACTGTCTTTTGCCATTCCCCCGAAATAAACATGTGATGGATCTCTATGGCTTATCTTGAATAGGTCAATAAGATGATAGCGTGACCATGCGACTCTTCTTCTTTTTTCCTTTTTGAATTTGTACATTATATATAACAAATCACTGTGACAACATATCATATGTCAATAAACGTTCGAATCACGCTACGTAAGTTTCGAACTTGTGATCTCTCGCACCAAAGCCAAATCTCTCGTTATTATTAATAAGTATTTTTTTTCAGTAATATTTGTATTTGTCTTCTACAGGTTTAAGCCCCAACAAATGTGAAAATTCTGAACTACATAAGCACTCCAATACTCGATTAACTGTTATGGAAAAACAGTATTCAATATTGTAATCTAAATTTTCTTTTATTTCCCTTCCTTGTTCCGACATCTATTAACTGTCAACAAACCTTTTTAGCTAATTTTATCCCTTTTGTCAATTACTTTGTATATTACCTTCTTATACTTCTTTCCTTTAATTTCAGTTATCATAATAGTTACATCATGTGTATTATTTCTAATCTCTAGAAAATCAGAGACTAGGAACAATAAGAAAGACGTGATAATTATGAAAAATGGAATAATATGGATGAATTAAAAAACAACAGTATAAGGTAGGTGATAAAAGATAGAATTTACATAAGGAAAAGACTACCTAAAATGGTAGTTGACAATTAAACAAACAATAGAAATGAAGAGAACTAAAAAAGAAACAGAGTTTACAATTTTGATTATCTATTTTCTGTACAGGAGTACTGGAGTGTTCATATATTTTACTGCCTTTGCACAACATAGGAGCTTAAAGCAGTATATACCAAATACACATATTATAGTGAAGAAACAACATGTTACGGACCGAATTCCAATCACTGAATTTTCTAGGAGCTTAAAGCAGTATATACCAAATACACATATTACAGTGAAGAAACAAATGTTACAGACCGAATTCCAATCACTGAATTTTCTAGTCGAATTTGATTGTTATCATTCTAACTTGGAAGCACTCAGCATGCTGACTAGTGACCACATGCATGTAGCCAACCTGCCACGTTAACATAGGCAAGAATGTACCATGACAATTCTAATTATTGTTTAGCCATCAAATGAGCTCTTATCAACTATAAAAGTACAAAGTCCATGTATAAATAGATAATGTAAGAAGCGCTGCACAATGGAAAGCTATTACAGTAATAAACAATGGAAAACTAATCGTTACAAGAATTTATTTGAAAACCATAAAATTGAAAAAGGATTAAAACCTTACGTATTTTTACTTCTGAAGATTAGATATGATAATTTGATGTGTGAACTAAATCTAATAAATTACTCGAAATTTTTGTTCCATCTCATGAACTATATGTATGTTATCCTACCTTTTGGCAAGGCCGTGACACCAAGAACTTGACTAGAAACCAAGGATGGTTCATCCTGGAGATCGTTAACGTATAGGTCTGCTATGGATGTCGGTAAATTTTTTTCGAGTCCAGATCGAGCTACAATTGATATGACATGACAAGAAAAGCTAATAAAGCTAATAAAGCCAACATTCCAAATTTCAAGTCAATCGGATTTGGTATGCTCAAGATATTGATCGATCACGGTTGAGAAATCCAAACTTGCATCGATCATAACTCAAGATCTACAAGTCCAAATGCCACCAAATTTTCACAGTGTCTTACTGGCAACGTGAGGAATGTTCACGCCAAATTTCAGCTCAATCGGATCAAATCTTGATCGATTCGAAATTGCTTCGTATCGATCACGGATCAACTTGCATCAATCATATCTCACAATCCACATGTCCAAATGCTATGAAATTTTCACAGTATCTTACTGGAAACATGTGGAATGTTCATGCAAATTTCAGCTCAATCGAATCAAATCTTGATCGATTCGAAATTGCTTCGTGTCGATCACGGACCAACTTGCACCGATCATATCTCACAATCCACATGTCCAAATGCTATGAAATTTTCACAGTATCTTATTGGCAACATGAGGAATGTTCATGCCAAATTTCAGCTCAATCGGATCAAATCTTGATCGATTCGAAACTGAGTTCGAATTGATCCCGGAACGGGCCCCAATTTCCTAAGGCCGGGCATGGGGCCCCCTCACGTGCCAGAAATGGTCTCCCGAATTTTCAGCGTAATATCAGCCTCCAGCACTTATAAATAGAGCCCCTAGTCATTCAGAAAAGGGGTCGGGGAATTTTCAGAGTAAAAGAACGCCCGGACTCTGCCACGTTCACTCCAGAACGCCATTACTGCCATTGGTCTCGAATTTAAGCTTATTATCTGCTTTACTTCGCTATAAAAAACTTGTAATCTTCAAGTATCAAGCAATAAAGTGATAAAACTTCATAGTGGACGTAGGCCATACGCCGAACCACTCTAAAACTCTGTGTTTCTATGCATTTTCTTATATGTTTATTGGTGTGTTTGTTAGATCTGCTTCATTTTACAAATTTTCTCTTCATTTTATCTCTTCAAACACATCCGAAGAGTGTTGTTCCCAATTTTGGTATAAACACTTTAGTGCTTTCACTGAGAAAAACCCAGTTTTTCTCCCGTTCGATGGATCTACTTTCGATATCGGATTGCATAAATCTAAGGAGAAGATCCAGATCTATTGTTCAGCGGTTCCTTCCTTCTATTCTATTCAGATTGCCCCAGATCTAAGAGGAACCATATTCATCATGAAGTCCGTACCCATATTTTCGAATCCAGAAAAAATGTTGTTTTTCGTACCCATATTTTCGAATCTAGAAAATATGCTATTTTTCGTATCCATGAAAATATGACGAATTCCGTACCCATATTTTCGAATCTAGAAAATATGCTGTTTTTCGTACCCATATTTTCGAATCTATGAAAATATGATCATTTTCGTATCCATGTTTTTGTATCCAGAAAATGTGATGATTTTCGTATCCAGAAAATTTGGTGATTTTCGTATCCATGCTTTCGTATCCAGTAAATTTGGTGATTTTCGTATCCATGCTTTCGTATCCAGTAAATGTGGTGATTTTCGTATCCATGCTTTCTTATCCAGTAAATGTGGTGATTTTCGTATCCATGTTTTCGTATCCAGTAAATGTGGTGATTTTCGTATCCATGCTTTCGTATCCAGTAAATGTGGTGATTTTCGTATCCAGTAAATGTGGTGGTTTTCGTATCCATCAGCAGATAGTCTATCTTCGTATCGATCACCTATTGACTATTTCGTATCCATCGGGGAGCGCTACTTCGTATCCATCCTGGAAGACCTTGTTCGAATCCATCAGGGCTCGTTAGTTCGTGTCCATCAAGTTACTTCGTATCCATCACAGAATCACTGTTCGTATCCATCAAGTTGGAGCAAAAAGTGATCGATATGAAAAGTGATCGATACGAAATTATATCGATACAAAAACTGATCGATACGAAATTCGATCGATACGAAATGATGGGTACGAAGTTCATCTGATGATCGATCCAGCCAACTGCATTTCGCATCGATACGAACTACATAGTTCGAATCCATGAAATCACCATCTCCAGAAGCCAATATCCATTGATACGAACTGCAAATCATCAGTTCATTTCCAGTGACATCGAGATCATCGATACGAAACGAAGTCCACTGCAATTTTTGAATAGTTAATCCAAACCTTAACTTAAATAAAGGAACATTCTGATCGTTCCATGACTGGATGGGAAGTAGGAGATTACAGTAGCAATTTTTGAGTTGCAATCAAGGAATGGGTATTGAAATGCTATTCAACTGGTGCTCCCAGAGGCTAGAGAACCTAGCTAATATGCCAAGAACTAGAGTTGATTAATGTATCATGCTTCTAAGGTGGACTGCAACTTCCTCCAATTGACCAGCTTTTAAAACTCCTAAACCGACAATTATGGTGCGATGGCTAGTATAACGACTACCCTGCCTTGTCTACTATGCCAACTCAAAACATAGCTGTTCACCACTGAACCAACTTCATATGCCCGCATCTTAATCATTCCACGTCCATATGACTAAAAGCATGACATACAACTCTAAGAGGACTTCCTAACTATCTTATGCGAGTCTCCTTCCTGGTGAAAATTAGAAATAATCACCAATCTATGAGCCCATCTTAATCTACTCACCATCCAATCGACATTACCAACCGCTCGAACGTTGGGAAATCGGGCATACATCATTCACTAGTATACAAGACCCTGTAGCCTTAAAATGAACTTGACTATGTTGACATTAGTATCTCTCCTAGTCATGACCCATTCATTGAAATCATCCTACATGCAAAATTTGTAGCAAAAATTCAGCACGCTGACTATGTCAGTGTACTATAGAAATTCAACCTCCGACACTGTCTCATGAAGGGAAAATGGTGCATGGATTCCATGAAGAATGATGAATGCCATCAAATGCAAAATCCATGCTCTAAATCAGTAAGCTCCTCTTCTTTAGATGGCTATCGTGGATGCCAACGCCATAGGGCTGCCTCGGAAAGGATAACTCTAACAATATGTTCGAGCCCTATAAAACGAAGGGCCGAGAATCCCTGATCCCTATCAGTCACAAACTTTGGTCAAACTGAGCCACTTGCATTAGCATTCCAACAGAGAAGGGCTAGACTGAAGTGCAATAGCAAGGATACGACGCTGCTTCACACATCAATGAGATTTAATCCGATCTCTTTTGAATTAATTTATTTCAATTTCTTTTATGTTGCGAAATATGACCGACATGAATTAAACTACTTGCAAATGATGCAGGTAACCAAGTACTTAAGGATGGGTGCAAAACAACCTCCGTGTACTATGCTCAAATCATTGAGGTATCATCATGACGAGCATGATTCAACCACTCGTCGGTTGCTATATGCACTTGACTTAGGGGCAGGGCGTTAAAGCAGAAGAGACTGACAAGGTTGCGACTCCAGTACAAAGTGGATGCAACTGACCATCCACCCATTTGCATATGCAATTAATTAGGAGGTTTGAGAAAGACTTGTAGTTATATGTCCCAACAATGCACTCTCCATCTCGTACTTGAAGCTCGCCAAAATACTTATGCTTCTTCTGATGCCCAGTAGAATCAGAATCATACCAAGGGTGGACGTGACCGTCCATGCATCCAATCCTGAATTAGACGCTTGTGGTTACTTAATAACACTTGTTTAAAGTGGATATGATTTGACCATTCACTCCCCAGTTTGCGTCTGTGATTCTGCAGGACAATCGTGCCTTAAATCGGCTTCATCAGGGGCCAACCCCAATTTATAGACATCAACAACCGACTGCTTACTCGCTAATCATCATGAGTCATCGTTCCAACTCTCTTCCTCAACTCGATTGGAAAAGCGCAAAGCGTAAAGTGGACGTGGCTCGACCGTCTACTCTCCAACTCTTGCCCCCAACTTAAGGTAAAATACACAACTCAAAGTGGATGTAGTTCAGCCATCTTCTCCTCTGCTCGAGCTCAAAGCTTGCTAGAACACTAATCTTACTCCTTAGGCTTGGCAGAACCGGGATCCAAATGAAGATGGATGTGATTCAACCGTCCATAAACTAAATCTCATCCTTCGTTGATAGCAGATAAGTGGAAAGTAATCGAGATCCCATCGATCACTTGCTAAGTGAAACCCTGGGCACGGGGACAAGTCACCACACCGAAGCCAAAAAAGTATTGATACACGATAATCTTTAGCTAACTCCAAACTCCCGTAGTGCGAGTTGGGGTATAAAACTCATAAATGCGGTTTCGAAGAGGGTGGATCCCTTCACCTAACGACTTTGGCCGTATCCTAACCAAGTTAGAGGCGGATGGACCGGTCCATATAACGACCTCGCTTGTTAACTTAGGGTGGATGTGATCCGACCATCCACGATCCGTCTCTTCATTCGACCAGTTGCCACAAAATTTTTTGAACAGTTCCGCATGCACGTCGCAAGGCCAAAAGATGACAACACTTTATCTAGCGTCACTCAAGCACCTGGAGAGACGCTCAGACACTACTTAGAGAGATTCCATACTGCATGTGCGGAGATTAGCAATCCGAATGATAACTCCATTCTTATGGCATTGACTAAGGGGATCGACCCCGATTTTGAGTTTGGCAACTGGTTAGCTGGAAAATCACGTGCATCATTGGACCGTTTCCACGCCAACGCGGCTCAATTCCTGAGAAGGGAAGATGCGAAACAGTCTAGGAAGCAAACTAATGTAGGGCCAAGCACGGAAGGAATCCAAAGCAATGTCGCAATCAAACAGTCCGGTGAGAGCTCCGGAAAAGTTCTGTTGAATGTTAAAAACAAACATCTCGGCGCAGAGAGAGCGTGAATCAAAATAGAAAACGAGATCAAAATCGTGGCCTACAGCGCAAGAATCCCATGTTTGACAGTTATACTCCTTTGAATACATCACTGAAGAACTTGTATTTACAAAATGTAATACAATTCGGTACCAAAAACCTGCACCAAAACCGTCGTCAGAGAGGCAAATGCAGACGGGAAAATTTTGCAGGTTCCATGAAAGCTACGGGCACAATACGAACGAGTGTCGTCACTTACAAGATCTCGTTGAAAAATTGATCAGAGAAAGGAAGCTAGAACAGTTTGTGTGGGCACCACAGCCTAGAGAAGAGGGCCCATCAAATCAAAACAATGATCCCGATCGACCGAGACAGGAGGATTCCACTTGTCCCCGCGGAAGATTGGTGATAAACGCCGTCAGTGGCGGACCCGCTTTGTCAGGAGCCTGGAACGACGAGGATCTTCGTCACTGTTACACATGACAGGCTCTATTCAATCTATGATTACTTTGCAATTTCCTTTACATTTTGAAATTTGAATTTGGCAAAAGGCACTGACTTTGCCATGTTTTTCTGTTCCATCAATTAATTACTATCTCTTCAAGATAGAGCTGTGATTCACCGAATGCAACATTCAACAATCACGACACATGAAGAGCTAAATTCCATCGAACAATGGAATTTATTCAAATAGCGAGTGACTATGATACGACCGGCCACTCACTAAGTGAAACCTCAGCTCAGGGGCAAGCCATCACATCAAAGGCTAAACTGGAACGACACACGACAGTCCTTGTAACGAGAAGGGATTTTGCCCGCTCGAAAATCGACATTCATACTTCCAATCGTATTCGAATGCCATAGATTCGACCGTTCAAATCCGATTCGCCGGAGCTTATAACAATCATTAAGTAAACACAGCGGAATAAAAGAATAATACATTGATATACAGCTTTGAAACAATATCTGATACAACAGATGATCCAATAGATATCAATATACATCAGAGATATGATACAATAGGATAGCAGCGGAAAAGAAAAATAGATAACATCTAGCAGCGGAACAATTTACTCCAATATAGTCTTCAAGGAAGAACTCCTAAAATAACTGCAACTCCATTTCCAAGAAGCAATCCAGCAATAGCTCGAACTCCCAATAACGATGCACCTAGCATAAGCAAGACTGGTGCGATCCAAAGACTGAACTAACTCCAGATAATCTACTAAATCTGACTATCTGAAAAACCCAACTCTAGACTGCTCGTGTAGAAAATAATGAGCACCCAGAGTTTAGGAAAGAAAACAATAAACTCCGGATCAGTCGTGGGACTGGTGTGAGCAACAAAAACAGTTTATCATTTAAAACATCCAACAAAAGATTTTCAAAGTCAATTCGCAATGCTTTTTAAAAATGAGACTACCATAAGGCCTCCCGCACACACACACAATGCAAACGCAGAATCGGAGGAGATTTCTCCTTATGATAGTCAAAGATGCTTGATACGCATTTAAAATAACATTTGATATTATTACTAGTGCATAGTGTAGCAAAAATTATTTCGAAAATAAAGATATAAATCTTAGCCAACATACGACCATTATCGAATGCCTACTATAGCTAACCATGTTCAATAGCAGGTTACCGCCACATTCCATGGCAGGTTCTACAACTAAAACCGTACAGGTTTCGTATTGGGAATTGGATTTCCAACAAATGGTCAGGCCAAGGAACTTCCCATTGCCACATGAGAATGCCTCTGGAAGGACATCCCCGAGAACCAAACCGGATCTCTACCAACACAAGGCCGAGTTACCCCTAACTGAGTAACAACTGACCGAATATGCCATCCCCCGGTCCTTTGGGACCTTTATCACCGAGTGCTCGTAATCAATTCACACAATCATAAAGTGTTTTTCAACATGAGTAAGTATCTGGGCTCCATACCATGATACCACCCTTTTCCAGAAGGAAATGCACATATCCTAAAAGGCGCTACCCCTCATAAACTTGCTGCTTCTTTCCTGTTTTGACCATTTCCGGGGTGTGAGGCTCGACGAAGTCACGTCCACAAAAACATACTTTATACAAAAGCCATGCTTTGGGTCAACAAATGATCATAGAAATGATCACCAAGATAGACGATCAAACAAATGATCCTATCACAAATAATCAACACAATGATCATTTCACAGCAACACTCAGCACGTCACATTACCAAATTGGGAATATATCGCTGATAACCTTCAACTATATAACCTCTGAGCTCGTACGTCTCAGAGAAGGGTGTTAAGCTAAGAGAATAAATTCTCCGCCACCAACAGAAATATATTTGAATGAAATCTGCTTTATATCTCAATTTGTAATGTCAGACATACAATCCATACAAGTCTGTTCTGGGTTCGAACAGAACCGAAGGCACTTCCAAAGAAGTCCTTGCAATCTGGATATTCACAATCCCGATCGGATTTCCCATCACTTAGGGAGTTTCTATACCGGTGCGACTCGGTTCAGAAACAATCGATAGGTCATCCTATCGCTTTCGCAAATACCCGGTCTTCATCACCGGTCTTCAAATGCTATCCATAACGTCGAATCACATATTCAGAATGGGTTATACGACCCAAAGGTCCTTTCCCGGCTAAACCGACTAGTGAGCACGATATTTCAAAAACAAATGGATAATGGGATTTCAATTAAGTCACAGCTTAATAATTCAAAACTTTCTTTCAAATTGTTTTAATCCAATTACCATTTCAATCTTTAAACAAAAAGATTCATTTTCACAACCTTTAACGGTTTAAACAATTTTCACATTTTAATCTTTTAAAACAAAAGATTCATTCACAGATTTTCCAAATCAATTTTCATTTCAATTTGATTAACTCGTTAAATCTTTATTTCAAAGATTTAACTTATAGCTTCAAAACAATTTCAATTTGATTTAAACAAATCATCGATTTAAATCTGTTAAAAATAAACAGATTTAATTCATAGCTTTCAAAAAGGATTCATTCATAACTTAGGAAAAATCATTTCCCTATTCAATCTTGAAATTCCCCTAATTAACTGGAATCTCAGTTCTTATCTAAAAGTGTTTATCATTTGAAAACAACAGTTTTCATTTTGGAGATCTGATTCATTTATACGAGTTGAAATCCTTGGGTTAAATTCAAATTCCCAAAAAAAACAATACTTAAAAGTGGTTTAATCCCTATATAACCAATATAACATTTTTTAATCCCTAATTTCAAATCATAGAATTCAATTTCAAATATTGAATTTAAATTTAAGTCAAATTATTTAAATTTCCAAAACTTAATCAAGTAATTTAAAAATAATAAATTTTATTTTGAAATTTCATTCTAAAAGCTTTTCACATTTATTCCGATTCCATTTCCAAAACATTTGAATTTAAAAATTCAAATTTAACTATTTCAAAAATCTGCGACTTAATCGATTTCCTCATGAAATCCATCATTTGTGTGTGTATGGTGTGGTCCAGGGGTTTAACACAATAGTGCAACATCATTTCAATCATCACAGATTCAAATACAACAATATATTCGATAAGCGATATAACTATAACGCTTATCTTTCATACACAGATTCGCAGATATATATATATATCACAAACAATAAACTATATCACAGATCACAACACAAATCAGGATAATCATAAAGCATCATATATCTGGGATATCAACAATTCAACATCCAACAAAATCCAAACATCCGTAAGTAGGATCAATTTAATCATCTGATAAATTTAAATCAGATTAAATTTCTATGAATAATTCTTTTCACATTTATTATCAAATAAATTTCAAGTAAATGATCTTCGTCAACTATTCATAATTATTTAATTACTATTCTTAAGTAATTAAACTCAATTTAATTATTGTTAATTATCATTTAAAATCATATATTTAGTCACTGATTTTTTTTAACTAATTAAGTTCTAAACTGTAACTTAATAAATCTTAATTACTTGATTAAATAACCTTAATCATTTGTTTAAAAGACAACTCTTTATTAAATTAATGAATCTTATTCACAAATTTATTTACCTTAATTAATTTAACTCAAATCTTAATTTCTTGATTAAATAAATTAATCAATTATTCAATTGAACTAATTTACTGAGTGCATATCGTTTTATCTTTACTAATTAAATTTTAAAACATTTTCTAACTAATGTTTAAATTATCATCACAAATCAAATTTAAACAATTTAAATATTAAAACTTCTTTGATTTCTGACTAGGATTCAAATTTTCTTTAATTCAGATTAAACTTAAATTTAAACTTTTAGTTTCAACTTGCTTAAATTTTTCATTTAAAATTTCAACTCCATTTCCAATTTCTTTAATATATTTTGAATTGTTTTTAAGTTATTAAAACAATTTAAAATTTAAAACTTATTTATGTTCAAACTAAACTCTACATTCAACTTGAATTTATATTAACTTTTCAATTTGAACTTAGCTTTTTAAAAAAAATCTTGGTTTAAAATTAAATTTGGGTTTTAAAATTTTCAAACCAAAACAGTTTCAGGTTAGAAGCCTGGGACATGAATTCGACCCGAGTCCAGAAGCAACTTGCTTCGAGCTAAAATTTGAAACGCACGTGTACTTCCCGAGTCTCTCCCCTGTCTTCACGCAACCCCTTCCCCCCTAATCCTATCTTCTTCCCTCTCTCAAAATTCACCCAGTTCCACAAACTTGCACGTACACGTGCACACACGCCGCGGCTAGTTCCGATCATCCACGATGATCCTCACAAGTCGTCAATCACCCTCGCTTCTACTTACGATCCTCAAAACATTATTACCAACTCGAATTCAAATTCGAGTGTTCAAATCCAAATTCTGGAACCACCTTCGAAACCTAAAGCCACCCCGTTCTTCCTCCCCTGACCAGTAGAGGTCGCGTGATCGCAACCAAAGCTTCGCGTATACCTAACGCTACTATCCCCACCGATGCGAACAGTTTCGGTCAACTGAGGATGACGCAGCACTAGAAATTCCGACCGATATACCAACACCCACTTAAACCCTAAACTCGACTCGTCCAAACAATTTATGCAACAGATAATTTTTTTTGCATTTTTCCCGCGATCATCGATCATGTTAGCTCCTCCCCACCAATTTTCGACTTCTCCGATCAAGTGTGTTGCCCGAGGCAACCCCATCTTCCCAAAATGATCAACACAGCCATGCCACTTCTACTCATTACAAAAAAATATGAAATGAGCTTTAAAAATCCTATTTATGATTAAGCAATCAGTTCCTAAACTTGAATCGGAAATTCAAGATGTTCAAAATTTTGATTTATGTTAAGTATTACTGTCCTATGCTTATTCCCAGGGCATCTCAACCTTTTTATTATGAATTTAAATTTTGAAATTTTACTTTATACTTTCCTAAACATAATTTGTTTATATACTTTACTCTAACAATCAATAGATTGAGCGTACCTGATTTTTGAAACAACCTAGGCTGTTGGAATGTATAAACAGAGGCAATATATGTATATGTATATGCATAATGCATATCAAAGCAACTCCAGATTACAAACTTAACAAACAACAACTAATTATATCCAGTTAAATTTAGAGTTGTTTTACTCACAGGCATTTCAATTAACATAGAAAACTGGGTTGAATTACTCACTTTGAATTAATTAACAGAGAGTTTGAAATGAACACAGTTTGATGTTTTGCTTTCCAGACTTCCAACTTTGAATGCTCCAGACTTCAATCATTGATCAAGTTAGAGCTTTCTATTGTTTTCAGTTGAATTATTGTTTGAGTTTTAAAAATGGTAAGCTTCAGTTTTCTTTGCTTAGTTTTATTTATTTATTTATTTTTTTGATGAAAGAACTGAGGTGGGAGGTTGATATAAGGAAAAATGTTTTACTGTGTGATGTACTAACTTTGTACAGGTTGATATGATAACATTGAGGTGGCTGAGGATACATTATGGCATGCTAAAGATTCAAGCACTAAATGCCCCAGTACTTCTTTCCCATGCTTGCCTACACCTTTTTTCCTTTGCCTGCATACTTGTATCTTTTTATTTTTTATTTTTTTATTTTACTTTGTCTTGTTTTAAATTGACTTGTTTTTGCCTAGCATATTAAACTCTACAGGCTGCCTATTTGTCTCTTTCATTTTCTTTGTGTTCATATTTGATTTTCTTTACAGCCTACATATTTATTCAACTTTGCTTTGTGCTTTGCTTTATTACTTATGTAAAAACATATACTTTATTTTGTTTAGCAATACTTTTTCTTTTGTTTGTTCATGCTTATGTATATTCTTCTTATCTTCTTGTTTTGTAATATGAATGACATTAAATGTTATTATTTTTGTTCAATGTGTTCAATTTATATTTTATAGTCTACATTCTTACTTTGTTCTTTTGTTTATTTTGCATATTTACTTACAACTTTGTTTCATATTTAAATGTCGTTTATTTTCTTTTCTTATGACTTACATATTAACTTTCAAATTAAATACTTATTGTCTTGTATTTTTATTTCTATTTATTTTATTTGAGTGTATTTCTTATTTATTTCCATGTAAATTATTATTATATTCTTTTGTTTTATCACTTGTCATATGAATACATTTCAAATCATATTTGAATGCATATTGTTTCTTTTCTTTTGCAAGCCTACACATTTCTATTTATTTACTATGTTTTGTTTGTACATATTTGAACATATTTCTTTTGTTTCACTTTTTATATAACTGTAAATTTATTTGAATATTTATTTAACATTGACATAAACTCTATTTCTTTTTAAAGTTTAACCCGATACCGTTTGATAATTTATTTTCAAATATTCAAATTTATTCTCGATTGTTAAAATTTAACTAACATTTGTTATAAATTACCGATTATTACACAATTCTTAAATCAAAAATTAATTTAATTATCAATTTAAACTAAATTAAAATCCGAGACCGTTACAGTCCTACAACTAACTCCAAATTCCCAGAGTGCGAATTGGAGTATAAACATCAAATAAGTCGTTCCCAGAGTGCGAACGGTCTCTAAATTCCCAGAGTGCGAATTGGGGTATAAACATCACATAAATCATTCCCAGAGTGCGAACGGACTTCAAATTCCCAGAGTGCGAATTGGAGTATAAACATCACATAAAACATTCCCAGAGTGCAAATGGACTCCAAATTCCCAAAGTACGAATTGGAGTATAAACATCACATAAATCGTTCCCAGAGTGCGAACGGACTCCAAATTCCCAGAGTGCGAATTGGAGTATAAACATCACATAAATCGTTCCCAGAGTGCGAACGAACTCCGAATTCCCAGAGTGCGAATTGGATTATAAACATCAAATAAATCGTTCCCAGAGTGCGAATGGACTCCAAATTCCCAGAGTGCGAATTGGAATATAAACATCAAATCCATCGTCCCCAGAGTGTGAACGGACTCCAAGTTCCCAGAGCGTGAATTGGAGTATAAACATCAAATCCATCGTTCCCAAAGTGCGAACGAATTCCTAAAAAGCCCAAATAGGTGTGACTGACCATCTATCGGCTGACTTCAAGTTCCCAGAGCGTGAATTGAAGTATAAACATCAAATCCATCGTTCCAGAGTGTGAACGGACTCCTAAAAAGCCCAAATAGATGTGACTGACCATCTATCGGCTAACTCCATGTGATGACCCGACTTTTTCTCCACAGAAAAGTCGTATCAACATGAAGAAAGAAAGGGATAGAAAAGAGAAATGAAAGAGAAGAAAGAAGAACACAACATCAGAATCTCAACAGCGGAACGAATAAATTTTATTAATAATGTAAATATTACATAGTATACAACACTATCAGAGTTATACAGAAATTTCATCACATACTAGACAGTTATATACACCTGTCTAGTTATACAACTCAATACAACTCAACAAAACAAGAGATAACAATACAGAGAACACATAGCGGAACTATATATCTACACGCAGAAGCCTCCTGCTCCATTTCTCCTCCATAATTCGTCAAAGCTAACCTGAATCCCTTAGCTACTCGTAAAAATTTGAGTATCCAAGAGTTTAAGAAAACAAAGAATAAACTCCGGGTCAGATATGGGTCTGGTGTGAGCAACAGGTTAAAGTTGCTTAACTTTGAAAATCTTTTGAAAAGAAAAGGTATCGCGTAAGACTTACCACACATAAACATGGAAAAGTTTTTACCTTACGCTAACCAAAACATTTGATAGAAAATCCTGTGATATTATAATAGTGTCTAGGGTTTTCAAATAAATAAGAAATAGCCGAAATTGTTGCATGATTAAATTCCAGCTACTAGCCATAAAAGTGGGTAATACAATCATAACTGTTGGCACTTATTGGATTTTGGATTCCATACAATGGCAGGGCTACTGGGGTACCGCCCGTCACAGTACGTGGCCTAGATCAACGTACCGAGGAGCCACCCTAACTCCCCTGCAACACAAGACCAGAACCATCCCTTACTGGACAGTCCCGAACAAGACAACCCCACAGTTGGTGTACATCCAACCGCCCATACAGCCGAAATAAAAAGGGACCTCTAGACAGGGGTAAATCTTGCTCTCCAGTGGGAGCTACCCACGAAGCCTTGCTGCACCTCCCCTATTTTAGCCATTCCCGGTTGATGAGGCTTGAGGCTACGATTACCTTTAGGGAATACATCTCTTAGAATGCTCATCGTTCACCTGACGACGTTCTGAAAGCATTCAATCCATACAAGTTCGTTCCGGGTTCGAACGAAACCGAAAGCATTATCTCATTACACTCATTTTGGAATCACCCTCAGAGTTAACGACAATAACCCTTGCACTCTAAATCACCATCTCGAACCTATAAGAACTAGTTCTGTCAAACTCATTACGGAACCACCCTCAGAGTTATACTGACGTATAGCCCTTATACCTCGAGTCTTCACTCTTCACAAGAGATTCACGACCTATCGTTAATTTGGATCGATGTGGTTTTTGGATATCCAAATATGGAAACCTGATCCCGGTCTCATCGAAATCCAAAGTGTGTCTTTTAAGGCCAAGTTGTTTTAAAGGTTTAAAATAATTCAATTTCATTATCTATATACACACAAATAGATAATCCCAGATTCACAATAGATAATCAACATTATCATTACAACAGATAATCCATATTATCATTATCAAAAGATAATCCACATCAACATCACAATGCAACCAATGCATCCATATCACCCAACATTACTTATCTCATATATGAGATTCAGACCATTCAAGGCAAACAACATCATCCATCCATATAAACAATGATTTAATACCAAATATAAATTAAAATTAAAAATTGATTCATTTACTAAGTTCCAAATCAAAGTTTATCAATTTACAATATATACAATTATATATATATATATTATAAACAGAAAACAATTTATTAGCTTTAAAAAGGTAAAATCTACCAATTTAAATAATTATTAAAAGAATATTATTAAATCTATTTGAATTATTATTAACAGAATTATCAATATCAATTTAATTTTAATACTGATTATTAAATTGATATTGTCAAAATTTTCGGGATGTTACACTCCAGATTCCCAGAGTGCGAGTTAGAGTACAAGCATCAATTCCAGGTTCTCGGAGTGCGAACCAAAATGCAAATGCTAACTCCAGATTCCCCGAGCGCGAGTCGGAGTACAAACATCAATTCCAGGTTCCTGGAGTGCGAACCAAAATGCAAATGCTAACTCCAGATTCCCAGAGCGCGAGTCAGAGTTCAAACATCAATTCCAGGTTCCTGGAGCATGAACCGAAACGTCAATGCTAGCTCCATGTTCCCAGAGTGTGAATTGGAGGATAAACATCAATTCCAGGTTCCCGGAGAGCGGACTGAAAAAATACAAATGTCAACTCCAAATTCCCAAAGCATGAAGTGGAGTATAAACATCAATTCTAGTTTCCCGGAGCGCGAACCAAAATACAAATACCAACTGCAGATTCCCAGAGCGCGAATTGGAGTATAAACATCAATTCCAGGTTCCCGGAGTGTGAACCGAAACGTCAATGCTAGCTCCAACTTCCCAGAGCGTGAATTGGAGGATAAACATCAATTCCAGGTTCCCGGAGTGCGAACCCAAAACATACATGCTAACTCCAAATTCCCAGAGCATGAAGTGAAGTATAAGCATCAATTCCAGGTTCCCGGAGCGTGAACCAAAATATACATGCCAACTGTAGATTCCCAGAGTGCGAACTGGAGTATAAAAATCAACTAACTCCAAATTCCCAGAGTGCGAACTGGAGTATAAATATCAACTAACTCTAGTCTCGAGAGCGCAGACTGGAGTATAAATACCAAACGGGTTTGACTGACAACCTATCAACCAACTCCAGTCCTCAAAGCTAGAATTGGAATATAAATATCGGTAGGGATGCGATTCGACTGTCCATCTATCAACTCTGATCCCACAGAAAGTCCTGTAGACAAAAAGTGGATGTGATTCAACCATCCGCTTTCCTATCTTCCACTGACGTGGGGGCATACTTATCATTAAAAATCGAATGCTCCGACCATCTAGCACAAAGCGGGAATGACACGACCGTTCACGCATCAACACTTATCCCTGGTATGGGACCTACAACAAAATCTTATAGGGATGCACTCCAACCGAACAAGACAGAATTTCTTCCATGATTCGACAGGGAGATGCAGATTAGAAAAACGGACCTAGCTGAACGTCTTATTCTAAATGGATGTGATTACCCATCCTATCGCAAATGAACGTGACATGACCATTCATCCTCTAACTCTAGCCAATGATCTAGCGGGTTATGCATGCAACGTGGTCGGATATGACCCAACCATCCACCAATTAGCTCCTTTCTCCAATTCAGAAGGAGGAACATCAAATTAAAGTTGTCTCAATGTGACCGGCTACACTTCGACTTTCGCCATTGACTAGTGCCAGAGGATTTAATTAAGGAAAATGTGGTTCGACCATTTTCTGCTAAAATTCTTAGTCCCCAGAGTGTGGATAGGGATGTAAATATCAAATAGGTGTGACTAATGGCCCTTCAACTAACTCTCATCTCCGAAGTACGACTACAAGCATGGAAAAATGAATGAATGTGATGCGACCATTCATTCACCAACTCCGACCGAAAGTCGACGGGAGGAATATAAACTCGCTACAGATGCAATTAGACTGTCCACAAACTAACTCTGCGACTGTGGGCAGAATAACAGATCATTGAAAATAAGAGAAAGGTGACTCGCTACATCGCTAGCTTAGCGTCCTTTACAACTTAAGGCAATGACTGCAAGGAGGCCTTAATGCTAACCAATTAGAATGATGCGCAAAGTTACAGGGAGCCAATTATATTATACCACCATATCGACGGGCAATATTGATCTGCACCTTTCATATCATACCAATGGATCGATAGGCAATGAGGTCCTTACATTCTACATTGTGTCGCTAAATCGACGGCCAATGTCGATCCTCTTCAATTACAAATCGATGTAACACGAGCGCCCATCGAATATCTTCGACCACCAGAGCATGGATAGAACCACGAATGAGTGTGACTTGACCATTCATCCTCCGTCGCCTTCCTTTGATCCGCCAGGAAGAGCTTGAGACTGGTTGAGCATGACCTGACTGCATTTGAGCTGATTTTGTCCGTAGATCTGATGGGAGAACGTAAATCGAAACAAACGTGGTTGATCGCCCAACTCCGCGAGAATGCAATGCGACCATTCATTCTTCAACTCTTACCATGATCCGACTAAACGAGCTGTTCACAACGAGTGCAACAGAACTGTCCACGCACCGATTCTTACCCTCGATCCAACAAGGGAAGTATCAATCCTACATTGGATCTTACTGGACGATTCACTCTTCAGTTTTTGCCCGGAGTATGACTACATAAGCAACAAAGTGAATTTCGATGAGGCAACGAAGTATTCTACCTAGAGGAAAGAACTAGGACAGAATGCAGAATATGGCATGGCTCGGCCTTCCATCGGTTAACTTGATATCACGGTTCAATGGGATAGAGTGCGAAATTGAAGCGAACATTATCTACCTTGCTGCTTATCGAGATATTCCCCAGACTTGGGGGCATGCACGAGAAATGAGATGAATATTATTTGATCTTTTATCAAATAACTCTAGCTCTTACAACTTGGATTATAGTATAAACACAGTAGAAGCTAGGCTCAATCATTCACGTAATATATCCATCAATCCACGACCTAATATTACGTATCCAACGATATGAAGCATACATTCTAACATCTCAAATCAATCCAGGAGAGGATTGATACGAAAGGAAGGACTTAAAACAACCATCGAGCGTTGTTACAACTCAAATTTTACTTCGATCCAGGAGAGGATCGATACAAACTCAATCCAAACAACAACTAAAGAACTTGATGACAACCCGCAAATATGCAAACATGAATAGGTGTCAGCCTAACATATGTGCATGTATGCCAAACTAACACTCAATTTTCAAAGTTACCAGGAATTGAATGCTTACCTGATGACAATCAAAAAGATGAACAACAAATCGCTAGTGCTCAACACTCAGTTACAACAAAACACTTCATGATCATTGACAATCAACAGTTTGACATCTACGTCACTGAAGATCAACCAAAGGCAAAATCTTTTGACGAAAAGAAAGCAACTACTCAGTGAATTGGGTAGAACTTTTCAGAATGAAGATGGCAGCTTTTCAAAGCACGTCATGTTCACACAAGACGTACTTTGGGGGGCAAATGTTATTCCGCCTTTTGGCAAGGCCGTGACACCAAGAACTTGACTAGAAACCAAGGATGGTTCGTCTTGGAGATCGTTAACGCATAGGTCTGCTATGGATGTCGGTAAATTTTTTTCGAGTCCAGATCAAACTACAATTGATATGACATGACAAGAAAAGCTAATAAAGCTAATAAAGCCAACATTCCAAATTTCAAGTCAATTGGAGTTGGTATGCTCAAGATATTGATCGATCACGGTTGAGAAATCCAAACTTGCATCGATCATAACTCAAGATCTACAAGTCTAAATGCCATCAAATTTTCACAGTGTCTTACTGGCAACATGAGGAATGTTCACGCCAAATTTCAGCTCAATCGGATCAAATCTTGATCGATTCGAAATTGCTTCGTATCGATCACGGACTAACTTGCATCGATCATATCTCACAATCCACATGTCCAAATGCTATGAAATTTTCACACTATCTTACTGGCAACATGAGAAATGTTCACGCCAAATTTCAGCTCAATCGGATCAAATCTTGACCGATTCGAAATTGCTTCGTATCGATCATGGACCAACTTGCATCGATCATATCTCACAATCCACATGTCCAAAAATGCTATGAAATTTTCACAGTATCTTACTGGCAACATGAGGAATTTTCATGCCAAATTTCAGCTCAATCGGATCAAATCATGATCGATTCGAAATTGAGTTCGAGTCGATCCCGGAACAGGCCCCAATTTCCTAAGGCCGGGCATGCGGGCCCCTCACGTGCCAGAAGTGGTCTCCAGAATTTTCAGCGTAATATCAGCCTCCAGCACTTATAAATAGAGCCCCTGGTCATTCAGAAAAGGGGTCGGAGAATTTTCAGAGTAAAAGAACGCCCGGACTCTGCCAAGTTCACTCCAGAACGTCATTACTGCCATTGATCTCGAATTTAAGCTTATTATCTGCTGTACTTCGCAATAAAAAACTTGTAATCTTCAAGTATCAAGCAATAAAGTGATAAAACATCATAGTGGACGTAGGCCATACGCCGAATCACTCTAAAACTCTGTGTTTCTATGCGTTTTCTTATATGTCTATTGGTGTGTTTGTTAGATCTGCTTCATTTTACAAATTTTCTCTTCATTTCATCTCTTCAAACACATCCGAAGAGTGTTGTGCCCAATTTTGGTACAAACAATATATATATATATATATATATATATATATTTAAGTACATTTAGTTATTTTCTTTATGTCATGTATATATAACATAAAGAAAATAACTAAATGTACTTAGTACCTTCCTATCGGGATAGAGATATAGTCAGTATATGTGGAGTCCACTGACTTAATCCCCAAATACCACGTTTATCCCAGTAGTTTTAGCAAAATAGCTACAAAACAAACTATGTATTACATGTAGGTGTTGCTAAAGTTCATTCATTAGATCTTTATTTATTAATTAATGTAAATACACATGTGTGTGGGGAAATGAGTCATGTGAAGCGAATATTAATTTCTCCAACGAGAGTAACTTGATTAAAAAAATAGGATAAATTGTCATTTTTTTATTTCCTATGCTACAGCAGTGCCTATTTGTGTGGGGAATAAAAAAAGCTAGGGTATTTCCCATTTTTATTCAAACGTGGATTTGTAAATGTTAATCAAAAAATAGTTTATCATATAAACGGTCTTCTGAAAATCATTTATACCATAAAAGATTTTTAGATTGTCGTTTAAACAAATATTCATATGTAATTAAACCTTATGTGTTATAAATCATTTTTGTTTTCAGAAAACCGTTTATATAATTTTATTTTTAATTCTTAAAAAAAATGAGCATTTCCTCCTACTCGTCTGGGGAAGTGAGGAATCAATATTTTCATTTCATTCCCTCGCCTTAAGAACGACTCCCCTCCCAGAGATGCTCTTAGTGAATTTCACAAAATGCGGAACCAACTCTTCACTACTTGGCAAACTAACAACATAGTTTTCTTCTCATTTTTCCAAGCGTGTAAATGAAAAATTTAGTGCAATATTGAAAGAAGATCTCTGAAACCCACATACAAAAAATATACACATTGCGCCATTTGTGTGCCCCTGTATGCTAGTACTAATAATGCCTCCATGATAACAATTAGATGCTTTCAGCGGTACCAACGTTATTTGTCCTGATTTGGGCATGATCTTAAACTAACCATCGGGAGCTCCAAACAAGCTAACATATTCATTACTCATTACACCAATAAATTGTGACAATCTTTTGCCATTCCCCTGAAATAAACATGCGATGGATCTACGGCTTATCTCTAGTAAGTCAATTAGATGATGGTGTAACCGTGCAACTTTCATCTTTATTATTAACAAGTTTTTTTTTCCAGTAATTAACTATCTTTTTAAGCCCAATAATTGTGGAGAATCTAAACTACATAAGCGCTCCAATACTCTTATATCTGTTTTGAAAAAATAGTATTCAAAATTGTAATCTAAATTTTCTTTTATTTCCCTTCCTTGTTCCGATGTTTATTAATTGTCAACAAACCTTTTTAGTTGTTTTTTTCCCTTCTGTCAATTACTTTAATATATTTCCTTCTTATACTTTTTTCCTTTAATTTCAGTTTTCATATTGTTACATCATTTGTATTATTTCTAATCTCTAGAAAATGAGAGACTAGGAGCAATAAGAAAGATGTGATAATTATGAAAAATGGAATAATATGGATGAATTAAAAAACAACGGTATAAGGTAGGTGATAAAAGATAGAATTTACACAGGGAAACGACTAGCTAAAATGGTAGTTGACAATCAAACAAATGGTAGAAATGAAGGGAACTAAAAAGGAAACGGAGATTACAATTTTGATTATTTATTTTCTGTACAAGAGTGCTGGAGTGTTTCATACTGCCTTTGCACAACATAGGAGCTTAAAGCAATATAAACCAAATACCAATATTATAGTGAAAAAACAACATGTTACTGACAGAATTCCAATCGCTGAATTTCCAATTTAATTCGATTGTTATCATCCTAACTTGGAAGCATTCAGCATGCTGACTAGTGACAACATGTATGTAGCTAACTTGCCATGTGCATGTAGGCATAAATGTACCATGACAATTACAATTGTTGTTTAGCCATCAAATGATATCTTATCAACTATACAAGTACAAAGTCCATGTATAACTAGATATTGTAAGAAGCACTGCACAATGATAAGTAACAGTAATAAACAAGAGATTCAACGAATTACGTTTCCAATACTGATCGGTACAAGAATTTAATTGAAAAATATAAAACTGAGAAAGAATTGAAACCTTACGCATTTTGGTTTCAGAAGTTTAAATTAGGCTTCTTTGATGGGTGAACAAGATCTAATAGATTATTCGAATCATTATGCGACCTCATGAATTATATATTTCTATGACCGATTCCAAGAACTAAAATCTAGGGTTTTGTAGGGAAGAAGAAAAGTGGGAGTTTCGTGTTCTGGATAACGGGCCGCACTATAAATTGGCCCTTGTTCCCCTAGCTATAAATTGGTCCATGCTAGGAGTACTTGCTGAAATGATGGTTAGAAACTTAGATCCAAGGTAACACGCCACTTCTTGTCTTTTCCGCCTATGTATTTAAAAAGAAAGAAAAATTGTAAATTGTAAATTTATCGTAGCATACCCCTTGAATTCCACCTACCTACTTTTGTTTGAGGATAAAATAGGTATTTAATTTAGTTTCTTTTGTCTTTAGTCTGAAACAATCATTGCTAACATTGATAACAAAACCCAAAAAGAAAACACCCTCTCCTTTTTACTTTTCCCCCCTACTACTTTATTATCCTCTCATTTCTTTCAATTCTTTCTGTCTTCTAACCTTGCCTGTTACATCTTAGTTATGAAAATAACTCGCCAAAACATTGTTCCAACCTGTTTCCTTAACCAATGCCGCACCCAGTTGCTTACAATCCTAGATCGCCATCTCCTCAGTCACGTCGCCGCCTGAAAACTATCGAGCACAACTCCTTCGCATGGGCATTTAGTCGCACATTCTACTTGGCTACACATCACCCACGTCGCCCGCTCAGTAAAGGCGTTCGTGCCTTCTTCCCATCAATCACATGCGCAGCCATCCATTCATCGCTCAACCATGGCTGCGGCTCCATACATAGCTGATGGCTATGAACATAAGTGAAATTAATTAACACATGCACAACATAAATTAACATAGAGATTTTGCGATATAGAGATAGGAATGGAAAATCTCAAGTTTATGTAATGAAACAATGATACTTTTGAAAGTAGAGACCTAAAGAAATGTGCATATTTGATATAGAGGAGTACTGGTAGCGCCATATGGATCAAATGTGTTACCAAAACTACTCAATATCATCGATGTACTTGGTTCCTTGTTCTCTATTAGGACATCTGTAGTACTTACAAAGAACAGACTTGTTCAAAAAAGAAACAAATTCCTTTAAATCATAATTTGTATAGTTGTATGTGCATATCTCACTGCACTTCTCATATATACAGAACATGTTCAAGGCATATCAATGACGAAGAACTAAAATTGGATGCATTACTGTGCATATAATAATACAAATATGATAAAAATAAGTTTTGCAAGACAACCTAAATCAGTGGTGCCATCCAGAAATCCATCCGCAGCAGCTGAAGTGCTAAAACAACATCTTTCTGCATGATCTGATTTGCAATTTGATTCAAAATTCTTTGGACTGCCTACTGCATACATAGAAATTGCTGAAATTTCTTTAGTAGGAGGTTGAAGTAAATTTGGAAGAGAAGAGTTGCTAGTGATGTGAATGATGCACTGGCATATTCTTGATTGATTGTCCTTAACAAAAAGAAAATCTACACCAACAATAGCATCCAGTTTAGAGAAGATTTTTGCAATGAACTTCTTCTTACTGTTGCATCCAAGAAAATTCAAGCTCAGAACAAATGCTAACATATATTATAGATGAAAGGTATATACAAGGAGCGCACACACAAGCATACACACATAATATCCAATTACTGAACTATGGTAGAAACTAGACACAAAAACACCATGTCAGATAGCCTAGTTCAAGTTGGCAATTTGACAAAGGCGATTTATTGGGACACTCTAATTGATTTAAACCAATTATCATTAAATAAATAGCTTTATTTTAAATAAACGAGTAACCAAAGTTAGCAAAAGGACACGGGCACAGACACATATAGAGCAATACATAGAGGCTCATAAAGTAAAATAAGATCCAAACGTTGCTACCATTATTGGTTTGCTTGTCTCTAATGTTCTTATATGGCTTTACAGCACATCAAAGCTAACGATGACTAAAACACAAGAGCATTTTAGGTAGGTTCAGTTATAACACAATCATATATACATGCACCTAACTAGAAAGGCAATGGAATATATAAGACATAAAAGAAATGGACATAGGTTACCTGGTCCATGAATCTTTTTTTTAGCTGTTGAGAAAGAACAACTGCATCTACCTGAAATGCAAAGATCCTTATTAGAATTACCCACATAATTATACAATTAAATCATTTACTCGTACAAAAGAAACTCACTTCTTCAGTTCTGTTACCCTTTGCTTTGACAAACTCTAACTCCAATGAAAGTATCGCCAGGTCAAACTTATCTGGTGGGACAAACTTGATATTACATATAATAATGCATAATAAGAAGAATGACGACTATAAAGGTACTAAGTGCGAGCTTGTAAGCAAGCGAAGAAATACAAACATGCAAAGAATTAAACCTGCTGATGGATATTTGATCATCGGTAGAAACCTTGATAAGGCGTCGTTGGATGACATTCGAGCCAATTCGGCCTTCGTTAATATTTTGATGAGCAGTATGTATTAGTCAAGGATTACTTCCACATTAAAAGTAATTTAAGAATAACTTCACATTATAAATCAATCAACCAAAGATTTACATTACTCAAATTTGCAGCTAGGTCCAGGGATTCTATACTACACGTACAGTACTGATACTTCCAGCTTCAGGATACAAGATTTTATTCAAAATCCAAATAAAATACGAGAGGTTTAGTAAAGAAAAAAATACGGGCGAATAAGCCATCTGTACCAATATAAGCAAATAAAAAAATAAAAATAAAATCCACTTATCTTCCATGACATGTTGATTTATTTTTATACCTATTTTTGATGTGTTTAATGATGAACTATACATCTGGAATGAAATCATACTTCTAAAATGAAAGAAAGTGTCAACCATTTAAAATATATCGCATTTTCACCTCAAAAATCACGTTTAAAAGGATATCATGTCAATCCATAGTGTGATTTCTTTCCCAACGTCTTTTTGATTATTTTGTTACAACATTTACTTGTTATCACAAAAAATAGTTTTAATTGTCGGTTGTTATATTCATAACATTTCAACTCTATGCCCTAATCAACCCAATTGTCTAACAATACAAAATTAACATCACAACGAAGTGGGAATAAAAATCAAGGTTCATACTTCATATAAGGATATCGTAAAGTATACACCAAAGAATCACCAATTATAGCATAAGCATTGCCGGATCCACGACCAGAAAATCTACTCAGGTCATTGAATGAGATAAACGCACAATTAGTTAAAGCCAGGTCGCTGCCTGGCGCGTTCTCCACGGTCAGCATCATTCTGGATGATAAGGTTGTTGTGTTTCAGATGCAAGTTTTCTGTTACCAGGCTTTGATTATATTTGTTGATTTGAGAAGATCTCCGAAATAACTACCGGATCCACCAATTTTTTTTGCAATTCTAAAAAAAAACTTACTCTAAATAAAAACATCAAATCTCAAACAACTAGTTCTTAAAAAAACAGCGGCTAGGGAGTTGGGACCAGCGGCTAAGGTGTAAGGGGAAGACGAAGCATCAATTTGAGCTCAACTAATGCCAAACGGCTCTGGAAAATTCAAAGGAATCAATCAGATTCATTGTAAAAGGCACCGTTTATTCCTCAACAGACTATCACTCAAAAGTTCAGAGAAAAGAAAAAAAATAGAGTAGAAGAAGAACCTACAGCAAAGCGAAGAGATGAAAAAAAAATAGAGAGGAAGAAGAACCTACGCAAAGCAAATTGAAGTCGGCATCGTTGAAGTGGTTGTAGTCGGCATTCGATAATGGGAAGTGGATGAAGTGCTGTTGATTTTAAGAAGTGGTTGAATCGACATTGATTTTGGGAGGAAGAGAAAACCCTAAATTAAATTTTATGCGACTGAAATATGTCTGAAAATGGATGGATAAGCGTGAGAAGAGAATGCACGTCTAAATTACAAAAGACTCCTCTTATTAATAAACTATTTACATTTTTACCAACTACGGTAACACTTATTTGTGTTGCAAAGTTTGTTTAGAAAAGTATTTATTTTCACCAACACTTTTCCAGTATCCTAACATTTTACCGTTAGGAGTTTGCAGCATTTATAAGTGTTAGCAATTAACAAATATAAACTGTTGCAAAATCACTGATTTGGTGTAGTGTTATGCAATCATTGGGTTATTAATTGATGGTTTCGGCCGATGCTCTTTGTTTTCGGTGCTTCAAACGTGGATCGAAAGTTGGGGTCGTCACAGAAGTTGCTAGCTTCCCGAACACAGCTACCATCGACGATCAAATCGAATTTAATTTGATGTTATAAATGATTGAGAGGTGGAGGGGTGAGGTGGAATTTTCGGCCAGTGTGACATCCCCTATCTGGAGGCCCGAAGCTAAGCACAACAGATGCTTCAGTCATCTATAATATTAAATTCCAGTGACTGAATACGGTAATGTTGATGGTATCCATAATATCAGAAACACATGAATATGAAAAAAAATCACATATTTTAAAAAGAAAAACATTTTTTTATTACATTTCCAAAACATGTTCCATATTCAAATTACATAATCTCATCGCTTTACCAAGTTCAGATAAAATATAGTTATTATATAAATACGCCAAGAGTGACATTTGATGATGCCCCTTGGTTGACCAAAGTACTATATATAGAACACAGGAGAATTAATTCAAAATAAAACAACTACCCCTAATTAGCTATCCGTCAACCAATTGTTCGTCACTGGAAGCTTTATTCGCCAATCCTACTAAAACCTATAAATCTCAACCCTCAGCCTACTCAAATCAATTTTGAGCACCCAAGAGTTTAAGGGAAAACCATAAACTTCAAGTTAGGCATAAAGCCGGGTGTGAATAATACTATACATCTTGGTTATCTGATATTAAGTGAGACCATGCCGCTTAGCGGAACGTGTTTCCCCTCACTAATATCTTTTTTAAAACAAATCTTTTGCATGTTATAATCCTGCAAACAAAATTTGTTAAATCTGTAAAGCAATATCATGTATATGTACATATTTATCAAATGGACTATCTGTCCATACACTGTAGTTTTGTTTGGCTAACTACTAACCCTTGGCTGACTCAGGCCTACCAGAAAAACATAAAAAATCCAACATCTGTTAGATACTCCTCTTTTTGATGGTTTATCCTTACTTAGTTCTCCAGTACATGCTGGAATTTTGGATATATTTTAGCTAAGGATTATTAGCTAAAGTATAGGGTATGACCGCATACTAGTCTTGTCTGGTATTCTAATATCTAAGTCATTTTACTTGGGGTTATCTACCCATAAAATTTTCCTTGAAAATCTTTTCTTTCAAGTTGATTTAAACTTTAGATCATTCTTTAAACAAGGAAATTATTTATATATACTCTTTGTTTTGCTCAAATCACCTTGCCATGTTACTTGTTCTTTACACAAAACCTTGTTGATGACAACGTTCAAACTTTCGAAAGTACCCCTTTCAAAACCTTTGAAAGCATCCCTTTCAATACAAGTAAAACCTTAGGTCGAAGGCCAAAACATACCTTTCGAAACCATGCATACTTATCTTTTCGAAAGCAGTGAAATACATCTCCTTCGAAAACTTTAAAACCTTAGACATCCTATCTTTAAAACACTTAAACATTGCTTTTCGAAACCATTAGAAAACCTTTTCTTTTAGACGTTTCGAAACCATTGGGGTACCACCCCTTAGAAATCTTTGTTTAAAAACTTTCGAAAGCATTAAAACATCAAGCCTTTCGAAAGCATTTGAGTTCAATTTATAACATGTGGAAACACCTTTTGAAACCATTAGAACTATCCCTTTCGAAACCATTTGGGTTCTACCTTTTATAGAGAAAAAGGGTCATTAAAACATTTAACTCGAAAGCAACCCATTTAAAAGCAAAAGCAGACGCATTTTCAATTTAAAACAAAGCATGCTTCGATCCCTTCAAACCTTTGGTTTCGACCTAGTACCTTCCCCTATATCCAGTTCACTATGTACCACGTATCTGATACCATGTGCATTGGTTTTGATAGAGTCTGAGGTGGAGGTAAGGATTCGGAAGCCGGGTGCCGGAAGCATTGAAATAAAAGAAAGCATGTTGATTTGACTTTTCGGATTAATCATTTGTACATAACTTGCCTTGTTTGTCAAATTATGATTAGTTTCAAATTTTCTTTTCTGAAAGTGCTGCCAATTTTCAGAAATAACAATTTGAATTATTTACAAAATACCGCTTCTCCTTTTTATAAATATATAAAACATTTAAGTCTCATACCTTAAATAATTTTATATATCCATTAAAACACTTAGGAAAATTATACAAAAATCCCAGAAAATCATTTTTAATATACTTTTAACATATATAAATTATAGACCCTAAGCCAATATAATTTGGCTGTATTTAATTTTTAACTCATAGTGGCATTTTTTTCACCAGAAACTTCATATAAATCCATATTAAGAAAATTAGAAAAATTGAAACCCATTTCTAAGTTATTGTTTCTAATCTAAATTTAAGATGTCATATAATAGGGTTTCCATATCAAAACATGTCACAGAAATTGTGTGAATTAGCATAAATCATCAACAAAATATAGATATACAACAAAACATGGCAAAACATTTGCAAATAATTTGGATTTCATCTGAAAATGAAAAATTATTATAAACTTGAGATGTAGTCATTATACACCTTAGTTTTGTGATTAAAGATGTGTGATTTGTTCTTGATTAAGTGATTTGATTCTCCCCCTTGAAATCCTAGCTTCTATCTCCTCTTGAGCTTGCTAATGGTGGCCGGCCTTAGCTTGTATTTTTGATTTGTGAACATGAAGTGAACATGAGTGTTGAGGGGTTAAAGGTTTAGGGTATAAGGATGTGCCTTGTTCCTATTTTTCTCTTGTATATTTTCAATATATTTTCAAACCTTTTATTCCTTTTTTATTCTTTAGTTCGCTTGTTTAACATGGCACGACTACCCCTTATTTAATCACAAATCTCAATCTATTAATCATCTTACCTTATTTTATTTTATTTAACTAACTAAACATCCGAAATAATGTTACTAAAAATATGGAATGTTATAGCCAACAATAGAGATGAAGAGGAGGTTCGAAATCCATAAAGAAAGTGAGGAGATACGAAGAAGAAAAATGTCGATCTGGATACCTATTTCTATCTTACATTTTCTCCTCCTTTTTAATTCAAATCCAACCTCTCCTGAACCATCATTACGGCCAGCCTACTCTTGCACATTTAATCGAAAATTCAAGCCCCATTATGTGCCTCTAAATCATTTCAAGCCTGACCAATATTCATAGCATTTAAATCTAATTTAAACGTGCACGAATATCATATATCAATAAGTATATTTATAACTATTATAAATACACCGTTTAATATTTTTCAACGCATCACATTAAATTTTATAATTAAAATTTCACAAATATTTATTAATTTAATTAATTCATTACAATCATAGTTTTCATTTTACAGAAAGTATTCATAATAATCATATAAAAACTATGTCTATTTTCCAATCAGCACAGAAAAACAGTTATTATTTCATAAATAATGTTCAATATGTTTTATGAAAACAATTTTGTAACTTGATACAACTAATAAGTGTTATATGACACGCTCCCATTGTTTTCGCCATACCTTAATAGCTTACGAAATATAGACCTCCATTCAACCACTTAATATATGTCATTTATCCTATCTACTATAACCAATTTATAGTCGTGTGTTTTCTGATCAAATATTTGAACTCAAAGAAATAAATCTCATAGAAAATATTTTCCATATGAAAATACATTTTCAAGTAGAAATCATATTTCTCATTCTAATGTTAAGTATCTATTATGATTTTAAGATTCTCGTTTCCTGTGTCTCTTCATGAAGCAGAAGTGACCATTCACTCTCTTCATCCTAACTGTACCTTAAGTTACATCTACTCTCAAACATTCACTGCCCTTTTCAATAGTCGAACCATTCAAAAGGTAATCCTTATTACAAGATCGTAACTAACTCTTCACAAAAGTGAATGTGATCATCCTTATAGTTTAAGGATGTAAAATAAGTTACACTTTACGTAATTTGAAAAAAACTAATATTTCAGCGATTGAATTCGTAGATCCATCTTGTAACTCTTATCTAGTGTCACATCCTTACAGTTTAAGGATCTTGTAATAAGATCATTATTGTATATACAATCTCACACTATGGTTTACTTATTTTGAATGAACTAATTTCATCGAGGTTTTATACATTACGAGTTGTGACCATTCACCATATAACATTTATATATGATTGAAAATGGATCAAATATTCATATCATTTTACCGCATTTAGAGTTCGAAACTCATTAAAGACAATACACATAAGTAGCCAAGTTACAAACATATTTAGTAGTTGTATAGTTAGACGGTTGCATGGGTTAACATGCAAAAAATTATTGGTAAGTTTATTGTACATTTCTATTTGTCAATCTTAATTTATTTCATTAGTATATTTTAATTAATAAATATTTTATGAATTATATTAATTGCACAAATTTATCAAAGTAGACTATTTAGTTATACATAGATATTGCATGGAGGAAACACGAGTATTTTCTTTACCGCATGGAAGAAAATTTTAATGGTTTGATTATCATTGGTGTTTTCTCCATATTAATCATTTTTTAGAAGAGACAAAAAAACTTTACAGCTAATAGACACGAGCCCTTGCAACCACCAATGGTTTGGTCAAGCGAAGACATATATGAAATTGTAAAGGACTTTCCAAAGATACATAAAACCGAAGAACAAATTGAAATTCAAGGTAAATCAACGATTCAAAATTGGTGCAAACAAAGTATATTTTGGAAGTTGCCTTATTGGAAAAATCTATAACTTCGTCACAATATCGACGTGATGCACAATGAGAAAAACGTGTTTGACAATGTTTTTAATACAATTTTGAATGTTAAGGGGAAGACGAAGGATGATTTAAAATCAAGACGCAATATCAAAGCAATATGTAATCCCTCTGAGCTTCATATCAAACCAAATGACAAAAAAACTAAAAGCATGCTATGAGCTAGACAATAACCAGGTTAAAATACTTTTAAAATGGGTGGAAGGATTAAGATTTTCTTACGATATTTCTTTCGATATTCGTAGATGTGTCGACTGTAAGAACAACAAACTTAGTGGGATAAAAAGCCATGATTGTCATATTATGATGGAAAATTTGTTACCCGTTGCTTTTAAAGAACTGTTGCCCGTAAAATTTTGAAAGATGTAACATAATTTAATTTGTTTTATGAGGAGCTTTGTTCTACTACGTTAAAAGTTGATCGTCTATGTAAACTTGAGGAAGAAATCCACATACTGCTCTGCCAACTAGAAAAAAAAAACATCTCCTCCAAGTTTATTTAATTTAATGGAGGATTTACCTGTTGATCCTCCATTAGAAGCACGTCTTCAAGGGTCTGTGCAATATGGATGGATGTATCCATTCGAGAGTTATTAATACTTAGTACGTTAAATATTAGTTTAATTCATGTATAAATAAATTTTAGTTTGAAATAATTCTTAATAGGTACTTAAATCATCTAAAGAAAAAAGTGAGACAGAAAGCACAAATTGAAGGTTTGATTTGCAAATCATATGTCGAAGAAGAAGATTCGTTTTTTCTTTTATTATTTTAGTGATCGTGTGAACTTATCATTTGAAAGTGCTATGCGTAATGACGAAGGCATTGATCAAGAATTATCTATTTTTTCAAAACATGGCCGACCTACTGGAAAATGTGTGAAATTATGGTTGGACGATAGAGATTATCATGTAACACACATAAATTCTTCTCAATTGTGCTGAAGTTGCACCATTTGTTAGGTAATGTACATATGTTCTTCTTAATGCATTATATCATCTACATATGCGTATATACATACATATGCATATGTGTGTTAATTATAATGCAATATTTTTCTATAATTGCAGTATTTACGAATCACAACTTCCAAATGGCGATATTGGAAAAGATTTCGCTACTTGGTTTTCAAATTACGTTTACGACATGACAAATTGTGTGGTCGACGAAGGATTGAAACATTTAGCTATGGGACCAAAAAGGATA
The DNA here is from genome assembly GCA_030765085.1 of Allium cepa. Lineage (NCBI taxonomy): Eukaryota > Viridiplantae > Streptophyta > Magnoliopsida > Asparagales > Amaryllidaceae > Allium > Allium cepa. The sequence goes on along the minus strand of CM060939.1, from coordinate 756,488,407 downwards.
ATCAAAACCTATCCAATATTCTTCGTTAATGGAAATAAATTTAACATCAAAGAATACGGTACTGAAAAATTAACTAACAATGTCGGTGTATTTCTAAAAGGTAGTGATGATCCAAATGATCATGTAAATTATTTTTATGGCATCGTAACCTTGGTTTTGCAATTGACATATTTCACAAAACCTGTAGAAGAATTTTTTTTAAATGCAACTGGTTCAGCAACGTTTCATGTTCTGTAATCAACGTGCATCCAAAGTATAATCTTATAGAAGTAAAGCATATCTCGCGTTACCATAGGTACAATCCTTTTATACTTGGCAAACAAGCTCTTCAAGTTTATTACGCTTCGTACCCATCTCTACGAAGAGATAAAATAAATTGATTGGCGGTTTTTAAAACAAACGCAAAATTACATTTGATGGACAGAATATTCCAGATGAAAAAACTATCAAGCAGATATCGAGGAAAATACTGAAATAATAATAATCGACGATCAAATTGACTTTGGACCTCTAAACGTTGAATCAAATGCATTAATAAAAGCATTTGAGACTACAAAGGAACAAAACATAAAGTACAAAACGGGGTCTGAATTAGAAAATGACGAGGACTGATTAATAATCTATATATCCGAAGAAGGTAATTTCTGTGTTTATTTATGTTACATTTTCTCACTAAAAAATGATGTGTTCTGCTAATGATATGTTTAGTCATAATCTGTTTCACATAATCCTTTTATGTTATGCCATAATGTATGTTCACAAAATTAAATGATATATTTCTCATATATGATACGTCTGTAACAGGTACTGCATATATATATATATGTCGTTTTTCCTTAGACGTAGCTCTTCCCATACAGGATCTCCATCTTCTTCTCAAAGAGGGACCGGTGCGCTTCCAGCTGATGATGTCCCCGACCCATCACATGAGGTAGCTCTTCCTACGGTCTGGTTGCAGGCCAAAGCCGATGGATCGTAAGTATTAAATTTATTTCAGTATTAACAAAAAATTTCTTTACGATCTATTATATATTAGTCTTGCTTTATTAAATGTTTGTTTCTTTTCGACACAGTGGCTTCGAGCTCAAGCTGTCACCTACAGTGCTCTCCATATCCAGACAGGCATATAAATGCAGGATGACTACCTGCTGGCCTAAATGGAGCAAGATACCGAATAATGTCTGGAAGAGCATTTGGCTGGACTTCCTGGTAAGCGTAAATTTATATTTTGCACTTTCTCTTTGATAATAGATCACTTTATATATTGTAGACTATTTATAAAAATGTATAACTTTCATTTTCTCAACGTGTAGGGTTCGATCGACCAACAAGAGACCGATGTATCCCTGGTGTAGCGCCATTGGAATAGCAATATCCTCAAAAATTATAGGGATACGGTGTCCACTATAAGAAGAGTGAGAAAAAAACCGAGCTGGATGAGTGCTAGTGTGTGGAAGGCCTGGATCGCATGGTGAGGCAATGAGGAATTCTAGGTAAGTTTACCACATATTAATTACTTTAAATTATTGCGTGTATTTAATACATAATTTAGAACTGTAAAATGTTATTTCCAATTTAAATTTACAGAGGGAGTCAAATAGGAACTCCACAAATAGAAACAAGAATCTCGTCACACATCACTGCGGTTCAAAGTCGTTCCAGCATCATCGTGAGGATTTGGTAAATTTTTATGTTAACATTTTTATATTTTAACTTACACGTTGTTAATAGATAGTTAATAAAACAACACGTTATATATATATGTATGTATGTATGTATGTATGTATGTATGTATGTATGTATACATATTTCAGGAGAGAGCGCGCGGGGGTACTGTTTCGTATTGGCATGTTTTTGCTAATACTCATGCTCTGAAGCAGACCGACGATTCGGGCTTAGACGTATACTCATGGGAGCATGATGATAAAGCAACTGATGCCCATGCAAGTAGATTATAATTAAGTTAAAAGTTATCAGTTAATTAATTACGTACACATTTATAGATATACTAATTAGTGTTATTTATACCAGTGACCATTTCAACTTTTTGCTAATTAGTATAGCGATTAGTCTACTAAGTTGTATTTTGTATTTGCATCACAGCAAAAGTTCCAAGTAGCATGGTGTAATGACCCGATTTTTCGACGCTCGAAAATCGACATCAATACGTCCACTGTATCAAATGCTGAACAATCGAATGTCGGAAAACCGAACCGTTTGGGTTAAAGAAGAAGAAGATAGAAGAAGAAATAGAAACAATATCAAAATCTCACATTCGCAGCGGAACTATATATAATAGATAAATGAATAATTTTTAAACAAAAGAACTATATCAGTTTCTACATTACATCATCAGAGTAATATACAACACAAAACATGACACTAGGCATTTATGACAACTTGTCCATATGAAAAATGAACTTGCTGCAACACATACGCCGCAGATACTACATAATATAAGTGATACGTCTCGCTATCCAGTTTGCCTCCTGATCTCCACAACATACTTTCCTGACTTCGCTCCAGAACAACTGCTAACCTGACTCTAGGCTGCCCTTGTGGAAAATTATGGACACCTAGAGTTTAAAAAAAGGAAAAATAAACTCCAAGTCAGTCATGGGACTGGTGTGAGATCTTAAAGAAGTTATTTGCACAAAAGAAAAGAAAAAGAAATCCGTTCATGCTTTTGGAAAATGAAACTACCATAAGGCCTCCCGGCACACCCACAATGCACTCGCACACTTGGGGAAGATTTCTCCTTATAGCAGTCAACTATGCTTGATACGCAAAAATCCTTTTGATATTATAAGTGCATAGTGTGAAAAACATTTCGTAAGTATAATATAAATCTTAGCCAGCATTCGTACCATTATATTATGCCTACTATAGCTACCATGTTAGATGGCATGTTCTACAACTAGAACCATACAGGACTCGTATTGAGTGAATGGATTTCCAACAAATGGTCAAGGCTAAGGAACTTTCTTTCCGAAAGGGTACGCCTCTGAAGGGACCCCCGAGAACCTAACCGGATCTCTGCCAACACAAGGCCGGATTACCTCTGTAAGTAGGTAACTAACTGTCACGAGTATGTCACCCCCGATCTAGAGCGACCTTTACCGAGGTGCCTCAACAACCAACAACCACATAAGTAAATAATCAGGGCTCCATATCAGAATACCACTTTTCATCCACACAAGTTAAATATCTGGGCTCCATACTAGATACCACTTTTTATCCAGAAGGAAATGCACATACCCTGAGGGGCGCGACCCCCGTAACCTTGCTGCATCTTTTCCTGTTTCAACTACTCTCGAGGTGTGAGGTTCGACGAAGTCTCGTCCATAAAGCTACGCTCTTCACAAAAGCCATGCTTCGATCAACCAATGATCAACACTTAGCATGCCACATTACCAAATTGGGAATATATCATTAGTAACAATCAACTACATAACCGCTGAGCTCGTACGTTTCAGAGAAGGGCGTTAATCTAAGAGAATAAATTCTCTGCCACCAATAGAAATATATTTGATATAAACCGCTTTATATCTCAAAATGTAATGTCAAGCATACATCCATACAAGTCCATTCCGGGTTCGAGCGGAACCGAAGGCACTTCGTCCAATTAAGGAAAGAAGTCCTTGTAAATTCGGATATCCCTTAATCACGTCCGGACTCCCCATCACATAGGGTGGTATAAATCTCTATACCGGAGCAACTCGGTGCACAGACATTCAACAGGTAATCCTTTCGTTTTCGAAAATACCCGGTCTTCAACCACCATCTTCAAATGCAATCTCATTTCGTCATATCATTATTCGGAATGGGTTTTATGACTCAATGTCCACTCCCAGCTATTCCAAATAATGAGCGCTTATTTTAAAAACAAGTGGATATGTTAAAGTCTAAATTAAGTCACAATAAATTTTCGCTTTTGACCTTTTAAACAAAAGATCCATCATTAAGATTCGATGTGGTTTTCGGATAACCATTTGAAATCTGACCCCCGGTCGCATCGAAATTCAAATGTCGTTTAAAGGCCAATATTGATAGTCGGTTATTTAACTATAAAACAACATTCACAACAATCACCAGCTTTAAACAATTTTCCTCAAATTATTTGTTCAAAATATCTTCGCAAGATATATTTTCACACTTCAACCCTTTGAAAACAATTTTCAAATCGCTTTCCTCTTGCGGAATAAATTTCCAAATATTGTTTATTTCCACTGAAAATTTGCCAAGTCTGAATACTTTAAACTAATTTAAATCACTTATCCTAATATATACTTGGAAACACTTAAAATAAAAACTATTTTAAAAACATTTATTTTAAAATATTAGTTATGAATTTTATACTAATATCCCATGTAAAACTTAAGCCCAACTAATTTTAAAAAGAAAATTATTAGATAGAGTATAATTATTTAAATAACCATAAGCCATCTTCTAAATCAAATATTAGTTAAATCTTTAAAATAATCACTTCTATAATTTACTTAATAAATATTTACTTCAAAATTTTAAAAACAATTTAAGAAAATAATTTCTCTAAAACATTATTTTAAAACCAACTTTAGAACTTTTAGTTTATATTTAAAAGCCAATTTTAAACGTACTGGCTTTCCAGGGAAAAATAAGCTTTCCATGTCAAAATGGTCCATTTAAATCAATTTATAAATCCTTCTCGATTTATTTCAATTTAAATTCCAAATTGGTAAATTTTCTTTCAACACTTTTAAAAATAAACCAATATTTATTTTTAAAACAAATTACCCGTTTCTTTATAAATTCTCATTGTGAATTTAAATTTCCAAATATCCATTCATATACAATTTTCAAATCGATTTTCAAAATTTCCTTTCATACACTAAATCAATTTCCAAATCGATTTTCAAAAATTTACTCCATTTAAAAATTATTCCTTTATTTATCCAAATTTGTTTCAAAACACATTAATCCAATATTCACACTTTTATTTAGATTTTAAAATCCGAATTTTTGAAATAAATTCTTCAACTTTTAAACAATACTACTCAAAATCCATTTATTTCCATTTATTAAAATCTTTTCCACATATTTGGAATTTATTCAATAGGATTTCAAAAATCAACCTTTATTCTTTTCAAATTCCTTCTTTTAAATGTATCCAATCCTTTAAAATAAATTTACTTAAAATTTTCTACTTCAAATTCCAAAAAAATCCAATTTAATATTTCTGGTATTTTAAAATACCAGAATATATTTGGCCAAACTATAGCCTTCAATAATTTCAATTATCAATATAGTCAATCACAGATTATCATTAATTATATCACAACATATGAAATAAATTCAAACAATTTGAGGAATCCAATTGGATCCCTCCAGCCCGTTTCCCTGAATCCACAGATGTTAGCACAACAATTAAATACCAATCCCGCTTCAAGGCGGGATATCGCGGTATAAAGGGTCATCCGCTATTATGCGGGGCGCATAGGGTCTCATCCGCTATATAATGCGGGAAATCAATCACTCCAATATATATATATATATATATATATATATATATATATATATATAATATCACATCAATTCAAGCAATCAATCAATATTTTGAATTTTAACTATTTAAAATAACCATATCGGATGTGAGTGAGAAGATCTCACCTTTGCTTTTATTCTGCAATCCATTTCCCTTCCAACTTGTTTTCATGATTTTTGACCTTGTATAAACAATTATATAATTTTTATTAATATTCGAACTAATCAAATAATTAAATTTCCATTTGATAATTTTAATCAACCAATGATTTTATTTTAAACTAATACTTTTAATCTTAAACCAATTCCTTTTAATAAATTTATTTAACCAAAAATTAAATTCAAAACTAAATTTCCTTTAATAAATTATTTTTAGTAACTAGATAAATTAAATAAGTTAAGAAAACAAATAGCTCACTAAAACCATTATTTTTAAAATAAACTAGCAAATTAAAATATGTAAATGTATATTTATATTTATTTTCTGAGATTTAATATTTATAAGAAATGATCTATTAAAATCAAATCTAATCTTTATAATATTTTCCTATGTTTTTCCAAAGTTCTATATATATACAAAATTTCTGTTCAAACTACATACATACATACATAGATATATATATATGTATATGTATATGTATATATATGTGTGTGTGTACTTCAATTTGAAACCAAAATTTCTTTATACCTTTTACTGTAATCTATTTTTTCTATACAAATGAATATATATATATATATATATATATATATAAATTAAATAAAAAGATAAAGATACCTTTATCATCGTTCCAGGAAAACCACACAGCAACCAACTCGCATCGCCACATTCCGATCTACAGCCTCCCGCACGAGATTCGCTACTTCGAACGCTGACCCTACCCTACGCATGCATCGCACGGTCCATGACACCCGAAAATCGACATCAGTACATCCACTGTATTAAATGCCGAACAATCGAATGCCGGAAAACCGTACCGTTAGGGTTGAAGAAGAAGATAGTAGAAGAAACAGAAACAATATCAGAATCTCACATTCACAGCGGAACAATATATAATTGATAAATGAATAATCATTAAACAAAAGAACTATATCAGTTTCTAAATTACATCATCAGAGTCATAAACAATACACAACACGACACTAGGCATTTATGACAACTTGTCCATATGAAAACTGAACTTGCTGCAACCCATACGCAGCAGATACTACATAATATAAGTGACACATCTCGCCATCCAGTTTGTCTCCTGATCTCCACAGCATACTTTCCTGACTTCGCTCCAGAACAACTGATAACCTAACTCTAGGCTGTCCGTGTTGAAAAATTATGGACACTCAGAGTTTAGAAAAAGAAACAATAAACTTCAAGTTAGTCATGGGGCTGGTGTGAGATCTTAAAACAGTTATTTGCACAAAAGAAAAGGAAAAGAAATCCGTTCGTGCTTTTGGAAAATGAAATTCTCATAAGGCCTCCTGGCACACACACAATGCAATCGCACACGTGGGGAAGATTTTTCCTTATAGCAGTCAAATATGCTTGATACACGAAAATCCTTTTGATATTATTATTAGTGTATAGTGTGGTAAACATTTCGAAAGTATAATATAAATCTTAACCAGCATACGTACCATTATAGTATGCCTATTATAGCTACCATGTCAGATGGAAAGTTCTAAAACTAAAACCGTACAGGGCTCGTATTGAGTGAATGAATTTCTAACAAATGGTCAAGGCAAAAGAACTTCCTTTCCGAAAAGGTATGCCTCTGGAGGGACGCCTCGAGAATCTAACCGGATCTCTACCAACACAAGACTGTGTTACCTCTGTAACTAGGTAACTAATTGTAACGAGTATGCCAACCCCCGGTCTAGACCGACCTTTACCGAGCCGCCTCAACAACCAACAACCATATAAGTAAATAATCAGGGCTCCATACCAGGATACCACTTTTTATCCACGCAAATAAATATATGGGCTTCGTACCAGATACCACTTTTTATGCAGAAGGAAATGCACATACCCTAAGGGGCGCGACCCCCATAACCTTGCTGCATCTTTTCATGTTTCAACCATTTCCAAGGTGTGAGGCTCGACGAAGTCTCGTCCACAAAGCTACGCTCTTCACAAAAGCCATGCTTCGATCAACCAATGATCAACACTTAGCATGCCACATTACCAAATTGGGAATATATCACTAGTAACAATCAACTACATAACCTATGAGCTCGTACGTCTCAGAGAAGGGTGTTAAGCTAAGAGAATAAATTCTCCGCCACCAACAGAGATGTATTTTATAAAAAACAACTTTATATCTCAAAGTGTAATGTCAAACATACAACCATACAAGTCCGTTTCAGGTTCGAACGGAACCAAAGGCACTTCGTCCAATTAAGGAAAGAAGTCCTTGCAAATTCGGATATCCCTTAATCACGTCCGAACTCCCCATCACATATGGTGATATAAATCTCTATACCGGGGCAACCCGGTGCAGAGACATTCAATAGGTAATCATTTCGTTTTCAAAAATATCCGATCTTCAACCACCGTCTTCAAATGCAATCTCATTTCGTCGTATCATTATTCGGAATGGGTTTTATGACTCAATGTCCTCTCCCGGCTAATCCGTAATAAATGCTTATTTTTAAAAAAAAAGTGGATGCATTCAGATCTAAATTAAGTCACAACAAATTTTCACTTTTGACCTTTTAAATCAAAGATCCATCATTAAGATTCGACGTGGTTTTCGGATAACCATTTGGAATTCGACCCCCGGTTGCATCGAAATTCAAATGTCGTTTAAAGGCCAATATCGATAGTCGTTTATTTAACTAACTAACAACATTCACAACAATCACCAGATCTAAATAATTTTCCCCAAATTATTTATTTCAAAATATCTTCATAAGATATATTTTCACACTTCAACCCTTTGAAAACAATTTTCAAATCACTTTCCTCTCGTGGAATAAATTTTCAAATATTGTTTATTTCCACTGAAAAGTTGCCAAGTCTGAATACTTTAATTTAAATCACTTATCCAAATATATACTTGGAAACACTTAAAATGAAAACTATTTTAAAAACATTTATTTTGAAATATTAGTTATGAATTTTATACTAAAATCCCATGTAAAACTTAAGCCCAACTAATTCTAAAAATAAAATTACTATATATATTATAATTATTTAAATAACCATCTTCTAAATCAAATACTAGTTAAATCTTTAAAATAGTCACTTCTATAATTAACTTAATAAATATTTACTTCAAAATTTTAAAAACAACTTAAGAAAATAGTTTCTTCAAAAACATTCTCTTTAAAACCAACTTTAGAATTTATATTTAAAAGCTACTTTGAAAACATACTCGGCTTTCCAGGGAAAAATACGCTTTCCATTTCAAAATGGTCCATTTAAATCAATTAATAAATCCTACTCGGTTTATTTCAATTTATATCCCAAATTCTTAAATTTTCTTTCCACGCTTTCAAAAATAAACCAATATTTATTTTTAAACAAATTACCCATTCCTTTGTAAATTCCCATTGTGAATTTAAATTTTCAAATATCCACTGATATACAAAATTTACTTTCATACACTAAATCAATTTCCAAAAATTTACTTCATTTAAAAATTATTCCTTTATTTATCCGAATTTATTTCAAAACCCATTAATCCAATATTCACACATTTATTTAGATTTTAAAATCCGAATTTTTAAAATAAATTCCTCAACTTAGAAACAATACTACTCAAAATCCATTTATTTCCATTTACTAAAATCTTTTCCCCATATTTGGAACTTATTCAATAGGATTTCAAAAATCAACCTTTACCCTTTTCAAATTCCTTCTTTTAAATTTATCCAATCCTCTAAAATAAATTTACTTAAAATTTTCTACTTTAGTTTCCAAAAACAATCCAATTTTATATTTCTGGTATTTTAAAATACCAGAATATATTTGGCCAAACCATAGCCTTCAATCATTTCAATTGTCAATATAATCAATCACAGATTATCAACAATCATATCACAGCATATGAAATAAATTCAAACAATTTGAGGAATCCAGTTGGATCCCTCCAACCTATTTCACTACATCCACAGATGTTAGCACAACAGTTAACTACCAATCCTGCTTCAAGGCGGAATATCGCGGTATAAAGGGTCATCCAATATTATGCGGGGCGCATATGGTCTCATCCACTATATAATACAGGAAATCAATCACTCCAATATTTATATATACTACTATATATATAATATCACATCAATTCAAGCAATCAATCAATATTTTAAATTTTAACTATTTAAAATAATCATATCAGATGTGAGTGAGAAGATCTCACATTTGCTTTTATTTTGCAATACACTTCCCTTCCGGCTTGTTTTCACGATTTTTGACCTTCTATAAACAATTATATGATTTTTATTAATATTTCGAACTAATCAAATAATTAAATTTCCATTTGACAATTTTAAATAACCAGTGATTTTATTTTAAACTAATACTTTTAGTTATAAACCAATTCCTTTTAATAAATTTATTTAACTAAAAATTAAATTTAAAACAAAATTTCCTTTAATAAATTATTTTTAGTAACTAGATAAATTAAATAGGTTAATAAAACAAATAGCTCACTAAAACCATTAATTTTTAAAATAAACTAGCAAATTTATATATGTAAATGTATATTTATTTTTATTTTTTAAAATTTAATATTTATAAGAAATAATCAATTAAAATCAAATCTAATCTTTATACCATTTTCCTATGTTTCTCCAAATTCTATATATATACAAAATTTCTGTTCAAACTATACACACACACACACACACACATACATACATACATACATACATATATACATATATATATATGTGTGTGTGTGTGTGTACCTCAATTTGAAACCAGAATTTCTTTATGCCTTTTACTGTAATTTAATTTTTTTTCTATACAAATGAATATACATAAATTAAATAAAAAGATAAAGATACATTTATCATCGTTCCAGGAAAACCACACAGCAACCAACTCGTATCGCCACATTCCGATCTACAGCCTCCCTCATGAGATTCGCTACTTCGAATGCCGACCCCACCCTATGCATGCATCGCATGCTCCACGAGTACGCGATCCACCCACGTTCGCGAATCAAGCATCATCTTGCAACATCGACGAACCCTAGAATGGTGATCGCGCCTTCAATTCGTCGATCCTGCTCCGCCCAATCAAATCGCGACCATTCTCCGTGCATCTGCTCGACCTCGAACACACGCCAGTGCCATGCTCTGACGTCGCCACGTAGTCGCCGAAAACCCTCGTGCCCAATCGCGACGGCCCTGCGAATCAATCCATCTCCTTTCCGTCGACAGCGTAGTCGACTTCGATTCCACTCTCAGATTGTCGTGGGATCAACATCGCGATCCCCTTTTTTCTTTTTCTTTTTCTTTTTCTTTTTTTATGATTTAGATTCAATAGGACGAGAGAGCAGCCATGAAATTTCTTTGTGAAGCTGTTGATTTTATTTTTGAACGAGAAAGGGGGTTCTCGTTCTTTTTTTTATATAAATATATGACTACGATTTTTCTTAAAATAGGAAGAAAACGAATGTAAAAATTTAATAGAGAAAGGTAAACACGTGTTGCTGAAGAGGATACGTGCTTGATTTTTTTTCTTTTTGTGAATACATACAATTGTACATATATATAATTCAAACAAATTCAAATTTAAATCGTTTGCAATTCAAAACATCGATCTTCAGTCGAGGCGTCTCGCTAGGTGTTCATAATGTTAAACCCCTATATCAAACGCACTGGAAAAGGTTTTGAGTCCAAATTTGATCATACGGAGAAGATAGCTATTTGGACCCAGCTATTAAATTAAATTTCGATATAATTTTCAGCATGTTTTCAATCCGTGCGGTCACATAACAACCCCAAATACTACGAAAATTAAAATCCGATAATAATACAGTATTATAGTAATACGGTATTGAAAATTGAAATCCGGTAATAATACAATATTTCATAAATTGAAATCATATGATGAGACTACACGCATAAAATAGTGGAGGTCCGAACCGAATGATGTTGAAGAATCAGCAAAAGGAAATCATATGATGAGACTACACACATAAAATAGTGTACAAAATACCAAAATATCAGTGGGAGTTACCGTCTGATAGCTTGGATCAACGGGCACGAAAAGAGCGATTCTCATATACACTACTTTGGGTCAATACAGATGCATTTCAATAACTGAATACATTTGACATAATACGTATCTCGTCTCGACGTAAGAAAATATGTATTATTTTAGACATGTTCAGGTATTAAAATGTATCTGTGTTGATCAAAAGTAGTGTATATGGGAGATCGCACTTTCCATACTCATTGATCTGAGTTATCAAACTGTAAACTCCCTCTGATATTTCTATCACTAGAGTCGAGATCTTACAGATTGGTATCAAAGCAGAGGCAGTGAACAATATAGTAGTCGCTTCCTTTGCTGTCGGCCAATGAATATATTCATAATAGTGTTGAAGTGACAAAAGATGAAGGTGAGAAGAAGCAGACTGCCACGGTAATGGAACTTTGATTTCCACGAGTTCGGAGAAAGAATGAATGAAGTAACAGTGTTTTCTTACATTACCCATAAAATATAAACAAAACATGTTCGCTCTGGGTCCCTCTACTTTCTTAACAAGTCAAGTACGATACATAAAAAAATATGGTATGCTAACTTGTTTATCACTTGGTCACTCCGATTGCTGAATAATGTTTATCTCAAAAACAAAAATACAAATTTACTTATTTTATTGTTTGAGAAAATAAGCATATGTAGAATTATTCAATTAAACAATATCATCAAATGCTTCGTTTGTTTAGAAGTTGAATTTTGAATTAAACGCTCATAACTTTTGTTCTGCAAATAAATTTCTACTCACAACCTTATAGCAGTAGATGACAACCTTAAAAACTATATCACCTTTTTTTCATTATAAGCCTGGCCTTGTGCGGCATATAAGCCTTATGTGTCATACGTGTTTTGCGTGTTATGTGCAACATTTGAGTGCATCATTTCATTTGTGACACGCCTTAGGTGTAAAAGCACAATCACCGCATTGCACCTGTTGTGCGCCATGGCAGCCTTTCATAGCATTACTATTTTGTTTTGGAAAACGGCAAATGTATACCACATTCTTTGTCCCTTTACCATTTGTGCATCCCTTGTATGTTTGCTGTCGTTGGCAAGAAAATAAAGTGAGAGAAGAAAAGGAAATTGTATTCATCAGTCCCCTTTATTATTTTTATTTTCACTGTTAGCAGAGAAACCTTGAACATCATTCCTTCTACATTAGAATTATTATATGACTCCTAATCAAGAATGTTATATAAATGGATATAGATAGGTAGATGATTATAGTTCACATATTTTACCATTTTATGGAGAATAATACTTATTATATTATACCTTTTGACAATTAAGAGAATATAGAAATGTAAAGAAAATACCAAAGAATTCTTTCATTATATATTGGACTCACGAACTATGTTACACCAAACTTTTGTGATGCCAGCTCTTGTTATGATGTTATTCCAAAATTTAGATATTGAACTTTTGTTGTATCACCAATTTTATAAGATACAAGATCTTGTTATCAAACCGATAATTAACTAGATTTAACTTACGGCAAAGAAATGTAAAAATAATCATATACTAATTGAAGTTAATCCATTCTTATTGTTTTAACCCTTGTAAATCCAGTTTATAAATGCAATTTTCATATGTAGAAAATTAGAATACAAAATCATCACCAAATCATAAACTCAGTCATATTTCCAAAGATGTCATTGTTTTAAAACATACCATTAAGATTGAATTTTAAGGTTTTCATCTAACAATTATAAATTCATATCATACACATATACGTGTGTGTGCCCTCTATATATACACTAGAGTTATGGCACGAAATTCGCGCGTGAATTATTTTTCTACGAACTATATATATTTAACTTATTCAGTAGAAAAAGATTTGCATAAATATTTTGCCATATTTTTACATCTAAATCATGCGTAGTTGGTTTGAATTTTTATTTTTAAGCTGTAACACCTAATTTTTTGTTAATTTTAATTTTTACATGTATTATTAATTAAATAAAGAACGAACTTGTAAAAGATGTTTATTTATAAGATTATATTTTTAAGTGATATTAAGATTTAGTAATATCTATAGAGCGACGGTCTGAATTTGTAAGAAAAGGTTATTTGTTAAAACATATTCGTAAGTAATATTAAAGAGGTGTTTTTCATAGTTCACGCTAACACAAAAAAAATGTGACACCAAAGATAATACAACTATTATTAAATATATAACCAAAGAAATGTATATACATATGGGAAAAACCATTTGGACATAAAATGTAGATACAAAATGAGACACAAGAGATCTTCACTATTAGATCTTCCTTTGAATTTCACCTCTCATATATGACAAAAGGATCCAATGATCAATAATTATTGTTTCTAATTTTGTGCTTTATTTTGTGTTTTAATAGCCGCTCCCTCTATATATCTATGTGTGTGTTGGGTATGTATAAGGTTTTAATTGCAATAAATATAAACGTTAGTGGGTACCCACCATAAAGCAGTAATACCATACTACTAGTTATTTCAAAGTAAAGTGCTATTCAAATAAGTTCGTTATGCTGATAGGGATTGGTATTCAAACCTTGCAGCTGGCAATATTATTACAGCCACAGACGAGAAGCCCATTCACCACACGTATGTATAGTGATAAGGAATAAAGGTGCAAGCACTATGTGGATTAAACATTAAAATTTCAAAAAGTATGGGGTGAGAGTGGCTCGAACTCTCGACCTTAGGATTACTCAACATTTTAGCTATGATATCTACGCGCTAGCCAACTGCGCCACCACCCCACTTATTTTCTAAGTACACAAGGAGACATATGAATGACAAATGAAATAATTGATTTGGTTGCCAACTTTTACCATATCATGGTATAAGTATATGTTTGGATAATTTTATTTGACATATCACAATTAGTTATCCATGTTGTTCAAATAGACTAGCAGGATTTACAAATAAGTTAAAAATGTTGTGCCATGAATATTAAGTTTTTTTATAATTCCTTTTTATCCACAACAATCTAATGTTATAAATGTAATATTTTTGCACAAAATTTGTGGCATACGTGTGTGTTTTTTTAATAATTACATCATCATATGATAGTTCAAAAGAAAATGTGCGATGTAAAATGATCAAAAATAGATGGTTAGAATTTGACTTTAAGGTTTACAGCTAACGGTTGTAAATTTGTACAAATTAAGAATCTTCGATTAACAAATAAATTACGGCCAGAAAAATTAACCCAACGATGTAACTATAATTTCCACAAAACATAATAATCTTCGATTATGAACACGAGTTAAAGTTCCGTTTCATGTTACATTATGCATCAATGTTTTTGCCAAATACATGCAAATATGGTTTATTTTACAACTAAATGCATGGTTTTTGCCTAATATACACAAACGCGTATAAATATGGCGAAAATAGAAAATATGGTTTGATTTACACAAAAATGGTGATCTTAAATACAGCGCTTTCAAGATTATGGTTGGACATTGGATTATGTTTAAGATTTTAATTCCCGTAAATATAACCATTGGTCGGTTCCCACCATAAAGCAGTAATATCAGACTACTAGTTAACTCAAATAACAGTGATATAAAGCAAACAACTTCATTATGACGATAGGTATTGGTATTCAAACCTTGCATTTGGCAATATTATTACAGCTGTAGAAGATGCCAGTTCGCCACATTAGCAACTGAAGCTCATCCACCATCGCTCCTCTGCCAAATTAGCTAGCAATTTGCAGACGCATGACATTTCCCAAAATTCTAACACTTTATTTAAAAATTTTAGAAATGCTTTTATATTCACATCATAATTAATAAAATAGCTCTTTATAAAAATACTTCTTATAACTCGATGTCTCCACCAATCCATCCTTGTTCTCATAGAAATTCGGTCATACGTTGATCAGGCGTAAGACAGAAAATCTATAAGTGCTTGGCAGGCCCGTTTTCAACATCCAGTGAAAATACTTGGGAAATAATTTTATTGAAAATATAGAAAGCAGTTTTTGAAAATGGAGGAAATATATTTGGTGAGAATGCTCTGGAAATCATCACCCTCATCCATGGTCGCAGTTACATCCAGGGTTACGTTGCCATCGTAGCAAAAGTCCATGCAACTGCAGGCTCTCCGCGGCCTCTCGATTACGCCATGGAACCCACAACAGATCACAGTTACATCCCAGGGTTACGTTGCCATCACAGCAAAAGTCCATGTAACTACAGGCTCTGTGCGGCCTCTGATTTTCGCTGTCGAAATGAAACTTCTCCACTCCTACATAGGTTGCAGTCTACCGATATAAAATCAAACGCAGACTGTTGGCTCTCAGCGGCACACACGACTTCGCTATGTTACCATAGGTCGCAGTCTACCGATATAAAATCAAACGCAGACTGTTGGCTCTCAGCGGCACACATGACTTTCGCTATGGTATACTTTACTCATAATCCCCAGGAACTAGTTTTGTCAGGACTCCTCACAGGATCAACTTTAGAACCACCTTTTGTGGCTCAAGGCAGCACCACCCGGTGGTAGTCCTGAGAAGTTCATTTCAAGGGAGCGCCTTTTTCCCCAGAGCCATCATCAAAACACTTTATACTATACATATATAGTATCTTTCAAATCATACACCTAGTATGATACCATACAAAGCTCCTTTACACAAAATCGATTATCCCAAAATCGATAATTCTCAAGCTAGGCTTTTCAAACTTCAATATTGATTTTACCCAAAAATCAAAAACCCTTCCAAATTCAAAGGTTCCCAAAACCTTTTCCCCAAATCCTCATAAGATCCTTTATATATATATATATATATATATATATATGTTCAGATATATAAAAATTTTAAAACATTGGATCATTTCAAACTTGTATAAAACTCCTTTTATACTTCAAACACCTTCAAAAATCCTTTTCTCCCAGCAATAAATTTAACAAGGGGAGCTTAATCTTATATATACCAAAGATATATAACTTTGTTTATTCAAAATCAAATATTCAAATTTGATTACTCTTCCCAATATCAATATTATTCCAAATCCGTACGATGTACACTTATCATCCGTACGCTATACCAATCTGATCGCCCGCTCGATCACACAATTTCACTTCCGAACTAGTATCGTCCACCCGACTTCCTAGTGGGGACACAGATCTGGTTTCTTGATCAGAAACCGTCATTCTTCTTGCATAGCCATAACTATGATAGAGAATATCCAGAACCAATCAACAATCCATATCTAGGTTCACCGTCGAAAATCGAGTAAAAAATCCCAACTTAGATCGATAAACTATCTCGAAATTCTGTGCTCGAATCTGGATCAAACCACTATGCGAATAGAATAATATACGTACATCCTACGTATTTAACCTCATTGATTATTAACCAAATCAATTTCTCTTTCCATTCACATTCACTTATTTACAATTACCTTAATCCCCAATTGGATTATCACTTCAATCCTTATCTCGATTGGGTATTTAATTAATAACAGTTTGAACCCCGGCCAGTTTATATTTAGGAAATAGCTTGAAAATGTAACGATTGCGATTTTTCGTTGCCGAAAAACCGAAATGATATGGGTTTAAGAAAAAAAAGAGGTAGAAGAAGAGAGAAAATAGAGAGGAAAGAAAACAGAAAATAAGAAAGCAGCAGAACAATATCAGAATCTCACAATTCGCAGCGGAACAACATATAATAATAAATGAATAATCTTTAAACAAAGAACTATATCAATTATTACATTTTATACATTACATTACATCATATCATCATCAGAGTGTACAACATCAAACAACAACAAACAATGCAGCGGAAAAGAAATACTATATACTAGTAATACGCCATGCCATCCAGCATGCTCCAGCAACTCCAGAATATCCAGAATATCCTGATAAACCTTAACTCTTGACCGCCCGTGTGGAAATTGGTGGGCACCCAGAGTTTAGGAAGGAAAACAATAAACTCCGAGTCAGTCTTGTGACTGGTGTGAGAACTCAAAACAGTTTATTTATCTTTGAAATCAAAATAGAAGAATATTTTTAAAGTCAATTCGCAATGCTTTTAAAAATGAGACTACCATAAGGCCTCCCGCACACACACACAATGCAAACGCAGAATCGGAGGAGATTTCTCCTTATGATAGTCAAAGATGCTTAATACGTATTAAAAAGAAACATTTGATATTATTACTAGTGCATAGTGTAGTAAAAAATTATTTCGAAAATAAAGATATAAATCTTAGCCAGCATAGACATTTCGCACTTATGCCTACTATAGCTACCATCCAAACAGTGGGTTACCACCATAAGTGAATGATAGGTTCTACAACTAAATCCGTACAAGATCGTATTGGATGAATGGATTTTTCCAACAAATGGTCAGGCCAAGAAACTTCCCATTGCCACATGGAAACGCCTCTGGACGGACGCCCCGAGAACCACCGTTCTCCGCTAAACAAAGCCGGGAACCCCTTTTCCTAAGGGATATTACAAACCCTCAGATATGCCACCCCCGGTCCTTTGGAACCTTTAAACGAGAGCTCTCTAACCAACATCACACCATAATAATAAGTGTTTCAACATGAGTAAGTATCTGGGCTCCATACCACGATACTACCCCTTTCCAGAAGGAATGGTCATACACTAGGGAAGCGATCCCTGAAAACCTTGCCGCACAATTCCTGTTTCGACCATTACCGGTTTGTGAGGCTCGACGAAGTCACGTCCACAAAAACATACTTTATACAAAAGCCATGCTTTGGGTCAACAAATGATCATAGAAATGATCACAAAGATAGACGATCAAACAAATGATCCTATCACAAATAATCAACACAATGATCATTTTACAGCAACACTAAGCATGTCACATTACCAAAATTGGGAATATATCGCTGATAACTTCAACTATATAACCTCTGAGCTCGTACGTCTCAGAGAAGGGTGTTAAGCTAAGAGAATAAATTCTCCGCCACCAACAGAAATATATTTGAAAGAAATCGGCTTTATATCTCAACTTGTAATGTCAGACATACAATCCATACAAGTCTGTTCCGGGCTCGAACAAAACCGAAGGCACTTACAAAGAAGTCCTTGCAATCCGGATAATCTCTAATCACGTCCGGACTTCCCATCACATAGGGAGTCTCTATACCGTAGCTACTCGGTGCAAAGACAATCGACGAGTTGTCCTTTCGCTTTCAAAAAGATCGGGTCTTCAACACCGGTCTTCAAATGCAATTCATAACGACGTATCACATATTCGGAATGGGTTATACGACCCATGGTCCTTTCCCGGTTAACCCGAGTAGTGAGCACTTATTCAAAAATAAGTGTGGCATTCAAATTCAAACAAATCACATCAATTACCCATTCAAAGGGAAATATTGATAGTCGGTTATTGAACTATCAATGGATATGCACAA
Source organism: Allium cepa (assembly GCA_030765085.1). Taxonomy (NCBI): domain Eukaryota; kingdom Viridiplantae; phylum Streptophyta; class Magnoliopsida; order Asparagales; family Amaryllidaceae; genus Allium; species Allium cepa. The sequence continues at coordinate 756,469,282 of CM060939.1, read as the reverse complement.
CATCACCAGATTCCAAATAATTTTCCAAATTATTTACTTTCCAAAATATCTTTACAAGATATATTATTTTAATACTTCAAAAATAAATCAATATTTATTTTTAGACAAATTCCCCTTTCCTTTATAAATTCCTTAGTGAATTTAAAATCCAAAATATCTATGAATATTCGATTTCAATTATTCATTTCAATTTATCTTCAAAAAGATAAATTCTCTAATATTCACCTTATATTGGAAAACATTTCCATACTTATTTAATAAGTAATTCACAAATCTTTTATTTTCAACACTTGGAAAATATTCAATATACTTCAATCGAAATTAAGTATATATTTCATTCTTTAAGGAAATCATTCTCTTAAACGTATTTATTTGGGCCAAAACAAATGTTACGTAAAACATTATTACGACAACCCAAAATCACTAGTATAGGGATTCGAAATTAAAATAGATATATAAATCCCAATACTATACAAAACATTCCCTTTCGGAAATCATTTATTATAACAACAGTGTTATAATCCACTATTTCCTTTTATTTCTCGCAAACATCTGTTTCAACAATAAATGTTGAAATCTATGGTTTCGAATCTCAACACCTTTTAAAACATCTTTAGATCGTTTTAATTCTATTTAAAACATCACATTCAAAATAATTTCTTTAACATATTATTCACTATTCAAAAACGTGAATATATTACGTTAATCAATTTCATCATTTCTATACATTTTTTTTAAGGATTATTCACTGTCTAAAATGTGAATATAACTCCATAAATAAATTACAACAATTTTACTTATCAAGATAAGTAGTTGCAGATTTATAAAACAACATTTATAAATTCTATTTCTATTTATTTCATAACAACTTCCTTTTATAAATTTCCTTTATTAATCTATTCAATTCTATATCTCAATGATATACTACAATTTCATATTATAAGTTAAATACTTATAATTTATCTGTTTGCAAGAACATTCTTTTAAATTTCCAAATTTATAAATCTTATAACTTATAAGATTCATTTATTTATCCAAAATCTATTCCTTTAAATAACTTTACAATTTTTATAAACCTATTGCTTATAAAATTCCATTTATAACTTCACCGTTATAATTCTATAAATTCCATTCATTTATGAAATTCATTCATAATTTATTCTAACACTTATAAAAGCTCGTTTTATAATTCAAATATTTTTAATTTATAAATATCAATTTATAAATCTTTTATATAAATCAATTTATATTATTCTTTTAAAATGTCTTTAAACTCCTTTAAAATTTCATCATTTTGATTTATAAAATAATCGAATTTCATAATTCCTATTTTTAAACTTTTTATAATAAATTCAAAAATCCCAGTTTAAACTATTTTATAAAATCATTAATCCCATATTTTCAAAAATCACTGTTAACTGTATTTCTCAAAAATCATAATTTTTATAACATTAAATTATAACATTTATTTATTTAGGATGAATCAATTCCAAAAATATTTTAGGAACGTATACTTTCAAAAACCACTTTAGAAATCTCTTAAAATAAAAATCGTTATTTTTAAACTTCAAAATTGGATCCGATGATGCAACACATCAAATAGTCAATCACGACTTTCAAACATCATATAATATCCAAGATAAACAATCAAATATCACAATATATGAAATCAAATAAATATTTGTGAGGAATCCAGTTGTATCCCTCCAACCTGTTTCCTGCATCCATAGACATTAGCACAATACCAATTCCGTTTCAAGACGGAATATCGCGGTATATGGGATTTTATAAATATTATCCGCTTACTAACGGCGCATAGGGTCTCATCCGCTATACAATGCGGGAAATCAATCAACTGCAATATATACATATGCCAATATATATATATATTGCTATATATATAATATAATACCAATTCCACTTCGAGGTGGAATATCGCGGTATATGTGTGTAATAAATAACCTCCGTTTACTAACGGCGTATAGGGTCTATTCACATCCAATAACTATATATAACAATCATCATTCAAGCATTCAATCAACACAGTCAATCAATTTTAAATCTAACTATTTAAAATTTAAATAAATAACAAAATTCCTTTTGAGTGAGAAGTTCTCACCTTTATTCCCGTTTGCCATCCACTTCCAATTCAACTTGTTTTCTTCATTTATACCTTGTATAAATATTTACACAATTTATTAATATTCGAACAGATCGAATAATAAATTTTCATTAGATAATTTCGATTGATTGGTGATTTCATTTTAATAGTTAAATTAACTGATAGTTCTATTTAAACCAGTTTCTTCTTTAAATAAATTTATTTAACTAAAAATTAAATTTAATTAACCAAACTCTCTTTTAAATAATTTAATTAACTATAGATTTAATTTTAACTAAAGATTTTCTTTTTAGTAACTATAATAGATAAAACAAATTTATTATCGTAAACTATTTATTGTATAACAACTTAACTAATCATTTTACTTTAAATTAATATCCTTATATCAATTTCATTTAAATAATTTATTTATCCAATAAATCAAATTCCTAACAAATCTGTCTAGTTCAATTTGAACTTTAACTAAAATTACTTTAATAAATTTATTTAACTATACTTTAATTTTAAAACTAAATTCTCTTTAAATAAAATTTATTTTTAATCACTAGAAATTAAATAGGTTAATTTAAACCAACTTGTAAATCCTCACTGACTTATTTAAATTTACTTCTCCTTTAATAATTTACTTAATTTCAATTTATTTTTAAAACTAAGTTTACCTTTATTAAATTATTTTTAATACCTATATGTAAGTATTTTTCTTTTTTTTTTCTGAAATCAAAATAAACTTGTAACTAGACTAAAATCTCATTTACACATATATTTATGTTCTGCTTATAAAATTTCATTTTCTGCTTAAAATTAAATTCTCAACAATAATTTATTAAATTTCAAAACTTGAATTGTAAACTAAAGAACAACTTACTGACTGCATTTTTCTGTTTATTTTTTTTTATTTTTTTTTATTTACTGAATAAATGTTTATCTAAATTGAATCGAAAATAAAATAAAACCAATATACCTCACTAAACTTGCCCAGGTGATAGCGAAACCCTAGCCACGGTAGTCATGCAAATAGCCGCCCCTCGAGCTCGCGATTGGATCGCGTTGCAGCTCCTCGTGCGAGCACGCTTGCCTCTGCCACGACATCGCGCGCGAACAGCCATCCCACGCGTCCTTCTTCCATCACGTCGCCTCACCAATCGAACTCGCGAGCGTCGCCGCCTTGCCTGAAGTGAACTCGCGCCAAAGTCGCGACCCAGATCCATCGCGCCATCGCCGTCGCTCCTTGTACGAACCTCTCCTACGCGCGCGATCCTCTTTCCCCAAACAATCGCGACTTGCACTTCACCCTCTCTTGCGATGGCCGCCCTTAATCGAATCGCTCGGTCGCCATTTTTTTTTATTTTATAAAGAGGATCGGGTTTTTTTTTTCTTTTGATCTAGATTAACTGAAAAGGGGGAGGAGGCTCGACATTATAATAGAAGAAAGTGGCGTAATTTTGGGCGTAAAAAATGGCGTGTTTTTAGCTGAACAAAGTAAGGCAGTGTTGTGTTTGACCAATTTAAATTTTAAATTTAAATTGAACCCAATTTGATTTCGACGCGTTTATATCTCGTGTGCTCACATATCAACTCCGAAAAATACGAAATTTGAAATCCGGCAATAATTCAATATTACGGATCCAATGGAACTGGTTTCGTCGAATTCCGAGACTGTGCCTCAGACGGCTATTTTTGAATATCGATTCAAACGATTTAATTTCAAAACTGAACAAATCACTTTCAATTTCAATTCTGAAGCTTCTATTATCTTCAATATTATCAATATGAATTTTACAAGCCTTTGAAATAATTTTAATCAGCTTAAAATTTAAGATTCAAATTTTTATTCAACTTACAAATAGATTAAATTCTAAAATTTAATCGCCAAATTCAAAGTTATATTGAAAATTCAATCCAAACCATCATTCAAATATTTAAAATTAATTAAATATTTTCAAATTAAATTGTTCAAAAATTCTGGGTCGTTACAATCTTCTCCCCTTAAAAGAATTTCGTCCCGAAATTACAAGTTAAGAAGAATGCCCTTATCTTGATTATTATTTTTCACAATTCAAATAGTTTTATCAACTCACTAGCCTAAATCTGTTTACTAGAGATTTACTATCTTTTCAACTAGCTTTTCAACTTCAATTATAGGTTTCAAACAACATTGTTTTACTAACTATTCAAGTTTATATTCAAATTCAAATTTCAAACTTTCAAATTTTCCTCAAAATTTTTCTAACACCCTAAATTTTCGAAAAATTTCGCCAGCGTTTCCTTTGCGCGGCTCGATCGGTACGACTACAAAATGGCAAGTCACGGCCCCTCAGAATCAAAAAGAAAAGAGAAAAGCCAAGTGGCTAGAGAAGTAAGTCATCAAATCTCATACTGAAATTGAATTACGTACCTTTTTGTCGAGCAATTCAATTTTATCTTTGAAATCAAAATCTCAATTCCTTTTCTTTTAATACACCTGTATAACCTGCTAGTCATAATATCCAATTCCAACATTCAAACCATTTTGCTAATTCCATTACAAAATTTTCAACATATGTTTCTTATACGTTTTTACTTCACTGTTGAAGTTACATATCCAATTTCATTCAATTTTACATTTCAATTCAATTTGAATTCAATTCTCAATTCTAAATATTGAATTCTATCGATTAACTTTCATTTAGTAATTCATATTACTACTTTAAATTAGTTTCATTCACTAATTCATTTCAATTTTCAATTTCCATATTCAATTCATCTCGAATTTACTTAATTACCAACAAAGAGAATTCAATTTATTCCTTTTACTTACTTGAATTTATATACAAATTCAAATTTATCTTCAAATTTAGCTCCCGACTAAACTTTAATTTAACCAATTCAAATTCCAATTCATTAGTCCATGAATTAATAATTTATCAAGTTAGTTTACTTGAATTCAATCCATTTTATTTAATTCCATATACTAATGATAATAATTCAATATTATCACTTCCTAACAATCATGCAACCATATACTATAATAATTCATAAAAAATCATTTCTTTTCTATACAAAATAGTTTTGGGCAAAATTACCTTATTTACCCGATTCAAAACAATTTTATATTCACTAACAAATACGCGCTCATATCTATTATTACACTCAAACTCATTCTAGAGTACTGCTGACTCTATATCTAATGAGTAATACCCAACAGAACCATGGTTGTCGCTTAACAACAGCTCTGATACCAAATGTAACGACCCGTAAATCCGTACTCCTTGAATAGACACTAATCTCCATTGATTAACTCAAGGTGAACGAAAATACGAACCATTATGGTTTTTTTAGAAAGAAGAAAGAAGGAAAGAGGTAGAAGTAGAGAGAAAGAAAAACAGAATAGAAAGAAACAACATCAGAATCTCACAATTCGTAGCGGAACAACATATAATAATAAATGAATAATCTTTAAACAAAGAACTATATCAGTTATTACATTTTGTACATTACATTTCATCATATCATCATCAGAGTGTACAACATCAAACAACAACAAACAATGCAGCGGAAAAGAAATACTATATACTAGTAATACGCCATGCCATCCAGCTTGCTTCCAGCAACTCCAGAATATCCAGAATATCCTGATAAACCTTAACTCTTGACTGCCCGTGTGGAAATTGGTGGGCACCTAGAGTTTAGGAAGGAAAACAATAAACTCCGAGTCAGTCATGTGACTGGTGTGAGAACTCAAAACAGTTTATTTATCTTTGAAATCAAAATAGAAGAATATTTTTAAAGTCAATTCGCAATGCTTTTAAAAATGAGACTACCATAAGGCCTCCCGCACACACACACAATGCAAACGCAAAATCGGAGGAGATTTCTCTTTATGATAGTCAAAGATGCTTGATACGTATTAAAAAGAAACATTTGATATTATTACTAGTGCATAGTGTAGTAAAAATTTATTTCGAAAATAAAGATATAAATCTTAGCCAGCATAGACATTTCGCACTTATGCCTACTATAGCTACCATCAAAACAGTGGGTTACCACCATAAGTGAATGATAGGTTCTACAACTAAATCCGTACAAGATCGTATTGGATGAATGGATTTTTCCAACAAATGGTCAGGCCAAGGAACTTCCCATTGCCACATGGAAACGCCTCTGGACGGACGCCCCGAGAACCACCGTTCTCCGCTAAACAAAGCCGGGAACCCCTTTTCCCAAGGGATATTACAAACCCTCAGATATGCCACCCCCGGTCCTTTGGAACCTTTAAACGAGAGCTCTCTAACCAACATCACACCATAATAATAAGTGTTTCAACATGAGTAAGTATCTGGGCTCCGTACCATGATACTACCCCTTTCCAGAAGGAATGGTCATACCCTAGGGAAGCGATCCCTGAAAACCTTGCCGCACAATTCCTGTTTCGACCATTACCGGTTTGTGAGGCTCGACGAAGTCACGTCCACAAAAACATACTTTATACAAAAGCCATGCTTTGGGTCAACAAATGATCATAGAAATGATCACAAAGATAGACGATCAAATAAATGATCCTATCACAAATAATCAACACAATGATCATTTCACAGCAACACTCAGCATGTCACATTACCAAAATTGGGAATATATCGCTGATAACTTCAACTATATAACCTCTGAGCTCGTACGTCTCAGAGAAGGGTGTTAAGCTAAGAGAATAAATTCTCCGCCACCAACAGAAATATATTTGAAAGAAATCGGCTTTATATCTCAACTTGTAATGTCAGACATATAATCCATACAAGTCTGTTCCGGGCTCGAACAAAACCGAAGGCACTTACAAAGAAGTCCTTGCAATCCGGATAATCTCTAATCACGTCCGGACTTTCCATCACATAGGGAGTCTCTATACCGTAGCTACTCGGTGCAAAGACAATCAACGAGTTGTCCTTTCGCTTTCAAAAAGATCCGGTCTTCAACACCGGTCTTCAAATGCAATTCATAACGACGTATCACATATTCGGAATGGGTTATACGACCCCATGGTCCTTTCCCGGTTAACCCGAATAGTGAGCGCTTATTCAAAAATAAGTGTGGCATTCAAATTCAAACAAATCACATTAATTACCCATTCAAAGGGAAATATTGATAGTCGGTTATTGAACTATCAATGCATATGCACAACATCACCAGATTCCAAATAATTTTCCAAATTATTTATTTTCCAAAATATCTTTACAAGATATATTATTTCAATACTTCAAAAATAAATCAATATTTATTTTTAGACAAATTCCCCTTTCCTTTATAAATTCCTTAGTGAATTTAAAATCCAAAATATCTATGAATATTCGATTTCAATTATTCATTTCAATTTATCTTCAAAAAGATAAATTCTCTAATATTCACCTTATATTGGAAAACATTTCCATACTTATTTAATAAGTAATTCACAAATCTTTTATTTTCAACACTTGGAAAATATTCAATATACTTCAATCGAAATTAAGTATATATTTCATTCTTTAAGGAAATCATTCTCTTAAACATATTTATTTGGGCTAAAACAAATGTTACGTAAAACATTGATACGACAACCCAAAATCACTAGTATAGGGATTCGAAATTAAAATAGATATATAAATCACAATACTATACAAAACATTCCCTTTCGGAAATCATTTATTATAACAACAATGTCATAATCCACTATTTCCTTTTATTTCTCACAAACATCAATTTCAACAATAAATGTTGAAATCTATGGTTTCGAATCTCAACACCTTTTAAAACATCTTTAGATCGTTTTAATTCTATTTAAAACATCACATTCAAAATAATTTCTTTAACATATTATTCACTATTCAAAAACGTGAATATATTACGTTAATCAATTTCATCATTTCTATACATTTTTTAGGATTATTCACTGTCTAAAATGTGAACATAACTCCATAAATAAATTACAACAATTTTACTTATCAAGATAAGTAGTTGCGGTTTTATAAAACAACATTTATAAATTCTATTTCTATTTATTTCATAACAACTTCCTTTTATAAATTTCCTTTATTAATCTATTCAATTCTATATCTCAATGATATACTGCAATTTCATATTATAAGTTAAATACTTATAATTTATCTGTTTGCAAGAACATTCTTTTAAATTTCCAAATTTTCAAATCTTATAACTTATAAGATTCATTTATTTATCCAAAATCTATTCCTTTAAATAACTTTACAATTTTTATAAACCTACTGCTTATAAAATTCCATTTATAACTTCACCGTTATAATTCTATAAATTCCATTCATTTATGAAATTCATTCATAATTTATTCTAACACTTATAAAAGCTCGTTTTATAATTCAAATATTTTTAATTTATAAATATCAATTTATAAATCTTTTATATAAATCAATTTATATTATTCTTTTAAAATGTCTTTAAACTCCTTTAAAATTTCATCATTTTGATTTATAAAATAATCGAATTTCATAATTCCTATTTTTAAACTTTTTATAATAAATTCAAAAATCCCACTTTAAACTATTTTATAAAATCATTAATCCCATATTTTCAAAAATCACTGTTAACTGTATTTCTCAAAAATCATAATTTTTATAACATTAAATTATAACGTTTATTTATTTAGGATGAATCAATTCCAAAAATATTTTATAAACGTATACTTTCAAAAACCACTTTAGAAATCTCTTAAAATAAAAATCGTTACTTTTAAACTTCAAAATTGGATCCGATGATGCAACACATCAAATAGTCAATCACGACTTTCAAACATCATATAATATCCAAGATAAACAATCAAATATCACAATATATGAAATCAAATAAATATTTGTGAGGAATCCAGTTGTATCCCTCCAACCTGTTTCCTGCATCCATAGACATTAGCACAATACCAATTCCGTTTCAAGACGGAATATCGCGGTATATGGGATTTTATAAATATTATCCGCTTACTAACGGCGCATAGGGTCTCATCCGCTATACAATGCGGGAAATCAATCAACTGCAATATATACATATGCCAATATATATATATATATATTGCTATATATATAATATAATACCAATTCCACTTCGAGGTGGAATATCGCGGTATATGTGTGTAATAAATAACCTCCGTTTACTAACGGCGTATAGGGTCTATTCACATCCAATAACTATATATAACAATCATCATTCAAGCATTCAATCAACACAGTCAATCAATTTTAAATCTAACTATTTAAAATTTAAATAAATAACAAAATTCCTTTTGAGTGAGAAGTTCTCACCTTTATTCCCGTTTGCCATCCACTTCCAATTCAACATGTTTTCTTCATTTATACCTTGTATAAATATTTACACAATTTATTAATATTCGAACAGATCGAATAATAAATTTTCATTAGATAATTTCGATTGATTGGTGATTTCATTTTAATAGTTAAATTAACTGATAGTTCTATTTAAACCAGTTTCTTATTTAAATAATTTTATTTAACTAAAAATTAAATTTAATTAACCAAACTCTCTTTTAAATAATTTAATTAACTATAGATTTAATTTTAACTAAAGATTTTCTTTTTAGTAACTATAATAGATAAAACAAATTTATTATCGTAAACTATTTATTGTATAACAACTTAACTAATCATTTTACTTTAAATTAATATCCTTATATCAATTTCTTTTAAATAATTTATTTATCCAATAAATCAAATTCCTAACAAATCTGTCTAGTTCAATTTAAACTTTAACTAAATTTACTTTAATAAATTTATTTAACTATACTTTAATATTAAAAATAAATTCTCTTTAAATAAAATTTATTTTTAGTCACTAAAAATTAAATAAGTCAATTTAAACCAACTTGTAAATCCTCACTGACTTATTTAAATTTACTTCTCCTTTAATAATTTACTTAACTTCAATTTATTTTTAAAACTAAGTTTACCTTTATTAAATTATTTTTAATACCTATATGTAAGTATTTTTTTTTTTCTGAAATCAAAATAAACTTGTAACTAGACTAAAATCTCATTTACACATATATTTATGTTCTGTTTATAAAATTTCATTTTCTGCTTAAAATTAAATTCTCAACAATAATTTATTAAATTTCAAAACATGAATTGTAAACTAAAGAACAACTTACTGACTGCAATTTTCTGTTTTTTTTATTTACTGAATAAATGTTTATCTAAATTAAATCGAAAATAAAATAAAAACAATATACCTCACTAAACTTGACCAGGTGATGGCGAAACCCTAGCCACGGTAGTCACGCAAATAGCCGCCGCTCGAGCTCGCGATTGGATCGCGTTGCAGCTCCTCGTGCGAGCACGCTTGCCTCTGCCACGACATCGCGCGCGAACAGCCATCCCACGCGTCCTTCTTCCATCACGTCCCCTCACCAATCGAACTCGCGAGCGTCGCCGCCTTGCCTGAAGTGAACTCGCGCCAAAGTCGCGACCCAGATCCATCGCGCCATCGCCGTCGCTCCATGTACGAACCTCTCCTACGCGCGCGATCCTCTTTCCCCAAACAATCACGACTTGCGCTTCACCCTCTCTTGCGATGGCCGCCCTTAATCGAATCGCTCGGTCGCCATTTTTTTTATTTTATAAAGAGGATCGGGTTTTTTTTTCTTTTGATCTAGATTAACTGAAAAGGGGGAGGAGGCTCGACATTATAATAGAAGAAAGTGGCGTAATTTTGGGCGTAAAAAATGGCGTGTTTTTAGCTGAACAAAGTAAGGCAGTGTTGTGTTTGACCAATTTAAATTTTAAATTTAAATTGAACCCAATTTGATTTCGACGCGTTTATATCTCGTGTGCTCACATATCAACTCCGAAAAATATGAAATTTGAAATCCGGCAATAATTCAATATTACGGATCCAATGGAACTGGTTTCGTCGAATTCCGAGACTGTGCCTTGGACGGCTATTTTTGAATATCGATTCAAACGATTTAATTTCAAAACTGAACAAAGCACTTTCAATTTCAATTCTGAAGCTTCTATTATCTTCAATATTATCAATATGAATTTTACAAGCCTTTGAAATAATTTTAATCAGCTTAAAATTTAAGATTCAAATTTTTATTCAACTTACAAATAGATTAAATTCTAAAATTTAATCGCCAAATTCAAAGTTATATTGAAAATTCAATCCAAACCATCATTCAAATATTTAAAATTAATTAAATATTTTCAAATTAAATTGTTGAAAAATTCTGGGTCGTTACAGAAAGTTTTAAAAATAGATAAGTAGTTGAAAAATAATTATTAGTTTGCAAAATAGCTATAAAATAGTTAACTAATTATAAAATAGTTGAAAATAGTTAAATAGTTTCAGAAATTTTAAATAATTGCAAGATAGTTGTAAAATAGAAATTAGTTTGTGAAATAGTTGAAAAATAGTATTTAGTTTAGAAAACAGTTGAAAAATGGTTAAATAGCTCCAAAAAAAATTGTAAAACAAGTATAAAATAATTTGGCTTTGTGAAAAAAAAGTTTGTATATATTTAGTAGCTTAGAAAAATAAGTTTATATCAAAATAATTTATATTGAAAATAGTCAAGAGTCAACTGTTCACTTCCCCAACAATTTAACTTAAATTTCCACTTCCATTCAATTGACTCAATTCTAACTTGAATAACTTCAATTTCTATTGAAATTCATTTAAACCAATTCAAGTTGAATCAATTTAATTTCAAATTATTCCAATCGATTTGAATTATTATCAATTGAACCCATTTCAAATTCAAATCATTTCAATATAATCCCATTCAATTTCCCATTTAAATTATTAAGCTTATACATCTTCAATCACCAATCCAATTAATTCAAACCAAATTCAATTTTGAACTAATTCAATTTCAATCTTGAATTCAAACTATCTCGAACAATATAAATTCGAGTTAAATTCTCAAAGGTTGGTTTAACTTTTTAAACCAAATTAACTTTTATTTAAAGTTTTTAAACAATTTAGTTTCTGAGTCCAGTTCTCAAAATTCCCTTTTAAATTATCTTAACTTATGTATTTCATGGTTCAATACAATTTTATTTTAAAATTTTAATTTATTATTAAGTTTTATCTTTCAGTTTGAAGCCAGTTCTTAAACAATTTTAATTTACAAACTCAATTATATAAATTTTTAGTTTAACATGATTCCATATTCTTAATTTCAAATTAAATTTTGACTTCCCTTTTGTCTTAATACTGAATATATCACCACACTTCATTTCTCATTCATTTAAACAAATCCAGTTCGCAATTTAAGGATTTTTCATAACAATAGGATGATGTTATCCAATTTATTTTAAAACGTCCATCCATTTCCAATTTCTAAATCTCAAACCCGTTTTGAGATCATACAAATTCCCAATTCAAATCAACCATTTAACTTTCCAAGTTAAATTCCAATTTCATCTTGAAATTTCCAATTCAGCTTTCTTTTTCTACACTTATTTAACTTTCCCAAAGTTAAATTCCAATTTACTTAATCCAATCAACCTTACTCAATGTGAATTCCTGCTTCAAACTTCAAAATTCTTCCCCTCTTATAAGTTTAAAACTTATATCACTTTGGGTTTTTACATCACACTTCAGGGAAAATCAAAACTCAATCTCTTAATGTTTATTTCAAATTATCTTTGATATCATGTATATCCATACGTACATATTTATTTCTTGGCCCTCCCAACCATGTTTTAAAATTTTAAATCACCCTTGGTTTTAAATCCAAATCAAATTTCAAACAACCCATTGTTTGCAACAAGTCACAGTTACCCAAATAATACTTATTTATTATTTTTCATTATTTTGAAGCAAATTTCAAATTCTACGACCAGATTTAGAATTTCATTTTCAAGTAATTTAAATTTTAATTTGGTTGTATTTCTGTTTTTACTTAATTTAATTCCAATTCAAGTCTTCAATTTGGTCGCATTATATTACTTCTTAATTTTAATTTCAATAATTTAACAACCAATCACCTTAATATTTATTAGAAGGAAATATTACTTTATATATCAAAAATATTTTTATATAAAATCATTTAAAACCTTTATATAAGAAAATACAAGTACGCGCTCATATATATACACTCAACTCATTCTAGGGTACTTCAGACTCTATTAAATGAGTAATCCCCATCAGAGCCAAGGTTCTCGCTTAACCTTTCGGCTCTGATACCAAATGTAACAACCCAAAATTTTCGAAACCGAAAATTCCGGATAGTTATGAAAAAGAAGAAAGAGATAGAAGCAGAAGAACAGAAACACCAACAACTCATATTCACAGCGGATAAAATATAATAATAAATAATAATAGTTTACAAAAGAATACTATAGATGTCGATTACATTTAATATACATCAGAGTTTCACATATATACAGTCACTGTATATACACAATTATCATATCACAGATTTATAATAATATAACACAGCAGAAATACTCTATACGTTCCTGCCATCCGGCTCGCCTCCTGAGCTCCAGAACGTTCATACCTGAAAATCTGTAATACTCGGTCTGACCCGAGCATTACACCAAAGTAACACCCGGGTCAGGCTGGAAACCAGCATGAGTAAACCCATCTAACATGGAATATCGAAGCAAACGATTAATATAAAAACCTGGCGAAACTCGATTCAATTCACAAAGCCACAATTAGTTATAGACATCCTTTATTTCATACATCCATTTCCTAAGTATCATGACATAGATTTAAATAGTCAAATTTCCTTTAAATCACTTCACTCCAGCATATAATTTCACATATCAATCTATAAAAATATTCGAAGTGGTTTCGGTTATTTCCTAATACCCGACCCCGGCCTCTTCGAGACTCGTGTTATACTAACTCAAGTTATACAATGAAATATACGACATTTCATATCAGAGATATCACTCGTTCAAAGCATCCAATACCATTCAATCATCCATAAGCAAAGCTTAATCACATACAAATCAATTCAATTAATTCTAATTGAATTTCAATCCTCAATCACTTAGATTACTTTATTAACATTAATTAATTAATTACTTCCAAATCAATTAATTAGTCAACCCATCATTATTCATCTTAATTAATCACCCTGGATTAAATATATTTTCAATTAAATTTAAGTAATTATCTTAATTAATTTCTCGATATTAATTATTCTTAACCATAAATGAATAGGAAATCTTAATTACTTTATAAAGTAATCAATTTTTTCATAAATTAATTATCTATATTAATTACATGATTAATTCTTAATTACTTATAGTAATTAATTTCTCATAAGTCATTATTTATTGAATTGATTTAGTCTTAATTAATCAATTTTTAATTACAATAATTATTATATAAATTAATAATTTCCAATTATAATTTAATTTGTTCTAATCCAAATCAATTACTTTAATTCAACCACAATTTTAATCATTCTCGATCAATCTCAATCTGTAATTATCTACCTTTTTATTACTTCATTAAATAAATAAATTACTCCTTAATTAACTATTTTAGTTAATCTCTTGATAAATTTCACAAAGTACTTATATTTTATTAATTTCGTTAAGTAATTACATATCAACCATCAATTGATTTTTCTAAATTAATTTAACTTAATCCTTAATTAATTCAAACCGTTAATTACTAAATTAATTAGCACAATCATTAATTAATTGAATTAATTCATTATCCGTTCAAATTATTCTACCTATTTAATGGATCACCAATCATTAAACCCTTATTAACTCGAGAATCAAACAAAACTAAAGTCACAGATCATCAGCACACATTCAATCAACTCAATCAATTAACCAATTATTTAAATCTAACCATTTAAATTTAAATACTACCAGACGAATGAGATTAACTCACCTTTGCTTGGTATGCAGTCCAACCCAAATCAGCTTGTTCCTCATTAATTTTGATCTTGTATAAACATTATACAATTTATTAATATTTGAATTAATTTCATAATCAATTTTATGTAATAAATTCTGGTTGACTATAAATTCTCCTTTTCGAAATTACTAATAAAGTAAATTATAGATTTCAAAAAAACTACTTATATAAATTCCTTAAACCTTTAAAACTCCCTATATATTAAGTTAAAACATAATTGTCTTATATATATCTAACTGGAAATTTTAACACTTATTCATAAATATATATCGGTATTTATTCTCCTGGAACTTGTATACCTATATAATAGATAAAATTAACTAAATATCTTACTGTAAAATTCCCAAAATCAGATTCTTTTTATTAAACAAAACAGAATTACTTTTATATCTTATTGTGAGTTAAGCACCTTATCTATAAACATTCCTGTTTAATTTAATCCTTCTATCTACAAACTAATTTTTTTACAGAAGCATGAAAGAACAAAAATAAAAATAAAATAAAAATAAAAAAATAAAACAAACCTAATTTTCCCCGACACTATCGCCAAAGCCCTAGAGGTGACCCTCTTCTCCATCGTCGCGTCGGCCTCCCACCTCGCCTCGCACGCTCATCCGGCCACCCGAACTCACAGTCGCCCAAAGTCAATCGAATCTCCCAAAATCTACGGCAACCCCAACGTCGAACGATGAGGAGGGCATTTTCGGCCAACCCCGACCCCAAACGGCACACCACGAATAGGCCTGGCAATGGGTACCCGAAAAATCCGATATCTGTCCGCATCCGTATCCGAAAATATGGAATATATCCATTATCCGAAAAGCGGATACGGATATCTGATATCCAAAAAGCTTTCCGGATATGAATATGGTTATAGTGGTATCCGTATTCGAAAAATATCCGTCCGATTGTTTGACATGAAAATACATACATACATATATACAAATACATATATAAATTTTTTAATTAAACTATTAGGGAAATGAATGGGCCTTGAGAACAAATATGATTTGGGCCGCACTTGTTTTATGCTTACCAGTTACCAATTACACAGGCATTTCTCTCTGTAGTATAAACATACACCTAAATTACCTTTACCTATAGCCTATACACAACACACGCAACACATCACACATAAAACCCTAAAATTTTACTGAAGCAAAAATTTCCAGCTGCCATCACTTCGTCTTCACGCAAATTGGAGATCGATCGATCTCTCGATTTCAAGCTCGTCCCTCGATTGGAAGCTCCATCTCTCGCGAGTCACGGCGAGGCGGCACCTATCAATCAATCGCTCGATTGGATCATGCTCTTTGTCTCAATTTGAATGATAGCTTGGAAATCTTAACTCGGTATAATTTATAAACTTAATTAGGTGATTTTGAAAACTGATTTGCAGTTAGTTGGTCAAATACATCATCAAAGTATATTATATAAACAAAGCATTTTACTATCTTGTAAATGTTTGTTGCTGGCAGCTTTGGTCAATTTTATTTTGTTTAAATTAATAATCAAAGTAAAGCTAAACAACACTCTGTTTTTCACTATATAAGCTTTAAGTTAATGTTCAGGCTACATTTTTAACAAATATGGTGATTGTATAGTAAGTGCAAATATAGATATAGGACTAAGCCTAATTAAACGTGGAACTGTTCGTATGTAACATGTTGCACATTATTGCACAGTAAACCCAAATAGGAATGTTTGTATAAATAATTTAAATTTAGTTAAAATTAGCTTGGCAAACCAAAAACTCGGCAATATGCAGCTAATATCTAGTTTATTCAAATCCAAATCTAGTATTTAGCACTTTAGACTTTAGAATACGTAAATATGGAATAAATATGTAAACGTCAGTTTCTGTCTTTTGTAGAGCAATCTAGTGCTTTGAATAATGGAGGAATAAATATGGAATGCTTGCTGCTCCAATCTTGAAGCAGCAAGCAAGCATGATTTGCTGCTCCAAGTTTGGAGCAGCGTGATGTTTCAAGCATGATTTGCTGCTTGAAAAAATCATGCTTTCAGCCCGCAACTGTACAAGTATTCTAGAAAAACAAAGTATTTTGCAACTTTCCAAATGCCTTTCTTCTTTTTCTTAAAATGAAAGATGCATAATTTTTGAGAATACTAAAGAAAAATATTGTAAGAAATACTGAAACTTTGTTGAATTTGACATTTTGTTCTTCAAGAGAGTGAAAGTCGTAGAGTTTTTGTTACGGTAATTAAGAAAGCATGCAATACTTTTCAACTATAATATTTATTACTTATTTGATATGAAACTAGTCTTACTCAATTCACATATATTTCACTTTCACAGCGATATGGGACATTCCAAATAAGTATATCACTTGCAATTTGCAAAGGTAATTGGCTTATAGTTTACCAACTAATTCGACTATTAATATAGGTTAAGAATGGTTTAATTAATGTTTGGTATGGTGAACTGGTGCAAGAAGATGAACAAATGCATAAAGATTAGTAATAGTAGGCAATAGTTAGTAACACTTGACAGTTTACATATATAGCAATACAACAAGCAATAATTATTAACATTCAACATAATTACTAGTGTTTATAAGAGAGTTTAGGCCAAGTAACATTTTATAACCACTGTTCATGCGATAAACTGAAACCATAACAACTAGACGCTCTAACAAACAACCGATCATAGATCAAACTTACCATCTACTAATCAAAGCATAGGAATGTTATTTAAATATTTTGAATCTTAAAAATTACTAACTGTCAGAAGTTAGCTGTAGCCTGGTTTGATCAAAGACATTAACTATCAGAAGTTAGTTGGTATAATCCTTCTAGAAATTTTATCACTAACTGAGTCTATTACAATTTACAGGGATAAACTTTTGAAGCATCGACTAGCTGCTACTTCGCGGAAAAATGGAAAAAGAATGCAATATATTAAATTATATGTGTGCTTTGTAGATGATTTTTGGTATTTGCTACAATTTATGACATGTATGATGTATTTTCTTTTATGATTTATGTTGTTTTAGGTTATGACATGTATGATGTATTTGCTTTTATGATATGTATGATGTATTTGCTTTTATGATATATTTGCTTTAATTTATGAATTTGCTTTTGTGATGAACTTGCTACTGTATTTGCTGCAATTTATGTATTTGCTTTTATGATGAATTTGCTACAATTATATGTTGTATTTGCTGAAATTTATGCATTATGCATTTTCGGATATGCATTTTGAAATTCGGATACAGATATTTTCGAATATTCGAAAATATCCGTATTCGTTGAGTCGGATACGGATATTTTCGGATATCCAAAAATATCCACGGATACGGATGTTCTTCAACTGGTATCCGCGAATATCGGATACGGATTCGGATACGGATTTTTATTTTTGGATACGGATTTGGATACAGCACTATCCGTATCCGATTGTATCCGTTGACAGGCCTAACCACGAACACCCACCTTCACCCAAACGCCACCGCGCCCAAAGCCCTCCCTTCTCGTGATCGAATGAACTCGAAGTTGCGGCCCTGAATCATGATTTTCATGAAATCGAATGATTTCGATTTTCTTCCCCCCCTTTTCTTTATAGTTATCGGCCATTTTTTTGAACTGGAAGAAGGGTTTCGGCATGAAAAGAAGAAGAAAGAATATCGCGCTATAAATTTTAATATGCCACTGTCTTTTAGATTTTAACGAACAAATTCGATCGGCCATTTTTTCCATTGAAGATTTTCTTCTGAATTGTGGAGGAAGATATACAATTAAAATGAGAAAAGGAGATAAGCTAGGTCGGCGAATTTCAGGTATTAGGGTGGCTCGAGTACACTTAGGGTGGCTGAGTTGATTTTTTTTTAATATTTTTAAAACGGAACAAAACACTTCCAAACTCAATTTGAACACTTTCACTACCTTCCGTGCTATCAATATAAATTTTATAAGCCTTCAAATTATTTTTAACAGGCTTAAAACTCCAGATTCAGCGTTTTACCCAATTTCAAATTATATGATTCAATATTTAAACTATATAATTCAATAATTTAATTATCAAGTAAATATTGATATCTTGAATTCAAGTTAAAATTAATTTTTAAATATTTTAAAATCAATTAACAATTCAAATTTAAGTTGTTAGAAATTCCGGGTCGTCACAAGCTAAAACGGTAGTTGACAATTAAACAACTAGTAGAAACGAAGGGAACTAAAAAAGAAACAGAGTTTACAACATTGATTATTTATTTTCTATACAGGAGTATTGGAGTGGTCATATATTTTACTGCCTTTGCACAACATAGGAGCTTAAAGCAGTGTAAACCAAATACACATATTACAGTGAAAAAACAACATGTTCCTGACGGAATTCCAATCACTGAATTTTCTAGTCTAATTTGATTGTTATCATCCTAATTTGGAAGCACTCAGCATGCTGACTAGTGACAACATGCATGTAGCCAACCTGCCATGTTCACATAGGCAAGAATGTACATGACAATTCCAATTGTTTTTTAGCCATCAAATGTATCTTATCAACTATACAAGTACAAAGTCCAAGTATAACTAGATATTGTAAGAAGCACTGCACAATGAGAAGTAACAGTAATAAACAAGAGATTCAACGAGTTACGTTTCCAATACTGATCGGTACAAGAATTTAATTGAAAAATATAAAACTGAGAAGAAACCTTACGCATTTTGGTTTCAAAAGTTTAAATTAGGCTTCTTTGATGGGTGAACAAGATCTAATTGATTATTCGAATCACTATGCGACCTCATGAATTATATATTTCTTTGACCGATTCCAAGAATTAAAATCTAGGGTTTTTGCAGCGAAGAAGAAAAGCGGGAGTTTCGTGTTCTGGATAACGAGCTGCACTATAAATTGGCCCTTGTTCCCCTAGCTATAAATTGGTCCATGCTAGGAGAACTTGCTGAAACGATGGTTAGAAACTTAGATCCAAAGCAACACGCCACTTCTTGTCTTTTCCGCATGTGTATTTAAAAAGAAAGAAAAATGTTATCTTGTGCCCTTAGGGCACATGGTTAAAATTGTAAATTTACCAAAGTATACCCCTTGAATTCCACATACCTACTTTTGTTTGAGGATAAAATAGGCATTTAACTTAGTTTCTTTTGTCTTTAGTCTGAAACAATCATTGCTAACATCTATACTATTATATGACTAGTGAGTTGCATTTTAAGAGCGCAGAACCCTCCTTGAATTTTCGTCAGCCGAACGATCGCGTTTTATATCGTGTCCTTCTCCTACCAGCTCTCCGCTTCATCCTTTTCCTGCATCAAAAAATTTATGTTCTCCCCTTCCCTAATCTCCTTCTCCCAATTTCTTAGTCCCGAAATCCATCATGTTCGCACCTACTCGCGCTTAATAAATAAATAAAAAATCGTAAGTAACTTCCTCTCCATTCTGCAAAACCCTAACTCAAAAATAATGGAGATGAATATCGACCGAGGTGGAAACCAATATTTGCTTCCTTCCTTCTTCTTCTGTATGCAAACTTCCTCCTTAATTTTTCCGTTTGCATACTTCTCCTCAAATCCCCTATTTATTCATGTAATTTTCAATTCTTTGAATTGATTGTTTTTTATTTTCAAACCAAATTTAACTTCTTGATTTGTTCCATTTATGTAACAACCCGGTACTTTGCAACAATTAATAATCGACATTTAAACGATTAATATTGTCGCAAATTTCCATTTGAAGTTTTTAAATTTAGTTGAAATTCTTTTATATATGGTTAAAAGGATTTCTGGGCTTTGAATTCTCGTCCCACTTAATTGTTTGATGCCGTGATAATAATTAAACCCGTCCCCTTTTTCATTTCTCGTTCATTAACCCTAAAACGAAAACAATCGAACAAAAATGGCGGCATCTCGTTTTCGTTCTTCTTCTTCGATCGTTCTTCATTCCTCTGCAAAAGCTAGGGCGCATCAACAATGGCAGCTTCGTTAGTTCGCCGACCTTCAACAATTAGAGCTTTCAACTTCGATGATCTTCTATTTACTTCGGCTCCTTCGATTTGCAAACCAGGTGAGTAATTTATATTGCTCACATCTAATTCGAATTTTGTTCGACCTTGTTTGCTTTTACTGTTTTCGTAGTCTTCGGCTTCGATTTGATTTTTTTTGTTCGTTGTTGATACTTTTCTGCCTTGAGTTGATTTTGGGGCTGTTGATTTTTGGATTATGGCTTTGATTTCTCGGCCCTTGTGAGCTCCGGCTCTGACCATCTCTGTGTCCATCTCTTACCTGTCGCACTTGCAGTATATTGATATTTTGCAGTTGAACACTTGTTTGTTGTTTTGTTCACTGACTTACCCACGTTGATGCTTGAATATGGTCTCTGACTCAGGTTGAAGCATGATTGTGTCTTCATTTTCTTTTGTCACACTATTTTTATAACTGCTGTTAATAGCAGTTTCGGGGTCGAACTTGTCGCCACCTCTCTTGAACTTGTGTTACTGATGCATTTAGCTCGTGTAGTCTTCATTAATGTGCTGCCTGCATTTACAAGTGTCTCTGACCTTTTAGGCACTCAGACCCCATTTCATTGTTGATGTGTATCCCTATATTGTGTGAGATTACAACACTAGTTGTTGTCTCTGTTCGCCCATTTGAACTCTGCTCGCTTTCATATCATGCCTGGTTTGAGTTTCGAGGTTACTACATGTATTCATACATGTGTATATACCTGTTTATGCACCGTCTTCCTGTAGTTGTAAATGTTGTCAGTTGTTTAAACTCTGTTCACTTTGAGCATTTTTGTTGATTCACTACAACTTTGGTTTTTTTGCATAATTTAATATGCAGATACACTTGTGCTTGTTTGTGCAATTTGTTACTGCCTGTTGTTATTTGCACATGGACTTTGAGTTGTAGCCCTTTCCACTGTTGCATCATGTTGCGCACTGTATTGATTTTTTTCCTCACCACTGTTGTGAGCTGTGTTGTTATATTTTTCCTTGGTTCTTTCACATTCTCCATGTTGTATTCATGGGGTGACTGCAGTTCTTAGTTGCAGCCTGCCCTTGTGCTTGTGTGTGCGGTGCCCTCACCCTCCTCCTATTTTTGTAGTTGCATACTTATTATGCATTTTTCATGTTTCTTTGGTATTATTGCAGTGTATATGAGTTTGATTCATATTTATGCATTGCTAGGAGTTGCATTTCTGGTCAATCTTTGTACTTGTGTCACTGATGTCGGCTTGCCTTATTCATTTCTCAGTCGAACTTTGGTTCATTTTACAGTGTCATCCCCCATGTAATTTGCAGTTGCCCTTGCATACTTGTGGTGGCTGTAATTTTATTGCAGTTTGCCCTTGATTGTTGCCGTTGCGTTGAGTCACTGACTTGACCTCTTGCACTTTTGTTGTTTCAGTTTGATACTCATCCTTGACCTGTTGCACTGTTTCTGGTCATTCTTGTTGCCTCTTTTTGGTTGCAGTCTTGGCCTTGTTAGTTTGCAATGCATTAATACATTTGGATTTGTTTCCGAATTTCCTTGAGTTGAACCCAGTATTTTGGGTTTGACCTTGTGTTCGTTTGTGAATTTTCATTGTGTACCTGTCACCGTAGTGGCAGGGCAGTGCACGTAAGCGTGAACTGCAGCCACACGGTATTCATTGGGTACATCGTCACTGTAGTGGCAAGGCAGTGCACGCAGGCGTGAACTGCAGCCACACGGTATGGATTTTATGATATTCAATTTTGTTTTGATTTATTTATCTTTTTCATATTCCATATGTTGTAGTGGCGAGGCGGTGCACGCGTGCGTGTACTGCAGCCCTACTCAACTTAATATTTTAATTGATATTTCAATGGTTTGAACTTTCGTTTATTCAATCCAATATTCTGAATTTCATTCTGATTTGGTTAAATTTGCTGATTTGTTGTTTAACACTGCCACGTGTTATATTTATCGTTATCTGATTTCTTTATTTAAGGATCGGATAGACGAAATTTATTGTGACTATCGTCTATTCATTATTTAATTATTATTGCTTCTGTGCACTAATAACTGAGTTTGAATTAGACTGACCCGAGTATTATTTTCTTTTGAATTTAATACTCGGGTCAGACCGAGTATTTCAGGTTGTAGATATTCTGCTTTGGGTTGCTGCTAGAGCTATGAAGTTCTTTCATATCTTTTGGAGTAGTCGTCGTCATTTGTAGTAGTCTTTATAATTGTTTAGGAAGATATGTATTCATGTATATTATATACGTTAATGTACTTGTATATGTAACTTCCTGAGTCGACTGTTGTAGTTGTATCATATGTACCGTGTCAAATGTATTGTAACTGACATCAGTTATTGTATATATGAGACTTTCTGTTTTATCTATGTTCCGCATTATATTATCTGTGTTATTATTTATATTTACTGTTCTAAACTATTATGAACCACCGTAGTTCGTTTTATACTGGAATTGGGGAATTTCGATGGGAGAAAATAAATCAGAGATGAAAAATGAAATATATATACCACTCCTATCGAGATAACCAATACTAGTGTAAGGCCTAACTATTGATGGCCGCTCCTCAACAGCCTTATTCTCCGCGCTAGTTGACAGCACTACACCGTAGTGTTCTTGGCTAGCGTGGGTATAGAGGTGGGGCGTCACAGCTTGGTATCAAAGCCTGGGGTTTAGAACAAATATAAAACATAACTTGGATGGAACATATGTTACAACTATTTGTCGATATTTTATCTCTCATCTTTGCATATGATTATCTTTGATTATTAGGTATGAATTCCTAACGCTTATTCATGTGCATTTGATTTTGATTTCGTGAAAGTATTTTGGCTTCGGCCTTCGTTTTCTTTACGAACCCAAGTTGGATTTTTGATGATGAGGATTTTGTTCTTGTGTTTTCGGCTTTGAATTGATTTAGCCGACGTTGATTTTGTTTGAACTTGGCCATTACTTGTTGACTTCGGCATTGACTTGATTTTCATTTTCGTTGAAGTCATTTATGCATTTATGCTCGTTTTGCTTCGTTATTCCATTTGTTAATCGATTCTTCCTTTCCGATTAGTTGTTGTCATCTTTGTCGACTTTGATAACTTCTATTTTTGGAATTTTTGGGTATTCCTACTTTGATGAATTTGGAATCGAATTCTTTGGATTTTATTCACGTCTTCGAATGTGAATTTTAGTGAATTGATGTGGTTTCCAAATTTAATCGACTTTTGATTATTTCCCGATTTGTTGCTATCATTTATTAGCAACTTTGATGACCATTTCTTCGGGATTTTTGTGAACATACCTTTCGATGAATTCGGTATCAATTTCTTTGGATTCTATTCACGTCTTCATATGTGAATTCTTGTGATTGGTTGTTTCTACAATCATTTTTGTGATTTGTCACTTTACAAATATAAAGGTTTCAATACTAGTAGTAAATATCAAAACTCTTTTATCAAAATGTTTCCAACTCTATTTTCAATATCAAACTCTTTTCCTAAACCGTTTTCCAATCTATTAGTATATACAAGCCTTTACCTCACTCGTATGAGAAATCTAATTAAACGACTTAGTAAAACGAGTTGTATGAAACGCTTGCGTTTACTTCGCCGGTTAATTCTTGGACTTATTCGATTGAATCTTTTGTGACAATTTTCTAGTGAAGATTTACAGTTTGTTCGTAAATATTTAAGTTAAGCAAGTGGTTATGGGACATGAAGCTAAACTTTTATATTTACTAGCTTAGTGTAATTGACACTTCTCATTGATCATGACGATCATTTTATAATTTAGACTAGCAACAGTGCGATGTCTCTATGTTTGCTTTCTGGATAGGCTAGACACCACTTGTGTGATTCCATTCACACATACCCTTTTGCTTTTCGGTTAGCCACCATGAGATAGAGTCTCTATTTGCGTTGCACGTGTTGGTGAGTTTTCATGCTCACGTGTAGGTGAGTTTTCATGCTCCCGTTCTCGCTTTGCGTTACACGTGCTGATGAGTTTTCATGCTCGCGTGTAGGTGAGTTTTCATGCTCCCGTTCTCGTTTTGCGTTACACGTGCTGATGAGTTTTCATGCTCGCGTGTAGGTGAGTTTTCATGCTCCCGTTCTCGCTTTGCGTTACACGTGCTGATGAGTTTTCATGCTTGCGTGTAGGTGAGTTTTCATGCTCCCGTTCTCGCTTTGTGTTACACGTGTTGGTGAGTTTTCATGCTCGTGTGTAGGTGAGTTTTCATGCTCCCGTTCTCGCTTTGCGTTACACGTGCTGGTGAGTTTTCATGCTCCCGTTCTCGCTTTGCGTTACACGTGCTGATGAGTTTTCATGCTCGCGTGTAGGTGAGTTTTCATACTCCCGTTCTCGCTTTGCGTTACACGTGCTGATGAGTTTTCATGCTCGCGTGTAGGTGAGTTTTCATGCTCCCGTTCTCGCTTTACCTTACACTTATAGGTGAGTCTTAATGCTCGCGTGTAGGTGAGTTTTCATGCTCCCGCTCTCGCTTTGCGTTACACGTGCTGATGAGTTTTCATGCTCGCGTGTAGGTGAGTTTTCATACTCTCATTCGAGTTTTCATACTCTCATTCGAGTTTTCATACTCCCATTCGAGCTTTCACGCTCCCATTCGAGTTTCCATGCTCCCATTCGAGTTTCCATGCTCCCATTCGAGTTTTCATGCTCCCATTTGAGTTTTCATGCTCTAATTTTGTGATATCTGGATTTCTTGTGTAGATTTCTAGAATTTGTGTTTTCTGGATTTCTTGTGATGATTTCTAGAATTTGTGCTTCACCAATTTTCGTGATTTCTAATGATAAGTTTTATCAATTTTTGTGCATTGGTGAATTCGTGTGTTATTGACTTGTTATGAATACAAGTTTAGGGTATGATATCCCTTTCTATCTTTGAAAAGATTCCTGCGACATTTTTAATGAATGAAAATTCATTGGTATTATATTTTGATGCCAATTATTTCGATGAAATTTTGACGTATGTCGAAGTTACTACTGACGTTGCTATTTTATATCACGTGTTTTAAAAATTTGTTATTCTTCAAAATTGTTTCAAAATAAAAATTAAAATTGATTTCAAATTTTTTACAGTTTACGCTTTCAAAAGAATGAGGAAGCGATTTAAACGTTTCAGAAAAATCGAGGACTATGACCTCTTTCTTTTACTGATTCGCTTAATTCCGGACTTGTCCGTTTGAGAATGTGAAATGTGATTTTTTTTAAAATACACAATTATGCACTTTCAAGAAAACGATGAAGTGAATTAAACGATTTAGTAAAACTCGTGGTTATGGGTCATGTGCGTTTGCTATTTCGGTTAATTCCGGATTCGTTAATTGAATAATTTGTGATTTCTGATTATCGTTTTGATAATCGGATGTTGGTGATTTCTGATTTATCGTTTTTGATAATCAGATATTTATTGTTTCTAATTATCGTTTGTGATAATTATATATTTGTGATTTGATTATCAATTGTGATAATTAAATATTTGCGATTTAAGATTTAATTATCAATTGTGATAACTAAATATTCGTTGATTTGTGATTTCTGATTTATCGTTTTTGATAATCAGATATTTATTGTTTCTAATTATCGTTTGTGATAATTAGATATTTGTGATTTGATTATCGTTTGTGATAATTAAATATTTGCGATTTAAGATTTAATTATCAATTGTGATAATTAAATATTCGTTAATTTGTGATTTCTGATATATCATTTTTGATAATCAGATATTTATTGTTTCTAATTATCGTTTGTGATAATTAGATATTTGTGATTTGATTATCGTTTGTGATAATTAAATATTTGCGATTTAAGATTTAATTATCAATTGTGATAATTAAATATTCGTTGATTTGTGATTTCTGATTATCGTTTTTGATAATCAGATATTTATTGTTTTTTATTATCGTTTGTGATAATTAAATATTTGTGACTTAAGATTTGATTATCGTTTTGATAATTTAATATTTGCTGATTTGAAATTTGATTACCGTTGTGGTAATTCCTGATTATCGTTTTTGATAGTTAGGTATTTGTGTTTTCTAATTATCTTTGTTGATAGTTAGATTTGCTGATTTTGCTGTTTTCTAATTATCGAATCGATGATTAGATATTGCTGTTTTGTGATTTCTGTATTCTGATTATCTGTTCGATAATTAAACTTTGTAGAGAATTGGTGAATTTCTTTTATGAAATTAAAAGATTTCTTTGGTGTTTATATAGTACTACGCCGGTGTACCGGCTCAATTTTCTGCTATTCATGACGTTTCCTACGTCTTCCAATTACGGAGATGCCTTAGGGGTTTCCGATCCTTAATTGTGAGCAACCTTCTATTCACATCATTACTTCGGAGGTTCAGCACCCTCGAAATAAAGATGTTTTTCTCGTGAAAGCTCAGTGGTTCTCAAATACTAAGGATTTCACTTTGGAATCCAGAGAATTCATCGAGCAAACATGTTCAGGCTCTCTCTCTCTCTCTCTCTCGTGCTCTATATGTTGAACTTCTTATTTTCAAATTTCTTCATCTTGTGATGATATGCTTTTATGGTTGTTACCAGTTATCCAATTATTCCTTATGATTGCGAGGACGCAATTTCTTTAAGAAGGGGAGTCTGTAACAACCCGGTACTTCGCAACAATTAATAATCGACATTTAAACGATTAATATTGTCGCAAATTTCCATTTGAAGTTTTTAAATTTAGTTGAAATTCTTTATATATGGTTAAAAGGATTTATGGGCTTTAAATTCTCGGCCCACTTAATTGTTTGATGCCGTGATAATAATTAAACCGCCCCCTTTTTCATTTCTCGTTCATTAACCCTAAAACGAAAACAATCGAACGAAAATGGCGGCATCTCGTTTTCGTTCTTCTTCTTCGATCGTTCTTCATTCCTCTGCAAAAGCTAGGGCGCATCAACAATGGCAGCTTCGTCAGTTCGCCGACCTTTAACAATTAGGGCTTTCAACTTCGATGATCTTCTATTTACTTCGGCTCCTTCGATTTGGAAAACAAGGTGAGTAATTTATATTGCTCACATCTAATTCGAATTTTGTTCGACCTTGTTTGCTTTTACTGTTTTCGTAGTCTTCGGCTTCGATTTGATTTTTTTTTTGTTCGTTGTTGATACTTTTCTGCCTTGAGTTGATTTTGGGGCTGTTGATTTTTGGATTATGGCTTTGATTTCTCGGCCCTTGTGAGCTCCGGCTCTGACCATCTCTGTGTCCATCTCTTACCTGTCGCACTTGCAGTATATTGATATTTTGCAGTTGAACACTTGTTTGTTGTTTTGTTCACTGACTTACCCACGTTGATGCTTGAATATGGTCTCTGACTCAGGTTGAAGCATGATTGTGTCTTCATTTTCTTTTGTCACACTATTTTTATAACTGCTGTTAATAGCAGTTTCGGGGTCGAACTTGTCGCCACCTCTCTTGAACTTGTGTTACTGATGCATTTAGCTCGTGTAGTCTTCATTAATGTGCTGCCTGCATTTACAAGTGTCTCTGACCTTTTAGGCACTCAGACCCCATTTCATTGTTGATGTGTATCCCTATATTGTGTGAGATTACAACACTAGTTGTTGTCTCTGTTCGCCCATTTGAACTCTGCTCGCTTTCATATCATGCCTGGTTTGAGTTTCGAGGTTACTACATGTATTCATACATGTGTATATACCTGTTTATGCACCGTCTTCCTGTAGTTGTAAATGTTGTCAGTTGTTTAAACTCTGTTCACTTTGAGCATTTTTGTTGATTCACTACAACTTTGGTTTTTTTGCATAATTTAATATGCAGATACACTTGTGCTTGTTTGTGCAATTTGTTACTGCCTGTTTTTATTTGCACATGGACTTTGAGTTGTAGCCCTTTCCACTGTTGCATTATGTTGCGCACTGTATTGATTTTTTTCCTCACCACTGTTGTGAGCTGTGTTGTTATATTTTTCCTTGGTGCTTTCACATTCTCCATGTTGTATTCATGGGGTGACTGCAGTTCTTAGTTGCAGCCTGCCCTTGTGCTTGTGTGTGTGGTGCCCTCACCCTCCTCCTATTTTTGTAGTTGCATACTTGTTATGCATTTTTCATGTTTCTTTGGTATTATTGCAGTGTATATGAGTTTGACTCATATTTATGCATTGCTAGGAGTTGCATTTCTGGTCAATCTTT
Organism: Allium cepa; assembly: GCA_030765085.1. Classification (NCBI taxonomy): domain Eukaryota; kingdom Viridiplantae; phylum Streptophyta; class Magnoliopsida; order Asparagales; family Amaryllidaceae; genus Allium; species Allium cepa. Next base: position 756,440,123 of record CM060939.1, on the reverse strand, counting down.
GTACTTGTGTCACTGATGTCGGCTTGCCTTATTCATTTCTCAGTCGAACTTTGGTTCATTTTACAGTGTCATCCCCCATGTAATTTGCAGTTGCCCTTGCACACTTGTGGTGGCTGTAATTTTATTGCAGTTTGCCCTTGATTGTTGCCGTTGCGTTGAGTCACTGACTTGACCTCTTGCACTTTCGTTGTTTCAGTTTGATACTCATCCTTGACCTGTTGCACTGTTTCTGGTCATTCTTGTTGCCTCTTTTTGGTTGCAGTCTTGGCCTTGTTAGTTTGCATTGCATTAATACATTTGGATTTGTTTCCGAATTTCCTTGAGTTGAACCCAGTATTTTGGGTTTGACCTTGTGTTCGTTTGTGAATTTTCATTGTGTACCTGTCACCATAGTGGCAGGGCAGTGCACGCAAGCGTGAACTGCAGCCACAAGGTATTCATTGTGTACATCGTCACTGTAGTGGCAAGGCAGTGCACGCAGGCGTGAACTGCAGCCACACGGTATGGCTTTTATGATATTCAATTTTGTTTTGATTTATTTATCTTTTGCATATTCCATATGCTGTAGTGGCGAGGTGGTGCACGCGTGCGTGTACTGCAGCCCTACTCAACTTAATATTTTAATTGATATTTCAATGGTTTGACCTATTTCGTTTATTCAATCCAATATTCTGAATTTCATTCTGATTTGGTTAAATTTGCTGATTTGTTGTTTAACACTGCTACGTGTTATATTTATCGTTATCTGATTTCTTTATTTAAGGATCGGATAGACGAAATTTATTGTGACTATCGTCTATTCATTATTTAATTATTATTGCTTCTGTGCACTAATAACTGAGTTTGAATTAGACTGACCCGAGTATTATTTTCTTTTGAATTTAATACTCGGGTCAGACCGAGTATTTCAGGTTGTAGATATTCTGCTTTGGGTTGCTGCTAGAGCTATGAAGTTCTTTCATATCTTTTGGAGTAGTCGTCGTCATTTGTAGTAGTCTATATAATTGTATAGGAAGATATGTATTCATGTATATTATATACGTTAATGTACTTGTATATGTAACTTCCTGAGTCGACTGTTGTAGTTGTATCATATGTACCGTGTCAAATGTATTGTAACTGACATCAGTTATTGTATATATGAGACTTTCTGTTTTATCTATGTTCCGCATTATATTATCTGTGTTATTATTTATATTTACTGTTCTAAACTATTATGAACCATCGCAGTTCGTTTTATACTGGAATTGGGGAATTTCGATGGGAGAAAATAAATCAGAGATGAAAAATGAAATATATATACCACTCCTATCGAGATAACCAATACTAGTGTAAGGCCTAACTATTGATGGCCGCTCCTCAACAGCCTTATTCTCCGCGCTAGTTGACAGCACTACACCGTAGTGTTCTTGGCTAGCGTGGGTATAGAGGTGGGGCGTCACAATTTGCCTTTCTCTTTATATGCACCTTACATATTTTGATCATAAACTTACAGATTCAGATCTTCACTTATGTTAGTTCTATTCAGTTTGCCTTAGAATATTTATCCATTTTTTTATTGCTGAATTGATGTTCTTTTGAATTCAGATGGTAGATTTTGGATTTTATTGTTTTGCACCTCATTGTATATCTCTTTCTCATACATAGATGTTTGCTTCATGGCTATCTTGATATCATCCGATTTTAATTCAATGATTTTTCTCAACAAATGTACCAAGTTTATAGTCTATATGTATAGGGTTCTTTGTAACAAGTTAATTTGAATTTTGTATTTAACTCTTCTTCCTCTGTTTTTTAGTTGATTTCATCTATGTGATTTCTGAATATTTCATACTTTATACTCCTATCCAACTAGCCCTTACTATATTTTTGTTTCTGGTCATAAAAAATTTTCACATAAAAATAGAAATTTCATGGGATGTCTTTTTCCAAACCAGGAAGTGCTAAAATTGCAAATTATGTTTGGAGCGAATTATGTTTTGAAGAAAAAAAATACTGATACTTTAATGACGTCTTAGAAAACGTTAACTACTTTGCTTAATTTTGGATCTCTCAAATTTTGACAAATCGTTAGCAGATATCTTCTCATTCATAGTTACATTGTTGGATCATGCATATCCTAAAAAAATTTCCATGTCCACTACGAACCTAGCCAATTAATTTTATCTTTAGATAGCTAATTTTTTCAATTGATCTCAGTCGAGCAAAAGTAACATAACATGTCAGTAAGAGGAGAATCATGAATTCAAAGGGTCAAAGATAAGTCCAAATGGAGAGCCACGGATTTGCTTAGCCATGGGGTAATTATTGTTTTCCAATTATGTTTTATAGGAGTTCTTTTAGATATTTTTTTTCCTTCCTTACTGTTATATTTGGTTGGTTCGTAAGATTATGCAAGGAGAATGTAGTTTTTGTGTGCATTCATGAATGATACGAGGAAAAATGATATTAGTTGTATTTTTTGATTTTTCTCGATATAAAATTTTCGGTGGAAATAAGTAAAGGAAATATTTAAATTGCTTTGATAAATCATTAATTTAAAACTTAGGCATGGTGAGCTTCATTAAAAGAAGTATAACTATTATTAGCTCTAAAGATGTTACTTTTTTTCATTCTCATGTACAATTCATATTGGTTATTAAACGTAAAGGATGACTTCGGTTTGAGAGTGTTGCCTTCAACTAATGCTAATAACCAAACCCCTAAATGAGTGGGTTGCAAACCAATTTTCATATTTGCACTCATTGAATCATATTTATTATAAAAATTTAAAGAATGTTAAGCGCTGAATCGATAAGATTAATAAAATTATCTAAAGATGGAGATATCCGAAAACTTTCCAATTTAATTGTCATGTATATCGTATATTTTTGTGTATGTCCATGTTGTCAAAGACTATATATAGTTCTTAACTAATACATCTTGATCCAGATTTCAATGCTCATCAGGATGAACCTTGACGTGGGAAATTGGTTTCCTAATTGTCATTCTTTCAATTTTTTTACTTCCACTCACATTATAAATTAACTGCAGCAAATATTGATAGCTTTGTGCAACATAAATTTATTACGCATTAACTGATGTTTATTTTGCATTTTCTACTATAAACAAATATTTATGTTATGTGGCGACTTTTAGGTTTGATTCACGATGAGTTAGGGATAACTTTAATATGGGTGTCTAACATTTATAAGATGCAAAAATATCAACGTATAGCTGCAAAAAAAAAAAGGATTTGCAAAAGTATGACTTAGTAAGATTACACAATGGAACTATTAAGCTAAATTATGATTGTCTATTTTTACACACACACAAACACACACGCACACACACACTTTTTTAGTGTTTAATTCTTGAAAAGTTATTATAAAATTTGTAACAAACTATTTACCATAAAAGGGTAATGGATTAATTATAGAAAAATAATCTGAAACTAAAATACTATACAAAATTTAAGCCATGATATGATGGTGAAGTGGAGACCAAAATTCTTTTTTGATGACATGGCATTTTCCTGGTAGGACGATTAAAAAAATTCCTAAAACTAAAGTGATTGACAGATTTAAATCGTTGTTATATATGGTACTGAAAGAAGAGACATATTCTAAAATGGATAACATTGTTTAGTATGACTTTCCTTATTGAGATGATTGGTGTGCCATGAATTCAATACATTAGGATAGTTGGTATCAACAATAATACAGTAGGATAATGGGTATCAAGCAGGACTATAGCTTTGTATAAATGTTTTAACTGATTAACTATATCAACATCAATAGATACATGTAAGTCCATGAACATATGTTTCGTTTTTGAATGGTCGTCTACATGAGTGAAGTTAATGGATTATTTGAATGATGCTCGAATCTTACATTGTAAATTGAAGCACTTTAGGATGTTAAGGATAATTATTATTTCACTTCCATAGCGCTCTAGATGGACTAAAATTAACTTGAACAAAGGTACCTTTACGCACATTTAATTCCTCTTCACGTTTATTATACTGCTATTGTATTTATATTTTGTTTGATAATATTAAATTTATAAATATACGTAGCCCCAGAATGTTTGAATCAGATTTTAAACAACTTATACATTAGCAACACCAAACATACTAGGGTGCTTACCCAAACCATTTATTATGTCCACCAAGCATTGACATACCAAAACTCCAAAAAGGCTAGAAGTAGAACATAATACTTAGAATTTTTTTTTTTGCAGATGGTATATGTGATGTCCCGAAAATTTGGGCAATATTTATTTAATAATTATTTTAAAATGTGATATATTGATTTAATAATCCAATTCAAACATAATTTTCTTTTGAAAATTTATAATTATTTTGTTGATAAATGATATTCTTTCGAAAATTTATAATAATAATTGAATTTGAGAATCTTATTGTTTTAAAATGTTAAAAAATATTTAAATGATAAAATTTCCTTTCTAAGTTGATTTAAAAATATTTTATTTATAATGTATATATATGTATACATTGTAAATAGGAGTTTTGATTTTAATTTTAAATTTAAATTTAATAAAGGATATTTTCAAATTTATAATATATATATGTGTATAATTTATGAATTGATTAAGTTAAATTGAAAATAGTATTGAAACTTTTTCATAAGTCAATTTATAAATCTATCTTGTATTTTTAAAAAAGGAAATTATAGTAAATATTTTGTTATAGATATATATAGTTAAAAATTGTATTCTATAATAAAGTTTATTTTGTTTTATCTTTATAATTATTTTGAAATAAATTTAGTTTATTTATATTAAAGTAAATATGTCGATTTGAAACTTTCGAATAAAATATAATTCAACATTATTCTTTTCTTTTTAAAAGTTTCTCTGGTGAAAATGGTTTTAAATAATTTTTAAAAATATTCAAGCAAATATTTAAATATGTAATGATAATTCATTTGCAATCATTTAAAGAATAAATATAAATAAACATATAAAACATCTTAAAATTAAATTAGAATTAGTTTTATCTTAAATTAACACATTAGTAAACAAAGACATTTATCTTTTTATTAAAATCTTACATGTGTTAACATTCATGTTTTTAAACTAGACACTTGTAATTAATTTTCATATCCAAACAACAAGTGGCATACTAAAACATTGTTGAATTAATTATTTTAGATAAATCTTAAAACAAATCTCTTTATTTCAAACACTTATCTTCTATAATGAATCAAAGTTCAGATTTAAAGAAAACTGAAATCCCATTTCACTCAAAAAAAAATTCCACAACCCAAATCTATACTCTGTAAATATCAACTATTTGGATCTACAAACTCAATGCATGTTTAAATCTGAAAACCCAAATTGCAAATTCTTTAAACCTGCAAATGAAAACCCAAATATGGAAATTCTGTAACCTGCAAACAAAATGTCTTCAACCTATGAATTCAAATCTGCAATCTGTAAGATTAACTCAACAAAAATGAAAAGGGGAAGCATGCAGACCAAATCAACATCAAATGCAGTTTCTAGGCCTGCAAGCATCAGGTTATCACCATCTTCAATTACAAGCTCAGATTCAATCAGTGCAATGGAAATTCAGGCCCCTGGAAATGAATTGCATCTGGATGCTCTCTGTTTTCATTTTAAGGTGAGTAAATTTTTGTTTAAAAACAGTTTCTACTTTTAAAACTAAGCTAACAAAATTTGCAGAGCCTAAAACTAATTCAAATGTCTTTCAAATAAGAAATTGTTAAACAATGGTAATTAAGAACTGATATGTTCTTCTTTTTTTGGGAATGACCCAAATTTATATGTTGTTTAAAAGTTTATATGTTCATGAGATCTGATAGAATTGGGTTTATTTGTTGACTGTTGTATATACATACTTGAATATGCAGATAGGTGATGCAAATTCTACAGTCTTGCGACTGTTCTTATTAGGATTCTAAATGCAAATACACTCTTTAAGCCTGAATTCTAGTTAGAATTTATTGTGTGAACATATTGTGTTTGTTCTGCATAGATTAGGTCTTTAAATTTTAATCTAGAAAAAAAATTAAAACCTGTTACTTGAGAAAATCAATAACAGTAGTCAATAGTTACCAAAAGTAAAATTAGCAAACATCTTTAAATTATTCAAACAAGTTTTAAAAACTTTAATGCAGTTTAAAAAAAAGGATAATAAAACAAGCAACATGTTTTAAATTTTCTGTGTTGATAGTAGATAAGGACTGTACAGAATTTGGTATTTTGGGGGATATCAAATCATAAAATGAATTTTTGAATCTGGAATTCCTTCTGGAGGTTGAATGTTGACTGGAGAGAGTGGGAAAATAAGGGGGAAGTTGATCAGAGAGTTGAGGTGGTGACAGTGGGGTTTTCAGGTTGGCATGTTTGGGGTGAAGTTTTTTTTCCAGGTCGATGTTTTTAATTTTGCTTGATTCAAATTTTCAAGCTGCAGAGGGTATTGTTGGTGGATGTTATCAGTTCAAGGGGTGGATGGCTTCCTGGAGAAGTTGGTGAAGAGTGTTGGAAGTCGCCGGAGTAGTGCTGCATCTGAACAATGGACAGTGGTCTCTGGTGATCTCTGAGTGTGCAGGTTTTGGTGACTCAAAGTCACTCCCGTGCAGTTGTTGTTGTGACTTGAAGATAGAAGGGTTTTGATTCGAAGTACCTGGTTGATAGTCTCGGGGTTGAGTACAGGTTGTAACCTGGGTGTTGTTTTTTTTTAAATCTGGGAAATTCAATTTTTAAAAGGCTATGATTTAAATTCAAGTGAGAGTTTGAATTAAATTCAAGTAAGTTTATGAATTCAAAAGTTTAAAAATGATGAATTTAAATTTAAATAAGGTTTAAATTCAAATCTGAAATCAAGTGTGAATATAAGTTACAGGTTTATTTGAATTCCAGATTTTATTTAAACCAGTTTTTTTTTAAATCTGAAGGGAATTAAATTTTTTAAAAAAACAAAGATTTAAATTCAGGTATAAGTTTGAATTTAAAGTTTAAAAATGAAACTTTTAAATTTTAAGCAAGATTTAAAATTTAGTTTTGAAATCAAGTTTTGAATGTGATTTCAGTTTTACTTTGAAATGAGTTTGAATTCAAAATAGTTTTGAAATTTTAAAAATTGGACAGAAAATGTTTTTAAGTAGAATTTAAATATGAATATGTTTTCAAATAAGGTTTAAATTTAAAGAATTCTTTCCTTTAAATAAAATTATGATATGTTTAAATTTAAATTGAAAAGTTAAATAATCTATCTATTTTCAATGTTTGATTTCGTAGTAAAATTTAGTAATATAGATTTTTAAACTTTTCTTATATAATAATGGTAGTTCTTTACCTTTTGGTTTATTAATTTATCTAAATTGAATAATGTTTATATGGTTAAATATTTTTAAATCTTAAATTTTTAAAGTGGAAGTTGAACTAGATTTTAGAAATGTATTATTTAAATACATTTTGAATATTAATTAAGTTATAAATAAGTAAATGAATTATTTTGGGAATAATTAAAAATTTACTTATTTATTTGATTTTAAATAATAACTTGAATTAATTTATAATTAGAAATGATTAATGAATAATTAATCTAAGATAATTTTCTCAAGTAAGGAATTAATAAAAATATTGTTAATTATCTAAGGATAATTAAATAATTAATTAATGTAATTAATTTTGATGGATTAATTAGATTAATTAATTTAAGATAATCAATTATAATTTGATAAGTATAATTACTTTATAAAAGTAATTAAGGTATTAATTACTTATTGTAATTAATTCTGATAATTTGCTTTGTTAAATTAATTAATTTAGTTTAATTAATTTAAGAAATAATTTAATAATTTAATGATAATAATTACTTGATGTAATTTATGGAGCAGGATTACTTAGAGAAGTAATAATTACTGGATTGTAATTATGGAAAGATGTTTTATTTTAATAAAGTAATTTGAATAATTACTTTTGTAATTAATCAAGGATTAATTAATGAAGATAATTAATTATTGGATAATTAATTTATTAATAAGTAATTAAGAGTAGTTAATTACTGGGTTTAAATATTAATCAAGGTGATTAATAATTGTATTTTAATTTTGGATTAATTACTAAATGTAATTAATGTTTAATTGAGTAATTAATTTAAATATTAATTAGAGATCATTAATTATTATAATTAATGATGTAATTAAGAATTGTTCAATTAATTAATTAAATAATTAAGTGATAAATTAATTGTAATTAATTAAGGATAAATGTAATTAATTATAGTTAATTAATAAAGGAAGTAATTAAATGTTAATTACTTATGATTAAGGTTAATTAATTTTATGGAATTAATTTAAGACTAATTACTTATTGTAATTAGTGAATGATTAATCATAGATGTTTAATCAAGTTAAATACTTAGTGAATGATTAATTAACTAGGTTGATTAATCAATAGAATTATAAGTAGGATTTATAGGTGAATAATTAATTTAATTTATTTTAAATTAATTAGGATAGAAGTAATTAATTTAATTCATTTTAAATTAATTATAAATGATGGATAATATATCATTGCTTATGGATGATATTTCTATGGATGGTTATGATCTCAGAAATGAGATGAGTAGTATCTATAGGATATGGATGCTTAGTTATAGTATGATGGATTATTTTGGTTGTGATGATTGACTGTTGTGATGATTATCTGTTGTGATAATGTTATGGGTTATCTATTATGACAAATGTAGTTTATCTATCTGTATGAAATAGATAAAAATAAAATGAGTTAATTGTTTAAAACCCTTAAGTATAACTTGGACATTAAAATGGCGTTTGGTTTTGGTGAGACCGGGATCGGGTTTCTATATTTGGATATCCGAAAACCACATCGATTCTAATTAAACGTTAGGTCGTTAATCCAAATGGAGCAAGTGAAGACTCGAGGTGTAAGGGCTATACGTCAGTATAACTCTGAGGGTGATTCCGTAATGAGTTTGACGGAATAGTGCTTATAGATTCGAGATGGTGGTTTAGAGTGTAAGGGTTATCGTCGTTAACTCTGAGGGTGATTCCAAAATGAGTGTAACGAGATAATGCCTTCGGTTTCGTTCGAACCCGGAACGAACTTGTATGGATTGAATGCTTTCAAAACATCGTCAGGTAGACGATGAGCATTCTAAGATTTATATGTCCTATAAAGGTAATCGTAACCTTAAGCCTCATCAACCGGGAATGGCTAAAACAGGGGAGGTGCAGCAAGGCTTCGTGGGTAGCCCCACTTAAGAGTGAGATTTACCCCTGTCTAGAGGTCCCTTTTATTTCGGCTGTGTGGACGGTTGAGAGCTCCAACTGTCGGGGTGGTCTTGTTCGGAACTATTCAGTAAGGAATGGGTCCGGCCTTGTGTTGCAGGGGATTGGGAGTAATCCTCGGTACGGTGATCTAGGCCACGTACTGTGACGGGCCGTACCCTGGTAGCCCTGCCATTGATGGAATCCAAAATCCAATAAGTGCCTGTACGGTTTTGATTGTGCCCAACTATGTTGGAACATGAGATGTAAGCATTCCAGCTATTTCTGTATTTTATTTTGAAAACCCTAGACACTATTATAATACCATTGGATTTCCTATCAAATGTTTTGGTTAGCGTAAGGTAAAAACTTTTCCATGTTTATGTGTAGGAAGTCTTACGTGATACCTTTTGTTTTCAAAGAATTTTCTAAAAGTTAAGAAACTTTTAAACTGTTTACTCACACCAGACCCCTGTCTGACCCGAGTGTTTATTTTCTGTTTTATTAAACTCTTGGGTACTCATATTACGTATGAGTAGTCAAGTGATTCAGGATTGCTTTGACGAGTCTGGAGGAGATAATGGAGCAGGAGGCTTCAGCGTGTAGATATATATAGTGGTTCCGCTGTCTTTGAGTTGTATCTGTTTCTCTGATGTATTTAATTGTAATAGACAGATGTTTATAACGGTCTAGTTTGTGTTGTTTTGGCTGTAAAACTCTGATGTATATGATACTATGTAAAGTATTATGTGATATAATATAATTTATTCATTCCGCTGTGAGATTCTGATGTTGTCTGTTTCTTTCTTTCCTTTCTTTTCTCTTTTCTATCCCTTTCTTTCTTCTTAGCGACGCGACTTCCTGGAGTATGGAAGTTGGGTCGTTACAACGTGGTATCAGAGCATTAGGTTGAGTGAATGCCTAGGCTCTGTAGCCTAGGCTCTGTAGTGGTGTCTTTCTTGAGAGAGCGTATTTGTAATTTTGAATATAAATATATTTAATTCTACCTATCTGTTGGGCTACCTGTTTAGGTTTTTCAATATATGTAATAAAGGTAGATAGGGTAGTTTTGTGTGTAACACAACTACCAATGGTAGGAGTCTGAGTGTTTGAGCTTGGAAGTGATCTGCTAGGGCAGTGTTGGGCATCTTGAGTAGTTTGGCAGTTTGGTGTGAAGGATTTTTCTGGTCTCTGAAGGAAAATCTTTTCAAGATTCGGAGTGTATCTTTGGATTTTAAGCTTGATTTCACTCGTGTGAATGGATTTTCTTGAGTCTGGATCAGTTTGGAGTACTGAAGCCAGTAATGGTATTTTGGCAACCTTAGGAAGGAGTTCTGTCTGTATTTGAGTTGAGACTCAGTTTGGCTGAGTGCTTTGTGCTTGGTTTGAAGTCGAGTTTCCTGAGGGATATCTGTCTTCTGAAGGCTCTATTGTGGAAGTGGCTGGTGTAGTTTTGAGGTTCAATGAGCTTTTGGGTAAGGAAGTTTTTGGCAGCAGTAGCAGCAGTGAGTGGCCTGTTTCTTCGATGGTTCTGAAGTCTCCGTGAATCTTTTGTCTGTAGGCCGGGCAGATGGTGAAGCTTATCCATTTCTTCTGGAAGCTCAGCTGGGTGTGATGTTTGTGGTTGAAGGTGGACCACTAGTTTCCCTTTTTGATTTGAAGGCTTTGGCTGTTCTGATTATTTAAGAGAGAACGATTTCTTGGAATCTGAACTGAGTAGAATCGCAAAAGTGACTTGCGATGATCCGGAACTTTTCTGAGTAACCTTTGTTTGGATTGAAGCATCTCTAGAAGATGTTTGAGTTATCAAAGTGGTTTGATATTTTCTGGATGTTTTCGAAGGAGTTAAGTTTTGCATCTACATCAGGAGATTGAGTTCTGTTTCGACTTGATTTTTGGAGATTTTATAGAATTTGATGAACAATGTTTTCCAGAGTAAGTTGATCAAGTTTGTACCTGTGTTCATCAACAGCATTCTCAAATCAGAGTTGCACAGTGGAAGCATGGTGGCAGCTATTTCAGGATAGAAGCAACACCCGATTCATTGGGGATTTGTGTTTTGTCTTGGATCAGAGGATTTCTACGGAAAAATTCACTTTAATCTGGAGACTTGGATGTCTTGTGCATCTGTTCTGTTTTTCGAATAAGTGTAGTTTATCTGAAGTCTTCTGATATCTGTAGTAGAGTTTGTGTGGTGGATTGGATTGATCTAGAAGGCTGAAGGCAGCCCAGGATCGACATGAGAGATTTGTGGATAAGAGATTGGATCCTTCTGTTTTCTCTCAAAGGTTAAGTGATTGATCTACAGGATTGGATTGCCAGTTTGGATAACTGGGATTCGATGAATTTCACGTATCTCTGAGGGAATACGTGTATGATCTATCTCTGGTTGTGGAACCAGCAGTTCTGGAGTTTTGATTGTTGAGTCAGACTCGTTTGTAGTCTGATATCTTGTCTAGTGTTATAGATATAGTTGTATAGGAGTTTTGGTAGCTTCATAGGTATTGATTGTTTGGATTCTCTAGAGCGAGTATCCCAGTATAAATATATACTTGGGGAAACTCGATAAAATTTTATTCAGAATTTATCTGGATAATTAGGTTTGTTTGATTGGTTGAATTGGTTGTTTTGATTGTTAGCATGTGTTTGATATATGCCTGTGTTTTAATAAAATCTTTAATGAGATTATTAAATTACCTTTGCTTTTAAATTTCGGGGACGAAATTCTTTTAAGGGGGGAGCAATGTGATGTCCCGGAAATTTGGGCAATATTTATTTAATAATTTCATTAATAATTATTTTAAAATGTGATATATTGATTTAATAATCCAATTCAAACATAATTTTCTTTTGAAAATTTATAATTATTTTGTTGATAAATAATATTCTTTTGAAAAATTATAATAATAATTGAATTTGAAAATCTTATTGTTTTAAAATGTTAAAAATATTTAAATGATAAAATTTCCTTTCTAAGTTGATTTAAAAATATTTTATTTATAATGTATATATATGTATACATTGTAAATAGGAGTTTTGATTTTAATTTGAAATTTAAATTTAATAAAGGATATTTTCAAATTTATAATATATATATGTGTATAATTTATGAATTGATTAAGTTAAATTGAAAATAGTATTGAAACTTTTTCATAAGTCAATTTATAAATCTATCTTGTATTTTTAAAAAAGGAAATTATAGTAAATATTTTGTTATAGATATATATAGTTAAAAATTGTATTCTATAATAAAGTTTATTTTGTTTTATCTTTAAAATTGTTTTGAAATAAATTTAGTTTATTTATATTAAAGTATAATATGTCGATTTGAAACTTTTGAATAAAATATAATTCAACATTATTCTTTTCTTTTTAAAAGTTTCTCTTGTGAAAATGGTTTTAAATAATTTTTAAAAATATTCAAGCAAATATTTAAATATGTAAAGATAATTCATTTGCAATCATTTAAAGAATAAATATAAACAAACATATAAAACATCTTAAAATTAAATTAGAATTGGTTTTATCTTAAATTAAAACATTAGTAAACAAAGACATTTATCTTTTTATTAAAATCTTACATGTGTTAACATTCATGTTTTTAAACTAGACACTTGTAGTTAATTTTCATATCCAAACAACAAGTGGCATACTAAAACATTATTGAATTAATTATTTTAGATAAATCTTAAAACAAATCTCTTTATTTCAAACACTTATCTTCTATAATGAATCAAAGTTCAGATTTAAAGAAAACTGAAATCCCATTTCACTCAAAAAAAATATTCCACAACCCAAATCTATACTCTGTAAATATCAACTATTTAGATCTACAAACTCAATGCATGTTTAAATCTGAAAACCGAAATTGCAAATTCTTTAAACCTGCAAATGAAAACCCAAATCTGGAAATTCTGTAACACGCAAACAAAATGTCTTCAACCTGTGAATTCAAATATGCAATCTGTAAGATTAACTCAACAAAAATGAAAAGGGGAAGCATGCAGACCAAATCAACATCAAATGCAGTTTCTAGGCCTGCAAGCATCAGGTTATCACCATCTTCAATTATAAGCTCAGATTCAATCAGTGCAATGGAAATTCAAGCCCCTGGAAATGAATTGCATCTGGATGCTCTCTGTTTTCATTTTAAGGTGAGTAAATTTTTGTTTAAAAACAGTTTCTACTTTTAAAACTAAGCTAACAAAATTTGCAGAGCCTAAAAATAATTCAAATGTCTTTCAAATAAGAAATTGTTAAACAGTGGTAATTAAGAACTAATCTGTTCTTTTTTTTTGTGAATGACCCAAATTTATATGTTGTTTAAAATTTTATATGTTCATGAGATCTGATAGAATTAGGTTTATTTGTTGACTGTTGTATTATGCCTGCATACATACTTGAATATGCAGATAGGTGACGCAAATTCTACAGTCTTGCAACTGTTCTTATTAGGATTCTAAATACAAATACACTCTTTAAGCCTGAATTCTTGTTAGAATTTATTGTGTGAACATATTGTGTTTGTTCTGCATAGATTAGGTCTGTAAATTTTAATTTAGAAAAAAAATTAAAACCTGTTACTTGAGAAAATCAATAACAGTAGTCAATAGTTACCAAAAGTAAAATTAGCAAACATCTTTAAATTATTCAAACAAGTTTTAAAAACTTTAATGCATGTTTAAAAACAAGGATAATAAAACAAGCAACAAGTTTTAAATTTTCTGTGTTGATAGTAGATAAGGACTGTACAGAATTTGGTATTTTGGGGAATATCAAATCATAAAATGAATGTTGGAATCTGGAATTCCTTCTGGAGGTTGAATGTTGACTGGAGAGAGAGGGAAAATAAGGGGGAAGTTGATCAGAGAGTTGAGGTCGTGACAGTGGGGTTTTCAGGTTGGCATGTTTGGGGTGAAGTTTTTTTTCCAGGTTGATGTTTTTAATTTTGCTTGATTCAAATTTTCAAGCTACAGAGGGTATTGTTGGTGGATGTTATCAGTTCAAGGGGTGGATGGCTTCCTGGAGAAGTTGGTGAAGAGTGTTGGAAGTCGCCGGAGTAGTGCTGCATCTGAACAGTGGACAGTGGTCTCTGGTGATCTCTGAGTGTGTAGGTTTTGGTGACTCGAAGTCACTCCCGTGCAGTTGTTGTTGTGACTCGAAGATAGAAGGGATTTGACTCGAAGTACTTGGTTGATAGTCTCGGGGTTGAGTACAGGTTGTAACCTGGGTGTTGTTTTTTTAAAAAATATGGGAAATTCAATTTTTAAAAGGCTATGATTTAAATTCAAGTAAGAGTTTGAATTAAATTCAAGTAAGTTTATGAATTCAAAAGTTTAAAAATGATGAATTCAAATTTAGATAAGGTTTAAATTCAAATCTGAAATCAAGTGTGAATATAAGTTATAGGTTTATTTGAATTCCAGATTTTATTTAAACCAGTTTTTTTTAAAAAAAAATCTGAAGGGAATTAAATTTTTAAAAAAACAAAGATTTAAATTCAGGTATAAGTTTGAATTTAAAGTTTAAAAATGAAACTTTTAAATTTTAAGCAAGATTTAAAATTTAGTTTTGAAATCAAGTTTTGAATGTGATTTCAGTTTTACTTTGAAATGAGTTTGAATTCAAAATAGTTTTGAAATTTTAAAAATTGGACAGAAAATGTGTTTAAGTAGAATTTAAATATGAATATGTTTTCAAATAAGGTTTAAATTTAAAGAAGTCTTTCCTTTAAATAAAATTATGATATGTTTAACTTTAAATTGAAAAGTTAAATAATCTATCTATTTTCAATGTTTGATTTCTTAGTAAAATTTAGTAATATAGATTTTTAAACTTTTCTTATATAATAATGGTAGTTCTTTACCTTTTGGTTTATTAATTTATTTAAATTGAATAATGTTTATATGGTTAAACATTTTTAAGTCTTAAATTTTTAAAGTGGAAGTTGAACTAGATTTTAGAAATGTATTATTTAAATACATTTTGAATATTAATTAAGTTATAAATAAATAAATGAATTATTTTGGGAATAATTAAAAATTTACTTATTTATTTGATTTTAAATAATAACTTGAATTAATTTATAACTAGAAATGATTAATGAATAATTAATCTAAGATAATTTTGTCAAGTAAGGAATTAATAAAAATATTGTTAATTATCTAAGGATAATTAAATAATTAATAAATGTAATTAATTTTGACGGATTAATTAGATTAATTAATTTAAGATAATCAATTGTAATTTGATAAGTATAATTACTTTATAAAAGTAATTAAGGTATTAATTACTTATTGTAATTAATTCTGATAATGTTCTTTGTTAAATTAATTAATTTAGTTTAATTAATTTAATAAATAATTTAATAATTTAATGATAATAATTACTTGATGTAATTTATGGAGCAGGATTACTTAGAGAAGTAATAATTACTGGATTGTAATTATGGAAAGATGTTTTATTTTAATAAAGTAATTTGAATAATTACTTTTGTAATTAATCAAGGATTAATTAATGAAGATAATTAATTATTGGATAATTAATTATTGGATAATTAATTTATTAATAAGTAATTAAGAGTAGTTAATTACTGGGTTAAAATATTAATCAAGGTGATTAATAATTGTATTTTAGTTTTGGATTAATTACTAAATGTAATTAATGTTTAATTGAGTAATTAATTTAAATATTAATAGAGATCATTAATTATTATAATTAATGATGTAATTAAGAATTGTTCAATTAATTAATTAAATAATTAAGTGATTAATTAATTGTAATTAATTAAGGATAAATGTAATTAATTATAGTTAATTAATAAAGGAAGCAATTAAATGTTAATTACTTATGATTAAGGTTAATTAATTTTATGGAATTAATTTAAGACTAATTACTTATTATAATTAGTGAATGATTAATCATAGATGTTTAATCAAGTTAAATACTTAGTGAATGATTAATTAACTAGGTTGATTAATCAATAGAATTATACGTAGGATTTATAGGTGAATAATTAATTTAATTTATTTTAAATTAATTAGGATAGAAGTAATTAATTTAATTCATTTTAAATTAATTATAAATGATAGATAATATATCATTGCTTATGGATGATATTTCTATGGATGGTTATGATCTCAGAAATGAGATGAGTAGTATCTATAAGATATGGATGCTTAGTTATAGTATGATGGATTATTTTGGTTGTGATGATTGACTGTTGTGATGATTATCTATTGTGATAATGTTATGGGTTATCTATTATGACAAATGTAGTTTATCTATCTGTGTGAAATAGATAAAAATAAAATGAGTTAATTGTTTAAAACCCTTAAGTATAACTTGGACATTAAAATGGCGTTTGGTTTTGGTGAGACCGGGATCGGGTTTCTATATTTGGATATCCGAAAACCACATCGATTCTAATTAAACGTTAGGTCGTTAATCCAAGTGGAGCAAGTGAAGACTCGAGGTGTAAGGGCTATACGTCAGTATAACTCTGAGGGTGATTCCGTAATGAGTTTGACGGAATAGTGCTTATAGATTCGAGATGGTGGTTTAGAGTGCAAGGGTTATCGTCGTTAACTCTGAGGGTGATTCCAAAATGAGTGTAACGAGATAATGCCTTCGGTTTCGTTCGAGCCGGGAACGAACTTGTATGGATTGAATGCTTTCAGAACATCATCAGGTGGACGATGAGCATTCTAAGATTTATATGTCCTATAAAGGTAATCGTAACCTCAAGCCTCATCAACCGGGAATGGCTAAAACAGGGGAGGTGCAGCAAGGCTTCGTGGGTAGCCCCCACTTGAGAGTGAGATTTACCCCTTTCTAGAGGTCCCTTTTATTTCGGCTGTGTGGACGGTTGAGAGCTCCAACTGTCGGGGTGGTCTTGTTCGGAACTATTCAGTAAGGAATGGGTCCGGCCTTGTGTTGCAGGGGATTGGGAGTAATCCTCGGTACGGTGATCTAGGCCACGTACCGTGACGGGCCGTACCCCAGTAGCCCTGCCATTGATGGAATCCAAAATCCAATAAGTGCATGTACGGTTATGATTGTGCCCAACTATGTTGGAACGTGAGATGTAAGCATTCCAGCTATTACTGTATTTTATTTTGAAAACCCTAGACACTATTATAATACCATTGGATTTCCTATCAAATGTTTTGGTTAGCGTATGGTAAAAACTTTTCCATGTTTATGTGTGGGAAGTCTTACGTTATACCTTTTGTTTTCAAAGAATTTTCTAAAAGTTAAGCAACTTTTAAACTGTTTACTCACACCAGACCCCTGTCTGACCCGAGTGTTTATTTTCTGTTTTATTAAACTCTTGGGTACTCATATTACGTATGAGTAGTCAAGTGATTCAGGATTGCTTTGACGAGTCTGGAGGAGATAATGGAGCAGGAGGCTTCAGCGTGTAGATATATATAGTGGTTCCGCTGTCTTTGAGTTGTATCTGTTTCTCTGATGTATTTAATTTTAATTGCTAGACAGATGTTTATAACGGTCTAGTTTGTGTTGTTTTGGCTATAAATCTCTGATGTATATGATACTATGTAAAGTATTATGTGATATAATATAATTTATTCATTCCGCTGTGAGATTCTGATGTTGTCTGTTTCTTTCTTTCCTTTCTTTTCTCTTTTCTATCCCTTTCTTTCTTCTTAGCGATGCGACTTCCTGGAGTATGAAAGTTAGGTCGTTACAGTATAATTATACAAAATGTAGTGGAAACGCATGACTCTTTAATTCCTTGTGATCCTTCCATATAACTAATTTGCTTAATCACGTCACATCTACTATCATGTGTTACATTTTATGAAATCAGTCTTAAACTAATATCATTGTAATTCTACTACAAGTGCAAAAGTCTAATAATAAAGGTGTGTAACTTTGATACATGTATGTATACACACACATGCATGTATATATGTTTGTATGTATATGTATGTATGTATGTACGTATAAAATCCAAAATTGTTACCAAGGTTGGCTGCTTGAAGTTGTGAATATCTTAACATACCCTCTACGAAACAAGAAAAAATAATAGTCAGGAAGCACCTTTGTTTTTTCATGCAAGTAAATGAATATTTTGACAAATTTTTTTGATTACGATCCATATTTTCTATGTAATCCTTTCCTAATGATGTAGTTTTGGATCCTATTTTCATTATATTACAACGCAGTGTTTCAGTGATTATTGACTGTTACTGACCACATAAGGATGATGTACCACGAAGGTTATTGAACATGATGTGTTATCATCTAGGACTCATGTAAACCAAACATTATCTATTAAAGCTTTTAACCATTGTTACATCTAACCACGAAAATCATAAATGTACGATATTATTTTTCCTTATTAGTCATTCCAACCACGATTTATACAACACACAACTGCAAATAATCTGTTCAAGTACTTATACAATAACAAGTTTAGAATATGGAATTGTGTCCTACAAAAATTGATATATAATTTTTCGTTAAATATATTAATATAGAAGAGTCCGTGTGCACGTAGCACGGGTTCGATATATATATATATATATATATATATATATATATATATATATATATATATATACACACACACATATACATATACATATATATATATATACACGAGCTAGATTATAGATCCTAACAGCAATGTACTTGGCTGTCGGAGAATGGAGATATGCAATTCGTTGGGATGGTGAAGTAGTGAATCAAAGGGCGTTTGCTTGATGATGTGACCCGGACAACTGAGGCTGATTGCATGGTGTGCAGATTGCATGGTGATAGCATATTGAATATCTGAGGCGCTACTAATGCTGCAGTGGGTGCTTGACTGAAAAGCGAGCGAGCTTGACTAAAAGCAGGCTAAACTGAAACAACAACAAGTTTTGTTAAGCAAGGCATAGGTCGAGTGGCCTAGCATTCCGGGAAGTCTTGAATTGTAACTTTCTTGGTTAAGATACAGATCCCTGTTATGTGTTTTAACATGTTGTTGAAGCAAGTTAGTGAAACTGGAGCTGCACGTATTGGAACGTGCAAGGTGCAGAGAGTCACTGGAATAGAACCGAAGTATAATATGTGTTGTAGTAGCTGAAGCGTGCACTGTGAGGAGTGTCACTGAAGTAGAATTGAAGGACGCATAGAATGTGGGGTAACAGCTGAAGTATGCATGGTGGAGAGGGTCGTTATTGTTTGTTTTATACTGGGAATTATTATATTGAACCTTGAGTTGTTTGTAGTTGCACTCTCATGATGTCTTTAATATATGATTTCTTATGAGAAAATGATTTGAATTTTTACTACCTGCGTCTGAACGCTAATTATGGTCCCATCTTCCAATCTAAAAATTAGTGCGAACTAATTTTTGATAATAACCTTGATAATTAATAGCGAATAATGTTATTACGTTATTTACCAGAAACCATGTTCCCATTTATATTATTAGCTTCTTGATTTTTGACGTTTGCAAAAAAAAAATTTAGATAGAAATATATATAACTTATTGCTAAATTGAAGTTTATGAATTTTTATAGGATGTTGTTGTCCTATAGCCACAATGCTTAATGGTTGAACTAAATGATTCCTTAGACAAATTTGAGTTTCCTGTCCTAATATATGGTTACTGAAAGGATTTAGTTTAAACCAACACTTCTTTGTACTATTGCTTTGAAAGCGTCAAGATAAAACCTTTAAAATATTTATTAAGGTATTAAAACTGCAGGCAATCTTCTTTATTTGCCAAAGTTTGCTCTACCAAAAAATTATTAAGTTCACTTGTTATCACACTGCTGTCATAAAGACGGAGAGCTATATAATTGCTAGCACCATTGTCCCAGTGGTTAAGTGATTCGATTTTGGTCTGAGAGGTCGCAAGTTCGAAACTTGCGTAGCGTGGTTCGAACATATGCTGACATGTGACTTATGTCATGTTTCACCATAGTGCATTTGCTGCTTTTTTTCCTGTTGACGAGTCTGCTTTGCCCTTTTAACTCTTTTGCCTACATATGTGTTTAAGAGCATTCAGTTCTATTACTACATTGACTTGATAAGGAGTGTGTATTAATTTTAATGCTTATATTTAATATTGTAATTATGTTTCTAATTTCTTTCTGTAAATAGTATATTCGCTTATTTTTTCAAATAATTTAATTTTCTAGTTGCACCAAAACAATTTTTTTCATACTCATGTGCGAAGCACGGGCTCGCACTAGTTGATAACAAAACCCAAAAAGAAAACACCCTTTCCTTTTTACTTTTCTCCCCTACTACTTTATTATCCTCTCATTTCTTTCAATTCTTTTTGTCTTATAACCTTGCCTGTTACATCTTGGTTATGAAAATAACTCGCCAAAACATTGTTCCAACCTATTTCCTCAACCAATGACGCACCCAGTTGCTTACAATCCTGGATCGCCATCTCCTATGTCACGCCGTCGCCTGAAAACTATCGAGCACAACTCCTTCGCATGCGCATTTAGTCGCACATTCTACTTGGCCACACATCACCCACGTTGCCTACTCAGTAAAGGCGTTCACGCCTTCTTCCCATCAATCACATACGCTGTGACGACCCGAAATTTTTGTATATTTGAAATTGGAATATTTAATTGATTTTAAATATTCAGAGATAAAATTTTAACTTGAATTTCAAATATTCATATTTGTTTAAACAAGTAATTATTGAATTAAATAGTTTGGAGTTAGATAAAATATTGAATCTGGAATTTTAAGCTGGTTAAAAATAATTTGAAAGCCTATAAAATTTATATTGATAATACTGAAGATAATAGAAGTGTTAAAATTGAATTTAACCGTGATTTGTTCGGTTTGAAATTTGTATCGTTTTAAATTGAATTTAAAAATAGTCTTTCGAAGCTCAGTCTCGGAATTCGACGAAACCAGTTCCACTGGATCCGTAATATTGTATTATTATCGGATTACAATTTTCGTAGTGTTTGGAGTTGTTGTGTGAGCATACGATATATAAACGCGTTGAAAATTTATATCGAATTCAATATAATAACTGGGTCCAAATAAAAAAGCAATCTTCTCCATACGAGCGAGTTAGGACTCGAAACCTTTACCATCGTGTTCAGAATATGGGTATAACATTATAAACGTCTAGCGGCACGCCTCGATAGGATGTCAAGATTTTGAGCTGCGAATTCTGTACGAGATAAATTTATTTTTTAAAATTAAGTATACATATATTTATATATTAGTCAGCTTTCGGCCGTATTTTTCTTCACATCACCGTTTCTTTTCCATCAAATCTTGTCTCCTCATTCCTTCTTCAATATGCGAGATATCTCTTGCTACTTCCTTCGTTTAAATCACTTAGCCAAGCGAATCTAAGAAGAAAACAAAACGAAATCTCAAAAGAAAATAAAATGGAGTCCCTCTTCACAGTTTTATTCGAATGAAAAAAAAGGGGATAGCTCGTATTCATCTCAATAAGATTTCCCCTCTTTCAATTCAAATTTCTTTTCAACTAAAAAAAAAAGAAACAGAGGAAGGAAATCGCGCTCGAGTTGTCAGAAGGAGTCTCCGCTAGCTAGAGGCGAAGTAAGGCTCGATTCGAGCGACGTGAGGGGGGAATAGAGTGGGGAGCTACAGTTGTCGAAGTCTATTGTCCAGTTCTTGGACCGTGTGCAGGCGCGAGCACGTGAGGTGGTATCGTGAAGGCGAATTTGGGATCGCGAGGGCAGGGAAGCGGTGCGATGTGGGTTCGTCGTCTGAGTTTTGGAATCGAAGGGACGAAAGGGGGGGGAACTCGTCATCGATCTAGGGCAGTGAGGGTCGTTGTGCTCGGTCGCGTGAGGTAGAAGTCTTGTTTTTATTCATATTTATGCAAAAAAAATTATTTAATGTATAGATACAATACTGAGAACGGAAAAGAAAAAAAAGTAGATATGTATATGCAGTTTTTTTATTTTAAGTGTAATAAAATATATGTATGTATAAATATATATAGGGTAGAAATATGTGAAGCTAACAGTAAAAAGCAGAGAATTATTTGAATATATATATAGTAAGCAGGAAATTTATTTTTATTTACTGAAAAATTATTCAGGAGATTAATTTGTTTACTTTATTTTTAAAAGGACGCGCAGAGAAGTATATTTCCCTGGATAGCCAAATACGTTTCAAAGTAAAAAATTTAAATATAAGATAAAGTTTTAATGTTGCTTTTTTTGAGAGGCAAACCATATTTTATAAATTTATTTTGTTAAGTGTTTAAATTCTAAGGTAAGTAAGTATTTGTTTCAAAACTATTATCGTATCTAAAGGTGATTTAGTAATTTTGTTTTAAAAATAAAACCTAGCTTATATTTTATAAAATAGTCCTATTTAGGTATTTCTAAAGTATTATTCTTTATTAAGTTTAAAAAGTTGTTTTTTCTAAATTTAAATGTAAAAAGTATATCTTTAAATAGAGTGTTTTTAAATTATTTTAAAATGCATATCTAAAGTATATTTTTATAGTGTTTTAAAATTATTTTAAAATCTTAAGTGCTGTACTTGACGATCTCAAGGGAAATAGAAAGGTTAGGAAATTTATTTCCGTAAAGAAAGATGTGTAAACTGTTTCAAAGGGATTTGAAAATGGAATTTATATCTGGTAAAGATATTTTTGAGATAAATAAATAATTTGGGAAATTATTTATTGTTTGATGGATGTTTGTGAATATAAATTGATAGTTAAATCACCGACTATCAATATTGGCCAAATGCATTGATCGTTTCGAAGAGACCGGGATCGAGATTTATTTCTCGAAAACCACTTTGATCCGGTTTGTACGTTTCGTGAAACGTGTTCGGAGTCGAAGATGAAGCAGTGAAGTGCAAGGGATAATCGCTACTAATCCTGAGGATATTTGCAAAAAGGATGTAGTAGGAGTAGTGCCTTCGGTTCCGTTCGGACCCGGGACGGACTTGTATGGACGAATGCTTGCGAAAACATCGTCAGGTGGACGATGGGCATTCTAAGGAATATGTTCTTAAAAAGGTAACGCTTAGCCTCAAGCCTCATCAAATGGGAATGACTGAAAATCAGGGGTTATGCAGCAAGGCTAGGTGGGTAGCACCCAAGCAGGGTGAGGTCATTCCAGTCTAGATGTCCCTTTTTATTTCGGCTTAGTGGTGCGGTTGCTGATCCCAACCGCGGGGTAATCTCACTCGGGATTATCCAGTAAGGGATAGTCCCGGCCTTGTGTTGCAGGGGAGCGGGCGTACTCCTCGGTACGGTGATCTAGGCCCCGTACTGTGAAAGGTGGTACCCCAGTGCCTAGTCATTAGTTGGAAATCCATTCTCCCTACGAGCCTTGTACGAGTTTTGTTTGTATTACCCACTCTGTGGCTAGTAGCTGGAATTTAATAATGTAACAATTTCGGCTATTTTATATGTATTTGTATATAGACCGTATTATAATATCAGAGGATTTTTATAAAAAATTGTTTTAGCTATCGTAAGGTAAAAACCCGACATGTTTATTTTTGGCGTGGTCTTACGAGATGATTTTGTTTTTCAAAGGATTTTTGAAACTTTAATAATCAATTAGGTGTGATTTTCTCACGCTGGTATTCCAGACTGACTCGAGTGTTATTTGACTGTAATGCTCGGGTCAGACCGAGTATTATAAGGAGGTGCTGTGGAGCTCATGTGACAAGCAGGATGGCGATACGTACTCCATACTTGTGTGTGTACACACACACACACACACACACACATATTCCACTGTGTTGAGTTGTTGTGTACCCATTTGTATGATATTGGTGTTGAGCTGTGATTGATGTACTCTGATTGATGTAATATATAAACACAGATATAATTGATTGAGTAAAGATTATTTATTATCTATTATATTTTATTCCACTGCGATGGATAGATTCTGATGTTGATTTTCTATTTTCTTCTTCTACCTCTTCTTCTTTAACACTAATGTATCGATTTTATGGTATGGGAAATCGGGATGTTACATTTTGGTATCAAAGCGAAGGCTGGCGATAACCTTGGCTCTGGTAGGAACTACTCATTGAAATAGAGTCAATAGTACTCTAGAATGAGTTTGAGTGTATTAATAAATATGAGCGCGTATTTGTTAGTGAATATAAAATGGTTTTATATTGGGTTGATTGGTTTATTTAGTTGTTTATGGATTCTGGTCGATGCGTGGGACGCCACAACATTGATAGGGATCTCTAAACACTTGGATAGAACAATTCGACACGGTATTGTTTTAAAGTAGGGTAAATGAAATAATTTTACCCAAATTACTTTAGTATATAAAGAAAAGTTTTGTAATCTATTTTAGTTAATGTATATTGTTGTTTGGATGTTAGAAGTGGTAATATGGAATTATTATCATCATTATATGGAAACGTAACTAGGAATTGAAATTTATAACTAAAGTGAAGAATAAAATTTTATAACAAAATAAAATTTGAAAATATAGATTACAAATGTAATTTATAAAATTGAAATAAATTTTATATACAAATGAGATTGTAATTTGAAATAGAATTCCAGAGTAATGTTTGAATATGAATTGGATGGGTTGAAAATTTGGAATTTTGGGAAAGAATTTAAAGTCCCTTTGGATTTGAAAATGGTTCTCAAAGGTTTTGGAGAAATAATGGTGGTATTATTTGAAAAATATTTTTGAATTGGATTTGAAGCCTGGTGAGATTTGGGATTTAAAAATATTTGAAGGGATTTTAAAGGGATAAGGGCATTAAACTCTTTTCGGTCACTGGAAAATAATTCCGCTGGTGATCGCGACATCATCGGTGTTCATTTTCGAGTTTCCAAGAGAGAGATTGCTACCAAATTGTTTTAAATGGAAATTGTTTGCAAAACTGGATTTGGTTTTGAAATTCAAAGAGATAACTGAATATACCAAAGGATTTTGTATATGGTTGATTCAAAGGTGGATTTGAAATTTGGTAATTGATTTAAAACTCTGGAATCTTATTTTGGAATGTTTATAGAATAAAAAAAATACTTGACTAAAGTTACGGTATAATCCGGAGTAAAGAGTAAAATGTGAATGGGATTGCTTTTAAGTAGATGAAGTGATGAAATAAATCCAATATTAGGTATAAATTGGAAAGAATTACTTAATAAATTAATGGATTGTGGAAGTAGAACCTTAATTGGCTAAACGGAAGTTGAATTTGGGATTTAATAATGAAATTGAAATTGAGCTTGAATTAAATTGGATAAAACTGAAAGGTAAAAGGATTATAATTGTGAAGTGAAACTTTGTACCTTAAGCTAGTAAGTGTTATATATAATTTAAATGTTGTTGAATGCAATAAGACAAACTGAAACAGAAGTAACTTCAGTGTGAATGAATTCAAGTATAAATAAATGGAATATGACCTCGAAATATTATTCAAATGAGCTTGAGTTGCGAAATTTAAATTGGTTAAATAGAAATTGAATTGTGAGTTAATAAAATTGGATGATGGATAAAAGGTGAATGGTAGAATCAGAATTTGAGTTATTAATTAAAATTTGACTTGAATATTAACAAATTAAATATATGTGGAAATGTGCTAAACAAAAAGGAAAATTGGATTAAAATAATAATGGTTTGTATTGCGAATGAAATCCAAGTGGGTATGAATGAAACTGCCCTTGGATATTATTCAATAAACGGAATATTGAATTTAGAATTAAAAGGGACTAATTGAATGAATTGATAGGAACCGCAATGGAAATGAACTTACGTTGTTAACTTAAGTAAATGTTGAAGGGAAGCTAAACTCTAATCGAAGTGTTTAAATAATTTGAGAAATAATTATTGAATGAAATAGCCCGGATTGTTTCCGAGATAAATAAATGGTGGTAAATAAATTAAAAAGAAAGGAAATTTTGGGTTAAATATGAATTGAATGTAAACAATAGAATTGAAAACGGAAATATGAAATGGGTTAAGTAAAGTAAGTTGGAGAATTCAAAATAGGCTAGAATAATAAAAGTTGGAAATTTAAAATGAATGAGGCAATGTGAATGAAATTCAATATTTAATTGAAAGAGGTATTGAACTCACATGAATTTGAAAATGAAAATTTGAATGAAAGTATGGAAAACCAGAGGGTAAAGTGAAAATGGTTATATAAAGTATATAAAACATTTCGATGTTGAACTTAAGAATTGAATGATGAAGTTCTTAAGTAAATTGGTATTGGAGGTACACTAAATCAAATTGGATTGTCGTGATTGGATATTATTGCAGAGTTGTATACAGGTAATTGAAAGGAAAGTGAAATTGGGATTTTTGATTTCAGAAGATAAACTGAATTGCCCGACTAAAAAGGTATGTATTTGAAATTTCTGAATGAAATTTGATTGGATTTTTGATCTAGCCACTTGGCTTTTGTTTTCTTTTGAGATTTGGAGGCCGTAGAGCCATTTTGTAGTAATACCGAGCTAGCCGCGCAAAGGAGACGCTGGCGAAATTTTTCGAAAATTTAGGGAGTTAGAAAAATTTTGAGAATTTTGATAATTTAAAATTCAAATTCAAATTTCCATTTGAATTGTTAGGTAAGTAATATGGTTTAAGGCTTATGGGTAAGCTTGGAAGTTAGAAAGAGGAATAGAGTGTCCTTAATTAAATGATAGTTTTGTGAATCGGTTAAAAACTATTTGGGTTAAGAAAATGCTTAATGGGTTATGGATCATTCTTCCTGACTAGTAATTTCGGGGACGAAATTCTTTTAAGGGCGGAGGAATGTGACGACCCGAAATTTTTGTATATTTGAAATTGGAATATTTAATTGATTTTAAATATTCAGAGGTAAAATTTTAACTTGAATTTCAAATATTCATATTTGTTTGAATAAGTAATTATTGAATTAAATAGTTTGGAGTTGGATAAAATATTGAATCTGGAATTTTAAGATGGTTAAAAATAATTTGAAAGCCTATAAAATTTATATTGATAATACTGAAGATAATAGAAGTGTTAAAATTGAATTTAACTGTGATTTGTTCGGTTTGAAATTTGTATCGTTTTAAATTGAATTTAAAAATAGTCTTTCGAAGCTCAGTCTCGGAATTCGATGAAACCAGTTCCATTGGATCCGTAATATTATATTATTATCGAATTTCAATTTTCGTAGTGTTTGGAGTTGTTGTGTGAGCATACGATATATAAACGCGTTGAAAATTTATATCGAATTCAATATAATAAGTGGGTCCAAAAAAAGCTATCTTCTCCGTACGAGCGAGTTAGGACTCGAAACCTTTACCATCGTGTTCAGAATATGGGTATAACATTATAAACGCCTAGCGTCACGCCTCGATAGGATGTCAAGATTTTGAGCTGCGAATTATGTACGAGATAAATTTATTTTTTAAAATTAAGTATACATATATTTATATATTAGTCAGCTTTCGGCCGTATTTTTCTTCACATCATCGTTTCTTTTCCATCAAATCTTGTCTCCTCATTCCTTCTTCAATACGCGAGATATCTCTTGCTACTTCCTTCGTTTAAATCACTTAGCCAAGCGAATCTAAGAAGAAAACAAAACGAAATCTCAAAAGAAAATAAAATGGTGTCCCTCTTCACAGTTTTTATTCGAACGAAAAAAAGGGGATAGCTCGTATTCATCTCAATAAAATTTCCCCTCTTTCAATTCAAATTTCTTTTCAACTAAAAAAAAAAGAAGCAGAGGAAGGAAATCGCGCTCGAGTTGTCAGAAGGAGTCTTCGTTAGCTAGAGGCGAAGTAAGGCTCGATTCGAGCGACGTGAGGGGGGAATAGAGTGGGGAGCTACAGTTTTCGAAGTCTATTGTCCGTTTCTTGGACCGTGTGCAGGCGCGAGCACGTGAGGTGGTATCGTGAAGGCAAATTTGGGATCGCGAGGGCAGGGAAGCGGTGCGATGTGGGTTCGTCGTCTGAGTTTTGGAATCGAAGGGACAAAAGGGGGGAACTCGTCATCGATCTAGGGCAGTGAGGGTCGTTGTGCTCGGTCGCGTGAGGTAGAAGTCTTGTTTTTATTCATATTTATGCAAAAAAAAATTATTTAATGTATAGATACAATACTAAGAACGGAAAAGAAAAAAAAGTAGATATGTATATGCAGTTTTTTTATTTTAAGTGTAATAAAATATATGTATGTATAAATATATATAGGGTAGAAATATGTGAAGCTAACAGTAAAAAGCAGAGAATTATTTGAATATATACAGTAAGCAGGAAATTTATTTTTATTTACTGAAAAATTATTCAGGAGATTAATTTGTTTAATTTATTTTAGTTACTAAGAAACTTTTAAAAGAATAAATTTTTAGTAAATAATAAGTAGTAATAAATTGCTTGATCAATTCAAATATTAATCAACTGTATAAAATTTATACGAGGTCTGAAAATCATATAATTGTTTGTACAAGGTCTAAAATTGGGAAGAAAATAACCAGTTTGGAGCAGACTGCAATTAAAGATCAAAGGTGAGTTAATCTCACTTATCTGGTTGCTATTTAAATTTAATTGGTTAAATTTAAATATTTGATGAATGATTGGATTGATTTGAAGTGATAGTATATATATATAGTAGTATAGTGTATATATATATATATATATATATATATATATATCAATATATATATATTGGCATATGTATATATTGGAATTGTTGATTTCCCGCATTTTATAGCGGATGAGACCCTATGCGCCGCATAATAGCGGATGATTTATATTAATCCCATATACCGCGATATTCCACCTCGAAGTGGAATTGGTACTTTATATTGTGCTAATGTCTGTGGATGCAGGGAAAACAGGTTGGAGGGATCCTACTGGATTCCTCAATAATTATTTCTATTTGATAATATCCTATGTTGTGATTATTTGATATTCTATGATGAATTATATTGGAATATTAAATGCTATGGTTTGATGGAAAATCTTTAGGTATAATGAGTTACCAAAATATATAAATTGGATTTTGGGAAGAAAATAAAAGAAGTGAATTGGTAAGCGAAATAAATATAGAATATTTGAATAAATTGAGAATGAATTGAAAGGAATGGAAGAGATATTAAAATTTTAATAAATAATCTCGTGTATGGAAAAGAAAATGAATTTTGAATAAAACAGAATTAATCATGTGTAAACTCAAGTGCTATTATTTAAAGGAATAAAGAACTATTTTAAAATTTAACTTTAAATTTAAAAAGAAATTTGGGAAATTTAAAATTGGTATTTCCAGTTAAAAGTATTTTAAATCATAATGAAGGATTTAAAATCTGAAGTTAAAGGATTTTGGAATAAATGGATTAAATTGGAAATCAATTTGGGAATTGATTTAAGTGTGTAAAACCCGGAATATTTAGCAAAGAATGTGGCTAAGGAATCTGTAAACGGGGCTTATAAAAGTAAAGTAATATATCAGAGGATATTTGGAAAGAATAAATTCAAGGTGGGAATTTATTAAAGGAAATGAGAAATTTGTTTAAAAATAAACAATGATTTATTTTTAAAAGGACGCGCAGAGAAGTATATTTCCATGGATAGCCAAATACATTTCAAAGTAAAAAATTTAAATATAAGATAAAGTTTTAATGTTGCTTTTTTTGAAAGGCAAACCATATTTTATAAATTTATTTTGTTAAGTGTTTAAATTATAAGGTAAGTAAGTATTTGTTTCAAAACTATTATCGTATCTAAAGGTGATTTAGTAATTTTGTTTTAAAAATAAAACCTAGCTTATATTTTATAAAATAGTCCTATTTAGGTATTTCTAAAGTATTATTCTTTATTAAGTTTAAAAAGCTGTTTTTTCTAAATTTAAATGTAAAAAGTATATCTTTAAATAGAGTGTTTTTAAATTATTTTAAAATGTATATCTAAAGTATATTTTTATAGTGTTTTAAAATTATTTTAAAATCTTAAGTGTTGTACTTGACGATCTCAAGGGAAGTAGAAAGGTTCGGAAATTTATTTCCGTAAAGAAAGATGTGTAAACTATTTCAAAGGGATTTGAAAATGGAATTTATATCTGGTAAAGATATTTTTGAGATAAATAAATAATTTTGGAAATTATTTATTGTTTGATGGATGTTTGTGAATATAAATTTATAGTTAAATCACCGACTATCAATATTGGCCAAATGCATTGATCGTTTCGAAGAGACCGGGATCGAGATTTATTTCTCGAAAACCACTTCGATCCAGTTTGTACGTTTCTTGAAACGTGTTCGGAGTCGAAGATGGAGCAGTGAAGTGCAGGGGCTAATCGCTACTAATCCTGAGGATATTTCCAAAAAGGATGTAGTAGGAGTAGTGCCTTCAGTTCCGTTCGGACTCGGGACGGACTTATATGGACGAATGCTTGCGAAAACATCGTCAGGTGGACGATGGACATTCTAAGGAATATGTTCTTAAAAAGGTAACGCTTAGCCTCAAGCCTCATCGAATGGGAATGACTGAAAATCAGGGGTTATGCAGCAAGGCTAGGTGAGTAGCACCCAGGCAGGGTGAGGTCATTCCAGTCTAGATGTCCCGTTTTATTTCGGCTTAGTGGTGCGGTTGCTGATCCCAACCGCGGGATGATCTCACTCGAGATTATCCAGTGAGGGATAGTCCCGGCCTTGTGTTGCAGGGGAGCGGGCGTACTCCTCGGTACGGTGATCTAGGCCCCGTACTGTGACAGGTGGTACCCTAATGCCTAGTAATTAGTTGGAAATCCATTCTCCGTACGAGCCTTGTACGAGTTTTGTTTGTATTACCCACTCTGTGGCTAGTAGCTGGAATTTAATAATGTAACAATTTTGGCTATTTTATAAGTATTTGTATATAGACCCTATTATAATATCAGAGGATTTTTATAAAAAATTGTTTTAGCTATCGTAAGGTAAAAACCGACATGTTTATTTGTGGCGTGGTCTTACGAGATGCTTTTGTTTTTCAAAGGATTTTTGAAACTTTAATAATCAATTGGGTGTGATTTTCTCACGCTGGTATTCCAAACTGACTCAGGTGTTATTTAACTGTAATGCTCGGGTTAGACGGAGTATTATAGGATACAGGAGGTGCTGTGGAGCTCAGGTGACGAGCAGGATGGCGATACGTACTCCCGTACTTGTATATATATATATACATATTCCGCTGTGTTGAGTTGTTGTGTACCCATTTGTATGATATTGGTGTTTAGCTGTGATTGATGTACTCTGATTGATGTAATATATAAATAGAGATATAATTGATCGAGTAAAGATTATTTATTATCTATTATATTTTATTCCGCTGCGATGGATAGATTATGATGTTGATTTTCTATTTTCTTCTTCTACCTCTTCTTCTTTAACACTAATGTTTTGATTTTCTGGTATGGGAAATCGGGATGTTACATGCGCAACCATCCATTCATTGCTCAACCATGACCGCGACTTCATACGCAGCTGATGGCTATGAACATGAGTGAAATTAATTAACACATGCACAACATAAATTAACGTAGAGATTTTTCGATATAGAGATAGGAATAGAAAATCTAAAATTTATATAATAAAACAATGATACTTTTGAAAGTAGAGACCTGAAGAAACGTGCATGTTTGATATAGAGGAGTACTGGTAGCGCCATATGGATCAAATGTATTTCTAAAACTACTCAATATCATCGATGTACTTGGTTCCTTATTCTCTGTTTGGACATCTGTAGTACCTACAAAGAACAGAACTTGTTCAAAAAAGAAACAAATTCCTTTAAATCATAATTTGTATAGTTGTATGTGCATATCTCACTGCACTTCTCATATATACGGAACATGTTCAAGGCATATCAATGATGAAGAACTAAAATTAGATGCATTATTGTATATAATAATACAAATATGATAAAAATAAGTTTTACAAGACAACCTAAATCAGTGGTGCCATCCAGAAATCCATCCGCGGTAGATGAAGTGCTAAAACAACATCTTTCTGCATGATTTGATTTGCAATTTGATTCAAAATTCTTTGGGCTGCCTACTACTGCATACATAGAAATTGCTGAAATTTCTTCAGTAGGAGGTTAAAGTAAATTTGGAAGAGAAGAGTTGCTAGAGATGTGACTGATGCACTGGCATATTCTTGATTGATTGTCCTTAACAAAAAGAAAATCTACACCAACAATAGCATCCAGTTTAGAGAAGATTTTTGCAATGAACTTCTTCATACTGTTGCATCCAAGAAAATTCAAGCTCAGAACAAATCCTAACATATATTATAGATGGAAGGTATATGCATGGAGCGCACACACAAGCATACACACATAATATCCAATTACTGAACTATGGTAGAAACTAGACACAGAAACACCATGTCAGATAGCCTAGTTCAAGTTGCCAAGTACTATTTGACAAAGGCGATTTTATTGGGACACTCTAATTGATTTAAACCAATTATCATTAAAAAAATAGCTTTATTTTAAATAAATGAGTAACCAAAGTTAGCAAAAGGACACGGGCACAGACACATATAGAACAATACATAGAGGCTTAGAAGGTAAAATAAGATCCAAACGTTGCTACCATTATGGGTTTGCTTGTCTCTAACGTTCTTATATGGCTTTGCAGCACATCAAAGCTAACGATGACTAAAACACAAGAGCATTTTAGGTAGGTTCGGTTATAACACAATCGAATATACATGCACCTAACTAGAAAGGCAATGGAATATATAAGACATAAAAGAAATGAACATAGGTTACCTGGTCCATGAATCTTTTTTTCAGCTGTTGAGAAAGAACAACTGCATCTATCTGAAATGCAAAGATCCTTATTAGAATTACCCACATAAGAGTACAATTAAATCATTTACTCGTTCAAAAGAAACTCACTTCTTCAGTTCTGTTACCCTTTGCTTTGACAAAATCTAACTCCAATGAAAGTA
Source organism: Allium cepa (assembly GCA_030765085.1). Taxonomy (NCBI): domain Eukaryota; kingdom Viridiplantae; phylum Streptophyta; class Magnoliopsida; order Asparagales; family Amaryllidaceae; genus Allium; species Allium cepa. The sequence continues at coordinate 756,406,968 of CM060939.1, read as the reverse complement.
TCGCCAGGTCAAAGTTATCCGGTGGGACAAACCTGATATTACATATAATAATGCATAATAAGAAGAATGGTGACTATAAAGGTACTACATGCGAGCTTGTAAGAAAGCGAAGAAATACAAACAGGCAAAGAATTAAACCTGCTGATGGATATTTGATCATCAGTAGAAACCTTGATAAGGCGTCGTTGGATAGCATTCAAGCCAATTCGGCCTTCATTAATTTTTTTGATGAGCAATGTGTATTAGTCAAGGATTACTTCCACATTAAAAGTAATTTAAGAATAACTTCACATTATAAATCAATCAACCAAAGATTTACATTACTCAAATTTGCAGCTAGGTCCAGTGATTCTATACTGCACGTACAGTACTGATACTTCCAGCTTCAAGATATAAGACTTTATTCAAAATCCAAATAAAATACGAGAGGTTTTGTAAAGAAAAAAATACGGATGAATAAGCCATCTATACCAATATAAGCAAACAAAAAAATAAAACTAAAATCCACTTATCTTCCATGTTGATTTATTTTTATACCTATTTTTGATGTGTTTAATGCTGAACTCTACATCTGGAATGAAATCATACTTCTAAAATGAAAGAAAGTGTCAACCATTCAAAATATTTTGCATTTTCACCTCAAAAATCACGTTTAAAAGGATATCATGTCAATCCATAGTGTGATTTCTTTCCCAACGTCTTTATTGATTACTTTGTTATAACATTTACTTTTATTACAAAAAAAGTTTTAATTATCGGGTGTTATATTCAGAACATTTCAACTCTATGGCCCTAATCAACCCAATTGTCTAACAATACAAAATTAACATCACAACGAAGCTGGGAATAAAAATCAAGGTTCATACTTCATATAAGGATATTGTAAAGTATACACCAAAGAATCACCAATTACAGCATAAGCACTGTCGAATCCATGACCAGAAAATCTACTCAGGTCATTGAATGAGATAAACGCGCAATTAGTTAAAGCCAGGTCGCTGCCTGGCGCGTTCTCCATGGTCAGCATCATTCTGGATGATAAGGTTGTTGTGTTTCAGATGCAAGATTTCTGTTACCAGGCTTTGATTATATTTATTGATTTGAGAAGATCTCCGAAATAACTACCGGATCCACCAATTTTTTTGCAATTCTGAAAAACAACTTACTCTAAATAAAAACATCAAATCTCAAACAACTAGTTCTTAAAAAAAACAGCGGCTAGGGAGTTAGGACCAGCGGCTAAGGTGTAAAGGGAAGACGAAGCATCAGTTTGAGCTCAACTAATGCCAAACGGCTCTTGAAAATTCAAAGGAATCGATCAGATTCATTGTAGAGGCACCATTTATTCCTCAATAGACTGTCACTCAAAAGTTCAGAGAAAAGAAAAAAATAGAGTAGAAGAAGAACCTACAGCAAAGCAAAGAAATGAAAAAAAAATAGAGTGGAAGAAGAACCTACGCAAAGCAAATTGAAGTCGGCATCGTTGAAGTGGTTGTATTCGGCATTCGATAATGGAAAGTGGATGAAGTGCCGTTGATTTTAAGAAGTGGTTGAATCGATATTGATTTTGGGAGGAAGAGAAAACCCTAAATTAAATTTTATGCGACTGAAATATGTCTGAAAATGGATGGATAAGCGTGAGAAGAGAATGCACGTCGAAATTACAGAAGACTCCTCTTATTAATAAAATATTTACGTTTTTATCAACTACGGTAACACTTATTTGTGTTGCAAAGTTTGTTCAGAAAAGTATTTATCTTCACCAGCACTTTTCCGGTATCCTAACACTTTTTTACCGTTAGGAGTTTGCAGCATATATAAGTGTTAGCAATTAACAAATATAAACTGTTGCAAAATCACGGATTTGGTGTAGTGTTATGCAATTGTTGGGTTATTAATTGATGGTTTCGGCCGATGCTCTTAGTTTTCGGCGCTTCAAACGTGGATCGAAAGTTGGGGTCGTCACAGAAGTTGCTAGCTTCCCGAAAACAGCTACCATCGACGATCAAATAGAATTTAATTTGATGTTATAAATGATTGAGGAGGTGGAGGGGTGAGGTGGAATTTTCGGCCAGTGTGACATTCCCTATCTGGAGGCTCGAAGCTAAGCACAACAAATGCTTTAGTCATCTATAATATTAACTTCCAGTGACCGAATACGGTAATGTTAATGGTATCCATAATATCAGAAGCACATGGATATGAAAAAAAATCACATATTTTAAAAAGAAAAACATTTTTTTATTACATTTCCAAAACATGTTCCATATTCAAATTACGTAATCTGTAACGATCTCAGATTTATATAAGTTTAAATTTGTAATTAATTTAATTTTTGAATAAAATTTGTGAAATTTATTGATAAATTGGTGCAAGTTTCCCCGAGTTCAAATAAAAAAGTGTTAATTCATTTGAATTTAAGTACCTCAATTATTTGTGAAATCATTAATTAATCTTTAAACAAATGGGTTAAAGATAAAATATAATGATAAATATTAGAATTCATGATTTATGTCAGAAATAAACATAAATATATACATACAGAGAAATATCAAACAATAAGTATTAAAGTAAAATTAATAATAAATTTTTGAGTTAGAAATAGAAATAAATATATAATAAACTATAAAATATAAAGTAGACAATAGCTAAAATTTTAGCTACATATAGAATATATAAATTCAGAATTAATGGGTTAAGTTAGAAATGGAAATGGATAAAAATAACAATACAAATGTATGTAATAAAATATATAAGATAAACTATATAGACTACAAATAATAAAGTAACACTTAGATAAAATCTAAAAAAAACAAATTAAAATAGGAATTCGATTATAAAGTAATATTACCAAAGACAAAGCAAAAGATAATATAAGAAGAAAATACAAACCAGACAACACTTGTAAAAGAATGAAGCAAGTAAATATACATATGAATGAAGCTTGCAAAAGAAGGAACAAATTAAATATCTATGTACAAATAAGTAGAAGGCTCAAACAAACAAGAAGAAAACACATATAACTATGTACAAGCAAATATAAATAATATATGTGAAGCTTGCAACACAAGTCAAAAGTAATCAATGTAATCACTTCAGCCACCAAAACATGAGATTTGCAGCTGCCAAAACAATTTTTAGCCAACAATTTGAGATAAAAATCTCTGGTCAACAAAATAAACAAAACATTTCAAGTACAAATAAAAATCTCTTGCATCAATATCATATAACCCTGTACACTTCAACCTGTGCAACAATTCTTTTTATATCACCTTCATAATTCCAGTTCAATTCATTCAAGTCTGGAAAGAGAGAAAGAAAAAAAACCTAAACAAACATCAAAACAAATCAACAAAACCAGAGATCAAGGAAGCTTCAGCTTGTAATTTCTCAGGTCTCTCTCAACATAAAAGCAAGCTCTGTTCATTTTTTTTTCTGGAAAGCAAGTGAGTAACTTCACCTTAAAATTTAAAGTATAAATTAGTTTTTATGTTATTACTGTGATCAATATTACATCGTGAAGTATGTTTGAGCATTCACATTATTGAATTTATGAAGTATGGTGTATACAGGGATCTGAACATTTGTAACTTCCCTGTTTCCAACTTTTGTTCATGTTTGATTTAAATTCAAAAACTTTAAATTAACCTCTGTTTAGCCTTAAGATTTAAATGAAACAACAAATTAAATATCTATGTACAAATAAGTAGAAGTATGTAGGCTCAAACAAACAAGAAGAAAACACATATAACTATGTACAAGCAAATATAAATAATATATACGAAGCTTGCAACACAAGACAAAAGTAATCAATGTAATCACTTCAGCCACCAAAACATGAGATTTGTAGCTGCCAAAAAAAATTTTAGCCAACAATTTGAGATAAAAATCTCTGGTCAACAAAATAAACAAAACATTTCAAGTACAAATAAAAATCTCTTGCATCAATATCATATAACCCTGTACACTTCAATCTGTGCAACAATTCTTTTTATATCACCTTCATAATTCCAGTTCAATTCATTCAAGTCTGGAAAAAAAGAAAGAAAAAAAAAACTTAAACAAACATCAAAACGAATCAACAAAACCAGAGATCAAGGAAGCTTCGGCTTGTAATTTCTCATGCCTGTCTCAACATAAAAGCAAGCTCTGTTCTTTTTTTTTTCTTCTGGAAAGCAAGTGAGTAACTTCACCTTAAAATTTAAAGTATAAATTAGTTTTTATGTTATTATTGTGATCAATATTATATCGTGAAGTATGTTTGAGCATTCACATTATTGAATTTATGAAGTATGGTGTATACAGGGATCTGAACATTTGTAACTTCCCTGTTTGTAGCTTTTGTTCATGTTTGATTTAAATTCAAAAACTTTAAATTAACCTCTGTTTAGCCTTAAGATTTAAAAGAAATTTGTTAGTTTCATTTCAAACCATAGTTTAGGATCTTACTTAAGTCAAAATAGTATTTATATGACTCTGGAAACCAAGAAAAGCTAAGCAGCACAATATAAGCAAAAATTCAAACATCATGATTTAATGTTTCGGGTTTTGGAACTGAAGTCTTACACAAAATTTTGATTTTTAAAACTAAAATCCCAATTTTTAAGTGAAGGGGTTGAGAGCAGTTCGTGGATGATAGAAATTGGTATTTTAACCAATTTCCGGCGACGTGTTGATCTAGAGGTGTCAGGGTTGTTCGAGGTGGTGGAGGAAACTACGGGGCGTCGTAGAAAAATAGCAGGGTGTCGATCAGAGGTTGGTGATGGCGATGGGAGGTCGTTGAAGTTTGAAAACCTAGTATTGGGTTGAACTGTAAACGTGAGCACTGCATCATACCCAGGGGATCGAGTTGTACGAGCTTTGGAGGATAGGTTCGTGGATAATCGGAGGTGGTGTGACGGTGATGGCGCGTCGTCTGGTGGTCGGAGGCGCGAAGTTCGTGAGGTCTGGCCATGACTGTTGTTTCCGGTTTTCAACTGGATAACTCGATTTGGGATCGTGGCATGTGGTTGTGGGTCGATGATCGGGGTAGGTGGCTGGAGCAATCGTGGACATGTGGGAGGCAACGAAGTTGGTCTGAACGTTGGCGGTGACGTGTGCACGTGCACGACCTCAATATGATGTCATGAGTTTGGGGGGGTGAGTGGCTCGAGTTGGTGCTCGAGAAAGTGAAGGGTGGTCTCGGGATGGAACGCGAGTTCTTGAGCCTGCAACCCTATTTTTAAAGTTTAAAATAAAAAAATAAAAAATATATGTGAGGAAGAAGAAGAGGGAAACTCGGGGAAATGGGGGAAATAACTCGGGTTGGACTCAAGTAAAACTGGGATTTTCTCGGGTTTCGTCTCAGGAAGGAAACGAAGTAGACTCGGGATTTTTGTTGTTAGCTTTCTCTGTTATCAACTTTAAAGAAATAAGTTTTAAAATGTTAGAGTATTACTTTAGCATGTAAATTTAAAAAGGTTTAAGAATTGGATTTAAACTTTATATAAGATAAATTGATTTTATTTTAAATCTACTAATAAAAATTAAATTTAAATATAAATTTGAGAATAAAAGTTTTCAACATAGTTGTGGGTGAAAAATCGATCATTAATCAAAATGAGTTTTATCTCAAGTTAATGAAGACTTAATAATTATAATTCATTAATTATTACGTTAATTAGAATGGATAATTAATGCGTTGTATCAATTTAATTAGTAGTTGTAAGTTAAATTAATTAATTAAGGTTTAAAGATTAATTAAGTAAAAAAAAATTAATTTGTAAATTAAGGATTATAAATTAAATATTAATTAATGATTAACGTTGATAAATCAAGTGATTAAGCTTTAGTTAATTTAAGAATAATGTAATAAATTAATTAAGGTAATTAATTTGAGAATAATCAATTTATCAAAGTTTAATAAATTTATGAAAGGGATTAAGAAATAATTATTAATTAAGGAGTAATTAATTAGTTATTGTAATTAATTAATAAGAATTAATTAAGAATCAATTATAAATTAAGGGTTAATTAATGATTGATTAAAGAATAATTGATTAAATGATTTGTAATTAATTGATTATTAATTTACCATAATTAGCAAATTTATTCATAGCAATTAATCTGATTTAAATTAATCTGATAATAAAAATTGATCTATTTATGGATGTTTGGATTATATTGAATGGTTGAATTGTTTGATATCCCTAATATTGATGCTTTGTGATATATCCTGATTTATGTTGTGATCTGTTAGCTGGGATGAATGTAATAAATTATCTGTGATGTAATTTATTATCTGTGGATGAAAGATAAGCGTTATAGTTTATACCGCTTATCATATATATATTTTTGTATTTTAATCTGTGATGATTGAATGAAGTTGCACTATTGTGTGTTAAATCCGTGGACCACACTTATATACACACCAATATGGATTTCACGAGGAAATCGATTAAGTCACAGATTTTTGAATAGTTTTAAATTTGAATTTTTAAATTCAAATGTTTTGGAAATGGATTGGATTTAAACTGAAAAGCTTTTGAAATGGAATTTCAAAGATGAAATTTATTTTGAATAACTTAATTGAGTTTTGAAATTTAAATATTCTGATTTAGATTTGAATTCAATATTTGAAATTGAATTCTATGATCTGGAAACTAGGGACTAAAGATGTTATGCTAGTTATATGGGTTAAACTATTTTAAAGGTATTGGTTTGGGAATTTGAATTTAAATTCAAAGGCTTTAACTCGTATAAATATAATTGGATCTTTCTAACATGGAAACTATTTGTTTTCAAATAATAAAGGCTTTCATATAAGTAATGAATCTCCAATTTGTGTTAAAAGGATTTCAAGGTTGAAATGATTTCCAAATTACGAATAAATCTTTGGAAATGTATTTTGAAGGCTATAAGCTAAATCTTTAATTTAAAGATTTAAATAAATTAATCCTATTGAAATGGAATTGTTTTGAAATCTAGGAATGGATCTTTGTGAAACTGGGTGAATTTTGTGAAATAAATTTTTTGTTTAAAAGATTTGAAATGGTAATTAGTTTAAACCATTTGAAAGATCTCATTCGTTACATCTGGTATCAGAGCTAAGGTTGAACTTTAGCCCAGGAGTATAACACATTAAGTAGTTCATTAGAGATAGGGTGAAGTATACCCTAGAATGAGTAATCCCTAAGATATCCGTCCGTACGCCTCAATATATTCTCTTACTATCCATCGATAGTGAGTATGAAGGCAAGAAGAGGATGAGATAGGGGACACGGAAATATGACTATAAATGGTCAATACTTTGTAACAACCAAGGAAGCAATCTTTTCTCTATCAATCTCTTTTTGTTCGTCATCTTTTCAATTCTTTGATGGTTCCTGGTACATCCAAGAAGAAGATTTGATATATTAGTATGGGACACAAACTCCGGATAGACCAAAATTGTTTGTTTGGATGTATTGGTTGTTTTATTTGCTTTGGTTGCCATGGTTGATAGGTATAAATTGGTTTTTAAACTCAACATTTTGATATTGTATCCATATATCTGTCAATATTTGGGTCCAGATATATATTACGAATGGTTAGTTATCCTTTCGAACTAACCAATGCCACTGCATATTTCGTAGATCTGGATGACCCGAGTACCTTGTGGAAAATTAAATAGATTCGTTCTTATATCTATTATTGATATTCTGATTTGGTAAGCCAAATGCAGAATAGGTGTTCGGTTTGATTTGATGAAATGTTGTTCATCTATCTTTTTGTCTCCTTGGCAAATTTGGGGGACGAAATTTCTTAAGGGGGGAAGTCTGTAACGATCCCAGATTTATATAAGTTTAAATTGGTAATTAATTTAATTTTTGAATAAAATTTGTGAAATTTATTGATAAATTGGTGCGAGTTTCCCCGAGTTCAAATAAAAATGTGTTAATTCATTTGAATTTAAGTACCTCAATTATTTGTGAAATCATTAATTAATCTTAAAACAAATGGGTTAAAGATAAAATATAATGATAAATATTAGAATTGATGATTTGTGTCAGAAATAAACATAAATATATACATACAGAGAAATATCAAACAATCAGTATTAAAGTAAAATTAATAATAAATTTTTGAGTTAGAAATAGAAATAAATATATAATAAACTATAAAATATAAAGTAGACATTAGCTAAAATTTTAGCTACATATAGAATACATAAATTCAGAATTAATGGGTTAAGTTAGAAATGGAAATGGATAAAAATAAAATACAAATGTATGTAATAAAATATATAAGATAAACTATATAGACTACAAATAATAAAGTAACACTTAAGATAAAATCTAAAAAAACAAATTAAAATAGGAATTTGATTATAAAGCAATATTACCAAAGACAAAGCAAAAGATAATATAAGAAGAAAATACAAACCAGACAACACTTGTAAAAGAATGAAGTAAGTAAATATACACATGAATGAAGCTTGCAAAAGAAGGAATAAATTAAATATCTATGTACAAATAAGTAGAAGTATGTAGGCTCAAACAAACAAGAAGAAAACACATATAACTATGTATAAGCAAATATAAATAATATATATTAAGCTTGCAACACAAGACAAAAGTAATCAATGTAATCACTTCAGCCACCAACACATGAGATTTGCAGCTGCCAAAACAATTTTTAGCCAACAATTTGAGATAAAAATCTCTGGTCAACAAAATAAACAAAACATTTCAAGTACAAATAAAAATCTCTTGCATCAATATCATATAACCCTGTACACTTCAACCTGTGCAACAATTCTTTTTATATCACCTTCATAATTCCAGTTCAATTCATTCAAGTCTGGAAAGAAAGAAAGAAAAAAAAAACCTAAACAAACATCAAAACGAATCAACAAAACCAGAGATCAAGGAAGCTTCGGCTTGTAATCTCTCAGGCCTATCTCAACATAAAAGCAAGCTCTGTTCATTTTTTTTCTGGAAAGCAAGTGAGTAACTTCACCTTAAAATTTAAAGTATAAATTAGTTTTTATGTTATTACTGTGATCAATATTATATCGTGAAGTATGTTTGAGTATTCACATTATTGAATTTATGAAGTGTGGTGTATACAGGGATCTGAACATTTGTAACTTCCCTGTTTCCAGCTTTTGTTCATGTTTGATTTAAATTCAAAAACTTTAAATTAACCTCTGTTTAGCCTTAAGATTTAAATGAAATTTGTTAGTTTCATTTCAAACCTTAGTTTAGGATCTTACTTAAGTCAAAATAGTATTTATATGACTCTGGAAACCAAGAAAAGCTGAGCAGCACAATATAAGCAAAAATTCAAACATCGTGATTTAATGTTTCAGGTTTTGGAACTGAGGTCTTACACAAAATTTTGATTTTTAAAAATAAATCCCAATTTTTAAGTGAAGGGGTTGAGAGCAGTTTGTGGATGATCGAAATTGGTATTTTAACCAATTTCCGGCGAAGTGTTGATCTTGAGGTTTCGGGGTTGTTCGAGGTGGTGGAGGACCTACAGGGCGTCGGAGAAAAATAGCAGGGTGTCGATCAGAGATTGGTGATGGCGATGGGAGGTCGTTGAAGTTTGAAAACCTAGTTTTGGGTTGAACTATAAACGTGAGCACTTCATCATCCCCAGGGGATCGAGTTATACGAGCTTTGGAGGATAGGTTCGTGGATAATCAGAGGTGGTGTGACCGTGATGGCGCGTCGCCTGATGGTCGGAGGCGCGAAGTTCGTGAGGTCTGGCCATGGCTGTTGGTTCCTGTTTTCAACTGGATAACTCAATTTGGGATCGTGGCTTGTGGTTGTGGGTCGATGATTGGGGTAGGTGGCTGGAGCAATCGTGGACATGTGGGAGGCAACGAAGTTGGTCTGAACGTTGGCGGTGACGTGTGCACGTGCACGGCCTCGATATGGTGTCATGAGTTGGGGGGGTGGGGTGAGTGGCTCGAGTTGATGCTTGAGAAAGTGAAGGGTGGTCTTGGGAAGGAACGCGAGTTCTTGAGCCTGCAACCCTGTTTTTAAAGTTTAAAATAAAAAAATAAAAAAAGATATACGTGAGGAAGAAGAAGAGGGAAACTCGGGGAAATGGGGGAAATAACTCGGGTTGGACTCAAGTGAAACTGGGATTTTCTCGGGTTTCGTCTCAGGAAGGAAACGAAGTAGACTCGGGATTTTTTTGTTAGCCATCTCTGTTATCAACTTTAAAGAAATAAGTTTTAAAATGTTAGAGTATTACTTTAGCATGTAAATTTAAAAAGGTTTAAGAATTGGATTTAAACTTTATATAAGATAAATTGATTTTATTTTAAATCTACTGATAAAAATGAAATTTAGATATAAATTTGAGAATAAACGTTTTCAACATAGTTGTGAGTGAAAAGTCGATCATTAATCAAAATGAGTTTTATCTCAAGTTAATGAAGACTTAATAATTATAATTCATTAATTATTACGTTAATTAGAATGGATAATTAATGCGTTGTATCAATTTAATTAGTAGTTGTAAGTTAAATTAATTAATTAAGGTTTAAAGATTAATTAAGTAAAAAAATTTAATTTGTAAATTAAGGATTATTAATTAAATATAAATTAATGATTAACGTTGATAAATCAAGTGATTAAGCAATAATTAATTTAAGAATAATGTAATAAATTAATTAAGGTAATTAATTTGAGAATAATTAATTTATCAAAGTTTAACAAATTTATGAAAGGGATTAAGAAATAATTATTAATTAAGGAGTAATTAATTAGTTATTGTAATTAATTAATAAGAATTAATTAAGAATTAATTATAAATTAAGGGTTAATTAATGATTGATTAAAGAATAATTGATTAAACTATTAGTAATTAATTGATTATTAATTTACCATAATTAGCAAATTTATTCATAGCAATTAATCTGATTTAAATTAATGTGATAATAAAAATTGATCTACTTATGGATGTTTGGATTATATTGAATGGTTGAATTGTTTGATATCCCTAATATTGATGCTTTGTGATATATCCTGATTTATGTTGTGATCTGTTAGCTGGGATGAATGTAATAAATTATCTGTGATGTAATTTATTATCTGTGGATGAAAGATAAGCATTATAGTTTATACCGCTTATCATATATATATATATATATATATATATATATTTGTATTTTAATCTGTGATGATTGAATGATGTCGCACTATTGTGTGTTAAATCCGTGGACCACACTTATACACACACCAATATGGATTTCACGAGGAAATCAAGTCACGGATTTTTGAATAGTTTTAAATTTGACTTTTTAAATTCAAATGTTTTGGAAATGGATTGGATTTAAAGTGAAAAGCTTTTGAAATGGAATTTCAAAGATGAAATTTATTTTGAATAACTTAATTGAGTTTTGAAATTTAAATATTCTGATTTAAATTTGAATTCAATATTTGAAATTGAATTCTATGATCTGGAAACTAGGGGTTAAAGATGTTATGCTAGTTTATATGGGTTAAACTATTTTAAAGGTATTGGTTTGGGAATTTTAATTTAAATTCAAAGGCTTTAACTCATATAAATATAATTGGGTCTTTCTAACATGGAAACTGTTTGTTTTCAAATAATAAAAGCTTTCACATAAGTAATGAATCTCCAATTTGTGTTAAAAGGATTTCAAGGTTGAAATGATTTCCAAATTACGAATAAATCTTTGAAAATGTATTTTGAAGGCTATAAGCTAAATCTTTAATTTAAAGATTTAAATAAATTAATCCTATTGAAATGGAATTGTTTTGAAATCTAGGAATGGATCTTTGTGAAACTGGGTGAATTTTTTGAAATAAATCTTTTGTTTAAAAGGTTTGAAATGGTAATTAGTTTAAACCATTCGAAAGAAAATTTTGAATCATTAAGTTGCGACTTAATTGAAATCTTATATCCATATGTTTTAAATGTTGCGCTCATTATTCGGTTTAGCCGGGAGAGGACCATTGTGTCATATAACCCATTCCGAATATGTGATACGACGTATATGGATAACATTGAAGACCGGTGGTGAAGACCGGGTATTTGTGAAAATGAAAGGATAACCCGTCAATTGTCTCTACATCGAGTCGCGCCGGTATAGAGATTCCCTAAGTGATGGGAAGTCCGATCGGGATTGTGAATACCCGGATTGCAAGGGCTTCTTTGGAAGTGCTTTCGGTTCTGTTCGAATCCGGAACAGACTTGTATGGATTGTATGTCTGACATTACACTTTGAGATATAAAGCAGATTTCTTTCAAATACATATCTGTTGGTGGCGGAGAATTTATTCTTTTAGCTTAACACCGTTCTCTGAGACGTACGAGCTCAGAGGTTATGTAGTTGAAGGTTATAAGTGATATACTCCCAATTTGGTAGTGTGGCATGCTAAGTGCTGCTGTGTGTTGACGATCATTTGTTGATCATTTATGATTAGAGCATGGATTTTGTATAAATCGTAGCTTTGTGGACGAGACTGCATCAGGACCTCATCCCCCGGAAATGGTCGAAACAGGAAAGATGCGGCAAGGTTATGAGGGTCGTGCCTTTTAGGGTGTGTCATTCCCTTCTGGTAAAGGGTGATATTAGGTATGGAGCCCTGATATTTAACCTATGTGGTTGCTCCAATCTCATTTACTGTGTGGTTGTTGCTTAGAGGCGCCTCGGATAAAGGTCCCAAAGGACCGGGGAGTGGCATGCTCGAGTAGTAGTTATCTAGTTACAGAGGTAACCCGGCCTTGTGTTGGCAGAGATCCGGTTAGGTTCTCGGGACGTCCCACCAGAGGCGATCCCATGTGGCAGTAGGAAGTTCCTTAGCCTGACCATTTGTTGGAAAATCCAAAGAAACAATACGCGCCTTGTACGATTTTAGTTGTATTACCTGCCATCTACTTATGGTGGCGCCCCACTGTTTGGATGGTAGCTATAGTAGGCATAGTTCGGAATGTCTATGCTGGCTAAGATTTATATTCTACTTTCGAAATGTTTTCTACACTTTGCACTTATAATACTAATATCAAAGAATTCACGTATCAAGCATGTTTGACTATCATAAGAATAAATCTCCTCCAATTCTGCGTTTGCATTGTGTGTGTGGCGGGAGGTCTTATGGTAGTTTCATTTTCTAAAAACATTGCGAATTTACTTTAAAATTCTCTTGCTGTTTGTGTTTAAAGATAAACTGTTTCTGTTACTCACACCAGTCCCATGACTGATCCGGAGTTTATTGTTCCTTTCCTAAACTCTGGGTGCTCACTATTTTCCGCACGAGCAGTCTAGAGTTGGGTTTTTCAGATAGTTAGGTTCAGTGGATTATCTAGAGCTAGTTCAGTCTTTGGAGATGACTGACCTTGCTTAGCTTGTTGCATCGTTATTGGGAGTTCGAGCTATTTCTGGATTGGTTCTTGGAGATGGAGTTGCAGTTTTGGAGTTCTTTCTTGAAGACTATCTTGAGTTATTTGTTCCGCTGCTAGTGTTATCTATTTTCTTTCCGCTGCTATTTTATTATATCATATCTCTGATGCGTATCGATATCTATTGGATCATCTGTTGTATCAGGATGTTGTATCAGATGTTGTATATTGATATTCTATTTCTTCCGTCGTGTTATTTACTTAATTGTGTTATAAGCTCCGGCGACTCGGATTTGAACGGTCGAATCTGCAGCATTCGAGTACGATGTAAAGTATGGATGTCGATTTTCGAATGCGAAAAATCTCATTCGTTACATAATCCCATCGCTTTCCCAAGTTCAGACAAAATATAGTTATTATATAAATACGCCAAGAGCGACATTTGATGATGCCCCTTGGTTGACCAAAGTACTATATATAGAACACAACAAAATTAATTCAAAATAAAACAACAACCCCTAATTAGCTATCCGTCAACCAATTGCTCATCACCGGAAGCTTTATTCGACAATCCTACTAAAACCTATAAACCTCAACCCTCGGCCTACTCAAATCAATTTTGAGCACCCGAGAGTTTAAGGGGAAACCATAAACTTCAAGTCAGGCATAAAGCCTGGTGTGAATAATACTATACATCTCGGTTATCTGATATTAAGTGAGACCATGCCGCTTAGCGGAACGTGTTTCCCCTCACTAATATCTTTTTTAAAACATATCTTTTGCAAGTTATAATCCTGCAACCAAAATTGGTTAAATCTGTAAAGCAATATCATGTATATGTACATATTTATCAAATGGACTATCTATCCACACACTGTAGTTTTGTTTGGCTAAATACTAACCCTTTGCTGACTCAGGCCTACCAGAAAAACATAAAAAATCCAACATCTGTTAGATACTCCTCTTTTTTGACAGTCCATCCTTACTTAGTTCTCCAGTACATGCTAGAATTTTGGATATATTTTAGCTAAGGGTTATTAGCTAAAGTATAGGGTATGACCGCATTCTAGTCTCGTCTGGTATTCTAATATATAAGTCATTTTACTTGGGGTTATCTACCTATAAAATTTTCCTTGAAAATCTTTTCTTTCAAGTTGATTTAAACTTTAGATCATTCTTTAAACAAGGAAATTATTTATATATACTCTTTGTTTTACTCAAATCACCTTGCCATGTTACTTGTTCTTTACACAAAACCTTGTTGATGGAAACGTTTAAACTTTCTAAAGTACCCCTTTCAAAACCTTTAAAGTATCCCTTTCAATACAAGTAAAACCTTAGGTCAAAGGCCAAAACATACATTTCGAAACCATTCATACTTATCTTTTCGAAAGCAGTGAAATACGTCTCCTTCGAAAGCTTTAAAACCTTAGACATCCTATCTTTAAAACACTTAAACATTGCCTTTCGAAACCATTAGAAAACCTTTCTTTTTAGACGTTTCGAAACCATTGGGATATCGCCCCTTAGAAATCTTTCTTTAAAACCTTTCGAAAGCATTAAAACATCAAGCCTTTCGAAAGCATTTGAGTTCAATTTATAACATGTGGAAACACCTTTCGAAACCATTAGAACTATCCCTTTCGAAACCATTTGGGTTCTACCTTTTATAGAGCAAAAGGGTCATTAAAACATTTAACTCGAAAGCAACCCTTTTAAAAGCAAAAACAGATGCATTTTCAATTTAAAACAAAGCATGCTTCGATCCCCTCGAAACCTTTGGTTTCGACCTAGTACCTTCCCCTATATCCAGTTCATACGTACCGGGTATCTGATACCATGTGGATTGGTTTTGATAGAGTCTGAGGTGGAGGTAAGGAGTCGGAAGCCGGGTGCCGGAAGCATTGAAATAAAAAAAGCATGTTGATTTGACTTTTTAGGTTAATCCTTTGTACATAACTTGCCTTGTTTGTCAAATTATGATCAGTTTCAAATTTTCTTTTCTAAAAATGCTGTCAATTTTCAGAAATAACAATTTGAATTATTTACAAAATACCGCTTCTCTTTTTTATAAATATATAAAACATTTAAGTCTCATACCTTAAATAATTTTATATATCCATTAAAACACTTAGGAAAATTGTATAGAAAACCCAAAAAATCATTTTTAATATATTTTTAACATATATAAATTATAGACCCTAAGCCAATATAATTTGGCTGTATTTAATTTTTAACTCAGAGTAGCATTTTCTTCACCGGAAACTTCATATAAATCCATATTAAGAAAATTAGAAAAATTGAAGCCCATTTCTAAGTTATTGTTTCCTATCTAAATTTAAGATGTCATATAATAGGGTTTCCATATCAAAACATATCACAGAATTGGTGTGAATTAGCATAAATCATCAACAACATATAGATATATAATTTTATCATCCAAAACATGGCAAAACATTTGCAAATAATTTGGATTCATCTGAAAACGAAAAACTATTATAAACTTGAGAGGTAGTCATTATGCACCTTAGTTTTTTGATTAAAGATGTGTGCTTTGTTCTTGATTAAGTGATTTGATTCTCCCCCTTGAAATCCTAGCTTTTATCTCCTCTTGAGCTTGCTAATGGTGGCTGGACTTAGCTTGTATTTTTTATTTGTGAATATGAAGTGAACATGATTGTTGAGCGGTTAAAGGTTTAGGGTATAAGGATGTTCCTTATTCCTATTTTGCTCTTGTATATTTTCAAACCTTTTATTCTCTTTTTATTCTTTAGTTCGCTTGTTTAACATGGCACGACTACCCCTTATTTAATCAAAAATCTCAATCTATTGATCATCTTACCTTATTTTATTTTATTTAACTAACTAAACATCCGAAATAATATTACTAAAAATATGGGATGTTATAGCCAGCAATAGAGATGAAGATGAGGTTCGAAATCCACAAAGAGAGTGAGAAGATACGAATGAGAAAAATGTCGATCTGGATACCTATTTCTATCTTACATTTTCTCCTCTTTTTAATTCAAATCCAACCTCTCCTTAACCATCATTACGGCCAGCCTACTCTTGCACATTTAATCGAAAATTCAATCCCCTTTATGTGCCTCTAAATCATTTTAAGCCTGACCAATATTCATAGCATTTAAATCTAATTTAAACGTGCACGGATATCGTATATCAATAGGTATATTTATAACTATTATAAATACACCGTTTAATATTTTTCAACGCATCACATTAAATTTTATAATTAAAATTTCATAAATATTTATTAATTTAATTAATTCATTACAATCATAGTTTTCATTTTACAGAAAATATTAATAATAATCATATAAAAACTATGTCTATTTTTCAATCAGCACGGAAAAACAGTTACTATTTCATAAATAATGTTCAATATGTTTTATGAAAACAATTTTGTAACTTGATGCAACTAATAAGTGTTATATGGCACGCTCCCACTATTTTCGCCATACCTTAATAGCGTACGAAATATAGACCTCCATTCAACCACTTAATATATGTTATTTATTCTATCTACTATAACCAATTTATAGTCGTGAGTTTTCTGATCAAATATTTGAACTCTAAGAAATAAATCTCATAGAAAATAATTTTCCATATGAAAATACATTTTGAAATAGAAGTCATATTTCTCATTCTAATGTTAAGTATCTATTATGATTTTAAGATTCTCGTTTCCTGTGTCTCTTCATGAAGCAGAAGCGACCATTCACTCTCTTCATCCTAACTGTATCTTAAGTTACATCTACTCTCGAACATTCATTGCCCTTTTCAAATAGTTGAACCATTCAAAAGGAAATCCTTATTACAAGATCGTAACTAACTCTTTACAAAAGTGAATGTGATCATCCTTAAAGTTTAAGGATATCAAATAAGTTACACTTTACTTAATTTGAAAAAAACTAATATTCAGCGATTGAATTCTTAGATCCATCTTGTAACTTTTAGTCTAGTGTCACATCCTTACCGTTTAAGGATCTTGTAATAAGATCATTATTGTATGTACAATCTCACACTATGGTTTACTTATTTTGAATGAACTAATTTCATCGAGCTGCGACCATTCACCATATAACATTTATATATTATTGAAAATGGATCAAATATTCATATCATTTTACCGCATTTAGAGTTCGAAACTCATTAAATACAATACACATAAGTAGCCAAGTTACAAACATATTTAGTAGTTGTATAGTTAGACGGTTGCATGAGTCAACATGCCAAAATTTATTGGTAAGTTTATTGTACATTTCTATTTGTCAGTCTTAATTTATTTAATTAGTATATTTTAATTAATAAATATTTTATGAATTATATTAATTGCACAAATTTATCAAAGTAGAATATTTTAGTTATACATAGATATTGCATGGAGGAAACACGAGTATTTTCTTTACCGCATGGAAGAAAATTTTCGTGGTTTGATTATCATTGGTGTTTTCTCCATATTAATCATCTTTTTAGAAGAGACAAAAAAACTTTATAGCTAATAGACACGAGCCCTTGCAACCATCAATGGTTTGGTCAAGCGAAGACATATATGAAATTGTAAAGGACTTTCCAAAGATACATAAAACCAAAGAACAAACTGAAATTCAAGGTAAATCAACGATTCATAATTGGTGCAAACAAAGTATATTTTGGAAGTTGCCGTATTGGAAAAATCTACTACTTTGTCACAATATCGACATGATGCACAATGAGAAAAACGTGTTTGACAACGTTTTTAATACAATTTTGAATGTTAAGGGGAAGAGGAAGGATGATTTAAAATCAAGACGCGATATCAAAGCAATATGTAATCCCTCTGAGCTTCATATCAAACCAAATGACAAAAAAACCAAAAGCATGCTATGAGCTAGACAATAACCAGGTTAAAATACTTTTAAAATGGGTGGAAGGATTAAGATTTTCTTACGGTATTTCTTTCAACATTCGTAGATGTGTCGACTGTAAGAACAACAAACTTAGTGGGATAAAAAGCCATGATTGTCATGTTATGATGGAAAATTTGTTGCCCGTTGCTTTTAAAGAACTGTTGCTCGTAAAATTTTGAAAGATGTAACAAAATTTAGTTTGTTTTATGAGGAGCTTTGTTCTACTACGTTAAAAGTTGATCGTCTATGTAAACTTGAGGAAGAAATCCACATACTGCTCTACAAACTAGAAAAAAAACATTTCCTCCAAGTTTATTTAATGTAATGGAGGATTTACCTGTTGATCCTCCATTTGAAGCACGTTTCGAGGGTCTGTATAATATGGATGGATGTATCCATTCGAGAGGTATTAATGCTTAGTACGTTAAATATTAGTTTAATTCATGTATAAATAAATTTTAGTTTGAAATAATTCTTAATAGGTACTTAAATCATCTAAAGAAAAAAGAGAGACAGAAAGCACAAGTTGAAGGTTTGATTTGCAAATCATATGTCGAAGAAGAAGCTTCGTTTTTTCTCTTATTATTTTAGTGATCATGTGAACTTATCAGTAGAAAGTGTCATGAGTAATGATGAAGGTATTGATCAAGATGATTGCCAAGCGAGTTATCTATTTATTTTAAAACATGGCCGACCTGCTGGTAAATGTGTGAAATTATGGTTGGACGATAGAGATTATCATGTAACACACATAAATTCTTCTCAATTGTGTTGAAGTTGGACCATTTGTTAGGTAATGTACATATGTTCTTCTTAATGCATTATATCATCTACGTATGCGCATATACACACATATGCATATGTGTGTTAATTATAATGCAATATTTCTTCTATAATTGCAGTATTCACGAATCACAACTTCCAAATGGCAATATTGGCAAAGATTTCGCTACTTGGTTTTCAAATTACATTTACGACACGAAAAATTGTGTGGTCGACGAAGAATTGAAACATTTAGCTACCCGACCAAAAAGGAAAATCAAAACCTATCCAGTATTCTTCGTTAATGGAAATAAATTTAACATCAAAGAATATGGTACTGAAAAATTAACTAACAATGTCGGTGTATTTCTTAAAGGTGGTGATGATCCAAATGATCATGTAAATGAATTTTATGGCATGTTAACCTAGGTTTTGCAATTGACATATTTCACAAAACCTGTAGAAGAAGTTTTTTTTAAATGCAACTGGTTCAGCAATGTTACATGTTCTGTAATCAACGTGCACCTAAAGTATAATCTTATAGAAATAAATCATATTTTGTGTTATTATAAGTACGATCCTTTTATACTCGCCAAACAAGCTCTTCAAGTTTATTACGCTTTGTACCCATCTCTACGAAGAGATAAAGTAGATTGATTGGCTGTTTTTAAAACAAACGCAAAATTACATTTGATGGACAGAATATTCCGGACGAAAAAACTATCGCGCAGATATCGAGGAAAATACCGAAATAATAATAATCGACAATCAAATCGACTTTGGACCTCTAAACGATGAATCAAATGCATTAATAAAAGCATTTGAGACTACAAAGGAACAAAACATAAAGTACCAAACGGGGTCTGAATTAGAAACGACGAGGACTGATTAATAATCTACATATCCGAAGAAGGTAATTTCTGTGTTTATTTATGTTATATTTTCTCACTAAAAATGATGTGTTCTGCTAATGATATGTTTAGTCATAATCTGTTTCACATAATCCTTTTATATTATGCCATAATGTATGTTTCACATAATTAAATGATATATTTCTCATATATGATACGTCTGTAACAGGTACTGCATATATATATATGTCGTTTTTCCTTAGACGTAGCTCTTCCCATACAGGATCTCCCTCTTCTTCTCAAAGAGGGACCGGTGCGCTTCCTGCTGATGATGTCCCCGACCCATCGCATGAGGTAGCTCTTCCAACGGTCTGGTTGTAGGCCAAAGCCGATGGATCGTAAGTATTAAATTTATTTCAGTATTAATAATATTTTTCTTCACGATCTATTATATATTAGTCTTGCTTTATTAAATGTTTGTTTCTTTTTGACATAGTGGCTTCGAGCTCAAGCTGTCAGCTACAGTGCTCTCCATATCCAGACAGGCATATAAATGCAGGATGACTGCCTGTTGGCCCAAATGGAGCAAGATACCGAATAATGTCCGGAAGAGCATTTGGCTGGACTTCCTGGTAAGCGTAAATTTATATTCTGCACTTTCTCTTTGATCATAGATCACTTTATATATTGCAGACTATTTATAAAAATGTGTAACTTTCATTTTCTCAACATGTAGGGCTCGATCGACCTACAAGAGACCGATGTATCCCTAGTGTAGCGCCATTGGAATAGCAATATCATCAAAAATTATAGGGATACAGTGTCCACTATAAGAAGAGCAAGAAAAAAAACCGAACTGGATGAGTGCTAGCGTGTGGAAGGCCTGGATCGCATGGTGAGGTAATGAGGAATTCCAGGTAAGTTTACCACATATTAATTACTTTAAATTGTTGTATGTATTTAATACATAATTTAGAACTGTAAAATGTTATTTCCAATTTAAATTTATAGAGGGAGTCAAATAGGAACTCCACAAATAGAAATAAGAATCTCGTCACACATCGCGGCGGTTCTAAGCCGTTCCAGCATCATCGTGAGGATTTGGTAAATTTTTATGTTAACATATTTATATTTTAAGTTACAAGTTGTTAATATATAGTTAATAAAACAACATGTTATATATATATATTATATGTATGTATGTATGTATGTATGTATGTATTTATATTCATATTTCAGGAGAGAGCGTGCGGGGGTACTGTTTCGTATTGGCATGTTTTTGCTAATACTCATGCTCTAAAGCAGACCAACGATTCGGGCTTAGACGTAAACTCATGGGAGCATGATGATAAAGCAACTGCTGCCTATGCAAGTTAATATAATTAAGTTAAAAGTTATTAGTTAATTAATTAAGTACACATTTATAGATATATTAATTAGTGTTATTTATACCAGTGACCATTTCAATTTTTTGCTAATTAGTATAGCGATTAGTCTACTAAGTTGTATTTTGTATTTGCATCACAACAAAAGTTCCAAGAAGCATGGTGTAACGACCCGATTTTTCGACGTTCGAAAATCTACATCAATACGTCCACTGTATTAAATGCCGAACAATCGAATGCCGGAAAACCGAACCGTTAGGATTAAAGAAGAAGAAGATAGTAGAAGAAACAGAAACAATATCAGAATCTCACATTCGCATCGGAACAATATATAATAGATAAATGAATAATTTTTAAACAAAAGAACTGTATGAGTTTCTACATTACATCATCAGAGTAATATACAACACAAAACACGACACTAGGCATTTATGACAACTTGTCCATATGAAAAATGAACTTGCTGCAACACATACGCCGCGGATACTACATAATATAAGTGATAGTCTCGCTATCCAGTTTGTCTCCTGATCTCCACTGCATAATTTCCGGACTTCACTCCAGAACAACTGCTTACCTGACTCTAGGCTGCCCTTGTGGAAAATTATGGGCACCTAGAGTTTAAAAAAAGGAAAAATAAACTCCAAGTCAGTCATGGGACTGGTGAGATCTTAAAGAAGTTATTTGCACAAAAGAAAAGAAAAGAAAAAGAAATCCGCTCATGCTTTTGGAAAATGAAACTACCATAAGGCCTCCCGGCACACCCACAATGCAATCGCACACTTAGGGAAGATTTCTCCTTATAGCAGTCAAATATGCTTGATACGCAAAAACCTTTTGATATTATTATTAGTGCATAGTGTGAAAAACATTCGTAAGTATAATATAAATCTTAGCCAGCATAAGTACCATTATATTATGCCTACTATAGCTACCATGTTAGATGGCAGGTTCTACAAGTAGAACCATACAGGACTCGTATTGAGTGAATGGATTTCCAACAAATGGTCAAGGCTAAGGAACTTTCTTTCCGAAAGGGTATGCCTATGGAGGGACCCCCCGAGAACCTAACCGGACCTCTGCCAACACAAGGCCGGATTACCTCTGTAACTAGGTAACTAACTATCACGAGTATGCCACCCCCGGTCTAGACCGGCCTTTACCGAGGCGCCTCAACAACCAACAACCACATAAGTAAATAATCAGGGCTCAATATCATAATACCACTTTTTATCCACACAAGTTAAATATCCGGGCTCCATACTAGATACCACTTTTTATCCAGAAGGAAATGCACGTACCCTGAGGGTCGCGACCCCCGTAACCTTGCTGCATCTTTTCATGTTTCAACCACTTTCGAGGTGTGAGGTTCGACGAAGTCTCGTCCACAAAGCTACACTCTTTACAAAAGACATGCTTCGATCAACAATGATCAACGTATATCATGCCACATTACCAAATTGGGAATATATCACTAGTAACAATCAACTACATAACCGCTGAGCTCGTACGTCTCAGAGAAGGGCGTTAAGCTAAGAGAATAAATTCTCCGCCACCAACAGAAATGTATTTGATAGAAACCAGCTTTATATCTCAAAGTGTAATGTCAAGCATACATCCATACAAGTCCGTTTCGAGTTCGAACACTTCGTCCAATTAAGGAAAGAAGTCCTTGTAAATACGGATATCCCTTAATCGCGTCCGGACTCCCTATCACATAAGGTGGTATAAATCTCTATACAGGAGCAATTCGATGCAGAGACATTCAACAGGTAATCCTTTCGTTTTCGAAAATACCTAGTCTTCAACCACCATTTCAAATGCAATCTCATTTCGTCATATCATTATTCGAAATGGGTTTTATGACTCAATGTCCTCTCCCAGCTAATTCAAATAATGAACGCTTATTTTAAAAACAAGTGGATACATTCAAGTCTAAATTAAGTCACAATAAATTTTCACTTTTCACCTTTTAAACAAAAGATCCATCATTAAGATTCGATGTGGCTTTTGGATAACCATTTGAAATCCGACCCCCGGTCGCATCGAGATTCAAATGTCGTTTAAAGGCTAATATTAATAGTCGGTTATTTAACTATCAAACAACATTCACAACAATCACCAACTTTAAACAATTTTCCTCAAATTATTTGTTTCAAAATATCTTCGCAAGATATATTTTCACACTTCAAACGTTGAAAACAATTTTCAAATCACTTTCCTCTCACGGAATAAATTTCCAAATATTGTTTATTTCCACTGAAAATTGCCAAGTCTGAATACTTTAAACTAATTTAAATCACTTATTCAAATATATACTTGGAAACACTTAAAATAAAAACTATTTTAAAAACACTTATTTTAAAATATTAGTTATGAATTTTATACTAATATCTCATGTAAAACTTAAGCCCAACTAATTTTAAAAATAAAATTATTAAATAGAGTATAATTATTTAAATAACCATAAACATCTTCTAAATCAAATATTAGTTAAATCTTTAAAATAATCACTTCTATAATTAACTTAATAAATATTTACTTCAAAATTTTAAAAATAATTTAAGAAAATAATTTCTCTAAAACATTATTTTAAAACCAACTTTGGAACTTTTAATTTATATTTAAAAGCCAATTTGAAAACGTACTGACTTTCCAGGGAAAAATAAGCTTTCCATTTCAAAATGGTCCATTTCAATCAATTTATAAATACTTCTCGATTTATTTCAATTTATATTCCAAATTCGTAAATTTTCTTTCAACACTTTTAGAAATAAACCAATATTTATTTTTAAAACAAATTACCCGTTCCTTTATAAATTCTCGTTGTGAATTTATATTTCTAAACATCCATTGATATATAATTTTCAAATCGATTTCCAAAATTTACTTTCATACACTAAATCAATTTCCGAATCGATTTTCAAAAATTTACTCCATTTAAAAATTATTCCTTTATTTATCCAAATTTATTTCAAAACACATTAATCCAATATTCACGCTTTTATTTAGATTTAAAAATCTGAATTTTCGAAATAAATTCTTCAACTTTTAAAAAATACTACTCAATATCCATTTATTTCCATTTATTAAAATCTTTTCCACATATTTGGAATTTATTCAATAGGATTTCAAAAATCAACCTTTATTCTTTTCAAATTCCTTCTTTTAAATTTATCCAATCCATTAAAATAAATTTACTTAAAATTTTCTACTTCAATTTCCAAAAAAATCCAATTTGATATTTTTGGTATTTTAGAATAACAGAATATATTTGGCCAAACCATAGCCTTCAATAATTTCAATTATCAATATAATCAATCACGGATTATCAATAATCATATCACAGCATATGAAATAAATTCAAACAATTTGAGGAATCCAGTTGGATCCCTCCAACCCGTTTCCCTGAATCCATAGATGTCAGCACAACAATTAAATACCAATCTCGTTTCAAGGCGGGATATCGCGGTATAAAGGGTCATCCGCTATTATGCGGGGCGCATAGGGTCTCATCCGTTATGTAATGCAGGAAATCAATCACTCCAATATATATATATATATATATATAATAGTATATATATAGTATCACATCAATTCAAACAATCAATCAATATTTTAAATTTTAACTATTTAAAATAACTGTATCAGATGTGAGTGAGAAGATCTCACCTTTGCTTTTATTCTGCAATCCATTTCCCTTCCAACTTGTTTTCACGATTTTTGACCTTGTATAAACAATTATATAATTTTTATTAATATTCGAACTAATCAAATAATTAAATTTCCATTTGATAATTTTAATTAACCAATGATTTTATTTTAAACTTAATTTTAAACTAATTCCTTTTAATAAATTTATTTAACTAAAAATTAAATTCAAAACTAAATTTCCTTTAGTAAATTATTTTTAGTAACTAGATAAATTAAATAGGTTAAGATAACAAATAGCTCACTAAAACCATTATTTTTAAAATAAACTAGCGAATTAAAATATGTAAATGTATATTTATTTTTATTTTTTGAAATTTAATATTTATAAGAAATGATCTATTAAAATCAAATTTAACCTTTATACTATTTTCCTGTGTTTTTCAAAGTTCTATATATATACAAAATTCCTGTTCAAACTACATACATCCACACACACACACACATATATATATATGTATGTATGTATGTATGTACATATATATGTGTGTGTGTGTTCCTCAATTTGAAACCAAAATTTCTTTATACCTTTTACTGCAATTATTTTTTCTATACAAATGAATATATATAAATTAAATAAAAAGAAAAAGACACCTTTATCATCGTTCTAGGAAAACCACACAACAACCAACTCGTATCGCCACATTCCGATCTGCAGCTTCCCGTAAGAGATTCGCTACTTCGAACGCTGACCCCACCCTATGCATGCATCGCACGGTCCATGAGTACGCGATCCACCGATGCTCGCGAATTGAGCATCACCTTGGAACGTCGTCGAACCCTAGAACGGTGATCGCACCTTCAATTCGTCGATCCGACTCCGCCCAATCAAATCGCGACCAGTCGCCGCACATCTACTCGACCTCGAACACATGCCAGTGCCACACTCTGACGTCTCCACATAGTCGCCGATAACCCTCGAGCCTAAAATCGCGACGGCCCTGCGAATCGACCCATCTCCTTTTTGTCGACATCGATTCCACACTCTCAGATTGCCGCGCGATCAACATCGCGATCCATCTTTTTTTCCTTTTTCTTTTTTTATGATTTAGATTCATTAAGACGAGAGAGCGGCCATGAAATTTCTTTGTGAAGTTGTTCCTTTAATTTTCGAACGAGAAAGGGGGTTCTCGTTTCTTTTTTTTATATAAATACGCGGCTACGATTATTTTTAAAATAGGAAGAAAATGCATGTAAAAATTTAACAGAGAAAGGTAAACACGTGTTGTTAAAGAGGATACGTGCTTGATTATTATTTTTCTTTTTGTGTGTGTATATATATATATATATATTTAATTCAAACTCAAATTGAAATCGTCCGCAATTCAAAACTTCGATCTTCAATCGAGATGTGCCGCTAGGTGTTCATAATGTTAAACCCATATTTCGAATGCACTGGAAAAGGTTTCGAGTCCAAATTAGATCATATGGAGAAGATAGCTTTTTGGACCCGGTTATTAAATTAAATTTCGATATAATTTTTAGCACATTTTCAATCTGTACGGTCACACGAAAATCCCAAACGCTACAAAAATTGAAATATATAATAATACAATATTACGAATCCAGTGGAACTCTTTTCGTCGAAATTCGAAACTGTGCCACGGAAGGCTATTTTTAAATTCAATTTAAATGATAAAATTTCCAACTGAACAAAACAGTATTAAATTCAACTTTTAAAACTTCTATTATCTCCATATTGTCATTATGAATTTTCTAAGCCTTTAAAATATTTTTAACAAGCCTGGAACATCCAGATTCAAAACTTTTCCTAATTTCCAATTATTAAATTCAATAATTTAATTGTCAAATAAACAGTGATATTTGAAATTCAAGTTAAACTAACATTCAAACATTTAAATTCAATCAAATATTCTAATTTCAAATGTTAAAAATTTTGGGTTGTCACATTCTTCCCCACTTAAAAGAATTTCGTCCTCGAAATTACCAATTAAAAAGAATGATTTATCATTTTCCCAAAACCAAATAGTTTCAACTTTCCAAAACAATTTTTATTAAAGATACTATCATTGTTACTAAGTTTCCAAACTCAACCACAAGTTCCAAACAATATTATTTTCTCAACAATTCAAATTTAAATTTAAATTTAAATTTTAAATTATCTAAAATTTTCTTACTCCCTAAATTTACGAAAAAATTCGCACGCGTCTCCTTTGCGCGACTAGCTTGGTACGACTATAAAATGCCACCGTTGGCCTCAAGATTTCAAAAGAAAACAAAATGCCAAGTGGCTAGACCAGAAAATCATCAAATTTCATATAGAAATTTAAATATACATTTTGTCGAGCAATTCAAATTTATCTTCGAAATCAAAAATCCAATTTCCTTTTGCTTTTAAAATATCTGTATATCCTACTAGCAATATTGTCCAATTACAACATTCAAAATCATTTTATACATTCTTTTTTTACAAAAGTTTCAATATTCATTCAAGCCTGTACGATGTCCGTATATCATCCGTATGCAATATCAAATTCGATCGCTCACTCGATTACACAATTTCACTTCCGAACTAGTATCGTCCACCCGACTTCCTAGTGCGGACTCAGATCTGGTTTCTTGATCAGAAACCGTCATTCTCCTTGCATAGCCGTAAACTATGATAGAGAATTTCAAGAATCAATCAAAAATCGATATACAGGGTTCACCGTCGAAAATCGAGTGAAAAATCCCAACTCAGATCGATATAACTATCTCGAATTCTGGATCGAATCGCTATGCGAATAAAATAATATACGTACATCTCACATATTTATTTCAATTGGTTTTCGGTTATATCAATTCTCTTTTATTCACATTTGAGTTCCAGTTCCATATAAATTCAATTTTTCTTTAAATTCTGAATATTGAAAATCAACTGACTTCCATTCATAACTCGTTTATATCATTGCTTACATTAGTTCCATCCACTAATTTGTTTTCAATCAAATTCAATTCCAAACCTGTGCAACCTACAAATTTTAAATAAAGCACTTCATTTCCAAATTTAATTTCAAATAAAATTTTATTTCCAAACTCTTACTTCTTATAGTTCCTTTGAACAAATTCTACCATTTTACCCTTTGAATTGATTCCAATATTCAATTTCAATTTATTTGCTTACCCATTTAAATCAATTAGTTTATTTACTAATTTTGATTTCAATACTTTGTTTTATTTAGTCCACTTGACTAATTTCCATTTACTTACAAATTCAAAATGAATTTCAACATTTAGTTTCAATTTCATTTACTTGCAATTGTAAATTCATTTATTCGTTCACAAATTTATTTTCCACCTTAAAATTTTTTATTTCAATCTATTTAGTCTACTAGACTTACTTCTCAATTTTATTCAAAATAATCCAAGTTAAATTCAGTTTCAATTCAAATTTCAAAATTCTATAAATTTTCTAACTTGTTTAGATTTCAAGCAAATTTCCAAATATAATAAGCTATCAAACTTCTTATGACTCCATAAGCATTTCCAATTTACTTCCTGAGTTTTAAATAATTTTTCAATATTTCAAAATTACCTTTCAAATCAACTATATCCAAAATCCTTTGCATTTCTAAAATCAAACTCAACTTTTGCAAACAATTCCAATTTAAAACAATTTGGTAGCAACTTCTCTTTTGGAAACTCGAAAATGAACACCGATGATGTTGCTATCATCATCAGAATTATTTTCCAGCGATCGAAAAGAGTTTAGTGCTTTTTCTCCTTTAAAACATTTCCAAATATTTTTAAATCCCAAATCCCGTCATATTTCAAATCCAATTCAAAAATATTTCTCATTATTCCTTCAAAATCTTTGAAAATCATTTCCAAACTCAAAAGGAATTAAATTTCTCAAAATTTCAAATCCCAAATCCTTTCAATCCATTTTCAAAAATTGCTCTGGAATTTCTGCTTTATTTCCAATTATAAATCTCATTTATAATTTACATTTCAAGTTTCATTTCATTATCGGAATTATTTCCTTAACCTTTAGTTATGATTTCAATTCATATTTTATATTTTTTTCATAACAATGATAATAGTTTAATATTATCACTACCTAACAACCAAGCAACCATATATATATATATATATATATATATATATATATATATATATACACACACACACTATAATTTATGAAAAATTATTTCTTTCATATACAAAAATAATTTGGGCAAAATTATTTCATTTACCCCATTTTAAAACAATACCGTGTCGGATTATCTTGTTCAAGAGTTTAGAAATTCCTATCGATATAGTTGGCCAGACTGCACCGACCAGAATCTATAAACACTCAACCGATAAGTCAAAACAATATAAAATCAATTTTTTTATATTCACTAACAAATATGCGCTCACATCTATTAATACACTCAAACTCATTCCAGAGTACTACCGACTCTATCTCTATTGAGTAATCCCCACCAGAGCCAAGGTTCTCGCTTAACCAATTGCTCTGATACTACTCTGTAACGACCCGATTTTTCGACACCCGAAAATCAACATCAATACGTCCACTGTATTAAATGCCGAACAATCGAATGCTGGAAAACCGAACCGTTAGGATTAAAGAACAAGAAGATAGTAGAAGAAATAGAAACAATACCAGAATCTTACATTCGCAAGGAAACAATATATAATAGATAAATGAATAATCTTTAAACAAAAGAACTATATCAGTTTCTACATTACATCATCAGAGTCATATACAATACACAACACGACACTAGGCATTTATGACAACTTGTCCATATGGAAAACTGAACTTGCTACAACCCATACGCAGCAGATACTACATAATATAAGTGATACGTCTCGCCATCCAGTTTGTCTCCTGATCTCCACAGCATACTTTCCTGACTTCACTCCAGAACAACTGATAATGTAACTCTAGGCTGTCCGTATTGAAAATTATGGACACTCAGAGTTTAGAAAAAGGAACAATAAACTTCAAGTTAGTCATGGGACTGGTGTGAGATCTTAAAACAGTTATTTGCACAAAAGAAAAGGAAAAGAAATCCGTTCATGCTTTTGGAAAATGAAACTACCATAAGGCCTCCCGGCACACACACAATGCAATCGCACACGTGGGGAAGATTTTTCCTTATAGCAGTCAAATATGCTTGATACGTGAAAATCCTTTTGATATTATTATTAGTGTATAGTGTGGTAAACATTTCGAAAGTATAATATAAATCTTAACCAGCATACGTACCATTATAGTATGCCTACTATAGCTACCATGTTAGATGGCAAGTTCTACAACTAAAATCGTACAGGGCTCGTATTGAGTGAACGGATTTCCAACAAATGGTCAAGGAAAAAGAACTTCCTTTCCAAAAGGGTACGCCTCTAAAGGGATGTAACGACCTGTAGATTTCATGGATTTAATTTGGTTAAATTAATAAGTTGTAATTAAATTTAATAGAAAAGAAAATATAAAATAAATTAAAACCTACTTATAGTAATTCGAAGTTAATTCAAATGATTTAAGTAGTAAAAAGATTTTTACCCGTATATAAATTGAATATGAGGAATTAAAGGAAAATATTAAATCGATTTAATGTAATAAAACATTGTTAACAGTAATTGGAATAAATTAAGGAATTTTGTTAGCGCAAGTAATAGTCTATAAACTTGAATAGACATTTAAATTTGGTAAATTTCTTTAAATAATATGACTTGGTATAAATGAAATAATTGGGTCAATTGGTAATTGGTGAAATGTTACATTGATTGTAATAGGTTAATTTAAAGGGAGTGAATTGAATAAATCCTATTTAGAGGAACCTTGTTTATACATATGAAAAGTATAGTATATGAGTCATTGCAAGAATTAGAAAGTTGAACAGAATTCCAATGAATGATAATAATGTAAAACGTATACAATCAATGTAGGTAATTTGTAATTACAGTGTTGTTGAAATTAATAAATGTTTCTTGTGATAATTAATAAATAACGAGAAGAGAAAATGTATTCATTTGAATATTAATTGAAATTGGATAGGGATTTTAAGTAACAATGTTAATGCAAGGTAATTAATGCTAAATTAAAGTCAATAATAATGAATAGTGATTAAATCAAAATTTGTAACATATATTATTAATTACCTGCTTATTTGTTAATGGAATTAGAATTTGTAATAAGTGATAATAGAATAAATAAATATTACACTAATGGAAAGTGAAATAACGTTCGTTTAAAAGTTGAGAAATTATAGGGTCGTATTTATTAAGCGTTACTTTAATAATTGTGATAAATTGTGAAATCAATACGGGAAGATGTAAAGTAATAACTAGGGAAGTAATACGTTATAAATTAATTATAACCTAAACTTAAGTGTAAGTAAAAGGTTGGAATTGAATCAATCCGTTTAATTGGAAACTTATTTAAATAAATTGGATTCAAGCGTAGTAAATAGATTATTTTAAGAAATTGAAATAAGTACTATAATTGGTAAAATAATTTACATTTATGATTTGAGATAGGAATTTGTTTAAGGAATTATAAATGTTATAAGTGAATCAAGGTGATAAAGATTATGAATTATAAAATGTGGATTTTAATAGTGAGTTAATTTATTTAATTTATAATAGTTGGATTTATTGCAAATGAACAAAAATCAAATGTGCAATTATAACGTTAATTTAAAAATTAAGTTGAAAACTGGAAATATTTATGTGATAAGTTAAAATCCAAGGGTAAACCCTTATATTTGAAATTTATGAATGGAATAAATATAGGGTAATTCAAATAAAAGGGGAATTTCGGAAATTCATCCACAATTTTGAAATTTTATGAAATTGGAGATTTTTGTTGATTTAATCTTTAATAAATTGACATTTAAAATTTTGTTAAATCATTTTAAATGTTTGAGAATTATTGAGTGATAAAATTTCAAATTCTAAAAACTGAAATATAAAAATTGGATTTATTTACTAATTCTTAATTTATTTAATTAATATAAAAATATCAATTTTGGTCACGGACTCGGATTTCGACGAAACTAGTTTCATCGGATCCGTAACCGTGAATTATTGTAGGGTTTCAAGTTTCGTAGCGATCGGACTTGTTGTTTGATCGTACGAACGCGAAACGCCTTGAAATCGTTTTAATTGAAATCAATTTGACATCAATTTGAAAATATTGATTTCAGCATAACTTCTTCTTACGATGGAATTCGGACGTGAAACTTTTTCCTTCGCGTTCAGAATATTTTAAAATACCTATTTTGATATATGGGTTTACCCGATTTCGTTCCGGGGTCAGAACAGGCTTTTTGGGCCACGTTAGCGTTAGCACGTTTGTTTATCCAAACCATCTATTCAAATTCTGACCTACCTATATAAATTCAGTTGTAAACCTTAGCCTCCATCTATTCTGATTTGCTGTATGTTCATTTTCTCGGCTCCTCCTCTTCCCCATGGCTGCTAAACCTAGTCCCATTTTCAAGTTTCAAAAATCAAATCAAAAGTCAAAAAATTCAAACACCTCATAAAATTTCCAAATAAATATATGTTGAATTTTTTGCGAGCGCAACTCAGATTGCAGTTTGTTTCTCGATTCGAGTTATAGTTTGGCCTCAAATCAGCGATAAATTTTTGGTCGTTCGTATGTTATTGACGGATTGGACGATGGATCTGCGACCCGAGAACGATCGGAGGGTTGTGTTGGGTAGAGGGCGACGAGGGCTCTCAATCCATACGGCTACTCCATGTCAGAGGTGCTTGGATTTGATGAAATTGGTCGAAGAACATGGCGGCGGCGAACATGACTTGGGTGACCGGAATTCGTGTCGTGGGTACCGGCATGGGCGGCTCGGCGAGGCCAACAAGGTGACCTTCTCTGATCGTGATGAAAAGAAGCGAGGTGGCAGCGAAAATTGCAGCTAGGTTTTGAATAGTGACGGCCTGGGCGGTTGCGTTCAAGGGTTTCAAACGTGAGGATCTGCGTGCGTGCGTTGTTGGTAGGGATAGTGGTGACGTGGAAAGTCGTAAAAGGCGAGGATTGTTTTCTTGTTTTAATTTTTGTTTTAGATTCAAATCATTTTATCGCTATAACTTTCTCATACGACCTCGTTTTCACACACGATTTTTTTTGTTAGGATCATAATAAAATTTCGGATGTGTTGACGCTGGTTTGGACCAATTTGGAGGCTGTAAAAATTTTGGGTTTAAATCGGATTTAAATTCGATTTAAATTCAAAAGGTGAGTGTTTTAGCCCACCCACAACTTCTAAAATTTCCTATGTCTGTTAATTTGACTTAAGATATGAGTAAAATTTTATTTATGACTGTTTTGCATGTTTTATTCATTATCTATGTTAAATCATATTTATTTAATTTAACTGTTAATTAATTTTATTGTTGCATATAAATTTGACACTTAAATTTTTTTTATTTACATATAAACTGCTAATTAAACAGTTATGAAATTTATTATTGAATATAAAGTATTAGTTAATAGCTGTCATTCATTACCTGTTATATTTTATATGATATATATTGATGTTTGTTTAAATTGATGATGATTGAAATAAATTGGGTGATGATTGATATTGGGTGAATGGATGATGTGTTCTATCTGATATAAACTGCAAGTTATCATGCATTTCATTTCATTCGAGATTGCGATTTGAAATGATATATAACCGTAATTTTTATTTTTAATTACGGATTTAAATGATAAATATCCGTATCACTTGACCATAGGATAGAAAATTTTATACAGGCACCGCGGTCTATGTATATAAATTATTTTGAAAAAAATTTCCATGGTTTGGATAGGATACGGTTTAATAAATATTAATTTTTGATATTATATAAATATTATTCTATATATATCGAAATGGTTAAACTATTGAATTTATACTATGTATAAGTTTGTTAAATAAAAATAAATAAGTTGAGTAATGGAGTTTGATTATTTATATTTTTGGTTAAATACGTTTTAAGATATTGTATATTTATATATAGAGTTTAACGGTTTAAATCAATTAAGATTGGAAGGTAAATTAGAAATTTAATTGGAATTGAGTGTATTTAAGAATTTAACTCCATAAGTTGATGTAGAACTTATAGCTTGAAATTTTAAAGTATGATATGTAAAACTGAAATTTTATTCAAGATGAATTAAATGAATATTTCTATTATAAATGAATTAAAGGAAATATTTAGTTATAGGTAATTTGAGTTTTATTTAAATGGTTATGGATTTAGTATGCGATATTTCAAAACTAAATAATAGGACATTTAATTGTTGAATAACAATTTCCTATCTTAAATTTTGGAAGCGTAATACTTAAAATTTGAAATATATAAAATTTGAAGTGGTTTTGGAAACTGAAGTGAATTTAAAATGTATGGATTGGACTTAATTTAAAATGAATAAATGTGTAAAGCCGTGGAAATTATTTCCTTTATAATGTAATATAAAATCAACTATTTTACATACTATTGAATATCCAAACTATTTAAGTTTTAGAAGTTATGGTTTTACAGCTATGAATTTTGAAGTATTATGTTTTGAAAGTTATAATTCAAATGTTCAGTTTCCAGATATATAAATTTTAAAGTGGCATGATTTTGGAAAAGAAATATATTTGAAATAAAATGATATCATATTTATTTGGGTTTTAAAAGGAAATGATATCATATTTATGGGTCTTGAAATGGATAATTATTTCTAATTTTAAAGTATAAACTATTTTAAAGACCACGGTGTTATAATAACGTTTGGTTGTTGAAGAGACCGGGATCGGAAGTTGTCATACTCTCTACCAACCCCGAAAACCACTTTAACAACCGTGTACGCGGTGGAGATTCCAGAATGAAGTAGGATGGTGGTGGCGTTTCCTTTAAGGTAAATACGTGGATCCGACTCCCGTGAGTTGTCCTAAGGTGGCTAAAACAGGAGTGATCGACGGGTTAATAAGGTAGCACCTTTGATCGGACACATCCCTTCGATATTATACTTTGACTCTTGGATTGATTCGGTGGCCACTTTTGATTTTTTTATTGGGGGTGTGGCTCGAGGTGGGCGGTAGCTGCGGCTACGCGTTACCACCGACCCGGAAGCGTAATTGGTATATCTACCCTGGCATTGCCTAGTTGTGCCGTGTCACCTACCCTAGCACGCCTTATATGATTTTGGTTTTGTACCATACCTATGGAGTGCCCTCTGACGACGCCCAGTACGGGGGAGATTATGGTACTGTATAGACTATGGGAATATATAACTGTGTTAAGGTGGAAAATATAAAGCCTTAACGCTATTTAAAGGTAAGTTTATTTTACAAATAGGCACTATTATAATAACGCAATATACTACATAGTAAATTGTTTAACGGATCCTTAGAAGATGTAAATCCCGAGCATCTCTTGAGTTACTGCACTCATATTTATTTCTGTTAATTTGACTCATATAAGATCTTTTAGTTCTGACTCGAGTGTTTTTGTCTTTCCAAATTCGCTCAGGTCAGTCCGAGCGTTTCAGGACTTGAAGATTTAGCTTTGGAGGACGAAGACGAAGATTTATATTATTATTATTTATTCTAGTGCACTACCCACTGTTCCGCTGCATTGTTATTGGTATGTGTAACTCTGATATGTACTATAAATATGGTTTTGTAAATGGATTTATAAATTGTATATTTGATTTTTATATTTTATCCTTCCGCTGTGAGATTCTGTTTAGTTTTTCTTTTCTTTGTTTTTTCTTATTTCTCCATAACAATCCGCCCTTCCGTATGGTTTGTATTGGCACGTGTGTCGATTTATAGCATGCGAAGAGGCGGGACGTTACATCTGGTATCAGAGCTTTGGTTTAGCGATAAACCTTAGCTTTGTGGGGTTTGACTCTTTACTAATAGGGTAATAATACCCTATGGGAGCCGCTGAGTGTGTGTGTGTATATATATGACAGAGCGTATTTGTTAGTGTTATAAAAGGTTTTAAATATTGTGTTAATCTGTTCCGTTTTGTATTTATAAATTCTGGTTGGTACATAGGACGCTATGACATCAATAGTGATTTCTAAACACTTAATAGGACAGACCGACATAATATTTGGTTTTAATATAGGTGAATGAAATAATTTTGCCTATTATATTTCTTATATAAAATAAAATTTTCAAATGATATCTATATTTGGCTGAAATAGATTGGTTGTTAGGTAATAAAGTGTATAAATAATAATAGAAATAAGATTTAAAAATAAGATAATGAAATTTGGAAATTTAGAACTTAAGTTCCGGGGTTTTGAAATTTCTTTAGAATACATTTTGGAATATAATAATATTGTTATAAGTATTTTCTGATATAAATATTTAATATAATTCAGAAGAATTGTTTTAAAGAAATTTTGGAGAAAAGGTTTTGTACTTTCCTCTCTGTCGCTGGAAAATAATTTCTGTGATGGCGGCCGCATCATCGACTTTCATTTTCGAGTTTCGAAGGGGAAAAGCCACTGTAGTAGTTCTACTGCAGATTCATTTTGAAAATATATAAATTTTGAATTGTTTTAAATATAATTAGTGATATATAAGTTGTAAGAATATATTTATTTATTATTTAAAATAATTTGAAATTTAGCCTGGCATTGAATTCTTAAATTTCCGTTAATTAATCGTTTCAATTTTTGTGGTGAAAGGAAAAGTAAGTAATTAATAAGTGAAACCTCTAATTTAGGTAAGAGATTTAATGCCAAGTTATAAAGGAAATAAAAAGGAAGTTGAAATTGTAACTTATAAGGAAAAGATAAAAATTTATTGAATAGTGAATTAATTAAAAGAAATGGGAAAACTTGTATAACTTTCAAATTACACACTTAAATAACATATATATATATATATATATATAACTTACCAAATATTAAAAGTTGAAATGTTTAATAAGAAATGTAATGGAAATTGTACAAGTAAAAGTAGGTAATGAAGTATCCAATGAATTTTCTATTAAATGAGAATTTAATGTTATAAACTTAAGTTACAATCGAAATTTTACCAAGTGAATATAATTAAAGGTAAGTATGACAAATAGATGATTATAAACTTAAATAATTAAAGTGCAAATAAATGAGGTCGTGCAATAATAAATGAATGAATAATTATAGTAGTTAATGGCATGACCTGAGTTAATGGAAATGAATAATAGTAAGTAGTAAGTGAAAATAAATGGATGTAATATAATAAAGAGAAATTGTAAACTTAAGAAAAGGGTTGCAGTTATTTATAAATAAAATTGAAAGAAATAAATGAAAATAAAAAGAATAAACCGTTATATGAATGAAAAGAATCAAACAACAAATGTATCGATGAAATAAATAAGAATAGACTAAATCTATTGCTGAAATTGTTGTTTGTCGTGGTTTGGGGTTGTTGGGTAAGGAAACTTTAATTTTGTTGGGATGGATGAATAATCCATTGTGTTTAATCTAAGACTGTTGAGTAAATGATGCACTTGATGGTTTATTCTTCATTCCGTACAATATAAAGGTTTTGAACCCAATTGTTTGGTTGAATGGTTGCTTTGAATTTGTTGTGTATGCTGTTGTTAAAATTAATGGTTGTTGTATTGATTTGTTGTTAGTGATTGAAACCACTTAAATATTTCACTTTATATAAATAGTTAACCCTTTGGATTTTATAAGTGAAATGCAGGTTATGGAAGCAATTGGTACTGCTTTTGGTTCTATAAATTAAGCGTAAATTGCCCGACAAATAGGTGCGTTTCGGATTACGGTTTATAGTGCTATTTTATATATTTTTCGGTGTAGGGATATATTAATTTGAAAAATATATGTTGTATATTGTTATATTCAATATTATATTTTCTCCCGGCCTCTCCGTACAAAGGAGACTCTGCCAAAAAAATTTCCGTAAATTTTGAACTTAGAAATATTTTGAAAAATGTTTTCCAAACTTTAGTAATTTAAGTGCAAAAGTTTTAATGGTTATAAATTGATATATTTATCTAAATTAATTGATTTTATAAATTTAATTACTTATAAGGTTAATGTTTGAATAGGGTATATTGATTTCTTAGTTCTTCGTTTCCCTTCTTTTCCTTTTCGGGGATGAAAAGTTTTGGGTGGGGGAGAGTGTAACGACCCGTAGATTTCATGGATTTAATATAGTTAAATTAATAAGTTGTAATTAAATTTAGTAGAAAAGAAAATATAAAATAAATTAAAACCTACTTATAGTAATTCGAAGTTAATACAAATGATTTAAGTAGTAAAAAGATTTTTACCCGTATATAAATTGAATATGAGGAATTAAAGGAAAATATTAAATCGATTTAAATGTAATAAAACATTGTTAACAGTAATTGGAATAAATTAAGGAATTTTGTTAACGCAAGTAATAATATATAAACTTGAATAGACATTTAAATTTGGTAAATTTCTTTAAATAATATGACTTAGTATAAATGAAATAATTGGGTCAATTGGTAATTGATGAAATGTTACATTGATTGTAACAGATTAATTTAAAGGGAGTGAATTGAATAAATCCTATTTAGAGGAACCTTGTTTATACATATGAAAAGTATAGTATATGAGTTATTGCAAGAATTGGAATGTTGAACAGAATTCCAATGAATGATAATAATGTAAAACGTATACAATCAATGTAGGTAATTTGTAATTACAATGTTGTTGAAATTGATAAACGTTTCTTATGATAATTAATAAATAACGAAAAGAGAAAATGTATTCATTTGAATATTAATTGAAATTGGATAGGGATTTTAAGTAACAATGTTAATACAAGGTAATTAATGCTAAATTAAAGTCAATAATAATGAATAGTGATTAATTCAAAATTTGTAACATATATTATTAATTACCTGCTTATTTGTTAATGGAATTAGAATTTGTAATAAGTGATAATAGAATAAATGAATATTACACTAACGGAAAGTGAAATAACGTTAGTTTAAAAGTTGAGAAATAATAGGGTCGTATTTATTAAGCGTTACTTTAATAATTGTGATAAATTGTGAAATCAATACGTGAAGATGTAAAGTAATAACTAGGGAAGTAATATGTTATAAATTAATTATAACCTAAACTTAAGTGTAAGTAAAAGGTTGGAATTGAACCTAATCCGTTTAATTGGAAACTTATTTAAATAAATTGGATTCAAGCGTAGTAAATAGATTATTTTAAGAAACTGAAATAAGTACTATAATTGGTAAAATAATTTACATTTAAGATTTGAGATAGGAATTTGTTTAAGGAATTATAAATGTTATAAGTGAATCAAGGTGATAAAGATTATGAACTATAGAATGTGAATTTTAATAGTGAGTTAATTTATTTAGTTTATAATAGTTGGATTTATTGCAAATGAATAAAAATCAAATGTGTAATTATTACGTTAATTTAAAAATTAAGTTGAAAACTGGAAATATTTATGTGATAAGTTAAAATCCAAGGGTAAACCCTTATATTTGAAATTTATGAATGGAATAAATATAGGGTAATTCAAATAAAAGGGGAATTTTGGAAATACATCCACAATTTTGAAATTTTATGAAATTGGAGATTTTTATTGATTTAGTCTTTAATAAATTGACATTTAAAAGTTTGTTAAATCATTTTAAATGTTAGAGAATTATTGAGTGATAAAAATTTCAAATTCTAAAAAATGAAATATAAAAATTGGATTTATTTACTAATTCTTAATTTATTTAATTAATATAAAAATAGCCATTTTGGACACGGACTCGGATTTCGACGAAACTAGTTTCATCGGATCCGTAACCGTGAATTATTATAGGGTTTCAAGGTTCGTAGCGATCGGACTTGTTATTTGATCGTACGGACGCGAAACGCCTTGAAATCGTTTTAATTGAAATCAATTTGAAAATATTGATTTCAGCATAACTTCTTCATACGATGGAATTCGGACGTGAAACTTTTTCCATCGCGTTCAGAATATTTTAAAATACCTATTTTGATATATGGGTTTACCCAATTTCGTTCCGGGGTCAGAACGGGCTTTTTGGGCCATGTTAGCGTTAGCACGTTTGTTTATCCAATCCATCTATTCAAATTCTGACCTACCTATATAAATTCATTTGTAAACCCTAACCTACATCTATTCTCATTTGCTGTACGTTCATTTCCTTGGCTCCTCCTCTTCCCCATAGCTGCTAAACCTAGATCCATTTTCAAGTTTCAAAAATCAAATCAAAAGTCAAAAAATTCAAACACCTCATAAAATTATCAAAAAAATATATGAAGTTTTTGACGAGCGCAACTCAGATCTGCAGTTTGTTTCTCGATTCGAGTTATAGTTTGGCCTCAAATCAGCGATAAATTTTCGGCCGTTCATATGTTATTGACGGATTGGACGATGGATCTGCGACCTGAGAACGATCGGAGGGTTGCATTGGGTAGAGGGCAACGAGGGCTCTCAATCCATACAGCTACTCCATGTCAGAGGTGCTTGGATTTGATGAAATTGGTCGAAGAACATGGCGGCGGCGAACACGACTTAGGTGACCGGAATTCGTGTCGGGGTACCGGCATGGGCGGCTCGGCGAGGCCAACGAGGTGACCCTCTCTGATCGTGACGAAAAGAAGCGAGGTGGCGGCGAAAATTGAAGCTAGGTTTTGAATAGTGGCGGCCTGGGCAGTTGTGTTCGAGTGTTTCGAACGTGAGGATCTGCGTGCATGCGTTGTTGGTAGGGATAGTGGTGACATGGAAAGTTGTAAAAGGTAAGGATTGTTTTCTTGTTTTAAATTTTATTTTAGATTCAAATTGTTTTATCGCTATAACTTTCTCATACGACCTCATTTTCACGCGAGATTTTTTTGTTAGGATCATAATAAAATTTCGGATCTGCTGACACTAGTTTGGACCAATTTGGAGATTGTCAAAATTTTAGGTTTAAATCGGATTTAAATTCGATTTAAATTCAAAAGGTGAGTGTTTTAACCCACTCACAACTTCTAAAATTTCCTATGTATGTTAATTTGACTTAAGATATGAGTAAAAATTTATTTATGACTGTTTGGCATGTTTTATTCGTTATCTCTATTAAATCGCATTTATTTAATTTAACTGTTAATTAATTTTATTGTTGCATATAAATTTGACAGTTAAAATTTATTTATGTGCATATAAACCGCTAATTAAACAGTTGTGAAATTTATTATTGAATATAAACTGTTTGTTAATAGGTGTCATTCATTACCTGTTATATTTTATATGCTATATATAAATGTTT
Organism: Allium cepa; assembly: GCA_030765085.1. Lineage (NCBI taxonomy): Eukaryota > Viridiplantae > Streptophyta > Magnoliopsida > Asparagales > Amaryllidaceae > Allium > Allium cepa. Next base: position 756,365,760 of record CM060939.1, on the reverse strand, counting down.
GTTTAAATTGATGATGATTGAAGTAAAATGGGTGATGATTGATATTGGGTGAATGGATGATGTGTTCAATCTTATATAAACTGCAAGTTATCATGCATTTCATTTCATTTGGGATTGCGGTTTGAAATGATATATAACCGTAATTTTTATTTTTAATTACGGATTGAAATGATAAATATCCGTAGCACTTGACCATAGGATAGAAAATTTTATACAGGCACCGCGGTCTATGTATATAAATTATTTTGAAAAAAAAATCCATTGTCTGGATAGGATGCGGTTTAATAAATATTAATTTTTGATATTATATAAATATTATTCTATATATATCTAAATGGTTAAACTATTGAATTTATACTATGTATAAGTTTGTTAAATAAAAATAAATTAGTTGAGTAATGGAGTTTGATTATTTATATTTTTGGTTAAATACGTTTTAAGATATTGCATATATATACAGAGTTTAATGGTTTAAATCAATTAAGATTGGAAGGTAAATTAGAATTTAATTGGAATTGAGTGTATTTAAGAATTTAACTCCATAAGTTGATGTAGAGCTTATAGCTAGAAATTTTAAAGTATGATATGTAAAACTGAAATTTTATTCAAGATGAATTAAATGAATATTTCTATTATAAATGAATTAAAGAAAATATTTAGTTATAGGTAATTTGAGTTTTATTTAAATGGTTATGGATTTAGTATGCGATATTTCAAAACTAAATAATAGGACATTTAATTGTTGAATAACAATTTCCTATCTTAAATTTTGGAAGTGTAATACTTAAAATTTGAAGTGGTTTTGGAAACTGAAGTGAATTTAAAATGTATGGGGAGACTTAATTTAAAATGAATAAATGTGTAAAGCCGTGGAAATTATTTACTTCATAAAGTAATATAAAATCAACTATTTTACATACTATTGAATATCCAAACCATTTAAGTTTTAGAAGTTATGGTTTTACAGCTATGAATTTTGAAGTATTATGTTTTGAAAGTTATAATTCAAATGTCCAGTTTCCAGATATATAAATTTTAAAGTGGCATGATTTTGGAAAAGAAATATATTTGAAATAAAATGATATCATATTTATTTGGGTTTTAAAAGGAAATGATATCCTATTTATAGGTCTTGAAATGGATAATTATTTCTAGTTTTAAAGTATAAACTATTTTAAAGACCGCGGTGTTATAATAACGTTTGGTTGTTGAAGAGACCGGGATCGGAAGTTGTCATACTCTCTGCCAACCCCGAAAATCATTTTAACAACCGTGTACGCATTGGAGATTCCAGAATGAAGTAGGATGGTGGTGGCGTTTCCTTTAAGGTAAATACATGGACCCGAAACCCGTGAGTTGACATAAGGTGGCTAAAACAGGAGCGATCGACGGGTTAATAAGGTAGCACCTTTGATCGAACACATCCCTTCGATATTATACTTTGACTCTTGGATTGATTCGGTGGCCACTTTTGATTTTTTTATTGGGGTGTGACTCGAGGTGGGCGGTAGCTGCAGCTACGCGTTACCACCGACTCGGAAGCGTAATTGGTATATCTACCCTGGCATGCCTAGTTGTGCCGTGTCACCTACCCTAGCGCGCCTTATACGATTTTGGTTTTGTACCATACCTATGGAGTGCCCTCTGACGACGCCCAGTACGGTGGAGATTACGGTACTGTATAGACAATGGGAATACATAACTGTGTTAAGGTGGAAAATGTAAAGCCTTAACGCTATTTAAAGGTAAGTTTATTTTACAAATAGGTACTATTATAATAGCGCAATATACTACATAGTAAATAGTTTAACGGATCCTTAGGAGATGTAAATCCCGAGCATCTCTTGAGTTACTGCACTCATATTTATTTCTGTTAATTTGACTCACATAAGATCTTTTAGTTCTGACTCGAGTATTTTTGTCTTTTCAAATTCGCTCGGGTTAGTCCGAGCGTTTCAGGACTTGAAGATTTAGCTTTGGAGGATGAAGACGAAGATTTATAATAATATTATTTATTCTAGTGCACTACACACTGTTCCCCTGCATTGTTATTGGTATGTGTAACTCTGATATGTACTATAAAAATCGTTTTGTAAACGGATTTATAAATTGTATATTTGATTTTTATATTTTATCCTTCCGCTGTGAGATTCTATTTAGTTTTTCTTTTCTCTGTTTTTTTCTTATTTCCCCATAACAATCCTCCCTTCCGTATGGTTTGAATTAGCACGTGTGTCGATTTATAGCGTGCGAAGAGGCGGGACGTTACAAGGGACGCCCCGAGAACCTAACCGGATCTCTACCAACACAAGACTGAGTTACCTCTGTAACTAGGTAATTAATTGTCACGAGTATGCCAACCCTCGGTCTAGATCGACCTTTACCGAGGCGCCTCAGCAACCAACAACCATATAAGTAAATATTCAGGGCTCCATACCAGAATACCACCTTTTATCCATGCAAATAAATACATGGGCTCCATACCAGATACCACTTTTTATGCAGAAGGAAATGCACATACCCTGAGTGGTGCGACCCCCATAACCTTGCTGCATCTTTTCATGTTTCAACCATTTTCGAGGTGTGAGGCTCGACGAGGTCTCGTCCACAAATCTACGCTCTTCACAAAAGCCATGCTTCGTTCAACCAATGATCAATACTTAGCATGCCACATCACCAAATTGGGAATATGTCACTGGTAGCAATCAACTACATAACCTCTGAGCTCGTACGTCTCAGAGAAGGGTGTTAAGCTAAGAGAATAAATTCTCCGCCACCAACAGAGATGTATTTGATAAAAGCCAACTTTATATCTCAAAGTGCAATGTCAAACATACAACCATACAAGTCTGTTCCGGGTTCGAACGGAACCAAAGGCACTTCGTCCAATTAAGGAAAGAAGTCTTTGCAAATTCAGATATGCCTTAATCACGTCCGAACTCCCCATCACATATGGTGATATAAATCTCTATACCGGAGCAACCCGGTGCAGAGACATTCAATAGGTAATCATTTCGTTTTCAAAAATATCCGATCTTCAACCACTGTCTTCAATTGCAATCCCATTTCGTCGTCGCATTATTCGGAATGGGTTTTATGATTCAATGTCCTCTCTCGGCTAATCCGTAATGAACACTTATTTTAAAAACAAGTTGATACATTCAGATCTAAATTAAGTCACAACAAATTTTCACTTTTGACCTTTTAAACAAAAGATCCATCATTAAGATTCGATGTAGTTTTCGGATAACCATTTGGAATCCGACTCCCGGTTGCATCGAAATTCAAATGTCGTTTAAAGGCCAATATCGGTAGTCGTTTATTTAACTATCAAACAACATTAACAACAATCACCAGATTTAAATAATTTTCCCCAAATTATTTATTCCAAAATATCTTCGCAAGATGTATTTTCACACTTCAACCCTTTGAAAACAATTTTCAAATCACTTTCCTCTCGTGGAATAAATTTTCAAATATTGTTTATTTCCACTGAAAAGTTGCCAAGTCTGAATACTTTAATTTAAGTCACTTATCCAAATATATACCTGGAAACACTTAAAATGAAAACTATTTTAAAAACATTTATTCTAAAATATTAGTTATGGTTATACTAAAATCCCATGTAAAACTTAAGCCCAACTAATTCTAAAAATAAAATTACTAGATAGATTATAATTATTTAAATAACCATCTTCTAAATCAAATACTAGTTAAATCTTTAAAATAGTCACTTCTATAATTAACTTAATAAATATTTACTTCAAAATTTTAAAAAAAACTTAAGAAAATAGTTTCTTAAAAAACATTCTCTTTAAAACCAACTTTAGAATTTATATTTAAAAGCTACTTTGAAAACATACTCGGCTTTCCAGGAAAAATACGCTTTCCATTTCAAAATGGTCCATTTAAATCAATTAATAAATCCTTCTTGATTTATTTCAATTTATATCCCAAGTTCGTAAATTTTCTTTCCACACTTTCAAAAATAAACCAATATTTATTTTTAATACAAATTACCCATTCCTTTGTAAATTCCCATTGTGAATTTAAATTTTCAAATATCCACTGATATACAAAATTTACTTTCATACACTAAATCAATTTCCAAAAATTTACTTCATTTAAAAATTATTCCTTTATTTATCCGAATTTACTTCAAAACCCATTAATCCAATATTCACACATTTATTTAGATTTTAAAATCTGAATTTTTAAAATAAATTCCTCAACTTATAAACAATACTACTCAAAATCCATTTATTTCCATTTATTAAAAAAATTTCCTCATATTTGGAACTTATTCAATAGGATTTCAAAAATCAACCTTTGCCCTTTTCAAATTCCTTCTTTTAAATTTATCCAATCCTCTACAATAAATTTACTTAAAATTTTCTAATTTAATTACCAAAAAAAAATCCAATTTTATATTTCTGGTATTTTAAAATACCAGAATATATTTGGCCAAACCATAGCCTTCAATAATTTCAATTATCAATATAATCAATCACAGATTATCAATAATTATATCACAGCATATGAAATAAATTCAAACAGTTTGAGGAATCCATTTGGATCCCTCCAACCTATTTCACCGCATTTACAGATTTTAGCACAATAATTAACTACCAATCCTGCTTCAATGTGGGATATTGCGGTATAAAGGGTCATCCAATATTATGCGGGGCGCATATGGTCTCATCCGCTATATAATACAGGAAATCAATCACTCCATAATTTCAAACTATACACACACACACACATATATACATACATTATATGTATGTGTACCTTAATTTGAAACCAGAATTTCTTTATGCCTTTTACTATAATTTAAAATTTTTCTATACAAATGAATGTACATAAATTAAATAAAAAGATAAAGATATATTTATCATCGTTCCAGGAAAACCACACAGCAACCAACTCGTATCGCCATATTTCGATCTGCAGCCTCCCTCATGAGATTCGCTACTTCGAACGCCGACCCCACCCTATGCATGCATCGCACGCTCCACGAGTACGTGATCCACCCACGCTCGCTAATTGAGCGTCACTGTGCAACGTCGCCGGACCCTAGAACGGTGATTGCGCCTTCAATTCGTCGATCCTTCTCTGCCCAATCAAATCGCGACCAGTCGCCGCACATCAACTCGACCTCGAACACACGCCAGTATCGTGTTCTGACCTCGCCACGCAGTCTCCGATAACCCTCATGCCCAAAATCACAACGGCCTTGCGAATCAACCCATCTCCTTTCTGTCGACATCGTAGTCGACTTCGATTCCACTCTCAGATTGTCGCACGATCAACATCGCGATCCCTTTTTTCTTTTTTTATGATTTAGATTCAATAGGACGAGAGAGCAGCCATGAAATTTCTTTGTGAAGCTGTTGATTTTATTTTCGAACGAGAATGGAGGTTCTCGTTTTTTTATATAAATATACGACTACGATTTTTCTTAAAATAGGAAGAAAACGAGTGTAAAAATTTAATAGAGAAAGGTAAACACGTGTTGCTAAAGAGGATACGTGCTTGATTATTATTATTTTTTCTTTTTGTGAATATACATACACACACACACACACACACATATATATATATATAATTCAACCAAATTCAAATTTAAATCGTCTGCAATTCAAAGCATCGATCTTCAGTCGAGGCGTGTCGCAAGGCGTTCATAATGTTAAACCACTATTTCAAACACATTGGAAAAGGTTTTGAGTCCAAATTTGGTCATATGGAGAAGATAGCTTTTTGAACCCAGCTATTAAATTAAATTTCGATATAATTTTCAGCACGTTTTCAATCCGTTCGTTCACATGACAACCCCAAATGCTACAAAAATTGAAATCTGATAATAATACAGTATTACGGATCCAATGGAACTCGTTTCGTCGAAATCTGAGACTGTGTCATGGAAGGCTATTTTTAATTTCAATTTAAACGATAAAATTTCAAACTGAACAAAACAGTTTTAATTCAACTTTTAAAGTTCTATTATCTCCAGTATTGTCAATATGAATTTTCTAAGCGTTTAAAATATTTTTAACAAGCCTGGAACATCCATATTTAAATTTTTTCCCAATTTCCAATTATTCAATTCAATAATTTAATTACCAAATAAATAGTGATATTTGAAATTAAAGTTAAACTAACATTCAAATATTTAAATTCAATCAAATATTCTAATTTCAAATGTCAAAATTTCTAGGTCGTCACACATGGGTACGGCTGCTGGCTGAGACAGGACGGGATGAGTTGACAGTTGATGAGGAGAACGCTATTTTCGAGTCTGTCATGGATCCACCATCCCGCAGCAGGCGATATTGATTTGGGAACCAAGCGGTAATTTTCAAAAAATAAACTAAATTCGTATATTGCATATTTTTAAATTAAAGTTATTTAAATTATGTTTATGATGTTGGAGGCAATATAACAATTTATTTTTATTCGCAGGCTAGGACATCGTAGAAGGCGTATAAATTGACTCAAGGCAAAGAAGTAATTGCAGAGCTTCGAGTCCAGATCACCGAGCTACGGGAGCATGATCGCCGTCGTGCGACGCAAATAGAGTAGTTGAACCAGTGCTTGGCGGAGTATATGGAGCAGCATGGAAGGTTTCCTTCGTCGGGTGGCTCTGCAGGGGATGATGAGTGATGTTAGATATGTTCTATTATGTCTTTTTTGTATATATATACGCTTCGAGTGGGTGATACATTTTGATGGATTGTGCATTATTTTATGTGCATTTGGATGTTGATTTTTTGAATTATGTTGGATTTGCATATGAATTTTTTGAATGAAATATTATGTATGGTTATTTATATGGTTAGTGGTTTATATGTGCTTGAAAAAAGGAGCTGTTATGTGCACTGATGGATGTGTAGCGGCTGGAATGGCGCAGACTCAAATTCAGGAGAGAGAAAATCCAGAATTCCGACGGCTACTAACGGCTACTGATGGCTTATTGGTCATGACCTTGCAACGGCTACCGACGTCGCTCCACGGCAAATTCCGACCATTCCCGATATCTAGAACGGCTATTTGGTCATACACGTTTGCCATGTGGCCAACGTGGCCATCGGAAACGGTCACAGATTACCGTTGGAGGCAGTCGGAATTTGCCGTCGTTGCCATCGGAAGTCATTACGAAATGAAATTCGTATACCAACGGCTCTTTCTACGGTTTCCGACGGCCGTCTATGGCTAGTTGCCATCGAAAATCACTGTTTTTCTTGTAGTTTAATTGGCTTGTTAACCAGACTGATCAAAAATCTTGCAGAACAGCTCTTGAAAAGGTTCCATTCTTTTCTGTTCTCATAGCACACGCAGCCTGCACTAATGGAGCAGTACTAACTGCTTTTTTTGCAAGTATTTTCCCCACATCAGATTTAATATGGATATTATAAATCCACGTGAGCACTAATCAGTGCAATCAAGACTTAAGAGGCAACAAGAAGATAGTACAGACCAATAAGAACACAAGACTTAAGAGGCACTCGGTATTGCCATTTACCTACGAGAGAGTCAGTATATGATGTAAATTAAGATTATCCAAAAAAATTATGGTCGTAATAATGATTCCAAGTCTAACATTTCTACCTAGAGCATCATTCAAATAATTAGTTTCATTATTTTCAAATTCAAATAGCAACATCAAATAAGATATGGTACAATAACTGGGAAAGATTCAACCACTTTGAAACAGACCACTGAACAAAAAGGAATGTCTATTAAGGCTTGTAAAACAAATCATACAAAAACAACACATTCTTGTAACTAAATGGTTAGGTAGGATAGTGTTCTCTACATGGTTCTAACTTGTGCGACAGTGATTCCACGATAAAGCTTTATTTATACGTCGCAAGAAAAACACAGTAAAACCTACATAAATACCTAGTCTTCACCTCAAATCAATCATCAATGTCGAAGCCTTTTAAGAAGCAAAATCTCATGCTTTATCATGGCTCATGACAGGGAGGTGACCAAGTTAGGAGCAATATCTTCGTTATTGAGGTATTGGCCGTTACAGTAATGACAAGCATAGTAATTTCGAGTACAAAACTCAATCTACAAGCCAAAATATGAAATAATAGAAGACATCATTTGCAACATCCCACTCAACTATATACGTATAAATAAGAAAACTATATGCACAAAAATAAAATATTCAAACAAATTAATCACATTTTCAAATCGATGCCATCAAAACATGTTACAACATCCAAAAAAAATTCAAATGCCAAAGTATACTCACTCTCGTCGTTGAGTCATATTTATATTAGAAGGTATAAACATCATTATTTACATGTATAATAAGACCTACTGCGACTTCATTGCCTTCTTGTACCCATCCAAGTACATTTCGTCAAACATGTACTTTTTGTCTACTCATGCAAGTAACTAAGAGTATCAATTAGGAAAAAATTCGGATCGGGACAAACATATTGGTGTGTCATTCCACTGCAACATTAAGTATGAGAATAAATAATTGCATACTTAAAAATACCGGAGGTCCGAACCGACTGATGTTGAAGAATCAACAAAAGGAAATCATATGATGAGACTACACGCATAAAATAGTGTACAAAAAACCAAAATATCAGTGGGAGTTACTGTCTGATAGCTTGGATCAACGGGCACGAAAGGAGTGATCTCTCTTATACGTTGTTTTGGGTCAATACGGATACGTTTCAATAACTGAATACATCTGACATAATACGTATCTCGTCTCGACGTAAGAAAATATGTATTATTTTAGACATATTCAGGTATTAAAATGTATCTGTGTTGATCAAAAGTAGTGTATATGGGAGATCGCTCTTTCCATACTCATTGATCCGAGTTATCAAACTGTAAACTCCCTCTGATATTTCTATCACTGGAGTCGAGATGTTACAGATTGGTATCAAAGCAGAGGCAGTGAACAATATAGTAGTTGCTTCCTTTGCTGTCCGATAATGAATATATTCATAATAGTGTTGAAGTGACAAAAGATGAAGGTGAGAAGAAGCAGACTGCCACGGTGATGGAACTTTGATTTCCACGAGTTCGAAGAAAGAACGAATGAAGTAACAGTGTTTTTCTTACATTACTCATAAAATATAAACAAAACATGTTCGCTCTGGGTCCCTCTACTTTCTTAACAAGTCAAGTATGATACGTAAAAAAATATGGTATGCTAACTTGTTTATCACTTGGTCACTCCGATTGCTGAATTATGTTTATCGCAAAAACAAAAATACACATTTACTTATTTTATTGTTTGAGAAAATAAGCATATGTAGAATTATTCAATAAAACAATATCGTCAAATGCTTCGTCATTTGTTTAGAAGTTGAATTTTGAATTAAAAGCTCATAACTTTTGTTCCGCAAATAAATTTCTACTCACAACCTTATAGCAGTAGATGACAACCTTATAACTATATCACCTTTTTTTATTATAAGCCTTGCCTTGTGCGGCATATAAGCCTAGAGTGTCGTACGTGTTTTGCGTGTTATGTGCAACATTTGATTGCATCATTTCATTTGTGACACGTCTTAGGTGCAAAAGCACAATCGCCGCATTGCACCTGTTGTGCGCCATGGCAGCCTTTCATAGCATTACTATTTTGTTTTGGAAAACGGCAAGTGTATACCACATTCTGTCCCTTTACCATTTGTACATCCCTTGTATGTTTGCTGTCGTTGACAAGAAAATAAAGTGGGAGAAGAAAAGGAAATTGTATTCATCAGTCCCTTTTATTATTTTTATTTTCACTGTTAGCAGAGAAACTTTGAACATCACTCCTGCTACATTAGAGTTATTATGTGACCCCTGATCAAGAATGTTATATAAATGGATATAGATAGGTAGATGATTATAGTTCACATATTTTACCATTTTATGGAGAATAATACTTATTATATTATAGCTCTTTGACAATTAAGAGAATATAGAAATGTAAAGAAAATACCAAAGAATTCTTTCATTATATATTGGACTCGTGAACTATGTTACACCAAACTTTTGTGATGCCAGCTCTTGTTATGATGCTATTCCAAAATTTAGATATTGAACTTTTGTTGTTTCGCCAATTTTTATAAGATACAAGATCTTGTTATCAAACCGATAATTAACTAGATTTAACTTGCTGCAAAGAAATGTAAAAATAATCCTATACTAATTTAAGTTAATCCATTCTTATTGTTTTAACCCTTGTAAATCCAGTTTTATAAATGCAATTTTCATATGTAGAAAACTAGAATACAAAATCATCACCAAATCATAAACTCAATCATATTTCCAAAGATGTCATTGTTTTAAAACATACCATTAAGATTTAATTTTGAGGTTTTCATCTAACAATTATAAATTCATATCATACACGTAACGTGTGTGTCTCTCTATATATACACTAGCGTTTACGGCACGAAATTCATGCGTGATTTGTTTTTCTACAAACTATATATTTAACATATTCAATAGAAAAAGATTTGCACAAATATTCTGCCATATTTTATACAAACTTGTGCGACAGTGATTCCACTATAAAGCTTTATTTATAAGTCGCAAGAAAAACACAGTAAAAGCTACATAAATACCTAGTCTTCACCTCAAATCAATCATCAATGTCGAAGCCTTTTAAGAAGCAAAATATCATGCTTTATCATGGCTCATGATAGGGAGATGACCAATTTAGGAGCAATATCTTCGTTATTGAGGTATTGACCGTTACAGTAATGTTACAAGCATAGTAATTTCGAGTACAAAACTCAATCTAAAAGCCAAAATATGAAATAATAGAAGACATCATTTGGAACATCCCACACAACTATATACGTATAAATAAGAAAACTATATGCACAAAAAAAATATTCAAACAAATTAATCACATTTTCAAATCGATTCCTTCAAAACATGTTACAACATCCAGAAAACATTCGAATGCCAAAGTATACTCACTCTCGTCGTTGAGTCATATTTATATTAGAAGGTATAAACATCATTATTTACATGTATAATAAGACCTACTGCGACTTCATCACCTTCTTGTATCCATCCAAGTTCATTTCGTCAAACATGTACTTTTTATCTACTCATGCAAGTAACTAAGAGTACAATTAGGGAAAAAATCGGATCAGGACAAACATACCGGTGTGTCATTCCACTACAACATTAAGTACAAGGATAAGTAATTGCATACTTAAAATACGGGAGGTCCGAACCGACTGACGTTGAAGAATCAGCAAAAGGAAATCATATGATGAGACTACACGCATAAAATAGTGGAGGTCCGAACCGACTGATGTTGAAGAATCAGCAAAAGGAAATCATATGATGAGACTACACGCATAAAATAGTGTACAAAATACCAAAATATCAGTGGGAGTTACCGTCCGATAGCTTGGATCAACGAACACGAAAGGAGCGATTTCTCATATACACTGCTTTGGGTCAATACGGATAGGTTTCAATAACTGAATACATCTGACATAATACTTATCTCGTCTCGACGTAAGAAAATATGTATTATTTTAGACATATTCAGGTATTAAAATGTATCCGTGTTGATCAAAAGTAGTGTATATGGGAGATCGTTTTTTCCATACTTATTGATCCGAGTTATCAGACTGTAAACTCCCTCTGATATTTCTATTACTGGAGTCGAGACGTTACAGATTGGTATAAAAAAGAAGAGGCAGTGAACAATATAGTAGTTGGTCCCTTTGCTATCCGCTAATGAATATATTCATAATAGTGTTGAAGTGACAAAAGATGAAGGTGAGAAGAAGCAGACTGCCATGGTAATGGAACTTTGATTTCTACGAGTTCGGAGAAAGAACGAATGAAGTAACAGTGTTTTTCTTACATTACTCATAAAATATAAACAAAATATGTTCGCTCTGGATCCCTCTACTTTCTTAACAAGTCAAGTACGAGACGTAAAAAAATATGGTATGCTAACTTGTTTATCACTTGATCACTCTGATTGCTGAATAATGTTTATCGCAAAACCAAAAATACACATTTACTTATTTTATTGTTTGAGAAAATAAGCATATGTAGAATTATTCAATAAAACAATATTGTCAAATGCTTCGTCATTTGTTTAGAAGTTTAATTTTGAATTAAAAGCTCATAACTTTTGTTCCGCAAATAAATTTCTACTCACAACCTTATATCATTAGATGACAACCTTAAAAGCTATATCACCTTTTTTCATTATAAGCCTTGCCTTGTGCGGCATATAAGCCTTGAGTGTCATACGTGTTTTGTGTGTTATGTGCAATATTTGAGTGCATCATTTCATTTGTGACACGCCTTGGTGCAAAAGCACAATCGCCGCATTGCACCTGTTGTGCGCCAATGCAACCTTTCATAGCATTACTATTTTGTTTTGGAAAACGGGAAATGTATACCACATTCTTTGTCCCTTTACCATTTGTACATCCCTTCTATGTTTGTTGTCGTTGACAAGAAAATAAAGTGGGAGAAGAAAAGGAAATTGTATTCATCAGTCCCCTTTATTATTTTTATTTTCACTGTTAGCAGAGAAACTTTGAACATCACTCCTGCTACATTAGAATTATTATATGACCCTTGATCAAGAATGTTATATAAATGGATATAGATAAGTAGATGATTATAGTTCACATATTTTACCATTTTATGGAGAATAATACGTATTATATTATAGCTTTTTGACAATTAAGAGAATATAGAAATATAAAGAAAATACCAAAGAATTATGTCATTATATATTGGACTCATGAACTATGTTACACCAAACTTTTGTGATGCCAGGTCTTGTTATGATGCTATTCCAAAATTTAGATATTGAACTTTTGTTGTATCACCAATTTTTATAAGACACAAGATCTTGTTATCAAACCGATAATTAACTAGATTTAACTTACTGCAAAGAAATGTAAAAATAATCATATACTAATTGAAGTTAATCCATTCTTATTGTTTTAACCTTGTAAATCCAGTTTTATAAATGCAATTTTCATATGCAGAAAATTAGAATACAAAATCATCAGCAAATCATAAACTCAATCATATTTCCAAAGATGTCATTGTTTTAAAACATACCATTAAGATTTAATTTTGAGGTTTTCATCTAACAATTATAAATTCATATCATACACGTATACGTGTGTGCGTCTCTCTATATATACACTAGCGTTAAGGCACTAAATCCGCGCGTGAATTGTTTTTCTACAACCTTATATTTAACATATTCAATAGAAAAAGATTTGCACAAATATTTTTCCATATTTTTACATCTAAATCATGTGTAGTTGGTTTGAAGTTTTATTTTTAAGTTGTAACGCCTAATTTTTTTTGTTAATTTTAATTTTTACTTGTACTATTAATTAAATAAAGAATGAACTTGTAAAAGATGGTTATTTATTAGATCCTATTTTTAAGTGATATTAAGATTTAGTAATATCTATAGAGCGACGGTCTGAATTTGTAAGAAAATTTTATTTCTTAAATCATATTTTTAAGTAATATTAAAGAGGTGTTTTTGATAGTTCACGGTAACACCAAAAAAATGTGACACCAAAGGTAATACAACTATTATCAAATATATAACTAAAGAAATGTATATACATATGGAAAAATCCATTTGGACATAAATGTAGATACAAAGTGGGACACAATAGATCTTGACCATTAGATCTTCCTTTGAATTTCACCTCTCATATATGACAAAAGAATCCAATGATCAATGATTACTGTTTCTATTTTTGTGCTTTATTTTGTGTTTTAATAGCCGCTCTCTATATATATTTATGTGTGTGTTGGGTGTGTATAAGGTTTTAATTGCAATAAATATAAACGTTGGTAGGTTCCCACCATAATGCAGTAATACCAGACTACTAGTTAATTCAAAGTACAGTGCTATACGAATAAGCTCGTTGTGCTGATAGGGATTGGTATTCAAACCATGCAGCTGGCAATATTATTACAGACACAGACGAGAAGCCCATTCACCACATGTATGTATAGTGATGAGGAATAAAGGTGCAAGCACTATGTGGATTAAACAGTAAAATTTTAAAAAACATGGGGTGAGAGAGGCTCGAACTCTCGACCTCAGGATCACTCAACATTTTAGCTATGAGACCTACGCGCTAGCCAACTGCGCCACCACCCCAATTGTTTTCTAAGTACACAAGGAGGCATATGAATGACAAATGAAATAACTGATTTGGTTGCCAACTTTTACCATATCATGGTATAGGTATATATTTGGATAATTTTATTTGACATATCACAATTAGTTATCCATGTTATTCAAATAGACAAGCAGGTTTTACAAATAAGTTAAAATGTTGTGCCATGAATATTAAGTTTTTTTTTATAATTCCTTTTTATCCACAACAATCTAATATTATAAATGTAATATTTTTGTACAAAATTTGTGGTGTACATGTGTTATATTTTTTTTCATAATTACATCATCATATGTTTAATGATAGTTCAAAAGAAAATGTGCGATGTAAAATAATAAAAAAAAGACGGTTAGAATTTGACTTCAAGGTTTACAGCTAATGGTTGTAATTCTGTACAAATTAAGAATCTTCGGTTAACAAATAAATTACTACCAGAAAAATTAACCTAATGATGTAGCTATAATTTCCACAAAACATAATAATCTTCTATTATGAACACGAGTTAAAGATCTGTTTCATGTTACATTATGCATCAATCGCTACAAGAATTACTGCTTATAGCAACGGAGGGTTGGGGGGCAACGGCCATTGACCAACGGCGACAACGACAAACTTTTTCCCAGAAATTTTTAATAACAAAAAACACATGCCGTTGGTAGCCGTTGGAATATTGCCATTGGCGGCCGTTGCACGCCGTTGGAAATCCGTGACATACGTGCACATCACTTTTCTTCTTCCTCATTCACATTCCACCCGAAATCAAACCCAAAAACCCCAATTTTCCCACCCTAAAAAATATCCAACCCCATTTTATCACATTCTACACGTTCTAGCATCCCCATCTTCGTTTGCAAGCTTCATAACCTCCAAAATCAGGTATTATTTGCTAAAACCCTAATTTTGTAAAATTTTTAATTTTGGGTTAAATATATAACTTTTGTGTATGTATTGTGCTATTGTTTATGTAGTGTAGTGTATTGGATCTTAATTATTGTTCTTAAACTAATTATTGCATGTTTAACTATGATTTGTTAAATTAGGTTTATTATTAAATTAGTTTCGAACTTAATAATTGTCACTAACCTAAGCAAGAACCTCATTTGTTATTATATTGGTGACTGAATTGCGTAAAAGCGTACGTAGAAAGTGATGACATTGACATATAAATTGTTCACTTTTGACATGTTATGATACGATATATACGTGATACATTTTGTGCATGACTGGATGTGATTTGTGATGCAATTATATATATAACATTGTTTGTTTATTTTATACGTTGCGTGCACACACTGGATTTTTTTTATGGAAAAAATCATTATATATGCGTTGATTCAACAAATTGTTTATTGATATAAAAGTTTAAATTTTATGAAAATAAAATTTAAACTTTTATATCGCTAATTTTAAAATTTAAACACTTAGAGTGTTTTTGGCCCTGTCTGATAAGTAGTATATGATCGTTGTGTGGATATTCGTTTTTTTAACAGAACGGACATCTATATTCATCGTATACAGTATTTGTTGGATTTGTCCATGTATTGGACAAGTTACAAAAACAATAACGTAATTAAATCTCGTAAATCATTTTAGTTTAAACGGTTCGCAAAATTTCGGCATCGCTTCCTTTTATGTTCCATGTGTACACGAAATTGTGTACTGCTCAGGGAACTAAAGTGAAGTGCTATCGAAATTTTGTTGAATCGTTTAAATTGAAATGATTTATGCGATTTAATTACGTTATTGTATTTGTAATGGGAGGTAGGATGACCCATCAACAAAGTGTCAATGATCAATCAATATCAAATTCGCTAATAAAATTGTTTAAATAGAATATAATGTTCATTTCAAAATAAGCTTTAAGTATTATTTTAACAGATATAACATAAACAAGAAGAATGTTTATAAATTTTTTTAATAAAAAATGTCAATGCAAATTTATATCGTACTTTTTAATTATATACGTAGGTAAACGGATAATTATTTTACTGATCAGAGCGGGATATACAAAAAATGAAGGGTCGATACTGACGGCTCAACAAGTGAACATTTTATTAATGGTGTTAGCGTATTTATGGATTTTGCTTTAGGTAATAACGGAAACTACAGAGAAATCCGTTGTCCATGTAGTAAATACAAACTGTTAAAGCATTTGATACCACAAATGGTTAGGGTTCATTTGCGTCAGTACGGTTTCGTGTCGAACTATTTGATTTGGGATCGTCATGGGGAACAGTTAGCATCTAATCCTGTACAAGATGAGGAGGTGGTGAGTAATGAAATTGGTACGACAAATCTTGTAGAACATATGGTTGAAGATGCTGCACATTCAATGTTTCCTGTTCCTCAATTAACCGATGACGATGGTAATGCTGAAGAAGAACCAAATATTGGGGCAAAAAATATATATGATTTGTTAGATGCCGCGAAAAACCCCTTTGGGAAGGCTGCACAAGCGGAACCCAATTATCAGTAACTGCTGAATACATTGCGATGAAATCCAAATACAACCTCACAAAATCTGGATTTACGGCTGTTGTACAAGCTGCGAAACGACATATGCCTCCTAATAATCTAATGTGCGAAAATCATTACGAAGTAAAAAAACTGATGTCGGCTTTCGGTTTACCGTATCAAAAAATAGATATATGTCTAAAGGGTTGCATGTTGTTTTGGAAAGAAGATATCAACCTTAGAAATTGTAAAATATGTAATCAGGAAAGATATAAACCAAGAAAGAAAAAGGGAAAGGAAGTCTCGTATAAGCTTATGCATTATTTACCAATTACTCCTAGACTTCAAAGCTTATATGCATCTTCTGTAACTGCGCAACATATGAGATGGCACGGTGTGAGAACACAGGAAGAAGGTACGTTAACACATCCAGCTGATGGGGAAGCATGGAAGCATTTTGACCAGAAATATCCTAATTTTGCATCCGAAATTCGTAATGTTAGACTTGGTTTATGTACGGATGGATTTTCCCCATTCTCTCAATTTGGTTCGAAATATTCATCCTGGCCTATAATTGTCACACCTTATAATTTACCTCCTTGGATGTGTATGAAAACTCCATATATGTTTCTTACAGTTGTCGTCCCTAGTCCCGATGATCCGACACAAGGAATCGATGTTTATTTACAACCATTGATTGATGAATTAAAAAAATTATGGTACGAGGGAGTAGAGACATATGATATTTTCCAAAAAAAGAACTTTCGCATATATGCTTCTTTATTGTGGACAATCAGCGATTTTCTTGCATATGCAATGCTTTCAGGTTGGAGTACGACCGGTCTTCTAGCTTGTCCTTATTGCATGGAAGAAACACGAGCAATTTTTTTACCTCATGGAAAGAAAGTTTCGTGGTTTGAATGTCATCGATGTTTTATTCATATTAATCATCCTTTTAGAAGAGATAAAAAAAACTTTACAGCTAATAGACATGAAATTTTGAGACCACCTACGGTTTGGTCAAGCGAAGAAATTTATGAACTTGTAAAGGATTATCCAAAGATACATGAAACCGGAGAACAAATTGAAATTCAAGGTAAATCATCGATTAATAATTGGTGCAAACAGAGCATATTTTGAGAATTGCCTTATTGGAAAAATCTCTTGATTCGTCATAATATTGACGTGATGCATAATGAGAAAAACGTGTTTGATAATCTGTTTAATACAATTTTGAATGTTAAAGGGAAGACGAAAGATGGTTTGAAATCAAGACGTGATATCGAAGTAATATGTAATCATCCTGAGCTTCTTATAAAACCAAATGACACAAAAAGGCCAAAAGCTTGCTATGAGCTAGACAATAATCAAGTTAAATTACTTTTAAAATGGGTGAAAGGATTAAGATTCCCAGATGGCATATCTTCTAATCTTCGTAGATGTGTTGACTATAAGAATAATAAACTTAATGGGATGAAAAGTCACGATTGCCATGTTATGATGGAAAATTTGTTACCCGTCGCTTTTAAAGAACTGTTGCCCGTAAAAGTTTGGACTGTTGTAACAGAACTTAGTCTATTTTATAAAGAGATTTGTTCAACTACATCAAAAGTTGATCGTTTACGTAAACTTGAGGAAGAAATCCCGATATTGCTTTGCAAACTGGAAAAAAATATTTCCTCCAGGTTTTTCCAATGTTATGGAGCATTTACCTATTCGTCTTCCATTTGAAGCACGTCTTCGAGGGCCTATGCAATATGGATGGATGTATCCATTTGAAAGGTATATTAATATTTAGTTTATTACATATTGGTTTAATTAAATGTATAAAAAATTAATTTAAAATAATTTTTGCTAGGTATTTAAATCATCTAAAGAAAAAAGTTAGACAGAAAGCTCGAGTTGAAGGTTCGATTTGCAAATCGTACATTGAAGAAGAAGCTTCGTTTTTTCTCTCACTATTTCAGCGACCATGTGAACATGTCATTTGAAAGTGCTACACGTAATGATGAAGGCATTGATGAAGATGATTGTCAAGCGACTTTATCTATTTTTAAAAAAACTGGTCGGCCTGTTGGTAAATATGTGGAAGTATGGTTGGATGATAGAGATTATCAAGTAGCACACACGTACATTCTTCTCAACTGTGCCGAAGTTGCACCATTTATTAGGTAATATATCTACACATACGTCTACACATGCATCTCATCTACACATATGTATACACAAATATGCACACATGTATTTTAATCATAATGCAACATTTGTTCTATAATTGCAGTATTTACGAATCACAACATCCAAACGACGATATCGGTAAAGAACTTCTTGGTTTCCTAACTACGTTTTTGATGCAACAAATTGTGTTGTAGATGAAGGATTGAAACATTTAGCTATGGGACCAAAATGGATAGTCAAGACATATCCAATATTCTTTGTCAACGGATATAAATTTAATACCAAAGAATACGGTGCCGAAAAATCAACTGACAATACTGGTGTATTTGTCAAAGGTAGTGATGATCCAAATGATCACATAAATGACTTTTATGGCATGCTGATCCAGATTTTGCAGTTGACATATTTCACCCGACCCGCAGAAGAAGTATTTTTGTTTAAATGCAACTGGTTCAGCAAAGTTCCAGGTTCTGGAATAAACGTGGATCCAAAATATAATCTTATAGAAATAAAACATACTTTGAGGTATTATAAGTACGATCCTTTTGTACTTGCCAAACAAGCTCTTCAAGTTTATTATGCTCCTTACCCATCTTTGAGAAGAGATTAAACAGATTGGTCGGCTGTTTTTAAAACCAAACCAAGGTTTACATTTGAAGGACGGAATATTCCTGAACAACAAGCTTACCAAGCAGATATCGAGGAAAATAGAGGAATAATAGTAACCGACGATCAAATAGATTTTGGACCTCTAAACTATGAATCAAATGCATTAATTGAAGCATTTGAGAGTATAGAGGAACAAAATATAGAGTGCGAAGAAGAGTCTGAATCCGAAAGCGATGAGGATTGATCACTAATCAATATTTTGAGAAGGTAATTTTCTTTCATTTTTCTGTTTCCAAAGTAATTTTATATGATATGTATCACATAGTATCTTTTATGTTACGCCATAATGTATGTTACGCTATGTTCATTATTCTGACACCATTTGCATGTTAAATTAATCAATGTTACTCTTTCTTTTCTTTATAATATGATTTCATATAGGTATGTCGGGACACAGACGTTCACACTCTGGATCTTCCAGCTCACAGAGAGGTGATGATGCTGGTCCTTCACAGCCGGGTGTTTGGCCTATGGTATGGTTGAAACCTAAAGCCGATGGCAGGTAAGTATAAAGTTTCAAAATTAAATTTTATTCCATACAATCTTTTATCAAATATATATAGTAGTAACGGAATATTAAATGTTTTTTTCCTGATTTACACAGCGGTGGGTTTTCGTTGGAGCTTTCCAGCATAGTGCTCACGATCTCGCGACGGGCGTATATGGCTCGT
This sequence comes from Allium cepa, assembly GCA_030765085.1. Classification (NCBI taxonomy): domain Eukaryota; kingdom Viridiplantae; phylum Streptophyta; class Magnoliopsida; order Asparagales; family Amaryllidaceae; genus Allium; species Allium cepa. Next base: position 756,345,611 of record CM060939.1, on the reverse strand, counting down.
ATGACCTCGTGTTGGCCGAGGTGGACTGCGATACCAGAGGGGGTGCGGGAGCCTATCTGGCAGGACTTTTTAGTATGTGTGGTATATCAATTATTGCCTTATGTAGTCATGTACATTATGTCAATTCATGTTTGCACTATTTATAGCAACTGTATAACTCATAATTTTTCAAACGTGCAGGGGGAAGTGGACTTGGCCGATTCTAATGTTTCTGTTGTCCGACACCATTGAAGCAACAAAATTGCAAAAAGCTATCGCGAAACAATAAACAACACCAAAACATCAGGAAAGAGGCCTCATTGGATGAGTGAAGCTGTCTTTGATGAGTTCGCCACCTGGTGGAGCAATGAGGATTTTGTGGTAAATCTATCATATATTTAATTTAAATTGTTTGAGGCAAATAATATATAAATAATTAAAACTGTCAAAATAATTTTTGTTTTCAATTTAAATTTGCAAAGGCAGTCCGAGAGGAATTCTGCAAACAGGAGCAGGAACCCCGTTATACATCGCGGTGGTTCCAAGTCTTTCCAGCATCACCAGGAAGATTTGGTATAATTATTAAATAAGATAAATAGTTAATTATTTTAAGTTTTAATTTGTTAAAATATAAATAATGTATATTTATATGTGCATATTTCAGGAGAGACAATGCGGGGGGCTGTTAGTTATTGGGATATGTTTACCCATACACATGCATTACCTCAGGTCGATGGTTCCGGCGCAGTTTCTTACTCTTGGGACCATGATGACAAAGCGCGTGCTTCCTATGTAAGTATAACATAAGTAACTAAAACTTACAAGTTAAATGAAATAACGTTAACTAAATTCAATTATATTTTGCATGACAGCAAAAGTTCCAGGAAGCGCGGACAGCCTTACTTGAGGAAACGGGATGAGCTCACTTGACCCCCGATGAGGAGGACGCCATTTTTGAGTCTATCATGGATCCAGTGACCCGCGGCAGACGCTACGGATATGGAAGCCAATCGGTAATTTTAAGTTAAATTTTAAAATAATTATTCTGATTAATTAGTGTGTTAATCATATGTGTGTGTTAATTATTAATGTGTGTTAATCAATTCTTTAATTGGCTTGAATTCGGGTTTAAGTTAGTAAATATCATTATACTAGTGTATTCCATTCATATTTTGAACTATCACGATTTAGTTTGTTTTATGAATTTGTTAGTGAATATATATAGGTTAGTTAATTTGCAATTATTTTAATACTAATTTTTTAGTGTAGTTGATAATTTAAATTTGTTTACAGGTTCAGACAGCCCAAAGAGAATAACAAAAGGCTCAAGATAAGGAAGAGATTGCGCAGCTATGAGCCGAGCTTGCCGAGATGCAGGAACGCAATTTGCTGCATGAAGCAAGGACGGAGGAGTTGAACCGGCGTATGACGGAGTTCATCGCACAGTAAGGACAGCCTCCTTCATCTGGTGGTTTTGGCGGGAGTGATTTAGGTATGTTTTGTTATTGGCATGTATATTTTGGAGTTGGTGAGAATTTGATACATTTTGATGGTTTCTGTGTATATTTGGATTTGATAAATTCTGATGGTTTGGTTATGGATGTTGGTTTGGATTTGTTGACGTTGGTTTGGATTTTTTGATGTTGGTTATGTTGTGTTATGTTTGGATATTGGTTTATGTTGAAATATATGCATGATTTGGTTATATATATATATATATGTTTGGATATGTTTTGATATAGTTGTTATATATATATGCTCGAAATGGAGCTGTTTTGGTATAATTGTGGATGTGTGTGGCTGGAAGCAAGCACTGCTGGTTTTAGAAAAAAAATATACCCAGATTTCCAATGGCGGCCAACGGCCAAACCGTCCGACGGCTTCCAACGGCCTCCAATGGCAAATTCCAACGCATTTCAACGGATTTTCAACGATAGTTTGGTCAACAGGATTTGCCACGTTGGCAAACTTTCCGTTGGAAGCCGTTGGTATATCTCCATTGATGTCGTTGGAAGCTGTTGAAATGTATACCAACGACATTTCCAACGGCCTCCAACGGCTTTCCAACGGCCGGCCGCCGTTGGAAAGAGCCGTTTCTCTTGTAGTGAATGTTTTTGCCAAATACATGCACATATAGTTAATTTACAACTAAATGCATGGTTTTTGCCTAATATACACAAACACGTATAAATATGGTGAAAATAGAAAATATGGTTTGATTTACACCAAAATGGTGATCTTAAATACATCGCTTTCAAAATTATGGTTGGACATTAGATTATGTTTAAGATTTTAATTCCCGTAAATATAACCATTGGTCGGTTCCCACCATAAAGCAGTAATATCAGACTACTAGTTAACTCAAATAACAGTGATATAAAGCAAACAACTTAATTATGATGATAGGTATTGGTATTCAAACCTTGCATTTGGCAATATTATTACAGCTGTAGAAGATGTCAGTTCGCCACATTAGCATCTGAAGCCCATCCACCATCACTTCTCTGCATAAAAATTTCCTTATAATTAGCTAGCAATGTGCAGACACATGGCATGGACTTTTTAAAATGTAATCCAATGACATTCACAATCATATTGGACTATATTTACAATGAAAAAGTTCTAGTTTTCAGTTCTCCTTTTTGAGAGATAACTAGAACTTTAGTTCCAATTTTACTCTAAGAATGAAGTGATATGATCTTCATCAATATATAGGTCAAACATTTTCCATTGAATTACCTTGTAGATGTCTACAGCTATGAAGTTGGGGCCCATTTAGCAGATGCATGATGGCAAGTATTCACCATGTCCTCAGGAAGGGCAGAGTTGTCTTTACAAGCAGTAACTAAATCAGGTCGTCGTGGTGTTCATTGAAACCGATTGCGCGTGATTAGGACACAAATCATCTATCACTCCCCATTCCCATCTGCAAATTTTGATTACAAATATCATGTATTAAGAAAATAATACAAATCAATTTAGTATTATTACCTCCACACCATCCCATATAAAATGACATTTCGGGTTATTTTGCCCTAAAATATGTGATGTTTAGTGACTAATATTAATCTGAAACTATGTCAAAAGTAAATAAAATGGGCGGTTGTTGTTTTCATAAGAATTGGGTCGCTTAAAGATTATGCCCAAACTCAGAACAACTTTCCTTTATGGGACAGTATAGTGTCATATACTCATACCAGTGCAAATGAGTAAACATGCACATTCTTAGTGTCATATACTCAAATATATAGTTTTCTTTACTGCTCTGAAATATCCATATTGATTGACTAGCAAGTGACTACATTGTCTGATCAAAGAAACCTTGGTTGTTTTGTGATATAACCATATTTGTGAATACGTAAATTTATGATGCTTTGAGTTACTTAAAGCATGAGCTTCATACCCAACACAAGTCATGTGAATTTAGACATAGAAACCTGTTTGAAGTTTTAAACAATTCCTAAAAATTGATCAAGGAACCAGAAAAATTAATCGTGCATGGATTCTTTTCTTACAAGCCAATCCTACACAAACGGATATGTACTAAATATTAATAATACACTCATTTTACTATGTAGAATTGAAAGTCCATGTTTTTGCAATTTACACAAACCAGGAACTATTCAATTTGTAGTATGAAAATATAGCACTTGTTGCATAATTGCATGTGCAGTACAATGTGAGAACATTGCAGAGGTGTTAATACACTCATACATGATTATGATATCTAGAACTCTTCATGATTAATTGAGCTAAAAAAAAATCGGGTCCTATAATTCATGATAAATTATTTAACTTAGTGATGAGCACTTTGTATTTTTTATGCATTATATAAGTATACTTTAAGCGGTCTTCATTATGATAACAATTAGTCAAAATATGCAATTTGCTAAGTTCACCAATACAATATGCTTGTGTGATTTGCAATGTATTCTGTGTTCTTTCCTACTTCAATTCCATGTAGAAATAAAGAATGTTAACACTGCTACTTATTATTATACTTTAGTATATCAGTCAAACTATAGTTAGTGAGCAGTACTATTAGTACTGCCCCAATCCATTTTCTAGATGTGTACAACACTGCTATTAGCAACTCGTATGTATGTATGTGTGTGCATGACATAAAAAAAATGACTAAATGTACTTGGTAGTTGGTGCCTTTCTATCGGGATAGAGATATAGTCAGTATACATGAGGTTCACTGACTTAATCCCTGTCCGAGCATAAAATTCCATGTTTATCCCAGCAATTCTAGGAGAATGCTTACAAAGGAAACTAAGTAATACATGTAGGTGTTGCTAAAGTCCATTCACTAGATCTTTGTGTGTTTTTATGTATATATGTGTGGATTACATAAAGAAGATAACTAAACGTACTGGGTAGTCGGTATCTTCGGCATAGAGATATAGTCGGTATATGTGGGGTCCACAGACTTGATCCTTGTCCGGGCATAAAATACAATGTTTTTTTCATTAATTCTGAGAAAATAGTTACAGAACAAACCATTTAGGTATTGCTAAAGTTCATTCACTAGATATGTGTGTGTGCATGCGCGCGCAAAAGTACGTGTGAGCGCTCTGTGGGGTATATGTTTATGTATGTATGTGGAGATTTCCTTTGAATGCATATTGAAGACATAAGATATCTTAAAAATTAGATATTCCCCTGATTTTCAACTGCAAAGACAAAAAATATTTATGGTCAATGCTTATTGCGTCAAATTTTGGAGCCTGCGGGGCCAACAATGTGTCATATGAGGCCAATATTGATTTTTTTCACTATAAGCGAATCTCACAGAATATGAAACCAAACCTTCGCTACCTGAGATAAATTAACAAGAATGTTTTCTTTTCATTTTTCCAAGCGTGTAAATAATTTTTTAGTGCAACATTGACCATATAGAAAACATTGTCTTGTTTGGGTGCGCCCATATGCAAGTACCAATAATGACTCCATGATAACAATCAGCAGTATCCATCAGTACCAACCTTATTTGTACCGATTTGGGCATGATCTTAAACTAACTGCTGGGCACTCCAAACAAGCTAATATATGCATTACTCGTTACACCAGTAAACTGCAACGGTCTTTGCCATTCCCCCGAAATAAACATGTGATGAATCTCTATGGGTTATCTCGAGTAGGTCAATAAGATGATGGCGTAACCACGCTACATCCCTCTTTATTATTAATAAGCATTTTTTTTCAGTAATATGTGTATTTGTCTTCTACTGGCTTAAGCCCAACAAGTGTGGAGACTCTAAACTACATAAGCACTCCTATACTCTTATATCTGTTTTGGAAAAACAGTATTCAATATTGTAATCTAATTTTTCTTTTATTTCCCTTCCTTTTTCGATGTTTATTAATTGTCAACATACCTTTTAGTTGGATTTTTTTTCCCTTCTGTCAATTACTTCGTATATTTCCTTCTTATACTTTTTTCCTTTAATTTTAGTTTTTATAATTATTACACCATTTGCATTATTTCTAATCTCTAGAAAATGAGAGACTAGGAACAATAAGAAAGATGTGATAATTATGAAAAATGGAATAGCATGGATGAATTAAAAGACAACAGTATAAGGTAGGTGATAAAAGATAGAATTTACACAATGAAAAGACTAGCTAAAATGGTAGTTGACAATTAAACTACTAGTAGAAATGAAGGGAACTAAAAAAGAAACAGAGTTTACAACATTGATTATTTATTTTCTGTACAGGAGTACTGGAGTGTTCATATATTTTATTGCCTTTGCACAACATAGGAGCTTAAAGCAGTATAAACCAAATACACATATTACAGTGAAAAAAACAACATGTTCCTGACGGAATTCCAATCACTGAATTTTCTAGTCTAATTTGATTGTTATCATCCTAACTTGGTACTAGTGACAACATGCATGTAGCCAACCTGCCATGTTCACATAGGCAAGAATGTACCATGACAATTCCAATTGTTGTTTAGCCACTCTTATCAACTATAAAAGTACGAAGTCCATGTATAACTAGATATTGTAAGAAGCGCTGCACAATGGGAAGCTATCACGGTAATGAACAAGAGATTCAACAGGTTATGTTTCCAAAACTAATTGTTACAAGAATTTAGTTGAAAACCATAAAACTGAGAAAGAATTAAAACCTTACGCATATTGATTTCTGAAGTTTAGATATGCTAATTTGACGTGTGAACTAAATCAAATAGATTACTTGAAATTTTTGTACGATCTTTATTTATTAATTAATGTAAAGACACATGTGTGTATGGGGTAATGAGTCATGTGAAGCCAACATTAATTTCTCCAACGGGAGTAATTTGATTAAAAAAATAGGGTAAAACGGCATTTTTTTTATTTCCTATGCTACAGCAGTGCCGATTTGAGCGTGGGAAATAAAAAAAAAGCTAGGGTATTTTCCATTTTTATTAAAACGTGGATTTGTAAACGACAATCAAAAAATAGTTTATGGTATAAACGGTTTTCCGAAAATCGTTTATACCATAAAAGATTTTTAGACTGTCGTTTAAACAAATATTCACATGTAATCAAACCTTATGTGCTATAAACCGTTTTTGTTTTCCGAAAACCATTTATATATTTTTATTTTTAATGCTTAAAAAAAATGAGCATTTCCTCCTACTAATCTGCGGAAGTGAGGAATCAATATCTTTATTTCATTCCCTCACCTTAAAAACGAGTCCCTCCCAGAGATGCTCTTAGTGAATTTTACAAAATGTGGAACCAACTCTTCACTACTTGGCAAACTAACAACATTGTTTTCTTCTCATTTTTCCAAGCGTATAAATAAAAAATTTAGTGCAATATTGAAAGAAGATCTCTGAAACCCACATACAAAAAATATACACATTGCGCCGTTTGTGTACCCCTGTATGCTAGTACTAATAATGCCTCTATGATAACAATCAGATGCTTTCAGCGGTACCAATGTTATTTGTCCCGATTTGGGCATGATCTTAAACTAACCATCGGGAGCTCCAAACAAGCTAACATTTTCATTACTCATTACACCAATAAATTGTGACAATCTTTTGCCATTCCCCTGAAATAACAATCAGATGCTTTTAGATATTTTTTTCCTTCCTTACTGTTATATTTGGTTGGTTCGTAAGGTTATGCAAGGAGAATGTAGTTTTTTGTGTGCATTCATGAATGATACGAGGAAAAATGATATTAGTTGTATTTTTTGATTTTTCTCGATATAAAATTTTCGGTGGAAATAAGTAAAGGAAATATTTAAATTGCTTTGATAAATCATTAATTTAAAACTTAGGCATGGTGAGCTTCATTAAAAGAAGTATAACTATTATTAGCTCTAAAGATGTTACTTTTTTTCATGCTCATGTATAATAACCATTGTTATTAAATGTAAAGGATGACTTCGGTTTGAGAGTGTTGCCTTCAACTAATGCTTATAACCAAACCCCTAAATGAGTGGGTTGCAAATCAATTTTCATATTTGCACTCATTGAATCATATTTATTATAAAAATCTAAAGAATGTTAAGCGCTGAATCGATAGGATTAATAAAATTTAAAGATGGAGATATCCGAAACTTTCCAATTTAATTGTCATGTATATTGTATATTTTTGTGTATGTGCATGTTGTCAAAGACTATATATAGTTCTTAACTAATACATCTTGATCCAGATTTCAATGCTCATCAGGATGAACCTTGACGTGGGAGATTAGTTTCCTAATTGTCATTCTTTCAAATTTTTTACTTCCACTCACATTATAAATTAACTGCAACAAATATTGATAGCTTTGTGCAACATAAATTTATTATGCACTCACTGATGTTTATTTTGCATTTTCTACTATAAACAAATATTTATGTTATGTGGCGACTTTTAGGTTCGATTCATGACGAGTTAGGGATAACTTTAATATGGGTGTCTAACAGTTATAAGATGCAAAAATATCAACTGTATAGCTGCAAAAAAAGGATTTGCAAAAGTATGACTTAGTAAGATTACACAATGGAACTATTAAGCTAAATTATGATTGTATATTTTTATACACACACACACACACACTCTTTTTTAGTGTTTAATTCTTGAAACATGATTATAAAATTTGTAACAAACTATTTACCATAAAAGGGTAATGGATTAATTATAGAAAAATAATCTGAAACTAAAATACTATACAAAATTTAAGCCACGATATGATGGTGAACTGGAGACCAAAATTCTTTTTTGATGACATGGTATTTTTCCTGGTAGGACGATTAAAAAAATTCCTAAAACTAAAGTGATTGAAAAATTTATCGTTGCTATATATGGTACTGAAAGAAGAGACATATTCTAAAATGGATAACATTATTTAGTATGACTTTCCTTATTGAGATGATTGGTGTGCCATGAATTCAATACATTAGGATAGTTGGTATCAACAATAATACAGTAGGATAATGGGTATCCAGCAGGACTATAGCTTTGTATAAATGTTTTAACCGATTAACTATATCAACATCAATAGATACATGTAAGTCCATGAACATATGTTTCGTTTTTGAATGGTCGTCTACATGGGTTAAGTTAATGGATTATTTGAATGATGCTCGAATCTTACATTGTAAATTGAAGCACTTTAGGATGTTAAGTTTAATTATTATTTCACTTCCATAGCGCTCTAGATGGACTAAAATTAACTTGAACAAAGGTACCTTTACACACATTTAATTTCTCTTCACGTTTATTATACTGCTATTGTATTTATATTTTGTTTGATAATATTAAATTTATAAATATACGTAGCCCCAGAATGTTTGAATCAGATTTTAAACAACTTAATTATACATTAGCAACACCAAACATACTAGGGTGCTTACCCAAACCATTTATTATGTCCACCAAGCATTGATATACCAAAACTCCAAGAAGGCTAGAAGTAGAACATAATACTTAGATTTTTTTTTTGCAGATGGTATAATTATACAAAATGTAGTGGAAATGCATGGCTCTTTAATTCCTTGTGATCCTTCCATATAACTAATTTGCTTAATCACGTCACATCTACTATCATGTGTTACATTTTATGAAATCAGTCTTAAACTAATATCATTGTAATTCTACTACAAGTGCAAAAGTCTAATAATAAAGGTGTGTTACTTTGATACATGTATGTATACACACACATGCATGTATATATGTTTGTATATGTATGTATGTATGTATAAAATCCAAAATTGTTACCAAGGTTGGCTGCTTGAAGTTGTGAATATCTTAACATACCCTCTACAAAACAAGAAAAAATAATAGTCAGGAAGCACCTTTGTTTTTTCATGCAAGTAAATGAATATTTTGACAAATTTTTTTGATTACGATCCATATTTTATATGTAATGCTTTCCTAATGATGTAGTTTTGGATCCTGTTTTCATTATATTACAACGCAGTGTTTCAGTGATTATTGACTGTTACTGACCACATAAGGATGATGTACCACGGAGGTTATTGAACATGTTGTGTTATCATCTAGGACTCATGTAAACCAAACATTATCTATTAAAGCTTTTAACCATTGTTACATCTAACCACGAAATCATAAATGTACGATATTATTTTTCCTTATTAGTCGATCCAACCATGATTTATACAACACACAACTGCAAATAATCTGTTCAAGTACTTATACAATAACAAGTTTAGAATATGGAATTGTGTCCTACAAAAAATGATATATAACTACTTTTCATTAAATATATTAATATAGAAGAGTCCGTGTGCGCGTAGCACAGGTTCGATATATGTATGTATGTATGTATGTATGAGCTAGATTATAGATCCTAACAGCAAAGCAATGTACTTGACTGTCGGAGAATGGAGATATGCAATTCGTTGGGATGGTGAAGTATGTAAATCAAAGGGCGGTTTCTTGATGATGTGACCCGGACAACTGAGGCTGATTGCATGGTGTGCGGATTGCATGGTGATAGCATATTGAATATCTGAGGCGCTACTAAGGCTGCAGTGGGTGCTTGACTGAAAAGCGAGCGAGCTTGACTAAAAGCAGGCTAAACTGAAACAACAACAAGTTTTGTTAAGCAAGGCATAGGTCGAGTAGCCTAGCATTCCGGGAAGTCTTGAATTGCAACTTTCTTGGTTAAGATACAGATCCATGTTATGTGTTTTAACATGTTGTTGAAGCAAGTTAGTGAAACTGGAGCTACACGTACTGGAACGTGCAAGGTGCAGAGAGTCACTGGAATAGCACCAAAGTGTAATACGTGCTGTAGTAGCTGAAGCGTGCACTGTGGGGAGTGCCACTGAAGTAGAATTGAAGGACGCATAGAATGTGTGGTAACAGCTGAAGTATGCATGGTGGAGAGGGTCGTTATGTTTGTTTTACACTGGGAATTATTATATTGAACCTTGAGTTGTTTGTAATTGCACTTTCATGATGTCTTTAATATATGATTTACAATTGTGGAATAATCTTGTATAAGTAAAGGGAAATAGTAAAATTATATAAACAAGATTTATAAATGTGATTTATAAATAAAATAAATTTTGAAAGAACTTAAAGCATTGGATTCACTACTATTGCTGGGGAATAATAAGGGTGATGACTGCAGCATCATCAGTATCATTTTCGAGTTTCTGTGTGATGGATTTGCTACCATAGTAAATTGAAATTGAATTTTGTTGTGATAAACAAATTTGAAATTAAAATCCAAGTTGAAATTGATGAATATAAGTTATCAAGTTTTGAACTTATGATATGAGATAATAAAGAATTTTAGCTTTGGTAAAGTTGAAATAAATTTGAACTAGTATGATAAAATATATGATGTGAAATTTAACTAAAGGAAGTTAAATAAATTAAATCAGATTTGGAAGTTGAATAATAAGTTGTATAACTTATTAAATGTGAAGATGTAAGTAAAACCAATTGTTAAAATGGTTAAACAACTTTGTTAAGCAAAACGAAGTATGAATCTGAATAAGTGATGAAATTGACTTTGGTAAAAGTTAAATAGAATTTACTTTGGAGTTTGAATTTGAATTGGATTTCAACTGGATTAGTTATGTTGTTGAAATGGAAATTTAAGTTAAGTTAAACAAATGATGTTTAAAAGGAATATAACTTAAGTGATGTTGAATGAAGTTGATTTTGGTATCAAAATGAATTAATGATATAAAGTCCTTAAATGGATATGAATTTGAGTTATATAATGGAGATTCAACTTTATTTGTAAAGTAAATTGGTAATTGAACTAATGAATTGAATATTAATCAATCGAATGTAATGAATTGATATAGAATAATGGATATAAGTGTAAATTCATTTACAGCTAATTGAATGTTAAACCAAATTGAAGGTAAACAAAGTGAATATGAATGTTGAATGTAAAGAGAATAAATTCGGTTGTGTTGGTTATACATTGGTTGTTAGATTATTGTTAATTGATTGAATAGAAGTTCATATGCAATTGAATGAATAAAATTGAAAGCTAAATCAATTAAATTCAAATTGGAAGTTAAGTAAATCTAAATTGAATGGAAATTGATTTGAATTGAAAGTAGACCAACTTGAATGTAAATTAGTGAATGTAAACTAATTGAAAATGAATAATTGGATGTTGTTGTATATAAATTGGTTGTAAACAATTACAAGTAATGTTGAAATCATATAAGTTGTTTATAAACCTTACTTAGTATGCATTTCTTTTAATATGCATGTGTTGTAGTTGTTTAAAAGAGTAAAATGTTAATAACTTCTTATATATGTCACTTACGTGATTATATTGAGTAAGTACAGGCACCGGGGCTACTGTTAGCGGGATTTGGTTGCGTAAAATGCTAAATAAATAACTGCTCTGCTTAAAAATGCTAAAAAGGTATGCCTACACAATAAAAATAGGAAATATGAACTGTTTTTCTGTTTTCCAACCGTGTGGGTCGACTGTTATATTGTAAAAGCTCCTCCATACAAAGGAGGTTGTGGCGAAATATTTTTGAAAATTTAAGGCGTTAGAAAATTTTTGGGAAATTTTGAATTTTTTTTGTGAAAACTAAGTTTTGATTTGAGTTGAAAAGTTAAACGATATAGCTGGTTTTGAAAAGATAACTATATATGGATTTGAAAACTTAGTAATATTTTGTAAGAAGTTTAACTATTGAATTTTTGGAAAAGTTAAACACTGAAGAGATTTGTAAATCAAATTTGAACGGTTTATTTTGAAAAGTTAATGGATTTCAAAACATATTCTTACTTGGTAATTTTGAGAACGAAATTCTTTTAAGGGGGGAAGTTTGTAACGACCCAGAATTTCTGTCATTTGAAATTCAGATATTTAATTGATTTTAAGTATCAACAAGTAAAATTTATAAGTCGAATAATTTATTTTTCGAATATCAAAATTTAATTGGATAATTAAATCGGTAATTTAATATTTGAAATTACAGAAAAATTTGGAAATTGGGTTTAATGTGATTAAAAATGATTTATAAAGTTATATTAAATCATATTGGAGTTAGAACAATGTTTGTGAACTTTTAAAATTGAATTAAAAGTTAAATTGTGAAAATTGAATATTTTAATATTTAATTGACTAGTGAAAATAGCCATTTTTCAAACAGTCTTGGATTTTGACGAAACTAGTTTCATCGGATCCGTAATGTCAAATTATTGTATGGTTTCAAATTTCGTGTCAATCGGATTTACCGTTTGTCCGGGGCAAGCTAAAACACATAGAAATTTGGTTAATCGATTTAATTTAAATTTGATCGTTTATTGCTGTAACTCGCACAGATGATCGAATTAGCCTCCGAAACCTATTCCATTGTATCCGAAACGTGGGGTAAACCCTAAAAACGCCAGTCACCGCGCGAGATTTGGAGTTCGAAAAATTGGTGATGAATAGTGTTTTTCGTTGAAATTCTATAAAAGGACCTCCACTCTCTCAAAGAAAACCCTAACCCTAATAATGTTTCAGCCGCCATTAACATTTCGAACGGCCAGAAATGCTCGATTCTTTCTTCCCTCTTTTCTTAAATCCACTCAATAATTCTGAAAACTTCCAACACGAAAAACGTAGAGCATCGAGTGATCTTGAGATCCATACGGCAATGATCAAAATTGAGATGATGGATTGACAGCAAACTGGGCTCGAACGCAGTGCGTTCGCGCACGTTTTCCAACGTGGATATGGGGCCGAGCTTGACAGGGTTCATGCCGATGGTAGCTTACTTCAAGGCCTTCGACGTGGTATGCTTTGATGGAATTCCAGGTGTTCGATTTAATTGCAAAAATTCAAACCCTAACGACGTTGATGGGTTTTTCGTTCGCATATAACCTGGAGATGAAACGCGTTTGGGAAGAAACAAGGTGCGGCCTGGATTGCATCGTGCATGATTAATGGCCAGATTTGATAGCTAGGTTATTAATAAAAGAAATTTGTAAATTTATATATTTTAAATTCGTGTAAACTTTAAAATGTAATATCTCTTTCATACGAGGTCGAAAACGCATGAAACAAAGTTCGACGGGTTCGTATGGACGAGCACTACGCAATGGAGTTGGTTTGAAGTCGTTTAGAGCTAGCGTTAATTTCGGGTAAAATTAAACGCGCGTTTAATTTTATTCGAAACGAAACGCTACAACTGTTATCGGAAACTCAAGGTGAGAACTTCTCACACAATCGAATTGTTTCGATTTAAATTTTAAATAGCTAAATTTAAAATTGCTTGATTGTGTGATTGGATGATAGTTATTATCCGCTGTGTTGAAATAGACCCTATACGCCGTATATTAAGCGGATGTTATTTATTAAAAACATATACCGCGGAAATTCCAATTTGATATGGAATTAGTATTATATATGTACTTGGAGTTGATTTCCCGCATTATATAGCGGATGAGACCCTATTGCGCCGCATAACAACGGATAATATATAAATCCCATATATCGCGATATTTCACCTCGAAGTGGAATTGGTATTGTGCTAACATCTTTGGATGCAGGGAAACAGGTTGGAGGGATCCAACTGGATTCCTCAAATGATTGAATTTGTTTCAGTGTTGTGTGTTGATCTATTTATAATCTACGTGATTGTCTTTGTGATTGAAATCGTTAAAGGCTAAATTTTAGCCGAATATATTTTTGGTATCGTTAGATGCCGAAAATAAATAAAATTTGATTTTTGAAAATTTAAGTTGAGAATTCATAATAAAATTTAATTTTGTAATCGATTCATTTTAAATAAATAAACATTGTAATGTTTATGTTATAAAAATTATAATTTTTGTGAAATATAACCGAAATATGATTTTTGAAATAAGTAGTTGATTAATTTATAAAATGGTTTAAATTGGGAATTTTGAATTATTATAAATGATTTATATAAAAGATTTATAAAATTGATATTTATAAATTTAAATATTGGAATTATAAAACGAGTTTTTATAAGTGTTAAAATGAAGTATAAATGGATTTCATAAATCGATGAAATCTATAGATTTATAAATTGTGAAGTTATAAAAGGAATAGATTTTGTAAAATAAAAGATTTATAAGTAATTAACTTATAAATTGGATTTTTGCGTATAAATGGGATATGGATAAAATTTGTTAATAAAGTGATTTTATAAGTGAAGTGTTATAAAATATAAATGGAATTTATAAACGTTGTTTTATAAATCCGAAATCGACTTATTTTAATAAGTTTAATTATTATAGCTTATTAAAGGAGATATATCCACGATTTTGGGACAGTGGATAATCCTTTAAATAAAATATGTAGAAATGTTGAATTTGGTTAACGAATATATTCACGATTTTGGACGGCGAATAGTATAGTAAAGAAATATTTTGGGAAAGTGATATTTTAAATAGAATTTAAAACGATTTAAAGATGTTTTAAAATGTGTCAAGTATCGAAGCCATAGATTTCAACATTTAATGTTGAAACAGACGTTTTCGAGAAATAGAAGGAAATGGTGGACTATAACACTGTTGTTATAGTAAATGATTTCCGAAAGGAAAAGTTTTGTATAGTATTGGGGTTTATATATCTATTTTAATTTCGAATCCCTATACTAGTGATTTTGGGTTGTCGTAACGATATTTTACGTAACATTCGTTTTGACCCAAATAAATGTGTTTAAGAGAAGTTTCCCTTAAAGAATAAAATATATACTTAATTTGGATTTAAGTATATTAAAATTTTTCCAAATGTTGAAAATAAATAGATTTGTGAATTACTTATTATTAAATAAGTATGGAAATTTTTTCTAATATGAAGTGAATATTTTGAGATTTTATCTTTTAAAGATAAATTGAAAATGAATATTAAAAATCGATTTGGAAATCGTATATTCATAGATACTTTGGAAAGGTAAATTCACTATGGAATTTATAAAAGAAAGGGAAATTTGTTTAAAAATAAACATTGATTTATTTTGAAGTGTGGAAATAAATTTACGGATTTGGAACGTAAATTTAATAAATCGGTGAGGATTTATTTAATTGGTTTAAATGAACCATTTTGAAATGGAAGTTGTGAAGGTGAAAATTGATTTGGAATTTGTTTTCAAATGGTTGAAGTGTGGAAATTATATCTTGTAAAGATATTTTGGAAATAAATAAATTGGAAAGATTATTTGGAATCGGGTGATGTTGTGAATATTGATTGATAGTTAAATATCCGACTATCAATATTGACCCTTAAATGGCTATTTTGTTGTGAATTGGTTGAAATTGAATGCTACACTTATTTTTAAATTATTGCGCTTGTTATTCGAATTACCCATTCCGAATAGTGGTACGACGTAATGGATAGCATTGAAGACCGGTGGTGAAGACCGGGTATTTGTGAAAACGATAGGATGACCTATCGATTGTCTCTGCACCGTTAGCTACGGTATGGAGATTTCCTTTGTGATGGGAAATTCGATCGGGATTGTGAATACCCGGATTGCAAGGGCTTCTTTTGAAGTGCCTTCGGTTCTGTTCGAACCCGGAACAGACTTGTATGGTTACATGTCTGACATTACATTTTGAGATATAAAGCAGATTTCTTTCAAATACATCTCTGTTGGTGGCGGAGAATTTATTCGCTTAGCTTAACACCCTTCTCTAAGACGTACGAGCTCAGAGGTTATGTAGTTGAAGGTTATAACGATATACTCCCAATTTGGTAATGTGACATGCTGAGTGTTGCTGTGTGATGATTATTTATTGATCATTTGTTGATCAAAGCGTGGCTTTGTGAAAAAGCGTAGCTTTGTGAACGAGACTTCGTCGGACCACACACCCCGGAAATGGTCAAAACAGGAATATGCTGTAAGGTTATGAGGGTCGCTCCCTTTAGGGTATGTCATTTCCTTCTGGAAAAGGGTGGTGTCAGGTATGGAGCCCTGATGCTTAACCTATGTGGTTGCTCCAATCTCATTTTTCTGTATGGTTGTTGCTTGGTGATAGAGGGCCCTCGGATAAAGGTCCCAAGGATCGGGGAGTGGCATACTCGAGAAGTAGTTACCTAGTTACAAAGGTAACCCTGCCTTGTGTTGGCAGAGATCCGGTTAGGTTCTCGGGACGTCCCGCCAGAGGCAATCCCATGTGGCAGTAGGAAGTTCCTTAGCCTGACCATTTGTTGGAAAATCCAAAGAAACAATACGAGCCTTGTACGGTTTTAGTTGTAGAACCTGCCATTCACTTATGGTGGCGCCCCACTGTTTGGATGGTAGCTATAGTAGCATAGTTCGGAATAACTATGTTGGCTAAGATTTATATTCTATTCTCGAAATGCTTTCATCACTATGCACTAATAATAATATCAAAAATAATTTTTTTTGCGTAATAAGCATCTTTGACTATCATAAGGAGCAATCTCCTCCAATTCTGCGTTTGCATTGTGTGTGTGCGAGGAGGCCTTATGGTAGTTTCATTTTCCAAAAGCATTGCGGATATTTTTTTCCCTTCCCTTGTTATTGTTGTTTTAAAAGATAAATAACTGTTTTTAAGTTTTCACACCAGTCCCATGATTGACCTGGAGTTTATTGTTCTCTTTCTAAACTCTGGGTGCCCAAAATTTCCACACGGGCAGTCTAGAGTCAGGTTATCAGGTCATTCTGGATTCAGGAGTGCTTTGGAGCTCAAGTGGCGAGCTAGATGGCGAGACGTATTACTTGTATATGATATTATCTTTCCGCTGTAAACTAACTTGTAAGGACATGTTTGTATAACTGTCCATTGTTTTGTTGTGTTGTATATTGACTCTGATGATGATATAATGTAATGTAATAACTGATATAGTTCTTTTGTTTTAAAAGATATTCATTTATCTATTATATGTTGTTCCGCTGCGACTGTGAGATTCTGAAGTTGTTTCGGTTCTGTTTCCTCACTTCTTCTAGCTTTTTCTTCTGCCTCTTCTTTTCTTAAACCCTAAGGGTTCGATTTTCCGACATTCGATTATTCGGCAGTTGATACAGTGGACGTATTAATGTCGACTTTCATGAGTCGAAGAACCGGGTCTTTACACATGTGTTACATTTTATGAAATCACTCTTAAGCTAATACCATTGTAATTCTACTACAAGTGCAAAAGTCTAATAATAAAGGTGTGTTACTTTGATACGTGTATGTATACACACACATGCATGTATATATGTATGTTTGTATGTATGTGTATGTATGTATAAAATCCAAAATTGTTACCAAGGTTGGCTGCTTGAAGTTGTGAATATCTTGACATACCCTCTACGAAACAAGAAAAAATAATAGTCAGGAAGCACCTTTGTTTTTTCATGCAAGTAAATGAATATTTTGACAAATTTTTTTGATTACAATCCATATTTTCTATGTAATGCTTTCCTGATGATGTAGTTTTGGATCCTATTTTCATTATATTACAACGCAGTGTTTCAGTGATTATTGACTGTTACTGACCACATAAGGATGATGTACCACGGAGGTTATTGAACATGTTGTGTTATCATCTGGGACTCATGTAAACCAAACATTATCTATTAAAGCTTTTAACCATTGTTACATCTAACCACGAAAATCATAAATGTACGACAGTATTTTTCCTTCTTAGTCATTCCAACCACGATTTATACAACACACAACTGCGAATAATATGTTCAAGTACTTATACAATAACAAGTTTAGAAAATGGAATTGTGTCCTACAAAAAATGATATATAACTACTTTTCATTAAATATATTAATATAGAAGAGTCCGTATGCGCGTAGCACGGGTTCGATATATATATATATATATATATATAAGCTAGATTATAGATCCTAACAGCAAAGCAATGTACTTGACTGTCGGAGAATGGAGATATGCAATTCGTTGGGATGGTGAAGTATGTGAATCAAAGGGCGGTTGCTTGATGATGTGACCCGGACAACTGAGGCTGATTGCATGGTGATAGCATATTGAGTATCTGAGGCGCTACTAAGGCTGCAGTGGGTGCTTGACTGAAAAGCGAGCGAGCTTGACTAAAAGCAGGCTAAAATGAAACAACAACAAGTTTTGTTAAGCAAGGTATAGGTCGAGTGGCCTACCATTCCGAGAAGTCTTGAATTGCAACTTTCTTGGTTAAGATACAGATCCCTGTTATGTGTTTTAACGTGTTGTTGAAGCAAGTTTGTGAAACTGGAGCTGAACGTACTGGAACATGCAAGGTGTAGAAAGTCACTGGAATAGAATCGAAGTATAATACGTGCTGTAGTAGCTGAAGCGTGCACTGTGGGGAGTGTCACTGAAGTAGAATTGAGGGACGCATAGAATGTGTGGTAAAAACTGAAGTATGCATGGTGGAGAGGGTCGTTATTGTTTGTTTTATACTGGGAATTATTATATTTAACCTTGAGTTGTTTGTAATTGCCCTTTCATGATGTCTTTAATACATGATTTCTTATTAGAAAATGATTTGAATTTTTACTACCTACGTCTGAACGCTAATTATGGTCGCATCTTCCAATCTAAAGAATTAGTGCGAACTAATTTTTGATAATAGACTTGATAATTAATAGCAAATAATGTTATTACGTTATTTACCAGAAACCATGTTCCCATCTATATTATTGGCTTCTTGATTTTTGACATTTGCAAAAAAAATTTAGATAGAAATATATATAACTTATTGCTAAATTGAAGTTTACAAATTTTTATAGGATGTTGTTATCCTATAGCCACAATGTTTAATGGTTGAACTAAATGATTCCTAAGACAAATTTGAGTTTCCTATCCTAATATATGGTTACTGAAAGGATTTAGTTTAAACCAACACTTCTTTGTACTATTGCTTTAAAAGCGTCAAGATAAAACCTTTAAAATATTTATTAAGGTATTAAAACTGCAGGCAATCTTCTTTATTTGCCAAAGTTTGCTCTACCAAAAAATTATTATGTTCATTTGTTATCACACTACTGTCATAAAGATGGACAGCTATATATTAGCTATCACCATTGTCCCAGTGGTTAAGTGATTCGATTTTGGTCCGAGAGGTCACAAGTTCGAAACTTGCGTAGCGTGGTTCGAACAAATGATCACATGTGATTTATGTCATGTTTCACCACAGTGCATCTGCTGCTTTTTTTTCCTGTTGATGAGTCCGCTTTGCCCTTTTAACTCTTTTGCCTACATATATGTTTAAGAGCATTCGATTCTATTACTACATTGACTTGATAAGGAGTGTGTATTAATTTTAATGCTTATATTTAATATTGTAATTATGTTTCTAATTTCTTTCTGTAAATAGTACATTCGCTTATTTTTTCAAATAATTTAATTTTCTAATTGCACCAAAACAATTTTTTTCATACTCGTGTGCGAAGCACGGGTTCGCACTAGTTGATAACAAAACCCAAAAAGAAAACACCCTCTCCTTTTTACTTTTCTCCCCTACTACTTTAGTATCCTCTCATTTCTTTCAATTCTTTCTGTCTTCTAACCTTTCCTGTTACATCTTTGTTATGAAAATAACTCGCCAAAACATTGTTCCAACCTATTTCCTCAACCAATGCCCCACCCAGTTGCTTACAATCCGGGATCGCCATCTCCTCTGTCATGCCGCCGCCTGAAAGCTATCGAGCACAACTCCTTCGCATAGGCATTTAGTCGCACATTCTACTTGGCCACACATCACCCACGTTGCCTGCTCAGTAAAGGCGTCCGCACCTTCTTCCCATTAATCACATGCGCAGCCATCCATTCATCGCTCAACCATGGCCGCGGCTCCATACGTAGCTGATGGCTATGAACATGAGTGAAATTAATTAACACATGCACAACATAAATTAACATAGAGATTTTTCGATATAGAGATAGGAATGGAAAATCTCAAATTTATATAATGAAAGAATGATACTTTTGAAAGTAGAGACCTGAAGAAATGTGCGTGTTTGATATAGAGGAGCACTGGTAGCGCCATATGGATCAAATGTGTTTTCAAAACTACTCAATATCATCGATGTACTTGGTTCCTTGTTCTCTGTTTGGACATCTGTAGTACCTGCAAAGAACAGAACTTGTTCAAAAAAGAAACAAATTCCTTTAAATCATAATTTGTATAGTTGTATGTTCATATCTCACTGCACTTCTCATATATACGGAACATGTTCAAGGCATATCAATGACGAAGAACTAAAATTAGATGCATTATTGTATATAATAATACAAATATGATAAAAATAAGTTTTACAAGACAACCTAAATCAGTGGTGCCATCCAGAAATCCATCCACAGTAGATGAAGTGCTAAAACAACATCTTTCTGCATGATTTGACTTGCAATTTGATTCAAAATTCTTTGGACTGCCTACTGCATACATAGAAATTGCTGAAATTTCTTCAGTAGGAGGTTGAAGTAAATTTGGAAGAGAAGAGTTGCTAGAGATGTGACTGATGCACTGGCATATTCTTGATTGATTGTCCTTAACAAAAAGAAAATCTACACTAACAATAGCATCCAGTTTAGAGAATATTTTTGCAATGAACTTCTTCATACTGTTGCATCCAAGAAAATTCAAGCTCAAAACAAATGCTAACATATATTATAGATGGAAGGTATATACAAGGAGCGCACACACAAACATACACACATAATATCCAATTACTGAACTATGGTAGAAACTAGACACAGAAACACCATGTCAGATAGCCTTGTTCAAGTTGGCAAGTACTATTTGACAAAGGCGATTTTATTGGGACACTCTAATTGATTTGAACCAATTATCGTTAAATATACGGTAACGCTTATAAGTGTTGGTAACGAAATATACGGTAACACTTATAAGTGTTGTACAGAAATATACGGTAACGCTTATAAGTGTTGGTAACGAAATATACGGTAACACTTATAAGTGTTGGTACAGAAATATACGGTAACGCTTATAAGTGTTGGAAAATGATTATTTAGTAACACACACATATATACCAAAACTTAAACGCAAAGTTTAAATATAAACACTCTGCAAATAATGGTTTCCATATCACAAATAATTCATCATACATATTCAATGCAAAGTTTAAACGCTTTGCAAATGTAGTATAATATATCATAAACAATTATTTAAATATCTAAAATACCACAATGTCATATATTCAGATATTATTACAACATAAGCTTCAAAAAAAATTCAAAATACACTTAAAGTTTAACTTACTGTTAACCTAACCATTCCTGATCATCCACTCCAAACTCTAATGGTTTTGAATATTCTTCAACGTCCAATACAACAATCCAAAGCGTCCTTCTCCAAGTTCCTGCATTTAATATAAACACTCGATAAAAACTTATACCTTCAAAATCAAAAGGTTAAAGATTGAGTTACAACTCAGGTTCTAATTTTTTTGTATTTATGAATTCGCAAACTTAATATGCAAAATACATGTTAATCAAACTCAATTAGCATTTGCTGCAAACCCAATTTGCATCGATTTTGCTACATGCTCAGTTTGTATGTTCAGTTTGCAAGCTCAATTTGTGTGCTCAGTTTTGCAAACTAAGTTCGCATGCTTAGATTTGCAAATTGGTTGCATGCTTGGTTTGCAAACTCTGTTGCATGCCGGCAGCGTTCAATCGTTAAAAATAAACATGATGGTAAAGATTTGCTAACGTGGAGTGTGTTATAAATAATTTTGTGTACTAATGAGAAAGTTTACCAAGAAATTGAAAAAATTTCAAAATCAGTTGGATGCATAAACAAAATATCTTAAAAAATATTTCTTAAAGTATAGGAATTGGGGTACTATTTAAGGTTATAAAATTGACAAATTTGACATACTGTCGTTTGCTTTTAAGACCAACAGAAGTTTAATTATCTATAATTTTTATTTCTTATCTTAGTACCATGCTAATATATTAATGTGTTACAATGCATATCACCTGTTGCTTCTCCATTCTTAACTGTAAGGTTTTGATGACTCTCAAACAAAGCCAAGATTCAAATGGCGCCAGTACATCACCCTCTGTCATTTGTAGGGCATATATTGCTTTCCCTATGCTGGTAAAACATCATACAATAAAACAAGAAGCGAGAAAAATTAGAAGACAATGCAAACTTGCTTCCTTATAATGCATAACCAGTGTACAAATCTAGTCATGTATACCTTTATCCTTTTACAGCTATGATGTCTGCCAAGACATCACTGTGTCCAGATATAAACTTTGTGGCCGACTCCATAACAATATATGTGCATCAATAAAATAAAATGTAACAAAAAGTACTAACAAGAGTAAGACATTCAAGAACTTACTGTAAGAATCACAAACATGCTCCAAATTCTAATGGCTTACACAACACTGGAGGCATGATCGTATTATCCACACAAACTAGAGCTCCATTTGCGTGAGCTATGTCCGATATTTTCTGAAGGAAAAAAGGTGAAATTTTACTAATGGATTTTGGTAAGGAATTAACAAAAAGTTGAGTTCTTTTTGGAATCCCAAGCCTATAAAATCTTACGCTGAACTTATGAATTTGTAAACCTGAAATGTTAACATTGCATTCTGTTTAATTTACATATAAAAAAGGAGAACCTATCCTAACTGTTGAGAATATACTTCTGACCGATACTAAGCAGATCACATTTAATTTGCAAACAATCATTTGTCTAAAGCACCAAAAAAAGTAGTTATTAAGTGAATGATTTACAATCAATCAAGTATCATACCCTTATGTCTGAAATATACATCCGAGGATCAGTTGGGCTTTCTAGCAACACAAGCTTTGTTATAGGACTAATTGCAGATATCGCCTCATTTAGATCACACATATTGACATGTTTGTATTTTCGCAATAAAATTGATAATAAGTTCAGAAAACATTCTCATAGTTTAACCGAATAAAGCATACATAGACAAGGTAAGAAGAAAAGAACTAACTTGACTATAATTCCTTTTTGTCCAGCTACTTGAAGAAATTTGTCAGAACCTCCATAAATATCTTCTACAGTAACAATTTCTTGATCTTGATAGCGATAAGTTTAATTTGATCAAAGTTAGCTACCGTTTTATTTTATTTCAATTTTTTTTACAAAATGACATGAGTGATAGTACATTTACCAGGTTGGACAAGCTTTATGATAGTACCTAAGGCAACCAGACCACTAGTGAAGCAAAATGCTACATCAGCCTTCTCCAGGTTAATCATTACACTTTGTCGCAAAAAATATATAATTTATCATTTGTTGTGGTACATGAGTAATATAGAAAACACATGTAATACATATATATCGGTTTCATTTTACCTTTCCAGTACATTTCTAGTAGGATTATAACATCTACCATAGTAAAAAGGACCTAGCTCAGTAGCTGATGGCTATGAACATGAGTGAAATTAATTAACACATGCACAACATAAATTAACATAGAGATTTTGCGATATAGAGATAGGAATGGAAAATCTCAAATTTATATAATTAAACAATGATACTTTTGAAAGAAGAGACATGAAGAAATGTGCATGTTTGATATAGAGGAGTACTAGTAGCGCCATTGGATCGAATGTGTTTCCAAAACTACTCAATATCATCGATGTACTTGGTTCCTTGTTCTCTGTTTGGACATCTGTAGTACCTACAAAGAACAGAACTTGTTCGAAAAAGAAACAAATTCCTTTAAATCATAATTTGTATAGTTGTATGTACATATCCCACTGCACTTCTCATATATATGGAACATGTTCAAGGCATATCAATGACGAAGAACTAAAATTAGATGCATTACTGTCCATATAATAATACAAATATGATAAAAATAAGTTTTACAAGACAACCTAAATCAGTGGTGCCATCCAGAAATCCATTTGCAGCAGCTGAAGTGCTAAAACAACATCTTTCTTCATGATCTGATTTGCAATTTGATTCAAAATTCTTTGGACTGTCTACTGCATACATAGAAATTGCTGAAATTTCTTCAGTAGGAGGTTGAAATAAATTTGGAAGAGAAGAGTTGCTAGAGATGTGACTGATGCACTGGCATATTCTTGATTGATTGTCCTTAACAAAAAGAAAATCTACACCAACAATAGCATCCATTTTAGAGAAGAATTTTGCAATGAACATCATACTGTTGCATCCAAGAAAATTCAAGCTCAGGACAAATGCTAACATATATTATAGATGGAAGGTATATAAATGGAGCGCGCACACAAGCATACACACATAATATCCAATTACTAAACTATGGTAGAAACTAGACACAGAAACACCATGTCAGATAGCCTAGTTCAAGTTGGCAAGTACTATTTGACAAAGGTGATTTTATTGGGACACTCTAATTGATTTAAACCAATTGTCATTAAATAAATAGCTTTATTTTAAATAAACGAGTAACCAAAGTTAGCAAAAGGACACGGGCACAGACACATATAGAATAATACATAGATAAAGTAAAATAAGATCCAAACGTTGTTACCATTATGGGTTTGCTAGTTTCTAAAGTTCTTATATGGCTTTACAGCACATCAAAGCTAACGATGAATAAAACACAAGAGAATTTTAGGTAGGTTCAATTATAACACAATCAAATATACATGCACCTAACTAGAAAGGCAATGGAATATATAAGACATAAAATAAATGGACATAAGTTACCTGGTCCATGAATCTTTTTTCAGCTGTTGAGAAAGAACAATTGCATCTATCTGAAATGCAAAGATCCTTATTAGAATTACCCAAATAAGAATACAATTAAATCATTTACTCGTACAAAAGAAACTCACTTCTTCAGTTCTGTTAGCCTTTGCTTTGACAAAATCTAACACCAATTAAAGTATCGTCAGGTCAAAGTTATCCGGTGGGACAAACCTGATATTACATATAATAATGCATAATAAGAAGAATGGCGACTATAAAGGTACTACATGCGAGCTTGTAAGCAAGCGAAGAAATACAAACAGGAAAAGAATTAAACCTGCTGATGGATATTTGATCATCAGAGAAACCTTGATAAGGCGTCGTTGGATAGCATTCAAGCCAATTCGGCCTTCGTTAATTTTTTGATGAGCAGTGTGTATTAGTCAAGGATTACTTCCACATTAAAAGTAATTTAAGAATAACTTCACATTATAAATCAATCAACCAAAGATTTACATTACTCAAATTTGCAGCTAAGTCCAGTGATTCTATACTGCATGTACAGTACTTATACTTCCAGCTTCAGGATACAAGATTTTATTCAAAATCCAAATAAAATACAAGAGGTTTTGTAAAGAAAAAAATACGGATGAATAAGCCATCTATACCAATATAAGCAAACAAAAAAAATAAAACTAAAATCCACTTATCTTCCATGACGTGTTGATTTAATTTTATACCTATTTTTGATGTGTTTAATGCTGAACTCTACATCTGGAATGAAAACATGCTTCTAAAATGAAAGAAAGTGTCAACCATTCAAAATATATTGCATTTTCACCTCAAAAATCACGTTTAAAAGGATATCATGTCAATCCATAGTGTGATTTCTTTCCCAACGTCTTTATTGATTACTTTGTTACAACATTTACTTGTTATTACAAAAAATAGTTTTAATTATCGGGTGTTATATTCAGAACATTTTAACTCTATGGCCCTAATCAACCCAATTGTCTAACAATACAAAATTAACATCACAACGAAGCTGGGAATAAAAATCAAGGTTCATACTTTATATAAGGATATCATAAAGTATACACCAAAGAATCACCAATTGCAGCATAAGCACTGTCGGATCCATGACCAGAAAATCTACTCAGGTCATTGAATGAGATAAACACGCAATTAGTTAAAGAGGGGTTGCTGCCTGGCACGTTCTCCACGGTCAGCATCATTCTGGATGATAAGGTTGTTGTGTTTCAGATGCAAGTTTTCTGTTACCAGGCTTTGATTATATTTTTTGATTTGAGAAGATCTCCGAAATAGCTACCGAATCCACCAATTTTTTTCCAATTCTGAAAAACAACTTACTCTAAATAAAAACATCAAATCTCAAACAACTAGTTCTTAAAAAAAACAGCGGCTAAGGAGTTGGGACCAGCGGCTAAGGTGTAAGAGGAAGACGAAGCATCAATTTGAGCTCAACTAATGCCAAACGGCTCTTGAAAATTCAAAGGGATTGATCAGATTCATTGTAAAAGGCACCATTTATTCCTCAACAGACTATCACTCAAAAGTTCAGAGAAAAGAAAAAAAATAGAGTAGAAGAAGAACCTACAGCAAAGCGAAGAGATGAAAAAAAAATAGAGAGGAAAAAGAACCTACGCAAAGCAAATTGAAGTCCGCATCTTTGAAGTGGTTGTAGTCGGCATTCGATAATGGGAAGTGGATGAAGTGCAGTTGATTTTAAGAAGTGGTTGAATCGACGTTGATTTTGAAAGGAAGAGAAAACCCTAAATTAAATTTTATGCGACTGAAATATGTCTAAAAATGGATGGATAAGCATGAGAAGAGAATGCATGTCTAAATTACAGAAGACACCTCTTATTAATAAACTATTTACATTTTTACCAACTACGGTAACACATATTTGTGTTGCAAAGTTTGTTCAGATATTTTCACCAACACTTTTCCGGTATCCTAACACTTTTTTACCGTTAGGAGTTTGCAGCATTTATAAGCGTTAGCAATTAACAAATATAAATTGTTGCAAAATCACTGATTTGGTGTAGTGTTATGCAATTGTTGGGTTATTAATTGATGGTTTCGGCCAATGCTCTTTGTTTTCGGCGCTTCAAACGTGGATCGAAAGTTGGGGTCGTCACAGAGTTGCTAGCTTCCCGAATAGAGCTACCATTGATGATCAAATCGAATTTAATTAGATGTTATAAATGATTGAGAAGGTGGAGGGGTGAGGTGGAATTTTCGGCCAGTATGACATCCCCTATCTGGAGGCTCGAAGCTAAGCACAATAGATGCTTTAGTCATCTATAATATTATCTTCCAGTGACCGAATACGGTAATGTTAATGGTATCCATAATATCAGAAGCACATGAATATGAAAAAAAATCACATATTTTAAAAAGAAAAACATTTTTTTATTACATTTCCAAAACTTGTTCCATATTCAAATTACATAACCCCATCGCTTTCCCAAGTTCAGATAAAATATAGTTATTATATAAATACGCCAAGAGGGACATTTGATGATGCCGCTTGGTTGACCAAAGTACTATATATAGAACACAGTAGAATTAATTCAAAATAAAACAACAACCCCTAATTAGCTATCCGTCAACCAATTGCTAGTCATCGGAAGCTATTCGCCAATCCTACTAAAACCTATAAACCTCAACCCTCAGCCTACTCAAATTAATTTTTAGCACCCGAGAGTTTAAGGGAAAACCATAAACTTCAAGTCAGGCATAAAGTCTGGTGTGAATAATACTATACATCTTGGTTATCTGATATTAAGTGAGACCATGCCGCTTATCGGAACGTGTTTCCCCTCACTAATATCTTTTTTAAAACATATCTTTTGCAAGTTATAATCCTGCAATCAAAATTGGTTAAATCTGTAAAGCAATATCATGTATATGTACATATTTATCAAATGGACTATCTGTCCATACACTGTAGTTTTGTTTGGCTAACTACTAACCCTTGGCTGACTCAGGCCTGCATGAAAAACATAAAAAATCCAACATCTATTAGATACTCCTCTTTTTGACGGTTTATCCTTACTTAGTTCTCCAGTACATGCTGGAATTTTGGATATATTTTAGCTAAGGGTTATAAGCTAAAGTATAGGGTATGACCGCATACTAGTCTTGTTTGGTATTCTAATATCTGAGTCATTTTACTTGGGGTTATCTACCCATAAAATTTTCCTTGAAAATCTTTTCTTTCAAGTTGATTTGAACTTTAGATAATGTAACGCCCCGGAAATTTTCGACTTTCGAAAATTCAACATCGATACTCACTTTATCGACTGCCGAGAAATCGAAGGCCGGAAACCCGAAATGTTATGGTTTAAGAAAGGAAAAGAGGTAGAAAAGAAGAGAAAATAGAGGGAAAAGAAAATAGACAATAGAAAATAGAACGGAATAGAAATCAACAGAACAACAACAGAATCTCACAATTCGCAGCGGAACAACATATAATAATAAATGAATAATCTTTAAACAAAGAACTATCTCAGTTATTACATTACATCACATTTCATTATATCATATCATCAGAGTGTACAACAACAACATCAAACAGTGCAGCGGAAAAAGAAATACTATATACTAGTAATACGCCATGCCATCCAGCTTGCCTCCAGCAACTCCAGAATATCCAGAATATCCTGATAAACCTTAACTCTTGACTGCCCGTGTGAAAATTGGTGGGCACCCAGAGTTTAGGAAGGAAAACAATAAACTCCGAGTCAGTCATGTGACTGGTGTGAGAACTCAAAACAGTTTATTTAACTTTAAAAATCAAAATAGAGGAATATTTTTAAGTCAATTCGCAATGCTTTTAAAAATGAGACTACCATAAGACCTCCCGCCACACACACAATGCAAACGCGGACTTGGAGGAGATTTCTTCTTATGTTAGTCAAAGATGCTTGATACGCATTTAAAAAGAACATTTCATATTATTATTAGTGCATAGTGTAGGAAAATTTCGTTTCGAAAGTAGAATATAAATCTTAGCCAGCATAGGTACCATTATAGTATGCTTACTATAGCTACCATATTAAATGGCAGGTTCTACAACTAAAACCGTACAAGCCACGTATTGTTTCTTTGGATTTCCAACGAATGATCAGGCCAAGGAACTTCCCATTGCCACATGAGAATGCCTCTGGATGGACATCCCCGAGAACCAAACCGGATCTCTACCAACACAAGGACGGGTTACCCCTAACTGAGTAACAACTGACCGAATATGCCATCCCCCGGTCCTTTGGGACCTTTTCACCGAGCGCTCGTAATCAATTCACACAATCATAACAAAGTGTTTTCAACATGAGTAAGTATCTGGGCTCCATACCATGATACCACCCTTTTCCAGAAGGAAATGCACACATCCTAAAGGGCGCTACCCCTCATAACCTTGCCGCATCTTTCCTGTTTTGACCATTCACGGGGTGTGAGGCTCGACGAAGTCACGTCCACAAAAACATACTTTATACAAAAGCCATGCTTTGGGTCAACAAATGATCATAGAAATGATCACCAGGATAGACGATCAAATAAACGATCCTATCACAAATAATCAACACAATGATCATTTACAGCAACACTCAGCATGTCACATTACCAAATTGGGAATATATCGCTGATAACATTCAACTACATAACCTCTGAGCTCGTACGTCTCAGAGAAGGGTGTTAAGCTAAAAGAATAAATTCTCCGCCACCAACAGAAATATATTTGAAAGAAATCGGCTTTATATCTCAATTTGTAATGTCAGACATACAATCCATACAAGTCTGTTCCGGGCTCGAACAAAACCGAAGGCAATTCTCACGAAGCCCTTGCAATCCGGGTATTCACAATCCCGATCGAATTTCCCATCACTTAGGGAATCTCTATACCAGGAGCGACCCAGTGCAGAGACAATCGATAGGTCATCCTATCGCTTTCGCAAATACTCGGTCTTCAACACCGATCATCAAATGCAATTCATAACGACGTATCACATATTCGGAATGGGTTATACGACCCCATGGTCCTTTCCCGGTTAACCCGAATAGTGAGCGCTTATTCAAAAATAAGTGTGGCATTCAAATTCAAACAAATCACATCAAATACCCATTCAAAGGGAAATATTAATAGTCGGTTATTGAACTATCAATGGATATGCACACATCACCAGTTTCCAAATAATTTTTCAAATTATTTATTTTCCAAAATATCTTTACAAGATATATAATTTTCACACTTCAAAAATAAATCAATATTTATTTTTCTAAACCAATACCACTTTCTTTTATAAATTCCATAGTGAATTTATATTTCACAATATCTATGAATATATGATTTTAATTATTCATTTTCAATTTATCTTCAAAAAGATAAATTCTTAACTTATTCAATGAAATATTAGAAAACATTTCCATACTTATTTAATAAGTAATTCACAAATTTTATTTATTTTCAACACTTAGAAAATATTCAATATACTTAAATCGAAATTAAGTATATATTTCATTCTTTAAGGAAATCATTCTCTTAAACATATTTATTTGGGCCAAAACGAATGTTGCGTAAAACATCGTTACAACAACCCAAAATCACTAGTATAGGGATTCGAAATTAAAATAGATATATAAATCCCAATACTATACAAAACATTTCCTTTCGGAAATCATTTACTATAACAACAGTGTTATAGTCCACTATTTCCTTCTATTTCTCGAAAACGTCTATTTCAACAATAAATGTTGAAATCTATGGTTTCGAATCTCAACACATTTTAAAACATCGTTAGATCGTTTTAATTTTATTTAAAACATCACATTCAAAAAAATTTCTTTAACGTATTATTCACTATTCAAAAACGTGAATATACTACATTAACAAATTTTATCCTTTTATTCATTTCATTTCAAAGGATCATTCACAGTCAAAAATGTGAATATAACTCCATTAATAGGTTTCAACAATTTACTTATCAAAATAAGTCGTTTGTGGATTTATAAAACAACGTTTATAAATTCCATTTCTATTTATTTTATAACATCTCCTTTTATAAATTCCTTTATCAACCTATTCACTTTATAACTCAATTATAAACCAAAGATTCATATTATTATTTAAATGCTTATAAAACGATTATTTTACAAAAATTATTCTTTTAAACTTCATAATTATAAATCTTATAACTTGTAAGATTCAATTATTTATCCAAACCTATTCTTTTAACAACTTTATAAATTTTATAAACCTACTGCTTATAAAATTCCTTTATAACTTCACCGTTTATAATTCTATAAATTCCTTCGTTTATAAAATCCATTCATAATTTATTTTATAAAAAAAAAACTTCTTTTTATAAATTCCTTTATACTTTCACCATTTTGATTTATAAAATAATCAAATTTTATAAATCCTATATTTAAACTTTTCACAATAGATTCAGAAATCCCGATTTTACTATTTTATAAAATCATCAGCATCATATTCTCGAAAATCAGTTTTTAACTATATTTCTCAAAAATCATAATTTTTATATAACATTAAAATTATACGTTTATTTATTTAAAATGGATCAATTCAAAAAAATATTTTTTTAACTTATACTTTCAAAAATCACTTTAAAAATCATTTTAAAGTTTCAAAATTTGGTCCAATGATGCTACACACCAAATAGTTAATCATGACTACAACGACATCATATATCGATATGATAGTCCATCAAATATCAAAATATCTGAAATCAAATAAAAACTGTTGAGGAATCCAGTTGGATCCCTCCAACCTGTTTTCCTGCATCCACAAACATTAGCACAATACCAATTCCGCTCCAGTACGGAATTATCGCGGTATATGTTTTTATTAAATATTATCCGCTTAATAACGGCGCAATAGGGTCTCATCCGCTAAACAAATGCGGGAAATCAATAACTCCAATATATACATATGCCAATATATATATATATTGCTATTATATATAATACCAATTTCACTGTTTATGAAATATTCGCGGTATATGTTTTTAATAAATAACATCTGCTTACTAACGGCGTATAATGTCTATTTTAACAATCAATAGATATCAATCATCATTCAAACATGCATTCAAATATTTTAAATCTAACTATTTAAAATAAAATCGAAACTGATTCGATTGAGTGAGAAGTTCTCACCTTGATTTTAAATTCCGTTTTAGCGATTTTATTTCGAATAAAATTAAACGGACGTTTAATTTTATCCAAAATTCTCACTAACTCCAAACGACTCCAACCCAATTTCATCGCGTAGTGCTCGTCCATACGATTCCAACGCAACTGGTTTCGCGCGTTTTCGACCTCGTATGAAAAAGTTATACATATTTGAAGTTACACGAGTTTTTATATAAATAATTTACAACTTAAATAAAAATTATAAACCTACAACCCCTCATCACCCTTGGATCCTTCATCATGCCATCATAGCCGCACATTACCATCTCCTACATCACGTTCCATCTACAGATACGTTCGAACCCATAGATCAAAACTAGGGTTAATAAATTCGATCACCACAACGACTTCTAGCTCGATCAGGTAGCGCCATGTCGCGCGCCTCCATCTCCTCCATGCTCGGCCAGAGCACGGTGGCACTCGGCCCCACCATCTGCACGCAGTTCGAGGCCGATCGCGCGCGCTTCCTCCCCATTTTCTGGCCACCACACTGCTCGAAACTCGATCACAGCCGTTCAACTTGAAGCTCTCATCGCCCTCTTCAATACTCTAGTTGAAAGTTTAGCCTAATTGTCGACGGATTTGGAGTAATCGAGGGAGGATGATGGACAATTTTCGGCCATCAATAGTTAACTGGTTGCTATAAGCAATTAGGGTTTCATTTTTTTTATTTTTTTATTTCTAGAGTGAAGGGCTATTTATAAGGAAATTCTCAAACACTATTCAATCCGGAAATTCTGAACTCCGATTTGCGCGCCATAACCAGCGTTTCTAGGGTTTACCCCGCATTCCGGACACAATGGAACAGGTTTCGAAAGCTAATTCGGACATCTGTGCGAGTTATGGCAATAAACGTTCAATTTAAATTAAACCGATTTAATCGATTTCTAGGCGTTTTAATTCGTACCGGACAAACGGTAAATCCAATTGACACGAAATTTGAAACCTTACAATAATATCACATTACGGATCCGATGAAACTGGTTTCGTCGAAATCCGAGACTTTTTGAAAAATGGCTATTTTAACTCGCCAAATTAAAATTAAAAATAATTCGATGCGTTTCGAGCTGCCACGATCAAACGGTAACTCCGATTGACACGAAAATTGAAATCCGGTAATAACTAAATATTACGGATCCAATGGAACTGGTTTCGTTCAATTCTGAGACTGTTCAAAAATTGACTATTTTCACTAGTCGATTTTAATATTAAAATATTCAATTTTCACAAATTAACTTTTAATTCGATTTTAAAAGTTCTAAAATATCATTCTAACTTCAACATGATAAAATAAAATTTTACAAATCATTTTCAATCATATTTAGCTCAATTTTCAATTATTTCCATAATTTAACATATTAAATTATTGATTTAATTATCCAATTAAATCCAATTATTCAAATTAAAATTTATTTGACTTATAAATTCACTTATTAAATATTTAAAATTAATTAAATATTCAAATTTTAATTACTAAAAATCCTGGGTCGTTACAATCTTTCCCCCTTAAAAGAATTTCGTCCTCGAAATTATCAAGTAAGAAAAGTTATAGAATCTATTAACTTTCCAAAATCCATAGTCAAACTTCTTACAATAACTTTACTAAGTTTTCAAATAATACTTAGTTATCTTTTCAAAAACAACTACTATTGTTTAACTTTCAATTCCAAATCAAAGTTATAGTTTCCAAAATTTTCCAATTTTCTTAAATTTTTCTAACGCCTTAAATTTCCGGAAAAATTCGCCATAGTCTCCTTTGCGCGGCTCGATCCGAAAAAAAATGACAGTATATATATCACAAATATACATCTCATCAAGTAATGAGGCATCCCGAAGGGAAAAAATGTAAAAGTACGATATTTAATCCGAGATATGTACCTTATATTTTTATTAGCAAGCATATACGGCTAATATAGCGCGAAAGCGAGCTCCAAATGCGAAGCAAACGCGATCCGCACCTACTAATCACTCAACAAACAACATGAGAATCATGCATATAGATAATAGTATCAATATACAACATATAGCAACATAATAACTATATATGCCACATAGCAAATGCAACTAAACAACAAATGCAATATATATTCAACCATCAACCAACTATAATCCATAACCAATAAATATTCATTCATATCCTCATTAATATTCAATGAATTGGTTTTCAGTTTAAATCATATTTGATTCATTAACAGTGGATGTTTTTACTAACATTCATTTTCAATTAGTTTATATTTACTAATTCATATTCAAGTTGGTTCACTTCCAAATCAAATTCAATTCTATTTAAGATTCACTTAACTTTCAATTGAATTTCTATTACTTTAGCTTTAAATTTCATTAACTCATTTTCATTAACACTTAATGAATTATATACAATCAACTAACAATCAAATAACAACCAATGTATATCAATTGCAACCAAATTCCTTTTCTTACAATTGGCTTAATTAAATTGATTTTCATTCAACTTTCAATTCTAAAGTAAATTTCCATTTTAACTTTAAATTCATTTTTATTTATAACTTACATTTATAAATATATTCATATAGTTTCACTTCTTATATATATAGGTTTATTTCACAATCGCAAATCACTTTAATTATAATTCAATTCTTATAATTCATTATACTTATACAATTATTCTTTTATTTAGATTATTCAAACTTCTAAACAATCAACTTATATACATTAATAATTCTTAAAAATTATTTCTTTATATATAGAATATAATCAAGGTAAAATTATTTCATTTACCCAATTTTAAAACAATACTGTGTCGAATTGTTCTATTCAAGTGTTTAGAAACCCCTTCGGCATAGTTGTCGAGACCACGCTGACGAAGGTTCATATGCCACTCAATAAACCAATCATCACAATATAAAACAATTTTATATATTCACTAACAAATACGCTCTCATATCTATTATTACACTCAACTCATTTTAGAGCACTACTGACTCTATCTCTAATGAGTAATACCCAACAGAACCATGGTTGTTGCTTAACCATAAGCTCCGATACCAAATGTAACGCCCCGGAAATTTTCAACTTTCGAAAATTCAACATCGATACTCACTTTATCGACTGCCGAGAAATCGAAGGCCGGAATACCGAAATGTTATGTTTTAAGAAAAGAAAAGAGGTAGAAAAGAAGAGAAAATAGAGGGAAAAGAAAATAGACAATAGAAAATAGAACGGAATAGAAAACAACAGAACAACAACAGAATCTCACAATTCGCAGCGGAACAACATATAATAATAAATGAATAATCTTTAAACAAAGAACTATCTCAGTTATTACATTACATCACATTTCATTACATCATATCATCAGAGTGTACAACAACAACATCAAACAGTGCAGCGGAAAAAGAAATACTATATACTAGTAATACGCCATGCCATCCAGCTTGCCTCCAGCCACTCCAGAATATCCAGAATATCCTGATAAACCTTAACTCTTGACTGCCCGTGTGAAAATTGGTGGGCACCCAGAGTTTAGGAAGGAAAACAATAAACTCCGAGTCAGTCATGTGACTGGTGTGAGAACTCAAAACAGTTTATTTAACTTTAAAAATCAAAATAGAGGAATATTTTTAAGTCAATTCGCAATGCTTTTAAAAATGAGACTACCATAAGACCTCCCGCCACACACACAATGCAAAAGCAGACTTGGAGGAGATTTCTTCTTATGTTAGTCAAAGATACTTGATACGCATTTAAAAAGAACATTTCATATTATTATTAGTGCATAGTGTAGGAAAATTTCGTTTCGAAAGTAGAATATAAATCTTAGCCAGCATAGGTACCATTATAGTATGCTTACTATAGCTACCATATTAAATGGCAGGTTCTACAACTAAAACCGTACAAGTCACGTATTGTTTCTTTGGATTTCCAACGAATGATCAGGCCAAGGAACTTCCCATTGCCACATGAGAATGCCTCTGGATGGACATCCCCGAGAACCAAACCGGATCTCTAACAACACAAGGCCGGATTACCCCTAACTGAGTAACAACTGACCGAATATGCCATCCCCCGGTCCTTTGGGACCTTTTCACCGAGCGCTCGTAATCAATTCACACAATCATAACAAAGTGTTTTCAACATGAGTAAGTATCTGGGCTCCATACCATGATACCACCCTTTTCCAGAAGGAAATGCACACATCCTAAAGGGCGCTACCCCTCATAACCTTGCCGCATCTTTCCTGTTTTGACCATTCACGGGGTGTGAGGCTCGACGAAGTCACGTCCACAAAAACATACTTTATACAAAAGCCATGCTTTGGGTCAACAAATGATCATAGAAATGATCACCAGGATAGACGATCAAATAAACGATCCTATCACAAATAATCAACACAATGATCATTTACAGCAACACTCAGCATGTCACATTACCAAATTGGGAATATATCGCTGATAACATTCAACTACATAACCTCTGAGCTCGTACATCTCAGAGAAGGGTGTTAAGCTAAAAGAATAAATTCTCCGCAACCAACAGAAATATATTTGAAAGAAATCGGCTTTATATCTCAATTTGTAATGTCAGACATACAATCCATACAAGTCTGTTCCGGCTCGAACAAAACCGAAGGCACTTCTCACAAAGCCCTTGCAATCCGGGTATTCACAACCCCGATCGAATTTCCCATCACTTAGGGAATCTCTATACCAGGAGCGACCCAGTGCAGAGACAATCGATAGGTCATCCTATCGCTTTCGCAAATACTCGGTCTTCAACACGGATCATCAAATGCAATTCATAACGACGTATCACATATTCGGGATGGGTTATACGACCCCATGGTCCTTTCCCGGTTAACCCGAATAGTGAGCGCGTATTCAAAAATAAGTGTGGCATTCAAATTCAAACAAATCACATCAAATACCCATTCAAAGGGAAATATTGATAGTCGGTTATTGAACTATCAATGGATATGCACACATCACCAGTTTCCAAATAATTTTTCAAATTATTTATTTTCCAAAATATCTTTACAAGATATATAATTTTCACACTTCAAAAATAAATCAATATTTATTTTTCTAAACCAATCCCACTTTCTTTTATAAATTCCATAGTGAATTTATATTTCACAATATCTATGAATATATGATTTTAATTATTCATTTTCAATTTATCTTCAAAAAGATAAATTCTCAACTTATTCAATGAAATATTAGAAAACATTTCCATAATTATTTAATAAGTAATTCACAAATTTAATTTATTTTCAACACTTAGAAAATATTCAATATACTTAAATCGAAATTAAGTATATATTTCATTCTTTAAGGAAATCATTCTCTTAAACATATTTATTTGGGCCAAAACGAATGTTGCGTAAAACATCGTTACGACAACCCAAAATCACTAGTATAGGGATTCGAAATTGAAATAGATATATAAATCCCAATACTATACAAAACATTTCCTTTCGGAAATCATTTACTATAACAACAGTGTTATAGTCCACTATTTCCTTCTATTTCTCGAAAACGTCTATTTCAACAATAAATGTTGAAATCTATGGTTTCGAATCTCAACACATTTTAAAACATCGTTAGATCGTTTTAATTTTATTTAAAACATCACATTCAAAACAATTTCTTTAACGTATTATTCACTATTCAAAAACGTGAATATACTACGTTAACAAATTTTATCCTTTTATTCATTTCATTTCAAAGGATCATTCACAGTCAAAAATGTGAATATAACTCCATTAATAGGTTTCAACAATTTACTTATCAAAATAAGTCGTTTGTGGATTTATAAAACAACGTTTATAAATTCCATTTCTATTTATTTTATAACAACTCCTTTTATAAATTCCTTTATCAACCTATTCACTTTATAACTCAATTATAAACCAAAGATTCATATTATAAGTTAAATGCTTATAAAACGATTATTTTACAAAAATTATTCTTTTAAACTTCATAATTATAAATCTTATAACTTATAAGATTCAATTATTTATCCAAACCTATTCTTTTAACAACTTTATAAATTTTATGAACCTACTGCTTATAAAATTCCTTTATAACTTCACCGTTTATAATTCTATAAATTCCTTCGTTTATAAAATCCATTCATAATTTATTTTATAAAAAAAAACTTCTTTTTATAAATTCCTTTATAATTTCACCATTTTGATTTATAAAATAATCAAATTTTATAAATCCTATATTTAAACTTTTCACAATAGATTCAGAAATCTCGATTTTACTATTTTATAAAATCATCAGCATCATATTCTCGAAAATCAGTTTTTAACTATATTTCTCAAAAATCATAATTTTTATATAACATTAAAATTATACGTTTATTTATTTAAAATGGATCAATTCAAAAAAATATTTTTTTAACTTATACTTTCAAAAATCACTTTAAAAATCATTTTAAAGTTTCAAAATTTGGTCCAATGATGCTACACACCAAATAGTTAATCACGACTACAACGATATCATATATCGATATGATAGTCCATCAAATATCAAAA
Organism: Allium cepa; assembly: GCA_030765085.1. Taxonomy (NCBI): domain Eukaryota; kingdom Viridiplantae; phylum Streptophyta; class Magnoliopsida; order Asparagales; family Amaryllidaceae; genus Allium; species Allium cepa. Next base: position 756,306,806 of record CM060939.1, on the reverse strand, counting down.
TATCTGAAATCAAATAAAAACTATTGAGGAATCCAGTTGGATCCCTCCAACCTGTTTTCCTGCATCCACAAACATTAGCACAATACCAATTCCGCTCCAGTACGGAATTATCGCGGTATATGTTTTTATTAAATATTATCCGCTTAATAACGGCGCAATAGGGTCTCATCCGCTAAACAAATGCGGGAAATCAATAACTCCAATATATACATATGCCAATATATATATATATATATTGCTATTATATATAATACCAATTTCACTGTTTATGAAATATTCGCGGTATATGTTTTTAATAAATAACATCCGCTTACTAACGGCGTATAATGTCTATTTTAACAATCAATAGATATCAATCATCATTCAAACATGCATTCAAATATTTTAAATCTAACTATTTAAAATAAAATCGAAACTGATTCGTTTGAGTGAGAAGTTCTCACCTTGATTTTAAATTCCGTTTTAGCGATTTTATTTTGAATAAAATTAAACGGACGTTTAATTTTACCCAAAATTCTCACTAACTCCAAACGACTCCAACCCAATTTCATCGCGTAGTGCTCGTCCATACGATTCCAACGCAACTGGTTTCGCGCGTTTTCGACCTCGTATGAAAAGGTTATACATATTTGAAGTTACACGAGTTTTTATACAAATAATTTACAACTTAAATAAAAATTATAAACCTACAACCCCTCATCACCCTTGGATCCTTCATCATGCCATCATAGCCGCACGTTACCATCTCCTACATCACGTTCCATCTACAGATACGTTCGAACCCATAGATCAAAACTAGGGTTAATAAATTCGATCACCACAACGACTTCTAGCTCGATCAGGTAGCGCCATGTCGCGCGCCTCCATCTCCTCCATGCTCGGCCAGAGCACGGTGGCACTCGGCCCCACCATCTGCACGCAGTTCGAGGCCGAACGCACGCGCTTCCTCCCCATTTTCTGGCCACCACACTGCTCGAAACTCGATCACAGCCGTTCAACTTGAAGCTCTCATCGCCCTCTTCAATACTCTAGTTGAAAGTTTAGCCTAATTGTCGACGGATTTGGAGCAATCGAGGGAGGATGATGGACAATTTTCGGCCATCAATAGTTAACTGGCGGCTATAAGCAATTAGGGTTTCATTTTTTTTTATTTCTAGAGTGAAGGGCTATTTATAAGGAAATTCTCAAACACTATTCAATCCGGAAATTCCGAACTCCGATTTGCGCGCCGTAACCAGCGTTTCTAGGGTTTACCCCGCGTTCCGGACACAATGGAACAGGTTTCGAAAGCTAATTCGGACATCTGTGCGAGTTATGGCAATAAACGTTCAATTTGAATTAAACTGATTTAATCGATTTCTAGGCGTTTTAATTCGTACCGGACAAACGGTAAATCCAATTGACACGAAATTTGAAACCTTACAATAATATCACATTACGGATCCGATGAAACTGGTTTCGTTGAAATCCGAGACTTTTTGAAAAATGGCTATTTTAACTCGCCAAATTAAAATTAAAAATAATTCGATGCGTTTCGAGCTGCCACGATCAAACGGTAACTCCGATTGACACGAAAATTGAAATCCGGTAATAACTAACTATTACGGATCCAATGGAACTGGTTTCGTTCAATTTTGAAACTGTTCAAAAATTGACTATTTTCACTAGTCGATTTTAATATTAAAATATTCAATTTTCACAAATTAACTTTTAATTCGATTTTAAAAGTTCTAAAATATCATTCTAACTTCAACATGATAAAATAAAATTTTACAAATCATTTTCAATCATATTTAACTCAATTTTCAATTATTTCCATAATTTAACATATTAAATTATTGATTTAATTATACAATTAAATCCAATTATTCAAATTAAAATTTATTTGACTTATAAATTCACTTATTAAATATTTAAAATTAATTAAATGTTCAAATTTTAATTACTAAAAATCCTGGGTCGTTACAGATAATTCTTTAAACAAGGAAATTATTTATATATACTCTTTATTTTACTCAAATCACCTTGCCATTGTTCTTTACACAAAACCTTATTGATGAAAACGTTTAAACTTTCGAAAGTACCCATTTCAAAACCTTTGAAAGCATCCCTTTCAATACAAGTAAAACCTTAGGTCGAAGGCCAAAACATACATTTCGAAACCATTCATACTTATCTTTTCGAAAGCAGTGAAATACGTCTCCTTCGAAAGCTTTAAAACCTTAGACATCCTATCTTTAGAACACTTAAACATTGCCTTTTGAAACCATTAGAAAACATTTCCTTTTAGAGGTTTCGAAATCATTGGGGTACCACCCCTTAGAAATCTTTCTTTAAAACCTTCCGAAAGCATTAAAACATCAAGCCTTTCGAAAGCATTTGAGTTCAATTTATAACATGTGGAAACACCTTTCGAAACCATTAGAACTATCCCTTTCTAGACCATTTGGGTTCTACCTTTTATAGACCAAAAGGGTCATTAAAACATTTAACTCGAAAGCAACCCTTTTAAAAGCAAAAGAAGACGCATTTTCAATTTAAAACAAAGCATGCTTCGATCCCCTCGAAACTTTTGGTTTCGACCTAGTACTTTCCCCTATATCCAGTTCACTATGTACCAGGTATCTGATACCATGTGCATTGGTTTTGATAGAGTCTAAGGTGGAGGTAAGGAGTCGGAAGCCGGGTGCCGAAAGCATTAAAATAAAAAAGGCATGTTGATTCGACTTTTAGATTAATATTTGTACATAACTTGCCTTGTTTTTCAAATTATGATTAGTTTCAAATTTTCTTTTCTAGAAGTGCTGCCAATTTTCAGAAATAACAATTTGAATTATTTACAAAATACCCTTCTCCTTTTTATAAATATATAAAACATTTAAGTCTCATACCTTAAATAATTTTATATATACATTAAAACACTTAGGAAAATTCTACAAAAAACCCAAGAAATCATTTTTAATATATTTTTAACATATACAAATTATAGACCCTAAGCCAATATAATTTGGCTGTATTTAATTTTTAACTCAGAGTAGCATTTTCTTCACCGGAAACTTCATATAAATCCATAATAAGAAGATTAGAAACATTAAAGCCCATTTCTAAGTTATTGTTTCCAATCTAAATTTAAGATGTCATATAATAGGGTTTCCATATCAAAACATATCACAGAATTTGTGTGAATTAGCATAAATAATCAACAACATATAGATATACAATTTTATCATCCAAAACATGGCAAAACATTTGCAAATAATTTCGATTCATCTGAAAACATAAAAATATTATGAACTTGAGTTTTAGTCATTATACACCTTAGTTTTGTGATTAAAGATGTGTGATTTGTTCTTGATTAAGTGATTTGATTCTCCCCTTTGAAATCCTAGCTTTTATCTCCTCTTGAGCTTGCTAATGGTGGCCAGACTTAGCTTGTATTTTTGATTTGTGAATATGAAGTGAACATGAGTGTTGAGTGGTTAAAGGTTTAGGGTATAAGGATGTGCCTTGTTCCTATTTTGCTCTTGTATATTTTCAAACCTTTTGTTCTTTAGTTCGCTTGTTTAACATGGCACGGCTACCCCTTATTTAATCACAAATCTCAATCTATTAATCATCTTACCTTATTTTATTTTATTTTATTTAACTAATTAAACATCCGAAATAATGTTACTAAAAATATGGGATGTTATAGCCAGCAATAGAGATGAAGAGGAGGTACGAAATCCATAAAGAAAGTAAGGAGATGGGAAGGAGAAAAATGCCGATGTGGATACCTATTTCTATCTTACATTTTCTCCTCCGTTTTAATTCAAATCCAACCTCTCCTTAACCATCATTACGGCTAGCCTACTCTTGCACATTTAATCGAAAATTCAAGTCCTATTATGTGCCCCTAAATCATTTTAAGCCTGACCAATATTCATAGCATTTAAATCTAATTTAAACATGCACGGATATCGTATATCAATAAGTATATTTATAACTATTATAAATACACCGTTTAATATTTTTCAACGCATCGCATTAAATTTTATAATTAAAATTTCATAAATATTTATTAATTTAATTAATTCATTACAATCATAGTTTTCATTTTACAGAAAATATTCATAATAATCATATAAAAACTATGTCTATTTTTCAATCAGCGTGGAAAAACAGTTATTATTTCATAAATAATGTTCAATATGTTTTATGAAAACAAATTTGTAACTTGATGCACCTAATAAGTTTTATATGACACGCTCCCACTGTTTTCGCCATACCTTAATAGTGTACGAAATATAGACCTCCATTCAACCACTTAATATATGTTATTTATTCTATCTACTATAACCAATTTATAGTCGTGAGTTTTCTGATTGAATATTTGAACTCAAAGAAATAAATTTCATAGAAAACAATTTTCCATATGAAAATACATTTTGAAATGGAAATCATATTTCTCATTCTAATGTTAAGTATCTATTATGATTTAAGATTCTCGTTTCCTATGTCTCTTCATGAAGCAGAAGTGACCATTCACTCTCTTCATCCTAATTGTATCTTAAGTTACATCTACTCTCGAACATTCACTGCCCTTTCAAATAGTCGAACGATTCAAAAGGAAATCCTTATTATAAGATCGTAACTAACTCTTTACAAAAGTGAATGTGATCATCCTTAAAGTTTAAGGATATCAAATAAATTACACTTTACTTAATTTGAAAAAAACTAATATTTCAGCGATTGAATTCTTAGATCCATCTTGTAACTCTTAGTCTAGTGTCACATCCTTACCGTTTAAGGATCTTGTAATAAGATCATTATTATATATACAATCTCACACTATGGTTTACTTATTTTGAATGAACTAATTTCATCGAGGTTTCATACATTACGAGTTGCGACCATTCACCATATAACATTTATATATGATTGAAAATGGATCAAATATTCATATCATTTTACCGCATTTAGAGTTCGAAACTCATTAAAGACAATACACATAGTAGCCAAGTTACAAACATATTTAGTAGTTCTATGGTTAGACGGTTGCATGGGTCAACATGCAAAAATTTATTGTTAAGTTTATTGTACATTTCTATTTGTCAATCTTAATTTATTTCATTAGTATATTTTAATTAATAAATATTTTATGAATTATATTAATTGCACAAATTTATCAAAGTAGAATATTTTAGTTATACATAGATATTGCATGGAGGAAACACGAGTATTTTCTTTACCGCATGGAAGAAAATTTTCGTGGTTTGATTATTATTGGTGTTTTCTCCATATTAATCATCTTTTTAGAAGAGACAAAAAAACTTTACAGCTAATAGACACGAGCCCTTGCAACCACCAATGGTTTGGTCAAGCGAAGACATATATGAAATTGTAAAGGACTTTCCAAAGATACATAAAACCAAAGAACAAATTGAAATTCATGGTAAATCAACGATTTATAATTGGTGCAAACAAAGTATATTTTGGAAGTTTCCGTATTGGAAAAATCTACTACTTCGTCACAATATCGACGTGATGCACAATGAGAAAAACGTGTTTGACAACGTTTTTAATACAATTTTGAATGCTAAGGGGAAGATGAAGGATGATTTAAAATCAAGACGCGATATCAAAGCAATATGTAATCCCTCTGAGCTTCATATCAAACCAAATGACAAAGAAAAAACCAAAAGCATGCTATGAGCTAGACAATAACCAGGTTAAAATAGTTTTAAAATGGGTGGAAGGATTAAGATTTTCTTACGGTATTTCTTTCAATATTCGTAGATGTGTTGACTGTAAGAACAACAAACTTAGTGGGATAAAAAGCCATGATTGTCATATTATGATGGAAAATTTGTTACCCGTTGCTTTTAAAGAACTGTTGCCGGTAAAATTTTGAAAGATGTAACAGAATTTAGTTTGTTTTATGAGGAGCTTTGTTCTACTACGTTAAAAGTTGATCGTCTATGTAAACTTGAAGAAGAAATCCACATACTACTCTACAAACTAGAAAAAAAGACATTTCCTCCAAGTTTATTTAATGAAATGGAGGATTTACCTGTTGATCCTCCATTTGAAGCACGTCTTTGAGGGTCTGTGTAACATGGATGGATGTATCCATTCGAGAGGTATTAATGCTTAGTACGTTAAATATTAGTTTCATTCGTGTATAAATAAATTTTAGTTCGAAATAATTCTTAATAGGTACTTAAATCATCTAAAGAAAAAAGCGAGACAGAAAGCACAAGTTGAAGGTTTGATTTGCAAATCATATGTCGAAGAAGAAGCTTCGTTTTTTCTCTTATTACTTTAGTGATCATGTGAACTTATCATTCGAAAGTGCCATGCGTAATGATGAAGGCATTGATCAAGATGATTGTCAAGCGAGTTATCTATTTTTTTAAAACATGGTCGACCTGCTGGTAAATGTGTGAAATTATGGTTGGACGATAGAGATTATCATGTAACACACATAAATTCTTCTCAATTGTGCTGAAGTTGCACCATTTGTTAAGTAATGTACATATGTTCTTCTTAATGCATTATATCATCTATATATGCGTATATACATACATATGCATATGTGTGTTAATTATAATGCAATATTTCTTCTATAATTGCAGTATTTACGAATCACAATTTCCAAATGGCGATATTGGCAAAGATTTCGCTACTTGGATTTCAAATTACGTTTACGACACGACAAATTGTGTGGTCGACGAAGGATTGAAACATTTAGCTACCCGACCAAAAAGGAAAATCAAAACCTATCGAATATTCTTCGTTAATGGAAATAAATTTAACATCAAAGAATACGGTACTGAAAAATTAACTAACAATATTGGTGTATTTCTTAAAGGTAGTGATGATCCAAATGATCATGTAAATGATTTTTATGGCATTTTAACCTAGGATTTGCAATTGACATATTTCACAAAACCCGTAGAAGAAGTTTTTTTTAATGCAATTGGTTCAGCAACGTTTCATGTTCTGTAATCAACGTGCATCCAAAGTATAATCTTATAGAAATAAAGCATATCTCGTGTTATTATAAGTACGATCCTTTTATACTTACCAGACAAGCTCTTCAAGTTTATTATGCTTCGTACCCATCTCTACAAAGAGATAAAGTAGATTGATTGGCTGTTCTTAAAACAAACTCAAAATTACATTTGATAGACAGAATATTCCGGACGAAAAAACTATCAAGCAGATATCGAGGAAAATACTGAATTAATAATAATCGACGATCAAATCGACTTAGGACCTCTAAACGATGAATCAAATGCATTAATAAATGCATTTGAGACTACGAAGGAACAAAACATAAAGTACCAAACGGGGTCTGAATTAGAAAACGACGAGGACTGATTAATAATCTACATATCCGAAGAACGTAATTTCTATGTTTATTTATGTTACATTTTCTCACTAAAAAATGATGTGTTCTGCTAATGATATGTTTAGTCATAATTTGTTTCACATAATCCTTTTATGTTATGCCATAATGTATGTTTCACATAATTAAATGATATATTTCTCATATATGATACGTCTGTTACAGGTACTGCATATATATGTCGTTTTTCCTTAGACGCAGCTCTTCCCATACAGGATCTCCCTCTTCTTCTCAAAGAGGGACCTATGTGATTCCAGCTGATGATGTCCCCGACCCATCAGATGAGGTAGCTCTTCCTGCGGTCTGGTTGTAGGTCAAAGCCGATGGATCGTAAGTATTAAATTTATTTCAGTATTAACAATATTTTTCTTTACGATCTATTATATATTAGTCTTGCTTTATTAAATGTTTGTTTCTTTTTGACACAGTGGCTTCGAGCTCAAGCCGTCAGCTACAGTGCTCTCCATATCCAGACAGGCATATAAATGCTGGATGACTGCCTGCTGGCCCAAATGGAGCAAGATACCAAATAATGTCCGTAATAGCATTTGGATGGACTTCCTGGTAAGCGTAAATTTATATTTTTCACTTTCTCTTTGATCATAGTTCACTTTATATATTGTAGACTATTTATAAAAATGTATAACTTTTATTTTCTCAGCATGTAGGGTTCGATCGACGTACAAGAGACCGATGTATCCCTGGTGTAGCGCCATTGGAATAGCAATATCATCAAAAATTATAGGGATACAGTGTCCACTATACGAAGAGCGAGAAAAAAACCGAACTGGATGAGTGCTAGCGTGTGGAAGGCCTAGATCGCATGGTGAGGCAATGAGGAATTCCAGGTAAGTTTACCACATATTAATTATTTTAAATTTTTGTATGTATTTAATACATAATTTAGAACTGTAAAATGTTATTTCCAATTTAAATTTACAGAGGGAGTCAAATAGGAACTCCACAAATAGAAATAAGAATCTCGTCATACATCGCGGCGGTTCCAAGTCGTTCCAGCATCATCGTGAGGATTTGGTAAATTTTTATGTTAACATTTTATATTTTAAGTTACAAGTTGTTAAAATATAGTTAATAAAACAACATGTTATATATATGTATGTATGTATATTCATATTTCAGGAGAGAGCGCGCGGGGGTACTGTTTCGTATTGGCATGTTTTTGCTAATACTCGTGCTCTGAAGCAGACCGACGGTTCGGGCTTAGACGTATACTAATGGGAGCATGATGATAAAGCAACTGCTGTCTATGCAAGTATATTATAATTAAGTTAAAAGTTATCAGTTAATTAATTAAGTACACATTTATAGATATATTAATTAGTGTTATTTATACCAGTGACCATCTCAAATTTTTGCTAATTAGTATAGCGATTAGTCTACTAAGTTGTATTTTATATTTGCATCACAGCAAAAGTACCAAGAAGCATGGTGTAACGACCCGATTTTTCGACGCCCGAAAATCGACATCAATACGTCCACTGTATCAAATGCTGAACAATTGAATGCCGAAAAACCGAACCGTAAGGGTTAAAGAAGAAGAAACAGAAACAATATCTCACATTCGTAGCGGAACAATATATAATAGATAAATGAATAATTTTTAAACAAAAGAACTATATCAGTTTCTACATTACATCATCGGAGTAATATACAATACAAAACACGACACTAGGCATTTATGACAACTTATCCATATGAAAAATGAACTTGCTGCAACCCATACGCCGTAGATACTGCATAATATAAGTGATACGTCTTGATATCTGGTTTGTCTCCTGATCTCCACTGCATACTTTCCTGACTTCGCTCCAGAACAACTGCTAACCTGACTCTAGGCTGCCCTTGTGGAAAATTATGGGCACCCAAAGTTTAAAAAAAGGAAAAATAAACTCCAAGTCAGTCATGGGATTAGTGTGAGATCTTAAAGAAGTTATTTGCACAAAAGAAAATAAAATAAAAAGAAATCCGTTCATGCTTTTGGAAAATGAAACTACCATAAGGCCTCCCGGCACACCGACAATGCAATCGCAAACTTGAGGAAGATTTCTCCTTATAGCAGTCAAATATGCTTGATACGCAAAAACCTTTTGACATTATTATTAGTGCATAGTGTGAAAAACATTTCGTAAGTATAATGTAAATCTTAGCCAGCATACGTACCATTATATTATGCCTACTATAGCTACCATGTTAGATGACAGGTTCTACAACTAGAACCATACAGGACTCGTATTTAGTGAATGGATTTCCAACAAATGGTCAAGGCTAAGGAACTTTCTTTCCAAAAGGGTATGCCTCTGGAGGGACCCCCGAGAACCTAACCGGACCTCTGCCAACACAAGGCTGGATTACCTCTGTAACTAGGTAACTAACTGTCACGAGTATGCCACCCCCGCTCTAGACCGACCTTTACTGAGGCGCCTCAACAACCAACAACCACATAAGTAAATAATCAGGGCTCCATATTAGAATACCACTTTTTATCCACACAAGTTAAATATCTGGGCTTCATACTAGATACCACTTTTTATCCAGAAGGAAATGCACATACCCTGAGGGGCGTGACCCCCGTAACCTTGCTGCACCTTTTCCTGTTACAACCACTTCCGAGGTGTAAGGTTCGACGAAGTCTCATCCACAAAGCTACGCTCTTCACAAAAGTCATGCTTCGATCAACCAATGATCAACACTTAGCATGCCACATTACCAAATTGGGAATATATCACTAGTAACAATCAATTACATAACCGCTGAGCTCGTACGTCTTAGAGAAAGGCGTTAAGCTAAGAGAATAAATTCTCCGCCACAAACAGAAATGTATTTGATAGAAACCAGCTTTATATCTCAAAGTGTAATGTCAAGCACACATCCATACAAGTCCATTTCGGGTTCGAACGGAACCAAAGGCACTTCGTCCAATTAAGGAAAGAATCCCTGTAAATCCGGATATCCCTTAATCACGTCCGGACTCCCCATCACATAGGGTGGAATAAATCTCTATACAGGAGCAACTCGGTGCAGAGACATTCAACGGGTTATCCTTTCATTTTCGAAAATACCCGGCCTTCAACCATTCTTCAAATGCAATCTCATTTCGTCATATCATTATTCGGAATGGGTTTTATGACTCAATGTCCTCTCCCAACTGATTCAAATAATGAGCGCTTATTTTAAAAACAAGTGGATACATTCAAGTCTAAATTAAGTCACAATAAATTTTCACTTTTGACCTTTTAAACAAAAGAACCATCATTAAGATTCGATGTGGTTTCGGATAACCATTAGAAATCCGACCCCCGGTCGCATCGAAATTCAAATGTCATTTAAAGGCCAATATTGGTAGTCGGTTATTTAACTATCAAACAACATTCACAACAATCACCAGCTTTAAACAATTTTCCTCAAATTATTTATTTCAAAATATCTTCGCAAGATATATTTTCACACTTAAACCCTTTGAAAATAATTTTCAAATCACTTTCCTATCGCGGAATAAATTTTCAAATATTGTTTATTTCCACTGAAAATTTGCCAAGTCTGAATACTTTAAACTAATTTAAATCACTTATCCAAATATATACTTGGAAAAACTTAACATAAAAACTATTTTAAAAACATTTATTTTAAAATATTAGTTATGAATTTTATACTAATATCTCATGTAAAACTTAAGCCCAACTAATTTTGAAAATAAAATTATTAGATAGAGTATAATTAAATAACCATAAGCCATCTTCTAAATCAAATATTAGTTAAATCTTTAAAATAATCACTTCTATAATTAACTTAATAAATATTTACTTCAAAATTTTAAAAACAACTTAAGAAAATAATTTCTCTAGAACATTATTTTAAAACCAACTTTAGAACTTTTAATTTATATTTAAAAGTCAATTTGAAAACGTACTGGCTTTCCAGGGAAAAATAAGCTTTCCATTTCAAAATGGTCCATTTAAATCAATATATAAATCCTTCTCGATTTATTTCAATTTATATTCCAAATTCGTAAATTTTCTTTCAACATTTTTAAAAATAAACCAATATTTACTTTTAAACAAATTACCCATTCCTTTATAAATTCTTATTGTGAATTTAAATTTCCAAATATCAGTGGATACATAATTTTCAAATCGATTTCCAAAATTTACTTTCATACACTAAATCAATTTCCGAATCAATTTTCAAAAATTTACTCCATTTAAAAATTATTCCTTTATTTATCCAAATTTATTTCAAAACACATTAATCCAATATTCACACTTTTATTTAGATTTTAAAATCCGAATTTTTGAAATAAATTCTTCAACTTTTAAACAATACTACTCAAAATCCATTTATTTCCATTTATTAAAAAAAAAATTCACGTATTTGGAATTTATTTAATAGGATTTCAAAAATCAACCTTTATTCCTTTCAAATTCCTTCTTTTAAATTTATCCAATCCTTTAAAATAAATTTACTTAAAATTTTCTACTTCAATTTCCAAAAAAATCCAATTTAATATTTCTGGTATTTTAAAATAACAGAATATATTTGGCCAAACCATAGCCTTCAATAATTTCAATTATCAATATAATCAATCACATATTATCAATAATCATATCACAACATATGAAATAAATTGAAACAATTTGAGAATCCAATTGGATCCCTCCAATCTGTTTCCCTGAATCCACAGATGTTAGCACAGCAATTAAATACCAATCCCGCTTCAAGGTGGGATATCGCGGTATAAAGGGTCATTCGCTATTATGCGGGGCACATAGGGTCTCATCCGCTATATAATGCCGGAAATAAAACACTCCAATATATACATATATATATAATACTATATATATAATATCACATCAATTCAAGCAATCAATCAATATTTTAAATTTTAACTATTTAAAATAACAGTAATAGATGTGAGTGAGAAGATCTCACCTTTGCTTTTATTCTGCAATCCATTTCCCTTCCAACTTGTTTTCACGATTTTTGACCTTGTATAAACGATTATATAATTTTTATTAATATTCGAACTAATCAAATAATTAAATTTCCATTTGATAATTTTAATTAACCAGTGATTTTATTTTAAAATAATACTTTTAATTTTAAACCAATTCCTTTTAATAAATTTATTTAACCAAAAATTAGATTCAAAACTAAATTTCCTTTAATAAATTATTTTTAGTAACTAGATAAATTAAATAGGTTAAGAAAACAAATAGCTCACTAAAACCATTATTTTTAAAATAAACTAGCAAATTAAAATATGTAAATGTATATTAATTTTTATTTTTTTAAATTTAATATTTATAAGAAATGATCTATTAAAATCAAATCTAATATTTATACTATTTTCCTTGTTTTTCCAAAGTTCTATATATATATAAAATTTCTGTTCAAACTACATACATATATGTATGTATGTGTGTATATATATGTGTGTGTACCTCAATTTGAAACCAAAATTTCTTATACCTTTTACTGCAATTTATTTTTTCTGTACAAATGAATATATATAAATTAAATAAAAAGATAAAGATACCTTTATCATCGTTCCAGGAAAACCACACAGCAACCAACTCGTATCGCCACATTCCGATCTGCAACTTCCCGCACGAGATTCGCTACTTCGAACGCTGACCCCACCCTACGCATGCATCGCACGGTCCACGAGTACGCGATCCACGCATGCTCGCGAATCGAGCATCACCTTGCAACGTCGTCGAACCCTAGAACGGTGATCGCGCCTTCAATTCGTCGATCCTGCTCCGCCCAATCAAATCGCGACCAGTCGCCGCACATCTACTCGACCTCGAACACATGCCAGTGCCGTTCTATGACGTCGCCACATAGTCACCGATAACCCTCGTGCCTAAAATCGCGACGGCCCTGCGAATCGACCATCTCCTTTTTGTCGACATCGATTCCACACTCTCAAATTGCCGCACGATCAACATCGCGATCCCTCTTTTTTTGTTTTTTCTTTCTATGATTTAGATTCATTAGGACGAGAGAGCGGCCATGAAATTTCTTTGTGAAGTTGTTCATTTAATTTTAGAACGAGAAATGGGGTTCTCGTTTCTTTTTTATAAAATAGGAAGAAAACGCGTGTAAAAATTTAACAGAGAAAGGTAAACACGTGTTGTTAAAGAGGATACGTGCTTGATTATTTTTTTCTTTTTCTATACACACACACACACACACACACACACACACACACACACACACATATATATATACATATATACATATTTAATTCAAATTCAAATTGAAATCGTACGCAATTCAAAACTTCGATCTTCAATCGAGATGTGCCGCTAGGTGTCATAATGTAAAACCCCTATTTCGAACGCACTGGAAAAGGTTTCGAGTCCAAATTTGATCATATGGAGAAGATAGCTTTTTGGATCCAGTTATTAAATTAAATTTCGATATAATTTTTAGCACATTTTCAATCCGTATGGTCACACGACAATCCCAAATGCTACGAAAATTGAAATCTATAATAATACAATATTATGAATCCAATGGAACTGGTTTCGTCGAAATCCGAAACTGTGCCTCGGAAGGCTATTTTTAAATTCAATTTAAATGATAAAATTTCAAACTGAACAAAACAGTTTTAAATTCAACTTTTAAAAGTTCTATTATCTCCAATATTGTCATTATGAATTTTCTAAGCCTTCAAAATATTTTTAACAAGCCTGGAACATCCAGATTCAAAAAATTTCCCAATTTCCAATTATTAAATTCAATAATTTAATTGTCAAATAAACAGTGATATTTGAAATTCAAGTTAAACTAACATTCAAATATTTAAATTCAATCAAATATTCTAATTTTAAACGTCAAAAATTTTGGGTCGTCACATTCTTCCCCACTTAAAAGAATTTTGTCCTCGAAATTACCAGTTAAGAAGAATGATCCTTAACCCGTTTATCATTTTCCCAAAACCAAATAGTTTCAACTTTCCAAAACAATTTTTATTAAAGATACTATCATTGTTACTAAGTTTCCAAACTCAACCATAAGTTCCAAATAATATTATTTTCTCAACAATTCAAATTTAAATTCAAATTTAAATTATCTAAATTTTTCTCAAAATTTTTCTTACTCCCTAAATTTTCGAAAATTTTGGCCTGCGTCTCCTTTGTGCGACAAGCTCGGTAAGACTATAAAATGCCACCACGGGCCTCAAGATTTCAAAAGAAAACAAAATGCCAAGTTGCTAGACCAGAAAATCATCAAATTTCATATAGAAATTTAAATACATACATTTTGTCAAGTAATTCAAATTTATCTTCGAAATCAAAAATCCAATTTCCTTTTGCTTTTAAAATATCTGTATATCCTACTAGCAATAATGTCCAATTACAACATTCAAAATCATTTTATACATTCTTTTTTTTACAAAAGTTTCAATATTCATTCAAGCCTGTACGATGTCCGTATATCATCCTTATGCAATACCAAATTCGATCGCTCACTCGATTACACAATTCATTTTCGAACTAGTATCGTCCACCCGACTTCCTAGTGCGGACTCAGATCTGGTTTCTTGATCAGAAACCGTCATTATCCTTGCATAGCCGTAAACTACGATAGAGTATTTCAAGAATCAATCAAAAATCCATATACAGGGTTCACCGTCGAAAATCGAGTGAAAAATCCCAACTCGGATCGATACAACTATCTCAAATTCTGGATCGAATCGCTATGCGAATAAAATAATATACGTACATCCCACGTATTTATTTCAATTGATTTTCAGTTATATCAATTCTCTTTTATTCACATTTGAGTTCCAATTCCATATAAATTCAATTTTTCGTTAAATTCTGAATATTGAAAATCAACTGACTTCCATTCATAACTCATTTATATCATTACTTACATTAGTTCCATCCACTAATTCGTTTTCAATCAAATTCAATTCCAAACCTGTGCAACCTATAAATTTTAAATAAAGCACTTCATTTGCAAATTTAATTTCAAACAAAAGTTTATTTCTAAACTCTTTCTTCTTATAGTTCCTTCCAACAAATTCTACCATTTTACCCTTTGAATTGATTCCAATATTCAATTTCAATTTATTTGCTTACCCATTTAAATCAATTAGTTTATTTACTAATTTTGATTTCAATACTTTGTTTTATTTAGTCAACTTGACTAGTTTCCATTTACTTACAAATTCAAAATGAATTTCAACATTCAGTTTCAATTTCATTTACTTGCAATTGTAAATTCATTTATTAGTTCACAAATTTATTTTCCACCTTAATAAATTTTATTTCAATCTATTTAGTCTATAGCTTACTTCTCAATTTTATTCAAATTAATCCAAGTTAAATTCAGTTTCAATTCAAATTTTAAACTTCTATAAATTTTCTAACTTATTTAGATTTCAAGAAAATTTCCAAATTTAATAAGTTATCAAACCCCTTATGATTCCATAAACATTTCTAATTTACTTCCTGAGTTTTAAACAATTTTTCAATATTTCAAAATTACCTTTGAAATCAACTATATCCAAAATCCTTTGCATTTCTAAAATCAAACTCAACTTGCAAACAACTCCAATTTAAAACAATTTGGTAGCAATTACTCTTCTGGAAACTCGAAAATAAACACCGATGATGTCGCGATCATCATCAGAATTGTTTTCCAGCGACCGAAAAGAGTTTAGTGCTTTTGCTCTTTTAAAACATTTCCAAATATTTTTAAATCTCAAATTTCATCATATTTCAAATCCAATTCAAAAATATTTCTCATTATTCCTTCAAAATCTTTGAAAATCATTTCCAAACTCAAAAGGAAATAAATTTCTCAAAATTTCAAATCCCAAATCCTTTCAATCCATTTTCAAAAATTGCTCTGGAATTTCTGCTTTATTTCCAATTATAAACTACATTTATAATTTACATTTCAAATTTCATTTCATTATCAGAATTATTTCCTTAACCTTTAGTTATGATTTCAATTCATATTTTATATTTTTTCATAACGTGATAATAGTTTAATATTATCACTTCTTAACAACCAAGCAACCATATATACAAACTATAATTTATGAAAAATTATTTCTTTTATATACAAAAATAATTTGGGCAAAATTATTTCATTTACCCTATTTTGAAACAATACTGTGTCGGTTTATCTGGTTCAAAAGTTTAGAAATTCCTATCGATACAGTTGGCCAGACTGCACCGACCAGAATCTATAAACACTCAACGATAAGTCAAAACAATATAAAAACAATTTTTTTATATTCACTAACAAATATGCGCTCATATCTATTAATACACTCAAACTCATTCCAGAGTACTACTGACTCTATCTCTATTGAGTAATCCCCACCAGAGCCAAGATTCTCGCTTAACCAATTTCTCTGATACTACTCTGTAACGACCCGATTTTTCGACACCCGAAAATCGACATCAATACGTCCACCGTACTAAATGTCGAACAATCGAATGCCGGAAAACCGAACCGTTAGGGTCAAAGAAGAAGAATATAGTAGAAGAAACAGAAACAATATCAGAATCTCACATTCGCAGCGAAACAATATATAATAGATAAATGAATAATCTTTAAACAAAAGAATTATATCAGTTTCTACATTACATCATCAGAGTCATATACAATACACAACACGACACTAGGCATTTATGACAACTTGTCCATTTGAAAACTGAACTTGCTGCAACCCATACGCAACAGATACTACATAATATAAGTGATACGCCTCGCCATCCAGTTTGTCTCCTGATCTCCACAGCATACTTTCCTAACTTCACTCCAAAACAGCTGATAACCTAACTCTAGGCTGTCCGTATTGAAAATTATGGACACTCAGAGTTTAGAAAAAGGAACAATAAACTTCAAGTTAGTCATGGGACTGGTGTGAAATCTTAAAACAGCTATTTGCATAAAAGAAAATAAAAGAAATCCATTCATGCTTTTGGAAAATGAAACTAGCATAAGGCCTACCGGCACACACACAATGCAATCGCACACGTGGGGAAGATTTTTCCTTATAGCAGTCAAATATGCTTGATACGCGAAAATCGTTTTGATATTATTATTAGCGTATAGTGTGGTAAACATTTCGAAAGTATAATATAAATCTTAACCAGCATACGTACCATTATTGTATGCCTACTATAGCTACCATGTTAGATGGCAAGTTCTACAACTAAAACCGTACAGGGCTCGTATTGAGTGAATGGATTTCCAACAAATGGTCAGGGCAAAAGAACTTCCTTTCCGAAAGGGTACGCCTCTGGAGGGACGCCCCGAGAACCTAACCGGATCTCTACCAACACAAGACTAGGTTACCTCTGTAACTAGGTAACTAATTATCACGAGTATGCCAACTCCCGGTCTAGACCGACCTTTACCGAGGCGCCTCAACAACTAACAACCATATAAGTAAATATTCAGGGCTCCATACCAGAATACCACTTTTTATCCACGTAAATAAATATATGGGCTCCATACTAGATACCACTTTTTATGCAGAAGGAAATGCACATACCCTGAGGGGCGCGACCCCCATAACCTTACTGCATCTGTTCATGTTTCAACCATTTCCGAGGTGTGAGGCTCGACGAAGTCTCGTCCACAAAGGTACGCTCTTCACAAAAGCCATGCTTCGATCAACCAATGATCAACACTTAGCACGTCACATAACCAAATTGGGAATATATCACTAGTAACAATCAACTACATAACATCTGAGCTCGGACATCTCAGAGACGGGTGTTAAGCTAAGATAATAAATTCTCCGCCACCAACAGAGATGTATTTGGTAAAAACCAACTTTATATCTCAAAGTGTAATGTCAAACAAACAACCATACAAGTCTGTTCCGGGTTCGAACGGAACCAAAGGCACTTCGTCCAATTAAGGAATGAAGTCCTTGCGAATTCGGATATCCCTTAATCACGTCCGAACTCCCCATCACATATGGTGATATAAATTTCTATACCGGAGCAACCCGGTGCAGAGACATTCAATAAGTAATCATTTCATTTTCAAAAATATCCGATCTTCAACCACTGTCTTCAAATGCAATCCCATTTCATCGTAGCATTATTCAGAATGGGTTTTATGACTCAATGTCCTCTCCCGGCTAATCCGTAATGAACGCTTATTTTAAAAACAAGTGGATACATTCAGACCTAAATTAAGTCACAACAAATTTTCACTTTTTACCTTTTAAACAAAGATCCGTCATTAAGATTCGATGCGTTTTACGGATAACCATTTGGAATCCGACCCCTGGTCATTGAAATTCAAATGTCATTTAAAGGCCAATATCGATAACCGTTTATTTAACTATCAAACAACATTCACAACAATCACCAAATTCAAATAATTTCCCCAAATAATTTATTTCAAAATATCTTCGCAAGATATATTTTCACACTTCAATGCTTTGAAAACAATTTTCAAATCACTTTCCTCTCGCGGAATAAATTTCCAAATATTGTTTATTTCCACTGAAAAGTTGCCAAGTCTGAATACTTTAATTTAAATCATTTATCCAAATATATACTTGGAAACACTTAAAATGAAAACTATTTTAAAAACATCTATTTTAAAAACATTTATTTTAAAATATTAGTTATGAATTTTATACTAAAATCCCATGTAAAACTTAAGCCCAACTAATTCTAAAAATAAAATTACTAGATAGATTATAATTATTTAAATAACCATCTTCTAAATCAAATACTAGTTAAATCTTTAAATGGTCACTTCTATAATTAACTTAATAAATATTTGCTTCAAAATTTAAAAAAAAACTTAAGAAAATAGTTTCTTCAAAAACATTCTCTTTAAAACCAACTTTAGAATTTTTATTTAAAAGCTACTTTGAAAGCATACTCGGCTTTTCAGGGAAAAATACGCTTTCCATTTCAAAATGGTCCATTTAAATCAATTAATAAATCCTTCTCGATTTATTTCAATTTATATACCAAATTCGTAAATTTTCTTTCCACGCTTTCAAAAATAAACCAATATTTATTTTTGAAACAAATTACTCATTCCTTTGTAAATTCCCATTGTGAATTTAAATTTTCAAATATCCACTGATATACAAAATTTACTTTCATACACTAAATCAATTTCCAAAAATTTACTCCATTTAAAAGTTATTCCTTTATTTATCCGAATTTATTTCAAAACCCATTAATCCAATATTCACACATTTATTTAGATATTAAAATCCGAATTTTTAAAATAAATTCCTCAACTTATAAACAATACTACTCAAAATCCATTTATTTCCATTTATTAAAATCTTTTCCCCATATTTGGAACTTATTCAATAGGATTTCAAAAATCAACCTCTACCCTTTTCAAATTCCTTCTTTTAAATTTATCCAATCCTCAAAAATAAATTTACTTAAAATTTTCTACTTTAATTTTCAAAATAAATCCAATTTTATATTTTTGGTACTTTAAAATACCAGAATATATTTGGCCAAACCATAGCCTTCAATAATTTCAATTATCAATATAATCAATCACAGATTATCAATAATCATATCACAGCATATGAAATAAATTCAAACAATTTGAGGAATCCAATTGGATCCCTCCAACCTATTTCACCGCATCTACGGATTTTAGCATAATAATTACCTACCAATCCTGCTTCAAGGCGGGATATCGCGGTATAAAGGGTCATCCACTATTATGCGGGGCGCATATGGTCTCATCCGCTATATAATACAGGAAATAAATCACTCCAATATTTATATATACTACTATATATATAATATCACATCAATTCAAGCAATCAATCAATATTTTAAATTTTAACTATTTAAAATAACCGTATCAGATGTGAGTGAGAAGATCTCACATTTGCTTTTATTTTGCAATCCACTTCCCTTCCAGCTTGTTTTCATGATTTTTGACCTTGTATAAAGAATTATATGATTTTTATTAATATTTCGAACTAATCGAATAATTAAATTTCCATTTGACAATTTTAATTAACAAGTGATTTTATTTTAAACTAATACTTTTAATTTTAAACCAATTCCTTTTAATAAATTTATCAACTAAAAATTAAATTCAAAACTAAATTTCCTTTAAATAATTATTTTTGGTAACTAGATAAATTAAATAGGTTAATAAAACAAATAGCTCACTAAAACCATTGATTTTTAAAATAAACTAGCAAATTTATATATGTAAATGTATATATATATTTTTATTTTTTGAAATTTAATATTTATAAGAAATAATCAATTAAAATCAAATCTAATCTTTATACCATTTTCTTATGTTTTTCCAAATTATATATACACACACTAAATTTCTGTTCAAACTATATACATATATACATATACATATATATATATACACACATATATACACACGGATATATATATATGTGTGTGTGTGTGTATACCTCAATTTGAAACCAGAATTTCTTTATGCCTTTTACTGTAATTTAAATTTTTGCTATGCAAATGAATATACATAAATTAAATAAAAAGATAAAGATACATTATCATCGTTCCAGGAAAACCACACAGCAACCAACTCATATCGCCACATTCCGTTCTACAGCCTCCCTCATGAGATTCGGTGCTTCGAACGCAGACCCCACCCTATGTATGCATCGCACGCTCCACGAGTACGCGATCCACCTACGCTCGCGAATCGAGCATCACCTTGCAACGTCGCCGAACCCTAGAACGGTGATCGCGCCTTCAATTCGTCGATCCTGCACCGCCCAATTAAATCGCGACCAGTCGCCGCACATCTATTCGACCTCGAACACACGCCAGTGTCGTGCTCTGACGTCGCCACATAGTCACCGATAACCCTCGTGCCCAAAATCACGATGGCCCTGCGAATCAACCCATCTCCTTTCTGTCGACATCGTAGTCGACTTTGATTCCACTCTCAGATTGCCGCGCGATCAACATCGCGATCCCTTTTTTCTTTTTCTTTTTTTATGATTTAGACTCAATAGGACGAGAGAGCAGCCATGAAATTTCTTTGTGAAGCTGTTGATTTGATTTTCGAACGAGAAAGAGGGTTCTCGTTCTTTTTTTATATAAATATACGACTACGATTTTTCTTAAAATAGGAAGAAAACGAGTGTAAAAATTTAATAGAGAAAGGTAAACACGTGTTGCTAAAGAGGATACGTGCTTGATTGTTATTATTTTACTTTTTTTGAATACATACATACATACATATATACATACATATACATATATATATATAATTCAAACAAATTCAAATTTAAATCGTCTGCAATTCAAAACATCGATCTTCAGTCGAGGCGTGTCGCTAGGCGTTCATAATGTTAAACCACTATTTCAAACGCACTGGAAAAGGTTTTGAGTCCAAATTTGTTCATATGGAGCTTTTTGGACCCAGCTATTAAATTAAATTTCGATATAATTTTCAGCACGTTTTCAATCCGTACGGTCACATGACAACCCCAAATGCTACGAAAATTGAAATCTGATAATAATACAGTATTACGGATCCAATGGAACTCGTTTCGTCGAAATTCGATATGTTCTTTTACGAAAATTCAACTTTTAAAGTTCTATTATCTCCAGTATTGTCAATATGAATTTTCTAAGCCTTTAAAATATTTTTAACAAGCCTGAAACATCCATATTTAAATTTTTTCCCAATTTCCAATTATTCAATTCTATAATTTAATTGCCAAATAAACAGTGATATTTGAAATTCAAGTTAAACTAACATTGAAATATTTAAATTCAATCAAATATTCTAATTTCAAATGTCAAAAATTCTAGGTCGTCACACATGGGCACGGCTGCTGGCTAAGACAGGACGGGATGAGTTGACAGTTGATGAGGAAAACGCTATTTTTGAGTCTGTCATGGATCCACCATCCCGCAGCAGGCGATATTGATTTAGGAACTAAGCGGTAATTTTCAAAAAACAAACTAAATTCATATATTGCATATTTTTCAATCAAAGTTATTTAAATTATGTTTATGATGTTGTCGGCATATAACAATTTATTTTTATTCGCAGGCTAGGACATCGCAGAAGGCGTATAAATTGACTCAAGGAAAAGAAGTAATTGCAGAGCTACGAGCCCAGATCGCCGAGCTACGGGAGCATGATCGCCATCGTGCGGCGCAAATAGAGTAGTTGAACCAGCGCTTAGCGGAATATATGGAGCAGCATGGAAGGTTTCCTTCGTCGAGTGGCTCTGCAAGCAGGGGATGATGAGTGATGTTAGATATGTTATGTTATGTTTTTTTTGAATATATATACGCTTCGGGTGGGTGATACATTTTGATGGATTGTGTACTATTTTATGTGCATTTGAATGTTTATTTTTTGAATTATGTTGGATTTGCATATGAATTTTTTGAATGAAATATTATGTATGGTTATTTATATGATTAGTGGTTTATATGTGCTCGAAAAAAGGAGCTGTTATGTGCACTGATGGATGTGTAGTGGCTGGAATGCGGCAGACTCAAATTTAGGAGAGAAAAAATCCAGAATTCCGACAGCTACTAACGGCTACCGATGGCTTATACGTCATGACCTTGCAATGGCTACCGACGTCGCTCTACGGCAAATTCCGACCGTTTCTGACAGCCTCGAATGGCAATTTGGTCATACACGTTTGCCATGTGGCCAACGTGGCCATCGAAAACGGTCACAGATTACCGTTGGAGGCTGTCGGAAATTTGCCGTCATTGCCATCGGAAGTCGTTACGAAATGAAATTCGTATACCAACGGCTCTTTTTACGGTTTTCGACGGCCGTCTACGGCTAGTTGCCATCGAAAATAACTGTTGTTCTTGTATTGTAATTGGCTTGTTAACCAGACTGATCAAAAATCTTGCAGAAAACCTCCAGAAAAGGTTCCATTCTTTTCTGTTCTCATAGCACACGCAGCCTCCACTAATGGAGCAGTACTAACTGCTTTTTTTGCAAGTATTTTCCCCACATCAGATTTAATGTGGATATTACAAATCCACGTGAACACTAATCGGTGCACTCAAGACTTAAGAGGCAACAAGAAGATAGTGACAGACCAAGAAGAACACAAGACTTAAGAGGCACTCGGTATTGCCATTTACCTACGAGAGAGTCAGTATATGATGTAAATTAAGATTCTCCAAAAAATTTGTGGCCGTAATAATGATTCCAAGTCTAACATTTCTACCTAGAGCATCATTCAAATAATTAGTTTCATTATTTTCAAATTCAAATAGTAACATCAAATAAGATATGGTGCAATAATTGGGCAAGATTCAACCACTTTGGAACAGACTACTGAACAGAAAGGAATGTCTATTAAGGCTTGTAAAACAAACCATACAAAAACAACACATTCCTGTAACTAAATGGTTAGGTAGGATAGTGTTCTCTGCATGGTTCTAACTTGTGCGACAGTGATTCCACTATAAAGCTTTATATATACTTCGCAAGAAAAACACAGTAAAAGCTACATAAATACCTAGTCTTCACCTCAAATCAATCATCATTGTTGAAGCCTTTTAAGAAGCAAAATCTCATGCTTTATCATGGCTCATGATAGGGAGGAAACCATGTTAGGAGCAATATCTTTGTTATTGAGGTATTGACCGTTAGTAATGTTACAAGCATAGTAATTTCGAGTACAAAACTCAATCTAAAAGCCAAAATATGAAATAATAGAAGACATCATTTGCAACATCCCACTCAACTATATACATATAAATAAGAAAACTATATGCACAAAAATAAAATATTCAAACAAATTAATCACATTTTCAAATCGATGCCATCAAAACATGTTACAACATCCAAAAACATTCAAATGCCAAAGTATACTCACTCTCGTCGTTGAGTCATATTTATATTAGAAGGTATAAACATCATTATTTACATGTATAATAAGACCTACTGCGACTTCATCGCCTTCTTATATCCATCCAAGTTCATTTCGTCAAACATGTACTTTTCGTCTACTCATGCAAGTAACTAAGAGTACAATTAGGGGGAAATTCGGATCAGGACAAACATACCGGTGTGTCATTCCACTACAACATTAAGTACGAGGATAAATAATTGCATACTTAAAATACTGGAGGTTCGAACCGACTGACGTTGAAGAATCAGCAAAAGGAAATCATATGATGAGACTACACGCATAAAATAGTGGAGGTCCGAACCGACTGATGTGGAAGAATCAGCAAAAGGAAATCATATGATGAGACTACACGCATAAAATAGTGTACAAAATACCAAAATATCAGTGGGAGTTACCGTCCGATAGCTTGGATCAACGGGCACGAAAGGAGCGATCTCTAATGTACACTGCTTTGGGTCAATACGGACACGTTTCAATAATTGAATACATCTGACAAAATACGTATCTCGTTTCGACATAAGAAAATATGTATTGTTTTAGACATGTTCAGGTATTAAAATGTATCTGTGTTGATCAAAAGTAGTGTATATAGGAGATCGCTCTTTCCATACTCATTGATCCGAGTTATCAAACTGTAAACTCCCTATGATATTTCTATTACTGGAGTCTAAATGTTAGAGATTGGTATCAAAAAGCAAAGGCAGTGAACAATATAGTAGCTGGTCCCTTTGCTGTCCGTTAATGAATATATTCATAATAGTGTTAAAGTGACAAAAGATGAAGGTGAGAAGTAGCAGACTGCCACGGTGATGGAACTTTGATTTCCACGAGTTCGGAGAAAGAACGAATGAAGTAACAGTATTTTTCTTACATTACTCACAAAATATAAACAAAATAAGTTCGCTCTGGGTCCCTCTACTTTCTTAACAAGTCAAGTATGATACGTAAAAAAATATGGTATGCTAACTTGTTTATCACTTGGTCACTCCGATCGCTGAATAATGTTTATCGCAAAAACAAAAATACACATTTACTTATTTTATTGTTTGAGAAAATAAGCATATGTAGAATTATTCAATAAAACAATATCGTCAAATGCTTCGTCATTTGTGTAGAAGTTGAATTTTTAATTAAAAGCTCATAACTTTTGTTCTGCAAATAAATTTCTACTCACAACCTTATAGCAGTAGATGACAACCTTAAAAACTATGTCACCTTTTTTTCATTATAAGCCTTGCCTTGTGCGGCATATAAGCCTTGAGTGTCGTACGTGTTTTGCATGTTATGTGCAATATTTGAGTGCATCATTTCATTTGTGACACGCCTTGGTGCAAAAGCACAATTGCCACATTGCACCTGTTGTGCGCCATGGCAGCCTTTCATACCATTACCATTTTGCTTTGGAAAACGGTAAATGTATACCACATTCTTTGTCCCATTACCATTTGTACATCCCTTGTATGTTTGCTGTCGTTGGCAAGAAAATAAAGTGGGAGAAGAAAAGGAAATTGTATTCATCAGTCCCCTTTATTATTTTATTTTCTCGGTTAGCAGAGAAACTTTGAACATCACTCCTGCTACATTAGAATTATTATATGACCCTTGATCAAGAATGTTATATAAATGGATATAGATAAGTTGATGATTATAGTTCACATATTTTACCATTTTATGGAGAATAGTACGTATTAGATTATAGCTTTTTGACAATTAAGAGAATATAGAAATGTAAACAAAATACCAAAGAATTATGTCATTATATATTGGACTCATGAACTATGTTACACCAAACTTTTGTGATGCCAGCTCTTGTTATGATGCTATTCCAAAATTTAGATATTGAACTTTTGTTGTATCACCAATTTTTATAAGATACAAGATCTTGTTATCAAACCGATAATTAACTAGATTTAACTTACTACAAAGAAATGTAAAAATAATCATATACTAATTGAAGTTAATCCATTCTTATTGTTTTAACCTTGTAAATCCAATTTTATAAATGCAATTTTCATGTGTAGAAAATTAGAATACAAAATCATCACCAAATCATAAACTCAATCATATTTCCAAAGATGTCATTGTTTTAAAACATACCATTAAGATTTAATTTTGAAGTTTTCATCTAACAATTATAAATTCATATCGTACACGTATACGTGTGTGTGTTTCTCTATATATACACTAGCGTTAAGGCATAAAATTCGCGCGTGAATTGTTTTTCTACAAACTATATATATTTAACATATTCAATAGAAAAAGATTTGCACAAATATTTTGCCATATTTTTACATCTAAATCAGGTGTAGTTGGTTTGAATTTTTATTTTTAAGTTGTAACGCCTAATTTTTTGTTAATTTTAATTTTTACTTGTATTATTAATTAAATAAAGAATGAACTTGTAAAAGATGTTTATTTGTTAGATCCTATTTTTAAGTGATATTAAGATTTAGTAATATCTATAGAGCGACGGTCTGAATTTTTAAGAAAATGTTATTTCTTAAATCATATTTTTAAGTAATATTAAAGAGGTGTTTTTGATAGTTCAAGCTAACAACAACAAAATGTGACCTCAATGGTAATACAACTATTATCAAATATATAACTAAAGAATTGTATATACATATGGAAAAATCCATTTGGACATAAGTGTAGATACAAAATGGGACACAAGAGATCTTGACCATTAGATCTTCCTCTGAGTTTCACCTCTCATATATGACAAAAAAATCCAATGATCAATAATTATTGTTTCTATTTTTGTGCTTTATTTTGTGTTTTAATAGCCGCTCCCTGTATATATCTATGTGTGTGTTGGGTACGTATAAGGTTTTAATTGCAATAAATATAAACGTTGATAGGTTCCCACCATAATGCAGTAACACCACCAGACTACTAATTAATCCAAAGTACAGTGCTATACAAATAAGTTCGTTATGCTGATAGGGATTGGTATTCAAACCTTGCAGCTGGCAATATTATTACAGCCACAGACGAGAAGCCCATTCACCACACGTATGTATAGTGATGAGGAATAAAGGTGCAAGCACTATGTGGGTTAAACGGTAAAATGTTAAAAAATATGGGGTGAGAGAGGCTCGAACTCTCGACCTCAGGATTACTCAACATTTTAGCTATGAGACCTACGCGCTAGCCAACTACGCCACCACCCCATTTGTTGTCTAAGTACACAAGGAGTTATATGAATGACAAATGAAATAACTGATTTGTTTGCCAACTTTTACCACATCATGGTATAAGTATATATTTGGATAATTTTATTTGACATATCACAATTAGTTATCCATGTTATTCAAATAGACAAGCAGGTTTTACAAATTAGTTAAAAATGTCGTGCCATGAATATTAAGTTTTTTTTTATAATTCCTTTTTATCCACAACAATCTAATATTATAAATGTAATATTTTTTTACAAAATTTGTGGCGTACGTGTGTTTTTTCTTTTCTTTTTTCATAATTACATCATCATATGTTTAATGATAGTTCAAAAGAAAATGTACGATGTAAAATAATCAAAAATAGATGGTTAGAATTTGACTTTAAGGTTTATAGCTAATGGTTGTAAATCTGTACAAATCAAGAATCTTCAGTTAACTAATAAATTACTGCCAGAAAAATTAACCTAATGATGTAACTATAATTTTCACAAAACATAATAATCTTCTATTATGAACACGAGTTAAAGATCCGTTTCTTGTTACATTATGCATCAATGTTCTAGCCAAATACATGCAAACATGGTTTAATTTACAACTAAATGCATGGTTTTTGCCTAATATACACAAACACGTATAAATATGGTGAAAATAGAAAATATGGTTTGATTTACACCAAAATGGTGATCTTAAATACAATGCTTTCAAAATTATGGTTGGACATTGGATTATGTTTAAGATTTTAATTCTCGTAAATATAACCATTGGTCGGTTCCCACCATAAAGCAGTAATATCAGACTACTAGTTAACTCAAATAACAGTGATATAAAGCAAACAACTTCATTACGATGATAGGTACAGGTATTCAAACCTTGCATTTGGCAATATTATTACAGCTGTAGAAGATGTCAGTTCGCCACATTAGCATCTGAAGCTCATCCACCATCACTTCTCTGCATAAACATTTCCTTATAATTAGCTAGCAA
The DNA here is from genome assembly GCA_030765085.1 of Allium cepa. NCBI lineage: Eukaryota > Viridiplantae > Streptophyta > Magnoliopsida > Asparagales > Amaryllidaceae > Allium > Allium cepa. The sequence continues at coordinate 756,278,344 of CM060939.1, read as the reverse complement.
TTTGCAGATGCATGGCGTGGACTTTTTAAAATGTAATCCAATGGCATTCACAATCATGTTGGACTATATTTACAATGAAAAAGTTCTAGTTTTCAGTTCTCCATTTTGAGGGATAACTAGAACTTAAGTTCCAATTGTACTCTAAAACTTGAATAATGAATGAGGTGATACGATCTTCATCAATATATAGGTCAAACATTTTCCATTGAATTACCTTGTAGAAGTCTACAGCTATGAAGTTGGGGCCCATTCAGCAGATGCATGATGGCAACTATTCACCATGTCCTCAGGAAGGGCGGAATTGTCTTTACACGCAGTAACTAAATCAGGTCGTCGTGTTCATCGAAGCCGATTGCGCTGATTAGGACACAAACCATCTATCACTCCCTATTCCCATCTGCAAATTTTGATTACAAATATCATGTATTAAGAAAATAATACAAATCAATTTAGTATTATTACCTCCACACCATCCCATATAAAATGACATTTCGGGTTATTTTGCCCTAAAATATGTGATGTTTAGTGACTGATATTAATCTGAAACCATGTCAAAAGTAAATAAAATGGGAGGTTGTTGTTTTCATAAAAAGTGGGTCGCTTAAATATTATGCCCAAACTCAGAACAACTTTCCTTTATGGGACAGGGTATAGTGTCATATACTCATACCAGTGCAAATGAGTGAACATGCACATTTCTTAGTGTCATATACTCAAATATATTGTTTTCTTTACTGCACTGAATTGTAAAACTAAAACCCATACTGATTGACTAGCAAGTGACAACATTGTCTGATCTAAGAAACCTTAGTTGTTTTGAATATAACCATATTTGTAAATACGTAAATTTATGATGCTTTGAGCTACTTAAAGCATTAGTTTCATACCGAACACAAGTCATGTGAATTTAGACATAAAAACCTGTTTGAAGTTTTAAACAATTCCTAAAATTTGATCAAGGAATCAGAACTTGCGTGGATTCTTTTCTTACAAGCCAATCCCACATAAATGGATATGTATCAAATATTAATAATACACTCATTGTACTATCTGAATTTGAAAGTCGATGTTTTTGCAATTTACAAAAACCAGGAACTCTTCGATTTGTAGTATGATAATGTAGCACTTGTTGCATACTTGCATATGCAGCACAATGTGAAAACATTGGAGAGGTGTTGATACACTCATACAGGATTATGATATCTAGAACTCTTCATGAATGATTGAGCTAAATTAAAATCAAGTCGTATTATTCATGATAAATTATCTAACTTAGTGATAGCTCTTTGTATTTTTCATGCATTGTAAAATATAAGCATACTTAAGCGGTCTTCATTATGACAACAATTAGTCAAAATATGCAATTTGCTAAGTTCACGAATACAATGTGTGCTTGTGTGATTTGCGACGTATTCTGTTTTCTTTCCTACTTCAATTCCATGTAGAAATAAAGAATGTTAACACCACTACATATTATTATACTTTGACATATTAGTCAAACTATAGTTAGTGAACAGTACTGTTAGTACCACCCCAGTCCATTGTATAGAATCTAGATGTGTACAACAGTGCTATTAGTAACTCGTATGTTTTGATGTGTGTGTATGCATCGCATTAAAAAAATGACTAAATGTACTTGGTAGTTGGTACCTTCCTATCGGGATAGAGATATAGTCTGTATACATGGGGTCCACTTAATTAATCCTTGTCCGAGCATAAAATACCATGCTTATCCTGTTAACTATAGGAAAATAGCTACAAAGCAAACAATGTAATACATGTAGGTGTTGCTAAAGTTCATTCAGTAGATCTTTGTGTGTTTTTGTGTGTATGTGCATATGTATTTTTGTGTGTCGCATAAAGAAATAACTAAATGTACTGGGTAGTCGATATCTTCCTATCGGCATAGAGATATAGTCAGTATATGTGAGGTCCAAAGACTTGATCCTTGTGTAGGCATAAAATACCATGTTTTTCCCGTTAATTTTAGGAAAATAGTAACAAAACAAACAATTTAGGTATTGCTAAAGTTCACGCGTGCGAGCGGTCCGTGGGTGTGTGTTTATGTATGTATGTATATGGAGATTTCCATTGAACATGTATTGATAACATAAGATATCTTAACCATTAGATATTCTTCTGATTTTCAATTCATAGACAGAGACAAAAAATTCAATGGCCAATGCTTATTGTGTCAAATTTTGCATAAGCGTGCAGGACCAACATTGTGTCGTATGTATGAAGCCAATATTAATTTCCTTCGCTATAAGCGAATCTCACAGAATGTGAAACCAAACTACTTGATAAACTAACAACAATGTTTTCTTTTCATTTTTCCGAGCATGTAAATAATTTTTTAGTGCAACATTGACCATATACTAAACATTGTCTTGTTTGTGTACGCCCATATGCTAGTACCAATAATGACTCCATGATAACAGACAGTAGTATTCATTAGTACCAACCTTATTCGTAAATATTTGGGCACGATCTTAAACTAAATGCTGCGAGCCCCACACAAGCTAATATATTCGTTACTCATTACACCAATAAACTGCAACTGTCTTTTGCCATTCCCCCGAAATAAACATGTGATGGTTCTCTATGGCTTATCTTGAATAGGTGAATAAGATGATAGCGTAACCATGCGACTCTTCTTCGTTTTTTTCCTTTTTGAATTGGTACTTTATATACAACAAATCACTGTGATCATATGTCAATAAACGTTCGAATCACGCTACATAAGTTTTGAACTTGTGATCTCTCGCACCAAAGCCAAATCTCTCTTTATTAGTAATAAGTATTTTTTTTCAGTAATATTTGTATTTGTCTTCTACAGGTTTAAGCCCCAACAAATGTGAAAATTCTGAACTACATAAGCACTCCAATACTCCTATAACTGTTATGGAAAAACAGTATTCAATATTGTAATCTAAATTTTCATTTATTTCCCTTCCTTGTTCCGACATCTATTAATGGTCAACAAACCTTTTTAGCTAATTTTATCCCTTCTGTCAATTACTTCGTATATTACCTTCTTATACTTCTTTCCTTTAATTTCAGTTATCATAATAGTTACATCATGTGTATTATTTCTAATCTCTAGAAAATCAGAGACTAGGAACAATAAGAAAGACGTGATAATTATGAAAAATGGAATATTATGGATAAATTAAAAAAACAACAGTATAACGTAGGTGATAAAAGATAGAATTTACACGAGCAAAAGAATAGCTAAAACGGTAGTTGATAATTAAACAACTAGTAGAAATGAAGAGAACTAAAAAAGAAACAGAGTTTACAATTTTGATTATCTATTTTCTGTACAGGAGTATTGGAGTGTTCATATATTTTACTGCCTTTGCACAACATAGGAGCTTAAAGCAGTATAAACCAAATACACATATTACAGTGAAAAAACAACATGTTCCTGACGGAATCCAATCACTGAATTTTCTAGTCTAATTTGATTGTTATCATCCTAACTTGGAAGCACTCAGCATGCTGACTAGTGACAACATGCATGTAGCCAACCTGCCATGTTCACATAGGCAAGAATGTACCATGACAATTCCAATTGTTGTTTAGCCATCAAATGAGCTCTTATCAAATATAAAAGTACGAAGTCCATGTATAACTAGATATTGTAAGAAGCGCTGCACAATGGGAAGCTATCACAGCAATAAACAAGAGATTCAACAGGTTACGTTTCCAAAACTAATAGTTACAAGAATTTAGTTGAAAACCATAAAACTGAGAAAGAATTAAAACCTTACGCATTTTGAGTTCTGAAGTTTAGATATGCTAATTTGATGTGTGAACTAAATCGAATAGATTACTCGAAATTTTTGTACGATCTTTATTTATTAATTAATGTAAATACACATGTGTATGTGGGGCAATGAGTCATGTGAAGCCAACGTTAATTTCTCCAACGGGAGTAATTTGATTAAAAAATAGGGTAAATTGGCTTTTTTTTATTTCCTATGCTACAGCAGTGCCGATTTGAGCGTGGGAAATTAAAAAAAGCTATGGTATTTTCTATTTTTATTCAAACGTGGATTTGTAAACGACAATCAAAAAATAGTTTATGGTATAAACGGTTTTCTGAAAATCGTTTATACCATAAAAGACTTTTAGATTGTCGTTTAAATAAATATTCACATGTAATCAAACCATATGTATTATAAACCGTTTTTGTTTACAGAAAACCATTTATATAATTTTATTTTTAATTCTTAAAAAAAATGAGCATTTCCTCCTACTCATCTGCGGAAGTGAGGAATCAATATTTTTATTTCATTCCCTCACCTTAAAAACAACTCCCCTCCCAGAGATGCTCTTAGGGAATTTTACAAAATGTGGAACCAACTCACTACTTGGCAAACTAACAACATTGTTTTCTTCTCACTTTTTCAAGCGTATAAATAAATTTTTTAGTGCAATATTGAAAGAAGATCTCTGAAACCCACATACAAAAAATATACACATTGCGCTGTTTGAGTGCCCCTGTATGCTAGTACTAATAATGCCTCTATGATAACAATCAGATGCTTTCAGCGGTACCAATGTTATTTGTCTCGATTTGGGCATGATCTTAAGCTAACCATCGGGAGCTCCAAACAAGCTAACATATTCATTACTCATTACACCAATAAATTGTGACAATCTTTTGCCATTCCCCTGAAATAAACATGTGATGGATCTACGGTTTATCTCTAGTAAGTCAATTAGATGATGGTGTAACCATGCAACTTCCATCTTTATTATTAACAAGTTTTTTTTTCTAGTATTTATCTGTCTTCAACTAGTTTAAGCCTAATAAGTGTGGAGATTCTAAACTACATAAGCGCTCCAATACTCTTATATCTGTTTTGGAAAAACAGTATTCGAAATTGTAATCTAAATTTTCTTTTATTTCCCTTCCTTGTTCCGATCTTCATTAATCGTCAACAAACCTTTTTAGCTGTTTTTTTCCCTTCTGTCAATTACTTTCACATATTTCCTTCTTATACTTTTTTCCTTTAATTTCAGTTTTCATAATTCTTACATCATTTGTATTATTTCTTATCTCTAGAAAATGGGAGACTAGCAGCAATAAGAAAGATGTGATAATTATGAAAAAGGAATAATATGGATGAATTAAAAAACGGTATAAGGTAGGTGATAAAAGATAGAATTTACACACGGAAACGATTAGCTAAAATGGTGGTTGACAATCAAACAAATAGTAGAAATGAAGGGAACTAAAAAGGAAACAGAGATTACAATTTTGATTATTTATTTTCTGTACAAGAGTACTGGAGTGTTTACAACTGCCTTTGCACAACATAGGAGCTTAAAGCAATATAAACCAAATACCAATATTACAGTGAAAAAACAACATGTTACCGACAGAATTCCAATCGCTAAATTTCCAGTTTAATTCGATTGTTATCATCCTAACTTGGAAGCATTCAGCATGCTGACTAGTGACAACATGTATGTAGCTAACTTGCCATGTGCATGTAGGCATAAATGTACCATGACAATTCCAATTGTTGTTTAGCCATCAAATGATATTTTACCAACTATACAAGTACAAAGTCCATGTATAACTAGATATTGTAAGAAGCACTACACAATGAGAAGTAACAGTAATAAACAAGAGATTCAACGAGTTACGTTTCCAATACTGATCGGTACAAGAATTTAATTGAAAAATATAAAACTGAGAAAAGAATTGAAACCTTACGCATTTTGGTTTCAGAAGTTTAAATTAGGCTTCTTTGATGGGTGAACAAGATCTAATAGATTATTCGAATCATTATGCGGTCTCATGAATTATATATTTCTACGACCGATTCCAAGAATTAAAATCAAGGGTTTTTGCAGCGAAGAAGAAAAGCGGGAGTTTCGTTTTCTGGATAACGGGCTGCACTATAAATTGGCCCTTGTTCACCTAGCTATAAATTGGTCCATGCTAGGAGAATTTGCTGAATAACGGGCTGCACTATAAATCGCATCTCCTTCGTCACGCCGCCCCCTGAAAACTATCGAGCACAACTCCTTCGCATGCGCATTTAGTCGCACATTCTACTTGGCCACACATCATCCACGTCGCCTGCTCAGTAAAGGCGTCCGTGCCTTCTTTCCATCAATCACATGCGCAGCCATCCATTCATCGCTCAACCATGGCCGCGGCTCCATACATAGTGCGCTCCATCTGAAGTTATCAAAATTGCCCCAATTTTTTTAAACCGCATCAATTTTTTTTCTCTAATTCAATTTTATGACTTGTGTGCATCAAGACAAGGGCAAAGCAAAACATGAACGAGTCTTGAGCATTGGGTTAGGTCAAAGCGACAAGAGGAATGATCTTTGTGGAATAAAGGAGAAAGGACTTTTGTTTGTTATTATTTCTTCTTTTCTGTGTATTTTTAAATTTCCTCCTTGGTTGCAGCTTAAAATCACTTTATTACATATAAATAATTCTAAAAAATACTTGCGAATATATTCCCAATTCGATTGAAATATATGATACATTTACAAAGTATAGTTCGATAGATTACACAAAACATTTAAATTCAATAATTATTTTATCATCATTGATTTTATTAATATCAAATAGAACCTTCTTTTCGTATACTTCAACCATATGAAGGAAAAAATTATAATACAAAAATATTTTATATTTCTTGTAAATATTTTATTCAAGCTCAATATGTTTTTACAAAAGAATTTATTAATTAATTCAATTTATTAAAAGAAAATCCTTGATCAAATAATCTTTAACTCAATAAAATATATTTTCTTTAAAATTAAAGTTATCCAACAACTGAAATCAAATATTTTATTTTAATTAAAATTATTTATTATGATGACGTAGACTATAGAGTTATTATAATGTTGGTCATTTTTTCAGCTACATCTTCCTTGTATTGTTAAATATTTATTGCCCCAAAAACCTATTGCAAAGTGGCCTATGTTTTGGACATAATTTATAATTCAAATTCAACACCTTTTGAATCATGTATCATTTTTGAGATCTGTCAAATGATTTGGAAAGATAATTTTATTGGCTAAAAATTTCATATTTAATACCTTCTAAATGATTTCTAAATTAAAAGTTTGGAGTTTCCAAAAGAAAAGAGTTACCTATGTTGGAAGGTGATTACAAAATATAAGTATTTTGAGAGAATACTTTGCTTATATTTATGAAAGAGTTTCTACCGATCATTTCATCAATGATGATTACCTTTGGATGTGCGGTATACGACAATAGATCTTAGGTAGTGCGCTATTATTCCATGGTACATATCGATACTGCCAGAGCATGTCCTTAATCGATATTTGGATATCGGCCGCGATACGGTATATTCAAAACCAGGTGTTCGGTTTAGATCCATGTAAAGTAGACTGAGTGTCAATGCAGTGTGAAACAATAGATCTGGGTAGTGCACTATTACTCTAGGGTACATTTGGCAAAGTACGTCCTTACTTGGTGTTCGGATGCCAGCCGTAATAGGATAAAATATTTTATCCTGGGATCTAATCCAAACTAAGTGCGTGGTTTAGGTCCATTTGAAGTAGTTCAAGTGAATCTAATCCAAACTGAGTGTGTGGTTTAGATTTATGTGAAGTAGACTGAGTATCGACGTAGCATGGGATGAATATAATCTTGGTTTTGATAAAAGAACTACGTTGAGCTTGATCCTATAATGGATACATAGACAGTCACATTGGTACCGTGACACTGTCCACTTTTCATTTATGTTTTATTTTTGTATATGTAAATTTCCTTATATATCATATTGCAGGAAGGGTCGACGTGGAATCAAAATTGGGAAAGAATAAGCAGGAAATACCTCTTAAATATTCCTTGTGATGTTATATTGCAAGATGATTAGAGTACGTCTGTTAAATAAATAACTATACACCACTCTAATATTACTTATGTTATTGAATATACCGATCCTATCACATCTCAACCGATCACTTTATAAATAATGCTTTATCTTGTTAATATATTATGCAATTTTTGGGTTGTTAGTTGATGGTTTTGGTCGATGCTTTTTGTTTTCGGTGCTTCAAACGTGGATCGAAAGTCGTGGTTGTCACAGAAGTTGCTAGCTTCCTTAACACAGCTACCATCGATGATCAAATCGGATTTAATTTGATGTTATAAATGCTTGAGAAGGTGGAGGGGTAAGGTGGAATTTTCGGCCAGTGTGACATCCCCTATCTGGAGGCCCGAAGCTACGCACTATAGATGCTTCAGTCATCTATAGTATTAACTTCCGATGACCGAATACGGTAATGTTAATGAAGGTTCTATTGGTTGACCAAAGTACTGTATATAGAACACAGCAGAATCAATTCAAAATAAAACAACAACCCCTAATTTGCTATTCGTCGACCACTTTCTCATCATCGGAAGCTTTATTCGCCAATCCTACTAAAACCTATAAACCTATAAACCTCAACCCTCAGCCTACTCAAATCAATTTTGAGCGCCTGAGAGTTTAAGTGGAAAACATAAACTTCAAGTCAGACATAAAGCCTGGTGTGAATAATACTATACATCTTGGTTATCTGATATTAAGTGAGACCACGTCGCTTAGCGGAATGGGTTTCCCCTCAATAATATCTTTTTTAAAACATATCTTTCACAAGTTATAATCCTGCAACCAAAATTGGTTAAATCTGTAAAGTAATATCATGTATATGTACATATTTATCAAATGGACTATCAGTCCATACACTGTTGTTTTGTTTGGCTAACTACTAACCCTTGGATGACTCGTGCCTACCCGAAAAACATAAAAAATACAACATCTATTAGATACTTTTCTTCTTGACGGTCTATCCTTACTTAGTTCTCCAGGTCTAACTGATCCTAATGGTTTTGCGGGCTCACCAATAACCTGTTTTCCTTTTTAGATTCCTTTCTATGTGTAACATAATTTTAGTCTCACTTGTGAAAAAGCTCTACACACTGAAACTTTGGATATATTTTAGCGAAGGGATGTTAGCTAAAGTATAGGGCATGACCCCATACTAGTCTTGTTTGGTATTCTAATATCTGAGTCATTTTACTTAGGGTTATCTACCTATAAATTTTTCCTTAAAAACCTTTTCTTTCAAGTTGATTTAAACCTTTAAATCATTCTTTAAACAAGGAAATTATTTACATATACTCTTCGTTTTACTCAAATCACCTTTCCATGTTACTTAATCTTTACACAAAACCTTGTTGATGAAAACGTCTAAACTTTCAAAAGTACCCCTTTCGAAACCTTTGAAAGTATCCCTTTCAATACAAGTAAAACCTTAGGCCGAAGGACAAAACATACCTTTCGAAACCATTCGTACTTATCTTTTCGAAAGCATTAAAACCTCAGACATCCTATCTTTAAAACACTTAAACATTGCCTTTCGAAACCATTAGAAAACCTTTCCTTTTAGACGTTTCGAAACCATTAGGGTAGCACCCCTTAGAAATCTTTCTTTAAAACCTTTCGAAAGCATTAAAACATCAAGCATGTCGAAAGCATTTGGGTTCAATTTACAACATGTGGAAACATCTTTCGAAACCATTAAAACTAGCTCTTTCGAAACAATTTGGGTTCTACCTTTTATAGAGCAAAAGGGTCATTAAAACATTTAACTCGAAAGCAACCCTTTTAAAAGCAAAAGCAGGCACATTTTAAATTTAAAACAAAGCATGCTTTGATCCCCTCGGAAACTTTGGTTTCGACCCAGTACCTTCCGCCTATATCCAGTTCACTATGTACCAGGTATCTGATACCATGTGCATTGGTTTTGATAGAGTATGAGGTGGAGGTAAGGAGTCAGAAGTCTGGTGCCGGAAGCATTGAAATAGGAAAAAGCATGTTGATTTGACTTTTTAAATTAATCCTTTGTACCTAACTTGCCTTATCTGTTGAATTATGATTAGTTGGAAATTTTTCTTTTCTAAAAGTGTGCTGCCAATTTTCAAAAATAACAATTTGAATTATTTACAAAATACCGCTTCATCTTTTTATAAATATATAAAACATTTAAGTCTCATACCTTAAATAATTTTATATATCCATTAAAACACCTAGAAAAATTCTATAAAAATCCCAAAAAATCATTTTTAACATATTTTCTAACATATATAAATTCCAGACCCTAAGCCAATATAATTTGGTTGCAATTAATTTTTAATCCAAAATAGCATTTTCTTCACTGGAAACTTCATATAAATCCACACTAATTCGGAAAATTACAAAAATTGAAACCCTTTTCTAAGTTACTGTTTCTAATCTAAATTTAAATTCACAAGGCCATTGGATGTCATATAATAGGGTTTTCGTATCAAAACATATCACAGAATTAATGTGAATTAGCATAAATCATCAACAACATATTGATATACAATTTTATTATCCAAAACATGGCAAAACATTTGCAAATAATTCGGATTTCATGCTGAAAACCAAAAAATATTATAAACTTGAGATGTAGTCATTATACACCTTAGTTTTTTGATTAAAGATGTGGGGTTTGTTGATTCTCCCCCTTGAAATCCTAGCATTTATCTCCTCTTGAGCTTGCTAATGGTTGCTGGCCTTAGCTTGTATCTTTGATTTGTGAATATGAAGTGAACATGAGTGTTGAGGGGTTTAAGGTTTAGGGTATAAGGATGTGCCTTGTTCCTATTTTGCTCTTGTATATTTTCAAACCTTTTCTTTTCTTTTCATTCTTTAGTTTGCTTGTTTAACATGGCACGACCACCCCGTATTTAATCACAAATCTCAATCCATTAATCATCTTACATTATTTTATTTTATTTAACTAATTAAACATCCTAAATAATGTTACTAAAAATATGGGTGTTATAGCCAGTAATAGAGATGAAGAGGAGGCTCGAAATCCAAAAAGAAAGTGAGGAGATACCAAGGAGAAAATGTCGATCTGGATACCTATTTCTATTTTACCTTTTCTCCTTCTTTTTAATTCAAATCCAACCCCTCCTTAACCATCATTACGGCCAGCCTACTCTTGCACATTTAGTAGAAAATTCAAGCCCCGTTATGTGCCTCTAAATCATTTTAAGCCCGACCAGTATTCATAGCATTTAAATCTAATTTAAACGTGCAAGGATATCGTATATCAATAAGTATATTTATAACTATTATACATACACCATTTAATATTTTTCAACCCATCACGTTAAATTTTATAATTAAAAATTCATAAATATTATTAATTTAATTAATTTATTACAATTATAGTTTTCATTTTATAGAAAATAATCGTAATAATCATATGGAAACTATATCTATTTTTCAATCAGCATGGAAAAACAGTTATTATTTCATAAATAATGTTCAATATGTTTTACGAAAATAATTTTGTAACTTGATGCAACTAATAAGTGTTATATGACATGCTACCACTGTTTTTTCCATTACCTTAATAGCGTACGAAATATAAACCTCCATTCAACCACTTTATATATGTTATTTATTCTATCTACTATAACCAGTTTATAGTCGAGAGTTTTCTGATCAAATATTTTGAACTCAAAGAAATAAATCTTTTAGAAAATAAATTTCCATACGAAAATACATTTTGAAATAGAAATCATATTTCTCATTCTAATGTTAAGTATCTATTATGATTTTAAGATTCTCGTTTCTTATGTCTCTTCATGAAGCAGAAGTGACCATTCACACTCTTCATCCTAACTGTATCTTAAGTTACATCTACTCTCGAACATTCACTATCCTTTTCAAATAGTCGAACCATTCAAAAGGAAATCCTTATTACAAGATCATAAATAACTCTTTACAAAAGTGAATGTGATCATCCTTAACGTTTAAGGACATCAAATAAATTGCACTTTACTTAATTTGAAAAAACTAATATTTCAGCGATTGAATTCTTAGATCCATCTTGTAACTCTTAGTCTAGTGTCACATCCTTACCGTTTAAGGATCTTGTAACAAGATCCTTATTGTATAAACGATCTCATACTATGGTTTATTTATTTCGAATGAACTAATTTCATGAAGGTTTCATACATTATGAGTTGTGACCATTCACCATATAACATTTATATATGATTGAAAATGGATCAAATATTCATATCATTTTACCGCATTTAGAGTTCGAAGCTCATTAAAGACAATACACATAATTAGCCAAGTTACAAACATATTTAGTAGTTGTATAGTTAGACGTTTGCATGGGTCAACATGCAAAAAATTATTGGTAAGTTTATTGTACATTTCTATTTGTCAATCTTAATTCATTTCATTAGTGTATTTTAATTGATAAATATTTGATGAATTATATTAAATGCACAAATTTATCAAAGTAGATTATTTTAGTTATACATAGCATATGTTCTTAGAATAAATGTAAACTTAAACATTACATTTCATTTTACTAACAAGCTTCCACTAGTCTTTTATGTTTCTCAAAACCCTGAGGCAAAACACATAAATCTTTAGACTTCCCTAGCGAGTGTTAGGATTCATTTTCTTTGATTTCTGACCTTGATTTAATAAATCATAGGTCCAAAAATAATGGATAACACATTATCAGTTGTATGATATACATATCCTAACCTTGTGGTCTTTGTCCAGATCTCATTGCAACCTTTAGTTTGCTCAAAAAATTGAAAGAAATTATTCACTCGTACCTACCAATTTGCGACAGTCTAAATATAGCGTATTTACATTGAGTTTGCCCAATAAATGCATATATAGTTATCTTACCTCGTCTAGTCTATATACTAATAATACTACACATAACATCCCGATCTTAAGTTTGCTCAATAACTAAAGAGTATGCAAATAATTTATTAGTATATAAATGGCAGATGACAACATTTATACTAAAGATTCATAATCTTTAATATATTTAATTGAGCAACATCGACTTAGGGAGTAATGTATTTGTTATGAAATACCATCGTGATTTAAGTATCGGCCATATTAGAAATCATGATATACATACTGCACATATGTATCTATCCCTTAATTCTATTAAGGGTTTCTTGTTATTGCACCTTCAATTATACATACGTATTACATAATTTTAATCATTATATAACTTTTATAATTTAATCAACTTATATAATAATCTTATGTATAACGTTACATTATTATTAATTAAATCTTATTTAATCAATTAACATTTTAATCAATTTTTTATTATTCAATTAAATATTTTATATTGAATATGTATGCTATTACATTTATAGTAACACATATATAATTATATATATATATATATATATATGTATGTATGTGTGTGTGTGTGTATTTTATTATTTATTAATCAACTTTTAATTAGTACTTTTAATAAACAATTTTAATTCATTTATTGATTTTGAAAATTCTTATATACATACATACATAGATATACATACATACATACATACATACATACATATATATTACTTTAACATTTTAAGATAATGTTACGTATATTTATATATGTTATTTAATCTAATTAATTAACTTTTAATTAGTTATTCATTTAATTAATCTAATTAATTATTAATAATTTTCGAAATAATTATGTTTTAAAGCAGTTTAAAAACTATTTTATAACGTTTATAAAATTATTATTTGCTTTAAATTTAACCTTTTAAATTAAAATATTCTTTTTTATTTTAAATTTTATGTTTTAGATTAAATTTTTATTTTTATTTAAAAGCAGATTTTGAGAATTGGCACAAGATCTAAATCAATTTGAGCCTTCATATTGGGGATAACCTTTGAGCTTACCTAATCCTTTCGAGCCAAGCCAATAGACAGGTAGGGCAAAGTACTCGAATGCCTAAACCCAACCTTAGACACTACTTTTTTAGACACCTTACTATACGTGCAGACTTTAATAAGTTAGTCATAATACTGCTAATTCAGACGGTATAGGCTATTGGGTTCAGCTACCATTGTTGGATCTAAGCCAGCATACAGCGGGTTAAATGAGTAAATTGCAAAAAAAAAAAAATTGGATTTTATTGGGCCTATGAAGATTGATGACCTAGAATTTTGGGCAATATCAATAATCTGTATTAAAAATTAAATTAATTTGATAATCTTTTTTAATAAGATTTGAATTGATTTAATAATCTTCCTTTAATAAATATTTAAATGAAGAATTTTATCTTTTAAAAGCTAATAAAATGTTTCCTATTTATAATGTATATATAAATGTATATATTGTAAATGGATAAGCTTTGGCTTGAAATTTAATAAATAAATAAAATCTTGTTTTTAAATTCTAATATATATATATATATATTTCATAATTTGGAAATTATGATTTAATTTAATATATAACTTTTCAAAGCTATTTAATAAATAACTATATGGTTTTAAATACTTAAGGTAAATGATTAATTGTTTAAATTATATTTTAGCTTAAGTTTAAATTTAAATTAATTAACAAAAAGATTTGTTTTATTTTCTTTCTTAAATATTACTTGATAAGTATGATTTGAAATTTTATATAGAAGTTTAAAATACAATTTGCAAATAATACATTAATTTATTTAAGTAATATAAGTCATTTATATATAACAAGATAATTTCTTTTATAAATTACTTAAAATTGAATAAAAGTGTTATTTCCAAATAATAATTATAATGTATTATTTTTATAAATATATATGGATTTTAATATAAATAAAATTTGTTATTTTCAAAATTTAATGTGTAGTTATATATGCATATATGTAACTTGTATTTTAAAATTGGATTTTAAAATATTTAATTTGAATTTGAATTTGGAATTTATTTTGAAATTCAAAGGAATAAATACTTAAAATTATTTTGGATTTTAAAGAGATAGGTATAATCTTTTATTTGTATATATATATAAAAAAATTTATTTTATTTTTCTAAAAAGTAATTTATAAATATATAGATAAGTATTTAATAAATAAGAAGAAAAGGGCTTTTATTTACTTTTAAATAAATAAAAATAAGTAAAATTACTTAATGGACAAGTGTAATTATACTAAGGCCTCATAATAACATGTGTTAAGCAAATGTAAATAGATTAGAGTCATATTTGTCTTAATTTTCCTTTTTTTTTAAAAAAAAAATCATCTTAACTTATAAAACATATTTTTCCTCCTCATTTCTTTTCTAAATCTTCATTTTCAAAAGTTAAGATAAAAACTTCAGCTAAATCAATATTCAAAACAAAATTGGTAACTAAACTCCTCAAACAAGAAATCATGTTAAAATTCAAAATTAGTAATCATCCATTTCAAACAGAAATCAAAACCTAAAAACCATGTACAATTTTTCAGCACAAAATCTGTAACTCAAATGTTCTTCAAACCAGAAACCTTTTCCAAATCAATAACCTGTAGTTTCATTTTCAAGATCAAAATCATAAACTTATTCAAATCAATAGCCTGTATATCATCTTCAAATCAAACATTAAAGCCAGCACTTTCTTCAACCCGAGTTATCAAAAACAAACCTGTAGATTATCAACAGCAAAATCAAAGCATGAGCATTTTTTTTTCAATCTGGAGGCATGTATGCAATTTTTAAATCAAGCATTTTATTCAAGCATATTCCAGTTTAAAAGTTTTCAAAGGCTAAGGCATTTCAATTTCAAGCTGTTTCAAAATTTGGTGCTCTACTCTACCTTCTTTAATTCGGTTTTGTTCGAACCCGAAACGAATTTGTATGGATTGAATGCTTTCAGAACATCGTCAGGCGGACGATGAGCATTCTAAGAGATGTGTTCTCTAAAGGTAATCATAGCCTCTAGCCTCATCAATCAGGAATGGCTAAAACATGGGAGGTGCAGCAAGGCTAAGTGGGTCATGCCTAAGTAGGACGAGATTTTCCTCTGTCTAGAGGTCCCTTTTTATTCGGCTGTGTGGGTAGTTGGTCGCGACAACTGCTGGGGTTGTCTTGTTCGAGACTGTCCAGTATGGGATGGTTCCGACCTTATGTTGCAGGGGATTTAGGATGGATCCTTGGTACGATGATCTAGACCCCGTACTATGACGGGCGGTACCCCAGTAGCCCTGCCATTGATGAAAACCCATTCTTCCTACGCGCCCTTACGGTTTTGATTGTATTACCCACTTTTATGGCTAGTAGCTAGAATTTAATCATGTAACAATTTTAGCTATTTCTTATTTATTTGAAAACCCTAGACCTATTATAACATCATCGGATTTCCTATCAAATGTTTTGGTTAGCGTAAGTTAAAAACTTACCCATGTTTATGTGTGGGGAATCTTGCGTGATACCTTTTCTTTCAAAGGTTTTTCAAAGTTAAGAAATTTTAACCTGTT
This sequence comes from Allium cepa, assembly GCA_030765085.1. NCBI lineage: Eukaryota > Viridiplantae > Streptophyta > Magnoliopsida > Asparagales > Amaryllidaceae > Allium > Allium cepa. Next base: position 756,262,029 of record CM060939.1, on the reverse strand, counting down.
ACTCACACCAGACCCATGTCTGACCCGGAGTTTATTCTGTTCTTCTTAAACTCTTAGGTACTCAAATTTTTACGAGTAGCCAAGGTATTCCGGTTAGCTTTGACGAATTATGGAGGAGCAATGGAGCATGAGGCTTTAGTGTTGTAGACATTTATAGTGTTCCTCTATGATTGGTATTTCTGTATTGTATTGAGTTGTAATAACTAGACAGGTGTTTATAACTGTCTAGTATGTGTTGTATAAGCTGTGTAACTCTGATATATGTTATATACTATGTAATACCTTATGTGATTAATATAATTTATTCGTTCCACTGTTGAGATTCTGATGTTGTTTCTTTCTTTCTTCTCTATCTTTTCTCTTTTCTATCCCTTTCTTTCTTATTCATGATGCGTCATTCTGGGCAAAAGAAGACGGGTTGTGACAGTTGGTATCAGAGCGCTAGGTTGAATGAATATCTAGGCTTTGGAGTGATTTCCTTCCTGAGAGTGCATATTTGTAATATATATATATATATATTTCTACCTATTTGTCGGATTACCTGTTCGGGTTTTCCAATATGAGTCCTAAAGATAGAGGGGTAGTGGTGTGTGTAGCACAACTACCAACGGAAGGAGTCTAAGTGATTGAGGATGGAAGTGTATCTGTCGAGATTGTAGGCTTAATACCGTCTCGAGTGAGTTTTGCCGTGGTGTAAGGATTTCATCGATCTCTGAAGGAAGTCTTTGAGGTTCGGAGTCCATCTACGAGATGCAAGTGTGGATGAGCAGAATTTGGATCTGTCGGTGGGGCAGAAGCGAGTGATGGTATCTTAGCAACCTCAGGAAATAGTAGCTGTGTGATGAGATGCAGTGAATATGGATGTCTTCGATGATGTTTTCTTTTGGAGCAAGTTTAAGGAAGTGTGTCTGCTTCATTGTTGTGGCTGAGTTCAGCAAGGTGTTTTTGTTTGGCTTTGAGGCCCAAGTTTTTCGAGTAGCTTCTGTTTAAGGAAGTCTTTGGAATCTATGGCAGGGTTGTAGCTCGGGGTGTTCTATGTGTCGGCAGGAGTTCTTTTGGCTTAGAGCTTTCTGGAGGTAAAATTCAGAAGTAGCTGAGTGGATGCATTTCCCGATGGATTGGATAGATAAGCATAAGCTGTTCTGATTGGTAAAGAGAGAACAGTTTTCTTTGGAATTAGGTTGGAAGGATCACAAAAGTGACTTGCAATAGTTTGAGTGTTCTCTTAAGTTATCAGATATTTTTTTGGATGTCTTCCGGAAAGTCAAAGGTTTGCCTTTGCATCTGGAGATTTAGTTTTGTATCGACTAGGATTCCAATAGTGGTACCGGTGGTTCAGATTAGCAGAAGGATGGTTCCTAGAGAGGGTTTGGGTGAAGCGGCTCGGGATTTGGTGGAATTTCTGAGTTTTCTCTTTATGGATCTGATGAACCATATTTTTGGGATGTGTTGTCTAGTTTGTGCACGTGTTCATCATCAGCATTTTCATCTGCTCCAGATCAGAGTTGTGCAGCGGAAGCAGTTTGGGAGTGCATCTGTTTTGTCTTTTATGGATTGGAGAAGTAAGATCGGTCTTCTGTGTTTGTGGAGTAGAGTCATGTTCTTGATCTTGGTTGATCGTGAGAGCATCATTTTGATGGGTTGTTTTTGGTCCCGTTTGTATCTAGATGCATCAGCGAAGGTTGAGATGATCAGGAAGGATGTAGGCGGCCTAGGATCGTCCGAGGAGTTTTGAGGGTAAGAGACAGAGGAATTTGGATTCTGGAGTCGGAGATTGATTTTGGATAAGATTTCTCCGATCCAAGGAGCTATAAGATTTGGTAAGACTGGGAAGCTAGCTCCGAGGTGTATTGGATCTTTTCTGTATTCTTATGAGGATAGGTGCTTTGGCTTTCAGGAGTTGAATTGCCATTTTGAATAGCTGGGATTCAATGTGTTTCATGTATCTCTGAGGGAGTACGTGTATGATCTATCTCTGGTTGTGGAATCAGCAGTTCAGGAGGATTTGGTAGTTGGGTCAGACTTGTCTGTGGTCTGATACCCTGTAGATCTATATGAGTAGAAGCTCTATAGCTTTTTTCGTATAGATTGTTTGGATTATCCCAGTATTTTTACCTGGGAAACTCTAAGAAGTACTAACCAGAATTTTGTCTGGATAGTTAGATTGTTTGAATGAGTAATTTGGTTGTTGTGGTTGTTAGCATATGGTTGATAATATATGCTTGTGGTTTAAAATTAAAATCTTAATGAGATTATTAAATTACCTTTTCTTTTAAATTTCGGGGACGAAATTCTTTTAAGGGGGGAGGAATGTGATGACCCAGTATTTTGGGCAATATCAATTTAATAATCTGTACTAAAAATTAAATTAAATTAATTTGATAATCTTTGTTAATAAGATTTGAATTGATTTGATAATCTTCCTTTAATAAATATTTAATTGAAAAATTTTATCTTTTAATAGCTAATAAAATGTTTCCTGTTTATAATGTATGTGTATATATATGTATATGTTGTAAATGGATAAGCTTTGGTTTGAAATTTAATAAATAAATAAAATATTTTTTTTAAATTCTAATTTATATATATATATATTCTAATATATATATATATATATATATATATTTCATAATTTGGAAATTATGATTTAATTTAATATATAACTTTTCAAAGCTATTTAATAAATAACTATATGGTTTTAAATACTTAAGGTAAATGATTATTTGTTTAAATTATCTTTTAGCTTAAGTTTAAATTTAAATTAATTAACAAAAAGATTTGTTTTATTTTCTTTCTTAAATATTACTTGATAAGTATGATTTGAAATTTTATATAGAAGTTTAAAATACAATTTCCAAATGATACATTAATTCATTTAAGTAATATAAGTAATTTATATACGACAAGATAATTTCTGTTATAAATTATTTAAAATTAAATAAAAGTGTTATTTCCAAATAATAATTATAATGTATTATTTTTATAAATATATATGGATTTTAATATAAATAGAATTTTTTATTTTCAAAATTTAATGTGTAGTTATATATCCATATATGTAACTTGAATTTTAAAATTGGATTTTAAATTTTTTAATTTGAATTTGGAATTTATTTCGATATTCAATGGAATAGATACTTAAAAATATTTTTGATTTTAAAGAGATGGGTATAAGCTTTTATTTGTATATATATAATTTGTTTTATTTTATTTTTCTAAAAAGTAATTTACAGATATATAGAAAAGTATCTAATAAATAAGAAGAAAAGGGATTTTATTTACTTTTAAATAAATAAAAATAAGTAAAATTACTTAACGGACAAGTGTAATTATACTAAGGCCTCATAATAACATGTGTTAAGTAAATGTAAATAGATTAGACAAGTGTCATTTTTTTTTTAATTTTTCTTTTATTAAAAAAAATCATCTTAACTTATCAAACATATTTTTCCTCCTTGTCATTTCTTTTCTAAATCTTCATTTTCAAAAGTTAAGATAAAAACTTCAGTTGAATCAATATTCAAAACAAAATCAGTAACTAAACTCTCAAACAAGAAATCATGTTCAAATTCAAAATTAGTAATCATCCATTTCAAACAGAAATCAAAACCCAAAAACGCTGTACAATCTTTCAACACACAATCTGTAACTCAAATGTTCCTCAAACCAGAAACCTTTTCCAAATCAATAACTTGCAGTTTCATTTTCAAGATCAAAACCATAAACTTATTCAAATCAATAGCATGTATGTCATCTTCAAATCAAACATTAAAGGCAGCACTTTTTTCAACCTAAGTTATCAAAAGCAAACCTGTAGATTATCAACAGCAAAATCAAAGCTTGAGCATTTTTTTTCAATCTGGAGGCATGCATGCAGTTTTTAAATCAAGCATTTTATTCAAACATATTCCAGTTTAAAAGTTTTTAAAGGCTAAGGCATTTCAGTTTCAAGCTGTTTCAAAATTTGGTGCTCTGTTCTACTTCTTTAATCAGGTGAGTGACATCACAATTTAAATTGTTTAAGTATATAATTATGTTGCATGTTCATCTCTGAAAATAGTATGTTTGTGAATATATTTTTAAGTATAGCTCTGTGTGTGTATATATGGATATGTTGGTGTGCATGCTTTGTATCAAGATTCTTTTCTCTGATTCTAGTTCCAGGCTTAAATTCAAATCAAAATTCATTTGCTCTTGATCCAATCTTTGTTAAGACTTAAGTCTTAAACAAAGTATGTTTGTTGTATCATACTTTTAAGTTTAAAAACTTATTTAAGTTAAAAACATTTTTTACTGCCTCTGGTAATAATAAAACAATAGTGCAAACTTAAATAAGTTAAAAGTCAATTATCATGAGTCATGAATTCAAGGATATGAATCAAATACTTTAACTAAAATTTGATTTTTAAAACTAGAATCACGATTTTTAGTAGAGGGATTTAAGTGCATTTCTGGTTTAACCAGAAATTTGAATTTGAGGGAATTTTGATGATCTCGTTAGTCTGGGAGGTCGTGATTTTTTCTGGAGGAAGAAGAGTTGTCAATGACTAGGAGAAAAATGGTAGAAGTGATGGCAGATCACGGTGGTGGCGGCGGTGACCGATTTAAGCTTTTAAACCTAGTTTTGGCTGACTTAAGAGTTTGTGATCATCACGATCTCTCTGGTTGATCGAGTTAGCGGGACTTGGGGAGTCGGTCGTTTGGACATTGACGAAGGCTTGGCTGGAGGTGCTGATGCTCCGGTGGTCGGAGAGATGAGGTTGAGGGGTTTTCTTTCAGGGTGGTATGTTTTCCAGGTTCGAGCAGTAATACTCGAATTTGATTTCGAGTTGATAATGGAGTTATGAGGGTTATAGTTTGATCTGGGAATGATCGTCGACATGTGGGGATTGTCTTGGATGGTCGAAGGTGGTGGAACTTCCGATGCATATGCACGGTGAATTATTTGTGCCTGGTGAAGTTTGGTTTGAAGCAGGGGATTTGTGCTCGAGTTACTCTCGAGTAATTTGAGTATTTGCTCGAAGTGATGAATAGTTTGGCTCGAAGCATTTTTAGGTTTTCTCGGGTCAGTTGATAGTTACAGGTTTTAAAACCTGCTTGCTTTTAAATTTTAAAATTTGATTTTAAAATTTGAAAGCATAGGTTTAGACAAAGTTTTAAAAACAAATTTGAAGTATGGATTCAAAACAGAGTTTGCACCCTAGTTTTAAAATTTAAATTAAGTTTTGTAAATTAAATTGTTTCAACAATTTAAATTGTTCAAAGTGTATTCTATATGGTAAGAATTTAAAAGTAAATTTGGTTTGAATTCTTCAAGTTTCTTTTATAAGATGAGTATGTTTTTAACATATGATTTTAAAAGTTGTAAATGGTTTTTATACCTTGTTAAAGTCAAAATTGTTTTTATTTTAAATTTTATATTTGAAATGAAAATTTAAAGTAAAATGTTTTCAAATCTGTTTGTGAATGATAATAAAATCATTTATAAGAGAAATGTTTTCATTTTAAAGTTAATAAGGATTTAATGATTTGTGATTCATAAAATTATTAAGGTAAATTAGTATGGATAATTAATTAATTAATTTATTAAATGGTTAGGTATTGGAATTAATTAATTAAGTTTGAAGTTAATTAATTAGATTAATTAATTTGAAAATAATATCATTAATTAGATAAGTTAAGATTTTTAATTACTGATTAGAAATTAATTTATCAAGTAATTAAGATTAATTAAGTTAAACACTTAATTAATTAAATAATTAGTGATTAATTAATTGGTTATTAAAGATAAATAAATTTGTGATTAATAATAATAATTAATTTAAGTTAATTACTCAAGAAAAGTAATTAAAGAATTGTTAATGGTTAATGAAGGTCATTAACTTGAGATTATTTAATAATTAATTAATGTGATTGATTTTAATAATTAATTAGATTAATTAATTAAAGATAATCGATTGTGAAATTGTTTTAAGTGTAATTACTTAATGAATGTAATTAAAGGAATTAATTACTCAATGTAATTAATTAAAGTAATGTGATTAGTTTAAGTTAATTAATTAAGTTTAATTAATTTAAGATAATCACTAGATGATTGGTTAAGCATAATTACTTAATGTAATTAATGAAGTGTAATTACTTAGTGAAGTAAGTAGTAATGATAATTATAGGATGTAATTAATTAAAGATTGAAAGTAATTTGAGTTTAATTACTTTATGTAATTAATCAAAGGATTAATTAAAGATAACTAATTATGGAGTAATTAATTTATTTAATGAAGTAATTAAGGGTAGTTAATTACTGAATGAGATTAATCAAGGGTGATTAATAGATGTGGTTTAATTAAAGATTAAATGTAATTAATTTAATAGGATAATTAATTAAAGGTAATTAGGGATCATTAATTAATATAATTAATGATGTAATTAAGGGCTGATTAATTAAGATTAATTAATCAATAATAAGTGATAAAAGTGTAATTAATTAATGTAATTAATTAAGGGTTAATGTAATTAATTATAGTTAATTAATTAATGAAGTAACTAAAGGATTAATTAATGTATTTGGTTAAGAATAATTAATTTGAGAAATTAATTAAAGGATAATTACTTGAATGTAATTAAAGGATAATTAATCAAGGATGATTAATTAAGGTGGATAATTAAAGGATAATTAATTAACTGATTTGTAATCAATTAATGGTTATGTAAGCATGTTTTATAATGATGAAAATAATTAATTTAATTTACTTTAAATTAATTAAAGATGTAGTAATTAATTTAATTCATTTTAAATCCTTGCTTATGTATGGATGGATGATATTAATTGCCTTGAATGGTTTGAAATCTCAGATATGCGATAAGTAATGCTGTGTGATATGGATGCATTGGTTGAAGTTTGATGATAATATGAATTATCTATATATGATGATAATATGGATTATCCATTTGTGATGATAATGTGAATTATCTATTTGTGATGATAATGTAAATTATCTATCGTGATATGTGAATTTTATATATATATATATATATATATATATATATATATATATATATATATATATATATATATGTATATAGATAATAGAATTGAATTGTTTTAACTTTAAAACAACTTGGACCTAAAAGATGGCATTTTGGATTTTGATGAGACCGAGATCGGATTTCCAGATTTGGATATCCAACAACCACATCGATCCAAATTAACGATAGGTCATGAATCTCAAGTGAAGATGAAGATTCAAAGTGCAAGGGTTATCATCGTTAACTCTGAGGGTGATTCCAAAATGAGTGTAACGAGATAATGCCTTCGGTTTTGTTCGAATCCGGAACAAACTTGTACGGATTGAATGCTTTCAGAGCATCGTGAGGTGGACGATGAGCATTCTAAGAGATGTGTTCTCTAAAGGTAATCGTAGCCTCTAGCCTCATCAACCGGGAATGGCTAAAGCAGGGGAGGTGCAGCAAGGCTAAGTGGGTCATGCCCAAGTAGGACGAGATTTTCCCTTGTCTAGAGGTCCCTTTTTACTCGGCTGTGTGGGCAGTTGGTCGCGACAACTGTTGGGGTTGTCTTGTTCGAGATTGTCCAGTAAGGGATGGTTCCGGCCTTGTGTTGTAGGGGATTTAGGGTGGATCCTCGGTACGGTGATCTAGGCCTAGTACTGTGACGGGCGGTACCCCAGTAGCCCTGCCATTGATGGAAACTCATTCTTCCTAAGTGGCCTTACGGTTTTGATTGTATTATCCACTTTTGTGGCTAGTAGCTGGAATTTAATCATGTAATGATTTCAGCTATTTCTTATTTATTTGAAAACCCTATACCTATTATAATATCACCAGATTTCCTATCAAATGTTTTGGTTAGCGTAAGGTAAAAACTTACCCATGTTTATGCGTGGGGAGTCTTACGTGATACCTTTTCTTTCAAAGGTTTTTCAAAGTTAAGCAACTTTAACCTGTTACTCACACCAGATCCATGTCTGACCCGAAGTTTATTCTGTTTTTCATAAACTCTTGGGTACGGAAATTTTTACGAGTATCCATGGGATTCAGGTTAGCTTTGACGAATTGTGGAGGAGCAATGGAGCAGGAGGCTTCAGCATTGTAGATATTTATAGTGTTCCGGTATGATTGGTATCTCTGTATTATATTTAGTTGTAATAACTAGACAGGTGTTTATAACTGTCTAGTATGTGTTGTATAAGTTGTGTAACTCTGATATATGTTGTATACTATGTAATATCTTATGTGATTAATATAATTTATTCGTTCCGCTGTTGAGATTCTGATGTTGTTTCTTTCTTTCTTCTCTATCTTTTCTCTTTTCTATCCCTTTCTTTCTTATTCATGGTGCGTCATTATGGGCTAAAGAAGACGGGTCATGAGATGAAGTCTAAATTTGATCTAAATAAATTAAATAAAATCATTATTTTATTTTATTTTGTAATTAAAGTTTAATTTTGGTAATATATTTATGTTATATATAGTATGATTGTTATCCAGCCTTTTCTCAAGGTAGTACACATGTGGATTTAACCCAACGGACTTCATGATCATTAAGGAAGAAAGTCCGGAAAGATGGTTACTAGGATTGGAGATCGATTAGATTTGAAACAATGAACTATAGTTGAATGGATTCAGATGGAAAACGTTCAAAAAATGGCTAAGTATGGAACTAGCACTCCCTTAGAAGAGGGATCGGATAGGAATATTCACTCTACAAAAAATGATCGAAATAGAGGTATCAGAGTAGAGGGATCGGATTAAACAGGATGCACACTACACAACTCAATAATGATCGCTCCATAACTCAACAACCATGACGCGGATTTAAGTGAAACTTTGGAAACAAGAAGAATGGACCCTAGGGAGTCAACCGTAGGGATCACACATCAAATAGAGCATGTTGGATGGATCGACCCTCTTACCTCCATTTAGGGATAAGCTATAATCAGCTTTCACGGCATATTGCAACAAAGATCGATTAATCACTCAACATCTACAGATTCAATTGATTTGAAACATAGAGTACAAGCATATTACAACATAAGGAACACCACATAGGGATCCCAGCCCCTAAATCCCCCAATATTGGGATTGACCCATATCCCTATTATTGGCTCTAATGGACCCCAAACATTTTGGGCAGGCTTGCCTTGGCTTCAGGGTTCTAAATTCGGGTTTTGAGGGAGATATTTTCACATCTTCTCCTATTAATACAGTAGGCATGACATCAAAAACGAGATCTTCTTTTTGCTCCACTTCTATCATCTACCTAGGTTATACTTTGCCATTTTTAGTCTTGGATTTCATGGGTTTGTAACTATAATTAGCAGTAAAAATGGATAAAAGGAAAATCTTTGGAGTGGAAGTAGGCTGGAGTTAGCCGAACAACTATAAATCTGTGTCTCTCTTTACTTGCTTTCTGTTTTAATTTTGCTCTTCATTTATTTCTCTTCATATTTCTATAATTGGATTGGATATTGATGCTTTCACATACAACTAGATGTTGGTAGCTATTTTTATGCCAACATTTTGGTGCTTTTACTAAGAAAGCTAGCCCTCGTGGATTTGGAGTTCAAATTTGGAATTAACTAGATAACTTAAATCTGGAGCAATGGTTGAACAATCAACAAGGGGAACGCTATCGGAAAGGAACCATCATGGAGGGAGTCCAGAGGCTTCCTCAAGAGCTGGAGCTAATCAAGCATATATCTACAACACTAGGGATGAAATAGAAAAATGATGGACTATACATAGAAAAGGATGCTGAAAAGACAGGAGGATATGATGCAGAATTTACTCCAACAAATTGGACAGTAGAACCAAGGTAATAGAGTAGCAGGAGCCAGTGATAATTTAGATCAAGGAGTTGAAGCAGTAAGAATCGATGGAAATAGAAACCAGGAACATGGAGATAGAGCTATTATGTAACATCCCCAAATTATCAATCAAAAAATAATATATTTGAACTCTTGGGGTTTGATTTGAGAATAAATTTGAGAAAAAAACCTAAAACAAATAAAAATAAGTAAAAGTAATATATGAAATGAATTCTACTTTTTATCCTATGTTAAAAAAAAAATATTGAGGTGATAAATGTTTTTTTTTTTAGAAGTCATTTGGATTTAAAATGTTTATATTTCAAATTAGAAATTTAAGATTTGAATTTAAATTTGAATGAAAGTTTTAAAATGAAGAAGCATTTGAGAATCATTGAGGAACAAGTATACAATTGTAAGACAACTTCTCTTTTAAAACATTGTACATATGCATATATATACAACAAATGAATAAAAAGTATGTATATTGGTTTATAAAAGTTTATGCATATAATATAGGAAATGAAATCTATACATTTCTTTTGCTTTGTTACATCAAAAATCTGAAACTTACCTTCACAATAAAATTTAATGATTTACAAGATCTATGTGTTAAGATATCTTCTTACAAATGGCACAAACCATCATCTCCTCAATAAAATAATCAAATAAAAAAAATCAGAAAACCCTTCACCTTCTAAAAATTCGAATTTTAAACCCCCAACATCTGTTTCTCAGTAATCAAAAGATATTAGCAAGTTTTACTTCAACATTCAAAGAAAAAAAAAAGAAAGTTCAAAAGAAAACCAAACTGTCTTCTTCCCTTCAAGCTAAAAAATATCTGAAAATACTTTCTCATGCTTCATAACCTTAGTGTGATACTTTCAGGTAAGCTCTGTTTTAAAAATTTATAGTTTATGAGATTTTGATTTTTTTTAAAACAAGTGTCGACAATTAAATTCAAAAATGAAAACTGTAGGTTTGTGAAGCAAAAAGGGGTTTCTGGTTTCAAAAGGCAGTGCATAGTTTTTCTTTTTGGAATACATTAAAAAAGGCAAGTAATCTTTCTTTGTAAAATGTGAATTGAAGTTATAATTTCTTATAAAGAAAGAGTTTAACTCAATAATATTTAACATTAAATTTTTTGCAGGAAGGTTAAGGATTTAAAAGCTACTTTTCTTTTTGGTTTTCAAGTTCTGTTTTTTTCAAAACTGCAGAGAAAAGAAGCTTCTCTGCTAATCCAAAACTGTAAGTATTCCAGAGGTTTTTGTTATTAATAATTAAAAATAAATAAATACAACTTGGGTTTAATACTACCATATCCAGTTTTCTGCAGGAAGAATTAAGGATAGAGTCTTAATCTATTTTGGTTTCAAATTTCAGAAGTAAGGAGTGTCTTCTCTGCCATAAATTTCAAAAGTAAGTAAAATAGAAATCCCTGTTTTTAATAATTCAAATGCATGAATACAACCACAATTAACCAGAGAATTGTAACTATAAATTCTCAGATCTGAACCCCAAGAGAATTAGAGTAGAAAAGAAGAAAAAGAGTAGCAGGCTCACCTTTCTGTTTGAAAACTGTCAACTTCTAGAAACAAGTGAGTAAACTTTGTTTTCTTTATCATGATTTCTATGTGTATGCTTTGAGTGATATAGGAAACTTAGATCTTGTTTGCATGCAAGAAAATTTGAATGATTGAATGTTTGGTTTGTTATGATTGACTGTACAAGTTATAGTCCCTGTTTTAGTTCAGAAAAAAAAAGAAGAAGAAACCTGTAAGAAAATCTATTCTTTTTCCCCCCTAACCCTATTTGATTTGAATGATTAACCAAAGTTAGCCATGCATTTTTGTTTCCAGTAAGCAAGAGAGATTTTGTTCAAAACTTTCACCCACATTTTTCTCTGGAAAAAAAAAAATTCAAAGTAAAGTTGTTTTCCTGGAAACTGTAAATTTTATACAGCCTTCTTTGTTTGCAAGGATAAAACATATTAAAACCCAGTCCAATTTTTTCTCTGCTTTATTCCTTCTGAAATAAATGTGTGACAAGTTGAATTGTGTTGAGCTTGCACCATGTTCAGAAACTAATCAAAAACAGGCTGTAGTTACTGGAAACTTTGGAAGAAAGAAATTTGTTGTTAAGCTTAAACTCTGTTTACAGAGTGAAACACATTCAAATACAATGTCTTCTTCTTCTCCTTGCTCCTGAATCATGTTGGAGATTAAGATTAAATGATTGTTTAAACTGGTATTCCATCTAACAATTAATTAAAGCTAATTAAAAACAGGTTTAAACTTCACTGGATAATGTAAATGCAGTCACAACCCAAACAAGTGAAATTTCGAACCTCATGGAATTGAATTTCAGTAACACCACTTGCATTACCATCAAGAATAATGATTTTTGAAACAAAAATCAATTTTTTTCATTGCATATCGCTCGGGAAAATGGGGGTTGATCGGAAATTAAAGTTTTACCAAAAACTGATGATCTAAGGAGCTATGGCCCTCGAATTCGCTGTCGTAGATGGCTTGGGGGCTCGTGATCATCAGAAAAATGCTGTTCGGTTTTTTTAAAATCCAGAATTTGAATTTGAGTTTGTTTTAGGGTTTAAGAACCCAAAATACTGCGCACGGTTGAAAAGGCTTGCCGCACCACCACAGGGGATCGGACCGCGTGCCACTGGGGGGGTTCGAAGCGTGACACGATGGCGAGGCTTGGTACTGAGTTTGGTGGCCGATAATGGCCTGAGGCGGCGGCGCGTGGCAGTTTTCGGTGGCGTTCCTGATGATGACATTTGGGTGTGATGTTCGATTCGCGACTTCGAAGCAAAAATCGAGATCTGGGTGTTCGTGTCGCTCTAGGGGACGATAGGCGACTCGCTCGTGGCCTTGGCTCTGACCATCGGCGGCGGCGCTAGCTGTGCACGTGCACGTGGGTGGGATGCGTATCAGCGTGAGGCGTTGGGGGAGACGAATGGTGACTCGGAGCAGTACGCGGGTAAATCGCGTGAAGACTCGAAGTACAACCCGGGGGGGATCTTTGGTGTTCACCGTGTCGTTTTATACTTAACCAAAATTTCGAAAGAAAAAGGGGGGCACGGGTCAAAACTGGGGATAACTCGGAGTAGGGGGGAGTTTTGCTCGGGTACGACCCGAAGCATGTCTCGGGTATGCAGATGAAACAGTAGCAGTTTTTTTGATAAAAACTTTTGAAACGCAATGTATTTTCTAAGTGAAGCAACAATAGTTGTTAATGTAATATGAAACAAATAGTTTTTTTTTAGTTTTATGGAGTTCAAATTATTTTTAATAAATAAAAGTTGTTTAAATGTTTAACTTAATAAAAAGTTTAAATATAAATATAAACTAATGTACAAATACAAAGTTCAAACCAAGTTTATAATAATAGTAAATAACAAATTGATGTTTTGTAACGACTTTTAAAATTTAAAAGAAAGAAATTTAATAAATTAAAGAATAGGAGACTTATAAAATTAATTAAACTCAATAAGTTAACGATTAAGAATTTATAAATGAAATAATAAACTAAAGAATAATTTATTAACTTAGCCAATTAAAATAATTCAAAATCAAGTAAAATTCAACATTAATTTGAAATGATTAACAAAGACAATTATGTAGCTAATTCGCTTTAATCACAATTACTTGTATCAACGATGATTGATCATCATCAAAGACCCCATACTGAACTGACACTTTTGTTGTGGTGCTGTGATTGCTTTGTGATGAGCTATGATTTGTGATTTGCTCCTGTATGTATGTGAAACCCTTTTTGCCCGTAAAATGGCATTTAAACTTCGATGTGACAGGGAGTCGGATTTCAGTTTGTTATCCGAAACCCACATCGAACCCTGAATGTGAACCTTTGTGATTGATACACCCACATGTTTTAAATTTGAAGCGCTCACTATTCGAATTAGCCGGGGAAGGACCTTTGTGTCGTATAACCCATTCCGAATAGTGATTCGACGAATGGATTGCAATTGAAGACCGGCGGTGAAGACCGGGTGTCTTCAAAAACGATAGGATAACCTATCGATTGTCTCTGCACCGAGTTGCTCCGGTATAGGGATTCCCTAAGTGATGGGAAGTCCGATCGGGATTGTGGACGCCCGGATTTGCAAGGGCTTCTTCCTTTATTGGACGAAGTGCCTTCGGTTCTGTTCGAACCCGGAACAGACTTGTATGGTCGTGTGTCTGACACTACGCTTTGAGATATAAAGCCGATTTCTTTCAAATACATATCTGTTGGTGGCGGAGAATTTATTCTCTTAGCTTAACACCCTTCTCTGAGACGTACGAGCTCAGAGGTTATGTAATTGAAGGTTATCAGCTATATACTCCCAATTTGGTAGTGTGGCATACTAAGTGCTGCTGTATAGTGATGATCATTTTGTTGATCCTTTGTGATCAAAGCATGGCTTTCGTGTAAAGCGTAGCTTTGTGGACGAGACCTCATCGGACCTCACACCCCGGAAATGGTCGAAACAGGAAAGATGCGGCAAGGTTATGAGGGTCGCGCCCTTTAGGGTATGTCATTTCCTTCTGGAAAAAGGTAGTGTCATGGTATGGAGCCCAGATGCTTACCTATGTGGTTGCTTCAATCTCATTATTCTGTGTGGTTGTTGCTTTGTGATGGAGGGCCCTCGGATAAAGGTCCCAAAGGACCGGGGAGTGGCATATTCGTGTAGTAGTTACCTAGTTACAGAGGTAACCCGGCCTTGTGTTGGCAGAGATCTAACCGTAACGTTAGTTCTCGGGACGTCCCGCCAGAGGCGTACCCATGTGGCATAGGAAGTTCCTTAGCCTGACCATTTGTTGGAAACCTAATTCCCAATACGAACCCCGCACGGTTTTAGTTGTATTACCTGCCATTTACTTATGGTGGTCACCACTGTTTAGATGGTAGCTATAATAGGCATAGTTCGGAATGTCTATGCTGGCTAGGATTGATATTATATTTTCGAAATGGCTTTCTACACTATGCACTAGTAATAATATCAAAGAATTTTTCCCGTACCAAGCATATTTGACTATCATAAGAAGAAATCTCCTCCAATTCTGCGATTGCATTGTGTGTGTGGCGGGAGGTCTTATGGTAGTTTCATTTTCCAAAAGCATACCGATTATTCTTGTATTAAATCTGTTTTATTTGAAAGCAATTACCTGTGTTTACTCATACCAGTCCCATGACTGACCCGGAGTTTATTGTTTCCTTTCTAAACTCTGGGTGCCCACCATTTCTACACGGGCAGCCTAGTAGCAAGTTTTCTATATTTTGGCTCTAGCTGCATTCTGGGAGTATTTTGGTTTGGAGACGGTTTTTGGTGGCTCATACCTTAGAGACATTTTGGAAGCTTTTGGATCTCGAGGTGCTTAGCTTGGATGTTCACTATTACTTTATCTTTTTGAAGACCTTTGGCATATGATATCTAGTTGTTCTATTATGTCATTCTATCTGGATATGTAATTCATGTATTATGTACTCTGATGTTGTAGCAGATATTATTGTGGTGTTGTATCTGTGATATGATGCATGATGTTCATTTTATTTTCCGCTGTTATTTATTCATCTAATGTTGTTATAAGCTCCATCCGACTGGAGTTCGATGTTTGAATCATTGACAGTCGAGTACAAGTGAGGTATTTGATGTCAATTTTCAAGCGTTGAATTTCGGGTCGTGACATATTAGAAAAATGAATGGAACAAAGCAGCCGGGGCCAGTCTCCAGCCATCTTAGAGGGATCAGCCTGAATCCCCAAAGGCTTGGGGCATGCCCCCGTGTCTAGTTGATCATACTACTAGAGGACATGCAGTCGATCTCATGGATCTTGGTGCAAATCAAAATTTGGATGCACGTCTGGAGAAATACGTTCCAGAATACCCTTATGGACTCGAGGGGCAGTTTGGAAATGATGATAGGAGACTAGAGTTGACAGGTTTGTAGAGATGATCAGACGAGTTATGCATGGAGGACCGGTGAACAGGGATTTGGAGGATGCAAATAGAAGTTCATTCACTCCTAACATTAGGAATGCTAGGAATCCACCAGAGTTTAAACTACCAACACTGGAAGTATATGATGGAAAGTTGAACCCAACTATACATACGATGAGATATATACGACACGTGGAAATACTGGGGGCATTAGAGAAAGCCATGGCATGATGCTTTCCCCTGTTTCTAACGAATATGGTTGCACCGTGTTTCAGGCAGTTGGAGAGTGGTTCTATTGGCACATGGATGGAATTGGACGAAAATTTATGAAGTGGTTTAGGATTCACATTTTGAGACCCAATGATGTGATGAGTCTGGCAACACTGAAACAGAAGACCGAAGAGTCTTAAAAGAGTTTTCTAACAAAGATTTAATTCTGCAGCGGCATCGGTGGATCGGCTAGACCCATCCACAATTTTCATGATAGCTGTATTAAGAATTACCGACGGCACGGATTTCAAGGAATCATTTGCATCAGATCCATCTATGGATCTCGAGGAGTTTTATCATGAAGCGGAAAGTTTCCTGCGGTAGGAAGATGCACGACCGACAAACCAGAGGTGAACGTTGTGGAAAGAAGAGGATCATTAGGAGGTGTAAACAAGAATGATAAAGGCAAAGGAAAACTAGATAATGGATATGATGGGATGAAAAGGTGATTAAAAGAGTGCGAACTAAAGTTCTCCTCCTACTCAGATTTAATGAAAAGCCTAAAACAGTTTTATCTGGATACTAGTGGGCGACTCCCCCTTCGGAAAACAGCAAGGAGGGATCCCATGGAGCAGGATCGTATTTCTGGAAAGTACCGTCTGTTCCACGAATTGAACTGGCACACCAGGAATGAATGCAGGCATTTAAAGGACACGATTAAGGAGCACGTCAGGAACGGTAGACTGCCACAGTATGTGAGGAATCAGGCAACGGTGGTGCAACAGGAGCAGCCGTCGTCTGCATTAAATAGAAACAAGAATGACCTTGGATCTGGATCATGGGTCATCATCGACTAAGGGACTGACCTAATTGGTTTTGAGAAAACTGATTAGAGAAGTTGGAATTAGATTCCATAATTGACCCCAACTGCAAGTGGAAGATTGAAGAGTTAGGGGTATACCTTAGGGGCATTATGTAATTTGTTACATATATCTAACTCGTTGACCAATCTTGTTCGAAATAAATGGTATTTTCTTCCTATTATATACTTGATATAATATGATTATATTAATTAGTTAACTTAATTAAATGTGTAATTAATAGAAAAATCCATAAATGTTATACTTATGATAGTGGTTACAAAGTGATGTAACCACGAGTAATTTATCACAACGAAACAAATATTCCATTTTAAATGTTTCTTGTCAAGATGCTTCGAGACTGGATATCCATGTATCCATCGAGATTGGAGTATGTAACGCTCTCCAAATGTTGGGCAGTGTATTACTCATGACCGCCAGGGCCACCTAGGGGTTACATACTAATAGTTATTGGATAACTATGGAATGACTAACTCGATAGTTTTCTGTTAGTTAATATAACTAAGGTCAAACAGAAAATATCGATGTGACTGATTTACATGGTTCTCTCGACTAGGCTTTGGAAAGGTCTAGGAGTGGCTAAAAGATAGGGAATTGGCTTGGAGATAATGGGTTGACATCAAGTGAGAATGGGTAAAAAAAGTTTTCCTTATTTCTCTCAAATACAACCCTATATATACATATATACATGTATGTATATATGTATGTGTTTATCTCTAAAATAACGACTAACCTTTTTTGGCCGCCATTACCTTCTATATTACTATTAAAGCATAGCTCTCAATCCACTCCAAAATTCTCAAATATATTTCAAACTAAATTAATACTATTCGATAGTTAGAGGTTGGTGCTTTCAGACTTGCAATCTGACGAATCAAGAACGGTAAAAGGAAGGGAAGTCATTGCTTCAACGTGGATTCAAAGGCATACAATAATATATTATTTTATATTAAATAATTATTGCCAAAATCAATGTACTTGTTTTTAAAAATAATATTTCAACTTTGAAAAATCTCCACATTTTTTCTAAGCTCTAATTTATGAACCTAGATTTTCGAAAATTGTAAAATTTGAACTTTCATCAATAGATTGTTTTATGTTAATTATTTATGGATGAAAACATTATTTTATTCATAATATATACGAATTAAAATAATAAAATTATTATGTTTGCAAAAATAAGTTAATTTTGAATTATAAATAATTATTAATAATTGTTCTCTCTCTTTCTATGTGTATATTTATCTATATATAAATGTTTAATGTTTATATATTATATATAATATATTTATACATACAAATGTGTGTGTGTATTTTGTTACATATATACATGCACATGTTTGGATAACATATATGACATACAAATTAAGCTAATATGTCTGTTGCGATGTAAATCCTAACATCTACATATGGGCATATTATACCTTTCATAGATTATTATGTTACACATGCACTCACAAATATATGTATATGATACATTTATGTATATACTAAATCAAATAAAATTAATTTCATATCTTAATATATTTGAATTTAAATAAAATAAATGATTTTATTTAAATGAAATTTAGAAATATTCTAATTCAGTTAGACTTCATAGTCCCAATAAAGTTTCAATAGGATAAAATTTTAGAAATTCACCCATAACTTTCGCTGCAGGTTGGTCCAGTTCCAACAACTAGTCTAGGAGGGAAGTTGTAGTCATATATGGATTTGGCGGCATGGGTCCGCACTTGTGAGAGGGTTTTTGGATTTTTGTGTCTTGCCAATGAGTGGGGAGATTGTTTGCTACATGGCATTTATAGGGAGAGGCCCTGAATTGGTGGGATGTAGTGGTGGCAAAGACTGAGGGAAAGATGGTTTGGGGAGAGTCTAGGAGATGTTTTGAGATGAATTTTCTTTCCAGAGTAGAGGTGGAAGTACAACTGGAGAGGTTCATACACTTTCGGAAGGGAGAGATGTCAGTAAAGGAGTGTGTGAGCCAATTTAATTAGTTGGCTAGGTTTAGGATGGAGTTGATAAACACCCCTCACAAGAAAGCTTTGAAGTTTGCAGAAGGGCTGAATCAGCCTCTTCAAGATTTGGCTCTAAGTCATATCCTCGTAGGTGCGACTTATGAGGGTTTGGTGGATATGGCTTTACCGAATACCATCTCCATAGAGGAAATAAAAGAAGAACCCTTTGAAGGGAAGATGCCATAGCAGAATCAGTAAAAGGGCAGATGAGGACCTATGCGGAAGATTGAGAAGTGGGAGATGTAGTGTATGAGATATGGAAAGAGGGGCCACTTTGTTAAGGAGTACGAGATAGACATCTCGAAGATCAAGTGTTACAACTGCAACCGATTGAGGCACATGAGGAGGGAGTGTCCATCACCATAGAAGACCTCTACCAAGGTAGTGACAGAGTTAAGGGTATTCCATATGGACAATTATGTAATTTGTTACATATATCCAACTCGACAATTAGTCTTGTTCGAAATAAAAGGTGTTTTGTTTCTATTATATACTTGATATAATGTGTTAAATTAATTAATTAATTTAATTAAAGGTATATTTAATGAGAAATCCATAAATGGTATGTTTTGTGATTGTAGTCACAAAGTGTTGTAACCATGAATAATTTATCATAATAAAAACAAATATACCATTTTAAAAGTTTCTAGTCAAAATGAATCGAGACTAGATATCGATGTATCTGTTGAGACTAGAGTATGCAATACTCTCCAAATGTTGGACAGTGTATTATTTGTAACTGTTAGGGCACATAGGTGTTACGTACTGATGGTTATTGGATAACTACGGGATGATTCACTCGATGGTTTTCTGTTGGACAATATAAGTAAGGTCAAATAGAAAATATTGATGTGACTGATTTACATAGTTCTCTCGACTTGAGAATACTATAGATCTTTAATATGAAAGTTCTGCTTTGATTATAGTAAAATCATGGTATGATGTCCATCGACTGACTATAGTTAGGTCGAATGGAAGTATTGGAAGTGAAGCATTATTCAAGAGAGGGTTCATCTCCTTGGTTATATAGGGTTAGTATTATGGTCAACTCAGTCAACTCAAAGTCAAAGTCTTTGACCATAGCAGTTTGGTTAATTATTATTATTATTATTATTGAACCAAGGACTCTATGTTTGGACTATAGGGTTGAATATGATATTATAATTTTAAACAATGTCAAATCACATACACTACATCAAAACTAGGGATTCGTAGCGTTGAGAGAACGTTATTACAACCTACCATAGCGTTTCAAAGAATGCCCTAGAACGACAAGCTATGGTAGGCCATTGGCATTACATAGCAGGGAGGAAAAAGCTATAATAAACAATAGCATTTATAAACGATCATAGCGTTTGTAGCCTACCATAGCATTTATATTCTGTTATTAAAAAACACGCTATAGGAAATATTATCCTGCAATTGATTTCTATAGCGTTTTCTGGGAATATTTTATAGCATTTCAGCATACTATATTATAGCGTTAAGATGATATTTCAATAGCGTTTCTTATCATGCTTGTATAGCGTTGATGATTTTCTATTATAGCACTGTTGATGCATAAATCTTACATCACATACAGTTTCAATAGCGTTTTGTTAATCAATAGCGTTGATGTAACGCAATTCCTTGTAATATTAATTTATAGCACTTACCTGTTTCAGTTTCATCTTTTTATTATATTATATTATTATATACATACATACAGATATATATATATATATATATATATACACACACACACATGCATATATATATAGTTTCACAATAATTTTGATCTCTACATTGCATATTTTGATCATTGAACAGTGAAACCAAATCAATTAATTACACTTTGCTGGAGAGCCCACCGTGAGACTCGAGAACAATGAAACCACCGCGTAGAGAGTGCAAAACCATTAAAATTAAGGCTAAACCACAATCAATAAAAGCATTCATTTCTTATAGTAAAATCCCAATTTAGGTCATAATAAACAGTTTGCCTCAAACATTACATAATAACAACATTATCTAGCATAATGTACCGATACAAGTATGAAGAAAACATAAGCATATTACTTAGCCCAGGCATCCATCTTTCCCATCATTTTTGCAATCACAGGAGCTACCTTAGTATTTGCTTGATGTTTCTCTAAACTGTAGGATTACTCGTACCTGTGCAAATTCAACGAAGATATGAGACAGGAAGTTAAAAGGAGCATACCCTGATTTGTAGATAGTCTGCACAGAAAATATGAGACAGATAGTCTGCATAGAAAATATGATGCCAAATCCAAAAATCTCAAAAGAGAATGCAAAAGGATCCGGTTCAAGCAACCGAGAGGTTAAAATCCTTAATTGAAACCATTAGTATGCCCTATCAAGATGCAGCTCAGAATCGGATTGACCGATTGCTCAAAATGCAGGATAAGTGGGAGAAGCTGAACAGAAACTTCAAATTTTGAAAATTGAAATTCAAAATCTCAACACTCCATAAAATCTCTTTATGTCATTCCAGTTTGGTACGTTGCAATTTATTTAAAGTGTGCTTACGATTTATTTAAAGTGTGCTTATATTATCTTAATGTACAAAATTTATTTATGTTCACCAATGAATTTTTTAGTCTTTATCTTCTACCTTTTATGATATAAATCACTATTTTACATTTGATGGTGACTTTTGTGATGAAGATAAATTTGGAAATGCAGGATTTGTAGAAAACAGTGCTTTATGAAATCAAGTCTAAATCGTTGTTAGTAAGAGCAGGAGGCAAAAAAACATTGAATTGTATATAATTACGTACTTACTAGTTTTATGGTTGTGCAAACTTGACGTAGCTGAACTCATAAAATGTTCATATACACATTTAAATTGTTTTATTCATATATATGTCAAATTTAATATATAAATAAAATAAACTAATTGATAGATTTAATAAATTCAATCAATTAATCGAATATGAAATAAGGAAATTGAATGAAACAATGCCCTATTTAACTTTTTGAAATTTTCCATCGATCTTACAGGTTGTCTCAGTTCATGGGTTTGATGGGTAGCACCTACCTTGAATCTGTGCTAGTTTGATGATAGGCCAAGCTAACGATCTTAATTTCAATCCATTCACCCAATATCAACCAAAAATTCTTGCCAACAATCAACAAAAATCATAGAAAAAGAGGAATTTAGACTATAGATGTGAGTCATGAAAATAACTCACCAAAACATTGTTCCAACCTGTTTCCTCAGCCAACATTCAACCCAATTGCTTACAGTCCTAGATCGACATCTCCTCCATTGCATCACCACCTAAAAACTATCGTGCACAACTCTTTCGTACATGCATTTAATCAGCAATTCTCCTTGGCCACACATCACCCACATTGCCTGCTCAGCAAAGGCGTCAACGTATCCTTCCCTTCACTTACACGCCCAGTCATCCCTTAATCATTCAACCAAGTTCGTTGTCCCTTACGTAATGCGCTCCACCCGAAGTTATCAAAGTTGCCCCTAGTTTTTTTAAGTCTCATCATTTTTTTTCTCTTGTTCGATTTTATGATTTGTGTGCATCATGGCTAGTAGAAAATAGAAAAGGAACGGACCTTGAGCATTGGGTTGGGTCAAAGCAATAAGAGGAATGTAGATCATTGTGGAATAAAGGAGAAAAGATTTTTGTTTGTTAGTATTTCCTTTTTCTTTGTTTTTCAATTATGCCCTTAAAGGACATGTATTTTTAAATTGCCTCCTTGATTGCAACTTAAAATCTCTTTATTACATATAAATAATTCTAACAAATACCTACGAAGACATTCTCAATTCGATTGAAATAGATGATACCTTTACCAGATATAGTTCGATAGGTTTCACAAAACATTCAAATACAATAATTATTTTATCGTCATTAATTTTATTAAAGTAAAAAAACCTTCTTTTCATATATTTCAACCACATGAAAATTATTTACAACGCAAAAATATTTTATATTTCCTCTAAATATGTTATTCGAGTTCAATATGTTTTCAGAAACAATTTATTAATTACTTCAATTTATTAAAAGAAAGTCCTTGATCAAATAATTTTTAATTCAGTAAAATATTTTTTGTAAATAAAGTTATCCAAAAACCGAAACCAAATAATTTATTTTAAATAAAACTATTTATTATGACGACTTATAAAGTAGGACTGTTACAATGTTAGTCATGTTTTCTAGCTACATATTCCTTATATAGAAGTTATGCACATAATAGGGAAATGTGAAAGTGGTGCATGAGAAAAAGATTAGAAATAAAAGGAG